>CM060916.1:940721200-942044117 GCA_030737875.1 Allium sativum | reverse complement strand
TCATTTTTAGGGAGAAGAGTGTTGAAGAGATGAGGTTGAAGAAATTTGGGAAAAGTAGCAGCTCAGAGCATATAAGAGGTCAAAGCTTCAGATCTATAAGAGACGAAATTTTAATCGGAGGTGAAATCACGATTTACGAAAGCAAGGAGAGAGAGCAAATTAGATTTTGAGGAAACAGAAGTGAGGAAAGAAACGATTCTGAGGAGATTATTGTGCGGTAAGAAGAAAAAAGAAGGAGAGAAAGGACCTTGTCGCCATTTACGATTCCACCTCCGAGAAACGAAGCTTTCGAAATGGGTTTCTATATTAATAATCAACAAATATAAAACAAGCGTTTATCTCAAAGCAGCAAACATAAAAACACACAGCCCTTGCATTCACATCACCACTATCCATCTATTCTACCCAAGCCATCCTATAAAAGATAGGATACAAAAAAAATACTCCCTTCATTTCTAAATATAAGATGTTTTAAGAAATTTGGTGTGTTTCAAAATATAAGATGTTTAAGTTTTTCATACCCTTTTTACTTATGATCCATAATAAATGATGAGATTTTTATGCACCTATTCATGTTCCAACCACTAGTTGTGCATGAAAAGAATCTAATTTAAGAGAGAGGCTTAATTTGAGTACGGATTAAAGCGTCATTAATTGATTCCTTAATTCTTGTGCAAACAAGCAAAACATCTTATATTTAGAAACGGAGGGAGTACAACAAATAAAGGCCAACAGCACTACTTCCAAGATTGCATACAATTCTAGCAGCTACTTAAATCATAGAAGCACACAACCAACTCTAGTTATTATAGCCAACTATAAACCATAACCGCATGTAAACCGTCCACGTATACAACTAAACTATATCTAACTTCTGCAACCACAAATCAGGTTAAGCTTCTCTTTTCCAGCCTCCTCACGTGCACTCCCAAAACCACTCGTCACAGTTACTATAATTCCCCTCCATAATTCCAACGTGACCCTCTATGTCATGTCACCACTTAAGCTAGGCTTTCTAGGTCAGTAGCTTCCTTTCAATGAAATATTCTCGAAATCATTCATTTCCACTCACGACAAGCATTTCCTTAGAGCATTCCCAATGGGGTGTGGGATTGGGTGTCCCGTCCCATTGATTGACATCCAATCCACCCCAGTGGGGAGAAACATAGCAATCCCAGGCAGGCTTGTTTTGTTTCCCTTAGACGGTTTTATTAAAGCCGGCTAATGGTGTAATGTGGATTACAATCCTGTGCTGTTGGATTATAATCCGCATGACGGTCTAGAATTAAATCCAGACTGTCACCTTAGCCGTCTTTTATAAAGCTGGCTAAGGCACCCATGGCCGGCTATAAAAAGACCGGCTATGGGACATTATTTTCAACATAAAAAAATTTATTCCCCTTTCCTCCTTCCTCCATACCACCATTTGAAGTCAAAAAAAACTATGAGAAGATTTGGAAGAGCATTCCGAGGCAGTGGGAGTCGAAGTGGTGCAAATGTCCCTTCTGAAGAAGAGCATGCTCCAATTGAAGAAGATGAAGCTTCAATTGAAAAAGAATTCGTGCCTCCTCCTTAACGAGAAGTAGCTAGACGACGTCGAGCTTCAGAGGAAAAAGATCTGGATCCGAATATTGATCAGAATTTAGGCCCAGACAAAGCGCTTATCAATTTTTGTGTACTTCCAAACAACCAGGAGCATGTTAGCACGCATGTGCAAGAAGCTGAAATAGCAATATTGTGTAGATTAGAAATAATATATCGACCCTTTTATAAATAGGCATGATGAGATAGAACACGTGGTTCATGGCTAAGCATTATTCGTTTATAGTCTAAGATTCGCACATACGACACAACTAGCATTATACACACATTTCTTGGTGAAGTTGGTTTTGGTGACTTCATAAGTACGTGTTCACTTAACTGTCATCAAATTATTTTGTACTTTTAAATAGCTTCATTTAGTCCTAAAACAATTTATTATTAGGTATAACCAACTTGTTAAACTTCGATGTTCAGTTGATTAGTACGATATCGTCGTGTTGGTGGAAGACCACACACACATTTCATTTCGGGTTTGGTGAGTTAGGCATTACTCTATTAGATTTTACAGTTCTTACTGTAATTTCAGTAGGCTTAGGGAGAACTTACCTTACGATGAGCACTATCAGCGCTGGAACCTATTATCCCATTTATTTCCTCATCTTGACTTACAACACGCTTTGACTCCTGGATTACAACTGAAGACTAGTGTTATTAGAAAAACCATCATTGATATAATTAATAAATCATGGCAAAAAAACCACCTTTTAGAGATTGCTTGACTCTTTATTGTATATTTGATGGGTAACCTGTTTTTTTTTCAAACCCATCGAACATCTTGCCCGTTGGACATGTAGCAACGATTGCTGATTTGACTTTTGATAGCACAGTAGTATATGATTGGGGGATGCTCATACTAGCTTATCTTTGTCGCTATTTAGACCATCAATGTATTATCAGTGAGCGGGGTACGTCCATCTGTGGTTTTGGCAGATTATACAGTGCTGGTACTATGAGTACTTCCACAACATGACTTACCTGACACTAGATCCAGCATTATCACTATTCTATTCGCGAGCGCGGGCGTGTGCTTTTGAGAATAGGAGACTTGTACAATGTGGTCAGGCCCGACGTATTTTTTTGTGGCTCGAAACCAGATTGAGTTACGCACGACACGACGGAGTATTATATGGAATCCGTTCGAGGGTTCTCCATTTTTGGCATATGAGAGAGTCGTCCATTCTGCGATGCTGACGATGGCTCATTTTCCTTTAGTCTCTTCTTCTCCCTCAGGCGGTTGTTAATGGTTCCATGGGGAACGATGTTGGAGTCAGATATTAGAGGGAGACCGTGTGCCCGATGATCCACATCCTCATACACCTTTTTTAGTAGTGTATAAGGCTCAGCAGTTGGCGGAAGCTCGAGACAATCTATGGTGGCCATCTGACTATTTCATCAATTCTACTATGGATTACGGACTATTTTAGACCCACTTTTATACACCAGCACACACGTATCCCACGATTCATGCTGCGACAGTTGATTTGATTGGACCATTAGCTATCAGACCCAGCATTATTCCACCTGGTTTTCCAGACCTTACTCATAGTACGCATTTATACTTAGCTCCACCTTAACCGCAAGTAGGATATGATTAGTGGAGGGTAGCTATTCCTAAGGTGACATGTCACTACACCAAACAACTCATTTTGTAACACTTTCCCGCTTTTCGTTTGTAACGGTTATAATTATTGGATTTTGCCAATGGATATTTCTGTTATGAAGAATTATCATTGTTATAACCATTGTTACACTCGATAATTTCATGAACAGTTAAAAATAATATGGATAGTATTGTAATTTCAGCACTTATCATATTTCTCATGGATAACGTTTCTTCCCCTTTTAATCTAGGGTTGTCGCCCCTCTTATTTGTTCTACCTTGCCTCCGCCTCCTCCATTTTCCCACCACCTATTACATTCTTCCACCGCCTTTGCTATCCTTCCACTGCGTTTAACCGCAACTCCATTTTTCAACCACCGCGTGCATTGTTTAACTTCCAGTAATTTGACAAACGTGAAGGAAGATTAGGGGTTGCATTCTATCCCAACAACGATTGCAACCTAGTTTAGTTTCAAATCAGGCCAATACATTAACTTTAACTTATTTTCCGAGTTCAGGTAGTTAAAAAAAATTGATGATAAATTTGGCGGTCTTAATGTTTAGAAGATTCTTAAAGGTTGTTGATTTTTTTTTTGGTAGGCTGAATTTTAAACGGAATCTATTGATTTTTAGGGCTACGTGTATGATGGAAAATAATTTTGGTTGGTGTTACTGTTCTACCTTTTTTATTTTGTTCTATTTTTATATATTATTAATACCTATTATTAATAAAATGTTGTTCCGTGTGCATTTTGTTGGGTTTTGTCAAGTCATTTATTTAGTGCGTCTATAGTTAATTTTGTTCTAAGTTGACTTTGTCAATTTTTCTTCTTATTTTTCTTTCTTGTATTTTTAAAAGGGTTTACTCGCATTCAAGTGTATTGTTTGAAAACTTATCCATGATTTATGTTCCTGTTGATCATTAATTAATGGCAGTACAACCTTACATAGTTTTATTCATGCTCCGATACAAGAGAAAGTGGTGTACAATTTATGTTTGATTTATGTCTCGCTAATATACTGTCAATTATTCAGTGGAGCTTAGGTACAATCAACTATCTTATTTGTATTCAAATTCATTAATACAAAGTATTCATTAGTTTAGTGATGGAGGCCATGTATGTTTGATTTTGTGTTAGTATTTAAGACATACATTATCGAATAGTTTTTTTTCGGAATTTGAATTATGGGTGATTTGAGTAATGCATATGCTTAAGAGTGTTCTAAGTAATGCATATAATTAAATTTAGACATTGAAGTTTATACAGGGCTCATTTATTTTATAGGTTGGTAAAGCAGAGAATATGATGACCAAGTATGCTACCCTGAGATTCTGTATGGTATAAAGAACAGAGGTTTATACTGATTAGTTAGTTCAAGGTAAGGCCAACTAGATACTCTATAATCATTTGTTCCATCTCAAGGACAAAATGTATCATATGTCTTTTACTAATAAAAGTAATTCGGGTGAAATCATATACGTATATGATATGATAATGCGTGTTTGTTTGTTGACATTTGGGCTTTCTAGTTTGGGCTTCCTAGTGAGTTTTTAATCTATTTAATTTTTTAAGTTTGTAAATAATCAAATAAATGGTTCACGCACTTTTAAACCGAAAATAATTGTAATGAAGGAATAGCAAGAAGGAATGAGTTTCAGTGGAGATAATTTCTCTTCCACACTAATTTAGGTAAAACTGTTGGAATTAAATGTGGAATTGTGGAATAGAAATGTGTTAAGTAGGATGCATCCACGCATGGGTGGCCAATTTATATGAATGCAACTACGATGAATGAGAGTGGCTCAATTATGCTTGATTATTAGTTGAAATTGATGTCAACTTCTATTATCTTCAAACAGTTCAAGGAGTGAATTATAACGGTAAAGAGTTTGAAATCTCTGTTGTATACAAGTACAAGTCTAGACCATATGAGAAATGCAGAGTGTTTGACCATCATATTTGAAATTGAAGCATTCATATAACGAAGACATTGCAACCGAAGCAGCATACCACACATATCCTTCAAGAGGAATGCCAAGAAGCACAGGAGAGTACAAAAGAAGATGCCCATAATTATTCATAAAACTCTGCCGCCGAATACACCGCTGAGACTGATGATACAGGCATCAAAAGAAAACAGATTGTTCTGGTAAAGGGAAAGGCAATGTAAAGTTCGGACACTAATGCATAGGAAAAGGACCATGGAAAAGTGGATTTTTATACCAAGAGATATCCTAAAAAATTAGTAAGGGACCAGTGCTGTAATGACCCGGATTTTTCAGCTATTTGATTTGAATATTTAAACTTGTTTTAAATATTATATTTGGGATATTATGGATTTTAATATCGAATTCATTATTTAAACGATGATTTAATATTTAAATTTTAATTTATATTAAAATGAGCTCGAAATGTCGCGGTAGTTCGTAATATTGAGTTTTAAACTTTAATTGAATATACATAATCCTTTTTAAGTCGAAATTCTATGAAACATGAAACGTTGGAATCTAATTGTTTATAATTTTCTAATGGAAGAGAAAATTTGAGATTTTATCTTATATATTGTAAGTTATGTCCAATTTAAACTTTAAAATAGTCGTTATGAAAATCGTTATAAACTATATCATTTACTTAATTTATTTAATAAGGAATTCTATATATTATAATATCATTTAATTCGAAAATATTAATGTTGAGTTGTAAATTAATATTAGTTGAATTTGAAGTGATAAATTATTTTATTTGGGGATATTTGATAATAATATTTTTTATTATTTTATTTAATTGTTTTGGATTTAATTTATAATTTATCAACATTAATTATATTAGCTGTATGAATAACTATTCTTCAAAGAACCACCGTTTTCGATGAAATGAATTCTATTGGAATACGTATAACTAGTTATTGCTATATTTCCGATTTGGGGCCAATCGGAATTGTTTTGTGAGTGGACGATATTCAAATCGTGAAGCGATGGATAATTTAAAATTAAAATAAACCTATTTTTCCAAATGGAGTCGGAATTTGACCAAATAAGTTTCATTGAGACCGTAATGTCAGGACGTAGCAGCACGTCCATTTTCGCCGCATTTGTAGATCGTATGTGGCAGTGCGTCTATTAAATGTGTAAAGTCATATACAATAATTCATACATTATTTAAATAAAAAAATAAACAATTCATTTCTTTGGCTTAGCACCCACACTATCATTTCCCTCCTCCCCAAGTAAACTTCAGTTCCACGTATACTTGGTTTCCATGATCCCTAACTCTATAACACCAGTTCTTCCCGTTCAATGTTTCTTTTGCAAGAAAACTAAACCTCACTCAAACAAAAATTCATAACTTCCCATCCATTGAGTTTTAGCCCGAGCTCTCAACTAGAAAAATGTCTGGAATGGTGGGATCTGTCTACGCCTGGAGTTTGGTGGGTTGCGGTGCAGTGTGGTGGCGGGTGGAGGTGATCTTAAATCCGGTTTGTAGTTTTGAGTGGTGATTGAATTTCGATTTTTCATGATCGGTAGGGGAAGTATTAGGAGAAGGTGTCAACAGATGAAATGGAGAGGAGATGGAGGCGGATCGACCGGTGGTGGCCGCTGGCAATGCAGTGGTTGGAGGTGATGGATGGAAGCATTTAAAGACGCGAGTTGTGGGGTTTGGCGCCTAATCGGATTTTGATTTTTTAAAAATCATGGAGGCCGAATTAGCTTGGATGATCCAAAGGGGAAATGGAGGCGAGTGTCTAACGGTCAGAGTGGTGGATGTGCGGCGGCGTGCGGTGGAGCGAAGGTTGCGTAGTTCGAGGTTGAATGGAGGCAAACAGTTTCTGTTATTTTGCAACTTGTGGGGCCTACGGGGAACTACTGGGGTCGAGATCGGTCGGGATGGAGAGCTAGGAGGATGGCGGTCAAGGTGATGGCAGAGTTGATGTGTCCGGTGGTGATGGGCGACAACGGCGACTTGAAGTTATGGCAACCGTTTGTGTTTTCATGCTAAGAAGAGCATCGCGATTTCTTTTTTCCTGGGTAAAGAGAAATAAGCCGAGTTGGGTTCAGTCATGCTAATAGAATTGGGGTTTTGTTGTTTGCCTGGGAAAAGAATTTTGGAATGGGTCAGATGCTTTGGTAATGGGCTATGAGAGTAGGTAAGGCCCTATATTAATTTTTATATAAAATGTATGTATTAACACATAATATTAATAATGTTCTCATACACTCTCAAATTCAAATGAATTAAAAGGCAATGAGACCATGTTGGCGAACATTACAGTATAGAGAGGGAATTATTGAAGTGGGAAACTACCAGAAATTTTGATAAAATTAAACGACTGTTTAATTTTATTAAAACGACCCATTTTAATTGACGGATAAAATCAAGGTGAGTTTAACTCATTCAGTTGTCCTACTTATAATTTTTATAAGTTGGGTTTAATATCTGTGTGTTATGTTTGCTATATATTGACAGATTGATGATTATTGGTTGTTTGCTGAATATTTATTTATATTTTTAAAATTGAACAGTTGTTAAATTTAAATGAAATGAAATCATGATTTTTTACGATTATTTACAATTGAGGTAACTTACCTTGTTGGATACGTTTATAATAATATAAACGTATTTAGTTTAATAATTGGATGTTTAAATTGTTATTGTTGGTTGATCATTAATTATTCATGATATTATATTGTATGTTGAACACTAAATCTGTGATGTAGGTAATTCCTCACTGATGTTGATAATGTTTATCAATATGATTTGATATGTTTGATTTGATGTGGAATTGGATTATATTTCATAGGTTGGGTACTTAAGTAACATTGCCTCTTTAAGTACCGTCGATGTCAAATAAAGATTTATAGAATCAATTTTACGACGATTCCGAAATGTTCTCAAAACTGAATTTAAATATGAAATGTGTTTTCAAAATTTAACAAATATGTATCTAATAATTATAAAATGATTTTTATAAAGCAAAATCTTATGTTTTATAGGCGGATGAGTAGAAATTTACCTAACGGTGGATAACCGGGAGTGATTGTTTTTAAGAACAATTTAAAATGGGATTATATCAAATTGATTATTATTTAATTAATAATAATTAGAGTAAATGAGATTATTTAAATTAATTATATTATTTATTTAAATTGAAGAGACTGATTGGAATTAATTAATAAGTTATTCATGTTTAAAAGTTGAACAAGTCAGTTGTGTTAACTGAAGTTGATTATTAAATTAATTTATTAATTTAATAGAGGTGGTTAATGATGAAGGAAACCATTTTCATTAATTGTTGAAAATGAATTATTATTTAATTATTGATAATCAAAGTAAATGAAATTATTCAAATTAATTACATAATTAATTAATTTAAATAGAAGTACTAAGTGGGATTTGAGTATCGAGTAAGCCATGTTGGTTTGACGAAGTTAATAAGTTTAAAGGAATTTGATTATTAAGTTAATCAGTATAATTTAATTTGACGGAAGATGTTAATGATAAAGTAAACCATTTTTATTCTAAAAATATTGAAATTGATTATTATTTAATAATAATCAAAGTGATGAATTAAAAGTTAAATTAATGGTGGTTGGTAAAACCATAGGGCCTTGTCTTTTTTTAAAAGAAATCTTAAGCGAATTGATATTAATATTAAAATAAATTAAGTTTTAAATTGAAATTTAAAGTGAATACTTACTGGAATTCTATTGAACTGGATTTATAAATCCAAGATTTGACGAAGTGTTAAAACCCAAGTTTATTGGTTGCTCGAAGATGATTTCAGTTGTTGAAATGAATTAATAAAGTTATAAACTTTATATAGTTCATGAGATGAATGGAAACTTAGAAGTATGAAATATGAAATGGAAATCGGAATAGAATTCCAAGTTTAAGTGAAATTGTTAGACAAGTTAAGAAGTTGATCTAAAGTTACATATCTAAAGAAGAGATGAAGTCTTTATTAAGATGAAAAGAAAACAGATTTGAAATAAGTTTAAAGAATTTTAAATATTGAAATGGACTAATGGAATTAGAGGCGTACGGGGATTGATTTTTAAAAGGAATTGAAAAGTGATTTTTCGTAATTAATGAACGTTTTTGCAACGTTGTTTATAAATATACAAAATGTGATAAAATGAGTTTACGTGAATGAGATTTTTGAATAAATGGAATTGGAAATATAATATGAATATTTTTGCGTAAATTAGGGAAATGGGACGAATGTCTAACAAATGGGATTTTAGGGCAAGATTGCCAAAAAGAGTTATAAATGGAAATTTATATAAACTGAGTTATATGGAGAGAATTATGGAATTGTTTTATATGAATAAAGGAATTTGTCGAACTGATTTAAATTTTGATAAAGGGTTAAGGATTTTATAAATGAAAGATTAAGGATTTTATAAATTAAATATTAATGATTTTTTAAAGGAAAGGATGGATGGTTTGTAAATGAAATCTGTAATATTTATTTACAAAGGTTGAGTTTGATTATAATTGATTTTATGAAATGAGATTTAAATAAAAGCCGAAATGATTTGTAAGATTATAAAGCAATATGATTGTTTTAAATGGTAAAAAGGGATTATGATATGTTTTTCTAAGAAATTAGAATCTATTGTACTTTGGTTGAGTCTAATAACTTTCGAGGTGTCAACCTGATGTTGGTTTCGGCCTTCGGGATTGTACACTAAGAGATTTATTCAATTACCAATTTACAATGAGGAGCTAATGGAGTAGAGTGAAATGATATTCTTATATTATATAATAAAAGTGAAATGTTTCCCAAATATTGGACAATATAGAAGTTTAGTTAACGACGAGTTAATTAAAGAGGCTAAATGATACTAGTTATTGAATCAGTGAATTCATTTTATATTTATGGATGAATGTTTGTTTATTTGATACTTAAATAACCGACTATCAAAGTTGGCATATACAATTGTTGGTACGGAAAGACCGGGATCGAATTTATATTCGATAACCATTCCGATCAATAAATACGAATACGTAGATGATGATAATCGAGAAGGAGCAATGGAAGGCCATAGATCTTCATAAAACGAAAGAATTAATTACAAATATCCGGCTGATCCTTAAAGATAAATTGTGATTCTGTCGTGGTTGGAATTTACGGATTACAAGGACTACTCGCTACTGATCTATAGGGTGATTCCTAGGACGTGGTATGAGAACGCCTTCCGTTTGTCCAGTCCCAGGACAACTTGTATGGACGGATGTCTGACAGAGTATTTCCAAAAGAGTCACGTACGTTGATTTCTTCAAACGTACCATGTTGGCGGCGGAGAATGGTTGTTCTCTTAGCTTAACAAGTAGAGTATTTTTGTGGACGCCAATTAGTTATTTTCTGGAGGATCTGATGATGTGGCATTCAAAGTGAATTATGGCAAGATATTCTAAAAGGTAATTTATATCCTCAAGCCTCATCAACCGGGAAATGTATACAATAGAGTAGGTCGCATGGCTATGTGGGTCGCACCCATCAAAAGGTTACATCATTATCAGATTTGGAGAAATCAAATGTCTTCGGTTGTCCTTTTTATTTTTGTATGCATGCAATCGGTTTCGTTGGCTGGCACCTAACCGTAGTGATGATATATTCGGCACTCTTAAGCGAAGTGAGGGGCCGGTCATATTTAGCCTGGGTTGCAAGAAGTTCTTGTTGAACACCGATGTATTCATCTTTGGAGGTACATTATCGGAAAGGTGGTTGCCCATACCTTGCCATGGAAATCCATTCACCAATAAAAGCCCACAGTTTTGATTATATACTGATGATATTTATTTGTATTTAGACATTATTATAATGTCAGAAAAGATATGAATTTCAAAATGTTTTGGGTTATCGTAAGGTAAAAACTGTCCATATTTATGTGTGGATTTGGTCTTATGATTATCCTTTTCTTTCAGAAAAGATTTGTTAACTTTAAGATCAAGTTGGATGTTGTTTATAAACTTAGTGGGTTTCTCACTCTGGTTCACCAGACTGATCCGACGTTTGTAATGCTCGGGTAAGACCAGGTTTTACAAGTTCAAGTTAGGATGCTACGAACTTCAGAAGACGTGCTGGAGGAGTTTAGACGTATTTAATATTATTTTGTTGTATGTTGTATATGATGATAGATTATTATAACTATCCAGATGTGTTGACTGTAAGTTATACTTTGAAAATTTGTAAGTATTCAAGGTCTCAATAAAGATTATTTCCATATTATATTTTGTTTCGCTGTAATGTGAGACTCTAATTTGTGTTGTTTCTTTTTCTCATTCTTCTATTCTTAATTTTCTCTCTTTCTTATCTCACCCTCTTATTTCTTTCTTTTAGCTTTTTGGGTTATCGATACTTGATTTTAGATACGGGATGTTTTAATGTCTAAATTCGAGAGTCGAATTTTCCGGGATGCTACAAGTGCTAAGCAAGAATTATATCCTACTGAGTAATTCATTTGACTATCTCTAACAAGAAGACCCTACAACATCCACTATGTCCTCAACGTCAGGACAGAATAGCACACGTGTACTTTCAAACTAAGATAAACTAACCATTAAAGACATAAGTGAAAGTTTTAGTTTCAAACGAGTTTGGCAGAATAGATGAATATTTCATATTTTCCTATCACTAGCTTATAGAGCAGGTAGCGACACATATAGAAGAGGTACCATATACATCTGAAAAAGTTGATTTCTTTGAAATGGTATCGGATAATCCCAATTATAAACAACCGACAAAACCATCTACGGCTCCTCATCCTCTTAAGCGACAAATGAGGAGTTCCACAACAATCTCGTGAAACTAAAGCTTAATGGGTTAGAATGTATTGATGCATTCTAACTCCTAAGTCCACTCAGGATCCCATCTGGACTCAGTGGACGACAATAGTAAACATGGTATGATATTAACATTAGGTGCCAATGGTGGTTTTGGTAAATTTTGAGGTATTGGTAAGCTTGAATGGGTATATTATAAGTGACGAAATTTCAAGTATGCCCAATACACGTGTATGCACCTGTTTTACGGTTTAGGTTGAATATATGTGCATGATTTTGGTCTACTTGATATAAGAATAAAGGTAAATAGAGATTTAATGACCGTATACCAGTTCTGTTTAAGATTACATTGAAACGATGAAATGTATCAGGATAGCATACGTATAGTACAGTTCACTAGGCAACATTCCTGTCATGGTTATTTCTTTGGCAGAGTGGAAATGTTCAAGAGCCAGTGTATTTGATATTGATTTCATTTCATGCACTTTTGTGCGTGACATGTTTTCATGTGTTTCCACCTATTGTGGCTGCACATGATCAGAGTATTTATGGTTGACTTTGTGTGCATGCTTGTGTTCTTATTTTTTATGGGAGAAAAAGGGCAGTTCGAGTTATTATTGTGGACAGTCTGTAATATCATTGGCTATTAATTAGCATAGCATGAAACAGTGGGTAGGTAGACGTGCGATTTTGGAATTAACATGTTTGAAATTTGTATGTCTCGATTGACTAGAAGATGAAAGCGACAAGTGGTACAATTATTGTGCGGGTGTCGGGATAAACGATACTGGTATATGTTTTACCCAATGTGTTGCCCTCTATGGGCGTTTGTTATATTGGGTTTTATTTTAGTTGTATGAGTGGGTAATGGTTTGTTTTGCTATGGCTTCAAGGGTAAGTGAGCGAAGGATGTGTTGTATTTGTGTATATGTGGTGCTATCTGTTTGTACTGTGTATATTTTTATCATGCGCAATAGTCTAGTTCCAAAAAAATTTAAAGTTAAAATTTTGGTAATTAAACAAATATAAATCGTATGTTGAGTAAAATGGTTCAGAATGTTACATATATTTTTCTAACACTTCGGTGATCAAGTCTTAATGAGTTTTCCACTTTCAAAGCCAACTTTACTCAGTATTTTACAGATAATCATAAGTTAAGTGTTCATTTGTTTTATTGATATGGCATAAACAACTCTGGCTTGTAGTACAGTTTTAGATATATCTTTCTTAAAAATAGAAGTTTGTTGGTACCCAATCAATAAATAATCTTATTTTGCAATAACAGGGAAATTTCCACTTGTTTCGATAAATGGATTGTATCAACTGCATATTTTCATATTTTTCTTGGATATATTTCATGTTGCATACAGTGCTCTAACAATGGCTCTAGGAAGAGCAAAGGTAACTTCAACTTCAATTTTATGCATTAATATACAAATTAACTAGTTTATTTGTTTTATGTTTTATAATCCAGACTCGCAGATGGAAGAGTGGGAAAAGGAAACCCAATCAGATAATTATGAGTTCTTTAATGGTAATTTTCCTATTGCAATTGTATCATACAACTTGAGTAAAATGTAACTTCTAACTTTTATTGTATATATATATATATATTTCTAAATTTCATTATGTAGATCCTTTGAGATTCTGTATAACAACCCGGATTTTTAGAGCCAACTTAAAATTTTTATTTAAACTATTTCAATGGGTTTTGGATATTTAAAATAATTTGTTTTAAATAATAATGACTTAAAATTTATTTTAATCAGGGTTAGAACGTAAAAATTTATTTTAATTATAAAACGAGCCTGAAATGGCGCGGCAATTTGAAAATTCGATTTTAAATTTCAATTGAATGTACCAGATGCAAAATAAATCGGATTTCAGTAAAACCAGAAATATTTGAATCTGTTAAACTATATCTTTCTAACGGATGTGAAAAATTGAGATTTCATAATATAAATTGAAAGTTATATCTAGTTTAAAATTTAAAATAGTCACTATGGAATTTATATATATTTATATATTTTAAATATATATATAGCCCTTAAAAATAGCCACTTTGCAAACGACCTCCGTTTTCGACAAAACCACTTTTGTTGGATCCAAAATGTCAAATTATTACTACATTCCAATTTTCATAATTTTTGGAATTAATATGTGAGTGTGGTGAATTTAAATGTGTTCGGTCAATTTCAGTCAAACTGGATCGACCAGAAAATGGGCATTTTTCAAATGGTCTCCAAATTCGACGAAATTAGTTTTTTTAGAAACGTTTCGTCAAAAAAAGCTAGAAATAATTTTTTGTAATTTTTGGAGTCAGTATGTGCCCCCGATAAATTAAAATGTACGTTTAAATTCAACATAAATTGATTTA
Source organism: Allium sativum (assembly GCA_030737875.1). Classification (NCBI taxonomy): domain Eukaryota; kingdom Viridiplantae; phylum Streptophyta; class Magnoliopsida; order Asparagales; family Amaryllidaceae; genus Allium; species Allium sativum. Next base: position 942,029,749 of record CM060916.1, on the reverse strand, counting down.
TATTTTGATTTTGATAAAAACCTATCGAAACAGCCGAACTTATGAAACATATCTCATTATGTCCGGAATGGGGGCATTTAGCTAGAAGCGACAGTCGTTGGGTTTGATTTGGAGTTCGGATGAGAAATCTTACTTCTTAGAATTAAAATATTAATAAAATAATATATAAACTAATTTAATTAAACCCTAGCCTTCATTACGTTGTCTGCGCCGCCAGTCTTCAGTTAATGGCCGAAAATGTGCGGTTTTCTCTCCTCAATCATTTCTAATCCAAGCCATTTCAATTGAAACTCAATAAACCAAAATCAAAGAGGCTTCTAAGATCTACAAATTGGTACGGGTATGATCTAAATTTGTTGAGTAATTCACTCAAAATCGCATCTCAAAGGATGGATGTTCGACCGCAATTTTAGGGCCGTGGTGGGGGGGGGGATGGCCGAGTTCGGCGTACGTCCTGAAGAAGGGGGAGGGTGGTGCTGCGCTTATGGTAGGGTACTCCGATCAATCTCCGAGCGAGCAATGGATGGGCGATTTCAAACCCTCGGCAACGGGTTTGGTTTCAGAAAACAACCGATACCTGGAAACATTAGGATTGTAGGAAGAAAGGACTAGGGGTGAATAATCCTTAATTAAACTAATTTAATGATTTCGTAAATTATTTAAATGTTAAAACTGTTATAACTTATTCAAACATGAATAGAACTGAGCAAATTCGGGTCCGTTGGAACCGTAGTTCCGAGCACTACGCAATGGAACAGACCGGGACAAAAATAGAGCTATTTGGGATTTTTTGGACTGAACTGAATGCATGGTGTAAGTCAATTAAAATTATCGTTAATTAACGATTTCAAAACCGGTCAAGGTGAGAACTCCTTCTCACTCAAACTATTTACAGTTAAATATATACTAGGATGTAGACACTATTTATTGTACAAACCAAGATTGTTTGTTTGGACTGTATTGTGTTTTGTTTGTGGTGTTGAAAAGATTAACATATAAAATAATGTTAATATTAATGTGATAGTGAAATTAAATTATAAATATCCATTTATAATTTAAACAATGAAAATTGGTTAAATATAAAATAATTCAAACCGAATTAGAATTGGTTAAATTTGTTAACCATTAATTTATTTCAATCCACTGTTGTTGTTTGAAAACCCACACGGGTATTGGGATGATATTTGACATACACTGGTCCCAATATTTAGTTGTATGCCCATCAATGGATTGACAGACTGTGATGAGCGTTATTTATTTATTTTAATGCTCACACAGTTGTAAATTTCACTCTGAATATGAATGGACCATTTAATGATTATTTATCATTATTGTTGAATACATGCGATGTATTAAATTCATATAACTGAAATTATATGGTAATTGATTGAGCCACATTCCGATTCAGAAATAAAGAATATTTGAAATAAAGAATAATTGAAATAAAGAATATTTTTAAATAAAGAATATTTTTAAATAACGAATATTTTAAACTAACGAATATTTTAAAATAATATTAAGTGAATAATCAGAATGTGATTTTGATGTCCGATTTTCGATGGACACAAAAATATTGAAATGTGAAGCCTAGTTATGTAGTTAAATGCTATTTAAACCCGAACGGGTTTATCGATCGATTTTATTCATTTTTATAATGAATATCGAAAAGAAGTGATTTCAAAATCTAATATTTTGAAAATATTATCATTTTAATATGATAAAAATATAGAATATTCAATTTCGATTTAAAATTGAAAATGGAGTTGAAATCATTTTAAAACGATTTTAAAAATATTTTATAAAATATGTTTCAGAAGGAAGTCGACGAAATATATATAATACACATATAATGGCCTGAATAGAACGCGCCGCGCAACGACTGTTTGCGAAGTTCGACCATGAACTTCAAATGGACGTAACGGGAGATCCTACGGTCGGATTCTCCTAAAACTAGAACCGTTGGGTTTGTATCGAAAAGAGCTTTCCAATGAATATAAGAGATTTGAAATCTAACGGTTAGATTCAGAAATATGTCCAAATCAATTTTGGAAAAGGTCGTTGTAAATGTAGTTCGGTGGCCGTTATTGGAAACCGACTGTAAAAGTCTTAATAAAATTATTAAAAATATGGGAAAATTATGTAAAATCATAATAAATAGTTTGAATAGATTTTGGATGAAAAATTCCAATTTCGTAAAGACAAAATATATTTTTATCAAAATGCACTAGTTATTAACTAGAATAATAATCAAATGTTTTTAAATAAATAAATAATAAAAAAAATTGGATCTGTAAATGATTTTAACATAACCAGAATTTTCCAATGCATGAATTAGAATGGATTTGAATAGAAATAATCTTCGGAATATTTCGATATTGGATTCTGTTATTATACGGATATTGTGAGGAATTTTGAAGATATATATATATATATATATCGTTATTCCCAATATAATATTTGTTGGTTTCAGGATTTGATATTGAATATAAGCCGATATAATTTCTATTCAGAACCTTATATTTAATGTCGAATTAGATTTTGGGTTTGTCGTGAATGGTGTCTTAAATAATATTGTTCTTAAACCCCGTATGAAAAGAATATATCTTTTAATTAAGATTATTAGAGTTTCCAATTATCTTTAGTAATTGGAATAAAATGAAATGTGAATTGGGTTTATTGCGAACTGTGTTTTAAATGACATTTTTTCTTTAACCCATTTAACAGTGAAAATATAATTTGGAATTTATAAATCTTTTATTAAGATTTAAATAGAAATTTTCCAAAGTAAAGTTTTCCAATTTAATATATTAAATTGGAATTGAATGGAAATCAATTGGATAATAATCAAGATGAGCTTCTGTGGACGAAGACCGCTACTGTGTATGGAATTTGAAAGGCCTTGCCGCTATTCCACTAATATTATTAGTCTAACACAAGAATTTATATCGATTATGTACTGTTATGATTTCCATGTAAATTCCATTTTTATGGAAGTGATTTTGAGTTTGTCATGAACAATGTTTTAAATAACATTTGTTCTTTAACCAAATTAAAGACAAAATTTATTTCCTAAATTTGAATAATCATTAAATAATGATTTTTGAGAGTAAAATTGAACTAGAGTTTTAAAAAATATTTAATTAGATTGAAAGGGAATGAGATAATTAAATTTATCGAATTCTTGAAATGACCGAGAATGGAGTATCACCAGTTTTACTCCAGACGATAGTTAAATCTTTAATTAGATTTGAACGTGAAATGGTAATTAAATTTACCGATAACACTGTGGGTGTTAGATATGGAATTCTACCAGTTTTGCTCCATGGGAAGAATAGGCTAGGATTAATAAATAAATGATTACTGCGGTAGGTTCGATAATCCCGACTAGTTAATAAAATATTTTGAATTGATATTAAAAGGAAGACTAAAGAATAAATTTAAATGAATGTATCTTTGATAAAATTAATGGGAACCGTTCCCTAATAATGTGAATATTTAAACAAAAGAATATTCTGAATTAGAATGAGGCGTATTCGGAAAGACTGGGTTTAGCCCATTCTGAATAATTACTACGACGACTAAAAGTCGACGATGAAGACGGTGGTTAAAGACCAGAGTTCTTCACATCATTTGGATGATTACTGATGTCTTAATTGGGCTGTACACCCAAGACAAGGTAATAAGTGGTGATCGTCCAGACGTACTTGGAGATCGACGGATATACGAGGACCTCTCTCATGTATTGGACATATGGGACGAGGAATAAGGTGCCTCGGGTTTCGTTCCGACCCAAAACGGACTTGTAAATGGATGTGTGTCTGACCTTGGATTTCATTCTTTGCTAATTGATTTCTATTAAATAAACATCTATTTGGTGGCGGAGAATTTATTCTCTTGCTTAACACTCATCTCTGAGATGTACGAGCTTAGAGGTTATATATTAATAGACATCAGTTGTATGGCGTGAATTGTCAGTGTGGCATGCCAAGATGCAAATGATCAAGGCTTTTGTTGAAAAACAGAGCCTTGTGATTGATGATCAAAGCACAACTTTAATTAGCATAGCTTTGTGTATAGCGTGGATTCGCGAGCCTCGCACCCCGGTATGAACTAAAAAAGGGAGAGGACAGCAGGGAGGACATGCGTTTCTTTCTAGCTAGAAGTGGTGTCATGGTATGGAGAACAGACACTTTTACTTATGTGGATGATGGAAAGCAAGGTACCTTGGATTTGAGTCCCTAGTGGCTCTTTATTTACGTCCCATAGGGCGGGAAAATGTATTGCCCAGGAACTGCCAATCCACTAAGGTATTTATGGACCGACCCTGCTGCTCCAGGTGCAGTTGCTGCTGTATCCTGAGACATGGTAGGCTAGATTGTCTCGAATTTGGTAAGGACGATCCCTTGCCTTGGTTCATAGATGGAAATCCAACTTCCAATACGACATTGGGCAGTTTTGATTGTAGAACTAGTATGGCGACATGATATATGGTACCCATGCCGTCTATGATTGATACATTTATATTTGAAGTTGTTTTTGACACTATACACTTATATTAATATCAAAATAATTTGTTTTATAGTGTCTCAAGCATATTTGGCTATTATAAGGTAAAACTCTATCCTCCGGCTTGCATTGCATTGTGTGATGGGACCTGAGTCTTATACTAGCTTCATTTTTCAAAAAGCATTGCGTCGTTTTATTTTAAACTGAGGTTCATATGGAGTAAACCCGTTTCGTGTTTTACGGTGTGGTTCCATGATTTCCCAACTTTAAAACTTATGATTAATAACTGTTTTAGTTCTCACACCAGTCTCAAGACTGGCGCGGAGTTTATTGTTTTAACCTAAACTATCGGTGCCCATATTTTCCACATGGGCAATTAGTAGTTTAGTTTTGCAGATTATTCTATTTCCAGGATCCTGGTTTAAAAGCTCTATATCCGTGTATTTCTTTCAGTTGTATTTTGTATTATTTTCCCGCTGCTATGTATTTAAAAGTGTTACGATTTTAGTACCGTTGAACTATGTCTCATCTAGTATCTTATAATACATATTTTCCCACTGCAATGTATTCCTTTCAGCTGAAGCCATATTTTCCCGCTGCTACGAATTTATAAATCTTTTATTCAGATTTAAATGGTTATAAGTGGATTGAAATTGCTAACGGTTATAATCTTTTGAACAATAAAATATCCCAATGGTTATAAGTGTTAGGGCAATAAAATATCTCAACGGCTATAACCGTTAGAACAATGAAACTCCCAATGGGTATAATTGTTGGCACAATAAAATTTCCTAACGGTTATAATCGTTAGAAACAAGAAAATTTGCCAACGCTTATAACCGTTAGTAAATTCATTACGAAATTTACCACGCACCTTCTACCAACGGTTATAATCGTTGCACTACGCCATAGATGGCATACGGCAACCCCAGAGAAGTGACGCAATAGGAGCCAAAAAGTGTTGCTATAAGCAAAAAATGATCTGTGACAACACTTTTTTGGTGTTGCCTTTTGCCACGTTGCCTTAGAGTCAAAGGCAACGCCTTTGCGACTCTATGACAATATCGGTGCAGGTGTTGCCACAGGTACCACCAGAACAAAAAAAATACCCTTTCACAACTGCATAAAACAGTTGTAATATGTCTAGTACAGCTGGCAATAGTAATAAAGTCAACCTCTTTTACAACTGTTTCCAGCAGTTGTTAAAATTTGTTTTACAACTACTAAAAGTAATTACACCTCAATTGCTATTAATCAAAGATTTCATAACATTATAATAAATATTCTTATCACACAGTATTTTATTCGAATAAATATTTTATTTCAACATTTAAAATGGTACAAATTTCTTGACTCCACTATGTACATTCACTGGTATATTACACAATCATTCAAGTTTACATACATTTCTCACTACATTGTCACTTGATTCACTCATATACAAAAAAATTTAGAGGATACCAATAACTGTTATGTCTGCTCCATATCTTTTGGCCAAAGCAGCAGTAGTGAAGCTGCCTACAAGCATTATACTATAATAGCATGAGTATTTGATGTGTAAGTATTCAGATTAGCTAGATTTTAGGATGTTGTAAAATTGTAAAAATGAAATCAGCTCAAACACATTTTGACTTACCTCAACTGCTATTCATCAAAGAAGGGAACTTATTGCGTTTTTGACAATGTTATCTGAAACTAAATTAGACATTAACTGGCTACTAATTTGATCTTTCTGAAATGTGTTTGAGGTAATTTCGTTTTAACAATTTGCTAAAAATAATCATACCTCAAACACAATATCAAAATCAAAATTAAAATATAAGTCAAGTTTGTACACCTGATACCGAAGATTAGCTGATATACCCAGATAGCTTCCATGAACAACTATTGTCCTTAATTTCTTTGATGAGTCTGCCTGTTTCTATACAAGGTTTCCATAATGGGTTGCATACTTGATGGGGATAAACTCCACTCCTTATGGCGACCGCATTTCTGCCAATTCCCTCACCTTCAAAAGAACTAGTGTTGGTATCGGCATACTATCCGAAAGCCCTACCGAAGAACCAGCTTTGATGATACATAGACTACAGTCGGCCTATTCTAGTACTTTCAATCAAGCAGACATGGATCCAGATGATGCTAATATGTACGACGGAATACTCTAGGTTAATTTGAATATGAAACTCCAATATAAATTGCAACATGAACAATTGACTCAAAAGAGTAAAACTTCATGGCTGACAGAAAGGTGACACAAATTCAAGATCTTTCTATGCAAAAATGTCTATGCGAAAGTTCAGAAATAGAATTCGAGATTTGTTCAATCGAGTAAATAATGTCCAATTCCCTATAACTGGAAGTAAAAAGAAGATTAGTGCATATGAAAAGAAATGTTTATCTTCCCCTTGTACCTTGAGGAAATCAAAACTGCTCTTGACACCATACACGATGCATAAAGTCCAGGTCCGTATGGCTTCACATCAAAATTTACAAATTGCATTGGGGACTTACTGAAGGAGGAACATAATACCTGAGAACTTTGACGCATCCAAGAACAGAATTCCTTAACTATAATGGTCAGTTTATTTATTGAAAAGAAATGCTAGCATGAACAGAATGAGGAACAAGACACATCCAAGAACTTTGACTTCTCAAAGGTGAAATATAATGGTGAGTTTATTTACTTAAATATAAAGCATATAGTTGAACCGTATTTCAGAACAAATACCTGAGAGCAGAAACATAGGAATGAAGTGAAGCTCCAGTGGTGGCTGCTTCATAACTAGTAGTAGTCTAAAATCACCTGCTTTAGTGGAATATCAAACCAAAAGTTCACCCATTGTCATTTAGAAGAAATAAACTAGTTATAGTTCACAAACTTTGCTAAAAAAGAGTGAAACTTTCAAAGCCATATCCACATCATTAGGTCAAACTCTGCTTGGTAAGTGCGTTTAACCTCTAAATTCAGATGGTAATGACAACACAATGTGAACTGAATCCTAAATACACATAAGCTACGGGTGCTTGAAAATTAAAAAGGTGTGTGACCAAGTACCTAGGTAGCTAGAGAAATAAGAAAAAATACACTCATATTTCTTCAGGTGACATGGTTGTTGCAGTCACAAACCCCAAACAGTCAACCATGGCCGCATGAGCAACCATCCCACATGATCGTAGAGCCGCCACCACCCATACAGAGCTCTCCTACCATGCCTCTTCCTTACCACTTGGTATGAAATTATGCCACCACCCAGCACAAAAAGAGATACGCCTAATGTCAATACAGTATGACGAAGATAATTGATATGTTACAGTTCCATCTTGACCTCTCCGACTGCTCTGATCTGGATATCTAGTTTCTGCTCAAATGACTCGAGTTCCCTTCTAAGATTTTCCTCCTGTGCTCAATTAGTTGAAAGGAAAATTCTTAGCAAAAAATAAAACTTACTCCATTCTTTAGACATACCAGAAAACACATCCAAAAAAAATCATGCCTTAAGCACTAGTTCTTTCTCCCTTTCCTATAACTCCAAACATCTAACAAAAATATAACAGAATATTAGGGGAAACAAAACTAAACAATGACCTCTGCAGATCATCTCATATACAAAATAGAAAGTATGGAGTTCGTCACCAAAGTAATCGTTAGATTGATAAAAACCAAATATAAATGTGGATATTTACTATCTGAATTGATTGTTACCATCACCATCCATCCTCCTTTCTCGAACATCAGTGCCTTTCCAACCATTAGCCACCTTATTTACATTATAAGGAGAACATATGAGCAAAAGGTTTAACAAATATTTGAACAAATGCAAAACAAAATTATGTATGCATACATTAGATAATTAAAAATTCAAACCTGAACAGAGTTTGCGATAAAAGCAAGGCAGTAAAAGAGGTCTCTTACTCCCAAAGTGCTTTAGTTGAACTTCAATAATTTGTGCATTCTTGAGTTGTGAACAACATAAAAACATAATGACGGTAAATGATATTTTAAGCAACTTAATTGTCACCTACCATTGCTTGTTTAACAATTTTATGGCGCAAGATTATGTCCAACGAACGAGGAAGAGATCTAGTGGGTATCTCTTTGGATGTCTCCTGCATTCCAACTATCTTCCAATCTATAAACTTGCTTTCTTGTCTGAGCAAAGCCCAATTCTTTTGCATGTAGGATTCTGATAGATAACGGGCTACATAATATGCAGATGATAGTAACATATAAATCATGATAGTAGACGTGCATATATGCTGAAAACTGGAATTGTGAATCATACAAAAATAGTTAAACAAACAGTATGCCATAAAGCTATGTGGATGTACTTGTCTGAATAATAATGATGATGTAGTATGGGAATTTAGATTTCAGATGTACAAGAGTCCATCATTCCAAATTATAACCTAAAGAAACTTCACTAAACAAATCAAAAATCAAATGCACAACACTCAACCACTTGGTAATAGGTACAAGTAGACATTACCAGAGATTTCAGCAATATTAACTTAAGAAATATAACAAGTAAATGTCAAGTAACAAATGTTGAATTGTTACTCTACAACTAGTATTCATTGCTACATAACATCAACAAATACCTATTTAATTGTTTACATACTGCAAACTCAAATGAGTTTAAGCAAGCGAAATCGCAGCATTATAGATTACATGAGCTCATTGGGTGTATTTCAGCACCCAAACGTGGCTTCATCCCCTACCATCGACATGAAATTAATTAATGATATAAATTAATCAAACTTGTTTACAAAGACCTTACAAAGACATTCGATTCCAAACTCAAATGACTTTACAAAGACCTTCGATTCCAAACTTCTACACTCGATTGCCTTAGAAAACCGAAACAGCGAACCCATTAAAAACAGCGAACCCATTAGAAGACGCGACAAACTCGAATCGAAAATTTGATGTCTGAAATTAATGATTAGGAGAGATGGATAAATCAATGAACGAGATCTGGAAATGAAAATGAGAAAATTAGGGATTTGAAATTTTTGGGGGGAACGAAAAGAAAAATAAAGAAGCGGGTAAACGAAAAAAAGTGGAAAATAGATTTAACTTAGGCGTGGATCGATGATGTGGATCGACGGCTTATATTTTGTTTTAACTAGTGGTGTGGATCGCTGAGGTGTATTTTTGTTTTTAATTTTTTTAAAAAGAATATATCTAGAGCTATTGCAACATGTGTGTATATCTATGCTAACACATTGAAGCATGCGTTGCAATAGACAAAAAACGGCATAGCAATGACAACACTGTAGCTAGCAACACCATGGATTTTCATTGTGGTAGGCCATCTATGGCGTAGTGTTGGTAATGGAATTTGTAACATTATAACCGTTACGAAGTGACAATTCTGGTATTGTTGTTTCACTATGGTTATGGAATTTGTTGCATTAACAGTACCATGTAGATAATACATAACGCATGTGACCCAGATAATACAATAAGTTACTGGTAATACACGCGATCCTGATAATACAAACCAAATTACATAACCATAGTGAAACAACAATACCATGTAGATAATGCATAATGCACTGACGCGGATAATACAATAAGTTACTAGTAATACACGTGACCCTGATAATACAAACCAAATTTCATAACCATAGTGAAACAATAGTACCATGTAGATAATACATAACGCACATGATCCAGATAATATAATAAGTTAATAGTAATACACGTGACCCTGATAATACAATAATCTACTGATAATACAAACCAAATTCCATAACCATAGTGCCAACAACATAATGCGAACAACAACGACAACAACAACATCTATATATCACCAAAGTCAATATCATGTAGACTAGCTATATCCACGTCTACACCAGTCCGAGGCCTATGATGGTAGCATTCCTCATCGCCATAGGTAAGCTCGTTAATACGAGCTAGCAAATCATCTAGTCTATGCTTGTGCTGGGTGAACTGAACATGTCTAAGACCTAACTGCATCTGGTACAAACCTCATTTGATAAAGTAGTAGGATCGACGTACTGAGTAACTGGGACGCGAGGGACATCAAACACCAAAATTGTCATTTCGTAACAGTTATAAGTGTTACAAATTCCATTACCAACGGTTATAACCCTTGGTAGAAGGTGCGTGGTAAATTTTGAAACGAATTTACTAACGGTTATAACCGTTTGCAAATTTTTTATTTCTAACGATCATAACCGGTAGGAAATTTTGTTCTGCCAACAATTATACTCGTTGGGAGTTTCATTGTTCTAACAGTTATAACCGTTGAGATATTTTATTGTCCTAACACTTATAACCGTTGGGATATTTTAGTGTTCCAAGGTTATAATTGTTAGCAATTTCAATCCATATATTTAAATATGTAATGGCGCGTTTTGTTAGCTGTTGAATAATTAATTTATTTAATTATTTATATAACGATTTGGCGATATCGATAACTTAAAGTTAAACGTTCGAACTTATATTTTATAATTATAATTAAAACGAACCTGAAACGTCGCGGTAGTTCGCTATTTGGCGATTTGAACTTCAACTGAATGTACATGATTCATTTTAAGCCGGATTTCTGTGAAACAAGAAACGTGTGGAGCTGGTGGAGTATATCTTTCTAGTGGAAGAGAAAAATCGGGATTTCGTCGTGTAGATTTTGATGTACGTCCAAATCAAATTTCAGAAAAAGTCGCTGTGGAATTCCTTTATAATTTGCGACGCTTTATATACGTTATAAAAGGATTTTCAATGTAAATTGAATATCGATTCAATCTGGACTCGGAATAGCGAGTATATAATTATACTGGAGCTGTATGATATTCCTCGGCGAATATATACGATAATATAAATTTAATTATATTTAATTTAATAATATTTAAATATATTTATATATTTAAATGGGTCATCCAAAGCTTTAAAAATAGCCGGTTTTGCAAACGAAGTCGAAATTCGACGAAACTAATTTTGTTGGATCCGCAATGTCAAATAGTTGTTAGATTCCAAGTTTCGTGATTTTTAGAGTCAGTGTGTGACCGTAGGGATTTTTAGAGGGTAAAATAGTTAGTATTTTGACAGTTAAAAATATGCTGTGTGAGCATACGGAGTCGGAATTCGATGAAACCAGTTTCATTGGGACCGTAATGTCTAACTCTATCCACATGTTCAGTTTCGTGATTTTTAGACATCGCATGTGATCGTGGGGATTTTTAAGAACCAGAAACAAACATAAAATCGATAAAATAAGTTAAACAAATAAAAATATCCTAAGTGTTAAATGACCTAGAACAGTCCACGCAGTCATCAAATTTCATCCACAAACATCAACAACCACATTGCTTAGCATATAAACACACCAGAAACCAAATTCCCGTCCACCCAAGAAAAACGCAAGGAAGAAAATTCTCAAACAAATACAAATAAAAATCCTTAAATCTGGAAATACGTATACTGGCGATTCTTGTGAGGTCCTCTACAATCTGACACCATTTTACTGAACTCGACGTCAGTATAGGGTTTGTCGCGAGGAGCTAGGGCTGGGATTTTAAAACGTTGGAGTAATGGAATTGCAAATTTGAGTGGAGATTGTTGTTGATGGTTGAAGGGAGCATCGTTGGTGAGGCTATGGCGAGGTTCGGCTCTGTTTTGATGGTCGCGGTTCCCTGTATCGCGCTGGAGAAGTGGCTGTCGCACAGAAGACCTGGATCTCGAGTTGAACCATATGGTGCCAAAGTAGAAGAGTAGATGATGAGATGATTTTTGGTGGTTTTTAATTGAATTTAAAGGAGGAGGTGGAGGAGCAATTACGGCGGAAAGGGGGTGCGTGTGTTTTACTGAAGGAGGACGGGGATTTGAGGATTTGGGGAGGAAGACATAGGCGGGTCGGGTATATAAGGATAACGGGCCAAATAAAAGGTGAAAGCCCAAAAGAAATTAAATCCAAGTTATTATTTAATTTGAAATTTGCGTATTAACTTCTTTATATCATAACTATTGCGTACGAGGTCAGTTTGACGAACTGTAAGTTGCGTTGGGATCGTGTGGACGAGCACTCCACAATGGAACTGACCGCGAGTCGATTGGAGCCCGTCACAATTTATAGCAAAATAAATTGTCCAGCTGAATAAAGCGATGATTATCGTCATTAACGATGATCGTCCAAATGTGAGTAAAACTCACTAACTCTGAACAGTTTATATTTTTTATAAAGTGTATCTTATTTTGATTGTTGTGTACTGATAGTTTGGACTGTTAAATAGATTTGATTGAAAACGTAGAAATAATTATATATATGAATCGTAAATCAAATCATGATCGTGATTTAATCGGTTTATTTCATGTTGAAATAATAGTGATGTTATATATGGTGATTAACATCTGTGGATGCAGGGAGACAGGTTGGAGGAATCCGACTGGATTCCTCAACATTTATTTTACTATTTATCATATGATTTGATATATGCTGTGATATATAATCTGTTTATTTTTGTATGTGTTAAGATGATATTAATCATGGTTATTTGGTATTTTTAAATACCATAGAAAATATTGGAACGTAGAAAAGGGGATTTTCAATGTTTATATTGAAAATGAATCTTATTTATAAAATCGATAGGATTTTATAAAAGGAAAACATTTATTTAATTAGAAAATAAATAAATGAAAAAGGAAACATTTATTTAGAAAATAAATGAAAATAAAATAGAAACATTTATTTAGGAAATAAATGAATTAGAATATAATGGAATATTTATTTAGGAAATAAATAAAGGAACATTTATTTAGATTATAAATAAATGGAATATTTATGTAGGGAATAAATAAAGGAACACTTATTTGGAAAACAAATAGAATTATACAAGGATAGGTTTAAAACCCGTGCTTCGCACACGGGTATAACACGATATAGATTTAAAGGAGATATTAAATAGGAAATCTGTTTTAAACAGATAAAGTGAGTAGATTAATTTATAAATAATGTTTTATAAATTAAATAAATTATTTATCGTTGATAAATGGAATATATATAAGTCTGGACTTATATAGAGAAGTAGAAACGTTATAAAAAGGACATTTATAAAGTGAAGAACCGTTACTAAAAGTAAATCTTTATAAATGGATAAACGTTGTAAAAAGTAAATCTTTATAAATGGATAAACGTTGTAAAAAGGAAATCTTTTGAAATGAATATTAGTTATTCGAAGGTAAGTTATTCGAAAGGAATTAATCGAATTTAGTTATTCGAAATGAGTTATTCGAATTAGATATTTGAATAGAGTTAAACACATTAGAATGATTCGAATTACTTATTCGAATAGAGTTAAACACGTAAGAGTTAATTGAATATTAGTTATTCAATTTGAGTTAATCGAATTTAGTTATTCGAGAAGAGTTAAATCAAATTTAGTTATTCGAAAGGAGTTAATCGAATTTAGTTATTCGAAATGAGTTATTCGAATTAGATATTTGAATAGAGTTAAACACATTAGAGTGATTCGAATTACTTATTCGAATAGAGTTAAACACGTAAGAGTTAATTGAATATTAGTTATTCAATTTGAGTTAATCGAATTTAGTTATTCGAGAAGAGTTAAATCGAATTTAGTTATTCGAAAGGAGTTAATCGAATTTAGTTATTCGAAATGAGTTATTCGAATTAGATATTTGAATAGAGTTAAACACATTAGAGTGATTCGAATTACTTATTCGAATAGAGTTAAACACGTAAGAGTTAATTGAATATTAGTTATTCAATTTGAGTTAATCGAATTTAGTTATTCGAGAAGAGTTAAATCGAATTTAGTTATTCGAAAGGAGTTAATCGAATTTAGTTATTCGAAATGAGTTATTCGAATTAGATATTTGAATAGAGTTAAACACATTAGAGTGATTCGAATTACTTATTCGAATAGAGTTAAACACGTAAGAGTTAATTGAATATTAGTTATTCAATTTGAGTTAATCGAATTTAGTTATTCGAGAAGAGTTAAATCGAATTTAGTTATTCGAAAGGAGTTAATCAATTTGAGTTAAGTTAATCGATTAGAATTAAGTTAATCGAGTTAGAGTAAATCGAATATTAGTTATTCGAATTAGTTATTCGAAGGAGTTAATCAATTAAGTTATTCGAATGAGTTATTCGAAGGAGTAAATCAAATTAAGTTAATCGATTAGAGTTGAGTTAATCGATTTGGGTTAAGTTAAGTTATCGAGTTAAGTAATCGAGTTAAGATTTATCGAGTTAAGTAACCGAGTTAAGAAATCGAGTTGAGATAATCGATTTAAGAAAATCAAGTTGAGTTAATCGAATAAGTTATTCGATAAGATTAATTCCATTTAAGTTAAATCGGATGTTAGTTATTCGATAAGAATTGACACATTTAAGAAAATCGAATATTTGTTATTCGATAAGAGTTAATGAAATAGAGCCAACCAAGAAGATTTATTCGAATATTAGTTATTCGATAGGAGTTAATCGAAATAGAGTTTATCGAATATAAGTTATTAACAAGGGAGATAATCGAATAGAGATTACTCGAAAGAGAGTTATACGTCGAATTCGATTATAGCGAATTCGGGAAAGTACTATTTACTTTCCAGGGTTTAAATCAAGATTTAGTTATTGATTTAGAAATTAGGTGTCTGTTAAATTATTCGAGTTAGGAAATAAATTTATAATTTAGGTTAGATATTTTAGGGGTAGGAATTATAACGTTATAGTTATAATCAAACACTGTCATATAAGAAGTGGATTCGTAACCTGAATCCGGGAATTTGCGTAAACAGATGATTGTAAAAAGTGAGTGATGAGCTTCATCTATTTCACAGTAAAGGACGTTGTTCAATTAAGGTCTGCGAGGTAATTATACCCCAACTTGATTGACTTCAGAATTGACAAAGGAATAGTTGTGGTTCGATCTAAAAGGTTGATTAGGAATAAAGTTAAGGAATAAGCGATAAATGGATTAAGCGAAACGTTGTTTTATACAACGTTCATTGGAAATCCGTAAATGAGTTTTGGAAACGTTTCCAAATATAGTCAGATATGTTTTCTAAACATAGAAAATGAAATGTTTTCATGATAAGAATTTAAGAAATAGAGTTAAGCAAATTCATAAACTGACTGGAGAGGGTAAGTTGAACGGTTTTCTAAGTGACGATCTGATGTTGGTTTCGACCTTCCAGGTTGATACTTAGAGAATTGTTCTCATACTAGTAACAGTTAGGGACTGATAGTTGCGAAATAATAATGATGTGAAAATAAGCTATGGAAATGTTTTCCAATGATTAATAACATATATTTTCTAAATATATGAAATAAGGAAATATGAACATATATATATGTATATAATGATTGATCGATCGAATTTCCATTTGAAAATAAGATCGTTGTTTGTACACCGACATGTTTTCATTTGATAGTTGAATCACAGACTATCAAAGTTTTGACCATATTTACGTTGTAAATATGGAGAGACCGGTTGGATTATTATCCGAAGAACCACTCCGTATTAGCATAAGCGTTGCGAATCAAGTACGCTGAAGATAATTGAAGACGGAGTGAAGTGCAAGGGCTATTGTGAAAAGCCTAGGTAGGATGGATTCACTGAATAGTGCCTTCGGTTTATTCAGTCCCAGAACAACGTATATGGATGAGTGTCTGACAAAGTATTCTTAACGAATCATGTATGTTGATCTCTTTAAACGTATTACGTTGGTGGCGGAGAAATTCGTTTCTCTTAGCTTTTATACCCGTGATGCCTTGAGAAATCGATAACGATTTGGCGGGTATGACGATGTGGCATTCAAAGTAATTGAAGAAATAATCTGTCAAAGTGATAAACGTGACCTCAAAACCTCACAACCGGGAAATAACAGAAGTTGGGCTAGGCAGCATGGCTAGTTGGGCCATACCCAAGCAGGGTGTATTATCACCATCTAGAGAATATTCAATTGTACTTCTTTATAATCTATTTCAATGCTGTCCCTTATCGGGAGGGATGGTTGCTGATCCCAACCATCGGTGATAATATATTCGTTACACTCAAGCTAAATGAGTGGACGGTCATGTGTGGCCGGGTTGCAAGACGTTCTTGTTGAACCCTAGTGTATCTCCTCTAGAGTACACTGATCGGAAGGTGCTCCCATACCTTGTCTGTTGGAATCCAATCTCCAATAAGCGCTCACGGTTTTATTTGTATACTATGTATGTGGAACGTGAGATGCAAGCGTTCTGCTAGATTGATATCTATTTGTATTTAGACATTATTATAATATCAGAAAGATATCCTTTATTTAACCAAGTGTTGGAGTTTTATTCACACCAGTCCCATGACTGACCCGGAGTTTATTTTGTTTGTTTTCCCTAAACTCTTGGGTGCCTAAATTTGTACGGGCAGTCAAGTAGTCGGGATTTTACAGATACACTTGGAGAGCTTGGAGCAGGAGACTTCAGGGTTATAGCTATTATTATTCCGCTGTGTTGTTAAGTGTTGTACTTTGAAATGGTATGTATATACGAGTACTGATTTGTATTTCAAAGTTATGTTATATTTTATTCGTTCCGCTGTGAGATTCGTGTTTACTCTGATGATGTAAGTTCTTCTTCTTCTTCTATTCTATTAGTTCTATCTTTTCTTCCTCACCCTCTACTTTCTTTCACTAACGTCTCGGAATTTTCAACTCTCGAGGAGTCGAAAATTTCCAGTCGTTACAAAATACAAAAGCACCTAATACTTATAAGTGTTATGATTTTAGTACTGCTGAACCATGCCTCATCTAGCATCTTATAATATCATCGCATATTATTTAATTTAGCTATACAAATACAAATTTATAACAGCAACAAACATGAAATCAAATTTCAAACTAACATTTTATAAAATTGAAAATATTGGGATTCCAAACATTTCAACCTTTACCGAATTTATAACAATAATTTGCAAATACAAATTTTTATCATCACATATTATTTAATTTAGCTATACAAAACCAAATTTATAACAATAATTCGCAAATACTTTTAATCATACTATTGTTGTCTTTCAAACATTTCAAATATCGGAATTCCAGTCATCGAAATCAATTTATAAACTATTCATCATAGACAAAATAATCTAGAAAATAAGCTCGATTAAATTAAAATACCATCTCAACCTTCAAACATACAACTTGTGTTTTGATATTCTTGAAATCAATGATCTTATTCAATATTTCAAGTCTTTCAAATTTTCTAAATCAAAGACTTGAAGGATCATTATAATCATGTCCAGCTTCATGAATATCTATTTCAAAAATATCAACCTTATACATAAGTTGAAAATTTCTAAGAGACTTATAACGTCGTCAAATTTCCTTTCGATGCATTGGAAATCAAATTAGATTAATACTATTTTCTTATCGTCCTTTGTACTTAAGCTTTTCAAAATTTTGAAAACCGTTTATACTTCATATAAGTCAAAACAATCTTTCTTTAGACCAATTTCATTTCAACTAATTTCAAAACATTTCTAAGATTTCCAGGTAGATTTCATATTCTCATAATATAAAATTTTCAATAGCTTCAATATCTCATAATCATATATAATCCATATAGTCGAATAACCTTTTCTTTTAACTTCATTCAAAATCCTTTACACAAAATAGGACGCCCCACGTCCGTTAATATCACATGTTAAGAGAATGCATTAAGTTTCATGAAGCATTATAGGTAAACAGAAACAAAAACATTACAAGACAGATATAAAATAGCAGTGAAATTTTAAACTTTTATTAAGCAGAAAACATCGTGGTTCAAAACATAGTTGCTTCACAAGTATGAAATGCATAAAACCAAGTACATCAGCTTAAAATTTCTGTCTTGTACTTAATCATCAGGGTGCAATAATAAAAGAAGCATAATCCCCAAAACATAGCCATACTAGAGAGATATGAAATCAAGGAGTACATCTAAGCACCTCCAAGCAGAAGGAAAGAATGATCCCGATAAAGCTTGAGTATTCCCACCCTGAGAACCTAAGGGGAAACGGAAGAGAAAGAAGAGGAAACAAAATAGGTCATGCATAAACTCCGGCGAGTCCAGTTACCTTTACCATATAAATAAGTAAAAGTATCATGATAGGCATATAATCTGGAGAGATAGATAACAACACAATAAGGCAGGTATGACAAGGTAAACAGGATAAACATGATAGAATATATTGCGCTTTCCTAGTACTTTCTCTTTATCTGCACCAATACTATTGTCGAATGAATAAGATGATCCCCAACAAGTTTAAGATGGTAGACTTAAGTGTACTTTTAGTGAGAGGCTTTACCCCCATACAACAATAGGTAGCCCAACTAAACATACCGGAGTTACCCCTAAGGATAATAACGGGCTCCTAAACATACCAGAGTCTAGATGTACCCTAATTACTACCCCAATTGATCGGCTCCCTATTCCGTAGATACCCTGTGCTGGCCCCATAGTAGAATGTATCACTTCCTAAAGTGGAAACCCTTCGTTTTTAGGATGTGCACAACCATATCTACAGGTGTCATGATGTCTTAGCCTCCTCTTTAGGACACGTGCACGCACATGACTCCGTCGGTATGCGCCATCCACACCACCCTTTCGTTTGGATCTCTTACAATTAGCCCAGTAAGCGTGCCCCAACTCCGACCTAGTTCAGAGTACTTGTTTGACACCTAAATATGGGTTACTAACTGAAACATGCCCCACACATAAGATAATACAAGCTCCCCCTAAGCTTGTATCCCCACTACTAGGTTTTCTATGGGTTATGCTATGCCAGAGTAAAAAGATTGCATGCCATACCGGAGTAAAAAGATTGAATGCCATACTAGAGTAAAAGATTGCATAGCCCCACAGGTTAATTTTGTGGGCCTGTATATATATATATATATATATATATATATATATATATATATATATATATATATATATATATTACCCACCACCCCAAGATAAACCTAACCCTTCCACTGATTCATACTAGTTTACTTAACCCCTACTCTAGTTATCATGTTCATACAATCCCTTATGGATTCAACTAGGTTAAGCATAAGTTCATTACCATATTCATTTATGGTTATAATGTGCTAGACCTCCCACATTAAGCCCACAACATGTGGATGCTGGATATGCCGGGTGGATCCGGGCAGACTTCTTCCACAAGTCAGACTTAACGTGGTGTCTTAGAACGTTACACGTTTATGCACTTAGACCCCTCACATTAGATTCACCACTTATGGTCGCTGGATATGCCGAGCGGATCCGAGCATACTTCTACCACAAGTGTATTCTAACCTCGTGTCTAAGTACGATTAAAGTTTCTAATTACTGTAATTCTAGACATTTTCATTATTAACCAATTATCCATATTTCATTATAGGTTTTCATGCCCTTTTCCCAAGTCATGTTCATTATGTAGCATATGCCCCAAATTAAGATATAAATCACAATTTGATTTATGCCCCAAATTCATATTCATGTATTTAATTCAACTTATGCCCAAATTTCCTAATACAAGTTATTCCCCAATTTTAACGTTTTCCCCTCGTTCCTAATTTAATGTGTTCACATATTTCAGCAGCATGCCTAGGCTCGAAGGTAGCCTGACTATAAAATAAAAAGGGAAAAGAAGAAGGGAAGAGGATAGAAATTAACATAATAAAAAGATTAATATATGATGGTAGAAATAAGCATAGCAACTAATAAGCATATAATGACAAAAATGGGCATAGTGACAAGATATGCATATAGGAACAGATCTGATGAACATGTGATAATTGAAACTGATTAGGCATAGTGTCATGGTCATAAACAGGCATGATGAGATCTAATTAGTGAATTGGATATACAAATAATGGCAGATCTGACATGATTCAATAGTCATAGGCTTAGTTCTAATTCATAGTTATGCCAGACTAACTTAGATACACAGGTTATAGCAGATCTGATGTGATTCAAATAGTCATAGGCTTAGATCCAATTTACAGACATGTCAGGATTAACTTTTAAAGATTTAGATCTAAAAATAATGTAGATTCACTGTGATTGGATCTAAGAAATAGAAGAGTAATTGCAGATGTTGAATCACATATCTCTAAACTTGAATGACTTGTTTGTTGAAGAAGTATAAGGTTAATTGAATCTGGGAAGAGGCAACATCTAGTTCTCCATTGTTTTTTATGTGTAAAAACAAGAGAAATGGGGTCTTATTTATAGCCATCAGTCAACGAATCTTGCATAGAAATCAGTCCACGTACGAAACCAGAAATCTGCCCAGATCTACGTGGGGGTCGACACCCCCTTGATGGGGTCGACACTCATGGGCGGGAATATTCCCGCTTCCCTTCTACCACTCGATTTTGAACTGTTTTGAATTCTGGAACTTATTTAATACATATATATTTCTCTTATGCATATACAAATTTCAAACCTTAATAACTTCTTCATACGTTGTCCGTTTTATGCAAAACAAGTGTCTATTTTGACCAGAATTCCGAGAAACACAATGGCATACTCCGTTTCACTTAATTCTGAATATTTAATTAAGTATTCTTTAATTTATCATCTTTAATGATGTTAAAATTACAGGGTGTTACATTCTCATCTACTTAAAGGATTTCATCCCCGAAATCTCCAAGTTAAGAAGAATGTATATCCTAACATCCATCACCCATCTACTCATCCACCAATCATAGGTATCCATTGTTCTTAAAGATTTCTAATGCTTATATGAACATATGCAAAGGTGTGTGTATATGTCCCTACACTAATGCGAAAGATCAGGAGGTCTTCTGATTCAATCGACCTCCTTTATGCAATGTATGTTAGTGTTATGAATCCAACATGTATGCTAATAATCCTATTATATTAAGTAGGTTCTATATGTGTGCACAATCATTCATTCAAATGCAATATCCATATGATGATACACCCACTTTCATCCATTAAAAGGAGAAAAATGCACACATATCCATGTGCAGTATAAGAGTGATTGACCTGATCTAGTGCCTAATGTGTGTGTATATGCATCCACAGGCAACCACTAACAAACACTTGCATCCACTTGAATCAATCAAACATAACATGTCTCAAAACACATGTTTGCATCCATGGGATTCCTACCTGAAGGTCGAAGATTCGACCGACAAGATATACTTTAAATGATAGAAACAAGCATGAATAAAAGCTTTGGAAAGAAAGTTAAGAACATGCCCTTGAAAAGAAAAGGGACGTACGAAGCGCGAATCTTGTCTTCGGTCTCCCAAGTTGCATTTTCTTGGTTATCTCCCCACTGAACTTTCTTCAACTCGACGATTGTGTAGCTTCTTATCCAAGAATAAGGGTAGGAACTCGTCGAACTATTGCTTCTCGTTCTACCTCTACTTCCTCAAGCATACTCGGCTCAACTACTTCTGCAGTATCATGTAAGAACTTCCACAAATGAGAAACATGGAAAACATCATGAATGCCAGATAGTCTCTCTGGTAGCTTTACTCTATAGGCCATTTGGCCAATCCTTTTTGTTATGGGAAATGACCTTACAAATCTTGGTGCCAATTTCCCTATAGATCCAAAGCGAACCACATTCCTAAAAGGTGATATCTTGATGAAAACCATGTCTCCCACCTCGAGCTCAATGTCAGTCCTTCTCTTGTCTGCGTATGACTTCTGCCTTTCCCGAGCTGTCTTCATGCGTCTGCGGCTAAGGTCAACCTTTTCTGAAGTTTCTCTAACTATATCCGGTCCAAGTAGAAGTCTTTGTAGATTCCCACCAATAAGATGATAATCTACAGGGTCATCCGTATAATGCTTCGAAGGGTGCCATGCCAATACTAGCTTGATAATTGTTGTTGTAGGCGAAATCTACTAAAAAAATACGCTCTACCAAAGTCCCTCAGAATTTTTGGATACACAGTCTTAAAAGATCCTCAAGAATTCAATTCACCCTTTCCGTCTGTCCATCGGTCTGAGGGTGATAAGCGGTGCTCAAACACAACTGTGTACCTAATGCTTCTTGCAAGCTCCTCCAAAATTCACTAGTAAAAATGGGGCCATGATCACTTACGATACTGGAAGGTAATCCATGAAGTCGGACTATCTCACGAACATAAATTGCTGCCAACAAATCTGTCGTCCACTTACTCTTAACTGGAATAAAATGAGCGCTCTTAGTAAGCCTGTCCACCACAACCCAAATGCTGGTGTTTCCCTTCCTTGATCTAGGAAAACCATCAATGAAATCCATAGAGACACTCTCCGACTTCCACTGTTGAACCTCCAAAGGATGAAGTAAACCACCGGGCTTCTTTTGCTCAGCCTTGACTTGCTGGCAAATCAAACATTGAGAAACAAACTCTGCCACATCTTTCTTCATCCCAGCCCAAAAGAAATTCCTCTTCATATCTCTATACATCTTATCACTACCTGGATGAATAGTCATCTTAGAATGATGGGCTTCCTCTAGGACTGTCTTCAACAAACTCCCAACTGGGGGAATATAAAGCCTTCCATCTTGCCGCATCAACCCTCTAACGTCTATGGAATATCTACTGAGGTGACTAGAAGTCTCTCATTTACTGAGTCTACCCAAGATATTTACCATTTGTTGGTCCTTCCGCTGCGAAGTCCCTATTTGATCCAAAAGAGTAGGTCGCACCTCTAGGGATGCCAATAAACCAGGCATAAACTCGGTGGAGGGTCTAAAGTCAAAAGTCGATATAAACTCCAAGCTTTTCCTCTCCACAAACAGAGGAATCAAGGCCATCCTCTGCCTACTAAGTGCATCCGCCACCATATTACCCTTGCTAGGGGTATAAGCAATCTTGAAGTCATAGGACGCTAGGAACTCCATCCATCTTTGTTGCCTCAAATTAAGATCCTTTTGCGAGAACAAGTACTTGAGAGATTTATGATTGGTGTACAACTCGAACTTCTCTCCAAGTAAATAATGGTGCCAAGTCTTAAGCGCAAATACTATTGCAGCTAGCTCTAAGTCATGGATAGGGTACTCCTTCTCATGAACCCTTAGCTATCTACTTCCATAACTAATACCCTCCCACTGATTCATACAAGTTTACTTAACCCCTACTCAAGTTATCATGTTCATACAATCCCTTATGAATTCAACTAGGTTAAGCATAAGTTCATTACCATATTCATTTATGGTTATAATGTGCTATACCTCCCACATTAAGTCCACAACTTGTGGATGCTAGATATGCCGGGCGGATCCGGGCAAACTTCTTCCACAAGTCGTACTTAACCTCGTGTCTTAGCACGTTACCCATTTATGAACTTAGGCCCCTCGCATTAGATTCACCATTTGTGGTCGCTGGATATGCCGGACGGATCAGGGTAGACTTCTACCACAAGTGTAATCTAACCTCGTGTCCAAGCGCGGTTACAGTTTCTAATTACTGTAATTCTAGGCATTTTCAATATTAACCAATTATCACTATTTCACTATAGGTTTTCATGCCCTTTTTCCCAAGTCATGTTTGGACATAGTCGAACTCTATTCCTATGGCGCACAATATAAATGCATGCCTTCAAAAGTATTAAAAGGTTAAAACTATGTTTTTTCAATGATGACAATATCTTGAAAATAACAAATGGGGTATATGTGGGATACTTTTAATGGTTGCAATTACCTATGTTTGTGTAAGTCGGGTCGGCTTTACGAGAATAATAAAGGATTAAATCCTCAATACAATCGCAGAGCCAAAAAAAATGTTTTAGGACAAAAATGAACACAACAAAGAGATTGGATGAGAAGGGAATCAGTGCTTCATAAAGCTTATTGTCTAGATATATAATAAACACCGTCAGTTTAAGATGAGATAATTAACCAATTAGCCAAGCAGATCTGATAAGTTTTAACTAGGGAAAGTTCAAAATGAAATATCTACTTATACAAGATAAAGCATTATTCCATATGTATTCTATAATATTAGTTTTGTAGGGGGAATAATATTATCATTCATATGGTAATTAGTATATATAGTAATTTAATAGTGATAATTATTAACATATATTAGTATATATTATCATTCATATGTCCAAACATGACTTGGGAAAAGGGTAATCGGTATATATAGTAATTTAATGCAGTTTGATGATTATTTGGATGACTGGCTGATAAATTAGTTGAAATGGCCGAAATAGTTATATATATGAAATTGTTGATTGAATGTTGATTTCATTTACCATATTACCGCATATTGAAATTGAATTAATGTTATTTACGTTTATTAACATCTGCGGATGCAGGGAAACAAGTTTGAGGAATCCAACGGATTCCTTAATATTTATGTTACTGTTTTTCCTTGATTTTGATGTATGATGTGATAAATATCATCTGTGATTGACTTTGTTGTGTTTGAGCTATCCTAGCCTATAATTTTGGTATTTAAATACCGTAAAATATTTTCAGATATAGAGAAGGAATTTGGGATTTAAAAAGGAAATTTATTTCCAAAAATAGAAATTTAATTTTTGAATAGAGTTGAAAATAGAAAACCGGTTCAAATAGATGAATCAAGAATTTGTTTATAAGTGAGAATATAAATTAATTGAATTATATGCCATTGGATATGTTGAAATATAAATCCAAATTTGAATTTATATAGAGAAGTAGAAATCGGTTTTAAAGCCAATATTTCAAATGAGATTTAAACTTAGCTATTATTAAGGAAATTTAAACGAGAATTTAAATGATTGAAATAAAAAGAAATGAGGCTTGTATGAATAATTCCGAATAGAAATTATAAAAAAAAATCTGGGTTTAAGATATGTTTATAAGTATGAAATCAAACTATATATAAAAGAAATATATTCACGATTTAAGTGAATGGTTTAAAGTAAATATTCTGCAAATGAAATATCTCTAAAGGAAATTTTGATTTGAAATATGAATCCAAATTGGAAACTGAGTGAAAAGGGAAATCATTTTAAATGAAAACGACGAGTTTTAGTTCAAAAATCGGAATATAAAATAAAGTTGATAATGTGTTGTAGTCTGGAATGGTTATAAAGGAAGTTGGTATTGATTTGGAAAGGATAAATTCAAAAGTGAATTTGGAATTTGAATTAACCAAAAATGGTAGATAAATTCCAAAGTTTGGAATATAAATCGAATATAGATATTCGAGAGAGAGAGTAATTTATTGGAATTCAAGTATATCGAATTTAGGGAAGTAGTTATTTTTACTTTCCGTTTTGAATCAAATTTAATTATTTATTTGTTTACTTATTAATTTATTGAAATTAATAAGTACAACTTATATTTTTATAAACCAAATATTTGGAAACAACGATTATAAAGATACCGTTATAATAAATGTTTATAATAAATGTTTTGTAAATCTAAACAGCGATTATAAAGCTACCATTATAATAGATGTTTTACAAATCTAAACAGCGATTTTAACGTACGATTATAATAATTGTTTTACAAATATATATTTGGAAATAGTGATTATAATGCTACCATTATAATCAATGTTTTTTTCCGTAAAAGAAGCGGATTCTTAGATTGAATCTGAGAGTCGCGTAAGTGATGTTTTGTTTGAATGTAAGCTTTGAATATTTCAAAGTTGAGAATGTTGTTCAATTAAGGTCTGAGAGGTAATTATAACCCAACTTGATTGACTTCATGATTGATGGAGGAATGGTTATGGTTCGATAGTGAAGATTGGTTAGCAATATGGTTAGTAAATAAATGATTAATGGTTTGAGTTATAATAACGATGTTTTATACCATCACATTAATTTAAAGGATTTTGAAATGTTTCCCCAAATAAAATCAGAGATATTTTGAACGCATAGAAAATAAAATGAATTGGTCAACGAGGAATTAAAAAGTGGAATATGGAAATAATTTCCAATATTAATAAGGTATATTTTCTGAAAATAAGGATCCATAAATATATAGAAATCTTTTCCAACTAGAATAAGAGATATTTTCTCAAATAAAAAAATTATGATATTGGAAATGTTTTCCAAGAATCGAGAGAGAAAATCGAGCTTTGAAAGGATACGAAAGATGGGAAATGGGAATTGGAATTGATAATATAATAAAGAATTGATTTAAAAAGGGGCTAGTGTTGTTTAATGGTTTATCGATAATATTTCCATTTGGGAATAGTATCGTTGGTTGTATGGATGTTTTCTTTGATTAATTCACCGGCTATTAAATTTTTTTACCTCCGTTGTCAAAACGGAGAGACCAGGATCAAATTTAAAATCTGAAAACCACTCCGTATTGGCATAAGCGTTACGAATCAACTTATGCTAAAGATAAACTGAAGATGGAGTGAAATGCAAGGGTTGTTAAATTAAACCTAGGTAGAAATTACCCAAGATGGATTGATGGTATAGTGCCTTCGGTTTGTCCAGTCCCAAGACATCGTATATTGACGAATGTTTGATGATGTGACATTCAAAGTAAATGGTGGTCATATGTTCTGAAAGATAATTGTGACCTCAAGCCTCATCAATTGGGAAATGACAGAAATCGGGAAGGCAGCATGGCCAAGTGGATCATTCCTATTTGGGTTATTATCACCTGATCTAGAGAAATCGCATTTGCTTCTTATTTTATTCGTTGCTGTATGCTTTCGGTAATGGTTGCTGATCACAACCGTTGGTGATAATATGCTCGGTACACTCAAGTTAAATGAGTGGCCATGTGTGGCTGGGTTGCAAGATGTTCTTGTTGAACCTCAGTGTATCCCCTCTAGAGTACACTTATCGAAAGGTGGTTCCATACCTTGTCATGGCTGGAAATCCATTTTCCAATAAGCGCCCGATGATTTTTGATTTTATAATATATATGGAGCATAAGATGCAAGCGTTCCGCTAGATTGCTATTTATTTGATTTAGATATTATTATAATATCACTGGATTTTGATATAAAAATAATGTTTTTGGTTATCGTGAGGTAAAAACCATATGTGCTTATGTGTGGATCGATCTTACGATTATCATTTCTTTTAAAAAAAGGTTTTTAAAAGTTAAACCAGTGGTTGGAGTTTACTCACACCTGACTGACTCAGAGTTTATTTTGTTTTGTTTTCCCAAATTCTTGGGTGCCTAAATTTTATGGGCAGTCAAGTAGTCGGGATTCTTCAGATTCACTTGGAGGAGCTTGAAGCAGGAGGCTTCATCAATTAGCTATAGACTATCATATTTCCACTGTATACTATGTGGTATCTGGGAACATGTGTTTATAACTATTCCAGGAATAACTATTGTGCTCTAAAGATGGTATGTATCATACAGTTACTGATTTGTATTCAAAAGTTATGTTATATAATATATTTTATTCATTCCGCTGTGAGATATGTTGTAACAGCCCGGAATTTATGAACCAATTTAAAATTTTATTTTAGCTATTTTAATGGATTTTGAATATTTAAAATGATTTATTTTAAATAATAAAGACTAAAAATTTATTTAAATCAAAGTTAGAACGTATAAATTTATTTTAATTACAAAATTAGCCTGAAATGGCGTGGTAGTTTGAAAATTCGATTTCTAATTTCAATTGAATGTACAAAATTCAATATATATCAGATTTCAGTAAAATAAGAAATCTTAGAATCTAAATTATATCTTTCAAACGAATGTAAGAAACTAAGATTTCACTTTATAAATTGAAAGTTATGTCTTGTTTAAAATTTAAAATAGTCGCTATAGAATTTATATATTTTTAACATATATATAGCCCTTAAAAATAGCCATTTTGCGAACGACTTCTGTTTTCGACAAAACCACTTTTGTTGGATCTGGAATGTCAAAATATAGCCAGGTTTGAAATTTCATAATTTTTGGAATTAATATGTGAGCGTGGTAAATTTAAACGTGTTTTGTAAATTCAGTTTAAATTTAATCGACTAGAAAAAGATCATTTTTCAAATGATCTCCAAATTCGATAAAATTAATCTTGTTAGGACCGTATCATCAAAACATAGCTAGATTTCAATTTTCCTAATTTTTAGAATCAGTATGTGGCCATGCGTGATTTTTAAAGTGAAAAACGGTCAATATTTTGACTTCAAAAATTCGCTTTTTGTGCAAACGGACTCGAAATTCTACGAAACAAGTTTTGTTAGGTCCGTAATGTCAAAACATAGTTGTATGTCAATTTTCATCAAAAACGAGATCCATATGCGATCACACAGATTTTTAAATACAAAAACAAATAGTGATTGAATAAGATAAATACAATAATCAATAAAAAATAAAATAATTTCTCCTATCCTATGTAATATCTTTACATTTCGTAACCATACCCAAAATCATTCTCCAGTCAAGCTGGCGCCGCCTCTAGGAAATAAAACTTACAACCAAAATGCAAGTTCAAAAATACCAAACAATTCAAACTAAAATTAATAAAATCTAATACATACATATCTGGATTCACCATCAGAAGCTCTTCAACCTGATATACTTTTTATTGGTTGCGACGCCCATTCCAAGACCACGTCTAAGTACATTGGAACCTAGTGTTCTAGAATTCAAGAAATACAAGCATCGAAGCATATTTTGGGTGTTGTTTTTGGACTAAGGGGATAAAAAGGAGCATGCGTGCAAACTTATGTGGAGGTTGATGAAAAAAGATGTCGGAGGTTCGAAGGCAGCGAGCAGGTAGGGTGTGAGGTCGGCTTTTGTAGAAGGATGTCGAGTCCTGTATTGTGGTGATGTTTGTGTAGAGAATTCGAAGGGGAGTTTAATGGTAATTGTTGTGTTGGATTTAATGGAGTATGGAGGGAGAGAGAGGAGTGAGAGGGTGCGGTAATGGAGTTTTCTTCACGATTGGAATGTCGGGGAAGAAGGGTAATGAGCAGGAGTTTTAAACTTGATAATAATAATAATATTATTTAAAGGGTTAAGGTTAACTAAAATAGTTAATTATTTAATTAGTTATTTACGTAATTAAATTTTAAACTGTCATATCTTATTCAAACATAAACGAAATTAGACGATTCAAGTTGCATTGGAATCGCAGAAAAGAGAGCTACAACATGGGACTGACTAGAAGCGATTCGGAGCAAATTAAAGTTTGAGGCGAATTAAATTTAGTTCAAAAACAGAAATTTAGAAATCATAAGCTAAAGAATGGTGGAATGGAAACCAAAGTGGTAACTCCTTCTCACTCAAATTGTATTTTACCATGTTATTGTATTCATATTTAAAAATATATAAATTGCCAGAAATGATTTTTAACCGTTTTAATTATCAAAAATGTTATTTATTTTTGGAGTTCAACACACGAACTCGCACATATTACATAAAATAGAAGCGATGTATGGATATTACCAACACTCAGATTTCATACTCCGCGAATGGCACTTGTGGCGCCATAAATGGCATTGGGTTGTTGAGTATTTATTTGTATGGATGATTTAGTGATTTGTGTCTTGTGATTGTGATGATTAACATATTAAAATATTGTTAATATTATTTTGGTAATTGAAATTAAAATTATAAATATCCATTTATAATTTAAATAATAAAATTGGAATAAATATCCATTTACAAGTCGGGTGACTTGTTTATGTCCACATATTTAACTGATATTGATTGGGACAATAATTTTTACACATCGCCTAAATGCACAAATAATAATCAGTATGTGCTGGTTGAAAACCCCACACAGGTATTAGGATGATATTTGACATACACCTAATCTCAATCGTTTAATTGTATGTCAATCGATGTGTTGACAGGCTGTGATGAGCATTATTTATTTATTTTAATGCTTATATAGTTATAAATTGCACTCTGGATGATGTTTGAACGGTTAATGATTATTTATCATTATTGTTGAATACATGCGATGTATGAAATCCATATAACGGAAATTATATGGTAATTGATTGAGTCGCCATTTTAACCCAAATGGGTTTATTGATCGATTTTACTTGTTTTATAATGAATATCGAAAATAAGTGATTTCAAAATCTAATATTTTGAAAATATTATCATTTTAATATTATAATGATATGGAATATTGAATTTTGATTTATAATTGAAAATGAAGTTGAAATCGTTTAAAAATGAATTTATAAATGATTTATAAAATACTTTTTAAATGGAAATCGATGATATATATATACATATATACATATATAATGGCCTGAATAGAACGCGCCGCGCAACGACCGTTCACGAATTTCGACCATTTACTTCAAATGGATGTAACGAGAGATCTGACTGTCAGATTCTCCTAAAACTGGAACCAGTGGGTTTGTATCGAAAAGAGCTTTCCAGTGATAATAAGAGATTTGGGCAACAGTTCGCGAATTTCGACCATTAACTTCAAATGGACGTAACGAGAGATCCGACCGTCAGATTCTCCAAAAACTGGAACCATTGGGTTTGTATCGAAAAGAGCTTTCCAGTGATAATAAGAGATTTGAAATCTAATGGTTAGATTTTAAAATGTGTCCAAATCAATTATGGAAAAGGTCGTTGTAAATGCAGTTCGATGACCGTTTATGGAAATCGACTGCACGGGCCTTAATAAAATTATTAAAAGTATGGAAATTTTTTGTAAAATCATAATAAATGATTTGGAAAGAGTTTGGGTGAAAAATTCCAAGTTTGGAAAGATAAAAGATAGTTTTATCTAAATGAACTAGTTATTAACTAGAATAATAATCCTAATGATTTTTAAATAAATAAATTGGATTTGTAAATGGGTTTTAAAAAACCATAATTTTTGCAACGTCTGAATTGGAATGGTTTTGAATGGAAATAATCTTTGGAATATTTCGGTATTGGATTCCGTGATTATACGAATATTGTTGAGGAATTTGAAAGACATTTATATCGTTATTCCCAATATGATATTTGTTTGTTTCAAAATTTGATATTGAATATGAGCCGATATAATTTCTATTTAGAGCCTTGTATTTAATATCAAATTGAAATTTGGGTTTTTCATGAATGGTGTCTTTAATAATACTGTTCTTAAACCCAGTTGAGAAAAAAAATTAATCTTTTAAATAAGATTTAGAGAAGTTTACCAATTAATTAATATTTAATTGGAGTTGAATTGAAATTGGATTTTTGGGTTTATCGTGAACAATGTTCTAAATAACATTCGTTCTTTAACCTAATTAACAATGAAGAGATGATTTGGAATATATAAATCTTGTTATTAAGATTTAAGGAAATTTTCCAAAGTAAAGTTTTACAATTTAATATATTAAATTGGAATTGAATGGAATTCGATTAGGTAATAATCGAGATGAGCTCTTGTAAAGGAAGACCGTTAATATATATGGAATTTAAAAGGCTTTATCATTATTCCATTTATATTATTAGTCTGATACGGAAATTTGTAACGATTATATATTTATGTGTTTTCCGTGAAGATTCCATAGTTAATGGAAGTTGATTTGGGTTTATTGTGAACTGTGTTTTTAATGACATTGATTCTTTAACCTAGTTAAAGAAAAGATTAATTTCTTAAAAGTTGAATAATCATAAAGTAATGTATTTTGATATTAAAACCAAGGTGGAGTTTTAATGAATCTTTAATTAGATTGGAAGGAGAATAGGATAATTAAATTTATCGAATTCATGAAATGATCGAGAATGGAGTACCACCAGTTTTACTCCACGCGATAGTTAAATCTTTAATTAGATTTGAAACGGGAAATGGTAATTAATTTTACTAATAACACAGTGGGTGTTAGATATGGAGTACTACCGGTTTTGCTCCACGGGATGAATAGGTCGAGATTGGAAAAAATAAAATAAATGATTACCTCGGTAAGGCTCGATAATCCCGACTAGTTTGACAAACCTTAATTTGGTTTAAATTGTTAAAATAATATTTGAATAAAATAATATTTTAAATTGGAATGAGGCGTATGATGTGTTATTATAGCACCTGATTGTAAGATACGCGAGTTATTTGGAAAGACCGGGTTTAACCCATTCTGAATAACTAATACGACGACTAAATGTCGATGATATGAAGACGGTGGTTGAAGACCGGAGATCTTCACATCGGTTGGATGATTACTGATGTCTTGATTGGGATGTACACCCAAGATAAGGTAATAAGTGTTGATCGTCCAGACGTACTTGGAGATCGACCAGATATGCGAGGGCCTCTCTCCTGTATTGGACATATAGGACGAGGAATAAGGTGCCTCCGGTTTCGTTCAAACCCGGAACGGATTTGCAAATGGATAGTGTGTCTGACATTGTATTCCTTTATACTGTATTCGTTGATCTCTGCTAAATATATATCTGTTTGGTGGCGGAGAATTTATTCTCTTGCTTAACACCCTTCTCCGAGACATACGAGCTTAGAGGTTATATATTGGTGGAAATTAGTGGTATGGTATGGATTGACAGTGTGGTATGCTGAGTTGCATGGATCAAAGCTTTTGTTGAAAAGCAAGGCTTCGTGGTTGATGATCAAAGCACATCTTTAATTAGCATAACTTTGTGTAGCGTTATTTTTCAAGCTTCACATCCTGGTATGAACCAAAAACAAGATAGTGACCGTAGGGAAATGCATATATGTTAGTTCTAGCTACGGGCAATGTCATGGTATGGATCCCATACTGTTTACTCATGTGGATGTTGCATATTATTTGATGGACAGTGAGGTACCTTGGATTTGATTTGAGTCCCTAGTGGCTCTTTGGTTGACATGACTAACCATTTTGGAGGTTCGATAGAACTAGCTAACATATAGTTTATGGTATAATTAACCATTGACGGATGACCGGACCTATCGATTCCAAGGGTTCGTCAGCATCCGAGTCCTGAGGCATTTGCTAGAGTGTCTCGAAACTGGTAAGGACGACCCCTTGCCTCGGTTCATAGATAGAAACCCAATTTCCAATACGCAATTTTACGATTTTAGTTGCAAACCTATTGACAACGTAATATAATGGTACCTACGTTGTCTATGATTGATACATTTATATTCGAAGTTGATTTCTTCAGTTGTAGTAATAATAAAAGATGAAATTTCACGTATCAAGCATATTTGGCTATTATAAGGTAAAACTCTATCCTCGACTGCGTTCATTGTGTAATGGGATCTGAGTCTTATAATAGCTTCATTTTTCTGTTTAGCATTGCACTATTGGTTTTATGCACTGGTATTCATGGGGGATAAACCCGTTCCGTGTTATACGGCGTGGTTCCGTGGTTTACCCAACTTTAAAATAAAAATCCAATAACTGTTTTAGTTCTCACACCAGTCCCTTGACCGACTCGGAGTTTATTATTTTAACCTAAACTCTAGGTGCCCATATTTTCCATACGGGCAGTCAGTAGTTTTGGTATTTGCAGATATTTCTTTACACAGGATCCTGGATTACAGTTGGAGCTATATTCGGAAAGCTTTGTATCCATGTATTTCATTTATTTGTGTTAGTTGATGTATTTTCCGCTATTTTGTAATTTCAAAATCTCTGATATTTATTTTCCGCTGTATATTACTTATTCATACTCTGATATATTCTTGTACTCTGATGTAAATTGTAGTAATAGCAATGAAATGTTCTACTGTTTGTGTTATGATGTGTCGTGTTCTCAAAGCAATCCGGGTTTCTCGTAACGGGAAGTTTGGGTCGTCTTAGTCTGGTATCAGAGCCAGGTTTTGATCCTAGGACCTATGGGTTATGGGCCAACCACGCTTCCGCTATGAGATATGTGTTTTCGTTTTCTTCCATTCTGATTTCTATTTCTCATTCTCTAACTTCTACTAATGATTCATATTTCTATGTAGTTTGGGTTGGATGTGTGGTGTCATTAGTCGACTCAAAGGGTATGGAAATTCGGGCCATTACATTTGGTATTAGAGCTGAAGGTTGAGTAGTAACCTTGGCTCTGTGGCATAACTCAATAGAGATGGGGTTAGTAATACCCTGGATTGAGTTTGAGTATATATGAGAGAGCGTACTTATTAGTGTTATAAAATTGTTTTATATTGTGTTCTTTAGTTTGTTGAGCGGTTTATGAATTATAGTCGATACAGAATGTACAATTGTATTGATAGGTGTTTCTAAACTCTTGAACAAAGCATTTCGATACAGTATTGTTTTAAAAGGAGTAAATGAATTAATTTTCCTCAAAACCTATTTTTGGATATAAATGGAATATTTTTCTGAACATATTAATTTGGTTGGCACTTGGTCGTTATTATAATAAATGAAATCATAAATATTTGAATGGTTATATATGCATAACCAAATCCAATTTGTATATGGATAATATATACAAATGAAATGAACTAAGATCGAATTCAAACCAGAATATGAGGATTTAAATCCCGAATGGTTTAGAAATATATTCTAAAGTATTTTAAAAAAAGTAATATAACATTACTTTGAGTGATTTTTGAATAAGAATGGTTTTAAATGGATTTTGAAAGTGATTAAGCACTGAAATCACTTCAGTTGTAAGAAAATAATTCTGATAATGGATTGTGACATTATCAGTATTCATTTTCAAGTTTCTGGGTGACGGATTACTACTATAATAATTCGTTAATGCAAATTTGTTTGAAAGGAACAAGTTGCTTTTTGAAAAAAGAAAATATTCAGATGTTTTAAATTTGCATATGATTATAAATATATGTGTATAATTATATGATTTCAAACTGATTTGGAAATAAAAGATGGGAATTTAAATTCTGAATTTAAATTTAACCCGTGTAATTTAAATGGATTGGAATGGTGAAAGTAAATCGAACGAGTTAAAATTTAACTTATGATAAGTTAAACAGAATTGTATTGGATTGGAAACTAAATTGAGTAACTTATTGGAAGTGAATCAAATGGACTGGAATTTTAACCTAAGTTAAGTTAAATAAAAATTGAATTGGATTAGAGATAAACCCCCAATGAAATTTAATATGATGGAAAAAGAGATGTTGAGACTCGAGTTATTAAGATAAATTTGACTTATGCACAAGCCAGTGAGTATATATCGGATATCATTATATATTATAGATAGAATTTGAACCTAAGCATAATAAGTGGATGGATTTTTGGAATAAAAATCAAGTTGAATTATTGCTAGGAAATTGATTAGTGAGTTAAAAACTAAGCGTTGGATTGATTGGAAAATAATTGGATGGATATATTGAGCAAGCATTGAATAGAAGCAGATACGAGATATAAGATTGTATTCATAAAAAATTTGCATGTTTATGATATTATTTGGGTTGATGAGCCTAATGGGCAAGCAGCTTGGTTTTTTGATTTTATTTTGGATTATAGAATGCCTAGATAGGCAAATTGTAGTTGTACCGACTGAGTTGTACAAGGGAAACTCTGTCGAAATTTCCAGAAATTTAAAGTGTTAGAAAATTTTCAGAATTTTTGAAAATTTTCTTGAACACGAATGAATATATATTTTAATTGAAATTAATTGGTTCAGTCAAAATTGAATTTAAGATGTAAACTAAAGGATTTTTAACTTAGTAAACAAGGTTTGTAACATTTTTCCTACCTTAGTAATTTTGGGGACGAAACTCTTTTAAGGGGAAGGAACGTAACGACCCAGATTTTTTGTGACTAAATAACTAATTAATTTAATTGTTTAAAAGGTTGATTTGGTGATTTAAATGGCTTATATTAAATAATTTAAATGTTTAATTAAAATTAATAATGGATAGATTTAATTCTGAAAGAGTCGAATAAGTTTAATTTGCAATATCCGTGAATTGGATAATTTAGGAGATTTAATTCAGTTCAGATCTGAATTATAATAATGAACCTATTTATAAAATGAAGTTTGAATATATAGTTTATAATATAATTATAAATGAGCACGTAACAACACGGTAGTTCTTAATTTAATGTTTTGAACTTCAACTGAATATACAAAATCTGATATAAGTTGAATTTCTTTCAAATAGGAAATGTTTGAATCTATTAAACTGTATCTTTCTAATGGAAGTAAGGAATCGAAATTTCGTTTCATAGATTTTAAGTTATGTCAAAATCAAATTTTCAGAAAGTTGTTGTGGAGTCGTGTATAAACCATAACGGTTTATTTAATATAATTAAATATTGGTTTCAAATTTGGATAAGATTTTTAAGATGTATTGTTATTTTAATTTATAGAAATTTTCTGTACTTTTTATTTTGGAAAATAAGCTACTTTTTGTTTAACGTATTTTGCGCCCTAAATCAGCGTTTTTGGAATTTCACAGAATAAGTTATCTTGTCTATATTATTATATTTTCAGAATTATGGAACATCGCTCCATACGACCGTATTTTTATTTTTGTCCGTAACAGTTCGTACATGAATGGAGTTTTACGTAACAGGGTATGCAAATATTACAACTTAAAACACATACATATATATCCCTCTCTCGACATAGGTATATAACAACAATCATGTGATAAAACATACACTTATTATAATACCAATTACACTTGTGCTTCTCGATCAATTCGGGGGGAAACTCTTACATCTTCCTACATCTAGCTAATGAAGCCGTTTAACATAATAATAGTGTTATATTTTTAAAATGATCTATTGTTATTAACCATGTCAATATTCACTCTTATTAGCTTTGATTTCTTTTTATAGACTATATCCCCTGTGAACCTATAACCAGTATTTTCAAAATTCGTAGCCCATTTATACGTTGTCCTTTTCTTTGGAGTCTGCATTAAAATTAAATGAGATCCAGAACCGTGTTGACCACGTCTATTATTAACTCCTTATGGAAAAAGTAATCAATAAACAATGCACCCCTATTCTAGCCTAAACCTATATGTCGTGCCACCCAAGCTATCTATTGTTATAAATATACAAGAGTACACTGGTTCATTTTCTTCCTTCAGAAAACAAATCATGACATTCCAGGAAAAATAAATACGAGGCTTCAGAACCAAAAATAAACTCAAATGTTATTATTATTCAAAGATCATAAACTTGTGGAGGCTCTCTCTTCGATTCTATGTTCATGTTTTGATGTGCGATGGAGAAACGAAAGGTAATGAAAGCAGGAGTTTTGTTTTTGTATTCATTCATGGCTCACAGTCCATTGAAAGGGACGACGCCAGTCATGGTCTATAGCCAGGATGATGGCGGTCGTCGCTGTGAATATTGGGTGAACACCGGTCGAGTTTGAAGACTGTGGCGTGAAGTTGAATGGAGAACTGTTGTCATGCGATTTCTTTTCGAAATGGTTCGACTTCTGGGGTACTGGAAGGTCTGTGGAGCTTTAGGGTGGCATGGTCGGTCTGTGGTGGTCATCGTACAACACGGTGGAGTGTGTGTAGAAAGCGACTCTCATCAGGTGTGCGAGGTGGAGTTCCGATGGAGAGTTCACTGGAAATGACGCAAAGTGTTTAATGGAGAAGTGTTAGGCGGGTGACCTGGGATATATGATGGACGATTTGCGGGATGAACAAGGTAGGACGAGTGGAAGTTGAGGTAATGGAAATGCAAAGCAGCTGGGTAACGAGGTTGCGTAGATAACTAATGATGGGGTAACTCGTCCTACTGTATAATTAAAAGAAACCAAGTATATTATATAACTTATTAAATAATGTTGTAATGTCAAATTGTGTTAGGATTTGGCCTTCATGAAGTGGAAGGGCTTATGAATTGTTTTGAAGTACACGCTAGTATGATATTTGCACAGTAATGTGTGGTGGGGAAGATGGAAGGTTTAGCCAGTAAACTGAGGCTTAAGTAATTAATCAAGTAATTAATTTTAAATAGGGTAATTAATTTAATAATTAAACCATTCCAATCCTTCAATAATATTGTAATAATCATATCTCATGCATATGTGAACAGAATCGTACAAGCCAGGATCCGTTGGAACTGTAATGACGAGACTTACATTATGGGACCGACATGGCTAGAATAGAGCTATAGGAATTTTGTGATAAAATAAAATGCTTGTTTGATTTTAGACAAAGTAAAAGAAGAACTGTCAACTGCAAACAAGGTGAGCAAACTCAATATCTCAGGCTCGTTTATATTTTTATATAAATGAGTTTTACATTTTATATATAGTAATTTTATGCAATGTAATGATTATTTGGATGATTGGTTGATAAATTTGTTGAAATGGATGAAATAGTTAAATATATGAAATCATGGATTGAATGTTGATTTCATTTACCAAATTACCGCATATTGAAATTGAATTGATGTATTTATGTTGATTAACATCTGTGGATGCAAGGAAACAGGTTGGAGGAATCCAACTAGATTCCTCAATATTTATATTACTATTTTTCCTTGATTTTGATGTATGATGTGATATATATCATCTGTGATTGACTTTGTTGTGTTTGAGCTACTCTGGCCAAGAATTTTGGTATTTAAATAACGTAAAATATTTTCAGATATAGAGAAGGAGTTTGGGATTTAAAAAGGAAATTTGTTTCCATAAATAGAAATTTAATTTTTGAATAGAGTTGAAAATAGAAAATCGGTTCAAATGGATGAATCGTGAATTTGTTTATAAATGAGAATATAAATTAATTGAATTATTTATCATTGGATACGTTGAAATATAAATTCAAATTTGAATTTATGTAGAGAAGTAGAAATCGGTTTTGAAGCCAATATTTGAAATGAGATTTAAACTTAGCTATTATTAAGGAAATTTAAACGAGATTTTAAATGATTGAAATAAAAAAAATGAGGCCTGTATGAATAATTTTGAATAGAAGTTATAAAAAAAATCTAGGTTTAAGATATGCAGATAAGTATGAAATCAAACTGTATATAATAGAAATATATTCACAATTTAAGTAAATGGTTTAAAGGAAATATTCTACAAATGAAATATCTCTAAAGGAAATTTAGATTTGAAATATGAATCCAAATTGGAAATTGTGTGAAAAGGGAAATCGTTTTAAAAGAAAACGATGAGTTTTAGTTCAAAAATCGGAATATAAAATAAAGTTGATTTTTTTTTGTAATCTGGAATGGTTATAAAGGAATTTGGTAATGATTTGGAAAGGATAAACTCAAAAGTGAATTTAAATTTTGAATTAATCTGAAATGGTAGATAAATTCCAAAGTTTGGAATACAAATCGAAGATAGATTATTCGAGAAAGATTTATTTATTGGAATTCGATTATATCGAATTTAGTGAAGTAGTTATTTTTACCTTTCATCTCGAAACAAATTTATTTATTTATTTACTTATTAATTTATTGAAATTAATAAGTGCAAGTTATATTTTTATAAACCAAATATTTGGAAACAACGATTATAACGCTATCGTTATAGTAAATGTTTTGGAAATACTTTTCGATATTAATAAGGTATATTTTCTGAAAATAAGGATTCATGAATATATAGAAATCTTTTCTAACTAAAATAAGAGATATTTTCTCGAATAAAAAAATTATGATATTAGAAATGTTTTCCAAGAATCGAGAGAGAAAATCGAGCTTTGAAAGGATACGAAAGATGGGAAATGGGAATTGGAAATGATAATATAATAAGGAATTGATTTAAAAAGGGGCCAGTGTTGTTTGATGGTTTATTGATAATATTTCCATTTGGAAATAGTATCGTTGGTTGTATGGATGCTTTCTTTGATAGTTAAATCACCGGCTATCAAAATTTGATACCTCCGTTGTCAATACGGAGAGATCGGGATCAGATTTAATATCTGAAAACCACTCCGTATTGGCATAAGTGTTACGAATCAACTTATGCTAAAGATAAATTGAAGACGGAGTGAAGTGTAATGGCTGTTCTGTTAATCCTAGGTAGAAATTTCCCAAGATGGATTGATGGAATAGTGCCTTCGGTTTGTCCAGTCCCAGGACAACGTATATGGACGAATGTCTGACGATTTGACATTCAAAGTAAATGGTGGCCAAATGTTCTGAAAGATAATTGTGACCTCAAGCCTCATCAACCGGGAAATGACAGAAATCGGGCGGGCAACATGGCCAAGTGGGTTATTCCCATTAAGGGTATTATCACCTGATCTAGAGAAATTCCGTTTGCTTCTTATTCTATTTGTTGTTGTATGCTTTCGATAACGGTTGCTGATCACAACCGCTGGTGATAATATGCTCAGTACACTCAAGTTAAATGAGTGGTCAGCCATGTGTGGCCGGGTTGCAAGATGTTCTTGTTGAACCACACTATATCCCCTCTAGAGTGCACTGATCGGAAGGTGGTTCCATACCTTGTTATAGCTGGAAACCCATTCTCCAATAAGCGCCCTGCGGTTTTTGATTTTATAATATATATGGAGCGTGAGATGCAAGTATTCCGCTAGATTGCTATTTATTTGATTTAGATATTATTATAATATCACCTAATTTTGATATAAAAAAATGTTTTTGGTTATCGTAAGTTAAAAACCATCCGTGTTTATGTGTGGATCGGTCTTATGATTATCATTTCTTTAGAAAAGGTTTTTAAAAGTTAAACCAATGGTTGGAGTTTACTCACACCAATCGCATGACCGACCCAGAGTTTTTTTCCCTAAAATCTTGGGTGCCCAAATTTGTACGGCAGTCAAGTAGTCGGGATTCTTCTGATTCACTTGGAGGAGCTTGAAGCAGGAGGCTTCATCAATTAGCTATAGACTATCATATTTCCACTGTGTACTATGTGTTATCTGGAAACAGGTGCTTATAATTGTTGTGCTCTGATAATGGTATGTATTATACAATTACTGATTTGTATTCAAAAGTTATGTTATATAATATACTTTATTCATTCTGCTGTGAGATATGTGTTCTTCGTTTTCTTCTCTTCTGATTTCTATTTCTTTCTATTTCTCATCCTCTAACTTCTTTCTACTAATGATTTATATTTCTGTGCAATTTGGGTTGGACGTGTGGTGTTATTAGTCGACTCAAAGGGTACGGAAATTTGGGCCATTACAAAGTGGAATATTACTTGTTTTATTGTAAGGAACCTTTTTTAAAATGTGATTAGACATATTTAAGGCTCCCCCTTCAAGTTCATCGATAAGCCAAAGGTCAATAACATGACATTAATCATAACTTTTAATGTTCTTTTCTTCATCTCGGCAACTCCATTTTGTTTTGATGAGTATGGGGATGTTGATTGATGAATTATTACATTTTCTCTACAGAACTGTTCAAGTGATGATTCATATTCTCCACCTCAATCAGATCTCAATATCTTGATCTTTTTATTTAACCGTTTTCTACCTTAGCCAAGTACTTTATAAATGATGTAATTGCTTCATCTTTACTATTCAAAATATATACATAGCAATATCACGCATAATCGTTAATAAAAGTAACAAAGTACCTTCTTCCACCTCTTGTAGGTAATGATTTAAAATCACGTAAATTAGTATAAATCAAACCTAATGGTATAGTACTTCTGTGAATAGTATGAAATGGTTTCTTGACCATTTTTGCTTCTACACATGTCTCACATTTTTAGTTTTTATTTTCTTGGAATTGAGGAACAAATTCCAAGTTTGGTAATTTTTTCATTTGTTGGAAATTTATGTGTCCTAATCTATCATGCTATATTAAAATTTTGTACTCAAGCAAATAAGAAACTTTAATTTTATTAATAGCACAATCAGAATACATAGGTTTATTGTCGACTATAGCTACATTTTCTTAAATAGGCCATCACATTAATATCCCCTTCTTATACATTTAGCTTTGGACACAATCATTTTGTCTGAATTAAAGACCATTTTGAATCCTTTCTTTGATTGCCCTGAGCCAGAGATGAGATTCTTGTGGATGTCTGGAACATGGAGCACGTCATTCAAATTGACAATCTTTCCAAAAGTAAACTTAAGGATTAATGTGCCACTGCCTTCAATAATGGAAACCGCAGAATTACCCATGTAGAGTTTTACTTCTTGATCGAATTTCTAGTATGTCGAGAACATGGATTTGTTAGGTTAAACATGACGAGTAGCTTCTATGTCCACCCACCATTGGTTAGGATTCTGAACCAAATTGCATTCAGATATAACTGCTGAAAATTGGACTTGTCCACTATATTTACCACTGAGTTGCGTTCCATCTTATACTATATTCAAACAGTATAACGTTATTATTGTAAATTAATTACAAAACACTTGTTGCTAAATTTAGTTAATATATATTTTCAAAGTAGTGGAAATCTGATTTATAAACCTGTGAGACGAGTTTATAAGTGATTGATCTATGTTTTGCTATAATAGACAAATAGTATCTTAAGAATTTTATTCAAAATTCTTCCAAGATACAACAGACATAATCCACATGAGATAGTAATGAGTATGTCACTCTATTATTTATATTACAGGTAGCAAAGAAGAGAAGAAAGAAATCAGAAAAAATCAGATGGAGATTGTGTTCAGTATTCTCCTCTATTTATATTTTCTATGTAACCCTTCGGAGAGTCATGTCTGCTTGAAAGGTTGCACCCACTCGCGTTTTTTCTATTGTTGGACAAAAATTGCACCCGTTCTCCTTTTGCTACTGTTATTCACCAACTAATGCATCTGCCCGTTGTTGTCTAACGGGTTGAGCCCGTTCATAAAAAACTCATGCCTACTACCGCCTGACGGTTCGCACCTCTTCAGATAAACTGAACGACACCCACTTCTGCCTTAGTTCAACCCGTCCCAAACTATGTCCAAAGCCCGCAACTATTAAAAATCGACCAAGTAAAAATAAGGTTATATTAGACCCATACCCATACAAAAGCCCGAACCCGAGCCATGTTCGGTCGGTCGGACGTACGACAAGGGCGACGCGCGCATGTGGTAGTGAAGAATGACTTCCCTCCTCATAACAAAGCACACATTTGGGTGCCCCAAGGCCTTAAACTCCCGTGACGACCCAAACTCTCGATCCCCGGAAGTAAGGATAATCATTGGAATATAACACATATACATAACAGCGAAAGATAAACATTGCATTATAATACATAATGTATATTAGATTACAATAGTTGAGATGATATCAAAGTTACAACATATGATCATAATTGTACATAGCAGTTTCAAATAGTACACAGCGGAATTAAAAGATAGTCTCATAAATAAGTCTGAGAGAGTCCAAAATAATATCCATTTTTTGCTCCAGCTTAAAGTCCAAAACCAATTTCTAGAGCTTCCAAACACGTCCAAAAAGATACAAGCGAATGACCCGAATGCTAGGTTGTCAGTGTGAAAATATGGGCACCCGAGTTTGCAAGGGAAAAACAATCTATGAGTCAGTCATGGGACTGGTATGAGAAACCCTACAATTGATCCTAACTTATTTTAAAATAAGTCATATCACGGGATCATGCCATATAACACGGAACAGGTTTCCTCCACACGAATGCCAGTACATAAAAGAAAAAACAACGCAATGTTTTTCGAAAAATGAAGCCATTATAAGACTCGAGTCTCATCACACAATGCAATGCAAATCGAAGGATAAACTTTTACCTTGTAATGACCAAACGTGCTTGATACGAGAAAAACTAAATCATTCGATATTAGTATTAGCGTCTAAGTGTTGAAACCAATTTTAAAAATAAATGTATCAATCTTAGACGGCATAATATCCCATCCGATTATGTCGCCATATAGGTTTACAACTAAAAACGCAAAATCTCATATTGGAAATTGGATTCCATCATGAACCAGTGCAAAGGATCTTCCTTATCTGATTCGGATCGCATCTCTAGAAAGATATCCAAAACCAAACGCATGTGACCCTTGGAGTAGCAGAGTCGTCCCACCAATTCTCGGTGAGTTCAGGTTACTCCTGAACATAAGGTTTCCCGGTCTTATTAGACCTTCATACTGGTCGGTAAATTGACCATCATTCGAGGCGCCTTGATTCCAACATCCACATAAGTATATCTGCCTAGGCTCCATACCATGGCATCACTTTTAGCTAAAAGGAAACGTATGCCCTTTTCATGTGGTACTTCATCCTGTTTTCCGCTCATTCCGGAGTGTGATCCCCTAGGGTCATGTAGCACAAAGTTCTTTTCACTAAAAGCTTTGATTTATCTGCCAGCAACACCTCGCATGCCACGGTGTCATTCCCAACCATACAACTTATGTTTATTAATATATAACCTCTGAGCTCGTACATCTCAGAAAAGGGTATTAAGCTAAGAGAATAGATTCTTCACCACCAAACAGATATATATATATATATAGTAGAGATCAATTAATCCAGCACAGAATACCATGTCAAACATACATCCATACACGGTCATTATGGGTCTGAAAGAAACCGAAAGCACCTTATTCCTCGTCCAATTAAGAAGAGAGGCTCTTGCACATCTGGACAATCAGCAAGTATGTCCGGACAACTACTACTTTAAACCTTCAATGGGAGCAACCATTTCAAGGCATTAGTAGTAATCCATTCGATGTGAAGATTTCTGGTCTTCCACCATCTTCCATTTCTTCGACTTTTAATCGTCGTATAATTA
The DNA here is from genome assembly GCA_030737875.1 of Allium sativum. NCBI lineage: Eukaryota > Viridiplantae > Streptophyta > Magnoliopsida > Asparagales > Amaryllidaceae > Allium > Allium sativum. The sequence continues at coordinate 941,984,806 of CM060916.1, read as the reverse complement.
TTCGAAATAGGTTGAACCTAGTCATTTCGAATAATTCGTGTCAAAACATAAATCCTTATCGGATTATCAATCCACTAATTAAGTCTCCTTTAATTGGTATTCATTTCATAAGATATAAAATCTTATTCTCAAACTTGGTTAAGTTCTTGGCTTTCAAAAATCATCTTACATTCTTGTTAAAAAAAAATTACTGAAAATTTCAATTCGATTTACAAATAAAAATCCTTATTTCAAAACATTTTTCAAAACTTGTTATAAAGGTATTACTATACAGCCAAATTTCCACTTAACCCGTTTTATCCTTCAAAACCATATAAAATTAGTTTAAACCCTTTTCAATTCATTTATAATAATTTATAAAGGTTTTTCCTTATTTTTATATATATAAAAATAGCTCATATTCATAATTTTCCATTACATGCCATTGTTGATTCTGGCGTTGTTTTTATTCAAATTTGATTTGGACACTTCTTGAAATCTAACCACTAGATTTAAAAACTCTTATTATCATTTGAAAGCTCTTTCAATTACGAACCCAACGGTTCCAGTTTTGGGTAAATCCGACCGTCAAATCTCCCGGTATATCAACTTAAAGTTACTAGTCAAAATTCGCGAATTACCGCTGCGCGGCGAGTTCTATTCTAATCCTAACCAATGTATATAATTAAATATCGAATGCAGTCGATTCTATGATAGTTTATTAAGCTAATGCCTTAAATTTTCAAAAAAAATTACCATAACCTCCTTTGTATGGGTTGATCTATACAACTATAACTTTCCTCTCTTGGTCCTCATCAATCAACAGATTACTACACAAATAAAACAATTGGGAGATGTGTATGTTAATTATTATCCCAATACCCATGTGGGATTTTCTACACATTCAATAAAACTTGGGAGAAGTATAGGTTAATTATCATCCCAATACCCGTGTGAGGTTCTCTACACATTCAATAAACACTTATGAGATGTGTAGGTTAATTATCATCCCAATACCCATATGTGGTTTTCTACACATTCAATAAACACTTGGGAGACATGTAGGTTAATTATTATCCCAATACACATGTGGGGTTTTCCACACATTTAGTAAACACTTGGGAGACATGTTGGTAAATTATCATCCAAATACCAGTGTGGGGTTTTCTACACATTCAATAAATACTTATGAGATGTGTAGGTCAATTATCATCCCAATACCTGTGTGGGGTTTTCTATACATTCAATAAACAATAATTTGTGAATTACTTTCCCAAAATCAATTAACGTTCAAAACGTTTCAAATCAACGTTATCTGTGTTTTAAATGTCACATACCGACTCAAATGCACACATATCAAGTAAAGATGATACTTTTATCATACTAAGCATCGCTTAGCATTAATATAAACTTGCATTATCAATTAATAATCGTTATCAATTCAAACCAATTAACTAATAAACAGTTAATCGCTAACTAGTCCTTTTCTAGTGAGTTTCAGTTTCTCGCCGTGAATTCCGATACGCTAATCTTTTGCGTGGAGGGCTACAAATTCGCATGCACTGCTACTACACTCGTACGGTGCCTAATAATATTTCATGTAACTTATCATCCTTTGTTTTGAGACCACAAGGTTTCCTACACTCGACAAATGCACACACGTTTGCAAACCTGAGTATACGGAGCAAACGGGAGGTGTAAGTGGGGGTCTAAAGGGCACGACAAGGAGGGGATTCATGGTGGAGGCAATTAAGGGGGATCTCGCAGTAGGTGGGGACTAGAAGTGGGGTCTAAGGGTGATAGGAGGTGAAAGATGGTTGATTTGTTGGGGGTATGTGCAAATAGGAAGTAAAATATGATTTTTATGGGTTTAAGGAGGAGGGGAGAGTGTTTGGCAAGAAGGAAGGAGAGGAGCTGTGTGCGCTAGGTAAAGGGGTGGGGGAGGTGCGGCAGTCAGTTAGAGGAGGTGAAGGGGAGGGAGGCAGTAATGGGAGCTCAAGGAGGAAGGAGGTGTAAGCTAATAGAGAAAGTGAGAAGGAAAAGAGAAGAAAGGAAGAACGGAAAAGCTTTTTTACAAAATGAACATCACATGGACCAGTGCTATGTCGTGTGGAGGGGATAGGAGAACAAAAACACCATGAAGCCTTGGATGGTTGCTACTTAGCTTGGTTTCTTAGCCTTTAAAGGCTTTTGTTAAATGGTGACATGTTTTAGTTCAACGTCGCGCCTTTTGCACACATGACCACATGTTAATTCCATTTGTCATGAAATTTTGGATTCTAACATAAAACGTAATTCCGGATCCAACATAATAGGTCTCGTAGAATTTCGACTTCGTTTGACCTTCTATTTTGTTTTTTTATTGTATTCTTGCTTAATTTTTACTGCTTGACCGGTTACGCGTATATTTCTCGCACTCTCACATACTAAGTCCAAAAATTATGAAATTTGGAATCTTACTATTTTTTAAAATTCTGGATCCAATAAAATTAGTTTCATCGAATTCCGAGATCGTTTGAATTTATTTCCTTTGTATGCTATTGAAAATAGCATGAAATCTTCGAATCTTTAAAATTGGCCATAAAATCTTATAAAATAGACTTAAAAATCATATTTGCATTGTTTTCTAAATCTCAGGTCGTATTCAAATACTTTACTCAAAATATCAAAGTTTATAATTTCGGTGAATAATGTTTCTATCCAAATTGTTTAAAATTGATAAGTTGATAAAACTAGTTTAAATAACGTATCCGACCGTTACATTTTTTGAAATCGTATTTAAAAATGAGTGTTTGTATCCATGATCGTGAGCGTTTATTCCAAATTCTTGATAACCTGTGTTTTCAAAATTTTAAATTTGTTCCAAAATTTCAGGTCGTTACAACTCCTATTAAGGAAGCCACTTATATACTTGAAAACTTTTTTCAAATTTAGCGATGTGGGACAACATATTTCATTCAGAAACTTTAACAGATTGTGGGTCAGGTGAAAGCTAATCGGTGCATCTGAATAATCTGTACTATTAATTCTTATAATGTAATCTTTATTACATTCTTTCTTTCTATTGTTTCGTTGTACTTCAGTGCTAAAGTCCATCAACTTAAAGGTCGAAATAATATATGATATTCTTCAGTATTATTGCTCAAGTCTGGATATTTTTGAATTTTTTTAAAATTCTTAAATGTTTTGAAGAAAAAAACATCTCCTATGGTTGTTTGTACCCATAGAAAAACAAGTCTCTCTGGATGCTTGGATCGCATTAGTTTTAGTTTATGCTGTATATCTTGTATATTTACAAATTTCTCTGTTTCCTTGTGGAAAATGAAGTTGTTACACTGGTACACTTCATTGTTTTCTATTCAAGGGTATTTTTGTATACTTGTATAAATCACACATATGTGCATCTATTAGCTATTGGCATCAACTATTTAGCTAATAATAAAATGAGTGGACAAAACGTGCTTAAGAAATAACAAGAAGAATGTTTAATTTAGTACAGTAAAAGAAATAACAAGAAGAATGTTTAATATTTTCCTTTGAAAGATATCCCACTAACTTAAGTCAACTGGGATCGTACAGAGAGGAGCAGGGTCCAAGAATCTCAATCCCTCAAATCAATGGCATTCGTAACAAATTAGATGTGATATCACTAAAAACGCAATATACGTCACTATCATTGATTATTAGTTATTAAGCAATATATTTTGTTTCTAGTTGTATATTTTCTAAGTTACTACTGTAGATACTCATGTGTGATAGATAAATATATGGAAAAGGAAATATAGGTTTTCAAAGTTAGGATGTTTGCTTGCTTGAGTCTACCTGTATTTGATCCTAGTTACCGAATTTCAGTATGTGGTTATATTATTGATTTTTCACAAGGAAATCTACTGAAATCAACAAAAACCTTAACTTAAAAGATATCTCTAGTTTTGTCTTAGTATATGTATATGCATGTCATTTCTAGTGATTCTTAACTAAATATTGTATTGATAGATTACGTTTTGTTTGCCGTCGTAGTTAAGACGTGTTAGTGCTAGTTTTCCAGATAATGACACACATGCTTTCTAACTTCCAAAAAAGTCGGTCTCTCAATTGATAAAACAAGGGTGTTGCTGAAGGGACTCTTACATCGGTTAATCCTATTGCTTTGGTGCACCACTTTACGTATAGGGTAGATACTTGGAAAGTTTGGGTCGATGTTCCATTGGAATCTCAAGTTACTTTATGGATGGAGATTCCTTTTGATGCTTGTACTACTAAACAAGCAGTAAGAACAACTATTTCTTGACACAATGATTTTGTCCCTATTGATTTGATTGTTTTATTGTTGGTATGTCTTATTGTTTAGTTGTATCATATGGTTCAACTTTAGTTATCTTTTATGAAAAATTAGCTGGGTTGGAAAATGCACTGTATTTTTGTGTATGGACAACCATTGACTTATTTTGAAAGGAAGTAATCTGAAAAGGTGGTGTTTATTGTCTGATCATTGAACTTTATTTGAATTACTAAAAAAAAATTACTACTGTGTTTATGGTACATATATGTCAGGTTGTTGGAATAGGCAGAACTTATATATATATATTTATTTATATATATCGTAACGGTTTTAAATAGTTGTTGGCTACTATTTTACAACTATTTATGAACAGTTGTAATAAATTCTTTTACAATTCAGGTAGAGTTGTAAAAAAAGCTATTTGGATGTATACAAACAAATTATAAATGTTCAAAAAGGTTGTAATAATGTTCAACTACATCAATTTAAAAAGTTGTAATAAGTTGACTCTATTACAAATGTGTTCAATAGGACATTTGCAAAAACGTCGTAAAATACCTATTACATTTTTCAAGAGCTGTAAATGACGATTTTTTTTGTAGTTAACGATGTACAAGTCTCCCTTAATCTTGAATTAAGTATGACTTTCCCTCCATCTTTTCCTTCAACTTTACATCGAACTTTACCCATGTATCCATATCAACTTGTTCTCACAAAAAAATAATTACTTCCAATGATTTGGCACTTTGCCTCTGTGCAAAGCACGAAAAACTCACTAATATATCTATGTGATTGGAGTTGTTGGGTTCATCCCATGTTAGCACCAGCCCATGTTAGTAAATTTTAAAAGCAAGGGCCCATATCTAAATCTTAATTGCAATATGTAATACATTAATTAGCATTAGATCTTATCTACTTATTAAAATAAAATCATATTTTGTTTTAATATATATTTGCATTTAATTAATTTTATTTGATGTTCATTTAACATATATACATGTATATGTATATATGTGTGTGTATATATTTATATATGTGTTTGTGCACGCGCGTCGTACGTGTATGTGCATGTGTTTGTGTGTATATATGTATGTATAGTTATGCATATGCTTATATATTATATTTATATTCATAACATGAATGACCAAAATATGTAAGGAGGTGTATAAGCACACATGTGCATATGTACATACATACACACACACACACACACACACACACACACACACATATATATATATATATATATATATGTGTGTGTGTGTGTGTGTGTGTATGTATGTATATCAAATTTTCTTTCTCTTTCGCTTTCGTTGTCTCTTTAGCTTTCGGTGCTCTCCAGTTCTCATGTTTCTCGCTGGTTGGCTGTAACTATTTCATTTTTGTTGTCCCGTTGCCTCCTCCTCCTTTTTTAGAGTTTTATGAAGCGAACGGGTTCGGTTCTTTTTCTATGCTATGGGATCTTTAACTGGTCCATGTCCCATGGTTGATGTGGTTTTTAAGGCGATTTGCGCCGCTATTAGGTGTCTGGTCACTTTAGCAGTGGTTGATGTCCCAAATTTATTAGTTCAGGTGTCATCTCTATCAGAATTTGTGGTTCTTACACGACATTAGTTTTCTTTAGTAGGAGATGTGTTCCTCGAATTGAGCCCGCTTTGGTTTCCTTCATTTGTGTCCCCAAATGGTCCTGAGATGCGAGAAATTGACATTTCAAAATTCTCACAAAACTATTGATCAATATATGAACCGATTTCAAATTTGGGCTATTTATTGTCGTAGTTAGCCACTAGGAAACGATATAAGCATAGCATCAAAAGTTACCGAAAGATTGGCACTTGAAAGTTAGATAATATGCTATAGGAAAGCACAACTCAGAAGGATCGAGCATGCACTAAAATGGCTCGACCCAGTGCAATAGTTTTACCCACACTTGGTTCACCCATCATAACACATGGATCAACACTTAAGTCAACCCGACATAGCCTCGAGTTAATCTTAAGGTCAACCCCTAAGGACTTCCCATCGGTCTAAGCATCTCATTTTTCCACAGGCTAATGCGACTGCTTCGAACTTATTTTTAGAAAAGATTTGGATATAGTTTTGATCGATTTCAAGCATGATCCATAGCATAAACAAAGGTCAAAGTACAGAAATCTAGCTTAGAACAAAGAAGATATGAGAACATGAAGATCAATCAAGACATGGTATTACTGTAAACCAAAAATTTGTAGAATTTGTTTACAATAATTGATTCAAACACAGAAATCATAGATCAGAGACATCCAAATAATGTTAAAATAGATATGTAAATTTTTAACTCACTTTGATTGGATTTGGAACGAATTGCAACAATTTAGCTTGGTAAGATGGTTGTTATAGGCTTCTAGAACCTGCAAGAGTGAAATATCCAGACATGCAGACATAGGAATTCCTACTGTAACTTCTTCTCCAATTCACAAATTTAGGTGGATAGATCTCCAGCTGCAGTTTGATTTCTTGTAGAATGGAGATTAACAACCTTTTTGTTTTGATTTTTAATTAAATAGGGTTGGACTTAGGTAGTTGATGAGAAATTGGTTGTTTCTTTTCTTTTATAGGTTTTTGGTTCCTACTTTAGAAAGAAGAACGCAAGAATGAAAAAAAGTACGTACTCTTTTCCTTCTCAACCCGTTTTTCGAAAATTTCTAAATGGATTTAGGCTTAAACCCAAACCAAACTCATTTACCAAAGTGTGCTTACATTAACTTAATTAAGCTATTACTTAGTAGTTAACACAAATTTTACTCTATTTTAAACACATTTTAACCCAAAATATACAAACACTTCATAATTTACATGTTTTAGCTATTTTAAGAATGAGGTGCTCATATTTAAAACTATTTTAATTATCTTAATACAATTTCTAATACAAGCACAATACAATTGCCATCTTTAATAAAAGGTTGGTTTTATATTATATTTATTTGAAACATATATTTTTAATACCAAAATTACAGAAAAATTTATTTTCTAGTCAAAACAAATGTACTAAGTACATTAAAATATTTTAAACACTTAACGATTTTTCATCAAAATTTCACCTGCTATATTTTATTTACAACTTATTTAGATTTTAAATATGTTGTTTTACAATAAAATTCACTGTTTACAATAAAATTTACAAAACTATTGTATTTCGACAAATAACATCCTTTAACACATTTTTTTAAAGTCAAACGCAAATTTTATTAATCACCAAAATATTTACATTACATATATCAACATATACAAGTATGCTATGATATATAACCATCCTTCTCTATACCCTTCAAAATCACTAATACTCACTCGCTAACCACAAGTGATTACAGAAAGAATCTCTAGTAATCAAAATTACATTCCAGTTGCTCTTGCTTCTAACACATGTGGTCAAAAAACATTCCATGACAAACTTGCACGCACCATAATCCCTCGGTTCTGACACAAGGCACAAGTCAAAACTCACGTGTAGAATTTATCAAAAAAGGGGCTAGGATTGTGCCTTGTGTGTCGTTTCTGCGACATCACCTTGCTACCAGCTGGTAGTATGTCTTCAAGTGTGAACTCATGTTCCTCATCAAGGTCATCATCAACCCAAAATTTTCCTTTAGGTTTCTTGCCTTTGGATATTGCAGATGGATAGACACTTATTGAAACTACAGAGGATAACATGGAAGATTCAATTGTTGGAGGAGGAAGAATTAGATGGTCAGGTGGCTTTAAATTAGCATATGGGGAAGCAGATTGCTAGGCACTAGAAGAAGAAGTTCCAATCAAAGCCGAAGAAAAATTCATACAAGAAGAAGTAGGAGAACTCTGATTATAAGTTGATGAACATGACATAGAACCGGAAAGAGCTGAACAAGGAGTAGCAATAGTGGCACTAGAAGATGAACTAATTCCCAAGAAATCAATACAAGAAATAGTTCCATTACCAGTAGCCTTATTTGAAGCTTCTAAATGTTCTCTTGTATCATCAAACAGATTGCCAAACATGGCCTGCATCTTAGCGTTAGCTTTGTAGTCTGAATGAGCATTGGTTACCAGATTAGATTGAACACTATTAGGCTCATCAGGACCATGACCATCAATATCAACATTCTGCTCAGCAGCATTAATACCAACATTCTGCCCGGTATCATCAATAGCTAAGCATGCAAAAGAGTTACCATTTTCATTGCTAGTAGCAACTGCAGAATATGTCGTACCCTTTATTAGTATCTACCTCCTTTCTCTTCCATACTTCATTTTTTTGTTGTAAACATTTGTCCATTTGTCTTGATTACCATTTGCATGTATTTTAAAATGTGGCTTTTGTACTTGCACATTCTCAGCTAGACGGTAATCCCTCTCATTAGCATTACCCAGATTCTGATTATCCTTATTGTTACTGGCGTGTAATTCATAGTGGGATGAATCATGTCCAAATACCCTACAATTGACACAAATCTTTAGTTTCCACTCATAGCTAACCTTTATAATAGGGCAAGCATCTCCCAAACCATCAATCTCAATAGCATTTGGTAGCTCAAATTCAAGTGATACTTCGACCAATGCCTTCGCATATCTAAACCTATCTAACCTTTCAGTACTAACATTATAACAAATCAATCTGCCAACATGATTCACAAGCCAGTGGATGCCTATTAGAGTCCATAAAACCATGGGTATCCTATATAAATGGATCCAAACAGGGACTTTTTTTATTTGAGATTGGGTACATCCTATGGTTAGATCCTAAACAGATATAATAAACATCCTACCACGTATGAAGATGAGATCGGATCTGAGAATTTTTTTCCTAATTAGAGTCATTAGAGAATTTAAAGTAAAAGTGAGACCCATCGGATTTAATATTAACCTCACCATCAAGCTTCCAATGCCTATGCAAATAATTAGATACAACATGAAACGATAACGTACCATCAAGGAAAAATTCGATCAGAAAATTACTCCAGTAATTAAGACCTTGATGCTTGACAAGATCTGGTATCATATGCTTATTTCCATCTCTCGGTATATCAAAATGGAGTGGCTTGTACGATCCTGCATTCCTTAGAGAAGATCTAAATAGAGATGCATAATCAGATTTCACTGGAAAAGATGGTTACGATGGAATAACCAGATCTGGATTAGCATCCATCGAAGAAGAGTGATTTTCAAAGGGAGGTGGTGGATCAGGTGATTTGGGGGGGGGTGTAGGGCGAGGTGGAAGAGGTGGAAAGGCATCGGTGGCAAAGGAGGAGGAGATAAGAGAAGATGAATGAGTTGTCGTCGCCGCCATTGCTAGGTTATGAGAGATTTGACTCGATATTGCTCTTGGTAACATATTAACACATATTTTGACTCAGACTCATATTATAGAGTTTTTCAAACTTTATTTTTATACTTATTCAACAAATACGTGCTGAATTTAATTTTCTTATTTCATTATTTACATCTAATTCGTCCTCATTTTAACACTTCTACACATAGAATCCCGAAAATCCTTTGTTTATACAACTTAGATGATTGTACAAATTCTTATTTTTGATTTCGTATTTTGTTTTCACTTATTATAATTGAAAATCACATTATTATCAGTTTATCCGGATAACCAAAACCAGGGTTGTTACAACTATGATGGCAGTTACGTTTATTCTATTATTATCATCATGTATGACTTAAGTACGATATCTATGATGTACCTATGTCAGTGGCTCAGCATTTACGACTTCATGGCAGTGATGTATTTGACTCATTTTTGGTTTTATAAATTTTACAACTTATTTATTATTATACTTTATCCATTCCTCTATGATTTCTATTTCGTTTTAGCTTGACTGTCTGAAATCTATTTATGATAAAAACCAATGACCTATTTAGAGCAGCTCTAAGTTCCGATGGGTCTTTTCTATGTCGGGACTTAGACCCGTTCTAGATGGATTGTTGTAGGACCATTGTAACATTCTTATATTACATTATTTTCTAAAACTCATGTTGGCGCTTACATACCTTAAACTGCTACTATTATCAATAAAATTCCACTATAAAATATCATTATGAATAAAAATATATATGATTATTTCTTTTCAACCACAACCATAAAATGCTAATACATAATAACAATAATTGTTAGGGCTTTTATAGTAATGATTGTCATGTCTACTGGTAACAAAAATTGCTTACGGTTACTATTATCAATTTATTGGCATGTAAAGTCTGGTATACCGCTGAAATAGAAAATAATAACTAATTAAGGAAAATTATCGACAAAAAGCATATATATTTTTACTTTCTAATAATTGCATGCCATACATTACATAACATTAATAAAAAAGAAAATAAATGTATTTTTCATTATCTGAATTGAAATTTTGAACTAAATCTAATCATTTATTTGCCCCTAAATGCTTAGAAAAATTCTTGAATATTCATTTATTATTAATAAACTGGTAAATTATGATAACGTTAATGTTACTAGTTGTAACGACCCAGAAAATCTGAACCAATTTAAAATTTTTAATTTGGCTAAAATAATGGATTTTAAACATTTAAAATAAATATTTTAAATAATGGCGATGAAAACTGAGTTTGAATCGACAATTGAAAACGAATATTATTAATTATAATTATAAACAAGGCCTGAAAAGGCGCTGCAGTTTCAAAAATTGAATTCAAACTTTGTCGGACTGTATCAGGTGCAAAACAATCCGGATTTTAGTGAAACCAAAAATATTTAAATCTGTTAGTGAATACCTTTCCAACGAATCTGACAAATCGAAATTTGATAGCGGGAACCAAAAGATATGTCCAGTTGAAAATTCTGAGTAGTCGCTATGGAATTCAGGCCCTTAAAAATGGAAATTTTGCAAACGACCTCGGATTTCGACGAAACCACTTTTGTTGGGTCCGTGATGTCAAATTATTGTTAGGTTTCAAATTTCATAATTTTTCGAATCAATATGTGAGTGTGGCAAAGGAAAACGCGTTTGACCAGTTTCAGTTGATTTTAATCGACTGGAAAATGGCCATTTTTCCAACGGTCTCAGAATTCGACGAAACTAGTTTTGATAGGACCGTATCGTCAATACGAAGCTAGAAAATATTTTTCTGGAATTTTTCTAATTAGTATGTGACCCCGGTAATTTGAAATGTACGTTTAAAATTCAATATAGTGATTTAAATGTAAATTCAACGGAAACTGATCGAAACGACCAAATTGGGTTACGAAACATATCCCATTGTGTTCGAAATGGGGGTAATTAGCTAGGGGCGCTAGCCGTTGGGTTTGATTTGGAGTTCAGACGAAATTACAATTAATTAGAGAATTAAAATAATTAAATTAAATAATATAGTAGGTATATACTATAGGATATGGTCCAACCCTAATATACGGTCAAAATACATTTCGTGGTCAACTGGGAAAATAAATCCGCCTCCACCCTCTTCACAAAAACGACGGCCATCCTTTCAATTCCTTCTCGATCGACTTTCTCCCAATCCCTTCTATTAATCCAAAATTTCCCACTACGAAATTTATCAGCTCGATGTGAGCTTCGGTTCCATCTGTGGTGATCATCGATTGTGAACTGACGTGGTCGGAATCTCCATTTAAACCCGGGCCGTTCGAGTTCAGTTTCAAAGCCGGAAAGGGGACCGAACTTCACCAGACTTCGGGCGGACGTGGAGCACACGGAGGCGAGCAGCATGGGCATGTCAGATCAGTGGTTAGGGCTTTGGATGGCGTGCGATGATGGACTGTTTATGGCGACAAGGGTTTGAATGAATCGCCTGAAGCAGTTTAATGTCGAAGAAGGGTTTAGGTATGAATTAATTAATTATTGATTAACTTAGTTTAGGATTAAAATTTTAGATTGGTAAATGAAATAATATTGTATGAAGAAAAAATGCAGTTTTAAAATATAAACCGAACTTGTTTTAATAGTATAAATTTGCATTCTTTTTCAAGTATAAATTTGCATTCTTTTTCAAGTATAAATTTGCATTCTTTGTAAACAAAAATATACATTGGGTAAAAGGAAAAATATACATTGTTTAACAAGGTAAAATATACTTTGTTTAAATAAAATCAGTTTATTTATATCAAAAGAAATTGTCATCGCTTTTCAAATAAAATTAGCCTCACTTTTCAAATGAAATTGTCATCGCTTTTCAAATAAAATTAGCCTCACTTTTCAAATAAAATTGTCATCGCTTTTCAAATAAAATTAGCATTGATTTTCCAAATAGAAAATGTAAATCGTTGTTTTTGAGATTGAAAATATAATATACTTTGAGGTTTGAAAATATAATATACTTGAAGTTTGAAAATATAATATACTTTGATGTTTGAAAATATAATATACTTTGATGTTTGAAAATATAATATACTTGGATCTGAAAATGTAAATAGCAGTGTTAAGAATATGATTTCTAATATAATATTTCGTGAAACAGATTACGTTGAAATCCAGAACAACGAATTTGAGCGACAGTAAAGCACGGCGTAGTGGATCACATCTGTGAGAATTTCTCACTCTTCAATTTCTTTTTCTAGCCATATATATTTGTGTTGAAATAAAAGTGAATTGCTATATATAAATATATATATATATACGCCCCTCGTCCACAAACCATGGACGATATTTATTGATTTAAATTGTTGTGAAAATTGATTGATAGCGAATGATTGTTTGGGATTGTTTGTGGTTGATATTGGTTGATTGTGGTTGAAAAATACCCGTTTGTGGTTGAGAAATATTTGGTTGAAACCACATAGGATTAGTTTGTGGAAATGAAATAAATATATACATGCCGCCTGCGTGCGAACTAGATGCATGATCCCCATTGTCAAAAACCGCGAGGTTTTAAGGTAGAGCGAGGAGCCGTACTAGGGACGGTCCCGGTTTTAACTACCCTGCCGTTATGCTGCCGAAATTTTGAATAATATTCGTGTGTTTGAATTATTTTCATTTGCTTAAACTATATTTATTCATTGAATAGAAAACCTTCATGTGTTGAATTGATATTCATTCGTTGATTAGAAATTCATGTGTTGAATGGTATTCGCGTTTTAAATATAAAAATCACATTTCTATCTATATATAGAAACTATAGAAAACCTTCATGTGTTGAATTGATATTCATTCGTTGATTACAAATTCATGTGTTGAATGGTTTTCGCGTTTTAAATATAAAAATCACATTTCTATCTATATATAGAAACTATAGAAAACCTTCATGTGTTGAATCGATACTCATTCGTTGATTTGAAATTCATGTGTTGAATGGTATTCATATTTTGAAATAAATTGTTTGATAATAAAAAATCACCTTTTATCGACTATATGAACTGTGTAAAATAATCTCGTAATAAAAGAAATTGTTTTATGATAAAAATCCTATTTTTATCACCTATATGAACTATATAGAAAAATAGTGTTTTGAAATGAGTTGTTTTACAATAAAAATCACATTTTTATTATATGCATGAATCGTTGAAATGTGAAGTGTTAAAAATAGCCACTTGTTCAAATAAACATATATGAGTTGAAATATTCATTAATTAGCTAATGAAATGATTTGTACCTATGTATGTAACATTCGAATGAATGGTGTTTTTAAACCAAATAGAAATCAAATATGAAGTTGAATAGAAAATGATAAATGATAAGAACTGTATATATATGTACATGCATATTCATTGAACAGGTTATAGCAAAGGGGCTAGAGAAGAGGAATAAAATTTTGTGCCCGACAAATAGGTACACATTTACTGTTTTGTTTGGGTGATGATTTTATGAACCTGTTGGCTAGCCGCTTGGCTTTTTCTTTTTCTTTTTGAGATTAGAAGGATCGGGAAAGCTATTTGCGATTTCCCGAGGCTCCCGGTGCAGGGGAGGTTATGGCGAAATTTTCCAAAATTTTAAGGCGTTAGTGAAATATTTGAAGTGAAAACGATATTGAAATCATTGGAGGAACTATATTTATATAAATATATAAATATAAATAAAATTAAAATGAAACGTGGCCGTGCAGTTCGCATTTTGAAACCGTGATTTCAAACAACTAGTACGGGGAATCCGACCATTGGATTTTCCCGAAACCTCAACCGTCGGGTTCGCCTTGGAAATATCTTCCCAACGGCACCAACCTTGTAAAAATCCAACGGTTGGATTGTCTGGAATGTTTAATTCAAATCTGATGAAAAACAGCGCCAGAAGCGATTATATATATATATATATATAAATCTATATTTAATCGAATAACGACGCTGCAGTTCGTATTTTGAAATCGAAAATTCAAACGATTGTACCGGGAGATCCGACCGTCGGATTTTCCCGAAACTGGAACCGTTGGATTCGTTTTGAAAAGACCTTCCTAATGATGTAAATTTTGTGAAGATCCAACGGTTAGATTTTCGGGTATGTGTAAATGAGGGAAAACAGCGCCACGGCCGCGTTATGGCCCGAAGCGTCGTTTTGAATAAATTGGCTATTTTAAAATAAATAAAAATAGCGATAAATCGTTATAAAATATCATAAATAATATGGAATGAAAATAAACTGAATTTGCTCGATTTATGTTGTATTTGATGGTTGAATGTGTTTGTTGTGAAAATTACCTTAAAGAACAAATTAGTATTGTCGAATGATTTAACCATTGAAATAAATTGATTTGAAATTCTAAATATACGTGAATTATTTGAAAAGGCCGAGTTAATTCTCATTTCGAATAATTGACCGACGATTGAAAATCGAAGATGAAGACGATGGTCGAAGACCGGAGATCTTCACCTCGTTTGGATGGTAACCGAGGTCCTGATTGGGAGGCATCCCGAAATATGGATAATGAGTGGTGATCGTTCAGACGTACGTGGTGATCGATGGGTTTGCGAGGTATTTAGTGCCTCCGTTTTCGTTCAGACCCAGAACGGACTTGTAAATGGACTGTGTGTCTGACATTGGATTTTATTCTGTGTGGCATGCTAAGATGCAGTGATCAGGGCTTCTGTTGAAAAGCAAAGTCTTGTGGTGATGATCAAAGCACCGCCTGTGTGGCGTAGCTTTGTGTATAACGTGAATTCGCGAGCCTCACACCTCGGTATGAACCAGAAACGGGAGGATGGACCTCAGGGAGGACATGCGTTTCTTTCTAGCTAGGGTGGTGTCAGTGACCTACCAGCCCTGACATTTATATACTTTTCACCTATGTGGTTGTTGCTATTGCGAGGCGCCTCGGTTTGATCGGACGATCTGGGTCCGATGGAGTCATTCGTTGGCTCGTTTACGCCCCAAAGGGCGGGGACACGTATTGTTCAGGAATTTTAATCCACATCGGTGGACCGGCCCTGTCGCTCCTAGGGTCACTCGAGCTCTGATCCTGTGGCTCGGGCTAGAGAGTGACGAATTCGGTAAGGACTATCTTTTGCCTTGGTTCATGACGGAAATCCAATTTCCAAATACGACATCGTGCGGTTTTGATTGTATATCTATATATGGCGACATAGTGGTATGGGGCATTAATGTCGTCTATGATTGATAGTTATGATTTGAAATTGTTTTCAAAACATATAAACACTAGCAATAATATCAAATGCCTTTGTTTTATTCGTATCAAGCATATCTTGGCCGTTATAAGGTAAAAACTCTATCCTCCGGTTTGCGTTGCATTGTGTGATGGGAACTGAGTCTTATAACGGTTTCATTTTTATAAAATGCATTGTGTTGTTTAAAATAATGATTTGTTTTAAAGCACTGGCAATCCAATGGAGTAAACCCGTTCCACGAAAGTGGCGTGGTCCTGTGATTAGCCATATTATATATGTGTTGAGTAGATTTCTCATACCAGTCTCATGACTGACTCGTAGTTTGTTTCACCTTCAAACTCGGGTGCCCCTTTTTCTACACGGGCAGCCTTGTATTCAGGTTTAGCTGGTTCTTTCTGGATAGCTGGAGCTGAAGATGGATTCTATCATTTATCTCTTTTTATGTTGTTCAGCTCCTATTGTGCATATTTTGTTTGTTTTCCGCTGTAGACATTTATGTATAGCCGAACTGTATTTGTACTAAGTAAGATCCTGTATACTGTGTAACTCTGATGATTACTTTATCCAGTATATTCTATTGTTCATTATCTGATGTGTTTATTTAATTCTGTTCTGCTATTATATGTTTCTGTGTTATATTCCAAAGATAACCCTTGTCTCCGTCAGAACGGGATTTGGGGTCGTCTCAACGTGTTATCAGAGCTTTGGTTAAGCTTAGTTCTGGAATATAACATTTGAACGAACTCGTCAGAAATAGAACCAGTAGTGTTTTAGGACGGGTAACTCAATATAGATAGGATCAGTAATATCCTAGTATGAGTAGCAGAAGGAAATAACACCTCGATAGACACATTTACATTCAAGTATTTGTCTCTATATTTTGAAATATCTTTTCTGTTGACCTGGCACTTGATCTGCTATTTGCAGAAGAACTAGAAAATGAGTGCCAGAAACAGAAGAAGTAATACTGACCCGGATATAGAAGCGATTACTCGCCGCTCAAAGCCGATAAAAGAGCTATGCCGATAGAAGAAGAAGAGATATATCCTTTGAAGTTGGTGACTATGTATATTTGAAAGTATTGCCGATGAGAGGAGTTATCCGGTTCGGTAAAACTGGAAAGTTAGCGCCCAAATTCATTGGTTCGTTTCCTATTCCGGAACGGATCGGAACTCTCGCTTACAGGGTCAAACTGCCTCATTGGCTGCCTGGAGTTCATGATGTATTTCATATATCTCAACTTCGAAAGCACGTTCATGATCCAGACTTGATCGTGGAAGAAGCAGCTCAACAGGACATTGAAATAACCCCAGAATTAGCTGTGAGAAGAGAGCCGCTAAAGATAATAGGCAAAGAAACCAAAGAGCTGAGGAACAAGAAGGTTCACTTAGTCAAAGTGCAGTGGAGTGGAGATCCGCGAGATTGTACTTGGGAAACTGAGGAGAGCATTCAGAAGGCTTATCCTAGATGCCGAGTAGATATCTCTGATTGACTCCGGTGCAAGGTACATTTACCATACTTTGCACTACCATTCAAT
The DNA here is from genome assembly GCA_030737875.1 of Allium sativum. Lineage (NCBI taxonomy): Eukaryota > Viridiplantae > Streptophyta > Magnoliopsida > Asparagales > Amaryllidaceae > Allium > Allium sativum. The sequence goes on along the minus strand of CM060916.1, from coordinate 941,967,460 downwards.
TCTCTACTCTATTGTTATTTTCTTTTCATAAATGTGCACTTTTAATTATATAGTCGGAATGATTTTTAAAGAATATAGAAGTTGATCAGTATACTTTTGAAGGTTAAAAACAATTGGATTGGTTGTTGTGTTGAGTGATTGTAGATTTATCAAACCACTTTCGACTTTGTTCCTTTTCGGGGACGAAAAGTTTTAAGTGGGGGAGATTGTAACGACCCAGAAAATCTGAACCAATTTAAAATTTTTAAATTGTCTAAAATAATGGATTTTAAATATTTAAAATAAATATTTTAAATAATGGCGATGAAAACTGAGTTTGAATCGACAATTGAAAACGAATATAATTAATTATAATTATAAACAAGGCCTGAAAAGGCGCTGCAGTTTCAAAAATTGAATTCAAACTTTGTCGGACTGTATCGGGTGCAAAACAATCCGGATTTTAGTGAAACCAAAAATATTTAAATCTGTTAGTGAATACCTTTCCAACGAATCTAACAAATCGAAATTTGATAGCGGGAATCAAAAGATATGTCCAGTTGAAAATTCTGAATAGTCGCTATGGAATTCAGGCCCTTAAAAATGGAAATTTTGCAAACGACCTCGGATTTCGACGAAACCACTTTTGTTGGGTCCGTGATGTCAAATTATTGTTAGGTTTCAAATTTCATAATTTTTTGAATCAATATGTGAGCGTGGCAAAGGAAAACGCGTTTGACCAGTTTCAGTTGATTTTAATCGACTGGAAAATGGCCATTTTTCCAACGGTCTCAGAATTCGACGAAACTAGTTTTGATAGGACCGTATCGTCAATACGAAGCTAGAAAATATTTTTCTGGAATTTTTCTAATTAGTATGTGACCCCGGTAATTTGAAATGTACGTTTAAAATTCAATATAGTGATTTAAATGTAAATTCAACGGAAACTGATCGAAACGACCAAATTGGGTTATGAAACATATCCCATTGTGTTCAGAATGGGGGTAATTAGCTAGGGGCACCAGCCGTTGGGTTTGATTTGGAGTTCAGACGAAATTACAATTAATTAGAGAATTAAAATAATTAAATTAAATAATATAGTAGGTATATACTATAGGATATGGTCCAACCCTAATATACGGTCAAAATACATTTCGTGGTCAACTGGGAAAATAAATCCGCCTCCACCCTCTTCACAAAAACGACGGCCATCCTTTCAATTCCTTCTCGATCGACTTTCTCCCAATCCCTTCTATTAATCCAAAATTTCCCACTACGAAATTTATCAGCTCGATGTGAGCTTCGGTTCCATCTGTGGTGATCATCGATTGTGAACTGACGTGGTCGGAATCTCCATTTAAACCCGGGCCGTTCGAGTTCAGTTTCAAAGCCGGAAAGGGGACCGAACTTCACCAGACTTCGGGCGGACGTGGAGCACAGAGAGGCGAGCAGCATGGGCATGTCAGATCAGTGGTTGGGGCTTTGGATGGCATGCGATGATGGACTGTTTATGGCGACAAGGGTTTGAATGAATCGCCTGAAGCAGTTTAATGTCGAAGAAGGGTTTAGGTATGAATTAATTAATTATTGATTAACTTAGTTTAGGATTAAAATTTTAGATTGGTAAATGAAATAATATTGTATGAAGAAAAAATGCAGTTTTAAAATATAAACCGAACTTGTTTTAATAGTATAAATTTGCATTCTTTTTCAAGTATAAATTTGCATTCTTTTTCAAGTATAAATTTGCATTCTTTGTAAACAAAAATATACATTGGGTAAAAGGAAAAATATACATTGTTTAACAAGGTAAAATATACTTTGTTTAAATAAAATCAGTTTATTTATATCAAATGAAATTGTCATCGCTTTTCAAATAAAATTAGCCTCACTTTTCAAATGAAATTGTCATCGCTTTTCAAATAAAATTAGCCTCACTTTTCAAATAAAATTGTCATCGCTTTTCAAATAAAATTAGCATTGATTTTCCAAATAGAAAATGTAAATCGTTGTTTTTGAGATTGAAAATATAATATACTTTGAAGTTTGAAAATATAATATACTTTGATGTTTGAAAATATAATATACTTGGATCTGAAAATGTAAATAGCAGTGTTAAGAATATGATTTCTAATATAATATTTCATGAAACAGATTATGTTGAAATCCAGAACAACGAATTTGAGCGACAGTAAAGCACGGCGTAGTGGATCACATCTGTGAGAATTTCTCACTCTTCAATTTCTTTTTCTAGCCATATATATATGTGTTGAAATAAAAGTGAATTACTATATATAAATAAATATATATATATATACGCCCCTCGTCCACAAACCATGGACGATATTTATTGATTTAAATTGTTGTGAAAATTGATTGATAGCGAATGATTGTTTGGGATTGTTTATGGTTGATATTGGTTGATTGTGGTTGAAAAATACCCGTTTGTGGTTGAGAAATATTTGGTTGAAACCACATAGGATTAGTTTGTGGAAATGAAATAAATATATACATGCCGCCTGCGTGCGAACTAGATGCATGATCCCCATTGTCAAAAACCGCGAAGTTTTAAAGTAGAGCGAGGAGCCGTACTAGGGACGGTCCTGGTTTTAACTACCCTGCCGTTATGCTGCCGAAATTTTGAACAATATTCGTGTGTTTGAATTATTTTCATTTGCTTAAACTATATTTATTCATTGAATAGAAAACCTTCATGTGTTGAATTGATATTCGTTCGTTGATTAGAAATTCATGTGTTGAATGGTATTCACGTTTTAAATATAAAAATCACATTTCTATCTATATATAGAAACTATAGAAAACCTTCATGTGTTGAATTGATATTCATTCGTTGATTAGAAATTCATGTGTTGAATGGTATTCGCGTTTTAAATATAAAAATCACATTTCTATCTATATATAGAAACTATAGAAAACCTTCATGTGTTGAATCGATACTCATTCGTTGATTTGAAATTCATGTGTTGAATGGTATTCATATTTTGAAATAAATTGTTTGATAATAAAAAATCACCTTTTATCGACTATATGAACTGTGTAAAATAATCTCGTAATAAAAGAAATTGTTTTATGATAAAAATCCTATTTTTATCACCTATATGAACTATATAGAAAAATAGTGTTTTGAAATGAGTTGTTTTACAATAAAAATCACATTTTTATTATATGCATGAATCGTTGAAATGTGAAGTGTTAAAAATAGCCACTTGTTCAAATAAACATATATGAGTTGAAATATTCATTAATTAGCTAATGAAATGATTTGTACCTATGTATGTAACATTAGAATGAATGGTGTTTTTAAACCAAATAGAAATCAAATATGAAGTTGAATAGAAAATGATAAATGATAAGAACTGTATATATATGCACATGCATATTCATTGAACAGGTTATAGCAAAGGGGCTAGAGAAGAGGAATAAAATTTTGTGCCCGACAAATAGGTACACATTTACTGTTTTGTTTGGGTGATGATTTTATGAGCCTGTTGGCTTTTTCTTTTTCTTTTTGAGATTAGAAGGATCGGGAAAGCTATTTGCGATTTCCCGATGCTCCCGGTGCAGGGGAGGTTATGGCGAAATTTTCCAAAATTTTAAGGCGTTAGTGAAATATTTGAAGTGAAAACGATATTGAAATCATTGGAGGAACTATATTTATATAAATATATAAATATAAATAAAATTAAAACGAAACGTGGCCGTGCAGTTCGCATTTTGAAACCGTGATTTCAAACAACTAGTACGGGGAATCCGACCATTGGATTTTCCCGAAACCTCAACCGTCGGGTTCGCCTTGGAAATATCTTCCCAACTGCACCAACCTTGTAAAAATCCAACGGTTGGATTGTCTGGAATGTTTAATTCAAATCTGATGAAAAACAGCGCCAGAAGCGATTATATATATATATATATATATATATATATATATATATATATATATAAATCTATATTTAATCGAATAACGACGCTGCAGTTCGTATTTTGAAATCGAAAATTCAAACGATTGTACCGGGAGATCCGACCGTCGGATTTTCCCGAAACTGGAACCGTTGGATTCGTTTTGAAAAGACCTTCCTAATGATGTAAATTTTGTGAAGATCCAACGGTTAGATTTTTGGGTATGTGTAAATCAAATCTGAGGGAAAACAGCGCCACGGCCGCATTATGGCCCGAAGCGTCGTTTTGAATAAATTGGCAATTTTAAAATAAATAAAAATAGCGATAAATCGTTATAAAATATCATAAACAATATGGAATGAAAATAAACTGAATTTGCTCGATTTATGTTGTATTTCATGGTTGAATGTGTTTGTTGTGAAAATTACCTTAAAGAACAAATTAGTATTGCCGAATGATTTAACCATTGAAATAAATTGATTTGAAATTCTAAATATACGTGAATTATTTGAAAAGGCCGAGTTAATTCTCATTTCGAATAATTGACCGACGATTGAAAATCGAAGATGAAGACGATGGTCGAAGACCGGAGATCTTCACCTCGTTTGGATGGTAACCGAGGTCCTGATTGGGAGGCATCCCGAAATATGGATAATGAGTGGTGATCGTTCAGACGTATGTGGTGATCGATGGGTTTGCGAGGTATTTAGTGCCTCCGGTTTCGTTCAGACCCAGAACGGACTTGTAAATGGACTGTGTGTCTGACATTGAATTTTATTCTGTGTGGAATGCTAAGATGCAGTGATCAGGGCTTCTGTTGAAAAGCAAAGTCTTGTGGTGATGATCAAAGCACCGCCTGTGTGGCGTAGCTTTGTGTATAACGTGAATTCGCGACCCTCACACCCCGGTATGAACCATAAATGGGAGGAAGGACCTCAGGGAGGACATGCGTTTCTTTCTAGCTAGAGTGGTGTCAGTGACCTACCAGCCCTGACATTTATATACTTTTCACCTATGTGGTTGTTGCTGTTGCGAGGCGCCTCGGTTTGATCGGACGATCTGGGTCCGATGGAGTCATTCGTTGGCTCGTTTACGCCCCAAAGGGCGGGGAAACGTATTGTTCAGGAATTTTAATCCACATCGGTGGACCGGCCCTGTCGCTCCTAGGGTCACTCGAGCTCTGATCCTGTGGCTCGGGCTAGAGAGTCACGAATTCGGTAAGGACTATCTTTTGCCTTGGTTCATGACGGAAATCCAATTTCCAAATACGACATCGTGCGGTTTTGATTGTATATCTATATATGGCGACATAGTGGTATGGGGCATTAATGCCGTCTATGATTGATAGTTATGATTTGAAATTGTTTTCAAAACATATAAACACTAGCAATAATATCAAATGCCTTTGTTTTATTCGTATCAAGCATATCTTGGCCGTTATAAGGTAAAAACTCTATCCTCCGGTTTGCGTTGCATTGTGTGATGGGAACTGAGTCCTATAACGGTTTCATTTTTATAAAATGCATTGCGTTGTTTAAAAGAATGATTTGTTTTAAAGCACTGGCAATCCAATGGAGTAAACCCGTTCCACGAAAGTGGCGTGGTCCTGTGATTAGCCATATTATATATGTGTTGAGTAGATTTCTCATACCAGTCCCATGACTGACTCGTAGTTTGTTTCACCTTCAAACTCGGGTGCCCCTTTTTCTACATGGGCAACCTTGTATTCAGGTTTAGCTGGTTTTTTCTGGATAGCTGGAGCTGAAGATGGATTCTATCATTTATCTCTTTTTATGTTGTTCAGCTCCTATTGTACATATTTTGTTTGTTTTCCGCTGTAGACATTTATGTATAGCTGAACTGTATTTGTACTAAGTAAGATCCTGTATACTGTGTAACTCTGATGATTACTTTATCCAGTATATTCTATTGTTCATTATCTGGTGTATTTATTTAATTCTGTTCTGCTATTATATGTTTCTGTGTTATATTCCAAAGATAACCCTTGTCTCCGTCAGGACGGGATTTGGGGTCGTCTCACTAGTTTTTTTTATCGTAAAAAATTAAAAATTTATTGTTACCATGCTGATTGTACTGTCATGCGGACTTTACTTAAAAATATTAATTGATTGTCTCCTAAGGTAAGGTAATAATTGTTTTTCCATTACCATAATAGTTGTTGTTTCTTCTTCTTCTCCAGTTTGAAATTACCGCTCCTCCACCATCAGTATCGCATCATAAAAAATCCCTGGCTTACAGCATCAAAGAAATCTCCAATACTCATCACCACACGATTCCTTCAATTTCGAAATACCACCGTCGCTCCAAAGCAGAATCTTATCCTACTTATTGCCATCACCATAACTATCATCGATGCCTCCCAATTGGCTAATCTAATTATCATCATCGCACCCGCCACCATGTTCATAGCGTGAAAGCTAGAAAGTTGTAATTTTAGCACAGTATTTCTCGGCCAAGATTACTGAGCATTCTCTTTATTTTGATTGAAACTTCATTATAGAAAAAGAAATAAGAGATTTGCTCTGGTGGAAAATATATCATTTAAATTGTCCTTTGAACAAATTTTCAGTTTAAGAATTCCCAAAATGAATATTGGTTCAATTTTCACAATGAAACTATCACATTAAAACATTTCTTAACACTGTTCTTTTGCTATTTATCATCATCGTTACTAGGTTTCTGCTAAAAAGACAACAGGTTTATTCTGTCAAAACCAAGGATGAGCATTTAATTGATTTGCTTTATCTAACATTAAAGTTTATTAAACCGAGCTAAAACCAATAAAAATGAAATCTAACTAAGTCCTTCTGCAATGACTCGATTTTTCGACCCTTGGAATCAACATTATTACGTCCATAGTATTAACATGCCGAAATTAAATCACTAGGAGTTAAAGAAAAAAGATAGAACTAAATCTCACAATCGCAATGGATAACATGTAATATATAACAAGTCTTTACAAAATTAAAAGAACTTTGTTCAACATCAGAGTAAACAACTAATACAAACATGGACAGTTATAACAACTTGTCTGAACTAACTCAGATAACATCAAAAACATTAGCACAACGAAAATAGGAAAATACTGAAGTACGACTTGGCTCTAGCTCGTTTCCTAAGCTCCAAGCACGTAAACTAACTCACCAAATATGTTTGGTCCGACCCGAACATTATGGTGAAATAATTCCTAGTTCAGTCTGGAAAACCAATGTAAGAAAACTCAAGTAACAAGAAACTTTATTTCTTATGAGCTTATAAAACCTTTTGAAATAAAAGTCTTCACGTAAGATCTTGCCACCATAAACACAAATGAGATTTTACCATATAATAACTAAAGCACTTTATAGACAATCTCGTGAAATTATGATAGCGTCTAAATACAATTACTTATCATTCTTACCGAAATCGTTACATCAATTAAACTCCAGCATAATAGGCATACAATTAAAACTGTAAAAGGCATGTATTAGAGTTTGAATTATATACAATAACTAGGTGAATAGGGTATCACTCATTATAGTATCTCTCTAGATAAACCGTACCCGAGAGCCTTGCATAAACTTCCTACGAATCAGGACCGACCAACCTCTCTCTGGGTTGTACCGAATATTTCACCCCTTTGGTTGTGATCAGACCCCAAATTAAAGCAAACAATAATCAAAGGGTCATCCAATCTAGATTGGGTGGTGACAATACCCTACTTAGGAGCTACCCACTTAGTATTGAAGCATATCCCTTATTTTAGTCATTATCGGTTGATAAGGCTAAATGCTACATTTTAACCTTTCATACATAGCGCATATTATCTTTGGATGCCACATCGTCATTCGTCAATCGCCAATTGACATCCATAAAAAAAACCTTCGGGCTCACATGTCTCAGAGAAGGGTGTTAATGTCAGAGAAGTTTCCTTCTCCACCACCAAACATATGTGCATTTGTATAAATCAAAGTATGTGATCTAAGAAATGCAATGTTAGAAATCCACTGCACAAGTAATCTAGGAACAAGACAAACCCAAGGTACTCTTTACCACATCCTATCATGAATAATCCCTTAGACTAGTAACAAGTAGTCCTTACAATACAAAGATTTTAGAACGTTGGGACCACCGCTACAATATATATCCTGGTAGCTTGCCATAGACGCTTAACAAGCAGTCCTTTCCATCCCGAAGGTTTACGCCTTCAACTCCAATCTTTAAGCTATCCTTGATTCCATAATCATGATTATCTTCCACATTCTCTGCTCAATCAGATCGAAGTGGTTACCAGATACTTGATTCGATCCCGGTCTCTTCGAAATGACTATCGATAGTTTCCAGTAAAGTCAACCCTAGTTTTTTAGAAAATAAATAGACAGGGATAATTATGGATTTCATCTCCTAACCGTTTGTGGATGTATTTCATTATCCCTTATCTTTAGAGAACCAAATGAGGTTTATACGCACAGTCAATCAATAACAGGGATGATTATTGTGATACCCTACCTCGAGACCCACATTATTAAAGAACATTAACTAATGATGATGTCTATTAATCCAGAAGATATAGTTGGTTAAGAGAGACCACTCATAATTTTTGTATCAAATAAACATTAAGAGCATCGATAAAATGTACTATATATTATTTTCCGTGGTTCGGTACTCTTAATCTCTATCTAATACAATACTATGGTGGCTAGAAGATAATTTAAAACAAATATGACTGAAAAATTTAAACACATCATAGGACAGATCACCCAACATCAGATACATATATATATAATATACAACAAGTAGTGTTACAAAACATGGTATACAACCACAATAGGTACAACCAGTCCAAAATAATAGGTATCATCATCAGAGTATGCGGATAGAAAACAATATATATATATATATATATATATATATAACAAAACAGCCAAACAAGGTACCCATAGCTAAATGATCCAAAGTGGAGCTGAAGATATCTACAGCAGCAAAAAGTACCAGGAAAAGCTCAGACTGACCCAATCATTAACACATACATGTTAGTCTAGTAAACAGTGAGTAATAACAATTATAAGAATAAATAAGTACGTAAAATAAAACTCTTTTTCTCAAAGAGTTGCGAATGTGAAGACATAAAAGTAATTGGGTTGAACTCGCATGTATCAATGTAAGGGTATACGCTAATCCCTTATACTTGACCTCAAGCTAGGTACAACATCAATTCAAAAGCACCACGCCGAAATCCCCAAAATCAACATATGAATCTTAAGAATGTAAAGCATTAATAAAAGAAATACCTCACTCCAAATCATCATAAATCCCAAAATAAGCAAATAAGAATCTCAAATGCAATTCACAAATGATTGACCATCCCAATCAAGTTAAAATCATCAAACTTCAATCATAAAATAAAATAATCATAAATAATGTGCACGTGCCATCAAAACATAGCCCCCTTCGGGCTTTAATAAAATCCAATTCGAGCCTAGCCTAGTCTTATACGTATTCCAATTAGGCGCTCGTCATTACGACCCCTTGGCCGAGGGAAACTTGACCGCTTCAATCAAGTGAATACGTATACGTGACTCGCCCTAGTTCAACTTCCCTTGAAGCGAGTACTGGCTTATCCTTCTAAAAATGCATCACTGGCTCATAGTCGGTAACTCAAACAGTGGTAACAAGGCATCCTACACTACATGTTCCCATTGTTGGTTTACTACCTACTCGTCAACTTCGCACTAGAAAACTCAAACAATCATCATACATGAATCATCAGCTTTAGCCAAATTGTACTGAAAGTAACCGACTTCGTATACCATCTTGTCCTATACCACGGGGTTTAGATATCGTTTAACATCTAATATGTCATCTAAAAGAGTGTATAAAGGCATGATCTTTGTATAAGAGAATTCTTGGCTTTTAAAACAAGTTAATAAATAGTTTCTCCTCTTTTCTTATATATATATATATATATATATATATGGAAAAATAGGCTTTGTACTATTGTTCCATGGCCATTTATAATTAAAGGCTTAAATCATGAAAACCGTTTAGCCTCAAAATTGTATAGAAAACACTTATTTAACTACTTATTGAAAATTAGTTCAAAATGTGCACGTGTGGTCAATTTCACCCAAAACTCAACTACAAAATCATTAAACATCATCAAAATTTGGGGTTTAGATTTGGATATGCAATAACTTAGTTCACTAAGCTTATACGACAACGAAAATCAAGTAAAAAGCTTCAGGAAACTCAAGAAATCAAGAACCTAAAACCTCAAGAACAACAAAAATAAAGCAGGCTTCAGCCAGTAGGTTTCCCTCCGGCAGTCGACCACCAGCTCGACCGCCCTTGTGTAGGGGCTGATCTCTCAGCCAAATCCTCCGTCGGGGCTCTGCTCAAGCTAAAAACATCCTTGACATGCTACTTTAGGCATCAATTTGACTTAGTTGATCAACCCAAAAATGTCTGAAAATTTGTAAGCATGATAATAAAGGTTTTATCTACCAATAGATACATAAATGGCTCAAATCCAATGCCATATGACCAAGATACATTAGCTGAAATAGACTTTGGGCTGTGTTTGCACAAAAGGAAATTTTCAACTGAAAAGCAACAGAAAGTAAACGATTGATTCATTCTCAGGTTTCACAGGAACTTCAAAATACTTAGCTGTGACTAGAATATGTGAGTAAACACTCACCTTAGCAGCGATTATAGCGAAGATAGATAATTATTGTAATGAATTAGAGCTCTTTTGACTGGAAAAAGGCATCTTTCTACCTATACCGAACTAGCTGAGACATACAAATAAAAATCTCACTGTAAATCAATAATTCTTTACAAAAGGTGAAAAAACTTAGAATAGATCCGAGTTTAGAGTATATTTCCTGCTGATATTATGTTTAGACAATCAAAATTTTGAGTTTGCAGGTCAATTTGAGGCAAATTTGAGTATAAAGTGAAGTGGTTTGTGTATTTTTAGGTTTTTTCCTTAATTTTGATCTGCATCAAAAGGAAGAAACGAGAAAGGCTACGTTGTTTTCCTTTTTCTCCTGAGTTCACTTTGCCTAAGTATGCAATTCAGCCTAAATTAAGCCAATTAAGCACCTAATGACCCAATTACGCCTTTAAGCAAATAATTAAGCCTATAAACATATAATTAGGTCAAATGAACTAAGTTTTACATCATAATGTCTAACAAAATCAAAATTAAAATTAAAATATCAAACAATGTTAAATAATTTTGTTAGCAACATTTTAAAGCCTATTATCTCTAAATCTTCATTTTTACACAAAATTTACAGTTTTACAACAAATTTACACAAGTTACACACATTTAGACATTTTGCTTAAATTTGTATAATCTTAATAACAAAAACAAAAATAAATATTACAATTGGCACATTTTTAACATAATAAATCACTAAACATGTTAAAACACATATTTTTATATTTATTATTAATTACAATAATTTTAGCTTTTAAGGTTTGCACAATATTACATGTGTAACGACCCGGGGAAAAGACCGACGCTCGAGTCTTCGACAACAATACTTCAACCCGTATTACTTGCCAAAAACCCAAGTATCGAACCCCCAGATTGTCATGAGAAAGAATTTAGAGGGTGAGAATAGAAAGAAAGAAGTATTAGAATAGGAGAAAGAAGAAGAACACATCAGAATCTCACAGCGGAACGAATAAAATATAATATCAAATCTCTTTATATAAAAGAACTTTGTATACATACCAATCGTCAGAGTACAACATATCAGTCACAGCGGAATAATATCTGTATATAACTAACGGTGAAGCCGCCTGCTTTCAGCACCTGAAACTCCAAGCGAACCTAACCTGGAACATACTCGGTCTGACCCGAGCACATTTGATTTAAAACAAAATACACCGGGTCAGTCTGGAATACTATCAGTGATAAATTCACATAACACACAACTTGCTTAACTTTGGAAAATCCTTTACGAAATCAAAGGATAATAGTAAGACCAGTCCACACATAACCACGGACGGTTTTTATCTTACTATAACCCAAACCATTTTTGAAAATCATAACTTGATCTGATATTATAATAATGTCTAAATACAAGTAAATATCAATCTAGAGGAACGCTTGCATCTCACGCTCCCCATATATAGTATACAAACCAAAACCGCGGGCGCTTATTGGATATTGGATTCCAACTTGACAAGGTATGGGACCACCTTCCGCACGTGTATCTCTAGAGGCGAATACACTGGGTTCAACAAGAACGTCTTGCAACCCGGCCCTCACATGACCGACCACTCATTTCGCTTGAGTGTATCGAATGTATATCACCGACGGTTGGACTCAAACCACCGTCCCCGAATGGGCAGAATCGATAGAATAAGAACAAAAGGAATTTCTCTAGATAGGTGATTATACACCCTAATGGGAGCGACCCACATAGCCATGCTGCCTGCCCGATTTTTGTCATTTCCCGGTTGATGAGGCTTGAGGCTAGAATCTCTTTAAAACATCTGACCATCATTCACTTTGAATGCCACATCGTCAGATCCGCCAGATATCACTAATTGACGTCCACAAAAAATACTCTAGTTGTTAGGCTAGAGAATAACCATTTCTCCGCCATCAACTATGGTACGTTTGGAGAAATCAACGTACGTGACCCCTTTGGAAATACTCTGTCAGACACTCGTCCATACCAGTCATCCAGGAACAGGATGAACCGAAGGCACTCTCCTACCGCATCTCATATAGGAATCACCCCATGGATCAGTAGCGAGCAGTCCTTGCAACCCGTGGATTTCAACCACGACAGAATCACAAACCAAATAACTCTGGTTGCAAGCCAGAGAGATTCGACAAGTAGTCCTTCCGCTTATGAAGATCCACGGTCTTCACTTGCTCCGTCTTCACTTGACGTCTTCACGTATTTATTGGTCGGAATGGTTTTCGAATATAAATTTGATCCCGGTCTTTCCATACCAACAATCGTATTGGTCAGGTTTTGATAGTCGGTGTTTTAACTATCAAATAACAAATGTGTCAATGAAATGATTTTACTGATTTAGTATTTGGTATGACTTGGCCTCCTTTAAACATATTTAACAAATGGATGGATAAAACCTTTTTGATATATTTAGACCTTATAATTACCTTTATTTCATAATAGAATTCCCAATACCATTTTATATACTTTTATAGCATGATTATATTTTCCTAACTTGAATTAACTCCATTCGCTTGACCTAGATCGCAGCGATCACAAATGGTTACACCTGATTCCCTCAGGAAACATCCGACCGCCGTAGGCTATCTGCAGCCCTGCGAATTACGCTAACAGTCGTACGCAATGGCGATTCTGCCTGAATAACTATACTTTTGATCAATTCTATTTCCAATACTGTATTTGAACAACTTTAGTTGAATAGCAAATGTTCAATATAATTTGAAAACAATATTCTTAATTCTTTAAAACCCTTTCCCTTTTCCTCGCTTTCATTTTCAATATTTCACGTATGGGACATCACGCCGATCACACCACTTGTCACTTGTTTCAACCCAATATCATTCCTCGATAATAACGAAGCCGTTCAAGTTGGGGTATTCTATTTACCTCTCAGACCTTGATCGACAATGTCCTTATCTTAGAATAATATCAGTTCATCACTCAACCACTGATATTCAAACCTCTTTATCACTTTGATTTCAACTTGGTTTTTATAAACCATATCTTACACTTGAAATTCTCGTTCAATCTAATCTCTTTACTTAATTCCCTTAGTTAAGTAAGTGTTCACTTTTAACTTCGAACAACACTCCACTAAATCCTGGATAAAAACCCATTAACCCTACTTGTTGGTAACTTGGATTTATAAAACTCTTAATAGAATTCTTATTTGGTTTTGATTTACTTAGTGATGCTTAGCCATCTTAATTCATAACTAATCGAAGATTAATTAGTCATTTACACCATTCGTTAAACTTTAACGAATATTCAAAGTACTTACATCAAATTACTTTGATTACCAATTTCACATAAAGACGGTTGATTTCTGTCGACCGTAAACCTCACTTATCCGTTAAGTGATTATCATTAGTCATTTCCCCTTTTTGATTTCAAATCTAGTTTAAAAAAAAACCTTTTTCTTACAATTGAAATCCGCGCCACACAATCTTTACACTTAATTTTCTTAATTAAGTAAATATTCACCAACGAATAACTTCTTACTTAAAAAGATCATTTCGCTTATCACAACATATAAATCCCTCATCAAATGTTTTGCTTCCATCTATTCGAGCACCCGTAGTGAACCCTCTCTCTTGGATTTTTAACTAAAATCTATTTATCCTTTATTTAAAAAAATAAGTCTCTTTTTAACTTGGACTTTATTTCCAGGAATTCATTTGAACTAACACAACCACATTCGCATATATTTTCCTTTACGTTCGAAATCCTTATTTCAATTTCGCTCTCGTGCTCACGTCGATCCTTTAACCTTTAAGGTCGTCATTTGGTTTAAAAACCATTTTAAAATCTTGTTTGTATTTTTCCCTTTCCACTCATACAATTCTTTTTTTTAAATTAATTTAATGACTTAATTATTTTAAAACACTATTTAATTGTTTTAAAACAATTATACTATCTCACCAATCCATAGGTGATTCCTTTGCCCTTTTTGTTTTATAACTTGTTTTCATCGTACGATATTACTTCTTAAACCATTTGAACAATTCCTTTATAACTTAATTAAATATTTAATTATAAATTTCTAATTAAATTAATTATATAAAACAACTGAGAAACTTCGATTCAGTTATAAGATAATTTATAACTTTTAAAACTGCGTCGTTTCACCGAACGGTCGAACGACGTGAAAAAACAACACATTTATGGCCATTCACTGCCAATTACCAAATCAACACTGGCGGTTGATTTTAAACACAACACGGGGGGTTATTTGTTCAACCATCACACTCAAACAGGTTTTTCAACCATATGGGGTTTAATCAATTCAAATATCAATAATATAAACAAACAAACAACAGATATAATGTTTGAGGAATCCGGTCGAATCCCTCCAACCTGTTCTGCCCTGCATCACAGCTCGTTATACATTTCATAATAATATATGAAATAAATTTCAACCATTTATAAATTTAAAACGATGGATTATAAATAACCGCAACCAATCAACCAAGAACAACCAATGGCAACCATTCAACCAATTTATTTTTAAAGGTAAATTATACTTTTAATATGAATTTACCACATCCTAGAATTCCAGAAGGTGTGAGAATTAACTCACCAGATTATTCTGTCGACGGTTAACGCGTTTGTTGCTTTTATTCTTGAGCGGACGTTCAAAATTAGCTCAATTTTCAACTGCGTCGGATCAGAGCCTAGTCAGTGCCATCGTCTAGAGCTCGTCCCTGTGATCCCAACGGATCCAGTTTCGCTGAAATCCGTTAATGTATGGAAAAATTATGGTCGATCAAAGTTTAAACTAATATACGATTTAAAACTAAACAAATTAAAATTTAATTAAATATTTAACTTATTAATTACCTTCTTTATAACAGTATTAGCCACGTCAGCTGTGTTTAATCACCTTAATGCGTTTTCTCCTCTGATCCTTTCAAAACCCGATCCTCCTTCTTCTTGAACTCGACGGAAAAACTCCCTCACCAAACCATCCTGCCGCCGTCACCTCAGACAGCCGGAGCCCCACCTGACCCTGCCAGCACTACCGCCTATCCTTCCAGCACCTCCTCCTTGAACGGCGTGACCCAAAACCCCCTGGCCTGCCTGAAAATCCATCACGACCGAAACCAGTTCATCACCAAAATTCTCCGTCACCGGCTCCACAAATGTGCGGCGGCCTCATCCCACTGCGACTGTATCAGACTATGCACTCAACGCCGGATCGCCCTCCCTTACAGTTACCATAATAGCTTCTTGTTTCAGTACCCAGGTCCACCAAAATGCTACCCAGTCCCATACGTTTCCTTTCCCAACTTCACGGTTTAATTCAAATAATCCATTTCTTAATCATATAGTTAATTTAATTAAATTACTGTTACCCCAAAATATCAGCCGAGGTTCCCTTGAAACCATCTGATCTTGCGTCCGCTCCTCTGCATGTCCTTGTCCCACTTCCACCTGACCCGTTCTGCTTTCGTTTGTTCATGTTTTTTTTTTCTTTTTTTTTCTCATTTTCTTCTACTGCACCACTGAAAACTTCCTTCTCCTTTCATTTGTTCATGCGATGGCTCCTCCACCTACATTATCCCCTCACCCGACAGCACGCAATAGGGTACTGCTCCCCTTCATTCACGTTAGTACCATACTCCACTACCTTCCAGATGCTCACGTATATATAATATAATATAGATATGGGTTCGGTTGTTTTATTTATTATTTACTTTCTTTTTCGTTGGTGAGAAGAAGCTGAAGTTCCTCGTTGCTGAAAGAAAGATGTTGATGGCGTATTTATAGGAGAAAAGTTACGTGGTTCCCACGTTTTTATATATTTCTATTTAATATCCTAGGTCTGCGGTAACACGTTAGAGTATTGTAGGTATAGGTTACGGATTGTTTTACTTTGCAGCCACGGTTCTCCTTAGGTCTGCTTTGCGCAAATAAATTTAGGTCGGCGTACAAAGTAGGTTGGCTGCACGCATATTTAAAAATAGGAAGAAGGCTGCTGTCATGTAGGCTATGCATGTGCTTGAAATTTTATTTGTTGGTAGAACCAGGCGAGCTGTAGTATTTAATACATACAGGCTGGTTAATTTAATGTAGCATGTGCTTATACTGATTTGTACAGATAGCAGCAATTTTCATTTATATAAATAGGTTCAGTGTTGCATTTGCCCAGCTAAAGTGAATTAAATAGCACCGATATGTTAGGTTTGGCGAAAGGAATTGATTGAAACAAAAGCAACGTACAAAGAAGGAAAGGCAAAGAGTGAAAAGTGGGATGTTTTAATAATAAAATAATATGCGGAAACTTCGTCGTGGAGAAATCGTGGTAAAAACAACCATATAAAATTTCTGTTTTCTGATAAAAAGGCTAATCTTAATGTAAAAAGGTATTCTGAACCCAATGGGACAAGTTTCGTCGAAATCCGAGGTCGTATGAAAAAAATTTCCTTATAAAACCGGAAATAAACACGCGTTTAATTTTTCCACGATCACTAGATAAATCCAATCAACTTGAAACCTCGATATCCTAAAATAATTTTTCAATACGAACCCAACGGCACCAGTTTCGTCGCATTCTGAGACTGTTTCCCCGGTAGGCTATTTTTACGCGCACCGCAATGCCCTTCTGAACACCAAATTTGCCGGTCTCTAAAAATAACAAACTATATATCTATCCCGACTCTAATCGACGATACGAACTCAACGAGACTGGTTTCGTGGCTTAATTCGATCGTCTTCTCAAGTTACACTCAAATATCTGTTTATTAATTAAATTAATTTAATTACGCACTATAGAAAATAGCTGAGCGTTTACGGCTACCGTAGTCACATACGACATCGGTTTTCCATGCCATTCACCATCGTATAATAATTTAACGTTACGGTTTTAATGAAACTGATTTCGTCGAAATCTGAGTTCGTTTGCAAAACAGCTATTTTAACGCGTATATTTTAATAACGATTTCCACAGCGACTATTTTAAATTTTGATTTGATCATAACGAACAATATATAATACGAAATCTTGATTTTTCTCTTTCATATGAAAATTATAATCAATATGCTTCCAGCGTCTCTCGTTTCACAGAAATCCGACTTATATCGGATCCTGTATACCCAGTTGAAGTTCAAAACTCCATATTACGAACTGCAGCGCCATTTCGAGCTCGTTTTATATTTATATAAATATATATCGTTCAAATTTCGTTTAAATAACGAATTAAATATAAAAATCCATTATTATCCCAAATATAAATATTTAAAATAATAAATTAAATTAAATATTTGACGGCCAAAAGTACGGGACGTTACAACATGTTTATACCCAAAATCCTAATAATTGTTTAATTGACCAAATATTTACATTTACTGTTAAAATCCTAATAATTGTTTAATTGACCAAATATTTACATTTACATTTACTGTTATGAAAGCATAATAAAAACGGTTTTAACCCAATAAATACTGTATAAAACACATTTTCTCTCTTTATTTAAATACAACTTGTATTAACATTTGCTAATACTTTAAATGTTATAATTATTTACTTCCTCTCAAAATCAAAAATTTCAAAATTAATTATCAATGTCTCAGTTTAATCACTTAAGTGTGATTAAATTCCACCATCGAACCATAAAACACCAATTTACCCAACTAATTAAGTCGAACAACCAGATCAATGATTTATCTAACTTGAATATTATGCAAGTATTATATTCTAATTAACTATTTATTATAGCAGATAATTACCGAAAACTCGGGTTGTTACGAACTTTCCCCTTACAAAATTTGCGTTCTCGCAATTTCCTTGGGATCAAAGTCCGTACAACTCAATTAAGTCCAACAGAAAAGCGTATACATGCACAGGGGTGTACATGCACGGCCAGACATGATAAGCACAAAACAGATAAATTTTCGCCCCCGTCGTGTGAAGCAAGAAAATCAGGATAAAGACGCATGATGGAATCATAGTTTCCCAAGTGCAGTCTTTAGGATTAGCTGATTACTGAACCTTCATGAGGGGTACATCCTTAATCCGAAGGCGCCTCACCTCTGAATCAAGAATACGAAACGGCTGTTGAACGATGGATAAATTCGGAGATAACTCAATATCAAGATGCTCGTAAGGATCAATAACTGAATCCTAATCTCTAAGACACTACCTGAGCTCCGATACTTGGAATACATCTTGGATACCAGATAAATGGAATGGAAGAGACACATGATGTGCAAAAGGCCCAATACGCTTAGTAATCGGGAACGGTCTTATAATGTGAGGAGCCAACTTCCTGGTCGTACTGAAACGCATAACTCCCTTCAGCGGTGAAATGCGAACAAAAACCAACTCATCTACAAAGAACTCGAGATTCTTCTTACGGTTGTCCACATAGGACTTATGTTGACTTTGTGCCACCTTCATTCTTTGTTGAATAAGCACGATCTTCTCAGAGGAATCTCAACTGAATCTGGACCAAGAATGAGCTTCTCTCTAGATTCCAACTAATAAGATGGAGAAAGACAAGGCTTGCCATACAAAGCCTCGAATGGAGCCATACCAATAGAAGACAGAATGCTGTTATTACACGAGAACTCCACAAGAGGTAAGTGGTCCTCCTATGAGCCACGAAATCAAAAACACAAGCGCGAATAAGATACTCAAGAATATAAATAATCCATTCAGTCTTCCCATCAGACTAAGGATGATATGTTATAGAGAAATTAAGCTTTGTTCAAAGAGCTTGTTGTAGACTGCTCCGAAAATGGCTTGTTAATAAAGAATCTCGATCACACACAGTCGCTGAAATAATACCACGAAGGCGGACAATTTCCTAAATATAAAGTTTTGCAAGAAGAGGCGTATCCCAATTAGATTTAATAAGAATAAGTGTGCTAACTTAGTAAGGAGATCGAAAATAACCCAAATGCTCGAATGACCCGACATCAAACGATGTAAGCCATCAACGAAATCCATAGATATCATGTCCCATTTCCATGATGGAAACGCTAACGATTGGAGAAGATCAAATGGACGTCGATGCTCAGCTTTAATAAGTTGATAAGTCATGCAATTACTCACATAACTTGCAACATCACATTTCAAACCCTTCCAATAATAAAGATGATGCATATCTGCATACATCTTACTGCTGCCGGGATAGATAGTATATTTAGTGCGATGACAATCATCCAGAATGTCATGCTTAAGTGACGAATCGAAAGGAACCACCATACAGTTCTTTCTACAAAGACAACCATGAGAATCAATAATATCCTATACTTCCTCATCTCAGGACTCTGACTGACAAAGCTGAATGAGGCACATCACCCCTGGATCCCGCCTCTAAGCATCAATACTGCGATCATGAATAGATGGAAAATCCTCAATACTGAATAATAACACTGGGGAATTAACTGAAGAAGCATGATCACGAATGTCACAATATGATAAAGTCTCAAGGATATCCCACTCGACTGACATCATAGAAACAACGACCGAATGTTTGCGGCTAAGTGCATCAGCTACACAATTGCCATTTCCAGGGGTCGCAAGGAACTCAAGCCAATGTTGCTGACGCACGTTGATCTCTTTCTAGGAAAAAAGCACTTAAGGGATTTGTGGTTAGTGAAAAGAGTGAAATGTTCTCCAAGAAGATAATTATGCCAAATTTTTAGAGCAAAAACAACAACAACTAGCTCAAGATAACGAGTTACGTACCAAATCTCATTCGGCTATAGTTGGCAAGAAGCATAGGCTAAAACACGATGTTGTTGCATAAACACAGTGCCCATACCAGAATGACTAATGTCGGTATGAACAATGAAGTTTTGGTTCCCTTCAGGAACCACAAGAATATGAGCATGAGTGAGAAGTTCCTTTAATCGTTGAAAGGAAGCTTCACAGTGATCCGATCACTAAAACTGAATACCCTTATAGGTAAGGAGAGTAAGAGTGAGAACAATACAAGAGAAGCCCGTATAAAACAACTATAATAATCCGCTAAACCCAAGAAACTACAGATCTTCGAAACAATCGCAGTCCTCTTCCAACCTTGGATGAGCTCAATCTTAGATGAGTCAACAGAGATACCCTCAGCAAAAACAATATGGCTGAGGAAACAAACATACCTCTCCCAAAAGTGGAATTTGGACAGTTTGGCCTTAAGCTAATGATGGCGGAGTATGCACAAAACGATTCGCAAATGATTTGCTTGATCTGCTTCAAACTTAGAATAAACAAGCATATCATCGATGAATACAAAAAAAAAAAAACTAATCTAGATACTTGCGGAATACTCAATTCATAAAATCGATGATAAATGCTGGTATGTTAGTTAAACCGAACGACATGCCACCCATAAGACCCATAACGAGTGCGAAAAGCGGTGGGAGGTATGTTATCCTCCGCAACTCGTAGTTGATGAAACCCAGTGGCGAGGTCCAATTGGGAGAAGACTTTGGCTCCACTCAACTGATTGAACATATCGTTGATCTTGGGCAATGGATATCGGTTCTTGATAGTAAGCTCATTAAGCTTGCGATCCAAATAAAGACAAATGCGATACCCTATGGTGATGAGCGAAACTGAATGAATTTCTTAAACTCAAGATCAAGAAGTTTCTTCTTTAGTTCCTCATTTTATTTAGTCGACATCCACGTGGGAGGACGACTAAATGGGCAAGAACCGGGAACTAAATCTGTACAGAACTCTATAGCTTGTTTGGGTGGTAACCTCGAAACAGGCTCGAAAACATCTGCAAAATCACAAACCATAGGAATGTGAGACACATCATCATGATCGGGGCCTCGAGATAGAGAATATAAAGATGCCATAGAACCACAATCAACATCATTAAGCACAAGAGAAAGCAATAAAGATGAATCAGGGTGGCGAAGATATAAGATGCGCTCGACACATAAGATTTTGGCTTCGTGTCGCATCCAAAATCATATCAAACCCAAGAGAAGGAAACACGTGCAGATTCACACGGAAAGAAAACCCATAAATAGATATCTCTACATCATTGCATAATAAAGTAAGAGTGCCAGATCCTCCAATAGGATTCATTATCCTCAAAGAAGTCATAATACAACAAACATCCAAAGAAAGGCTATCCACAAGTTCCTTAAATGCGAATGAATGCGAAGCACATCATCAAAAAGAACTCTAACCGTGTGATCCCGAAATAAAAGGGAAACCTCTAGAATAGAAAGCATACCTCACTGTTAAGAAGAACCTCCACCCTACTCCATCACATTAAGCTTACCCTGCTGTCTGGAACTAGGAGCTGAGGGGCAAGAGTAGGCCATATGTCCTTCCTTCTTATAATAGAGACAAATACAAGGCTTAGGGTAGTCATGAACAAAGTGATATCTAAATCCACAATTGAAGCAACCCTGCTTGGCAGGCGGTGCTCCACTAGATTGAGAATCCTAACCCGATGGCTTCTTCTTCTTACTAGGAAAAGACTTGGATTTATGAAATGGAAGCTTCTGCTTGGCAAAGTACTTTCGAACCCCGCTCTCATCTCCGCTACCTCTCTCGTTCCTGACCTCCTCGAGATGAAGGGCTGCATCAACCAATTCCTTAAAAGACAACCTAAGTTGTAGCATCAAGAACTTATTAAGATACTTCCTTAACCTAGAAACAAACTTGAGATTTTTTTTGTAGGATGTACTAATATACCCTAAACCATACTTGGAGAGAGCCTCAAAATATGGTACATACTCTGAAACTATCAATTTCCCTTGTTTGAGATCAAGGAACCGACGTGCAAGGATGGCTTTCTCTGACTTGGGAACAAACTTGAGATCAAAACTCTCACGGAACTGGTTCTACTCAAGAGTGAACTTGTCAATCTCGGCTACTATTAACTCATACCAATCCAAAGATCGACCCTACAACATATTAGATGCTATAAGGATCCGATGATTAGAGGAGATCTCCATGCCAGTAAGAACGCGCACGCAGGCACGGATCCATGCCTGACCTCCAACATTGACTCAAAACCTAGAAAGGGCTCCCACTATGATGGGAGTAGTCGCTAGGCATATGCACAAAGGCCGATTTGCGTGGAAGCGATAATCATGTTGGAGCGGGAGGCTGAGTTCTTCGAATGAGCTCCATAAGCTGATAAGTAGAAAGAGCGACCGCTTTGGGTTGAGAACCACTGGTTGGCCTATCACTCTCGATGGATTAGGTGCCATTAGATGAACCAACCCGCTCTTCGGGACCTGGACATTGCTCGATCTGGTGCCCGCCTAATGCCTCTTACCTCGACCAGCCATAAGCTAGAAGATGAAATAAGACAGGATTAGTGTGGGATAAGATATATTCACACATCCAATTGTGTAAGGATACTATGGAATTATAACAATTTATTCCTAGACGTATTCCCTATTCCCTTCCTATATCTACCCACACAAAAGAAGTTAAGGCACAACTAGGCATGATTCAACTCATGGTTAAGACAGAAATGTTAGATGTTTAAACCAGTTTGCATGATTATGGAACAAATGAGTTTCATCTGTGTAAAGAACAAGTGTATGAACTAATTCACCTTTGAATGTGTTCGATTGAGTTCTGGAGTTAATTGGATCAAGTTTGGCTATAACTGCATACTAATTGAGCAAGCTCACTTATAGCTTACTGATTATCGCTTATTCGTAATAACGCTCATATAAGGTACGCCTATGCGAAAATATAAAATTTGGTATATGAATTGTGTTTTCTGGCCATGTGGGTCAAGATATGCATAATTATCCCTCTTGTTATACTGCGAAAGTCTCCCCGTACATAAGAGATTGTCGAAATCTAAGGTGTTAGAATTTTTTTGAAACTTTTGGTCAATAGAAATGAATTGTTTTTCGATGAAAACTAATTGGATTAGTTGAAACTAAAAATTCAGATTTGGAAAGGAAAATTTAGCTAAGTAGATTTGTGAAAAGTTAGAAGGTTTGTAGCATTTTTCCTGCCTTAGTAATTACGAGGATGAAATTCTCTTAAGGGGGAACGACCTAGATTTTTAGCTATTAAGTTAAACATTTAAAATTGGTTTTTAATGTTGATTTAGAAATCTAAATAACTTGAATTCTATGATTTTGGGTATTAGATCTATTTGAATATTGAAATAATAAATTTAATTCTGAATATAGTCGAAATAAGTTGGATTTACAATACAGTAGGAATTGGACAATATTAAAAGATTTGGTTAAGTTTAGATTTGAATTATAACAAGGAATTCATTTATTAAACAAAGTTTGAACATATAAAATTAAATTAAATTAAAAATTTATGATGTAAGTTTTGTAAATTAATAAAATAATATTGTAACCCTCCTACATATATAACATCCTTTTCTCATACCATAGTCAAATGAAACCCATGGTCAAAGTTTTTCATGCCTCTACCAATAGTAATAAACAGCCCTCGTCTCCCAAATTAATCTCCTTTGATCTCATCCTCGGGTCATCGTTAGGAAAAGGGTTGTGAAGAAAATTTATTCATCTTGGTGAGGGCTATCTACAGCCGGTGGCAACTGAACCACGACGGCTTGTGGTGCTTGAAATTGCGTTTGAACCGGCTGTTAGCTTGGGGGAAATTGGTGAGGTTGTGGTTGATGAGAAAGGATCGAACCACGGGAAGCCGAAGGTGGTGGACTAACGCAAGTTTTAGTGGCAGTCGATCGGGTTCCGGTGAAGAGAGGCGACGGCGGTGGCTTGCTGAGTGTGGCGAGCTGTTTATGTTCGAACGGAAACGTAGGAAAATAAAGTCGTGTATTCGAATTGGAAAGTAGCAGATCACGATTTTTAATTGTAGGTTAAGGATGATAAACAGATTAATTAATTATTAATGAGGTATTAAGTTTTTAATGATGTAATTAAGAATTTAAGCTATTTTATTATAAGTTAAACGTTATAACATATATAACTTGTATTCGTATGTTATCAGAATTACGCAAAATAGGATCCGTCGGGATCGTGGCGACAAGCACTACGCTGCTGAGCTGGTTTGGAATGATTCCGAAGAAACTGGAATTTTTTATAATTTCAAATGCTCGTTTGAAATTATATAAATCATCCTGAATCATCAAATCAAAATAAAATTGTGAGTTAACTCTCACGTCTTCTGGAATTCTATGATGTGATTAAATTCATTTTAGTATAATTTGTTGTTAGCATAAATTGGATATTTGGATGCCTTGGATGCTTATTGTTTGTTGTTGATTGTCATTATTTACATTTCCATCATTTAAATTATTTTGATTAGAATATCTATTCATATATGATTATATAATGATATTATGAGCTGTGATGCAGAGAAAACAGGTTGGAGGAATCCAATTAGATTCCTCAAATATTTTGTATGTTCACTTATTTCAAATTATTTATAGATGAACAGTTTGACCCCATTAACATTAATTCCTATTTGGGTGTTGATTTTTGAATTCAAATTCAAATTTGTTGTGTTTTAACCAATAGATAGTATTGATTGAATGATTGGTAGCAGATGACCTAAAAATCCATCTTTTTAAATTGTCGATTTACTGTCAGGTGAATTGACGATGTTTAAGTTATAAATTTGTTTTTATAATTGAAGCAAGATTTTAAATTATATTTTTATAAGTTATATAAAAATAGAAGTTTTATAAATAAATCGATATTTATAGTTGGGTTTTTATAAAGTAGTTATAAATTTTCTTTATATAGCAGATTCTTCATTTAACAAGTTTTATAAGTAAGAGAATCGGGAATTAACCTAAGGATTAATATTTTGGAATAATTGTTTTTAAGTTAACAACTGAGCGATATTCTTAAATTGATTATATTATTAATTAACTTAAGAAGAAGGATTAATGGAAACCAGTTAACGAGTTGACTGATGTTTTCAAGTTGTCTAAGTCAACTGTTTAAAATGAAATTAATTTTAGATTAATTTCTTTTCAATTAATCTAATTGAAACGGTTTTGACAAATAGTTGTTTAAACTTAAGGAGCATTACAAAAGTTGATTAGTCTTTTAATTAACTATACATAAGGATGATTATTAAGTTGTTATGTTTAATAAGGTTAATTATTATTCTAATGACTTTTGAAAAGGTAATTACCTATTCTATTTTTATTTAATGAAGTAAACTACTTTTACTTCAGTTAACACTGAAATTAATTATCATTTTTAATAATAATTAAAATGGTTACTTCTTAATTGAAACTCAATTAAGAAAGTAATCGAGTTGGTAGTTAAATTGGGTAAAGGGTTCATAAAGGGATTTTATAATAAATCGAAGTTCATAAACAAGCTTTAAGAGGAAAATTAAAGAAAATGCGATGATTTTAATCAAGCGTTTACTTAATATTTGAAGATGTTTGAAATTGGAAAGAGATTTCCAAAAGTAGAAAAGGTGAGTTGTTTAAATAAATTTTGTAAAGGGTTGATAAATGGATTTGCAAAATAAAATACAAGTTAGATTTTTATAATAAGATACGTAACGGACTGGCGTAAAAGAGCTTTGTAAATGGATTTTAGTAATAAAATCTGAATTTAAGTATTATAATAAGATGTTAAATGATTTTTGAGTAAAAAAATAGTAAATGGATTTTTGTAATAAAAGTCCAAGTAATAAAACAAATCGTTTAAAGAGGTTTTAAAGATAAAAATTTGTGTTTTAATAAGAGTTTATAAACAAGCTAAATAAAAAGTAATTATAACTGAAAGTTGATCTTTGAAATCTAAGAAATTGGGTTATTAAACCGTATTTTAAATTAAATAGTAAATGAGATTTTGTGATATCAAAATTAATATCGGATTTTGAGTTACAAACTTTTATCTATCTTAAGATAAGAACGTTGTCGATCAAGGTTTGAGAGGTAAATAAAATACCCTGACTTAAATGACTTCATTATTATCAAGGGATAGCATTAGGTTGTAATGGTAAAAGATATTGGAACTAGTATATTATTTCCATAAGAAAATGGTTGCTACTTTATTTTTCAAAATTTAGAAATTTAATAAAACCATTGTGTTTCACCATAAACAATGTATTACTCAACATTTTTTGACCCAAATATGAAACATGACTGTACTTACATTGTTTAGTTAAGTATAAAGCACTATTTTCTAAGTAATGAAAATAATATGGTTTTGGAAATACACTTATTCCAAGTAACAGCAAATGGCGATTGTTGACACGCTTTTCGATAAAGCTGTCCCATGTCAAGATTTTGGTTAGTGACGCGCTAAATCTCAAGAACGTTGTCAGAAAACAAAATGCAATGTCGAAGTCACGATGTGTTTGGAAAGGTTGAAAACGCCGTCGATTAGAAAAATCGTCGTCGATGGACTTGAAAAACTGGCGTGGTAAAATACGTGATTAACTCGGTTCGATCAGCTCCTGAGCGTGTCTGTCCGATCATATGGAAAAACATGTCGTGTAAAAATATATGGATTTTGGTAAAAAAAAAAAGCAGTTTCACGCACTCAAGAATAGCTGATCGGCATGGCCGGTCACGAAAAAATGCCTTGTGCAAATCACGATCATCAAAATCTGGCACTTGGCAAAATTTTGGTTTTATACGTTTAAAAACATGTAATCAACACGTGAAAGTCTTTTCATGTGTTCGTGCTTGGCTGATCACATTTCGCAAAGTGGTCGATCATTTGGCTTGGCATGAAAAAATGGTGTGATTGGCATGGGAAAATGGGCAAAAAGCACGTCTCCAACACGGGCTGATCAAATGTGGCAAATTAGAAGAAGGCAGCTTGGCTTGGCAAAGGATTTCGAATCCTAGATTTCATATCCCTTTAGGATACGAAATCCACATGCACACCCTTGCCTCGACAAGGATTTTATCGACTCCGACATGGGACTGGAAAAGTGGCAAATCAAGAGTTTGAAATCTGGCATGCGAGATATAAAACCCCGTAATTCTAAAGAACAATAAAATGATAAACTATGGAATACTTAATTAAATATTGGGAATTAAGTAAAACAAACTGCGCCAGTGCGTTTGTCTCGGAATTATGCTTAAGATAGACTCCAAGTTTGCGTAAAACAGATATTGTACGAAGAAGATATTAAGGTTTTAAGTTTTTATACATATAAGCAAAATAAATATAAATAAACTTGTCTAGAAATCAAAATTGAAGAGCAGGAAAAAGGGAGGGAATTCGGCCCGTTAGGGGTCGACCCTATTCCCCATGGTCGACCCCTACACGGGGGTGTCGACCCTACCCAGATCTGGGGCATATCCATTTCTGTGAACGTGGACTCGTTTCTTTACCAAATTTGTTGACCGTAGGCTACAAATAGTACCTCATTTATATTGTTTTATTCACCAAAAACAATGGAGACAACGAGGTACTTCCCCAACTCAGATTGGACTAGCCTATTCTTTTGCAACAACAACTTATAAGCATACAAGAATCTCTACTACAACATCAACAGTCAATTCTCTATTCTTTAGATCCAGTCACATGGAGTTTATGTTATTTTTAGATATAAACATTTAAATAGTAATCTTGACATGTTTATAATTTGGATCTAAACCTGTGCCTGTTAACAACTTGAATCATAACTAAACAGATTTGCCACTACTTGTACACCTAATCTACTGTTTAGTTCTTGTAATGACCCAAGGATTTTCGGCCCGAAAATCGACATAAATACCTTTACCGTACCTCATGCCGACCTTCCAAACACCGAAAACACTAGAGCGTTATTAGAAAGAAATTAAAGGGTGAGATAAGAAAGAAATAAATATTAGAATAGAAGAAGAAGAAGAAGAACCAACACAACACAAAATCAGAGCCTCACACCGCAGCCGAACAAAATATAATACAGAAAATAAATCTTTATTGAGAGCTTTAAAATACTTACATACATCACACATTTGGACAGTTATAATAACATGTCCTCATATACAACACACAGCGGAATAGTAGCTGTATAATATCATACATCTGAACACCTCCAGCACGTCTCTGGACTTCGCAGCATCCGATAACCAAGACCTGCACAACCAGGTCTAACCCGAGCATTTATAAAACACCGGGTCAGTCTGGTGAACCAGAGTGAGAAAAACTCGCACAGTATTAAGGGGGATCATCCAACTTGATTTTAAAGTTCAAAATCTTTTCGAAAGAAAAGGATAATCGTAAGACCAAATCCACACATAAATACGGATGACTTTTACCTTACGATAACCCAAAACATTTTTGAAATCAATATCTTTTCTAATATTACAATAGTTTCGAAATACAAGTAGATATTAATCTAGCGGAACGCTTGCATCTCACGCTCCACATATATAGTATACAATCAAAATTGTGGGCGCTTATTGGAGATTGGATTCCGACTATGACAAGGTATGGAACCACCTACTGATAGTGTATCTCTAGAGGCGAATGCACTGGATTCAACAAGAACGTCTTGCAACCTGGCCCACGCATGACCGACCACTCATTTCGCTTGAGTGTATCGAATGTATATCACCAACGGTTGGGCTCAAACCACCGTTTCCCGAAAGAGACAGCATCGAAATAGATTAAAGAAGCAAAAGAAATTTCTCTAGATATGTGATTATACACCCTAATGGCAGCGACCCAAATAGCCATGCTGCCTGCCCGATTTTTTTCATTTCTCGATTGGTGAGGCTTAAGGTTTCAATTTCCTTTTGAACATATGGTCATCATTCACTTTGAATGTCACATCGTCAGATCCGCCAGATATCACTAATTAACGTCCACAAAAATACTCTAGTAGCTAAGCTAAGAGAACGACAATTCTCCGCTAACAACTATAGTACGTTTGAAGAAATCAACGTACGTGATCCCTTTGGAAATACTCTGTCAGACATCCGTCCATACAAGTGATCCAGGAACAGGATGAACCGAAGGCACTCTCCTACAGCATCCAATATAAGAATCACCCCATGGATCAGTAGCAAGAATTCCTTGCAACCCGTAGATTCCAACGACGACAGGATCACAGCTTATCTCTACTTCCCAGAAAGAGAATATTAGTGGTTCTCCCATTTATGAAAATCCATGGTCTTCAATGCTCCATCTCGATCATCTTCTGATATCTTCACGTATTTGTTGGTCGGAATGGTTTCCGAATATAAATTCGAACTCGGTCTTTACGTACCAACAATCGTATTGGATAGATATGGTAGTCGGTTATTTAACTATCAAAATAAACAGTGATTCAATCATGAACATCCAATGAGTTCACTGGTTCAGTATTCAACATCAATTGGCCTTTGTTAATTACAGACCAATTCACTTCTGCTTAATTAAAACTTCTAACCCTTTTAATATTTAAAAATACGATAATTGAGTTCTTATTTAATAAATGCCCTCCAAACCGTTTCATTATAATACTTAGTAAAATAACTAATAATTATATTCAATTTCCACTTAATTCTCCTTTAAAACATTTGTTACATCATTCTTTATGATTTAAAATTGGGAAATTCATTCAAATTATTATTCGTAAAACAGCATTACCAAATATCTTTTATTCCATTTTTGAAACAATACCTAATATTTATCTGTATAGAATAAAATTTAACTTTACATTTCCTTTCTAAGCCGAAAATATCGTTATATTTTCACGCAACCCCTTTTTGGTTTTTTCTTCTACATCGGAATTCTCATTATATATTTCCCTTCTTGCTAATTTCCTTTATTTCGGATCTCTCGTTTAATATTCTCCAAATTTTCACCAAACGTTGTATTATTATTTCACTAATGGAAATGATAAATTATATCTAAACTATTTTACCATTACAAACTAATATCATCTTCAGATAATCCTGATGTTGTTCAAGTTGGGGTATTTTAATTACCTCTCAGACCTTGATCAACAACGTTCTTATCCTCAGATAAATATAAATTGTAATCCAAAAGGATATTCCATTCCGGTCTCAAAACAAATTCCATTTAACTATTTTATTCAAAATGCGGTTTCCTAAAACATGCTTATCCTTTTGAAAACCTCTTTCTCAGATATACCCATTATTTCTTAATTTAATAATTAAGTAATTTCTTATAAAACACCTCCTTGTTAACTCTGTCTCTTTAGCCAAACTCCTTTATAATTCAGATTTTGTTTACAAAATCCTACGACCCACTTCTTTCACCAAATCCACCTTTACCAATCTCCTTTCAAATCTATTCAGCCATTCTCCGCTTTGGAAATCTTATTTTAATTCCCCTTTCTTACTTAATCCCATTATTAAGTAATTTTAATGTAAAATTAATGCATTTACACTTTAAATCTCATTTATATAATCCTGGTTTATTATAAACCCTTTTCATCTTAATTTCCTCTAACTTAATTCAATTAATTAACATTTATTTCAAGCTATTGTATTCGCTTGGAAACCCTTTTTAACTTTGTTATAAAAATTTGGGTTTTAAATATAAAACCCGTTCATAAACTCCTTTCGCCATTCAACTAGATTTCAGTCTAATTGCGATACCCTTTTTTAAATGAATTTCAATTAAAAAGTAATTCTCTAAATTATTATTTATTAATATAACAATTCACTTCGATTATTAACTACTTTAGTAGTTAATTTCTTTATTTACAAAAATAAATAATAAATTCCTTTTTAAATATCTTATTAAAATTTAAACAATATTCATTTAACCATTCTATTCAAAATGCTCTAATTTAATCCCAATTAAAAATGATCGATATAGTCAACTCATAACATGGTTATCCCATTAACTGATTCCAATTTGTTCTCCCTTTAAATTAATTAATAATATAATTAATTTAAATAATTTCCTTTAATTATTTCTTAGTAAAACAATATCCAAATTTAACCGTTAGGTTAATTCCTCTTCACTAGTTCATAAATCTGATTGACATCAGAATTTACTTTATAAAATCAATTAAAAATTAATTAAGTAAATAATAAATAATTATTTCCTTTTAACAAACTTATTCAAAATATATATTTCAAAAATCTATCTCTAGATATAAAATAAATTTTATAACTTTAACTATTTTGATCCACCTGACGGTAAATCAATATAAAACAAATCAATTTATTCTTAGGCCATTTACTGCCGATTACCCAACCAATATTGCCCATTGGTTAAAACAAAACACATGATGAATTTTCAGTCAATGATCACTAATCAAATCAATCACCCAATCATGACAGTTCATATATGATAATATGAAAATAAATAATACTTAATATACTTGAGGAATCCCGTTGGATCCCTCCAACCTGTTCTTCCTTGTATCCAAAATGGTTATCTCAAACTAGATTATTCAGTTTCATTTAACTAATAACAATAAATAACGACCATTTAACATCAGCCAATTCACAAGCAATTCAAACAATTAAACACGTTTATAAATAAACGTGACTAATAAGGTAAGTTACCTTCATTGGATCAAATCGATAAAATAACGATTTGGTATTTCAATTAAATCATCAAATAAATATATAATTAGCAAACAATCAACCATCAGCAACCAGAACACACAAAATAAAAACCCAATTTATATAAACTATAAATGGAAAGAACTGAGTGAGTTTAACTCACCTTGATTTGATTCTCTGTTAAGTAGTCCATTTCAGTTAAATTAAACAAGTGTTTAATTTAACTAAATTCCTGGCTGACTAGAACTCTGCCCAAATCAGCTCCAATATGTAGTGTTTGTCGAGACGATTCCAACGGCATCTTACTTGTCTGATTCTGATTATATCTGAGTGAGTTATTAACGATTTTAGCTAACGATGTACAATTAAATTCATTAACCCCTAAATAAATAAATAGATTGGTTAATCTAATTACATTGTGTTTCCTCTGATTTCAAAATTCAGCCCAAATACTTTGCTTGCAGCTCCACATCGTTCTAAACCCCAGTATCAGGCATGCATAATCATGTTTAAGTAAGATATAACGATTTAAATTAACTAATTAGCTTAACTTACTCTAACTAATCATGTATATAACCCAAATCAGCCGTTTAAATTTACTTTGGTATATACAGAAGCGGCTGATCTTTCTTTCTCCTCTACTGCTGTATTCACGAACTGTTTATTACCTCGACACCCAAGTCTCTCAAACTAAACCCGGTCCCTGCGCCTCGTCCCTGTTCAAAGTGGACATTAACATTTAACTTCCCTTAATTAAGTTTAGGCCAAACTAATTACTTGAATTAAAACAATTAGTTCGAACAGTTTGCATCCTGAGATCCCTCGTATTATCGTTGCTTCCCTTCGACATTCCAGAACCCGTTCGAACCCGAGAATCCCTACCGCACTTCACCACCGTTAGCCTGAAGTTCATCCAAGGTCGCCACCAGACGCGCCGCCATGTCATGCTTCTCCGCCCCTGAGCCTGCTGTGATTCGAAGCTCCCTACTATCCTCAAAACAGTTCGAACGCCATGCCCTTTGTACCCGTTTTCTGGCCAGCACCACCCTCTGATACAGATCACCGTGGTTCAAAAAGTAGAGCTCACATAGCTCTCCAATATTCATATTAGAAGCATGGTGTATTTACAAACAGATGAAGAGAAAATTGAGTATGAATTTTCGATGATTTTAGGCCCTAGAAATGTTTACGGAGGCGGCTTACTGGATGTTGACCAACGCGAAATAGAATTTAGGGTTTGACCTCTTTTGCTGGTAAGAGATGTATATACAGGGCATAGAATGTTATAATTTAATATAAAACAAAACTTTGCTATGAAGTATTTCGTCAAAACTACTACATACAACCTCTGTTTTCGGCAAAACAAGGTAATCCTAGCATAAAAAATATATTTCGGATCTAATGGGACAGGTTCTGTCGAATTCCGAGGTCGTTTGTGAAAAGTCCTTTATAATTATCGATGAAAAATCAAGCGTTTAAAATCCCTATAGTTACAGAAAAATTCCAATAAATATAAGGCCTTGACATTTTACTAGACCTCTTTCTAACGGATCCATTGAATCTTGTTTCGTTAACTTTGGAGTTTGTTTGGTCAGTCGTTTATTCGTTAAAAGTTACCCCTGTCTGAATTGACCAAATAATATAATTGATTTGGGCGTTTATCATTGCCACGATCAACCAGCAAATCCGATTGACACAAAAATTGAAATTTCTACAATAATTAACTAATACAAATCCAATGACACTAGTTTCGTCGTATTCTAAGACTGTTTCCCGATACGCTATTTTTACACGCACCGCAATGCCATTTTGAACACCAAATTACCCGGTCTTCAAAAATAACAAACTATATACCTATCCTGACTCTAAACGCCGATACGAACTCAATGGAACTGGTTTCGCAGCCTAATTCGATAGTCTGCTCAAGTTACATTCAAATATCTCTTTATTGAATTAAATTAAATTAATTACGCGCTATAGAAATTGAATGGGCATTTATGGTTGCCGTGATCACATACGAAATTGGTTTGCCACGCAATTTAATATCATACAATAATTTAACATTACGGTTCTAATGGAACTGATTATGTCGAAAACGGAGTCCGTTTGCAAAATCGCTATTTTTTTAAAGGCCTATAATTTAATAACGATTTCCATAGCGACTGTTTTAAAATTTGATTTGGCCATAACTAAAAATCTGTAACAAGAAATCTGAATTTTTATCTTTCATATGAAAATTATCATCAATACGGTTCAAAAACTTCACAAAATTCCGACTTATATCGGATCTTGTATATTCAATTGAAGTTCAAAACTTTATATTACGAGCTGCAGCGCCATTTCGAGCTCGTTTTATATTTATATAAATATATATTGTTCAAACTTCATTTTATATAAATGAATTCAGTATTAAATTTCCATTGATATTCCAAATAAAACATTTAAAATAATAAATTAAACTAAATATTTGACTACCAAAAATATGGGTTGTTACAGTTCTCATATGCCCATTCCTGATATGCATATCTATTATTATGCCTAATCATGTCACTATATGCCAATTTTGTTAGTACGCCTACTTTTGTCATCATATGTCTGTTTTGATTTTATGCCTACTTCTGTTCTCTTCTCTCTCTCTCCTTCCTTTTTTTATTTTTATAGCCGGGCTACCTTCAAGACTAGGCCTATCGCTGAAATATGCGAGCGCATGAAATGAGGAAAGGTTGGAAATGATAAATTGGGCCATAACTTATATTGTAAAACATGATTGAGATTTGGGGCAAAATTTGTACCTTGATCTAAAACTTTAACTTGGGGCATATATCGTGAATCAGACTGCGATTTGGGGCATAATCTTGGATAAACAAGAAAAATTGTTTAATAATGAACATGCCTGGATCTATAGTAATTAGAAACTGTAACCGCACTTAGACACGAGGTTAGATTACACTTATGTTAAAAATCTGCCCGGAACCGCCCGGCAAATCCAGCACCCACAAGTGGTAAATCTAATGTGAGGGGTCTAGTGTATAAATGTACAAGTAACGGTGCTGAGACACGAGGTTAAGTCACTACAAGAAAAGTGGTTATCTACAACAGAAAAAGACAACGTTTTCCCTTCCTTATTGTCAAAAACAAATTATTTTAGCGCTAAATTTTAACCTAATGCTGTTTCAGATTACGCGCTCATATTTCACTTTCACTCCATCTATTTTGTTCCCTCTATTTCATGTATTCCAGAAAAAAAATCTCCCACAAGATCTGAAAATACTTTACCAAATTTTTTCCTCTTTTTTCCAAATTAAATTTCCATCGTCTGTAGATCTTTGGCATAAGCGAGCATTGCCTTCATCAGCCTCGTCGTTGTAGTCAATTAGCTTCGTTCGTATTAATCGTACCTAATTGTTTCAGCTGAAGGCCTGAGAGAAAATGGAGACAACTTGGGTATTCATCGCACGGTGGAGATCCGAAGTCAAAGATGCTTGCGGTGATGGAAGGAGGTGAGTCTGACGTCAACAATGGGTAAAAGGCTCTAATTTGGGAGGGCGTGAATATTTTGGAGCAGCAATTGGAGCAGCACTCAAATCCGTCCTTGGTAAACAAAAGAATGTGAATCCATTCAACAATTAAGAGCACTGTCACTGAAGAATTCTTAGTCTATTCTCTTTAAAAGCCCAGTCTGAGGTAATTTATCTAATTTTTTAGATGCAACCCTTGAAATCACTTTCTTATTATTATGAATGTGTTTTAATTATAATCAATATATTTGTGCCTTGATTTCTTCCGGGATATATAGCTTATTTTAGGTAATTTATATTGGATAATTGAGATATTTACTAAAATAAGTTGAGATATCTACAAACATACGTGATATATTTTAGGGAATCATATCCTGTTACAAGTTGGAACTGATTATACAACTAGTCAATAAACAAGTTTAATAAAAATAATCAATAAAGTAGACAAAGGTTGTTGTTGCTCTTATGGTATTGGAGGAGTGCTATGTCCTTTTATAAATTACAGAACTGGTGTTAATCTAATCCATAATGTTGTCTATAATTGCGGATTCATTGTTCCTCAAATAGGTTACTTTGGCTTTTATACTTTTGTCTTGGAACAAGGGGGTGAGATCAATGTTGTAGCATCTGTTAGAATCCATAGTACCTGGTTGGCAGAAATGCCTTTTATTAGGACAAGGTACCTGTATAGGCGTTAAGAGATGTGCCATCAACTACTTAATGGAATCTAGTCTGCACTCTGCTCCCTTAATGTTGTAAAACTGATAATACCAGTAATCTCAGAATTAACAGAAACTTGGACCGGTAGCTTTGGATTTAATTATCATACTCACCTGGAAAGATAAGAGGCCAAATCCACTGAAATAATAGTTTTCAATGGTACTGGTCTTTTACTTAATCCAATCATCAGTAAAAGTTCATCAAATGGTAATTCAAGTCCTATTGGTGATATTTCGATTCTGCCTAAGGTAGATGATCAAAATGAACATGGCGAAAAGACGGTTATTACAGGCACTTGCAATGATTCTAAAACAAATTATAAGAAACCAATAATGACTGAAAGCTCGTCAAATGGTAATACGATTCCTATTGGTGATATTGCGATTCTTCCCAAGGTAGATGATCAAAAGGAATTTTATTGTGAATATGACTTTGGCTTTTGTTTAGATTTCTACTTTTCTACTTATTTCATTCTGCTTTTGCTACAAGCTAAGGACAACATTCCAATTACTATACATTTTTCTTTGCCATGGTAATCATAGACATTTATGTTTTCTTAGTCGTTAACCTGTTTAATTAAGAGCTATTAATGAAATGGGTTTATCAGTAGGCACAAGTTGCTAAATCCAATCGACATACACATATCACATGTCAAAGTCATTGATTGGGAACAACAATTTGTTGGTCAGGTTTACCAGTTATCACCATCTTGTTGTTTCAATGCTTTAACTAACTAGTCTTTTTTCAAGATTGCAATTATGGCATCCTGAAATTCAATTCGATTAATTGAATCAAGATTGCTACAACCCATGAATATTTTTTTCTTAATGCCATCTTTCTATAAATGTATGTGATTTTTAGTAATCAGGTTGACATTTATTAAGGGGATTGTTAAAGGGGCTCCACTTTTGGTTAAGGGGAGGACAAAATTTAAATTATTGTTCAATTATTAAGGGGAGGATAAAAAAAATTAGCCCTCCCTTAAACATTTAATAAAAAATTCCAATATTAGCCCCATAATCTTATTTAATGTAAACTTTAAAAGCTAAACCATAAATAATGAGCACAATTTAATGAAATAAAAAATGGGATATAGTTAAGATAATGAAGACATAAGAAAGTTGTGTGGGTGATCAGAAAATATTAGATAAGGTCAGTTAATGAATATCATTTTGGAATTCGATGGTTCAATTTAAAATACTTAAATATTCATGAAAAAATCTGATCGTATATGTATAATTGGAACATTAATTGAGATGCGGATGTTTTTGCACCTTGGAAATGATAAGAAATTGTATTCATGTGTATGCAAATCAGCGCGAAATATAAAAAGAATGATAGTGAATTGTATGTTGTGATAAGGGGTAGTTTAGTCCATGTTTTTTCCAAAATAAAAAAAACCAAACCCTCCCTTAACAATTTTTTTTAAAGTGGAGTCCCCTTAAAATTGTCCTCCCCTTAACCAAAATTGGAGTCCCTTTAACAATCCCCTTTATTAGACTACCTTTGTTTTATGACTACCTTGTTTATTATATATGTACAGGTGCAGGGGAAAACTAAGTAAGTTTATGAAGTGAATGCAAATCTCATTAACAGTGCAAGATATATTATTTAAATGTGCATGTAACATGGAATCCACTTGAGCAGTTTTATGAACGAGAGCATGTTGCTCATGCGTTTATGCATCACGAATGACCATATATAGATCAACAGCCAGCATGCATAAGACACAAGCAAATGCGGTTAAAAAAGAAGATATAAGGAATACCCGATCCGAAATCAAAAGATAAAAGACTTAGGTAAGAACATAGCCAAATCTCATTTTTGATTAGTTTGATGAAAGGTTAAACTTCACCTAAAAAAAAGGTTAAGGGATGTTGAGATGGAAGTGTCAGTTTGATTAGTTTGATGAAAGGAGAAGAGTTTTAGAGTATATGAAAGCTTGGGTTTATATTGAGGTAGCAGGTTTTGTTGGTTGGCTTTTACTCTAGTCTGTGCTTATGGTGTTGGTTGGCTTTATTTATTTTTCTAGTGAAATATCTGAAGTCTGAGATGCTTAATTTACTTTCATCGTAATCATATTCCAGGCTTATGATGGAGGGGGAACATATTGATTGATTGAAGCATTTCATGCTCTACAATGGCCTTCCAGTGTAAGTCTGAGAACATTTTCATGTACATATTATGTTACTTATCAAATTCATTTCAATAATTTGTTGAAAATTGAAATGACAAAAGTATGAAAATTATTTAATAAAAAATGGATGAACCATAAAATGATAATAACCAACTAAGAGCAGAATGCAAATGCCACAGAACTTTAATGATGCAGTTGTGTATGTACCTTTTAATAGTCATCTGTCGGGGGCAAACATACAGTTACCTCTGCAGCAATTGCGTATCACATGTCAAAACAAGGCCAGAAGGTGGTATACTGCATTTTTTCATGAGGATTATTCCTTCTGTTATAAACATAATTTTACTATGTCACTTTCAGGTATTAGTATGTGCTCCCAGTAATGTCGTTGTTGACGAACTGGCTGAGAAGATTAGCTCAACTGGACTTAAAGTAACCCTTTACCTCTAGCACTTAGAATCTTAATATTTTGCAAATGTTTCATCATCTGTCATCGTGATTTATGTTGTTTCACTCTCGAGTTGTGATATTTTTCTGTTAGATTAGATAGTTAAGAATACCGCCTTTTCATTTATTTAGAAAATAGTTGTCAATTGATATTGATATAAGGTTTTTTTTGCAAGTGATAGGGTGGATGGTGTTGATGCAAAAGGCTGTTAAGATGTTGGACACATGAGCGGTCAAGGCTACTCGATTTTTGTAGCGATATCCATTTGCTTGCATATTTTGTCTCTTTTATTTGGTTAGCACAATTATTTGCTCGAGAACATTTTCAGACGTCTAAAATCGTCTCAGGGCATTGACCGAAATCCACTTCAGATGTCTGAAACCAATTTTCAGACGTCTGAACCAGGTCAAACGTCTGAAAATAGGCTCAGACATCTGAAATTTTTTGTTGTTTCTAGTTTTCCTTCTATCGGCCGGTTGGTTGTATGCGAGGTCAACTTATTACTTGTTTTTCTTGTGTAGCTTATGACTTTTTTGTTAATGGGACATGCCTTGAGCTTTTCCAATGACGACGATGATGACGATGCTTTTGCATATTTTTCTGTAAGTTATTATATTCATTACACTACGTGTTCATGGAATTCATGTAGGATTAACAATGTACATAAAAATACATAACATAAGTAAACTTCTATAATAATAATTACAATAAGATTTATAATAGTAGTAAATTAACTAAGATTTATAGAAAAATTAAATAAACTTATAAAAATTAACTAAGTATTATTGAAATTAACTAAATAGTATAAAAATTTAACTAAGTTTACTAATTTAATAAAAACGAAGAAGCGGTTTACAAAAGTTAACAAAGTATATAAAAATATAAAATATTATCAAGTATTCTATAATAATAATAGCAAGAATTAAAAATTGTCTAAGTATTATAAAATTAACTAACTATTATAAAAATTAACTAAGTTTACTAATTTTATAAAAAATTAACTAAGTTTTAACTAAGTATTTTAAAATTAACTAAGTATTAGGTATTATAAATTTGACTAAGTATTATAAAATTAACTAAGTATTATAAAAATTAACAAACTATTATAAAAAATTAATTAAGTTTACTAATTTTGTAAAAATTAACTAACTATTATAAAAATTAACTAACTATTATAAAAATTAACTTGTTTACTAATTTTATAAAAAAATAACTAAGTATTATAAAAATTAACTAAGTATTATAAAATTAACTAAGTATTAGGTATTATAAAATTAACTAAGTATTAGGTACTATAAAATTAACTAAGTATTATAAAATTAACTAAGTATTATAAAAAATTAATTAAGTTTACTAATTTTATAAAAATTAACTAATTATTATAAATATTTACTAACTATTATAAAAAATAACTAAGTATTATAAAAATTAACTAAGTTTACTAATTTTATAAAAAAAATTAACTAAGCATTATAAAATTAACTAAGTATTAGGTATTATAAAATTAACTAAGTATTAGGTATTATAAAATTAACTAAGTATTATAAAAATTAACTAACTATTATAAAAAATTAATTAAGTTTACTAATTTTATAAAAATTAACTAACTATTATAAAAATTAACTAAATATTATAAATATTAACTAAGTTTACTAATTTTATAAAAAATTTACTAAGTATTACAAAATTAACTAAGTATTATAAAAGTTAACTAAATATTATAAAAAAATAATTAAGTTTAATAATTTGATAAAAATTAACTAACTATTATAAAAATTAACTAAGTATTATAAAAATTAACTAAGTTTACTAATTTTATAAAAAATAAACTAAGTATTATAAAAATTAACTAAGTATTATAAAATTAACTAAGTATTATAAAATTAACTGAGTATTATAAAAATTAACCGACTATTATGAAAAATTAATTAAGTTTACTAATTTTATAAAAATTAACTAACTATTATAAAATTAACTTACTATTATAAAAATTAACTAAGTTTACTAATTTTATAAAAAATTAACTAACTATTATAAAAATTAACCAACTATTATAAAAATTAACTAAGTACTACAAAAATTTACTAAGTATTATAAAAATGAACTAAGTTTACTAAATTTATAAAAAATTAGAAGTTTAGTTTATAAAAGTTAACTAAGTATTAAAAATATAATTATAGCAATAATTAAAAATTAACTAAGCATTATAAAAATTATCTAACTATTATAAAATATTACCAAGTATGCTATGTTCTTATCTTCAACTTTCTCCTTGTATTCTTTTTTCTTGTTATCGAGCATTGTTTTCTTGTTAATGTGTAAACATGACCAAATGCTAACATGAACACATGTGTATAAGTATTGGAGAAGGGCATCATTGTGCATTCGGCTATAATCAGAATATCGTTAGGCGTGTTAGGCGCTTCTGAAGATCCCTTAACAAAAAGACTGCTTGTGGTATCTGATTACGGAGAAAGCGGTAACTTTTAGATGTTCATTTTGTTGGTATTCGGCGCAAACTTGTTTTATATAAATTTTGTTTTAATTGTAGATATTGTGACTTTGTTCGACAGATATTGTGTAAATTTAGTTAATGGTGTTATTTTTTTTATGGAAATTATGTAAAGTTTGTTTATTGATGATGTCTTTGTGTATGAATATTGTGTTATATAATTAGTTGGTTGATATATATTTACATGTTGTTGATATGTTTTTACATGAATATTATGGTACTACAATATGTACATGATGTGATAGATGCAAAAAATGTTGTGATATGTGGCAAAACACTGTGATAGTAAAGAACATGTAAACTTCCGGAAACGCTGTGATATGTGGCAAAACACTGTGATAGAAAAGAAATTGTAAACTTCAAGAAATGTTGTGATATGTGGCTAAACGTTGTAGAAAAGAGAAGATAACAACATTCACTACAACAAAACCTAGTTTCCACAGCTATTCCTTTCAGCGTTTCCAGGGTGAAAGCTGTTAAAAGTATATCTGTCGATACTTGTTTTATGTTCTAACGCTGAGAGAAAAAAATTAGGTTTGCCTCTGAATGTTTTTTCAGTTCCCCCCACAATTCCATATTTTCATCTACTTGCGCGGCAGTGATTTCCTCTCCCGCGGTTTCCATTTTCCCCAAAATTAATTTCGATTTTCACCCCTTCATTCTCCACGTAGATTTCTCCATCCGCGGTTTCTTTTTCCTTGGCGATTTTCCTCTTCAATTTTCCTCAAACCCGATAGATTTCCTTCACCTTTGGCCTAGCTGTGGTTGAGCTTCCTTCGGTGGAGAGTAGCAACTTTGGTGAGCGTCTTTTAGGTTTATTTTCATTTCGATTTCGAGTTATTAAGGTTTATTTTCATTTCGATTTTGATTTCGAGTCATTACCGTAGTTGATTTACTGCCTTATGAATTACAGGTCCATGAGCATAGTGCTCTGACATCTTGTAAGTGTTTTCTTATCTCACTTTCTTATTTTACTCATATTGTAATTAGATTTTTTAACAATGCTACTACACTTTATCAGCTTTAAGATGATGAAAGGGTTTGTTTAGAGTTATATTTGATATTAGGGATTCATTGG
This sequence comes from Allium sativum, assembly GCA_030737875.1. NCBI lineage: Eukaryota > Viridiplantae > Streptophyta > Magnoliopsida > Asparagales > Amaryllidaceae > Allium > Allium sativum. The sequence continues at coordinate 941,925,043 of CM060916.1, read as the reverse complement.
GTTGGCAATCACTTTCGATTTGTTATTTTTCATAATCTGGAATTTGCTTCGATGTTAATTAATCCAATAATTATCAATTATTATGGCGGAACAACTTGATTTCTGTTTTTCTTATGGAAACGCATATTATGACGAACAAAAAAAATATTGCTTGTTTTAGATGTGTACCGTATATGCGTTTAGTGATTATTTGATAATGAATAATGATCAATTTAACGTGCAAACATGTTATGTCTGCTAACAATATAATAATCCTATGCATGTATAAGCTTTCATAAGTAAGATTTACTTAAAAACATACAACACTTGTTTGTTATAATTTGTTTGAAATTATTTACATGATACGATAATCATCAAATGGTAGTTTTATTTCAGATTTCTAGAAGTATTTGGCATGAAACTGGAAAAAAGAGAAAAATTAGAAAAATAATTATTGGTCTATGTAAGGAATATAGGACTAATCCCTTTATTTATGTAACTAAATCAAAATTAGTGGGTCCAAGAAGGAGCAAGTAAACTGCACATGAGTCCACGTTGCAAACTTATTTAAGTCCAAAACTCGCCTAACCTATGCACTACTCTTATATTTTCTATGGTTTACTTTAGTCGTTTATGGAGAATATTGCCATGTAAATAACACCCATAGAACCAAAGAAGTGGCACTTTTAATCCATCAACTGAAATATTCTAACATTTAACCGCAGCAAGATGATTTTGCTGCTACTTGAGCTTCACCAGCATTTTGATCTGGTTTGTTTATTTTGATTGTCTTGTCCTAATGGTTGAAAACGTAATGTGAGCAATGGTGGAAGAAATAAATAAAAAAAGATTTCAAAAGTATGTTTAAGTAATTATCACATTGATCATGCTAGTAATTTGTAAACGTAATTCTAATTTTCCTAAACTAGAGTGAATATTCACCAATGGAAAAATACTTCGGCAATTTGAGTCAAAAACTACAAAACTAGTTATTACCTCAACTTTGGTATCAGTTTCAGCGAGCCTTTGCTTTATATCTCTAGCAATGGAAAAGAAAACTTCCTCAACGTTGAGATTTGTCTTTGTATGATATCGAACCAGTTATGTCAATGAAATGAGTTACCAATTAGATTAAATTTAGGAAAAGGAAACACTTACAGTCCCGAAGAACTTGATCCCATATTCATCAGCAAGTGCTTGCCCTTTTGAAGTAGGCACAACCTGAGGAGATGCAGATTATCTCATATGAAATTATCTTTTTATATAAATGAGATGGGTATAAAAATACAGTAGGAATGTTGATCGTTAACAACCCTATCACTATAAGGCATGAAGGTTTATCTCAATAACCATATGCCTGAATTACCTACGACCAACACTATTGGTCTCCTAATGTTTTTTAAAATACTCGGTAGTGGGAAACAAAGTAAAGGATCTGTCATATTTGTAGGGTCCCTCTGACATCAGAATGTGAATATGTAATACAACATAGGGAAGAAACTTAGGTTGATGGGACTATTGTTAACTTATGTTTAAAATATCATAACACTATAATATTTGTGCTTATATGCAATATATTTGGCAATCAAATTGAGCTCTAACTCAAGTGCGGTTATCATTTCTAACTTACTGTTACAGGTGGGGACAGGAAGTAATGTCGCAGAGAAGAAAAATTACTTTGGTGAACATCTTGCACCAGTCTATAGAATAGCAGGTTTACTTGTACCCTCTGCGTTATTTATGTACCTACTTGCTAATATGAACCTACTTAATTATATTAACAATGAACTCTAAAATAAAGAGAAGATAACAGTGATTTTATATAATCTTTTTTTAGTGTTTTACTACATACGACTCAACTTATTCGAGTTACCAAGATTTAAAGTATATGCTCTTTTATCTGATTATATCAATTGAAATTGCATCTTTATATTCAGTATGCATGATCTTTTGTGAAGACCCGTAACTTCCCCGTAAAGGAAAGCGTCGGATAGTTCGAGAACAAGCCACAACAGAACGCATACAGAAGAACATTTCATTGCTTATTACAACAATGCATCAGATTACAAGAATATACAGAGTATAAAAGAATATTACACAGAAATATCAGAGATTTAAATTACATTTAAATACATAGCAGCGGAAAATAATACAATACACAACTAGAAGGAGATATACGGATACAAAGCTTTCCGGATATCGTTCCAGCTGTAAATCAGGATCCTGTGAATATAAATCTGCAAAACCAAAACTACTAGCTGCCCGTGTCAAAATAAGGGCACCCAGAGTTTAGGTTAAAACAATAAACTCCAGGTCAGTCATGTGACTGGTGTGAGAACTAAAACAGTTAATCTTTATTTTTAAAGATAGGTAAATCAAGGGACCACGCCGTATAACACGGAACGGGTTTCCTCCCAAGAATACCAGTGCATAAAACAACAGCGCAATGCTAAATAAAGAAAAATGAAGCTGTTATAAGACCCAGGTCCTATCACACAATGCAACGCAAGCCGGGGGATAGGGTTTTCCCTTATAACAGCCAAAGAATGCTTGATACGTTTAAAACAAATCATTTGATACTATTATAAGTGCATAGTGTATAAAACAACTTCAAATCATAAGTATCAATCATAGGCGGCATGGGTACCATATATCATGTCGCCATATATAGGTTTACAAATAAAACCGCAAATGTCACGTATTTGGAAATTGGATTTCCATCTATGAACCGAGGCAAAAGATAGTCCTCAACCGATTCGAGACGCTCTAGCCCGTGTCTCAGGCAAGTACTCAGTCAAGCCTTGGATCCTCAGGGCCAGTCCACCGATGTGGATTAAACTTAAACCCTGAACATGCGTTTCCCCGCCCTATGGGGCGTAGGTGAGCCAACTAAATGACTCCATCGGTTCGAGAACGACCGATCAATCCGAGGCGCCTCGCAACAGCAACAACCACATAAGTCAAACTCGTCAGGGCGTGTAAAACCACTGACGCCACTTCTAGCTAGAAAGAAACGCATGCCCTCCCTGACGTCCTCTCCCGTTTTTGGTTCATACCGGGTGTGAAACACGCGAGGTAAACGTTACACAAAGCTACGCCACAAAGGCCGTGCTTTGATCATCACCACAAGACTTTGCTTTTCAACAGAAGCCTCGATCCATTGCCACTTAGGCATGCCACACAGGCAATTCACTCCATGCGTTTGATATCCATCAATATATAACCCCTGAGCTCGTACGTCTCAGAAAAGGGCGTTAAGCAAGAGAATAAATTCTCCGCCGCCAAACAGATATATATTTAATAGAGATCAATCACACAGACTAAAATCCAATGTCAGACACACAGTCCATTTACAAGTCCGTTCTGGGTCTGAACGAAACCGGAGGCACCTAGTACCCCGCATATCCATCGATCTCCAAGTACGTCTGGACGATCACTAACTGTTTCCATCTTCTTGGGTGTACAGCCCAATCAAGATCATCAGTTATCACCCAAACGACGTGAAGACCTCCGGTCTTCGACCATCGTCTTCATCTTCGACTTATCGTCGTATCAGTTATTCAGAATGGGATAAACCCGGTCTTTCCGAATAACTCGCGTATATTTAAATAAGTGTTACACAAACACAACATACGCCTCATTCCAATTCATCAGTCACTAACCGTAAATTAATCAAGAGAATAACTTCCCAAATATTAACCCCGAAGGCCGAAACCAACATCAGATCAATATCCAGAAAACCATTCTACTTGGCTAACCGCCAGTTAGTTTCTAAATTTCACATTCCTAGGGAAATGTTCCCATTAATTTTATCCAAGATAAATTTCTTGAATTTATTCTTCTTTTGAATTTCGATTCAACTAGTCGAGATTAACGAACCTTACCGAAGTAATCATTGGTTTTAATTTCCCAATCCCAACCTATTTATCCCATGAAGTAAAACTGGTAATACTTCATATCTAACACCACAGTGTTATCGGTAAATTCAATTACCATTTCACGTTCAAATCTAATTAAAGATTTAACTATCGCCTGGAGCAAAACTGATAATATTCCAATTCGATTATTTCAATCTAATTAAAGATTCATTAAAACTCCACTTAGTTTTAATCTGTGACTGGGTTAAAGAATCGGTGTCATTTAAAACACGGTTCACGATAAACCCAAAATCACATCACATTTCAATCAGTCCCTAATTGTAAATTAGCAAGTGAGCAATTCCCTAAGTATGAATCCCGAAGGCCGAAACCAACATCAGATCAATACCTCGGAAACTATTCAACTTAACTAATCTCCAGTTAGTTTCTGATTTTCTTAACTCCTTTAGGTCTAAGAACTGTATTATTGAAGATACCGTTCACAACAACCCAAAATCGCATTTCATCAATGATCGGGTTAAAGAACGAGTGTTATTTAAAACACTGTCCACGATAAACCCAAAAATAAATATCGATTCAATTCCAATTAAATATTATTTAATTGGTACACTTCATTAAATCTAAATAAAAGGATTTAATCATTTCTCAACTGGGTTCAAGAACAGTGTTAGTGAAGACACCATTCACGACAAACCCAAATCACATTTGATATTCAATATAAGGCTCTGAATAGAAGATATATCGGCTTATATTCAATATCAAATTCTACGATTAACAAATGTCGTATTGGAAATAACGATACAAATATATCTTTCAAATTTCCATAACAACACCTGTATAATCACGAATTCCAACATCGAAATATTCCGAAGACAACTTCGATTCAAATCCACTCCAATGCAATCATTGGATATTCTGGTTATTTTTAAAACCCTTTTCTAATTCAATTTATTTATTTAAAATAAATAGAATTTTAATTCTAGTTCAAAACTAGTTCATTTCGATAAAAATCTATTTTTATCTTTTCAAATATGGAGTTTTTCATCCCAATCTTTTCTAAATCATTTCTTATGATTTTACACAAATTATTACCATTTTTAATAATTTTATCAAGGCCCGTACAGTCGATTTCCATCAACGGCCATCGAACTGCACTTACAGCGACCTTTTTCGAATTTGATTTGGACGTATCTCCAAATCCAACCGTTAGATTTCAAATTTCTAATATTCGTTAGAAAGCTCTTTTCGATACGAACCCAACGGTTCCGGTTTTAGGAGAATCCGACGGTCGGATCTCCCGTAATATCCCTTTGAAATAAATGGTCGAAATTCGCGAACTGCCGCGGCGCGGCGCGTTCTATTCAGGCCATTATATTATATATATAATATATATAATATATATTTCGTCGATTCCTATTTAAAACGAATTATATAAATAGTTTTAAAATTCGTTTCAAAAGCAATTTCAACTTCCATTTCATTTCAAATCAAAATTGAATTCTTCTTTATAAATTCATTTTAAAATTCCTTTCTATTCAATTCAAATTTCAATTCAATTTGAATTCATTTCAATTCGCTTTCAATTCCATTTGACTTCGCTTTATATTCAATTCATTTTGAATTCGTTTTCAATTCAATTTATTTCGAAATCGTTTTCAATTCATTTTGAATTCGTTTTCAATTCAATTCATTTCGAAATCGTTTTCAATTCATTTTGAATTCGTTTTCAATTCAATTCATTTCGAAATCGTTTTCAATTCATTTTGAATTCGTTTTCAATTCAATTTGAATTCGTTTCAATTCAATTCAATTTGAATTCGTTTTAAAATCGATATAAATATCGTTCACGTCAAAATGGCGTCAATCTAGTCAACACGGCTTCATAAATTTCTATTTTCAAATATTCTATTTCAAATATTTCCTTTTTCAAAATAGTTGTTATTATCAAAATATTTCGTTCAACACATGACCAATCTCAATGGATGAGTACTGTCAACACATGAACGTTTATTTTATAATATTCTTTATTTCCTAAATTGGAATGAGGCCCAATCAATTACCATATAACGTTAATTATATGGATTTGCATACATCACATGTATATAATAGCATTGAAAAATAATCAACCATCAACCAAAGTGCGCTACACTGTATAAGCATTAAATATAGATATCTAACGCTTATAACAGCCTGTCAATCAATCGATCGACATATTCAATCAATCAGGATGAGTGAACTTCAAATTTCATCCCAACACCCGTGTGGGGTTTTCAAACAATCAAACACAGATTTTATTTGTGCAGTTGGGCGATGTGTGGAATTTATCGTCCCAATCAATGTCATTCAAATAGGTGTACATAAACAAACCGTCTGGTTTGTAAATGAATATTTTACTTATTCACATTCACGTTAAAAATTATATTTTTTAACGGTAAAACATTTTATTTCAACCTATGAATTTCTATTCAATTCATTTCTTCAATAAAATGATATCTTTATTTTTCTAACATATTTTAGAAAATTTCGGCGGCATAACGGCACGATACTAGAAACGGGACAAGGCCTAGCCTTATCCCCGGACTAGTGAAGGCCCACGCCATTCACACATCAATCATATCAATTTTATTATGCAAACCACAAAATTTGGAGTAAGTGTCTAACCTAGCCTTACTCCTTCGCCTTATAACGGCGCACGTCTAATCCTAACCAATTTATCGATTCGATTTTCCACACCACAAACCACATTCAAACCAATATCACAATCAATAACCAAACAGCCAAACAAACAAGTCCATGGTCTGTGGACGATTGTGTCGGGTGCTACTAAGCACCGTCTGCATCCTAGTATATATATATAACTAGAAAAAGAATTTTAGAGTGAGAAGTTCTCACATATAGCTATCCTAGCTCCACGGCACTTCTTTTGCAGGAAATCTTCATCGCTATCGCATCTTCGCCTTCTTCGTTGCCCGTAGTCACTATATATATAAAAATCATATTTTTATGCCGAAGTTCAATATATAAAAATCGAATTTTTAGTTCAAAGTTCAATATATAAAAATTCTATTTTTCTATGGAAGTTCAATATATAAAAATCATATTTTTCCTATGAAGTTCAATATATAAAAATCATATTTTTCCTATGAAGTTCAATATATAAAAATCATATTTTTCCTATGAAGTTCAATATATAAAAATCATATTTTTCCTATGAAGTTCAATATATAAAAATCATATTTTTCCTATGAAGTTCAATATATAAAAATCATATTTTTCCTATGAAGTTCAATATATAAAAATCATATTTTTCCTATGAAGTTCAATATATAAAAATCAGACTTATAATCTTTTTAAAAAAAACAGTTTTTAAAAATTCTTTTTAAATCGGATTTTTATATCATATAAAAATCCAGTTTTTAAATCTTATAATCAGTTTTTAAAATCTCAGTTTTGCTTTTTATAAAATCTCAGTTTTGCTTTTTATAAAATCTCAGTTTTGCTTTTTATAAAATCTCAGTTTTGCTTTTTATAAAATCTCAGTTTATATAATAAATTAAATCTCAGTTTTGCTTTTTATAAAATCTCAGTTTATATAATAAATTAAATCTCAGTTTTGCTTTTTATAAAATCTCAGTTTTGCTTTTTATAAAATCTCAGTTTATATAATAAATTAAATCTCAGTTTTGCTTTTTATAAAATCTCAGTTTTGCTTTTTATAAAATCTCAGTTTATATAATAAATTAAATCTCAGTTTTGCTTTTTATAAAATCTCAGTTTATATAATAAATTAAATCTCAGTTTTGCTTTTTATAAAATCTCAGTTTATATAATAGATTAAATTCAGAAAAACTTACAGGGGGGGGACTCGTGGCAGAGGCGTCGGAGGTGGGGGTTCAGAGGGCGGCGCGTCCTTCGATGCAAGAGGGGGGGCTAGCCTCTGGCGGCGGCTTCGTTCGTGGTGAGGGCGGCTCGATTTTTTTTTGGGAAGTGGGATCTGGGGGTTCGATCGATAAGGAGAGGGAGAAGACGAGGGTGTGGCGGTGCCCTTGGTGGTGGCGCGGCCATCGTTGGCGGCTGGAGGGGTTGGGCGACGAGCGATTAGGTCTGGGTTTTTTTTTTTTTTTTTATAACCGATTAGGTCTGGGTTTTTTTTTTTTTTTTTTTATAACCGATCTGAAATGAGATTTAGGGGGGGGGGGGGCAGAACCAATAAAAGGGGAGGGGGAGATTTTCTTTTTTTTATTTTTTTATTTTTTTTATATTTAATTATTAAAAAGTTGACTTTCACATACGACCTCTATACGAGGTCCACCGCCTGTCGTCCATAGCGTTTCACCCCCATTCCGAACACAATGGGATATGTGTCCTAAGCTGATTCGATCATTTCGATCAGTTTCCGTTGAATTTTCATTTAAATCATTATATTGAATTTTAAACGCACATTTCAAATTACCGGGGTCACATACTAACTAGAAAAATTCCAGAAAAATATTTTCTAGCTTCGTATTGATGATACGGTCCTAACAAAACTAGTTTCATCGAATTCTGACTCCGTTTGAAAAATGGCCAATTTCCAGTCGATTAAATTCAACTGAAACTGGTCAAACGCGTTTTCCTTTGCCACGCTCACATATCGATTCGAAAAATTATGAAATTTGAAACCTAGCAATAACTTGACATCACGGACCCAACAAAACTGGTTTCGTCGAAATCCGAGGTCGTTTGCAAAATGTCCATTTTTAAGGGCCTGAATTCCATAGCGACTATTCAGAATTTTCAACTGGACATATCTTTTGATTCCCGCTATGAAATTTCGATTATTCGGATTCGATAGAAAGGTATTATCAATTAGATCCTATCATTTTTGGTTTCACTTAAATCCGGATTGTTTTGCACCCGGTACATTCAATTGAAGTTTGAAATCGAATTATCGAACTACCGCGCCATTTTCAATTCTATTATAATTATATATAATTATTTTTATTCTAACGACGACGTATATAATATATACGTCGAATTCTCTTCAAAATAAATTTCTCGTTGATTTTATTTAAAATAATCTATTTTAAATAATCAAAATTCGCTAAAATTGCCAAAATAAAAATTTCAAACTGGCTCGCATTTTACGGGTTGTTACAATCTCCCCCACTTAAAACTTTTCGTCCCCGAAAAGGAACAAAGTCGAAAGTGGTTTGATTATTCAGCTCTACATTCGATCAGCTTCCATTCTCTAACTTTTCAGTTTCTGAGAATTTTCTAAAATCTCAAAAATTTGGCTAACACCCTAAATTTTCGAAAAATTTCGCCATAACCTCCCCTGCAATGGGAGCATCGGGGAATTTCAAATAGCTTCCCCGGTCCTTCAGATCTCAAAAAGAAAAAGAAAAAGCCAAGCGGCTAGCCAATAGGCTCACAAAATCATCATCACCCAAACAAAACAGGAAATTATGTAGTAAACATGTACCTATTTGTCGGGCAAACAAATTTTATTCTCTGGCTCTAGCCTCCTTGCTATAACCTGTTCAAAAGATATACATGTATGCAAGCAAATGCGACCAATTTTCAATACAATTCAATATTTGGTTCAATTAGGCTAAATGGCTGAAAATTAGCAAACAAATAAACAAACAACACAAACATCAATCAATTAGTGAATTATCATTTTAAATTCATAACTTTGATATATATACAAAAATCATGTTTTTGATGCCAATTCACAACAATGTGTTCTAACTATATATAAGTTTTGGTTCTCACACCAGCCAATAGGAAATATATAGATATCTCACTTTCGTCACTCGAATATAAATACTGATAATGTGATCACAATTATCAGCATCATCCCCGGACGACTAGAGTGTGATTCTATATCTATCCAGTATATTAAAATTTCGAATACACGCGGATCAGACGTATATGCAAAATCTTTATATACTGGACTGTCCAACTCAATATAAATAGATAATCAAATACGAAGAATTGATTTAAATTTTCAAAACAAAAATTGTTTTCATTTGAAAAATATACTCTTCACACTCGTTCTAGGATACTACTGATCCCATTTCTAACGAGTCATTCCCATTGGATATTACTAATCCAACATCTGATGAATTCTTTCGTATAGTTCTAATGTGTCTTGTTCTCTGAGCTTTGTAAACCAAAGCTCTGATACCAACTGTGAAGACCCGTAACTTCCCCGTAAAGGAAAGCGTCGGATAGTTCGAGAACAAGCCACAACAGAACGCATACAGAAGAACATTTCATTGCTTATTACAACAATGCATCAGATTACAAGAATATACAGAGTATAAAAGAATATTACACAGAAATATCAGAGATTTAAATTACATTTAAATACATAGCAGCGGAAAATAATACAATACACAACTAGAAGGAGATATACGGATACAAAGCTTTCCGGATATCGTTCCAGCTGTAAATCAGGATCCTGTGAATATAAATCTGCAAAACCAAAACTACTAGCTGCCCGTGTCAAAATAAGGGCACCCAGAGTTTAGGTTAAAACAATAAACTCCAGGTCAGTCATGTGACTGGTGTGAGAACTAAAACAGTTAATCTTTATTTTTAAAGATAGGTAAATCAAGGGACCACGCCGTATAACACGGAACGGGTTTCCTCCCAAGAATACCAGTGCATAAAACAACAGCGCAATGCTAAATAAAGAAAAATGAAGCTGTTATAAGACCCAGGTCCTATCACACAATGCAACGCAAGCCGGGGGATAGGGTTTTCCCTTATAACAGCCAAAGAATGCTTGATACGTTTAAAACAAATCATTTGATACTATTATAAGTGCATAGTGTATAAAACAACTTCAAATCATAAGTATCAATCATAGGCGGCATGGGTACCATATATCATGTCGCCATATATAGGTTTACAAATAAAACCGCAAATGTCACGTATTTGGAAATTGGATTTCCATCTATGAACCGAGGCAAAAGATAGTCCTCAACCGATTCGAGACGCTCTAGCCCGTGTCTCAGGCAAGTACTCAGTCAAGCCTTGGATCCTCAGGGCCAGTCCACCGATGTGGATTAAACTTAAACCCTGAACATGCGTTTCCCCGCCCTATGGGGCGTAGGTGAGCCAACTAAATGACTCCATCGGTTCGAGAACGACCGATCAATCCGAGGCGCCTCGCAACAGCAACAACCACATAAGTCAAACTCGTCAGGGCGTGTAAAACCACTGACGCCACTTCTAGCTAGAAAGAAACGCATGCCCTCCCTGACGTCCTCTCCCGTTTTTGGTTCATACCGGGTGTGAAACACGCGAGGTAAACGTTACACAAAGCTACGCCACAAAGGCCGTGCTTTGATCATCACCACAAGACTTTGCTTTTCAACAGAAGCCTCGATCCATTGCCACTTAGGCATGCCACACAGGCAATTCACTCCATGCGTTTGATATCCATCAATATATAACCCCTGAGCTCGTACGTCTCAGAAAAGGGCGTTAAGCAAGAGAATAAATTCTCCGCCGCCAAACAGATATATATTTAATAGAGATCAATCACACAGACTAAAATCCAATGTCAGACACACAGTCCATTTACAAGTCCGTTCTGGGTCTGAACGAAACCGGAGGCACCTAGTACCCCGCATATCCATCGATCTCCAAGTACGTCTGGACGATCACTAACTGTTTCCATCTTCTTGGGTGTACAGCCCAATCAAGATCATCAGTTATCACCCAAACGACGTGAAGACCTCCGGTCTTCGACCATCGTCTTCATCTTCGACTTATCGTCGTATCAGTTATTCAGAATGGGATAAACCCGGTCTTTCCGAATAACTCGCGTATATTTAAATAAGTGTTACACAAACACAACATACGCCTCATTCCAATTCATCAGTCACTAACCGTAAATTAATCAAGAGAATAACTTCCCAAATATTAACCCCGAAGGCCGAAACCAACATCAGATCAATATCCAGAAAACCATTCTACTTGGCCAACCGCCAGTTAGTTTCTAAATTTCACATTCCTAGGGAAATGTTCCCATTAATTTTATCCAAGATAAATTTCTTGAATTTATTCTTCTTTTGAATTTCGATTCAACTAGTCGAGATTAACGAACCTTACCGAAGTAATCATTGGTTTTAATTTCCCAATCCCAACCTATTTATCCCATGAAGTAAAACTGGTAATACTTCATATCTAACACCACAGTGTTATCGGTAAATTCAATTACCATTTCACGTTCAAATCTAATTAAAGATTTAACTATCGCCTGGAGCAAAACTGATAATATTCCAATTCGATTATTTCAATCTAATTAAAGATTCATTAAAACTCCACTTAGTTTTAATCTGTGACTGGGTTAAAGAATCAGTGTCATTTAAAACACGGTTCACGATAAACCCAAAATCACATCACATTTCAATCAGTCCCTAATTGTAAATTAGCAAGTGAGCAATTCCCTAAGTATGAATCCCGAAGGCCGAAACCAACATCAGATCAATACCTCGGAAACTATTCAACTTAACTAATCTCCAGTTAGTTTCTGATTTGCTTAACTCCTTTAGGTCTAAGAACTGTATTATTGAAGATACCGTTCACAACAACCCAAAATCGCATTTCATCAATGATCGGGTTAAAGAACGAGTGTTATTTAAAACACTGTCCACGATAAACCCAAAAATCAATATCGATTCAATTCCAATTAAATATTATTTAATTGGTACACTTCATTAAATCTAAATAAAAGGATTTAATCATTTCTCAACTGGGTTCAAGAACAGTGTTAGTGAAGACACCATTCACGACAAACCCAAATCACATTTGATATTCAATATAAGGCTCTGAATAGAAGATATATCGGCTTATATTCAATATCAAATTCTACGATTAACAAATGTCGTATTGGAAATAACGATACAAATATATCTTTCAAATTTCCATAACAACACCTGTATAATCACGAATTCCAACATCGAAATATTCCGAAGACAACTTCGATTCAAATCCACTCCAATGCAATCATTGGATATTCTGGTTATTTTTAAAACCCTTTTCTAATTCAATTTATTTATTTAAAATAAATAGAATTTTAATTCTAGTTCAAAACTAGTTCATTTCGATAAAAATCTATTTTTATCTTTTCAAATATGGAGTTTTTCATCCCAATCTTTTCTAAATCATTTCTTATGATTTTACACAAATTATTACCATTTTTAATAATTTTATCAAGGCCCGTACAGTCGATTTCCATCAACGGCCATCGAACTGCACTTACAGCGACCTTTTTCGAATTTGATTTGGACGTATCTCCAAATCCAACCGTTAGATTTCAAATTTCTAATATTCGTTAGAAAGCTCTTTTCGATACGAACCCAACGGTTCCGGTTTTAGGAGAATCCGACGGTCGGATCTCCCGTAATATCCCTTTGAAATAAATGGTCGAAATTCGCGAACTGCCGCGGCGCGGCGCGTTCTATTCAGGCCATTATATTATATATATAATATATATAATATATATTTCGTTGATTCCTATTTAAAACGAATTATATAAATAGTTTTAAAATTCGTTTCAAAAGCAATTTCAACTTCCATTTCATTTCAAATCAAAATTGAATTCTTCTTTATAAATTCATTTTAAAATTCCTTTCTATTCAATTCAAATTTCAATTCAATTTGAATTCATTTCAATTCGCTTTCAATTCCATTTGACTTCGCTTTATATTCAATTCATTTTGAATTCGTTTTCAATTCAATTTATTTCGAAATCGTTTTCAATTCATTTTGAATTCGTTTTCAATTCAATTCATTTCGAAATCGTTTTCAATTCATTTTGAATTCGTTTTCAATTCAATTCATTTCGAAATCGTTTTCAATTCATTTTGAATTCGTTTTCAATTCAATTTGAATTCGTTTTCAATTCAATTCAATTTGAATTCGTTTTAAAATCGATATAAATATCGTTCACGTCAAAATGGCGTTAATCTAGTCAACACGGCTTCATAAATTTCTATTTTCAAATATTCTATTTCAAATATTTCCTTTTTCAAAATAGTTGTTATTATCAAAATATTTCGTTCAACACATGACCAATCTCAATGGATGAGTACTGTCAACACATGAACGTTTATTTTATAATATTCTTTATTTCCTAAATTGGAATGAGGCCCAATCAATTACCATATAACGTTAATTATATGGATTTGCATACATCACATGTATATAATAGCATTGAAAAATAATCAACCATCAACCAAAGTGCGCTACACTGTATAAGCATTAAATATAGATATCTAACGCTTATAACAGCCTGTCAATCAATCGATCGACATATTCAATCAACCAGGATGAGTGAACTTCAAATTTCATCCCAACACCCGTGTGGGGTTTTCAAACAATCAAACACAGATTTTATTTGTGCAGTTGGGCGATGTGTGGAATTTATCGTCCCAATCAATGTCATTCAAATAGGTGTACATAAACAAACCGTCTGGTTTGTAAATGAATATTTTACTTATTCACATTCACGTTAAAAATTATATTTTTTAACGGTAAAACATTTTATTTCAACCTATGAATTTCTATTCAATTCATTTCTTCAATAAAATGATATCTTTATTTTTCTAACATATTTTAGAAAATTTCGGCGGCATAACGGCACGATACTAGAAACGGGACAAGGCCTAGCCTTATCCCCGGACTAGTGAAGGCCCACGCCATTCACACATCAATCATATCAATTTTATTATGCAAACCACAAAATTTGGAGTAAGTGTCTAACCTAGCCTTACTCCTTCGCCTTATAACGGCGCACGTCTAATCCTAACCAATTTATCGATTCGATTTTCCACACCACAAACCACATTCAAACCAATATCACAATCAATAACCAAACAGCCAAACAAACAAGTCCATGGTCTGTGGACGATTGTGTCGGGTGCTACTAAGCACCGTCTGCATCCTAGTATATATATATAACTAGAAAAAGAATTTTAGAGTGAGAAGTTCTCACATATAGCTATCCTAGCTCCACGGCACTTCTTTTGCAGGAAATCTTCATCGCTATCGCATCTTCGCCTTCTTCGTTGCCCGTAGTCACTATATATATAAAAATCATATTTTTATGCCGAAGTTCAATATATAAAAATCGAATTTTTAGTTCAAAGTTCAATATATAAAAATTCTATTTTTCTATGGAAGTTCAATATATAAAAATCATATTTTTCCTATGAAGTTCAATATATAAAAATCATATTTTTCCTATGAAGTTCAATATATAAAAATCATATTTTTCCTATGAAGTTCAATATATAAAAATCATATTTTTCCTATGAAGTTCAATATATAAAAATCATATTTTTCCTATGAAGTTCAATATATAAAAATCATATTTTTCCTATGAAGTTCAATATATAAAAATCATATTTTTCCTATGAAGTTCAATATATAAAAATCAGACTTATAATCTTTTTAAAAAAATCAGTTTTTAAAAATTCTTTTTAAATCGGATTTTTATATCATATAAAAATCCAGTTTTTAAATCTTATAATCAGTTTTTAAAATCTCAGTTTTGCTTTTTATAAAATCTCAGTTTTGCTTTTTATAAAATCTCAGTTTTGCTTTTTATAAAATCTCAGTTTTGCTTTTTATAAAATCTCAGTTTATATAATAAATTAAATCTCAGTTTTGCTTTTTATAAAATCTCAGTTTATATAATAAATTAAATCTCAGTTTTGCTTTTTATAAAATCTCAGTTTATATAATAAATTAAATCTCAGTTTTGCT
The DNA here is from genome assembly GCA_030737875.1 of Allium sativum. NCBI lineage: Eukaryota > Viridiplantae > Streptophyta > Magnoliopsida > Asparagales > Amaryllidaceae > Allium > Allium sativum. The sequence continues at coordinate 941,909,417 of CM060916.1, read as the reverse complement.
TTTTATAAAATCTCAGTTTTGCTTTTTATAAAATCTCAGTTTATATAATAAATTAAATCTCAGTTTTGCTTTTTATAAAATCTCAGTTTTGCTTTTTATAAAATCTCAGTTTATATAATAAATTAAATCTCAGTTTTGCTTTTTATAAAATCTCAGTTTATATAATAAATTAAATCTCAGTTTTGCTTTTTATAAAATCTCAGTTTATATAATAGATTAAATTCAGAAAAACTTACAGGGGGGGGGGGACTCGTGGCAGAGGCGTCGGAGGTGGGGGTTTAGAGGGCGGCGCGTCCTTCGATGCAAGAGGGGGGGCTAGCCTCTGGCGGCGGCTTCGTTCGTGGTGAGGGCGGCTCGATTTTTTTTTGGGAAGTGGGATCTGGGGGTTCGATCGATAAGGAGAGGGAGAAGACGAGGGTGTGGTGGTGCCCTTGGTGGTGGTGCGGCCATCGTTGGCGGCTGGAGGGGTTGGGCGACGAGCGATTAGGTCTGGGTTTTTTTTTTTTTTTATAACCGATTAGGTCTGGTTTTTTTTTTTTTTTTTTTTATAACCGATCTGAAATGAGATTTAGGGGGGGGGGGGGGGGCAGAACCAATAAAAGGGGAGGGGGAGATTTTCTTTTTTTAATTTTTTTATTTTTTTTATATTTAATTATTAAAAAGTTGACTTTCACATACGACCTCTATACGAGGTCCACCGCCTGTCGTCCATAGCGTTTCACCCCCATTCCGAACACAATGGGATATGTATCCTAAGCTGATTCGATCATTTCGATCAGTTTCCGTTGAATTTTCATTTAAATCATTATATTGAATTTTAAACGCACATTTCAAATTACCGGGGTCACATACTAACTAGAAAAATTCCAGAAAAATATTTTCTAGCTTCGTATTGATGATACTGTCCTAACAAAACTAGTTTTGTCGAATTCTGACTCCGTTTGAAAAATGGCCAATTTCCAGTCGATTAAATTCAACTGAAACTGGTCAAACGCGTTTTCCTTTGCCACGCTCACATATCGATTCGAAAAATTATGAAATTTGAAACCTAGCAATAACTTGACATCACGGACCCAACAAAACTGGTTTCGTCAAAATGTCCATTTTTAAGGGCCTGAATTCCATAGCGACTATTCAGAATTTTTAACTGGACATATCTTTTGATTCCCGCTATGAAATTTCGATTATTCGGATTCGATAGAAAGATATTATCAATTAGATCCTATCATTTTTGGTTTCACTTAAATCCGGATTGTTTTGCACCCGGTACATTCAATTGAAGTTTGAAATCGAATTATCGAACTACCGCGCCATTTTCAATTCTATTATAATTATATATAATTATTTTTATTCTAACGACGACGTATATAATATATACGTCGAATTCTCTTCAAAATAAATTTCTCGTTGATTTTATTTAAAATAATCTATTTTAAATAATCAAAATTCGCTAAAATTGCCAAAATAAAAATTTCAAACTGGCTCGCATTTGGGTTGTTACATCTTTATTGGTATGTTTTGTTTTGAATCATATTTTTTGCTTTTGCTTTTTCTGATAACTCAACCCATATCCAAAAGATGGAAAGCAGTCAAGTATTCTGGCTGATAGAAATATGAAGTTACTTTTGACATACAAGAAAAGGTATTGGTAATTTAATAATCATTTCTGACCCAATCTTAAAAAAAATCAAAATTAAACATATTTCCTTCTACTTATTAATAGATTGATGGATAACACAGAGGGCTACTCCGAGCTAGAGTTTCTCTTACTTATATATGTTTAAAGCCACTTAGTGATGCTTATAGGACACAAAGTGTTTGCAGGTCCCTAGTTAATGTATAGTTTGTAGTATAAAATATTCTATATAGGCGTAAACCCATAATGTATTTTCTAATTTCGAAGGAATAGGCTTTTTCTAATGTTACATTATCACTTTTTCGTTTTCCTTGAGTTTCAGCGGATCTCGTGCCATTTTTATTGAGTTTCTAATGTTACATTATCACTATGGCTGAATCATATTTTTTTAATAGAACATTTCAGTGAACTCGGATAAATATTCATTTTCTCATGTAAGGCATATATAAAAGTTAAATTCAACCGAGGTTCATAAAAGCTAATGTATTAGTTTCAAGATTTTCAAACTAAACAAAAGAAAATTAAATATCAAATCCATCTATAAAGTTTTTACTAAAATAGGGAAGGTAGATATAAAATTTATACAAAAAGAAACAACGTAGTATAGTAGCGGCTTGGGAGAGGTTTGTATGTATATCTGGAAAATTTGTTTGCTAACTCATAAAGAAAAGAAAAGAAAAGAAAAAAAAGCACTAAAACACGTTAACAAAACCAAGGAACAAAAGTCAAGATGTGCTTGCAAACTACGGATGCCAACATTACACATATAGCTAAAGGGAATTTGTTTCAAGTAGGTTGCCTATTTGAACCAATTGGAAATCATAGGGTCACTAACAAAAATAAGAGAAACACAAACATATAACAAGAGGCAATAGCTAAATATAAAGATATGGATGCTATCAAAAAAGCTTTACTTTCTTAAAACTGGATATATAAGGGCGCCTGCACATTCACACACAAATCAGCACCTGATTGTCTGCATATGTGAATTTTGCATTGAAAATTTGTTGTGTAGATGCCTAATGAATGGAAACCATTGTCTTGAACATATTTTTTAGATGGGTATGTTAGAACAGTTCAGAAACCACACTGGTTGATGAGCCTACAGTAGTAGTTGTTGTAGAGTTTTCGTTGAATCACTGCTGTTTAGGCTATGTTTTTCAGTTTCTTTTGCTGCTGTTAAAACTTTCTTGCTTTCTGTATTATTTTCTTTCATTTCACAATTTTTTGATATTTTGGCGTCTGTTGTACAAGTGTTTCTTTTGTAGAAAACAATAAGTAGGCTTCTCGATTATACGGTATAAAAACTGCATCATGCTTATGATGTTTCATATTTTTAATGCTCGGTTAATATTTCGTTAGCCTCTGATTGTTCTGATACAAATTTGTCTGTTTTGTTGGCTTATTCGAACTTCTGTATATTTGAAATTTTCAATCTTCAAGAAATATGTAGGATGAACGAAGAAGAAAAATGCTAAGTTTGAATGCAGTTTTAGAAAAGGTGTAGCTTTTAGTTTTTAAAAAAGTAATAACATCAGGTTGTGTCGAGTAGCGAGTTATGAATCGCGCTAAACTACATCAGGTTGTGTGAATCTATAATAACATTGCTGCACCAATGCAGTCCCCATCGAGCACAAAGTAATAACGAACAATGGTAGAAAAAACAGCAGACGTGAACCTACTGGAGCTTATGGTCTTCTCCGAGGTGCATGTTGTATCAAAGAACATATTGATGAAGTTTGCGATTTAGACTTTAAAATGATGATTTTTTTAACATTAATTTAATTTCTAGTAAAAAAATGTTGGTTTAATTGCGTAGAACTTATGATTGAATACTTGGTTTGCATTAATACATGAATTAATTTATATAACAGAATAGCGAAACAAAATAAATCATTCTATTATGAACTGATATATTTTCTATGAAATTGTTGAAACGCGGGATAGAACGCACAATTATTTGTTATCGAGGGCTAAACCAAATAAATTCTAAAATATTGAGATGTGGACTGAAATAAAGGGGAAGAACTGAGGAGCAACACTTTAGCATAGTTTTCGTGTGGTAGCAGCATTTGTTAAGTAGTTTTATATTTTAATAAACAAACGAGGAGAGCTAAGTGAAGAGTCTACTTACGTAAATTATATTTAATAATAACTTAAGGGTAAAGCTATCGAAGGGAATTTTGTAAGTTAGAACGCAGCTGGCATTTGCAGTACTAATTTGTCAAAATTCCGCTTGAAAGTCCAACAGTTTGGACAGTGATTTCACTCGGGTCATTATCGCTCAGGTCATTATCGCAGTGATAGTTATTTCGCACTAATAGATCTCCAAATAAGCTCATTATTGTCGTATTGCATATATGTTATGACTATTGCTTGGCGTGTTCTTTTAAATAAATTATAGGCTGCAGTGATGTTTGAATATAAGGTCAAACAAACAATATATAAAATATGAAACTTTAAATTGTTTGAACCTGATGTTGAACAACCATTTAACCCCAGTGTTCCTACCATACAAACATAAGAAAATGTGTTGTTGAAAGAGATATCCTATGTAAAATAATGCTTTAATTTAGGCTAACATATGACTTGTTTCTAAGGTGAGGGTAAGATTTTTATTTTTTTGTATGTTTTTGTATGCATTCAGGATTGAGAATTTTACATCCACACAAGCTGGTGTAGGCTTTTCAATTCCGTGTCCGATTTGGAGTAGTTTTGTTTTAATTCACTAAGGAAAAACTAGATTATCATAACAGCAAGGAGTCAAAACTTCGTCGCTTTAATATTACAAACGCCAAGTCTAGGCATAAATTTTGTCGTTATAATTAGATGTTGGAACACTAATATTTTAATATTTGAATTTAGATACTTGGTTGCATACATATTGTGTGTGATGATGGAGAAAGATTGGTTGCGTCTACATAGGTAATCATGTGGTAACTAATTTATACTTAATTTTTGAATTACTATTTTGGTAATAAAAGCTATTTTTTTTTTCAATTTTAATTTTAGAGCTAGTAGAGAGTATGGCCAAGGAGCAAGGAATTTTGTGCGTGTTGCAAAGAAAAATTTAGGAGATGTGGAAAAAATATTTTGTCCTTGTCTAGATTGTCGAAATCTTAGTCGTCAATATGGTGAAACCGTTGTTGAGCACTTGATTATAAAGGGAATGGATCCTAAGTATAGAGATGATACATGGTATAATCATGGCGAGCAAGTGAATGTTGAAAATAAGACTAAAATGAGCGAGACGTACGACTTGTTCAAAATGATTCACTATGAAGATGAAGACTATTTTAATCACACTTTTTTTCATGATGACAAAGATAAGGACGACGCACAAAGACGCCATGATGATTTACTTAAACATTTGGAAGATGCAGAAACCCCATTGTATCCTGGTTGCACAGAGCATACAAAGTTATCTGCCATCACTACTTTGTATAATCTTAAATGTGAAACCGGATTATCCGATACTGGTTTTGATAAACTTCTTACCGTCCAACATTTGTTTTTACCAAAGAATAACGTACTCCCCAAGATTTTGTATGAAGTAAAGAAATTTCTCAAACTATTTGACATGGGGTTTGAAAAAATTCATGCTTGTGAAAATGATAGTTGTCTTTTCCGTAAAGAGCACAAAATTTTTAATGAATGTCCTAAATGTGGTTCGTCGCGATGGAAGATAAATCAAGATACTGAGGAAATTATCCAGGGTATTCCAGTTAAGGTGCTGAGATATTTTCCAATAATTCCAAGATTTAGAAGAATGTTCAGATCTGAAAAGATGGCTGAAGAATTAAGATGGCATTTCAAAAATAAAAGTAGTGATGGAAAGATGCGACATCCTGTAGATTCTGTAACATGGAGCATGATTGATGAAAATTGGAAACCATTTTCAGCCGATCCATGTAATCTTAGACTTGGTTTAGCTACAGATGGGTTCAATCCATTTTCTATGTTAAGCTCCAAGTATAGTTGTTGGCCAGTAATGCTTGTGACATATAACTTGTCGCCTATGTTATGCATGAAAAAAGAGAATATTATGTTAACACTTCTAATTCCAGGTCCAAAGCAACCAGGAAATGATATTGATGTATATCTGGCGCCATTAGTAGAAGACTTGCAATATTTGTGGAATAGTGGAGTTGAGACATATGATGCATTAACCAAGACACTTTTTAACATGAAAGCTATCTTACTGTGGACGATAAACGATTTTCCAGCTTATGGCAATCTTGCTGGATGTAGTGTAAAGGGAAAGAAGGCTTGTCCATTATGTGGTGTCAATACTCATCATCGATGGTTGAAACATAGTCGAAAAACTGTTTATATGGGCCATAGAAGATTTTTACCCTCTTCAAATCCGTTAAGGAAAAAAAGCTTGGTTTGATAACACTATGGAGGATGGAGAGATGCCTAGAATTCTAACTGGTAAAAATATCTCTCTTATTTTGAAGGATTTTCCAAATAATTTTGGAAAAGATGTGGAAAGCGAAAAGAAGAGTGTGAAGTTAAATGATACAAGATAAGCTAAAAAAGGAGATATTAGAGGGAAAAGTAGAAAAAGGAAGATCGATGACAATAGCGAAGATGATGATAATGAGGATAATGATCCTATTAAAAAAGAGCTTCTAAGGTGGAAAAAAAGATCATTCTTTTTTGACTTGCCATATTGGGAGGTTAGTATTTAAGATACATTTTTCGTTGTCAGTCTATTAAAAAGAATTTTTTTTAATGCGTAACTTTTATTCTTTATAGGAACTTCTATTACGCCACAATTTAGACGTAATGCATGTTGAGAAAAATGTTTGTGAAAGCTTACTAGGTACTATGTTGCATGACAACAAATCAAAGGATGGGATTAATTGTAGACATGATCTAGAGGATTGGGGAATTCGACATGGTCTTTATGCACAACCTCGTGGGACTAAAACATATCTTCCACCGGCTCCGTATACATTGTCGAAATTGGAGAAAAAAATATTCTGCCAAAGGCTGTATGATTTCAAAGGCCCTGACGGTTATTGCTCAAATTTGAAAAAATGCATATCATTGGTGGATTGTAAAGTTAGTGGTTTGAAGTCTAACGATTATCATGTTTTAATGCAACAAGTATTATCAGTTGCACTACGAGGTTTGTTGCCTATAAAACCTAGGAAAGCAATTACCCGTCTATGTTCGTTTTTCAACAAAATATGTCAACGTGTTCTTGATAGAGAGAAGTTACGGCAACTTGAAGACGAGATTGTTAAAATATTGTGTGAACTTGAAAGATATTTTCCACCCTCGTTTTTCGATATTATGATACACTTGATAATTCATCTTGGAAGGGAAACACGATTGTGTGGACCAGTTCAATTTCGTTGGATGTATCCTTTTGAAAGATATATGAAAACACTTAAAGATTACGTAAGGAATTATGCATGGCCAGAAGGATGCATTGCAGAATGCTATCTTGCAGAAGAATGCATGAGATTTTTTGATGAATTCTTGAAAAAATCGATAAACATAGAAAAAAAATGACCGGAATGAAGATTATGCAGATAGTGCAATACTTGAAGGACATCCAATTTCAATGTCCAAATCAGTTACTTTGTCTTCCAAGGAAAAGGAAATTGCTCATTTAGCGGTGCTAATGAATATGGCTGTGGTGGAACCATTTGTGGGGTGAGTATATATTATGTTATGCTTCTACTGATTTGTTGTGTTTGTAATTGCAATTATAACTTAACATCATTTTTATTATACTAGCTTGCATTTGGAGGAGTTGCAGAATTTAAACAAGCGTTTAGAAAAAAAATGCAACATTACTTTGGAAAAACCATGGAGATAATTTCGCTGAGTGGATCAAAAAGAAGGTTTGTTAATTTTCTTTATATTTTATATGAATTAAGGATACTATTTTTAAAATCCGTTTTTAATATGATTCTTCAGATACCTATTGAGTCAAAGGATGATGATGAAATGTTAAAATGGATTGCATATGGTCCTAAAAATACCGCGTTGTCCTGCAAAGGATATATAATAAATGGACAAAGATTTCATACAAAAGATGTTAATAGAGAAACCCAGAATAGCAGAGTGACATATGATGCGACTACCATGTGCAAAGCAAGTGCAAGAGATATTTCTCAAGTGGCTGATGTGGTCACTTATTACGGAATATTGACCGACATAATTTTATTAGATTATAATGTATTTTATGTTCCTCTTTTAAAGTGTCATTGGGTGAACATAGGAAATGAGATGAAAGTTGAAGATGGATTTACTCTTGTTAATTTACATCAAAGTCAGGTTTCATTTTCAAGAGATCCTTATATTCTCGCATCTCAAGCGAAACAAGTTTTCTATTCAAGGGAAAATGAGTCTTCTAATTGGTATGTTGTGATGAAAGCACCGCCACGAGGTTTTCATGAATTAGAGGTGGATGATTTTGTTGAAGAAGTAAACCATGTTGGAGGAAATTGTGAAGAATTCGAGGATGACTTGGTCGAGGAAGCTAGTTACGTTAGGGACGATTGCGAAGGCATACTTGAGTAGTTTTAGTGACATATTTCTTTTGGGTAGTTTTGAATTAGATTCGATGTCTTATGTTGAATTGTAATCCTATTGATTTGGAAATTAATAGAGTTTTAAGATTTGGTAAATCAGTGCGGTCTTTAATTCTGTATAAATTAGCTTACTTTCTACATATTGATCTCATTATATTTTTATTTTAACTATACAGAAATTATACAGAAATAACAAAAAATTAACATTGAGTTTACAAAAAATTAATAGGCTCAGTTGGACTATTATTCTTGCATGTTGCATAACAGGAATCACATAAGTGCATTTTTTATGTTATAATATGGTTTGTTTTTTGGCTTGATATCAACGTATTTTTTTTCAAACATGATAAACAAAGTTAGATTCCTTTGCCAAATTTCTAAATGTAGTGATTTCTTTGTTATTGATGGGTTTGAACATCTTTTTAGTGTTCCAGTGTTAACCGAAGCAGAGTCTCTAGGAACATCTAGAGATTAGAGATAGAAGAAAAGCATCTTCCAAATTTTTGGAGCCAGATTAAGATCTCAACTAGTTTCCAGGTATTGATCTTTACATTACATTATGTACAAACTTGTCTGTTGTTTTCTGTGCTTTAAGATCACTTTGTTGACTAATACTGCTTTATTTTAACAGTAACCTGAGGAAAATATGCTCCTTTCCAGTTTAAAGTTTGTTGAACTGTGTATCAGTTACTATTTTATGATTGTATGAATTCAAAGCTTCCCAATATTTTTAATCCTTGTACGTATAATAATTTTCAGTTAATACTTTATGCTTTTCGTTAGTTTAAAATTAGCGTCAGTAATAATATTGAGGTTACTTCTGCTTTTCTGCTTATATTCTGCTTTTCAAACATTGTGCACAGTTTAGCATGTTATTACACTAATTTGTGTCCATTTGTCTGAAATTTTGATAATGATAAAACAGTGACTATTTTATTGCAACACGATTCCCATTATCTCAAAAGTTTAAATTATTATCAAAAGTTTAAATTATTATCGCATTGAGATTTTGATAATGATAAAACAGTGACTATTTTATTACTAGTTTTAACTCCATCAATGATTGTACTGCTATTTAGATCTGTTTTAGTTTGTATAAAGTAATAATGTTGCTTATCTTAAATTTTGAAGTTAGAAAAACTGAATAAAAGAATATTGATTGTACTGCTATTTTGATCTATTTTAGTTTACACATTTTCTTGATCCATCATAAATTATTTACAATGGTAGGGAATAGCTTAGATTTTGAAGTTAAAAAACTAAATAAAAGAATATTATCATGAATAATTCTAGAACTACCTTCTTAAATCTTATATATCTTCATAACTATCTTTGGACATGGTTAATTAAAATAATGGAAAAACAAAACTAGTATAATCGATAAAATTACTGGTACAATTAATTTTGACATTACTGCACCGTTAAATTTTGTGGTAAATTTACAGTATTGAAAAATATTTGTACACCGATGTAGCTCAATATTAGTCAGCGTACTGATGTGGTAATGCTAATTTTACCATTACCATAAAAATCCCTAGATAAAGAGCATTGAACTTGTAACTTACAGTATTACAAATCCAGTTTTGTTCTGTAAAATTAAGAAATCAGCGATGCGGAGAGTAGCGAGAGTATTTTGAAGGAAAAAAAAACGAAATCATGTAGATTTTGATTTCTGGGCAGGCTTATAAGCTAGAGAAGTGCGTCAGCTGGTGAAAATTGCTTCCGGCTGCACTGATGTATCCATTGGCTAAAAAGGGTTAACTGGCTGTTTAATTTCTCATCTGTTTTTTCATTTGAAAATTACAGTTCAAAATTAGAACATTTCGGACTGTGGCATGCGTGTATTATTATGCATGAATGTTCTTCGCAACTTAAGAGACATCATTTGGATGTTTAAAGCGTCCAACATTTCTCTTTTGAAATTTAAAATTACTTTCTTCTTTTCCAACCTAACGTCCTCTTTTGAAATTTATATGTTAACTTTTGATAAAATAGTCACTGTTTTATCATTATCAAAATCTATTGTGCACAGTTTAACATTATTGCAACACGATTCTCATTATCTCAAAAGTTGATACACACTTAGTTAAACTTTTGATAATAGTTCTCTGAAATGCTCAGAATTTTGTTATACATGCAGAAAATGGTTAACAAGAAAGCAACAAACAAGAAGCTTACTCGCTCTCAAAAAAGGCTTCTAGAATCCGAATGTGCATCCGATGGGTCTAATGCAATGGTAGATCGTATTGAGCCTCCTTCAGAAAATATGGATGTTGGAAACGCAAGCAAACCAATCACATCCACAACTATACAAATCGTTGAAAATGCAGTAGAAGTGGATAGAGCAATCAAAGATGTTGAAGGAAAACAAGTTTCAAAAAAGAGGACTAGAGGCGCAATTAAAGTTAAAAGACTTCCTTCAGATGTTGCTATTCGAATTGAAATTGAGTTTAATTCATCAGGCGTACCGATAGTGTAACACCCCACCTCCGCCAGTGCAACTCTTGCAAGCACACTAGCTTTGGAGGGGCGTTAAAGAAGGTAAACATGCATGCAGATATCACAAGACAGAACATATAAGTAAAACAGAGTAAATAAAGCAGCGGATCAAACTAGCATTTCAAAACCATAGTCATGTTACAACAAAGTGCTTGATCATTATTTTCCAACAAACAAAGTCTAGCATAAACTGAAAAACTGAAATACATAAAGTACTATCCCCAAAGTGAAGTGATAAACCATAGCTAGCTCAATGTCCAAAACCGTATATGAGCAAATCCAGTAAGCAAGCTATAAAGATCCAAGCTGAGCTCCGATGTTCCCACCCTGAGAACCTGGAGGGGGGAAACGGAAGAAAAGAGGCGAAATAAAACAGGTCAGTCAAAAAGACTGGTAAGCCCTAACTACTATCTGTCCATGAACTAGTAAAGTTAACTGGCATGAGAAGCTGAGATGAACATAAGGATAACAACATACTGGCATGATGATTAACTAACAAGATAGATGAAGGTGTCATCGCATAATCAAGGTTAAGTTTTGCACCACGGGTATACTAGCATTCTAACATGTCAAGTAAAAACAAGAATTGATCCCTTGGCCCAAGCTTGGCCCAACATCATGAGATGACCTAAATCAAGGTCCAACTACACGGTCTAGTTGATCGGCTCCCTATAAGCCTAACTCGTCAGGTGTCAGTGTCATACGGCCCAAACATGAAATGCAGTTAAACTGCGCTAGGTACACCCTAGGGTGTATCAGGTCCTAGGGTGTCAACCTCAGACACAAATTCAAGTATGCACAGTCTAGATCTACTGGTACCCGTGCCTGATTCTCCAACTCCGGACTATGTGCACGACCATAGTCCGTCTGGACCTACACCGGCGTACCTACACAGCCGTCGTTTTGGTCACTTACATGTCAGCCCAGTAATCGTGCCCCACCCTAGCCTAGTCCTAGGGTCTTATGATACTATCAAGAGGGTTACTGCTGCAAAGGACCACGCAACTAGGGTTTCTTAACGGGTTAAATGTGGTTAACCCGATCCAAACGTGGATTAAATTGGTTAAGTGTACCCAAGGTTCATGACTTAACCCCGATTAACCCATCAAGCCCAAATTGGTTAAGTATTAAGTGGACCATGACTTAACCCTAATCAGGAGGCATTCATTAACTTAATGTGCTTTAACATCTCACATTAGACCTTGTTGTGGTTACTAGTTAAGCCGGGCGGGTCCGGGTAGCTTTACACCACAACTTGGTCTAACCTCGGGTTCGAGCACAACATGACCAACTTCTCACATTGGGTCCTATTGTTTGTAGCCACTAGTTAAGCCGGGCGGGTCCGGGTAGATTTATGCTACAAACTCAACCCAACCTCGAGTTGGCCACACTCATATTTTCTAAGTGTCATGTCCATTATGTTTCCAAAACATAATTACAAGTTAACATATCACGTCATGTTATAAAAACCATGTTTATGTCATAATGTTACCCAACCCCAACGTAATCCCATCGTTTACATAATCGCATCAACGCATAAAGGATAAAATAGGGAACTTGGCATAATCATGACAAAAAGGTGTTGAAGCCACAAGTTTATCATGGTGGCATATGAAATGTACATATGTTCATATACTTGCTTATTGCATTATTAGGCTTCAAAAGCATGCATAAAACCAAACTTAGCATATGAGTGATACATGGTGATAAATGACATGTAGAAGTTGCTAGTAGTTCGCATTTAGCCTCACATGCAAGTTATCATAAGGGATATGATAACTTCCATGTTGCCAAAATGCAACCTTTAATATAAAGCTTGAAGCTTTAAGCTCACAAACTCAAGTTTAACTTGCATAACATAATAACATGTGTATATTGATCAACCCAAACTTGCATAACATAGCAACATGTGTCATACATAATGATTGAACCAACTTGCATAACATAATGATCAACCAAACTTGCATATCATAATGATCAACCCAAACTTGCATCATTCATTTAACTTTAGAGTTCAATAAAAAGAAAGTAGAAAAGGGCTTACAATGCTATGAAGACACAAATGAATATTTATTATAAAGATTGAGACGAAGCCCTTATGCAATCACCAAAAACCCAATTATGCAAGCTCCAAATGAAAAACCCTTGAGCCAAATCAATAAAAATCCTTGCTTTGTAATAGAAATGTTGCAACTTGACTTGAATACAAACTAAGAACACTCATACAAGCTTGAAAACACTTGTATGCACTCAAAATCTCTCATATAAATAAACTTAGAAATTTTAGCATGAGAGTGGAGGTCATGAGAGGAACAAATTTGACATAGTTTAGTTGTAGGATTGAATAATGGTGATTTAGGCTAGGTTTAGGGGTCCTTTTATAGAAGATTAGGATAGTATTAGCCATAGGATTAACCCTAGATTCAATCAGAGCCTTTAAATCCCGTCACTATCCAACAAAACAGGTCAAAACAGCCAAAATGGTGCACCAGGTTGCCTGGGTCCGCCCAGGCAGGTCGACCCCCAGGTCGACCCTGGGGTCGACTCCCCAGTCGACCTGGTCTGGGCGGGATTTTTCCCGCCTACCCCGATTTTCTGAAATTTGAATCTGTTTTGAATTTTTCGTGAAACTTCGCGAGGCCATATCTCAGTCATACGGACTCCGATTTTCGAAAACTCGGACTCTATTTCGCGTATTTTTCCGAGACGAACGCAATGGCACAGCCCGTTTCCCTTGATTCATATTTTACAGTCTAATTCTGCCTTGATTTATGTTATAACATGTTATTCAAAAATACGAGTCGTTACATTCTCCCCTCCTTAAAGGATTTCGTCCCCGAAATCTCCAAGTTAGGAAGAACGTATCCTACCATCCATCTACTCAAAACATCATCCACGTGCAGTCATTGTCCTTAAAGGATTCTAAATGTCGTATTATCATATGCAAAGGTGTGTGTATATGTACTTATCTAATGCAAAAATTAGGCGGTTACTGATACCGTAAACCTCCTTAATGCAAAGTATGTTAGTGAAATGAGTCCATATGTATGCAAATTCCTAACATAACTCATAGTCTCTACATGAGTGCACATAACATTCATCCATATGCAACATCCACGTGATAGCATAACAAGTTTCATCCATGAATAAGTATAAGCACTCATGCATATGCAACATGAAAGTGTGTGAGCCGATCTTAGTGCCTAATGTGTATCATGCATCCACGAGTATCCACGTGCAAACACTTGCAACCACTTGCAACCATCAAGCATAACATGTTTCAAATACATGTTTCATCCAAAGGGTTTCTACCTAAGGTTCTCACGATTAACGAGATAACAAGATAAACAGGATAAACATGGATAGCAAAAAGGAAGATATGCTAATTAGTAAAGGAGATTGAGAATGTACCCTTAAAAAGGAATGGATAAAGCCCACGCATCTTCTCCTCGGTTTCCCAAGTTGCATTTTCATCGGCTTCACTCCACTGAACTTTCACCAATTTGACCTCTCGATTCCTTAACTTCTTGATCTCTGTTCCCAAGATGTGAATCGGCGCTCTTCTCAAGGTTGCCTCTTTCTCTACCTCTACGTCTTCAAGGATGCTTGGTTCAACTACTTCAGCGGACTCATGCAGGCACTTTCGGAGATGCGAGACATGAAAGACATTATGCACTCCGGCTAGCTTTTCGGGCAATTCCACCTTATAGGCAATCTTTCCAATTCTCTCTATGATAGGGAAGGGTCCTACGAACCCTGGTGCCAGCTTCCCAACTGCTCCAAAACGTACCACATTACGCAAAGGAGAAACCTTCACGAAAACCATGTCTCCCCCTTCGAATTCCAACTCTACCCTTCGCTTGTCAGCATATGATTTCTGTCTATCTTGGGCCACTTTCATCCTTGTTCTCACTAATTCAACTTTCTCGGATGTATCCCGTATCATATCGGGCCCAAGTATAAGTCTATCTGTTGTCTCCCACCAACAAGATGGTGACCTACACGGCCTCCCATACAAAGCTTCAAATGGTGCCATCCCTATGCTGGCTTGATAGCTATTATTATAAGCAAACTCTACAAGAGGAAGGTGGTCTTCCCAAGTACCACCGAAGTCGAGAACACAAAGCCTCAAGAGATCTTCTAGCACTCTATTCACCCTTTCGGTTTGGCCATCCGTCTGGGGGTGTTAGGCTGTACTCAAATTCAATCGCGTGCCCATCGCTTCTTGCAGACTATTCCAGAACTGGCTAGTGAAAATTGGGTCACGATCGCTAACTATGCTAGAAGGAATTCCATGCAACCGCACTATCTCCCGAAGATAAATAGATGCTAGCCATGATGCGGTCCTCTTGCTCTTTACTGGGATGAAGTGAGCACTCTTCGTAAGTCTGTCAACTATGACCCATATGCTCGTGTTCCCTCTCCTTGACCTAGGCAATCCATCCACAAAATCCATAGAAATACTCTCCCACTTCCATGGCGGGACCTCCAATGGATGTAATAGCCCACCTGGTTTCTTTGATTCGGCTTTCACTTGTTGGCACACCATGCACTTTGAAACATACTCTGCCACATCTTTCTTCATTCCGGCCCAAAAGAAAATGCGCTTCATATCTCTATACATCTTATCTCCTCCCGGATGTATAGTCATCTTCGAGTGATGTGCTTCTTCGAGAACTTTATGCGCCAAATCTCCTACTTGTGGAACGCATAGCCTTCCATCACGCCTTAGCCATCCTTTATCATCAATAGTATATCTAGTAAGGTGACTAGACGTCTCACCACGAATCAACTTGTCCATGACCTCGACTATCTGTGGATCTTCCTTCTGCGAAGCCCCAACTTGATCAAGAAGTGTGGGTCTAAGCTCAAGGGATGCTAATGAACCCGTCATCGACTTAACAGCCGTCATGAAATCAAAGGTTGCCAAGAATTCTAAGTTCTTCATCTCAATGAACAAGGGGCTCAAAGTCAACCTCCTTCTGCTTAGTGCATCTGCCACAACATTACCCTTGCCAAGGGTATAAGCTATCTCGAAGTCATAAGACGCCAAGAATTCCATCCACCTTTGCTGCCTTAGATTCAGATCTTTCTGCGAGAAGAGGTACTTGAGTGACTTGTGATCAGTATACAACTCAAACCTTTCGCCTAAAAGATAGTGGCACCAGGATTTGAGTGCAAAGACGATCGCCGCTAACTCCAAATCATGAGTGGGATAGTTCTCATGAACTTTAAGTTGCCTACCCCCATAACATATCACTCTTCCCTCTTGCATCAGAACAACACCTAACCCCTTGCCACATGCATCTGTGTACACGGTAAACATCTTACCACTATCGGGTAATGCCAAAACTGGAGCTGAGGTAAGGGACCTTTTGAGCTTTTGAAAAGCAAGCTCACACTCCAAGTCCCATGCAAAGACCAAGTTCTTCTTCGTCAACTTAGTAAGAGGGGCCGAAATCTTAGCGAAGTCCCTGATGAACTTCCTATAGTAGCCCGCCAGACCGAGAAAGCTTCTTACTTCGGTTGCATTCCTCGGAGTCTTCCAGTCTTGAACCACAACCACCTTCGCAGGATCCACCGCTATGCCTTGCTTAGAAACTATATGTCCAAGAAACCGAACTTCCCTTCTCCAGAAATGACATTTGGAGAACTTGGCTTTCAACTGATGCGCTCTAAGCGTATCCATCACTTCCTTGAGATGCCTAGCATGCTCTTCCTCATCCTTTGAGAAGATCAGAATATCATCCACGAAGACGACAACAAACTTGTTAAGGAACTCCCTGAACACCCTACTCATCAAATCTACGAAGTAGGCGGGTGCATTAGTCAATTCGAATGGCATGACAAGCCATTCAAAGAATCCATCTGGAGTCCTAAACGCAGTTTTATCAATGCTATCCTCAGCTACTCTAAGCTGATGGAATCCGGTGGCTAGATCGAGCTGAGAGAAAACAGAAGCACCAACCAGCTGATCAAAGAGATCATCAATCCTCGGTAAAGGGTGCCTATTCTTCTTTGTCAGATTGTTCAACTCTCGATAATCAACACATAGACGAATCGAACCATCCGCCTTAGTAGCGAATACCACCGGAGCACCCCATTCAGAAATGCTTCGTCTAATAAAATTCTTCTCAAACAACTCCTTGATTTGCTTACTGAGCTCCCTTCTTTCACGAGGGGCCATATGCCTAACGGGCAATGATACTGGCTTGGCATTATCAACTAGATAAATGCGGAAATCTATCTCTCGTTTAGGGGGTAACCCCTTAACTTCTTCAAAGACATCAGGATAGTCTCGGACCACCCTTATAGATTGCAGATCATCGATGGACGAGTCGAGAGATTCAAGATAACATAACATGACGGGACCTCTAGGGTTACAAGAAATTTCTAGGGAATTACCGAGGCGAGTCATGAGCCTCACCACCCTATGTTCACAATTGAGAATGGCTCCATAACTGGACAACCAATCCATGCCCAAGATCAACCCATATCCCGTGAATCCGAGAACATAAGCATTACACGTGAATTCTACGGTCAAGATAGAAACCTTTAAATCCACACAAATCATAGATAGATGGGCGGAACCCTCAGTTGGATTTGAAACAAAAACGGGATCCTCAACTAGGCTAGTACTTAGGTGCAAACTTTCAACAATGTCAGAAGAGATAAAACTATGCGATGCGCCATAATCAAATAAGGTGCGAACAGGAAAATCAGAAATATAAACAAGACTTTCTACAGAAATACTACCTCGGTCCTGAACTGGAGCAGCATTGAGAGCATGCACTTGCCCTCCAGAAGGTCCTGCACGCTGATTCTGCCCTTGCCCTTGTCCTTGCTTCTTGGGGCAATCCTTGCTAAAATGTCCGGTCTCTCCACAATGAAAGCACTCGCCCGACTTCCTCTTCCTCTTCTTACAGTCTTTAGCTATGTGCCCAACATTCCCACAGTAGTGGCATTTTCTTGGATCCTTTGCCTTCGCCTTGTTGCCCTTGTTGTTCTTGTTGTTTTTGTTGTTCTGATTGCTCTGATTTCCTCCCCACTTGGAGTCTGTCTTCTTGGCTTGAGTCTCATTAGCCTTGACTTCCTTCTTGCCATTCTTATCGTCTCCTTGAAGCAATGCCATGTCTACTAGTCCTTCAAAAGTGGCCCCCATGGGTATATGAGATAGGGCTAAACCTTGTAATGGCTCGTTCAACCCTCGTGCAAAGCATAAAGCCTTCTTCTGGGGAGTATTAACCATGTCCAAACCGAATCGGGCGAGCTTGTTAAACTCATTCACATACTCCCTCAATGTCAAGTCCCCTTGCTTCAAAGATATAAACTTCTCCAATTGCAAATTCGCCTCAGCTGATGATAGAAACTTAAGCCCAAATCTTGTCCTAAAGTCGGCCCAAGTCTCTATAGGCCTCGTAACATTGGTGACCTCCCACCAATAAGCAGCTTCTTCTTTTAATAACCATGCTGCCAATAAAACCTTCCTATGATCTTCCACATCAAAGATGGCGAAGAGATCTTCAGTTTCTTTCAACCAATTTCTTGCCTCCACAAAAGTCTCCGTCCCAATGAAATTCTTGCCACCCATCGCCTTAAAGTCCTTGCAAACTTTTGCGAAATCCGCTTGCGGATTCTGAGGAGGAGGAGGAACCTCAGTTACGGTGGGCGTAGTTGCTGGGCCCGCATCGTTGGCCCTAGCTTCCAAGTACCTCCGGAACCATCCGGGAATGGTCACTCCCTCGGGAAGGTTAAGATCGGCCATACTGAAAAAGAAAAAGATAGATTCAGAACGAAGAAACGAAGGATAGTGCTATGGCTTTTGGGGAATAGCCTTTTTAAAATAACTAGACTTTTCTTGGAAAATATTTAATTGGTTTTGAAAATAGTTTTTCAAAAGGTAAGTTTTAAAAAACCTTTTTGCTCAAATCTTGTAAACCTTAGGCTCTGATACCAAATGTAACACCCCACCTCCGCCAGTGCAACTCTTGCAAGCACACTAGCTTTGGTGGGGCGTTAAAGAAGGTAAACATGCATGCAGATATCACAAGACAGAATATATAAGTAAAACAGAGTAAATAAAGCAGCGGATCAAACTAGCATTTCAAAACCATAGTCATGTTACAACAAAGTGCTTGATCATTATTTTCCAACAAACAAAGTCTAGCATAAACTGAAAAACTGAAATACATAAAGTACTATCCCCAAAGTGAAGTGATAAACCATAGCTAGCTCAATGTCCAAAACCGTACATGAGCAAATCCAGTAAGCAAGCTATAAAGATCCAAGCTGAGCTCCGATGTTCCCACCCTGAGAACCTGGGGGGGGACGGAAGAAAAGAGGCGAAAGAAAACAGGTCAGTCAAAAAGACTGGTAAGCCCTAACTACTATCTGTCCATGAACTAGTAAAGTTAACTGGCATGAGAAGCTGAGATGAACATAAGGATAACAACATACTAGCATGATGATTAACTAACAAGATAGATAAAGGTGTCATCGCATAATCAAGGTTAAGTTTTGCACCACGGGTATACTAGCATTCTAACATGTCAAGTAAAAACAAGAATTGATCCCTTGGCCCAAGCTTGGCCCAACATCATGAGATGACCTAAATCAAGGTCCAACTACACGGTCTAGTTGATCAGCTCCCTATAAGCCTAACTCGTCAAGTGTCAGTGTCATATGGCCCAAACATGAAATGTAGTTAAACTGCGCTAGGTACACCCTAGGGTGTATCAGGTCCTAGGGTGTCAACCTCAGACACAAATTCAAGTATGCACAGTCTAGATCTACTGGTACCCGTGCCTGATTCTCCAACTCCGGACTATGTGCACGACCATAGTCCGTCTGGACCTACACCGGCGTACCTACACAGCCGTCGTTTTGGTCGCTTACATGTCAGCCCAGTAATCGTGCCCCACCCTAGCCTAGTCCTAGGGTCTTATGATACTATCAAGAGGGTTACTGCTGCAAAGGACCACGCAACTAGGGTTTCTTAACGGGTTAAATGTGGTTAACCCGATCCAAACGTGGATTAAATTGGTTAAGTGTACCCAAGGTTCATGACTTAACCCCGATTAACCCATCAAGCCCAAATTGGTTAAGTATTAAGTGGACCATGACTTAACCCTAATCAGGAGGCATTCATTAACTTAATGTGCTTTAACCTCTCACATTAGACCTTGTTGTGGTTACTAGTTAAGCCGGGCGGGTCCGGGTAGCTTTACACCACAACTTGGTCTAACCTCGGGTTCGAGCACAACATGACCAACTTCTCACATTGGGTCCTATTGTTTGTAGCCACTAGTTAAGCCGGGCGGGTCCGGGTAGATTTATGCTACAAACTCAACCCAACCTCGAGTTGGCCACACTCATATTTTCTAAGTGTCATGTCCATTATGTTTCCAAAACATAATTACAAGTTAACATATCACGTCATGTTATAAAAACCATGTTTATGTCATAATGTTACCCAACCCCAACGTAATCCCATCATTTACATAATCGCATCAACGCATAAAGGATAAAATAGGGAACTTGGCATAATCATGACAAAAAGGTGTTGAAGCCACAAGTTTATCATGGTGGCATATGAAATGTACATATGTTCATATACTTGCATATTGCATTATTAGGCTTCAAAAGCATGCATAAAACCAAACTTAGCATATGAGTGATACATGGTGATAAATGACATGTAGAAGTTGCTAGTAGTTCGCATTTAGCCTCACATGCAAGTTATCATAAGGGATATGATAACTTCCATGTTGCCAAAATGCAACCTTTAATATAAAGCTTGAAGCTTTAAGCTCACAAACTCAAGTTTAACTTGTATAACATAATAACATGTGTATATTGATCAACCCAAACTTGCATAACATAGCAACATGTGTCATACATAATGATTGAACCAACTTGCATAACATAATGATCAACCAAACTTGCATATCATAATGATCAACCCAAACTTGCATCATTCATTTAACTTTAGAGTTCAATAAAAAGAAAGTAGAAAAGGGCTTACAATGCTATGAAGACACAAATGAATATTTATTATAAAGATTGAGACGAAGCCCTTATGCAATCACCAAAAAACCCAAATATGCAAGCTCCAAATGAAAAAACCTTGAGCCAAATCAATAAAAATCCTTGCTTTGTAATAGAAATGTTGCAACTTGACTTGAATGCAAACTAAGAACACTCATACAAGCTTGAAAACACTTGTATTCACTCAAAATCTCTCATATAAATAAACTTAGAAATTTTAGCATGAGAGTGGAGGCCATGAGAGGAACAAATTTGACATAGTTTAGTTGTAGGATTGAATAATGGTGATTTAGGCTAGGTTTAGGGGTCCTTTTATAGAAGATTAGGATAGTATTAGTCATAGGATTAACCCTAGATTCAATCAGAGCCTTCAAATCCCGTCACTAGCCAACAAAACAGGTCAAAACAGCCAAAATGGTGCACCAGGTTGCCTGGGTCCGACCAGGCAGGTCGACCCTGGGGTCGACTCCCCAGTCGACCTGGTCCCACCCAGGTCGACCTGGTCTGGACGGGATTTTTCCCGCCTACCCCGATTTTCTAAAATTTGAATCTGTTTTGAATTTTGAATTTTTCGTGAAACTTCGCGAGGCCATATCTCGGTCATACGAACTCCGATTTTCGAAAACTCGGACTCTATTTCGCGTATTTTTCCAAGACAAATGCAATGGCACAGCCCGTTTCCCTTGATTCAGAAATTACAGTTTAATTCTTTCTTGATTTATGTTATAACATGTTATTCAAAAATACGGGTTGTTACAGATAGGGGAAGGGTCAGTGAAATTATCTTCTTACTTAGGCCCACTTGTCCGTGAGCATGTTCCATTTACACTTAATGATTGGAGGCTACTTGGTGAAGATTTGGAAGTAGTTCTATAAAAATCCGTTCAGGTAAATAAATTTAATCCACCAAGAATGTCCATGAGCATGTTCCATTCTTGTTTTGCTGAATTTAAATAGATCATTTATTTTCTTTGCCAAATGTTTCCTCAGATATTTGCTTTTAGGATTCAATTTTTTTTTTTGTAATTCTGATATGCTAAATTAATTTGTGCTTTCTATTTGATACTCAGTTTCATCCGAAACTTTCTGTGTTTTTTAATGTGACTGATTCTGATATCACCATATGTTGCATTGTTGCATTAATTTATGAAAGTGCAGAAGATTGCCTTGCTAATGGTATGGATTCATTTGTATCAAAGCCTGTAACCCTTCAAAAACTGAAGTAGTGTCTGGAGCAGTATTTACCATACTGAATGTTGTATATTTCACACCAATATGTAAAATATAGAGAAAATGTAGTGTTCAAACAGGTTTTGTAGTCATTATTGTATCATATCTTTCCTTTTATCCATCTATTAATCAACGCCTCTTTGTAGGTCTTACCAATATTAAACATGCTGTGCCGTAGGTCAAATTATACGTTAACGCCTCTATTTAACTTTTCTCTATTGCCTTATATAATGAATTTGCTATGCACGGTCCATAAATCTGATATGTTCCTACTGCAGTTTTTTTATTATGCTGAATATATATTTTAGGTGAAATCCCCAAAAAAATGTAGATATAATATTATGCTGAATCATCAAAGCACGGAAAGGAATAACAAGAGTAGAATACTCAATAGCATATCGT
Organism: Allium sativum; assembly: GCA_030737875.1. Taxonomy (NCBI): domain Eukaryota; kingdom Viridiplantae; phylum Streptophyta; class Magnoliopsida; order Asparagales; family Amaryllidaceae; genus Allium; species Allium sativum. Next base: position 941,887,049 of record CM060916.1, on the reverse strand, counting down.
TTCTCACCTCTTATGTTGCAGGCTAGATTTAAATTAGACGAGGAATGGCAAAAGACTCCCATTTTTCAGCAAATGGGATGCATTTGGAGGTGTTCAAAAAGCATATTCGTTAAAAAAGTATTGGAAGCAAAAACCAAGGAGGAACAACTTCAACTAAAACCAGAAAACGTCAGAAGTATGAAGGAATGGAAGAAGTTCATTGAGTCAAAGACGAGTAAAGAGTTTAAGGTAATTGCAATGTAATTTTTATCATTTCTTATATGATATATAAGCGTACATAAAATGCACATTAACTAATCAATGTGATACAACTTTGTAATCTTGTTACGAAGTGAAAAATTTAAATCCATGAAGAACATGCAAATGCCACACACGTGTAGCCATCGAGGGATGGCTCGATTAACTGAAGATTTGGTGAGGAGAATACTTGATATATTAAATACGGTTATTAGTTTTGTTTAATGTTGTCTCTTTTAATGCAGAAAGAGGAAAGTATCAATCCCTCTTCCATTTGTAGATCTGATGTTTGGATTAAATCTCACACTCGAAAAAATGGTGAGCCGGTGAATACGCATGTTGCAGACGCTATTGTAAGTGCTATGTACTGTTTATTTAAGCATATTTTTTTGAAAATATATTAATTTAGAACTCATTTACAAAATATAATTTTTCACTTTTGTAGGAGAAAATAAAAAATGTTGAAAATGAATCATAGTCTAGTTTAACATGTAAGTTCAAAGAAGATTCTCTCTCACAAGTATTGGGACCAGATAGACCCGGACGACTACGAGGAATGGGAAGAGGTGTAACCATGACCAAAGCGGTTTTGTCTCAAATTAAAGATAAGGAAGTAGCTCAATGTCACCGTAGGATTTCAGAGCTAGAGCAGTTGGTTCACAGGTTAGCGAAACGTCAGGTACGGTTTCAAATTGTCCGTAAAGAAATATAGTTACCACGACACCCAACACCAACATATCATAATGGTAAGCAGAGGGTTTTCTAAGATTGAATTGTTTATGTTGTGCGAAATGCGATGCCACGCTGTGGTCAAAGAAATATTGGCTAATGCAGAGTTAATATTACGTTATGACTTATTGAAATTGTTATAGTTTAAGGGGTTTATATTACAATTTTATCTGTTAATTAATTTCGTATATGCCTACAGGATGTTTGATGAATCACAATCTCTCTTCTAGTCGATAAAATAAAATAAAAATATTGTTTTTGACTTGTAATGTTTCTGTTGAACCAGCCAAACTAAAAATCAATTTCAGTTGTAACAATAAGGTTCTTCAATCCATAATTCGAGTAAAGTTGGAAGAAAACCAAAAAGTTCATGCACAGAACGACATTTTTGGTGAACTTAATTAGTTAATCATTCCAGGAGATGATTCATTGGATAACAATATTGTTTGTCATGTGTGTTATGTGCTCCCAAATATTGGTTCTTTGATTTTGGTTGTACCATCCACAGGCCAAAGTAGAATAATCTAAAATCCACCTTTATTTTGGAAGGCATTTGTTATAACATTTGTGTCACTGATGATGGGGTTTGCATGCCCCATATTAGGATACCAAACTGGAGCGTTCAGCTTTCTATCTGAACTATTAAAAACATAACCCCAACCATGTTTGGAGCTTTTGGCGAAAGTGTGAATATCATTATCGCTTAGCTTGTGCTCTAAAATGCATATAACAAAGGGTTTAGACTTTTCAATATGTTATAATAAATCATTTTTCCTTATGAAGGAGTGTAGTCCCCTGATGCTTAATATATACGTACAAGGAATGTCTTCTATTTGTCATAGGATTGTGTTCCTCTATTTTCAGAGATATTCAGAGGAGTTTCACCTTACTGGACAAAGCTGATACATGGTATATTAATATATGAACAGTTAAGTACAGAACAACATAATTACAGCCTGTTAAAGTAAATTAGCTTAATTTTCGTCATCATTTTAAGGGAACTCAAGTGCGGTAAAAATCTAATGTCAGTATGTAGGAGTAACCATTTTTCATCATAATCTGTTATTACTGCATGTCCACTACAAATTCGTTATAAGTTTTAATTTTCTAATATATTTCAAATGTTATTGATTTGGCAGGATAAAGAAAGTTGTGAAGGGAGTGTATCTCAAATGGTAAAAGTATACCATATTGAAGTTAAAACATCATACAGAATTTTATATCTAAATCTATAATTATGTGATCTAGTTTTTATTAATTGCAGAGTAAGCATAACCAAATAGCTGACAATTGTAGTTTACTGCGTTGGCATGGGGATGATGATGAGGTTGTCGCCAATGGAAAAATTGTGTCAACTGATCCGAAAGAGCTTTTAAATGGGGTACCTTTAGGCCCGAATGCCATGAAAATCTTGGTAGTCCATCCTACAGAATCTGATGCTTTTTTGTGGAGGCCTTCGCATGGTTTCGTATATATGGGAGATGCCAAGAATGAGGTGGTAGCATGGCCAGCTGATAGAGTTATCCGCGTAAGGGAGAACTCCGAAAAACAAAGTGAGGTATGGTACAAAATATAAACTCTCTACAAATATAACTAAGCTAAGTGCTTCAATAGTGGCATATGTAGCTCCAAATTAATTTGAAAAGCGCCTTAAAATACCGTAACAAATATTAAGAATATGCTGTTTAAAATAGGTTAAGTGGTCAAATGATTTTCATAATATTTTTGTATGCTTTTGTGTATATTTACACTTGCTTTTATTAGATGACTATATTTTTTCCGTTGATAGAGCAAAACTAATAGCACAGAAAAGAAATGCAAGTTGTTTGATTGGGTTGGGAGCAAAGAATTGGTTGCCGAAGGACGAGTATACTCGAGTGATTCAAAACAAATTATTAATGGCATTCCTCTTGGACCTGAAGCCGCGATAGTTTGGGTGGACAATCCAAGAAAAGAAGATGCTTTTTTGTGGAGACCCATAGTAGGTATGACATGCATCGGAGAAGCCATTGGTAAGAAAATAGCATGGCCAACATCAAAATTGGTTTTTGAAGACATAACACCACCTACTCCTGTGAGCAGCGTGCCAGCATCTCAAACGGTATATGTTTATATTGCTAATATTTATTTATAAGATTTTTTGATAATGTTTCAACATTTTTTTTATATGATTAGGCTGCAAATTTCACGCCGAATACCAAGTGCAAGCTGTTTGACGTGGAGGGCACAGGAAAAATAGTAGCTGAAGGTACTGTATCTTCAGTTGATCCAAATGATAAGGTTCATTCTATTCCACTGGGACCAAATGCAATAAGAGTTTGGGTGGATATTGTTAAAGTCCCAGATGCACCTCTATGGAGGCCTACGTCATTCATGGATTGCTTATCAGAAGCTATTGGTTCGACGGTTGCATGGCCTACTGCGAATGTTTGAGCGGATTCAACTTCTACGTAAGTTTCACACATCTTGTTTATATACGTAATCGTGCACTTGTTTTATTAAAAGGGGCATACAATTAAAAAAATAAATGGAAAGACAGATGAGAAAATTCTAAGAGAGCCCAGAGCCCAAAAATAAAAATTTAGATAATGCTCCGGTTACAAATTAATTATATTGATTAATTTTTGTAAATATATATTGCTAAGTTTTACTTGAATCTGCATATATTAAAGTTACATGTGGCGTTCAAAAATACACTGTTATATAACCTGAAGCAATTTTAGAAAAAAAGGGTATTGGAATCTTTGAATCGAAATCAAAATGGAATTTTCAACATTTCTAGAATGAGGCTGAAATGCTGGAATATTTGAATGTGGGATCGAAAACGAAAAACAATGATTTGATTCTTAATATAAATCTTTCATTCCTGCGGGCTTTTGAAGCAAAGTCATTGCCTAAATTTAGTATGTATTTGTAAAGTGCTGCACAATGGGCAGTTAATCAATTAATTTTTTTGATTACTACCATGTTTGTATTATATGAAATTTAATATTTTAGTGAAAAGGAAGATGATAGGGAAACTGAGAGGAGACGAGAGTTTTTTGTTCTCTACAGAACCAAATGGAAAGAAAGTGGAGAGCTTTCTGATAGATGAGAGATTTTAACAGGTGTAAACAGTTGACGTAACAAAAATTCAGGAAATAAATCTGAAAAAATTGCTAAAACATTTATTACCAAACTTGCGTTATTGTGTTCGTTATTGATTATCCTTATATATAATGTTTCTCAATCGGATCTATTTGTACCGAAAGGTAATTAATTGAAGTTTCAGTTTCAGTGTCAGAAATAGTTATATATGTAAATAAAAGGTATTAAGATAAATTTAGTTTAGTTATACATTAGTAAACGTTAACGTTAAAAATAAAATTTCAATGGATTTATAAAGTGGGAAAGAACTGAAAGAGATCAGCTAACGGGGGAAACAAATACACATTACTAATTAAATAGAGTAAATTGATTAAAAACATAAAACACGAAATTAATTAATGTTTAAAGATGGCTAGGTCGACACATAAGTCATTTAGGTCGAATGAATGGTGTGTGCGGTAAGGTTGCAAAAGAAATTATCAATATTACTCATGGTGTAGATTCCAATTCTACTCAGACCGTGATCGTTGATTTTATGACAAATCAGAATCAATTTTAAGAAAACTGATTTCACTGTTTGAATTTTTGGTACATAGTATTTTTGATTTTTGACTGATTGTTTTCACTGGAGTAATATTATGGTCATTTTGACTGATGAATAAATAAATTACAAACAATATAGCATGTCTTACATTTGGAAATAAGAAGCATGGCAGTATATTATGTACTCTGCAGCCTAAATGTGAAAGTTAATCAATCATCGTCAAACTTGTGGACCATGAACATATGTTTATCATAATTTGGTTGTTCTTAAAAATTAAACTTTTATCTTTCCTAAATGAATCACGATTAAGTCCAAGAACTTTCAGTGATATTTTGGGTTTGGGCAACATCAATAATGTCAGTAATCTATTCCACATGAACACCAAAATTAGGTAAAATTACATTATAAAACCTTATGGTTTGATCCAATTTCATTAAAATTCAGTTTGGTGTATTACTTGATATCTAATAGAGCAATAATTTAGACACGGAGTAGGATGACATCCCATTTGAAGATAGTCGGAAAATTAAAAAAAATAAGAACTGTAAATAAATAAGAGTCACATACAATGTTTTATCATGAATTTACAGAAAAGGAAAGCATGATTTGTATATGTGGAGGAATAAATCAATGTGGGTCTCCATGCATTTTCCGAAAACTGCAGTTTGACCCAAATAGCCTAAACGTCTCTTTTGTTTTGTCTTTTCACGTGGAAAGACATTCACTGCACCTGAAATAGGTTCTTAGAATTTTGAAGAATGACCTGAAGGGAATTGTAGATGGACGAGGAGTTCTGGTTTAGATGGTTAGGAAAATTACTACGCCAATTTTACATAAACTACGCCAATTTTACATACTTGAATGACCTGAAATAGGTTCTTAGAATTTTTCATAAACTACACCAATTTTACATATGGAACAGAATGTGGAACTGTTTGATTTTGAATTATGTATCTTAATAGTAAATGCAAAATTAGTTTATACATATGAAGCCTGTTTATGAAAGTGCTTAAGACCAAAAAAAATTCATGTACTAATCTGCACAACGTGTATGTATTTCTGGTGAATATTCCTGTTAATATGTCAGTTATAAGAGCGTATATGTGCATAGTTGTAAAAACCCGTAACTTCCCCGTAAAGGAAAGCGACGGATAGTTCGAGAACAAACCACAACAGAACACATACAGAAGAACATTTCATTGTATATTACAACAATGCACCAGATTACAAGAATATACAGAGTATGAATAAATATTACACAGAAATATCAGAGATTTAAATTACATTTAAATACATAGCGGCGGAAAATAATAAAATACACAACTAGAAGAGATACACGGATACAAAGCTTTCCGGATATCATTCCAGCTGTAAACCAGGATCCTGTGAATATAAATCTGCAAAACCAAAACTACTAGCTGCCCGTGTCAAAATAGGGGCACCCAGAGTTTAGGTTAAAACAATAAACTCCAGGTCAGTCATGTGACTGGTGTGAGAACTAAAACAGTTATTAATCTTTATTTTAAAGATAGGTAAATCAAGGGACCACGCCATATAACACGGAACGGGTTTCCTCCCAAGGATACCAGTGCATAAAACAAACAGCGCAATGCTAAATAAAGAAAAATGAAGCTGTTATAAGACCCAGGTCCCATCACACAATGCAACGCAGCCGAGGATAGGGTTTTCCCTTATAACAGCCAAAGAATGCTTGATACGGTTAAAACAAATCGTTTGATACTATTATAAGTGCATAGTGTATAAAACAACTTCAAATCATAAGTATCAATCATAGGCGGCATGAGCGCCCCATCCCACTATGTCACCATATATAGGTTTACATATAAAACCGCAAAGTCACGTATTTGGAAATTGGATTTCCGTCTATGAACCGAGGCAAAAGATAGTCCTCAACCGATTCGAGACGCTCTAGCCCGTGTCTCAGGCAAGCGCGCAGACAAGCCTTGGATCCTCAGGGCCGGTCCACCGATGTGGATTATTATGCCTGAACAATACGTCTCCCCGCCCTTTGGGGCGTCAATGAGCCAAAAAATGACTCCATCGGACCCGGATCGTCCGATCAAACCGAGGCGCCTCGCAACAGCAACAACCACATAAGTCAAACTCGTCAGGGCGTGTAAAACCACTGACGCCACTTCTAGCTAGAAAGAAACGCATGCCCTCCCTGACATCCTCTCCCGTTTTTAGTTCATACCGGGTGTGAAACACGCGAGGTAAACGTTACACAAAGCTACGCCACAAAGGCCTTGCTTTGATCATTACCACAAGACTTTGCTTTTCAACAGAAGCCTCGATCAATTGCCACTTAGGCATGCCACACAGGCAATTCACTCCATGCGTTTGATATCCATCCATATATAACCCCTGAGCTCGTACGTCTCAGAGAAGGGCGTTAAGCAAGAGAATAAATTCTCCGCCGCCAAACAGATATATATTTAATAGAGATCAATCACACGGACTAAAATCCAATGTCAGACACACAGTCCATTTACAAGTCCGTTCTGGGTCTGAACGAAACCGGAGGCACCTAGTACCCCGCATATCCATCGATCTCCAAGTACGTCTGGACGATCACCAACTGTTTCCATCTTCTTGGGTGTACAGCCCAATCAAGATCATCAGTAATTACCCAAACGACGTGAAGACTTCTGGTCTTCGACCACCATCTTCATCTTCGACTTATCGTCGTATCAGTTATTCAGAATGGGATAAACCCGGTCTTTCCGAATAACTCGCGTATATTTTAAATAAGTGTTACACAAACACAACATACGCCTCATTCCAATCCATTAGTCACTAACCGTAAATTAATCAAGAGAATAATTCCCCAAATATTAACCCCGAAGGCCGGAACCAACATCAGATCAATATCCAGAAAATCATTCTGCTTAGCTAACCGACCGTTAGTTTCTAAATTTCACATTCATAGGGAAAGGTTCCCATTAATTTTATCAAAGATAAATTCTTGAATTTATGCTTTAATCTACTTTTGAATATCAATTCAAACTAGTCGGGATTAGCGAACCTTACCGAAGTAATCATTTGTTTTAATTTCCCAATCCCAACCTATTCATCCCATGAAGTAAAACTGGTTATACTTCATATCTGACACCACGGTGTTATCGGTAAATTCAATTACCATTTCACGTTCAAATCTAATTAAAGATTTAACTATCGCCTGGAGCAAAACTGGTGATACTCCATTCTCGATTATTTCAATCTAATTAAAGATTCATTAAAACTCCACTTAGTTTTAATCGTTAACTGGGTTAAAGAATCAGTGTCATTTAAAACACGGTTCACGATAAACCCAAAATCACATTCATTAATTATCGGGTTAAAGAACAAGTGTTATTTAAAACACTGTTCACGATAAACCCAAAAATCAATATCAATTCAATTCCAATTAAATATCATTTAATTGGTACACTTCATTAAATCTAAATAAAAAGATTTAATCTTTTCTCAACTGGGTTCAAGAACAGTGTTAGTGAAGACACCATTCACGACAAACCCAAATCACATTTGATATTCAATATAAGGCTCTGAATAGAAAATATATCGGCTTATATTCAATATCAAATTCTACGATTAACAAATGTCGTATTGGAAATAACGATATAAATATATATCTTTCAAATTTCCATAACAACATCCGTATAATCACGAATTCCAACATCGAAATATTCCGAAGACAATTTCGATTCAAATCCACTCCAATGCAATCATTGGAAATTTTGGTTATTTTTAAAACCCTTTTCGAATTCAATTTATTTATTTAAAAATAAATAGAATTATAATTCTAGTTCAAAACTAGTTCATTTCGATAAAAATCTATTTTTATCTTTTCTAATATGGAGTTTTTCATCCTAATTCTTTCTAAATCATTTCTTATGATTTTACACAAGTTGTTACTATTTTTAATAATTTTATCAAGGCCTGTACAGTTGATTTCCATCAATGGCCATCGAACTGCACTTACAGCGACCTTTTTCAAATTTGATTTGGACATAATCCCAAATCCAACCGTTAGATTTCTAATTTCTAATATTCATTAGAAAGCTCTTTTCGATACGAACCCAACGGTTCCGGTTTTAGGAGAATCCGACGGTCGGATCTCCCGTAATGTCCGTTTGAAATAAATGGTCGAAATTCGCGAACTGCCGCGGCGCGGCGCGTTCTATTCAGGCCATTATATTATATATATAATATATATTTCGTCGATTGCTATTTAAAACGAATTATATAAATAGTTTTAAATTCGTTTCAAAAGCAATTTCAACTTCCTTTTCAATTCAAATCAAAATTGAATTCTTCTTTATAAATTCGTTTTAAAATTCATTTCTATTCAATTCAAATTTCAATTCAATTTGAATTCATTTCAATTCGTTTTCAATTCAATTTGAATTCGTTTTCAATTCATTTCGAAATCGTTTTCAATTCAATTCATTTCGAAATCGTTTTCAATTCAATTCATTTCGAAATCGTTTTCAATTCATTTCGAAATCGTTTTCAATGCATTTCATTTCGAAATCGTTTTCAATTCAATTCATTTCGAAATCGTTTTCAATTCAATTCATTTCGAAATCGTTTTCAATTCAATTCATTTCGAAATCGTTTTCAATTCAATTCATTTCGAAATCGTTTACGTCAAAATGGCGTCAATCTAATCAACACGGCTTCATAAATTTCTATTTTCAAATATTCTATTTCAAATATTTCTTTTTCAAAATAGTTGTTATTATCAAAATATTTCGTTCAACACATGACCAATCTCAATGGATGAGTACTGTCAACACATGAACTTTTATTTTATATTGATAAGGATGTAAATTTTATTACTAAAATATTTGGTTCAACACATGACCAATCTCAATGGATGAGTTCTGTCAACACATGAACCTTTATTTTATATTGATAAGGATGTAAATTTTATTACTAAAATATTTGGTTCAACACATGACCAATCTCAATGGATGAGTACTGTCAACACATGAACCTTTATTTTATATTGTTCTTTATTTTCTAAATTGGAATGAGGCCCAATCAATTACCATATGACGTTAATTATATGGATTCCATACAACACATGTATATAATAGCAATAATAAACAATCAAACATCAACCAAAGTGCACTACACTGTATAAGCATCAAATATAGATATCTTACGCTTATAACAGCCTGTCAATCAATCGATCGACATATTTAATCAATCAGGATGAGTGAACTTCAAATTTCATCCCAAACCCGTGTGGGGTTTCAAACAATCAAACACAGATTTTTAGTTGTGCAGTTGGGCGATGTGTAAAATTTATCGACCCATTCAATATCAGTCAAATCAGTGTATATAAACAAATCGGCCGATTTGTTTATAAATATTTATTTATTCATTTTCACGTTAAAACTATATTTTTAATGATAATATATTTTATTTTAACACATGAATTTCTATTCATTTCATTTACACAATAAAAATGATATTTTTATTTTTCTAACATATTTTAGAAAATTTCGGCGGCATAACGGCATGATACTAGAAACGGGACGAGGCCTAGCCTTATCCCCGGTCTAGTGAAGGCCCACGCCATTCACACATCAATCCAATCAATTTTATTTCACCAAACAATTCAGTTCAAACCAAATAATTTAACCAACTACACAACCAAACAATTTAACAAACAAGCCATCCATGGTCTGTGGATGACGGGTGTCGGGTGCTACTAAGCACCGTCTGCATCCTAGTATATATATATGTATGTATGTATGTATAACTAGAATAAGAAAATTAGAGTGAGGAGTTCTCACCGAGGGATCCACTCCTCCATTCTCTATTTCTGAACGGGTTGGATTCTGTCCTGCTTTCGATCAATTCCATCACACCCTTATTCACATTGTTTATAATAAAAATCACATTTTTATAATGAAGTCATTTAAAGAAAAATCATATCTTTATTTTTCTAAAAGTATAAAAACCATATTTTTATTTTTCCTATGTATTAAAAATTATATTTTTATGTTTCTAGAAATCATATCCTTTTGTTATTAAAAATATAATCTTTTTGCTTTCAAAAATCTCGTCTTTCCTTATATCAAAAATCTCGACTTTCCTTATTATAAAAAGAAATCTCCTCTTCTTACTATGAAAAATCATTTCTTATGTAATTGAAAAACCATATATTTTCTATAATCAAATTCATTATTTCATATCAAAGAAAATTTATTTTCAGATCAAAGAAAACCAAATTTGTAATCAAAGAAAGATCTATATATTTTCGCTATTCATATATGGAAAAATTATATTTTTATTCGCTACCCAAATAATAAAAATCACATTTAATTTTGTCTACTCCATAGTAAATATCATTTTAATTTCAACGCTATAAAAATAAATAAAAACCAAATCTTTGTATATGTTATATCATATATAAAAATCGTATATTTTAAAAACGATGCTCACCTAAATAAAATCGAACCTTTTCTATATAAGTTATATTTAAGAATCACATTATTATCTACTGCAAAATTAATTAAGTCAGATTTAAAAATAAATAAAACAAAGCTTACATTGTTTTCAGCGAAGAAAGGGGGTGCCGGAGTTCGTCGCTGGTGGCTGGAAAGGGGACTGGAGGCGCTCGGCGTTGGGGATCTCGCGGCTTCAGGCATTGGAGGTGGGTTTGGGGCAGAGGGGGTTGATGGAAGAACTCGCGGTGGCTCTCAGGCGGCGGATGGGAGCTCGGCTAGGGTTCGATGGCGTCGGCGATGGGTGCTGGGTCTCGCGGGTCAGGGTTTTTGGGGGGGGGGACGGTTTTAGGCGGAGCGGTCGCGAGAAGGAAGGGGGGTCGAGGGTTGATCTGAGAAGGGAGGAGGAGAGCGCGGAGGGGAGAAGAAGGGGGGGTTCGCCTAAGGCGCGACGCCGACCAGAGGGGGAGGGCATCGACGGAAAATCCAGATCGAGGGTGGCTTCCGCATTTTTTTTTTTATTATCTGAAGGGCGTTGACCAAATGAGAGAGAAAAGGAGGGGGCTTGAATGTGTGAATGGAGGGAAGGGCCTATATAATATATTATATAATATTTAATTTCCAATTTTCATTTCATAATGTGATCTTCGTTAGAACTCCAAATCAAACCCAACGACTGTCGTCCCTAGCATATTACCCCCATTCCGAACACAATGGGATATGTTTCGCAACCCAATTCGGCTGTTACGATCAGTTTTCGTTTGAATTAAAATTTAAATCTTTATATATTCAATTTAAACGCACATTTCAATTTACCGGGGTCACATACTAACTCGAAAAATCCCATGAAAATATTTTCTAGCTTCGTATTGATGATACGGTCCTAACAAAACTAGTTTCGCCGAATTCTGAGACCGTTAGAAAAATGGCCATTTTCCAGTCGATTAAAATCAACTGAAACTGGTCAAACGCGTTTTCCTTTGCTACGCTCACATATTGATTCGAAAAATTATGAAATTTGAAACCTAGCAATAATTTGACACTGCGGACCCAACAAAAGTGGTTTCGTCGAAATCCGAGGTCATTTGCAAAATTTCCATTTTTAAGGGCCTGAATTCCATAGCGACTATTCAGAATTTTCAACTGGACATATCTTTTGATTCCCACTATGAAATTTTGATTATTCGGATTCGTTGGAAAGATATTATCAATTAGATTCCATTATTTTTGGTTTCACTAAAATCCGGATTGTTTTGCACCCGGTACATTCAATTGAAGTTTGAAATCGAATTATCGAACTACCGCACCATTTTCAATTCTATTTATAAATATATATATAAATATTTATATTCTAACGACGACGTATATAATATATACGTTCGAATTCTATTCAAAATAAATTTCTCGTCGATATTATTTAAAATTCTCTATTTTAAATATACTAAATTCGCTAAAATTGCCAAAATAAAAATTTTAAACTGACCCAGATTTTGCGGGTTATTACAATCTCCCCCACTTAAAACTTTTCGTCCCCGAAAAGGAACAAAGTCGAAAGTGGTTTGATCCATCAACTCTACGTTCGATCTGGCTTCCATTCTCTAACTCTTTAGTTTCTGAGAATTTTCAAAATTTCAAAAATTTGGCTAACACCCTAAATTTTCGAAAAATTTCGCCATAACCTCCCCTGCACCGGGAGCATCGGGGAATTTCAAATAGCTTCCCCGGTCCTTCTGATCTCAAAAAGATAAAGAAAAAGCCAAGCGGCTAGCCAATAGGCTCATAAAATCATCACCCAAACAAAACAGCAAATTATGTAGTAAACATGTACCTATTTGTCGGGCAAACAAATTTTATTCTCTGCTCCAGCCTCCTTGCTATGACCTGTTCAAGGTAAGTACATATATATGCAAGCATATGCGACCAATTCTCAATACAGTTCATTATTTGATTCAATTATGTATAATGGTTCAAAATTATCAATCAAATAAACAAACAACACAAACATCAATCAATTAGTGAATTAACGTTTCAAATTCATAATTTTGATATATATAAAGAAAATCATGTTTTGATGCCAAATCACAACAATGTATTCTAGCTATATTAGTTTTGGTTCTCACACCAGTCTAATGGAAATATATAGAAAATCACACCTTCGAAACTCGAACATAAATGTTGATGATGCGATCGCTATCATCAATATCATCTTCGGGCGACTAGAGTGTGATGCTATATCTATCCAATATATTAAAACTTTGAATATGCGTTTGCAAGGCGTATATGCAAATTCTTTATATACTGAATTGTCCAAATCCATATACATATATAATCAAATACGAAAAATTGATTTTAAATTTTCAAAACAAAATTGACTTTCATTTAAAAATATACTCTTCACACTCGTTCTAGGATACTACTGATCCCATCTCTAACGAGTCATTCCCATTGGATTTTACTAATCCAATATCTGATGAATTCTTTCGTATGGTTCTAATGTGCCTTGTTCTCTGCTTTGTAAACCAAAGCTCTGATACCAACTGTAAAAACCCGTAACTTCCCCGTAAAGGAAAGCGACGGATAGTTCGAGAACAAACCACAACAGAACACATACAGAAGAACATTTCATTGTATATTACAACAATGCATCAGATTACAAGAATATACAGAGTATGAATAAATATTACACAGAAATATCAGAGATTTAAATACATAGTGGCGGAAAATAATAAAATACACAACTAGAAGAGATATACGGATACAAAGCTTTCCGGATATCATTCCAGCTGTAAACCAGGATCCTGTGAATATAAATCTGCAAAACCAAAACTACTAGCTGCCCGTGTCAAAAGGGGCACCCAGAGTTTAGGTTAAAACAATAAACTCCAGGTCAGTCATGTGACTGGTGTGAGAACTAAAACAGTTATTAATCTTTATTTTAAAGATAGGTAAATCAAGGGACCACGCCATATAACACGGAACGGGTTTCCTCCCAAGGATACCAGTGCATAAAACAAACAGCGCAATGCTAAATAAAGAAAAATGAAGCTGTTATAAGACCCAGGTCCCATCACATAATGCAACGCAGCCGAGGATAGGGTTTTCCCTTATAACAGCCAAAGAATGCTTGATACGGTTAAAACAAATCGTTTGATACTAGTATAAGTGCATAGTGTATAAAACAACTTCAAATCATAAGTATCAATCATAGGCGGCATGAGCGCCCCATCCCACTATGTCACCATATATAGGTTTACATATAAAACCGCAAAGTCACGTATTTGGAAATTGGATTTCCGTCTATGAACCGAGGCAAAAGATAGTCCTCAACCGATTCGAGACGCTATAGCCCGTGTCTCAGGCAAGCGCGCAGGCAAGCCTTGGATCCTCAGGGCCGGTCCACCGATGTGGATTATTATGCCTGAACAATACGTCTCCCCGCCCTTTGGGGCGTCAATGAGCCAAAAAATGACTCCATCGGACCCGGATCGTCCGATCAAACCGAGGCGCCTCGCAACAGCAACAACCACATAAGTCAAACTCGTCAGGGCGTGTAAAACCACTGACGCCACTTCTAGCTAGAAAGAAACGCATGCCCTCCCTGACGTCCTCTCCCGTTTTTGGTTCATACCGGGTGTGAAACACGCGAGGTAAACGTTACACAAAGCTACGCCACAAAGGCCTTGCTTTGATCATCACCACAAGACTTTGCTTTTCAACAGAAGCCTCGATCAATTGCCACTTAGGCATGCCATACAGGCAATTCACTCCATGCGTTTGATATCCATCCATATATAACCCCTGAGCTCGTACGTCTCAGAGAAGGGCGTTAAGCAAGAGAATAAATTCTCCGCCGCCAAACAGATATATATTTAATAGAGATCAATCACACGGACTAAAATCCAATGTCAGACACACAGTCCATTTACAAGTCCGTTCTGGGTCTGAACGAAACCGGAGGCACCTAGTACCCCGCATATCCATCGATTTCCAAGTACGTCTGGACGATCACCAACTGTTTCCATCTTCTTGGGTGTACAGCCCAATCAAGATCATCAGTAATTACCCAAACGACGTGAAGACTTCTGGTCTTCGACCACCATCTTCATCTTCGACTTATCGTCGTATCAGTTATTCAGAATGGGATAAACCCGGTCTTTCCGAATAATTCGCGTATATTATAAATAAGTGTTACACAAACACAACATACGCCTCATTCCAATCCATTAGTCACTAACCGTAAATTAATCAAGAGAATAATTCCCCAAATATTAACCCCGAAGGCCGGAACCAACATCAGATCAATATCCAGAAAATCATTCTGCTTAGCTAACCGACCGTTAGTTTCTAAATTTCACATTCATAGGGAAAGGTTCCCATTAATTTTATCAAAGATAAATTCTTGAATTTATGCTTTAATCTACTTTTGAATATCAATTCAAACTAGTCGGGATTAGCGAACCTTACCGAAGTAATCATTTGTTTTAATTTCCCAATCCCAACCTATTCATCCCATGAAGTAAAACTGGTTATACTTCATATCTAACACCACGGTGTTATCGGTAAATTCAATTACCATTTCACGTTCAAATCTAATTAAAGATTTAACTATCGCCTGGAGCAAAACTGGTGATACTCCATTCTCGATTATTTCAATCTAATTAAAGATTCATTAAAACTCCACTTAGTTTTAATCGTTAACTGGGTTAAAGAATCAGTGTCATTTAAAACACGGTTCACGATAAACCCAAAATCACATTCATTAATTATCGGGTTAAAGAACAAGTGTTATTTAAAACACTGTTCACGATAAACCCAAAAATCAATATCAATTCAATTCCAATTAAATATCATTTAATTGGTACACTTCATTAAATCTAAATAAAAAGATTTAATCTTTTCTCAACTGGGTTCAAGAACAGTGTTAGTGAAGACACCATTCACGACAAACCCAAATCACATTTGATATTCAATATAAGGCTCTGAATAGAAAATATATCGGCTTATATTCAATATCAAATTCTACGATTAACAAATGTCGTATTGGAAATAACGATATAAATATATATCTTTCAAATTTCCATAACAACATCCGTATAATCACGAATTCCAACATCGAAATATTCCGAAGACAATTTCGATTCAAATCCACTCCAATGCAATCATTGGAAATTTTGGTTATTTTTAAAACCCTTTTCGAATTCAATTTATTTATTTAAAAATAAATAGAATTATAATTCTAGTTCAAAACTAGTTCATTTCGATAAAAATCTATTTTTATCTTTTCTAATATGGAGTTTTTCATCCCAATTCTTTCTAAATCATTTCTTATGATTTTACACAAGTTATTACTATTTTTAATAATTTTATCAAGGCCTGTACAGTCGATTTCCATCAATGGCCATCGAACTGCACTTACAGCGACCTTTTTCAAATTTGATTTGGACATAATCCCAAATCCAACCGTTAGATTTCTAATTTCTAATATTCATTAGAAAGCTCTTTTCGATACGAACCCAACGGTTCCGGTTTTAGGAGAATCCGACGGTCGGATCTCCCGTAATGTCCGTTTGAAATAAATGGTCGAAATTCGCGAACTGCCGCGGCGCGGCGCGTTCTATTCAGGCCATTATATTATATATATAATATATATTTCGTCGATTGCTATTTAAAACGAATTATATAAATAGTTTTAAATTCGTTTCAAAAGCAATTTCAACTTCCTTTTCAATTCAAATCAAAATTGAATTCTTCTTTATAAATTCGTTTTAAAATTCATTTCTATTCAATTCAAATTTCAATTCAATTTGAATTCATTTCAATTCGTTTTCAATTCAATTTGAATTCGTTTTCAATTCATTTCGAAATCGTTTTCAATTCAATTCATTTCGAAATCGTTTTTAATTCAATTCATTTCGAAATCGTTTTCAATTCATTTCGAAATCGTTTTCAATTCAATTCATTTCGAAATCGTTTTCAATGCATTTCATTTCGAAATCGTTTTCAATTCAATTCATTTCGAAATCGTTTTCAATTCAATTCATTTCGAAATCGTTTTCAATTCAATTCATTTCGAAATCGTTTTCAATTCAATTCATTTCGAAATCGTTTACGTCAAAATGGCGTCAATCTAATCAACACGGCTTCATAAATTTCTATTTTCAAATATTCTATTTCAAATATTTCTTTTTCAAAATAGTTGTTATTATCAAAATATTTCGTTTAACACATGACCAATCTCAATGGATGAGTACTGTCAACACATGAACTTTTATTTTATATTGATAAGGATGTAAATTTTATTACTAAAATATTTGGTTCAACACATGACCAATCTCAATGGATGAGTTCTGTCAACACATGAACCTTTATTTTATATTGATAAGGATGTAAATTTTATTACTAAAATATTTGGTTCAACACATGACCAATCTCAATGGATGAGTACTGTCAACACATGAACCTTTATTTTATATTGTTCTTTATTTTCTAAATTGGAATGAGGCCCAATCAATTACCATATGACGTTAATTATATGGATTCCATACAACACATGTATATAATAGCAATAATAAACAATCAAACATCAACCAAAGTGCACTACACTGTATAAGCATCAAATATAGATATCTTACGCTTATAACAGCCTGTCAATCAATCGATCGACATATTTAATCAATCAGGATGAGTGAACTTCAAATTTCATCCCAAACCCGTGTGGGGTTTCAAACAATCAAACACAGATTTTTAGTTGTGCAGTTGGGCGATGTGTAAAATTTATCGACCCATTCAATATCAGTCAAATCAGTGTATATAAACAAATCGGCCGATTTGTTTATAAATATTTATTTATTCACTTTCACGTTAAAACTATATTTTTAATGATAATATATTTTATTTTAACACATGAATTTCTATTCATTTCATTTACACAATAAAAATGATATTTTTATTTTTCTAACATATTTTAGAAAATTTCGGCGGCATAACGGCACGATACTAGAAACGGGACGAGGCCTAGCCTTATCCCCGGTCTAGTGAAGGCCCACGCCATTCACACATCAATCCAATCAATTTTATTTCACCAAACAATTCAGTTCAAACTAAATAATCTAACAAACTACACAACCAAACAATTTAACAAACAAGCCATCCATGGTCTGTGGATGACGGGTGTCGGGTGCTACTAAGCACCGTCTGCATCCTAGTATATATATATATATATATATATATATATATATATATGTACGTATAACTAGAATAAGAAAATTAGAGTGAGGTGTTCTCACCGAGGGATCCACTCCTCCATTCTCTATTTCTGAACGGGTTGGATTCTGTCCTGCTTTCGATCAATTCCATCACACCCTTATTCACACTGTTTATAATAAAAATCACATTTTTATAATGAAGTCATTTAAAGAAAAATCATATCTTTATTTTTCTAAAAGTATAAAAACCATATTTTTATTTTTCCTATGTATTAAAAATTATATTTTTATGTTTCTAGAAATCATATCCTTTTGTTATTAAAAATATAATCTTTTCGCTTTCAAAAATCTCGTCTTTCCTTATATCAAAAATCTCGACTTTCCTTATTATAAAAAGAAATCTCCTCTTCTTACTATGAAAAATCATTTCTTATGTAATTGAAAAACCATATATTTTCTGTAATCAAATTCATTATTTCATATCAAAGAAAATTTATTTTCAGATCAAAGAAAACCAAATTTGTAATCAAAGAAAGATCTATATATTTTCGCTATTCATATATGGAAAAATTATATTTTTATTCGCTACCCAAATAATAAAAATCACATTTAATTTTGTCTACTCCATAGTAAATATCATTTTAATTTCAACGCTATAAAAATAAATAAAAACCAAATCTTTGTATATGTTATATCATATATAAAAATCGTATATTTTAAAAATGATGCTCACCTAAATAAAATCGAACCTTTTATATATAAGTTATATTTAAGAATCACATTATTATCTACTGCAAAATTAATTAAGTCAGATTTAAAAATAAATAAAACAAAGCTTACATTGTTTTCAGCGAAGAAAGGGGGTGCCGGAGTTCGTCGCTGGTGGCTGGAAAGGGGACTGGAGGCGCTCGGCATTGGGGATCTCGCGGCTTCAGGCATTGGAGGTGGGTTTGGGGCAGAGGGGGGTGATGGAAGAACTCGCGGTGGCTCTCAGGCGGCGGATGGGAGCTCGGCTAGGGTTCGGTGGCGTCGGCGATGGGTGCTGGGTCTCGCGGGTCAGGGTTTTTGGGGGGGGGGACGGTTTTAGGCGGAGCGGTCGCGAGAAGGAAGGGGGGTCGAGGGTTGATCTGAGAAGGGAGGAGGAGAGCGCGGAGGGGAGAAGAAGGGGGGGTTCGCCTAAGGCGCGACGCCGACCAGAGGTGGGGGCATCGACGGAAAATCCAGATCGAGGGTGGCTTCCGCATTTTTTTTTTATTATCTGAAGGGCGTTGACCAAATGAGAGAGAAAAGGAGGGGGCTTGAATGTGTGAATGGAGGGAAGGGCCTATATAATATATTATATAATATTTAATTTCCAATTTTCATTTCATAATGTGATCTTCGTTAGAACTCCAAATCAAACCCAACGACTGTCATCCCTAGCATATTACCCCCATTCCGAACACAATGGGATATGTTTCGCAACCCAATTCGGCTGTTACGAACAGTTTTCGTTTGAATTAAAATTTAAATCTTTATATATTCAATTTAAACGCACATTTCAATTTACCGGGGTCACATACTAACTCGAAAAATCCCATGAAAATATTTTCTAGCTTCGTATTGATGATACGGTCCTAACAAAACTAGTTTCGCCGAATTCTGAGACCGTTAGAAAAATGGCCATTTTCCAGTCGATTAAAATCAACTGAAACTGGTCAAACGCGTTTTCCTTTGCTACGCTCACATATTGATTCGAAAAATTATGAAATTTGAAACCTAGCAATAATTTGACACTGCGGACCCAACAAAAGTGGCTTCGTCGAAATCCGAGGTCATTTGCAAAATTTCCATTTTTAAGGGCCTGAATTCCATAGCGACTATTCAGAATTTTCAACTGGACATATCTTTTGATTCCCGCTATGAAATTTTGATTATTCGGATTCGTTGGAAAGATATTATCAATTAGATTCCATTATTTTTGGTTTCACTAAAATCCGGATTGTTTTGCACCCGGTACATTCAATTGAAGTTTGAAATCGAATTATCGAACTACCGCGCCATTTTCAATTCTATTTATAAATATTTATATTCTAACGACGACGTATATAATATATACGTTCGAATTCTATTCAAAATAAATTTCTCGTCGATATTATTTAAAATTCTCTATTTTAAATATACTAAATTCGCTAAAATTGCCAAAATAAAAATTTTAAACTGGCCCAGATTTTGCGGGTTATTACAATCTCCCCCACTTAAAACTTTTCGTCCCCGAAAAGGAACAAAGTCGAAAGTGGTTTGATCCATCAACTCTACGTTCGATCTGGCTTCCATTCTCCAACTCTTTAGTTTCTGAGAATTTTCAAAATTTCAAAAATTTGGCTAACACCCTAAATTTTCGAAAAATTTCGCCATAACCTCCCCTGCACCGGGAGCATCGGGGAATTTCAAATAGCTTCCCCTGTCCTTCTGATCTCAAAAAGAAAAAGAAAAAGCCAAGCGGCTAGCCAATAGGCTCATAAAATCATCACCCAAACAAAACAGCAAATTATGTAGTAAACATGTACCTATTTGTCGGGCAAACAAATTTTATTCTCTGCTCCAGCCTCCTTGCTATGACCTGTTCAAGGTAAGTACATATATATGCAAGCATATGCGACCAATTCTCAATACAGTTCATTATTTGATTCAATTATGCATAATGGTTCAAAATTATCAATCAAATAAACAAACAACACAAACATCAATCAATTAGTGAATTAACGTTTCAAATTCATAATTTTGATATATATAAAGAAAATCATGTTTTGATGCCAAATCACAACAATGTATTCTAGCTATATTAGTTTTGGTTCTCACACCAGTCTAATGGAAATATATAGAAAATCACACCTTCGAAACTCGAACATAAATGTTAATGATGCGATCGCTATCATCAATATCATCTTCGGGCGACTAGAGTGTGATGCTATATCTATCCAATATATTAAAACTTTGAATATACGTTTGTAAGGCGTATATGCAAATTCTTTATATACTGAATTGTCCAAATCCATATACATATATAATCAAATACGAAAAATTGATTTTAAATTTTCAAAACAAAATTGACTTTCATTTAAAAATATACTCTTCACACTCGTTCTAGGATACTACTGATCCCATCTCTAACGAGTCATTCCCATTGGATTTTACTAATCCAATATCTGATGAATTCTTTCGTATGGTTCTAATGTGCCTTGTTCTCTGCTTTGTAAACCAAAGCTCTGATACCAACTATAAAAACCCGTAACTTCCCCGTAAAGGAAAGCGACGGATAGTTCGAGAACAAACCACAACAGAACACATACAGAAGAACATTTCATTGTATATTACAACAATGCATCAGATTACAAGAATATACAGAGTATGAATAAATATTACACAGAAATATCAGAGATTTAAATTACATTTAAATACATAGTGGCGGAAAATAATAAAATACAAAACTAGAAGAGATATACGGATACAAAGCTTTCCGGATATCATTCCAGCTGTAAACCAGGATCCTGTGAATATAAATCTGCAAAACCAAAACTACTAGCTGCCCGTGTCAAAATAGGGGCACCCAGAGTTTAGGTTAAAACAATAAACTCCAGGTCAGTCATGTGACTGGTGTGAAAACTAAAACAGTTATTAATCTTTATTTTAAAGATAGGTAAATCAAGGGACCACGCCATATAACACGGAACGGGTTTCCTCCCAAGGATACCAGTGCATAAAACAAACAGCGCAATGCTAAATAAAGAAAAATGAAGCTGTTATAAGACCCAGGTCCCATCACATAATGCAACGCAGCCGAGGATAGGGTTTTCCCTTATAACAGCCAAAGAATGCTTGATACGGTTAAAACAAATCGTTTGATACTATTATAAGTGCATAGTGTATAAAACAACTTCAAATCATAAGTATCAATCATAGGCGGCATGAGCGCCCCATCCCACTATGTCACCATATATAGGTTTACATATAAAACCGCAAAGTCACGTATTTGGAAATTGGATTTCCGTCTATGAACCGAGGCAAAAGATAGTCCTCAACCGATTCGAGACGCTCTAGCCCGTGTCTCAGGCAAGCGCGCAGGCAAGCCTTGGATCCTCAGGGCCGGTCCACCGATGTGGATTATTATGCCTGAACAATACGTCTCCCCGCCCTTTGGGGCGTCAATGAGCCAAAAAATGACTCCATCGGACCCGGATCGTCCGATCAAACCGAGGCGCCTCGCAACAGCAACAACCACATAAGTCAAACTCGTCAGGGCGTGTAAAACCACTGACGCCACTTCTAGCTAGAAAGAAACGCATGCCCTCCCTGACGTCCTCTCCCGTTTTTGGTTCATACCGGGTGTGAAACACGCGAGGTAAACGTTACACAAAGCTACGCCACAAAGGCCTTGCTTTGATCATCACCACAAGACTTTGCTTTTCAACAGAAGCCTCGATCAATTGCCACTTAGGCATGCCACACAGGCAATTCACTCCATGCGTTTGATATCCATCCATATATAACCCTTGAGCTCGTACGTCTCAGAGAAGGGCGTTAAGCAAGAGAATAAATTCTCCGCCGCCAAACAGATATATATTTAGTAGAGATCAATCACACGGACTAAAATCCAATGTCAGACACACAGTCCATTTACAAGTCCGTTCTGGGTCTGAACGAAACCGGAGGCACCTAGTACCCCGCATATCCATCGATCTCCAAGTACGTCTGGACGATCACCAACTGTTTCCATCTTCTTGGGTGTACAGCCCAATCAAGATCATCGGTAATTACCCAAACGACGTGAAGACTTCTGGTCTTCGACCACCATCTTCATCTTCGACTTATCGTCGTATCAGTTATTCAGAATGGGATAAACCCGGTCTTTCCGAATAACTCGCGTATATTTTAAATAAGTGTTACACAAACACAACATACGCCTCATTCCAATCCATTAGTCACTAACCGTAAATTAATCAAGAGAATAATTCCCCAAATATTAACCCTGAAGGCCGGAACCAACATCAGATCAATATCCAGAAAATCATTCTGCTTAGCTAACCGACCGTTAGTTTCTAAATTTCACATTCATAGGGAAAGGTTCCCATTAATTTTATCAAAGATAAATTCTTGAATTTATGCTTTAATCTACTTTTGAATATCAATTCAAACTAGTCGGGATTAGCGAACCTTACCGAAGTAGTCATTTGTTTTAATTTCCCAATCCCAACCTATTCATCCCATGAAGTAAAACTGGTTATACTTCATATCTAACACCACGGTGTTATCGGTAAATTCAATTACCATTTCACGTTCAAATCTAATTAAAGATTTAACTATCGCCTGGAGCAAAACTGGTGATACTCCATTCTCGATTATTTCAATCTAATTAAAGATTCATTAAAACTCCACTTAGTTTTAATCGTTAACTGGGTTAAAGAATCAGTGTCATTTAAAACACGGTTCACGATAAACCCAAAATCACATTCATTAATTATCGGGTTAAAGAACAAGTGTTATTTAAAACACTGTTCACGATAAACCCAAAAATCAATATCAATTCAATTCCAATTAAATATCATTTAATTGGTACACTTCATTAAATCTAAATAAAAAGATTTAATCTTTTCTCAACTGGGTTCAAGAACAGTGTTAGTGAAGACACCATTCACGACAAACCCAAATCACATTTGATATTCAATATAAGGCTCTGAATAGAAAATATATCGGCTTATATTCAATATCAAATTCTACGATTAACAAATGTCGTATTGGAAATAACGATATAAATATATATCTTTCAAATTTCCATAACAACATCCGTATAATCACGAATTCCAACATCGAAATATTCCGAAGACAATTTCGATTCAAATCCACTCCAATGCAATCATTGGAAATTTTGGTTATTTTTAAAACCCTTTTCGAATTCAATTTATTTATTTAAAAATAAATAGAATTATAATTCTAGTTCAAAACTAGTTCATTTCGATAAAAAATCTATTTTTATCTTTTCTAATATGGAGTTTTTCATCCCAATTCTTTCTAAATCATTTCTTATGATTTTACACAAGTTATTACTATTTTTAATAATTTTATCAAGGCCTGTACAGTCGATTTCCATCAATGGCCATCGAACTGCACTTACATCGACCTTTTTCAAATTTGATTTGGACATAATCCCAAATCCAACCGTTAGATTTCTAATTTCTAATATTCATTAGAAAGCTCTTTTCGATACGAACCCAACGGTTCCGGTTTTAGGAGAATCCGACGGTCGGATCTCCCGTAATGTCCGTTTGAAATAAATGGTCGAAATTCGCGAACTGCCGCGGCGCGGCGTGTTCTATTCAGGCCATTATATTATATATAATATATATTTCGTCGATTGCTATTTAAAACGAATTATATAAATAGTTTTAAATTCGTTTCAAAAGCAATTTCAACTTCCTTTTCAATTCAAATCAAAATTGAATTCTTCTTTATAAATTCGTTTTAAAATTCATTTATATTCAATTCAAATTTCAATTCAATTTGAATTCATTTCAATTCGTTTTCAATTCAATTTGAATTCGTTTTCAATTCATTTCGAAATCGTTTTCAATTCAATTCATTTCGAAATCGTTTTCAATTCAATTCATTTCGAAATGGTTTCCAATTCAATTCATTTCGAAATCGTTTTCAATGCATTTCATTTCGAAATCGTTTTCAATTCAATTCATTTCGAAATCGTTTTCAATTCAATTCATTTCGAAATCGTTTTCAATTCAATTCATTTCGAAATCGTTTTCAATTCAATTCATTTCGAAATCGTTTACGTCAAAATGGCGTCAATCTAATCAACACGGCTTCATAAATTTCTATTTTCAAATATTCTATTTCAAATATTTCTTTTTCAAAATAGTTGTTATTATCAAAATATTTCGTTCAACACATGACCAATCTCAATGGATGAGTACTGTCAACACATGAACTTTTATTTTATATTGATAAGGATGTAAATTTTATTACTAAAATATTTGGTTCAACACATGACCAATCTCAATGGATGAGTTCTGTCAACACATGAACCTTTATTTTATATTGATAAGGATGTAAATTTTATTACTAAAATATTTGGTTCAACACATGACCAATCTCAATGGATGAGTACTGTCAACACATGAACCTTTATTTTATATTGTTCTTTATTTTCTAAATTGGAATGAGGCCCAATCAATTACCATATGACGTTAATTATATGGATTCCATACAACACATGTATATAATAGCAATAATAAACAATCAAACATCAACCAAAGTGCACTACACTGTATAAGCATCAAATATAGATATCTTACACTTATAACAGCCTGTCAATCAATCGATCGACATATTTAATCAATCAGGATGAGTGAACTTCAAATTTCATCCTAAACCCGTGTGGGGTTTCAAACAATCAAACACAGATTTTTAGTTATGCAGTTGGGCGATGTGTAAAATTTATCGACCCATTCAATATCAGTCAAATCAGTGTATATAAACAAATCGGCCGATTTGTTTATAAATATTTATTTATTCACTTTCACGTTAAAACTATATTTTTAATGATAATATATTTTATTTTAACACATGAATTTCTATTCATTTCATTTACACAATAAAAATGATATTTTTATTTTTCTAACATATTTTAGAAAATTTCGGCGGCATAACGGCACGATACTAGAAACGGGACGAGGCCTAGCCTTATCCCCAGTCTAGTGAAGGCCCACGCCATTCACACATCAATCCAATCAATTTTATTTCACCAAACAATTCAGTTCAAACCAAATAATCTAACCAACTACACAACCAAACAATTTAACAAACAAGCCATCCATGGTCTGTGGATGACGGGTGTCGGGTGCTACTAAGCACCGTCTGCATCCTAGTATATATATATATATATATATATATATGTATAACTAGAATAAGAAAATTAGAGTGAGGAGTTCTCACCGAGGGATCCACTCCTCCATTCTCTTTTTCTGAACGGGTTGGATTCTTTCCTGCTTTCGATCAATTCCATCACACCCTTATTCACACTGTTTATAATAAAAATCACATTTTTATAATGAAGTCATTTAAAGAAAAATCATATCTTTATTTTTCTAAAAGTATAAAAACCATATTTTTATTTTTCCTATGTATTAAAAATTATATTTTTATGTTTCTAGAAATCATATCCTTTTGTTATTAAAAATATAATCTTTTCGCTTTCAAAAATCTCGTCTTTCCTTATATCAAAAATCTCGACTTTCCTTATTATAAAAAGAAATCTCCTCTTCTTACTATGAAAAATCATTTCTTATGTAATTGAAAAACCATATATTTTCTATAATCAAATTCATTATTTCATATCAAAGAAAATTTATTTTCAGATCAAAGAAAACCAAATTTGTAATCAAAGAAAGATCTATATATTTTCGCTATTCATATATGGAAAAATTATATTTTTATTCGCTACCCAAATAATAAAAATCACATTTAATTTTGTCTACTCCATAGTAAATATCATTTTAATTTCAACGCTATAAAAATAAATAAAAACCAAATCTTTGTATATGTTATATCATATATAAAAATCGTATATTTTAAAAACGATGCTCACCTAAATAAAATCGAACCTTTTCTATATAAGTTATATTTAAGAATCACATTATTATCTACTGCAAAATTAATTAAGTCAGATTTAAAAATAAATAAAACAAAGCTTACATTGTTTTCAGTGAAGAAAGGGGGTGCCGGAGTTCGTCGCTGGTGGCTGGAAAGGGGACTGGAGGCGCTCGGCGTTGGGGATCTCGCGGCTTCAGGCATTGGAGGTGGGTTTGGGGCAGAGGGGGGTGATGGAAGAACTCGCGGTGGCTCTCAGGTGGCGGATGGGAGCTCGGCTAGGGTTCGGTGGCGTCGGCGATGGGTGCTGGGTCTCGCGGGTCAGGGTTTTTGGGGGGGGGGGGACGGTTTTAGGCGGAGCGGTCGCGAGAAGGAAGGGGGGTCGAGGGTTGATCTGAGAAGGGAGGAGGAGAGCGCGGAGGGGAGAAGAAGGGGGGTTCGCCTAAGGCGCGACGCCGACCAGAGGGGGGGGGCATCGACGGAAAATCCAGATCGAGGGTGGCTTCCGCATTTTTTTTTTATTATCTGAAGGGCGTTGACCAAATGAGAGAGAAAAGGAGGGGGCTTGAATGTGTGAATGGAGGGAAGGGCCTATATAATATATTATATAATATTTAATTTCCAATTTTCATTTCATAATGTGATCTTCGTTAGAACTCCAAATCAAACCCAACGACTGTCGTCCCTAGCATATTACCCCTATTCCGAACACAATGGGATATGTTTCGCAACCCAATTCGGCTGTTACGATCAGTTTTCGTTTGAATTAAAATTTAAATCTTTATATATTCAATTTAAACGCACATTTCAATTTACCGGGGTCACATACTAACTCGAAAAATCTCATAAAAATATTTTCTAGCTTCGTATTGACGATACGGTCCTAACAAAACTAGTTTCGCCGAATTCTGAGACCGTTAGAAAAATGACCATTTTCCAGTCGATTAAAATCAACTGAAACTGGTCAAACGCGTTTTCCTTTGCTACGCTCACATATTGATTCGAAAAATTATGAAATTTGAAACCTAGCAATAATTTGACACTGCGGACCCAACAAAAGTGGTTTCGTCGAAATCCGAGGTCATTTGCAAAATTTCCATTTTTAAGGGCCTGAATTCCATAGCGACTATTCAGAATTTTCAACTGGACATATCTTTTGATTCCCGCTATGAAATTTTGATTATTCGGATTCGTTGGAAAGATATTATCAATTAGATTCCATTATTTTTGGTTTCACTAAAATCCGGATTGTTTTGCACCCGGTACATTCAATTGAAGTTTGAAATCGAATTATCGAACTACCGCGCCATTTTCAATTCTATTTATAAATATATATAAATATTTATATTCTAATGACGACGTATATAATATATACGTTCAAATTCTATTCAAAATAAATTTCTCGTCGATATTATTTAAAATTCTCTATTTTAAATATACTAAATTCGCTAAAATTGCCAAAATAAAAATTTTAAACTGGCCCAGATTTTGCGGGTTATTACAATAGTGCATGCAATTCAGTATATTCAGAAGTACGTCTATAAACGTATTATTTTTGGTTGTTGCTTTCTTTTTAAATCATTTTGAGATTGACAGAGCATTTTCTCAAGTATTGTCCTCATAAAGCTATACTTATAGTTATATGAAAAGCATTATACTATATATGTTGAAGCAGTTGTAGCTTAGTGTACTTTTCACATGACAAATTTATCACAGGCTCAGAAGTTTGAAATGCACTAGTGATAGAATTACAGTCACTTTGTACTTTCCTTAGCATCAAATCTCCTTGATTCATCAAAATAGTTAAGGGCCTTAAAACGAATATTGCTTTCAACTTGGGTTTGATTCATCAAATCTCCTTGTCCAGGCTTTTCTTTTTCTTAAACAAATTAATAGCTGGGTTAATAAACCTTATAACATTCAGGGAATATGCATTGAACTTCAGAAATATAATAACTTAATTTTCAAATAAACTTCAAAAGTTTCAAATTATCTATTGCCCATTGTCAAATTGTGTTTGTCGAACAAATTTCTGCCATGTTTCCGATGAAAATGCGCATTTCAAACTGCATGTATTTCAGGTTAGAACTGCAAATATTTGCACCATAACTGCAGTATACATATTTGCAACTCACATTGTAAATATGCTTCAAAATGTTTAATTTTGCAATGTATGCAAAATTAAAATGGATATTTTCGCTTAAAACGTTGAGATGCATACTGTGTGAACTTGTTTTTTATGGTGGATATTTCAGAAATTAAGTTTTAAAATAAGAAGGGAGGCCAATTTTGATGCATGTGAATGTGTTTGGAGATCTGCTATTGGTGAGGGTTAAAAACAGTGTAGTTTAGTGATGTTTTTATTAAGATGCTTCTACGTCTAAGTTTTATTTTCTCAGACTATGCCCATATAAATATTTAGGAAGCTTCACTCCTATCAATGGAAGTTTGACTAGATACAGCTAAATGGCTTCCACTTATGAGTAATTTTCCTAACCATCTAAGCCTTATTATTAACTTGTGTAAAATTGGCGTAGTTTACTATGCCAATTGTAGATGGCTTCCACTCAAGTATGCATTCGAACTGCAACTTGTAGATGGACGAGGAGTTCTGGTTTGAAGGAGAATTGCAGGAGATTGAATTGTAGGAGTATGTGTGTTGGCTGTGATGGTGGTTTCTAATGTGGAGTTTGGTGTTGTCATGAACTGTAGGTTAATGAACAGTAGGTTATGAACTGTTTTGTGGTGAAGGGAGGGAAGTGTTTGAGACAATATGAGCGGTGTTGTCATGAACTGTAGGATAGATTATCAATATTACTGCAAGTATGTTTGAAACTAGTGTATGACATTTACACGGATGGAAAAGCAAACTAGTGTATACAAATTAAATGTTATTTTACATGTGTTTTTCATCATTGACTTTTATATTTCATTGTTACAGGTAGGTGGAAGCTTTTGGATGCAAGAAATGTACGAGATGCTCTTTTGGTTTTTGGAGGTTCTGCCTAGTTAGCTTATGAAAAGTTTTTTTTTGCGTGTGTTGCACTCGTTAATATTTGATGCAAACATTACATGTTGTGTCTCTGTCTAATGTTGTATGAATATGATTTAGAAATTTCATCGTTTTTTGTGGGTAACTTTGTTAATGAATATTGTGTTCAACTTATTTTATGACAATGATCAATTGTTATGCTTCTATTTTATTGTTTTTAGATTGATTTGTATATATTTTGTATATTAATTAATTGAAATATAATTAGATGCAATTAGATTAATGGTATGTTGCAATGGCACAATGTCTTAAACGACAGCATTTAAGATATGCTGTTAGATTTTAGGAAAAATAAATCAAGTTCACACAACAGCGTTTATGTCTTGCTGTGAGTTTTTTTAAAAATAAAGAATATATATACAACAGCGTTTATAAACCGCTGATGAAATATATAATAACAGCTTATATAAGACGTTGTCGAAAACCTAAGAAAATACTATATACGGTGTATATTCAAGGCTGTCGTAATCCGAAGGAAACACCCTAAACACATTTTCACAGCAACTAATAAATGTTGTCATAACCTTTATAAAACACCTTACAAATATTTTCACAGCAACATATAAACTCTGTATTAATTTTAAAACAGCAAAATGTTAACGCTGTAGAAGGTAAATTAACAACAGAGAAACAACGCTGTATAAAACATTTTTTGACAGCGTTTATTTTTTGCTGTTAGAAATTATGCCTCAACAACAGCATGTCGTTATACAACGTTTACACTAACGCTGTTGTATCTTATCACAGCGTTTTTCCAACGCTGTAAAAAGCTGTTTCTGGTGTGGTGATTTCTGGAACAATATAGGACACTACATAAACATAAGGACAACACCATTTAAAACGCTGTAATATGACAATTTTTTGCAGCATTTTTAAAAACGCAGTGATATATCCAAGGACCTATAACAACGTGTTAGTTGACAGCGTTCATCAAAACGCCGTTAAAGGCTATAACAACGTTTTTTTCAACGCTGTAAATAGACATATTTGTTGTAGTGAGTCCGACTTGTGGTAGAAGTCTGCCCGGAACTGCCCGACATATCTGTAATGACCCGGACTTTTTACACAATATTTGATCGTAAGTACGTATGTGTAAATACGAGTTTAAATTTCAAACTTTAAAATTTCTAATACATGTTAAAAATTAGAATGATAGCACTTGCATAAGCACAGCACTTACATACACTTGTTTTTGCTATTCGTAAATTATAGCATGATGTGTTATAGCATTTGTTTAAATCCATTTCCTTATGTATTGTTTATAATAGTTATATATAGCATTTTAAAATGCCATTTTTCACTTGTGTTTGTTTTCTTTCAAAGGGTATTTTTAAAAGCCTTATACTTTTAAGTTAAATTCTAATTTTTGCGCAAAGCATATTTCTACCAAAGGATTGTTAAAATCATGTTTTGGTGGCAAAAGCAAGATTCAACGAAATACATGCATATTTCATTAAAACTTCAAAACATGAATACCATCATTTCATGGATACATTTCCTTTGCAAACAACCATATAGATATATTAACTCCGGGTTGCAACTATACAAGAAAAGCCTATACTAGAAACTACTCTAGAACAAGGATGTGAAAGCATTTGTACATTTCACACGGCAAATGTCTTTTTGTTTCAACATTTTCAGATTTTAAAATATTTTCATGTTTATTTTCTGAAAATTTCTTCTTTTATGTTCCCAAAGACACTTGCATTTTTGTCAAAATACATGTACTAGAAGACCACCAAAACTTGTACAAATAAACATAGTTCATCACTACCCTAGTTAAGCCTCAAGAAATGTTTTTTTCAAGAGTTTCTTTGCACAAACAATGTCCTGACCATGAGCACAAATGTGCAAAAAATTTCAGAGTTTTGTTTGCCTTGAAAGCCAAGGTACTTGTATTTTATAATTTTTTTTTAAATCAGCACATATTGCATGAGAAAGAGGTGGCTAATGCATGTGAAAAACTGAACCTAGTTGGGGCAATAAAGACTTCTATTTTTGGCTAAAGTCATATGATAGAATTAGTAAAGGACATGCGGTACAAGGTGCATTTAAGTGATAGTTCTTAGTACACCAATAGGAGAGTCCTGCGCAGAAATATCTCATGAGAAATGGCTGCTAAGCCATGTGAATCCTAGGTAGGTGCGTGATGTTTGAGAGAAATGGTATTTTTTTCTTTCAATGGCCATCAAAAACAGAAAACTGTTTTTTTGTCTCTTCATTCATAAACCAGCATTTAATGCACAAATTTTATAATGTGTTCCCACTTCTATATATATCCATACATGCACACCACTTTCATTCACAATCTCACAGCAAGTTCTAAGTTTTCATCAAGTAAGAGTAAGGGTTTTAGGAGGCTTTAAGGTGAGTTAAACAACATTTTTAATTCCTGTTTTCCTTACTACAGTTTTACTGATATAATATGAAGTAAATCTTGATTTTCTAGTAATGATCTTATTCATTTATACTATCATGTGTTGTGGCATGTTTGTGATGATGTAATGATCAATGCATTCATCCTTAAGAGCCTTATGTTTAGGCTATAATTACCTGTTGCTGTCACTTACCTACTACTGTCACTAAACAGTACTCTGTTTGGTTGAAATCCTATGGTTGTAGTTAGAATCAATAACATAGGTTTTGGGTTTGAATGGGGTAGAATACCATGAGTTTTAAATCACTTATATAAGGTATAGATGTTTTAAAGGAGGAAAGCATGATTTGCAAAATTTGTTACTGCTGTTGCAAAGAAAGGAAACACAGTAAAATGCTCTCTGGCTCACTTCTTCAAAATGGAATTTTAAACTGAATTAAAACAAAGTTTGATTTCATAAACATGTTAATACAACAAAGTAAAGATTTTTAAAACCAAAAGTATGATTTATAGAAGTATAAAACATGAGAAAGGAAGAGATGGTAAGAAAATGGAAAAGGGTGAAATCTCGTTGATCCATGGGGTTTGGAGTGATGGCACTTGGCAGGTAGGAGGGGAAGAAGGTAGAGACACAAGGAAAAATCCATCTTTAATTTTTAAATGAACTGATTTTGCAAAATTAACAAAAATAGGGTTTTGTTTAACTAAGGGGTTCGGTTTGGGTTCGTCAAAACTGCTCTTCGCCGGAGCAGCTTTGGAGGTGCGGTCAGGGGGGGGGTTCGGAGCGTCGGAGTCTAATGAAGGTGTGGTAGCGAAGCGGAGGTGACACGTGGTCCTGACAGTGTGCAGTTTCCTCTTTCTTCGATGGTGATAGTTTTGTGAAGTTTTCGGTGGCATAGTGTTTTTTTGATCAATGACGATAGGAAGCAGGTGGAGTTCGTCGTCGTGATCAGGGATGGAGAGTCGACTTGTGTGGCCAGTCACGAGGTGGTGGCATCGCCGGAATCCGTTGTGCACGTGCACAGATCAGTGGTGCACGAAGAAGGATGCCAGTTTATTTGGCTATGTGATCGGCCATGAAAGTTTAGTGGTTTGAGGGGTTTTCCACACAAATTTTTAGGTGTTGGCACTTTGGTTTTTAGAGGTTTGGTACTTTAGTTTTTCTAGGGTGGTGGCACTTATTTTCGGCCTTGATCACCAAGTCTTGGCACCCTAGTTTAGTACGTAGCACTTTGTTTTTATATAGCTTTTTAAAACCTTAGTTAATTTAAAATCAAGTGAACATTATAAAGCGAAGTTTTCTTTAAATTTTATCTAAGTTTTAAATAAGCGTTAAAATTTTAAATTCAAAATTTTAAGTGAAAACAAATAAACAAGTGAATTAGAAGAAGCATTGTTAGTAGAACAAGCCAAGAAGAGGGGAAGCAAGTGAATCAGGATTCGATAAATATTGTCGAGATGCAGAAGTTTGTTTAGATATAAAGTTTAGTTTAGTTTATATTTATTTCAATATAAATAATTATAGTACCAGTTGATTTTTTTATTCCAATAAAATATTTGAAGGTCAAGCAAATGGAATAGAAAAATTTGTAGATGCTGAAAATTTACCAAGTTCTAATCTGTAAAGAAATCCCCGTCACAATATAACTGATATTGTACTGTTCTGAACTGATAAATCTAAACTGTATATTTTATCTGTTTAGATTAATAATTTAAAAGAAAAAATTCGTTAATCAATTTCAAAGAGACCAAAATCAAGATTTCACTTTGAATTGATTATACGCCATACGTCGGAGATTTAAAGTTGAAGACGGCGTTATGCAAGGACTATTTTTCAATAGTGCCTTCGGTTTGTTCAAACCCAGAACAACTTGTATGGACGAGTGTCTGAGAAAGTAATTCTAACTGGTTATGTACGTTGATCTTTTCAAATGTATTTATATGGTGGCAGAGGAATTCGTTTTTCTCGCCGTAAACCTGTAAATATATTTTTGAGGAAGTCAATTAGTGATCGGGAAGTCTTGACGTTGTGGCATTCAAAGAAATAAACTGTGAAATACAAAGGTAAGTCTGGCCTCAAGCCTCACACCCAGGAAATGACAAAAATCGGGCTGGCAGCATGGCTATGTGGGTCGCTCCCATTAGGGTGTAGTATCACCTATCTAGAGAAATTCCTTTTGTTTCTTGATCTATCGATTCTGCCCATTCGGGGATGGTTGCCGTACACGACCATCAGTGATATACATTCGATACACTCAAGAGAAATGAGTGGTCGGTCATGTGAGGGTCGGGTTATAAGACGTTCTTGTAGAACCCAGGTGTATTTGCCTCTAGGGATACATCATCGGAAGGTGGCCCCATACCTTGTCAGAATTGGAAATCCAATTTCCCTAAGTGACAAGCGGTTTTTATTTGTATACTACATCGGAGAATGTGAGATGCAAGCATTCTCCTAGATTCTAAATTATTTGTGGAAACTTATATGATAATATCTGTTTAAAAAGTATACAAAGTGATTTGATCTCATAAGGTAAAAACCCGTTCCGTTTTCATGGCGTGGTCTTATGAGATGTCTTTCTTAAACTGTTTTAAACTGTTTACTCATACCGATCCCCTGACTGACCCGGAGTTTATTTTCTGTGTTCTCCCTTTAACTCTTGGGTATTCATAACGCTTGTTATGAATAGACAAGTGAATCAGGATGTTGAACTTATGATGCTGAATGGAGATTATCAGTGTGCTGACCCACCTATCTACCTACCTGTTGTATAATTATAAGTTGCCAGTCAGTAATGAATATTTTGTATAATTACTGATGTACTAGAAATAGGTTGTATTACTAGTCATATGATGTTCTGTTGTATCCTGTACTGTTGTGTAATATTATAAAATATTATCTTTTGTGAAAATTCCGCTGTGAGATTCTGATGTTCTGTGTTTATATCTTCTATCTATTCTTATTTCTTAATAATGGCACGACTTCCAATGTGTTCGAAAATTGGGTCGTTACAATATCCAATATCCACAAGTGGTAGACTTAATGTTAGAGGTCTAGTCAATTAACAACCATGAATTGAAATATGATAACAACTTATTAACCTGAAATACTTAACTTGTTTAAATCTGTGGCGGTTACATGAACCTGTCAAATTGAGTAAGGGTTAAGTAAACTTGCTTGAATCAATGGGGGTTGAGTTAATCTTGTTAAATCTGTGGGGATGGGCTATATATATACACACACACACACACACACCCGACAAACTGAACCCGTTTTATATGTTGGGGTTATGCAACATTATTAAACTGATAGGCATAACCTATCAAAATTCCTGCAGTAGGGATGCAAGCCTAGGGGAAGCTTGTATCATATGTTGTGTGGGACCCATATCGGTCAGTAACCCATCTTAGTATCAAACGGGGAACCCCGAACTAGGTCGGGGTCTGGGCACGCTTATTGAGTTGATTGTAAGAGGCTCATTTAAGTAGGGATGTTGACGGCGCACTCCGTCAAATTCATGTGCGTGCATGAATCTGCTTGCGTTGGGATAATAAGACGCTGTGACATCAGTAGATGGTTGTGCATCTCGTTAATAAAGGGATTGCCACTTTAGGAAGTGATACATCCTACTTTGGGGCCAACATAGGGTATCTACAGGACAGGGAGCCGATCGATTGGGTTAGTAATTAGGGTACATCTAGTCTTGCTTGTTTAGGAGACCATTATTATCGTTAGGGGTAACACCTGTCATTTTTGTGGGGCAACCTGTTATTATTGTATGGGGTAAAACCCCTCACTTGAACTACACCTAAGTCTAACATTATGTTTCTGTTGTGATCATCTTGTTTC
Organism: Allium sativum; assembly: GCA_030737875.1. Lineage (NCBI taxonomy): Eukaryota > Viridiplantae > Streptophyta > Magnoliopsida > Asparagales > Amaryllidaceae > Allium > Allium sativum. Next base: position 941,850,852 of record CM060916.1, on the reverse strand, counting down.
TATTATACTAGTATTGGTGCAGAGAAAAGTACTTGAGAAGCACGGTATATTCTGTTATGTTTATTCTGATTATCCGGCTCAGTCTGTTATACCTACCTTATGAAACTGTTTTCTCTCTTATCCAGTTTATATGCCTGTCATAATGCTTTTACTTATTTATATGCTTAAAGTAATTGGACTCGCCAGACTTTATGGCTGACCCATTTTGTTTCATTTTCTATCTCTTCCTTCCTTCCCCAGGTTCTCAGGGTGGGAATACTCAGGCTTTATTAGGATTCTCTCTTTCATTCTGCTTGGAGCTTCTTAGATATACTTCTTTGATTTCCTGTTTTCTCTGATATGGCTATATTTTGGGGACTATGCTTTTATATATTGTACTCTGATGATTTTAGTACGAGACATAAATTTCAAATTGATGTAATGGGTTTCCTATATTCTAGACTTATGATGTAACTGGGTTTTGAACCACGATGTTTTCTATTAAATAAAGTTTTAAAATTTCACTGTTATTTTATATCTGTCTTGTGATGTTTCTGTTTACCTATAACGCTTCACGAAATTTAATGCATTCTGATAAAGAGTGACATTAATGGATATGGGGTGTCACATTTCGTATCTGAGCTGAAGGTTACTAGACCAGATAAAAGATTTTGAAAATTATTTTCAAAAAGGTTTTAAAAGAAAGCATTTTCAAAAGAAAACTATGTTTAGTAGAAACATATTCCCCAAAACCATATGAAATATCTTTTGATTCTTTGTTTGAATCCCTTTTCCTTTCCTTTTCCGCATGTTTGGGGAACCGAATATTCCTGAGGGCGTTCAGATACCGGCTTGGTTCCGTAGGTATCTTGCGGCCACGGCACCTGCCGGAGGTCAAGAATATGCCTCTCCCCCAGCGGTAGTTGTTGTTCCTCCTTCTCCACCAACGGATAAATTTTCCAAGATATGCAAGAAATTATGTTCTATGGGAGGAAAGCCATTCCAAGGAACTGAGACTTCTGTAGAAGCAAGGAATTGGCTTAAAGAAATGGTGTATTTGTTTGGGGTTTTTGAGGTTGACGACAGTAGGAAGAACCAGTTGTTCGTTTGGCAGCTGAAAGACAAGGCTTCGTTCAGGTGGGAAGTGACGCAAGTAGGGCGCCCAGTTGAGACTTGGGATGATTTCCGATAGAGATTCGAGATGAAGTATCTTTCTCAATCCGATCAAAGTATGCAAATGGAAAATTTTCTAGTAATTAAGCAAGGAGGCATGTCGGTCAAAGAGTATGTCAATAAGTTCAATCAATTGGCAAGGTTTGGTTTGGAGCTAGTGAGTACACCGCACAAGAAAGATTTGAGGTTTGCAAGAGGGTTAAATGAACCCCTCCATGGATTGGCTATGTCTTATATTCCGATGGGGGCAACTTTTGAGAAACTCGTTGATATGGCATTGAAGCACGAAAAAAATAAAGTTGAAAAGAAAGAGGCTAAGATAGATGAAACACAAAACAAGAAAGTGTGGCCTAAGAAAGGACAACAACAGCAAAATAAGAGCGGAAAGAACTACAAAGCTCGAGAAAAGAGGAAATGTCATAATTGTGGATGCGTGGTTCATTTGAGAAAAGAGTGCAGGAAAAGGAAGAATGCTTGTTTCCATTGTGGAGAGGTCAGACATCTTATTAAGGATTGCCCGAAGAAGCAAGGACAGGGCCAAAGGGCAAGATCTTCTAGAGGGCAGGTGCATGCTCTCGTGGCCGGTGTACCAGATAGAGGTAGTAAAGTTTCTGTTGAAGGTTTGATTTCTCTTTCCAATCATCCTGTTAGGACTCTTTTTGATTCTGGCGCTTCACATTCTTTTATATCTGATTCTATGGTTGAGTCTCTACAACTTAGTACTAGTATGGCTTTGGATCCTGTTGTTGTCTCAAACCCCATTGGAGGTACGACTCATTTGTCTATGATTTGTCGGGGTTTAAGAATATCTGTGATGGACGTCGAGTCACATATGTGCTTGGTTTCATGGGCTATGGTTTGATTCTAGGGATGGATTGGCTAGTCATGTATGGTGTCATTCTGGACTATGAGAGGAGGGTCGTTAGACTTTTTACATGCTATGGGAGGACCCTCGAGATTTCTTGTGACCCTAAGGGGTCTTTCATGCTTAGTTTCCTAGAGTTGCTTGATGCGTCTATCGACTATTTACGATCTGTACTAAGTATGCAAGTATCCTGATGTTTTTGAGGAGGTTTGGGGCTTACCTTCGAGGCGCGAGATTGATTTCCGTATATACTTGGTGGACAATGCAAAGCCAGTTGCATTGCCTATGTGTCATATGGCTCCAAGAGAAAGGAGGGATCTCAGCAAACAAGTAGGGGAGCAACTTGAGAAAGGGTTTATTAGGTGAAGCATATCTGAATGGGGTGCTCTTGTAGAATTCGCCACTAAGACAGATGGTTCACTTATGCATGTATAATAGGGACTTGAACAAGCTCATTAAGAAGAATAGGCACCCACTTCCGAGGACAGACGATCTGTTTGACCTTCTTGTTGGTGCACCCGTTTTCTCCCAGTTAGACTTGGGCACGAGGTTTCATTAGTTGTGGGTGGCCGAGGACAGTATAGACAAGACTGCCTTTAGAACTCCAGATGGTTTCTTCGAATGGCTCGTCATGCCTTTTGGGTTGACGAATGCACCCGCCTGTTTTGTTGATCTGATGAGTAGGGTGTTTCTAAATAAGTTCGTTGTGGTCTTTGTTGATGACATCTTGATTTTATCGAAGAGCGAGGAAGAGCATGCCCTACATTTATAAGAGGTTTTGAAGACTCTCCGAGCACATCAGCTTAAGGCAAAATTCTCCAAATGTCATTTTTGGAGAAAGGAACTGAGATTTCTAGGGCATGTGGTATCTAAGGATGGGATAGCGGTTGGTCCCGCAAAAGTAGTTGCAGTTCAAGATTGGTAGATTCCAAAGAATGCAACGGAGGTGAGGAGTTTACTTGGATTAGCGGGCTATTATAGGAAGTTCATTAAGGACTTCGCAAAGATATCAGCCCCACTCACAAGACTGAAAAAGAAGAATCTGACGTTTTCTTGGGGTATAGACTTTGTGGATGCTTTTCAGCAATTAAAGAGGGCTCTGATAATAGCCCCAGTCTTGACTTTGCCTGACAGGAACAAAGTGTTCACAGTATGCACTGATGCATGTGGTACAGGGCTTGGTGCGGTTTTGATGCAAGAGGGACGGGTAGTGTGTTATGGAGGTAGATAGTTAAGGGTTCATGATAAGAACTTCCCTACCTATGACTTAGAGTTGGCTGCCATAGTATTCGCGCTGAAGACTTGGCGTCATTATCTACTTGGAGAGAAGTTTGAGTTGTATATCGATCACAAATATCTCAAGTAGGTGTTCTCGTAGAAGGATCTCTATTTGAGGCAACAGAGATGGATGGAGTTCCTAGCGTCCTATGACTTTGAGATTTCTTATACCCCTGGTAGGGGTAATGTGGTGGCGGACACACTGAGTAGGCAGAGGATGACTTTGAGTCCTCTATTTGTAGAGAGGCAGAGCTTGGAGTATATATCGACTTTTGATTTTAGGCCCTCTACCGAGTTCACACCTGGTTTATTGGCATCGTAAGAGGGGTGATCTACTCTTTTGGATCAGATAGGAACTTCGCTGCGAGAGGACCCACAAATAACAGACATCTTGGGTAGGCTCAGTAGAAGGGAGACTTCCAGTCACCCCAGTAGATATCCTATGGATGATAGAGGGTGGTTGCGACGGGATGGAAGCCTTTGTGTCCCTGAGTTGGGAGTTTATTGAAGACAGTCCTTGAGGAAGCCCTTAATTCTAGGATGACTATTCATCCAGGCAGTGATAAAATGTATAGAGATATAAAGAAGGTTTTCTTTTTTGTTAGGATGAAGAAAGATGTAGCGGAGTTTGTTTCTCGATGTTTGATTTGCCAGCTAGTCAAAGATGAGCAAAGGAAGCCCGGTGGTTTACTTCATCTTTTGGAGGTCCCACAATGGGAATGGGAGAGCATCTATATGGATTTCATTGATGGTTTTCCTAGATCGTGGAAAGGCAACACCAGTATTTAGGTTATAGTTGACAGGCTTACTAAGAGCGCTCATTTCATTCCTGTTAAGAGTAAGAGGACGATAGCATGGTTGGCAGCAGTTTATCTTCGTGAGATAGTCCGTCTACATTGAGTACCTTCCAGTATTGTGAGTGATCATGACCCCATATTCATTAGTGAGTTTTGGAGGAGCTTGCAAGAGGCATTAGGTACGCAGTTGTGTTTGAGCACCGCTTATCACCCTCAGAACGATGGACATATGGAAAGGGTGAATAGAGTTGTTGAGGATCTTTAAAGACTGTGTATCCTAGACTCCGAAGGGACTTGGGAAGATCATCTTCAATTGGTAGAGTTCGCCTACAACAACATTTACCAGGCTAGTATTGGAATGGCACTCTTCGAGGCATTGTAAGGACGACCCTGTAGATCACCGACTTGTTGGTGGGAGTCTACAAAAAGGCTTCTATTTGGACCTGAGATGATTAGGGAAACTTTAGGGAAGATTGATCTTATCCGCAGACGCATGAAGACAGCTTAGGACAGACATAAGTTCTACGCAGATAAGAGAAGGACCAATATTGAGTTTGAAGTGGGAGACATGGTTTTCATCAAGGTATCACCTTTGAGGAATGTGGTTCGTTTTGGATCTGTAGGGAAATTGATGCCAATATTTGTAAGGCTATTTCCCATAACAGAAAGGATTAGTCAAATGGCTTATAGAGTGAAGTTACCAGAAAGACTGGTTGGTGCTCATGATGTTTTCCATGTTTCTCATTTTCGGAAGTGCTTGCATGATACGGCAAAAGTAGTTGAGCCGAGTATGCTTGAGGAAGTAGAGGTAGAATGGGAGGCGACAATTAGACGAGTTCCTACCCGTATTCTTGGATCAGAGGTTAAGAAGCTACGTAACCGAGAGGTCAAGTTGATGAAAGTTCAATGGGGAGAAGACAGCGAAAATGCAACTTGGGAGACTGAAGACAAGATTCGCGCTTCGTACCCTTTTCTTTTCAAGGGTATGTTCTTAACTTATTTTTCCAAAGCTTTTATTCGTACTTGTTTCTATAATTAAGTATATCCTATCGATCGAATCTTCGACTTTTAGGTAGAAATCCAATGGATGTAAACATGTGTTTGAGGCATGTTATGTTTGATGGATGCAAGTGGATACGAGTGGTTGCTAGTGCTTGCTCGTGGATGAATATACACACACTAGGCACTAGATCGGCTCAATCACTCTCATACTACATATGGCTGCGTGTGCATTTTTTTTCCTTTTATGGATGGAAATGGGTGTACCATCATATGGATGTTGCATTTAGATGGATGGTTGTGCACGCATATAGTATTTACATGATATGTTAGGATTATTTGCATACATGTTGGATTCATGGCACTAACAAACACCTTTTCATATGTTCATATAAGCATTAGAAATCTTTTAAGGACAATGGATGCCTGCGATTGGTGAATGAGTAGATGAATGTTAGGATATACATTCTTCTTAGCTTAGAGATTTCGGGGACGAAATCCTTTAAGTGGGGGAGAATGTAACACCCAGTAATTTTAAAGAACACTAAAATGATAAACTAAGGAATATTTAATTAAATATTGGGAATTAATTAAAATGGACTATGCCATTGCGTTTGTCTCAGAATTCTTCTTAAGATAGACTTCAAGTTCGCGTAAAATGGACATCGTATATAAAAGATATTATGGTTTGAAGTTTGTATACATATAAAGCAAAATAAATATAAATAAATTGGTCCAGAAATCAAAATCAAAGAACGTGAATAAGGGAGGGAATTCAGCCCTTTAGGGGTCGACCCCATACCCTATGGGTGTCGACCCATGGGTTGACCCCTACACGGGGGTGTCGACCCCACCAAGATCTAGGGAAGATTTATTTCTGTGAACGTTGACTCGTTTCTTGACCAGATTCGTTGATCATAGGCTACAAATAGGACCTCATTTCTATTGTTTTATTCACCAAAAACAATGGAGACAACGAGGTGCTTCCCAACTCAGAATGAACTAGCCTATTCTTCTGCAACAACAACTTATAAGCATACAAGAATCTCTGCTATAACAGCAACAGTCAATTCTCTGTTCTTTAGATCCAGTCACAGTGAGTACATGTTATTTTTAGATATAAACAATTAAATAGTAATCTTGGCATGTTTATAAGTTGGATCTAAACCTGTTCCTGTTAACAACTTGGATCATAACTAAACAGATCTGTCACTACTGTTTAGTTCTCATATGCCCATTCCTGATATGCCTATTTGTTATTATGCCTAATCATGTCACCATATGCCTATTCTGTTAGTACGCCTATTTCTGTCATCATATTCCTGTTTTAATTTTATGCCTATTTATGTTCTCTTCTCTCCCTCCTTCCCTTTTTATTTTTATATCCAAAGCTACCTTCGAGCCTAGGCATATCGCTGAAATATGCAAGTGCATGAAATTGGGAGCGGTTGGAAATGATAAATTGGGCCATAACTTATATTGTAAAACATGATTGGGATTTGGGAAAAAATCTATACCTAGATCTAAAATTTTAGCCTGGGGCATAACTTGTATCGTGAATCAGACTGGGATTTGGGGCATAACCTTGGATAAACATGAAAAATTGTTTAATAATGAACATGCCTAAATCTACAGTAATTAGAAACTGTAACCGCAATTAGACACGAGGTTAGATTACACTTATGGTAGAAATCTGCCCGGAACCGCCCGATAAATCCAACATCCACAAGTGGTAAATCTAATGTCAGGGGTCTAGTACATAAATGTACTAGTAATGGTGCTGAGACACGAGGTTAAGTCCGACTTGTGGTAGAAGTCTGACCGAAACCGCCCAACATATCTAGCATCAACAAGTGGTAGACTTAATGTGAGAGGTCTAGTCCATTAACAACTATGAATGGAAGTATGATAACAACTTGTTAACCTGAAATACTTAACCCGTTTAAATCTGTGGGGGTTACATGAACCTATCAAATTGAGTAGGGGTTAAGTAAACTTACTTGAATCGGTAGGGGTTAAGTTAATCTTGTTAAATTTGTAGGGTGGGCTATACGCACACATACACATACACATACCCCCGACAAACTTAACCTGTTTATATGTTAGGGTTATGCAACCTTGTTAAACCGATAGGCATAACCTATCAAAATCCAAGTAGTGGGGATGCAAGCCTAGAGAGAAGCTTGTATCATCTGTTGTGTAGGACCCATATTAATCAGTAACCCATCTTGGTATCAAACGGGGAACCCCGAGCTAGGTCGGGGTCAGGGCACGCTTACTGAATTGATTGTAAGAGGTTCATTTAAGTGGAGATGTCGACGACGCACTCCATCGGATTCATGTGGGTGCATGAATCTGCTTGCATTGTGATAATAAGACGCTGTGACATCAGTAGATGGCTGTGTATTTAATAAAAGGGTTGCCATTTTAGGAAGTGATACATCCTACTGTGGGGCTAGCACATGGTATCTACTGGATAGGGAGCCAATCGATTGGGGTAGTAATTAGGGTTCATCTAGTCTTGCTTGTTTAGGAGCCTGTTATTATTGTTGGGTGTAACACCTATCATTTCTGTGGGGCTACCTGTTATTATCTTATGGGGTAAAACTCCTCACTTGAAGTACAAATAATTCTGCCATTCTGTTTCTGTTGGGATCATCTTATTTCTGTCATACTAGTATTGGTGTAGAGAAAAGTACTTGAAAAGCACGGTATATTCTGTTCTGTTTGTTCTGTTTATCCTGCTCAGCCTGTTATACCTGCCTTATGATATTGTTATCTCTCTCATCCAGTTTATATGCCTATCATGATGCTTTTACTTATTTATATGCTAAAAGTAACTGGACCTGCCAGATTTTATGTCAGACCTGTTTTGTTTCCTTTTCTCTCTCTTCCTCCCTCCCCTCAGGTTCTCACGGTGGGAATAGTCAAGCTTTATTAGGATTCACTCTTTCATTCTGGTTGGAGTTGCTTAGATGTATTGCTTTGATTTCCTGTCTTCTCTAATATGGCTATATTTTGGGGACTATGTTTTTATGTACTGTACTTTGATGATTTTAGGACAAGATAGAAATTTCAAATTGATGTAATGGATTTTCTGTATTGCAGGCTTATGATATAACTAGGTTTTGAGCAACGACGTTTTCTGTTTAATAAAGTTTTAAAATTCCGCTATTATTTTATATCTGCTTTGTGATGTTTCTATTTCTGTTTAACTATAACGCTTCACGAAACTTAATGCATTCTGATAAAGAGTGGCATTAATAGACGTGGGGTGTTACACTAGAATTGCTTGATCAACACGCAAGGGATTCGAAATCCCATAGTGCGCAGCAAGGATTCATAATGATGATTTGGCAGAAGGATTCGAAGTCTAGGATTTTGGCAAGCGGACTTTCACCATGCAGATCAGGCTATTTCGAGTGATCAACATGGGTTTTCAACTTGTTTTTGGAATTCGAACTTCTAGAAGTTTCCAAAGTGGTAGATTACCTTGCCACTCAATTTCACTATGTTGATCGGTGTTCTTTGGCTGCGTAACACACTTTTTCACTCAGATTTCAAGAATTCGAGTTTTTTGGTTTGAGGGATGCAATATTTTGGCATGGCTTTGGTTTTCCGACTCTTCTTTTGGGATGCGAATTTCGTATCTCTCTGGGGTATGAAATTCGGGCTGACACATCCAAAACTAATTTATAAAGACCCCAAGCTTGGCATTCAAAAGGGTTAGCTCATTTACACCCTTCCTATACTTTAGCTTACGGGATTGAAGATCTCAACCACCATTAATGACTGCCTTCATCATCTTCATGGATTTTGGACTTCTAAATGTTGCACAAAAGTTTTCCTACAACTTTTGGACGTTTTCTTGGACATTTACATTATTTTTGGACTGTTTCGGATATCTTTGGATTTCCTCGGATGTTGAAGCTACTTTTTGGACATTGCTCCATATTTTCGCTCAATGATGAAGAAGAAGGGCATTTTGTTCAAAGTTTAGAATTAACAAACATTTTGTTGTTCTATTAAACACCTTTATACACAAATATTTTTCGAACTTTTGCAACTTTTGCAGTCAGCTATTATATAATGAATGATTACTATGAAGTGGACGTAGGCGTTAGTGCTGAACCACTATAAAAAGCTTTGTTCTCCATGCACTTCATTACTTTGGATTTGGAATCTCGTTTTTCAACAAAATGCACACTCAGATGTTAGCATACACGAATAGCAGTAATTCCCCACTTCAACACTTTGGCGTGCCAAGCAGGAGGCGCACAACTATGATTTCTGCTTGGGATTGGATTCTCAGATGTTTCTTTGGATTTGGATTTGGTTTTCGACTTCGACTTTGTTACTTGCTTTTCATCATGGTTAAGTGGAAGAAGCTTTATGCTATTGCTGAAGTTCAAGGTGCACGAGGTGAAAGAAGTCAAGAATTTTATTCAAATGGAGTTCCCTCGAATTACATCACTCGTGACGTTGTTGATGAGATGATTAAGAATTTGGATACAGATTTAAACGCTCGACTTGAGCGACAGGATGAAGCTTTCACTACCTTTCTCGCTCGAATTGATGATAGGATAAGAAGCAGCGAAAGGCTGACAAGCCAGGTTGACATTATTTGGACAAGTAACAGTGTTCCTCAAGCTGCGACTCGGGACTTGGGGATAACCTCGCAAAATATTTGGTAGGTCGAAGCCAATCCTCGGACCGGTGCTGGTCCCTCGACACTTTGGAGCACCCCTAATCCAGTAATCGCTCTAGCCGATGGCGCTTTGGTTGGTCAAGTTGTAGGCTCCGCTGTTGGTAATGTGGTTAAAGAATCGATGCGCGCAGCTTTGGATGGTAGTGCTCCCAGGATTCTGGAGTCGGGATTGTGCACGATGCGTCCCCTCAGGTTGGAATTCAACTATATATTCTTCTTGCTAATCAACCAACTCCTAATTTGGACTTAAACATTGGAGGTACCAGTATCGCTTTGGATCACTTGAATCAGTTGCTTGCTTTTGGTAACGGATCTCAAGTTGCGAACGTTATTCGTCGATTCTCTTGAGGCGGTGCCGCTTCTTCAGACTTGGATTGTGTAACTCTTAGTCCATTCTCTTTGGATTTTAGGAATTCTCGCAGCCAACCGGACTTCAAACTATCGGTATTGGAATCTTATGATGGTCGGAAGGATTCGACTGCTCACTTGATGCGGTATATTTGGCATATGGAAGTTCTCTCAATTTAAGAAAGTGCCATGGCAAAGTGTTTTCCGCTTTACTTGACAGATAGTACTATTATGTGGTTCAAGAACCTGGAGATGGACTCTACCACTTCTTGAAATGCTTTGGTTAGCAGGTTTGTTAAACAATTCAGAGTCAACATCACTTGCCTGAAAAGCGTTATGACTCTAAATGGCATTAAGCAGAAGTCCGGCGAAACTCTACGCAAGTACTTGAGATAGTTTAATGTTTCGGTGGCTTCGGTCGACAAACCCGACCCGTCATTGTTTTGTTGGCCACCTTTTCTGGTGTTTTGGATAAATATGACTTCAAGACTTCTTTGCATCGGGACCCGCCGAGGGATCTTGGTGAGTTCTATTTTGGAGCTGAAAGATTCCTTCGGGAAGAGGATGCGAGAACTGATAAAAAGGTTCTCGAAGCTAATGTGGTTAAGGGCCGGAAAGCGTCCGATTCTGGTAAAGCAAAGGATTATGGTGCTAGTAAACTTTCTTCGAGGAATGATTGCAACAATGCTTGGAAACAACCTAGTTCCCATCTTATTCGGTGCTTACTCACACCCTCGAAGTGATTTACTTGGAGGTTCATCCCGCTGCTCCTTTCAGAAAGCCTACCGCAATGGAGCCAACTCAAAGAGAAAAGGATACTGGTCGACATTGCTTGTTTCATGATCTAGATGCTTATGATACAAATGATTATCGACATCTCAGGGATATGATCGAAGGGCATGTTAAGCATGGAGAGCTGACATGGTTTGTTCGGAACCGGGCTGTGGTGCCAAGACAGGCACAACCCCTCATGGAACTCCGGATAGGCACGGGGCTAGCACTCCCCTCGGCGACATTGTCATCAACTAAACCCCTTACTAGCTCTGATGTCTTGGATGCAAGTCTCCCAGGCATCAGTACCTTGTGGCTTGCGGCTTCTGGTCTTCTAGCTTTACGAATATTTTGGTTACTTGGTCTTGGTTCTTATTTTTCTTCTGGATGTTGGTCTTGGCTTTTCGATTTCTTGGTTTTGGATTCTCTAGTTTGGTTTCTTGGCTTTTGCTCTTATGGATTCTTCGGCTTCTTGGATTTCAGCTTTCTTTGGTTGTTTGGATTATGGATTTTCTGGCTTCCGGATAACGATCGTCTCACTTATGGCTTTCTTACTCTTGGTTCTCTGACCTTTGGATTTCTTGGATTTGTCAGCTCCTAGCTTATCAAGATTATGGTGTGGCTCTCTAACTTTCCGGATTTGGTTATTCGGACTTCGACCCGTGGTTTTGGCTTTAAGGACTTCGGTCCAATGGATGTATCCATTTGGTTATTCAGGTTGTAAGATGGTTGTGTCGACATAGCCACGTACGGGAATCGATGGGATCCATAGGCGTGCTCTTTGTCTGACAATATACCATCACCCTCTTTGCTCATTAATGAAAAGATTATTTTTCTTTGCCTTGGATTTTGAATGGCTAAGTTTGCTTACCCATGTGATAGGAACAGGTAAGTTCCCAAGCATACCCTTTGTGAATGATAAACCGTTCACTCTCCCTCACAAATGAATTTGAAATCAGAAAATGGCCAAGTTTGCTTGCCTATGCACGGGGGTAGGCCAGCCCCTAGGTATACTGTTTACGGACAATGAACCGTTATGTTTCCTTTGGCTTTGTTAAAAAATCCCTAAATTTTATAATTTTAATAAAATTACTTTGCAAAGTAAGGACGCTTACCTACGAGGTATGAAACCTAAACTGGATTGCAAACTTTAGTAAGTGTCCAGCTATCTTGGACTTTTGTCCTACTTCGACAAGATTGCCTTGATTTGTGGTGAGTATAGGATCTTGAGTATCTAGTCAGCGGATCCTGCTCGTTTGGTTCTGGATCGTCCTATCAACACAATTCATATGGTTATATGGAGGGGACTTGTCAGTGACACGACAAGATTATTCACTCATGGTTATTGGTTATCTGGCTATCTGACAATCTGGTTCTTGGCTGCTTTGGATCTGCGGACTTGGGTTTTTCCAATTTCCTGGTTATGGATCCTTTGGCTATTCAGGTCCTTAGACTCCTCCGATCCTTCAGTTACTCTGGCTGCTATGGTTCTTCTGACTTTTTGGTTATTCTGGTTATCTCTCAAAATAACAATCTGGAGTGATCCTCGAATTTCTTAGAATCTCAGGCTTTCTGGTTATCAGGGTTTTTGGTTTATTGGCTTTGGCTTTCTGGTTAGTGCAATCCGGCGCGGTCATGGCTCTTCGGTCCTCTGGTTATACAAGTTCACTCCAGACTTCTCCTAGCTTTGGTTTCTGGACTTCTAGTTCTCTCGTAAAACACATCTTCCTTCAATCAAGCAAGACATGTTTTGGGGGGCAAAGTGTTGACACACTTTCGGTAAGGCTACCACACGTCACGATTTCGATAGAGATGCGCTTAATTCTTGAGAATATCATCAGAAAACACAAAGAGATTTGGTCAAAGTCATGTTCAAAAAGGTTAAAAATGGCGTCGACTCGTAAAATCATCGTTGATGGACTTGAAAAAACCATCATGGTAAAAATATGTGATCGACTTAGTCTGATTAGCTCAAATGCTTGAACGTGTCAGTTCGTTCACGCAGCAAAACTCATCATTGAAAAATATGTGGGTTTTGGTAAAAAGCAATTTCACACACAAAAAAAACAGCTAATCGGCATGGCACGATCACGAAAATGGCTTGCGCGACTCACGACATCAAAATCTGGCACTTGGCAAAATTTGGTTTAGTACGCTTAAAAACAGGTGATCGACGCGTGAAAATCATCAATTTTATGTGTTCATGCTTGGCTGATTACATCAAGTAAAGTGGTCGATCATTTGTCCTGGCACGAAAAAATGGAGTGATCATCATGAGAAAATGGGCAAAAACTATGTCTCCAATACGGGCTGATCAGATGTGGCAAATTGGCAAAAAGCGACTTGGCTTGGCAAAGGATTTCAAATCCCATATTTCATATCCCTCTGAGATACGAAATCCCCATCCATACCCTTACCTCGAAAAGTGTTTTATCGACTCCAAAATGGGACTCGAAAAGTGGCAAACCAAGAGCTCGAAATCTGGCATGCGAGAATTGCTTGATCAACACGCAAGGTATTCAAAATCCCATAGTGCACAATAGGGATTCGAAATGATGATCCGACAGAGGGATTCAAAGTATATATTTGCCAAGGATTTTGGCAAGAAGACTTTCATCATGCAGATAAGGTTGTTTTGAGTGATCAACACGGATTTTCAACGTGCTTAAGGATTCGAAATTCTAGAAGTTGCCAAAGTGGCAGATCAACTTGGCACTCAGTTTTATCGTGTTGATCAATGTTTTTTGGCCGTGCAACACACATTTTCACTCAGATTTCAGGAATTCGAGATTTTTGGCTTGAGGGATGTGATTTTTTTGGCACGGCTTTGGTTTTCGACTCCGTTTTTGGGATGTGAATTTTGTATCCCCTACTAAATTCGGTTGACACACCCAAAACTCACATATAAATTACCTTAAACTTGGAATTCAAAGGGGTTGGCTCATTTACATCTTTCCTACACTTTGGCATACGGGATTGAAGCTCTCAAGCGCCATTAATGGCTGCATTTATCATCTTCATAGATTTAGGAATTTTAAACATTACAAAAACGTTTTCCTTCGACTTTGGGATATTTTCTTGGACATTTACACTGTTTTGGACTATTTTGGATATCTTTGGATTTTCCTAGACATTGAACCTACTTTTTGGACATTGACCTATATTTTTGCTCAACGAAGAAGAAGAAGGGAATTTTGGTCAAAGTTTAGAATTAATAAACATTTTGTTGTTCGATTACACAACTTTGTACACTAAAATTGTCCAAACTTGTGCAACTTTTGTAATCAGCTATTATATGATGAATGATTACTATGAAGTGGACGTAGGCGTTAGTGCCAAACCACCTTAAAAAGTTGTGTTGTCTCTGCACTTCATTACTTTGGATTTGGATTATCGTTTCTCTACAAAATGTATACTCGGGAGTTGGCGTGCACAAATAGCGATAATTCCCCCCGTCAACAACGATGGTTTTTTCAAAGAAATAAAAAGAGGTTATATTGGTTTGAAAATGAAAGTAAATATGGAAAGTTAATTTACTATTTTCATAAGCGTTACTGTAAACTTCAAATTGGTAAAGTTTTGAAGCTAGGAAACTGTTTAGGTTTATATAATAAGAAAGGTGTCACATGGCCCTATTTTGGTCATGTAAGATTTGGTAATGAAACCCATATAAATTTGTTACGTATATAAGTGATTTTTCGAAGAAAATATAAAGGGGTTTCGGGAACAGATAGCGATATTCCAAAGTAAAGAAAATAAAATGGGTTCTTCTGAAAATATAGCAATAATTTCGAGTAAAGGAAATAAGAAGTGAGTTTTGTGAATACGCCTATTATGAGAAGGTAAGTGAATGGATATGTTTCCAAGGTAACAAAAACAAACGAGATTTGTCAAGATAAGTATATAAAATCGAGTTTTAAGAATCAATGAAATAGTTTCAATAAAAAGGGCCTGAGCTGCTAAAGTACTGATCTATACCATTTTTTACTTGGTAGTTAAAAACCCAACTATCAATGAATTCCTTTGTTGACTTTTAACATGTTAATTCGAAGAGGCTAGGATGGGAACCGGACCCAAAACCAGTTCGAACCAACTTTGTGTTCGAAACTAATTTATAGGGATGCTTATATGATTTAAAGATGAAGACCATGGATCTTCATGAGCGGAAGAACTATTTGTTGAATTTCTATGGCTAGCTACCAGAGATATTTTAGTGGTGATTATGTCGTGATTTATATCTTCGGGTAACAAGGACTACTCGCTATTGATCCTTGGGGTGATTCTTATATAGGATGCAGTAGGAGAATGATTTCGGTTCATCCTGTTCAAGGATGACTTGTATGGAAGAATGTTTGACAGAGTATTTCCTAAGAATCACCTATGTTGATTTTTACAAATATACCAAGTTTGGTGGCGAAGAAGGAAAGTTTTTTAGCTTAACACCCATAGTATATTTGTGAAAATAAATTAGTGATTTAATGGATCTAACAATGTGGCATTCAAAGTTAATGTGATTTGCTCTGAAAGGTAATCGTGACCTCAAGCCTCATCAATTGCAAAGTGACAAAAATCGGGCAAGCAACATGGTTATGTGGGTCATTCCCATTAGGGTGTATTGTCACCATAGAGAAAATTCATTTGTTTCTTCTTCTGTCTCTCTTGTATGCTTACAAGAAACGGTTGTTGACCCCAACCATAGGTGACAATATATACGGTACACTCAAGTTAAATGAGTAGTCAGTTATACGTGGTCGGATTGTAAGATATTCTTGTTGAACCCCCAGTGTTTCCTCTTTAGAGAACAGTGATTGGGAGGTGGTCCCATACTTTGTCATGCTGGAAATCCAAACTCTAATACGAACTGTGCAATTTTAGTTGTAAGTCAACTATATTGGAAAGTGAGATGCTTGCTTTCCGGCCATATTCATATTTATTTGTCGATTGATAGACACAATTATAATATCACTATATTTTTATATAAAAAGTGATTTGGTAATCGTAAGGTAAAAACATGTGCTATATTTGTGTGTGGTTGTGTCTTACGAGAGTTCCATTCTTTCAAAGGGTTTTCTAAAGTTAAGCAAGTTGTTTGTAATGTGAGTTCGTCACTGAAAGAATTGCAGATTGATCCGGTTTGATTTTGCTTTGCTTCAAAATGTGCTCGGGTCAGACCAATTATATTTTCTAGGATAGGTTTTGCTTGGAACTTCAGGAAAGGAGCTGGAGTCGGGACGTATATCTGTATTTTCTGGTATTAACGTATTATGTTGTGTGTGTTGTTTTGATTTAGTGTGTACTATGATATTGTAAACATATAGATACAGTTTTCTCTTTGTGTTAAGGGTTTTGATAAATTATATTTTATTCGTTCCACTGTGAGATTCTATTCTACTCTAATTCTGCTGTGTTAGTTTTCTTCTTCTATTCTAATATTTCTTTCTATTTTTTACCTTCTAATTTCTTTCGATTAAATATCCGAGTTTTTCGATACTTGGATTTTGGCAAGTAAACAAAAGATAATGTATTATTGTAGAAATTCGAGCGTCATATTTCTCCTAGTTGTTACAGTGCATAATAACATGTACAAGAATAAATAAGTATGCAAAATGCAACTCTATTGCTCAAAGAGTTGTTAGTATGAAGACATAAAAGTAATTGGGCAAAACTCACACGTCTCAACGTATGGGTATACAGTAGTCCTTTGTACTATCCCCCAGGCTAGTTACAACATCATTCACAAGCACTAAAATGGTCATGCACGCTGAAACCCCAAAATCATCAAATAAATCCTAAGAAGGCAAAGCACAAATAAAAGGAGTACTTCACTCCGAATCGTCAAAAATCCCAAAATCGGTAAATAAGAATCTCAAATGAACTTCACAAATGATTGGTCATCCCGATCAATTTAAAATCATCAAACTTCAATCATAAAATGAAATCATCATAAATAATGTGCACGTGCCATCAAAATATATCCCACCTCAAGAAATTGCCCACTTATGGATTTAATAAGGCTCACTTCGAGCTTAGTTTAGTACTTATACGCATTTCAATTAGGCGCCCGTCACTACGACCCTCTAGCCGAGTGCAACTTGACCACTTTGGTTAAGTGAATACGTATACGTGACTGCCTCGAGTCCCGGATTCCCCTAAAGTAAGTACTGGCATATCCTCCTCAAAATGTGTCATTAGCTTACAGATAGTAACCAAAACAGTAGTAATGGTGCATCTTATACCACATGTTCTCAATGTTGGTTTACTAGCCGCTCATAAACTTCGCACTAGAATAATCAGAAAATCATTAGCTTCAATCAAACTATATTTGTAACAACTCGCCCGGAATGGGCCTAAATTTCGACTTAGAAAAGGCCCATTGAAACTTAGAGCCATTCTAATTGGGTCGTTGGTTCCTGTAAGGAATTACATTTGCACAGATAATATATATACATTTCGAATGGAAATATCACATAGCGGAACGAGAAAATATAATACTGAAATATGATGTACCACTTTATTAAAAATCACAGAATTCCAACACAATAGTCAAGCTCACATTTGTTCCATGGGTACATCAATAAATTCATTCTTAAATGTTTCCATAAGAAGTACAAGGATAACAACTAATAATAGCATAACGACTTCGTCTTCAGCCTCCAGGTAAATGTAATCCATAATGAATACCATTCAAACATTTAATATAATGTATATTTTGTTGTTTTACGTAGATTCAGACAGATAATGTGAATATATATATATGTTTATATTTTTGCGCGGACAATGTAGTTATCTTTCTTTATTAAATTTGACAATAAATAATAATAAAGAAAGATAGCTACGTTGACCGTGCAAAATATATATATATACACACACACACATTATCCATCTAAATCTATGTAAAATGACAAAATATACATTATATTGAATGTTTGAACAGTCCCGTTCCAGGTGGGTTGTTACAATATTGGAAGTAACTGACTTCATATACCGTCATGTCCTATACCATGGGGTTTACGATGTCTTTTAGTATCCTATACGTCATTTTGAAGCGTGCCGAAAGGTGTGATCTTTGTATAAGAAAATACTTGACTTTTAAAACAAGTTTATAAAACGATTTTGAAAATCGATTATCCTCTTTTCTTAAAATTATATGTGTATATATATATATGTATATAATGCAAAATAGGCTTTTGTACTAATGTGCCGAGGCCATTTATAATAAAAAACTTAAATAATGAAAATCGATTAGCCTCAAACTATATAAAAACTCTTATTATTTTCTTATCGAAAAATAGTTCAAAATGTGCACACGTGCTCAATTTCACCTAAAACTCATCTCAAAACTCAACTACAAAATCATCAAACATCATCAAAATCGGGGTTTAGATTTGGATATGCAATATCTTAGTTTACTAAGCTTATACGACATCGAAAATCAAGTAACAAGCTTCAGGAAACTCAACAAATCAAGAACCAAAACACCTGGAACAACAAACATGAAGCAGGCTTCAACCTGCAGGTTTCTCTCAGGGGGTCGACCACATGGTTGACCTCCCCTATATAGGGACCGCACAGTTAACTATTCAATGAGGTAGGTCGGCCTACTGATCGACTCCTCCATCGGGGCACTACTTAGGCTGAAACCTCAACCTGCTACTTTAGGCATCAATTTGACTTAGTTAGTCAATCCAGAAATGCCTGAAAATTCACAAGCATGATAACAAAGGTTTTATCTACCAATAGAAATTGAAATGGCTTTGATGCAATATGACCAAGATACATTTTCCCAAAGTAGTCTTTTGGTTGTGTTTACACAAAAGGTAAATTTTCAACAGAAAAGCAATAAGAAATCAACGATTCATTCTCAGGTTTCATAAAAACTTCAAAATACTCAGCTGGGACTAGAATATGTGAGTAAACACTCACCTTAGCAGTGATTACAACAAAGATAAATAATTATTCAATGAATTGGAGCTCTTTTGATGGGAAGAAGGCCTCTTTCTACCTGTACTCGAAATAGCTGAGACATACAAATAAAAAGTCCCACCTTAAATCAATAATTCTCAACAAACAGTGATAAAACTTGGATTAGATCCAAGTTTAGAGTATATTACCTACTGTTATTAGGTTTAAATAATCAAAATCTTGAGTTTTGTAGGTGGATTAGAGGCAAATTTGAGTTTACAGTAAAGTGGTTTGTGCATTTTTAGGTTTTTCCTTTGTTTTGATCTACATGTAAAGGGAGGAAATGGGGAAGACTACGATGTTTTCCTCTTTCTCCTCAATTCTCTTTGCCTAGGTATGCAATTAGGCCCAAATTAAGCAATTAAGCACCTAATGACCCAATTAGGCCTTTAAGCAATTAATTAAGTCAATAAACACATATTAGGTTAAATAAACTAAGTTTCACATCATAATGTCTAACAAAATCACAGTTTAAATATCAAACAATGTTAAATAATTTTTTAACAATAAAGCCTATTATCTCTAAATCTTCATTTTTACACAAAATTTACAATTTTACAATAAATTTACACAAGTTACACAAATTCAGACATTCTACTTAAATTTCTATAATCTTCATAACACAAAAATAAATAAATACTACAATTGGCACATTTTTAACTTAATAAATCACTAAGCATGTGAAGCACATATTTTTATATTTATTATTAATTACAACAATTTTAGCTTTTAAGGTTTACGTAATATTACATATTTATAGCCAAAATTCCAATAATTGCTTTGTTAACCAAATATTTACAATTGTTGTTATCAAACCATTACAAAAATGGTTTTAACCCAACAAATACTATATAGAACACATTTACTCTCTTTATTTCAACACTACAATTTGTATTAACATTTACTAATAGTTTAAATGTTATTATTTTCCGCTTTCTCTCAAAATAAATATCATCACTTTATAACTCAAATTTCACAACTAATTATACACGCCTCTCAATTTAATCACTTAAGTGTGATTGAATTCCACCATCAAACCACAAAACACCAATTTACCCAACTAATTAAGTCGAATAATCGGATCAATGATTTACCCAACTTAAATATTACCTAACTATCATATTCTAATTAATTAATTATTATAGCAGGTAATTACCGAAAACCTAGGTTGTTACAACTGTGCTGTATAACTCAAGCGTTCCTCCAAAATATTTCCAATGTAAGATTTTGGTCCAGATTTAATAATTAGTTATTTAACTATTAAATAACACATATATCACAATCAAAGGTCAACTTCCCATATTAATTACTAAACCTTTTTTAATTAGTTTCTTATTAATTAAGTTTCCGATCTCTTATCCCAAATATTCACGTACTTAACCCTTCGATGTAAGCATGTATTTTAATATTAATCAATATGATTTCTAATTTCTAACTCACCGTTAGTGGGTTACGAAACACAAATCGTTTCATTATATTTCTAGAACTTTGTCTTTTTTAAGTAACAATTCCTTTAAAAGATTTCCTTTCCAATAACAATTTGCACTCTCAAACTAATACTATCCCAAAAAAATATGAAGTCATTCAAGTTAGTGTATTTTATATACCTCGCAAACCTTAACTCAACACCGCCCTTGTCTTTAGAATAATAAAAGCTTACTAACTCGAGTTTCCAAAGGTTTAACTTAAATCGAACAAATTCCATATGAAATTTAACCCAAAATAAGTTCTATAATTCATTCTTTCATTTGAGTTCACTTTCGAGTTTACAACTCATTTTTCTTAATTCCTTCTATTAATAAATTCCTTAATTACCATCTTGATTTATTTCACTCAAATAAATTCCTTTGACAACTTGACTAATTTAAGTCTGAACCTCATTTTGAATAAACTGATTAGCTTTTAAATTATAATTAAAAGTAATTAGCATGTTTAATCTGTGTTATTAAAGCAATTTGATCAATATAAATACCTTATTTTAAAATAATTAATCAACTTATAGCATCACTGATTAATAATTTAATTTAACTTAAAACGATCATTTATGAGTATGGATTAACTTAATCATTTTTAATTTAAGATAATAATAATCTTAACCAATTATTAATTAAATAGTATTTAAATGATTGTTAAACATTAAAATAATAATTAAATATTTAGTTAACCTTTAAATAAGTAAATAATTAGCATTTAATCTTTAAATAAATAATTTAAAATTCCAAATAATCTTTATTTAATAATTAATAATTAAAAACCTTTATTAATAATTATATAAATATATAAAACACTTTTAAAACTAATGATAAATCTTAAATCTTAACCAAGTATTTTAATAATAATTAACCCTTTAATCGTTCATTAAATAATAATTAAATATTAAATAATTATAATAATTATAATCAACTCTTAATTAAAACATAAGTATAAATAACACTTAAAAACATCATTACTAAGTAATTAACTGTTAGCCTACTTTGTGAACTAGGAAACACAAAGTCGAGATGTCAAGCGTTGAAAAACATTTCTTCTCAGAAATTATTGGGTCGGATCAGAGGGTTACTATCAAGTCGGATCGGAGAGCCACTACCAGTTCGGGACGGAACAGAGCAAAATGGACAAGGATTCAGTTTCATCTCAGGTCGGGTCGGATCGGATGCCCCGATCCGAACCCCTTCTGCTCTCTCCTCCGAACCGAACCCACATTCCATATCACTTCACCCCACGATCGCCTGAATATTCGGAGCGGTTATGACCATTTCCTACCCACGATGACCACTACTCTGATGCGCTGTCAGCACTGGAATCCATCCGAGCCCGAGTACGATGGGATGAAAGACACGTGGCTCCGAACCGAACTGAATCTGAGTGAATTTCCACCTATAAATACCCCGTCAAGAGACAGTAGAAGGGATCTTTTTTCTTGGCACTTTGAGAGTAAAAACACTTTCAAGAACCGAATTCCAGCATTCCCAGACAATCCAAATCGTCATTCAACATATATTCTGAGATAATTGATTGAATGTACGTGAAAAGTGAGTGAAATTGAGTGAATATCTCATTGTACTTACATCTATATCATCAAGGAAAGTGATTATAAAGTGGACGTAGGCTTTTCAACGCCGAACCACTATAAATTCTATGTCTCCATTTTACTTTTGATCTTATTTTATTTCGATTTTAGTCAATTTGGGTGTTAGAACCACTTTTTGGTCTAACATTTTGGTGCTTTCACTGAGAAGCATTTGAATTCTCTGCTTTTCCGGATTATCGTTCTACTTTTTGGACCATTGAGTTCAAAGAAGTTAATCCTCAAGTTTCGACGCTTTTGAATATTTGTTGGTTGATTGTTGAAGAACTATGGCCAAAGGAAAAGGCAAGGAAGTTCAAACCAGTCGAGGGAACGGAGTTGGTGAAGATCAGCAAAACGCGGTTGTGACAAGGTCTCGTGGGCAGAGCTCGGGAGTGGATCGGACAGATACAGGAAATCCGAACCGAACTCAAGGAGAGAGCTCCGATCCGATCCGAGTAGGAGAATCTGAAGCAGTGCACTCCCCTAACCTGAACCGATCCGAACAAGTTGCACTGCACCGACCCGAACAAGTCTCCCAGCTCCGACCCGAACAGATTGCTCAGCTCCGATCCGATCCATCGCTTGGTGATGCTGGAACCTCTACTTGAGCTCCTCCAAATGCTCCGACTCCAGCCACCAAGATCAATGATCAGGTCAATCCATCTGCGCCTATTACCCAAGGAGATTTTTCGCGCCTTCTTGACATGCTTGAGAGTACTAGGGAGGCTATGAAAATCCACGAGCGCACTAATCTCATGATGCAAGAAAACATGAGAATCATGAGCAGGGAGATTAGCGAACTCCGCAGACAGAGAACTCCATCCCCGGTTCATCACACACCAACGGATCAGTCTTCTTCTTCTGAGGAAGAACGGCCCCGTGAAAGAAGGCCGCTCGAACGACCTCAGAATTTGGAGCAGCTGACGTTCGGATCTTTGGGGTCCCGCGAGGACGCTGCACGAGTACTAGGACCCAATGATCCGAGCTTAAGAGAGCCTATGTTGTTACCAATGCGGGGATCCCATGTATTACCCAGAGACCCTAACCTCACCAATCCCACTCAGGGACAAATGCCCCAGCCCCTTCCTCCCGAGATCGACCGGGAACGTAGGGAACAAAGCAGAGCAGAAGCGGCTCGAAGAAGGAGGGCGTCCCCTGATCAGGAGCCCAGAGGAAACCCGAACATCAGAAGGAGGGCGTCCCCTGATCAAGAGCCCAGAAGGAACCCGGATATCAGAGCCAGGGAGCCTGAACGGCCCCTGACCAATGCTGACGTATGGACTATGGTACGCCAGATTATGTCTGAAAGTCGGAACTACCCCAATGAAGATTATGGCATTGAGCGAAGCCATGCTCCTTTTACTGATGACATCCTCAACTTTCAGTTTCCCCGACGTTTTAACCTGCCGCAGATGGACAAGTACAATGGGAGAACCGATCTGGGACAACATTTGATGCGATATGCATGGCTCATGAATGCTGCTGCTGCCCCTGACGCAGTGAAGTGTAAAGCCTTCCCGATCTATTTAGAAGACGTGGCGCTGTTATGGTTTACCCGACTCCCTCCTCGGTCGATATCGAATTTTAGGGAATTAAGCGAACGTTTTATGAATCAGTTCCAACTCCATACCCGAAAGTCTAAAAATGTTATTGAATTATCAAGAATTAAGCAAGCGCCGGGTGAGTCTTTGAAGTCATATCTCGACCGTTTCAACTTAGCTGTGACAGAAGTCAGTGACCCGCACGAGCCCACCATCTTGATGGCTTTGATGAAAGGAGTCGATCCTGACTCTGAGTTTGTAGATTATCTTTCTGGGAAGCCACCTCCCACGAGAGAGTTATTCTATGAAAAGGCCGACATTCACTTAAGACGAGAGGAGGCCAGGGCAAACAGAAAGAGGAAGTCCGGAGCGGCTTCAAAAGAAACTGTTCAGAGTAATGTCGCCGTGAAGCAGTCTGGAGAAAGTTCCGGGAAAGTTGAGGTGAATGTGGGAAACAAGAGTGGAAACGACAATAATGGAAACGGGGGCAACAACAACAACCGTAACGCGAATGGTAACAGAAGAAATAGGAATCGAGGAAGTAATCC
Organism: Allium sativum; assembly: GCA_030737875.1. Taxonomy (NCBI): domain Eukaryota; kingdom Viridiplantae; phylum Streptophyta; class Magnoliopsida; order Asparagales; family Amaryllidaceae; genus Allium; species Allium sativum. The sequence continues at coordinate 941,826,813 of CM060916.1, read as the reverse complement.
TAACAAAAGACCCCGGTTCCAGACTTATGAGAATTATTCACCGCTGAATGACACTTTGGAGAACATTTACTTGGATACATACAATGTTTTGCAATATAAAAGACCGCCGCCTCGAGACTCAACGGAGAAAGAAATCGCAACTGGAAAATTTTGTTTATTTCATGGAACTCATGGGAATTCAACAAATGAATGTCGACATTTGAGAGACGTGATTGAGAAGCTGCTGCGCGAAGGAAAATTGGATAAATATAAGGTTGCCCCAAGAGACAGGGGGCAAGGAGAACAGGCTCCAAACCAGAATCAATCTGCTCCCAAGCCTACAGCGCAGAAGAAAGGCAAGGGAATTGTTATTAACACCATAGTAGGTGGACCCCACCCAGCGATCCACAGTTTTAGAGCAATGGATCAATACGTTAATGCAGCTAAGCACGTAGACGTGGATGAATGTGATGATTTGGAAGTTATCGCCCCTGTGAAACAGCAGAGGACAATGTTTGATGACGTGGTATTCCGTAGCAGAGACAATACCAGAATCCAGTCACCCACCGACGATCCGTTGGTCATTACCACCACCATTGGACCGGCATTGGTTCATAAGGTGCTAGTAGACAATGGAAGCTCTGTTAATATTTTATTTAAAAAAATCATTCGATCAGATGAAACTTGAGTCTGAAGATTTGAAGCCATGCGAAGGTTGGATCCGAGGCTTCAACGGAGCATCGAAAGCTCTGATGGGGTATATAGAATTGCCCGTAACATTGGGGCAAGGGGAACGCCGAAGAGTACGAATGCTTCAGTTCGTAGTGTTGGACGTAGATTCGCCCTACAACGCATTTTTGGGAAGGCCTGCTCTTGCAGAGTTTAGGGCTTGCATCGCCCCTTGGTGTTTATTGCTTAAGTTCCCAATTGAAGCCGGAACAGGAGTAGTGAGAGAAGATCAAGTCTCCGGACGGGCTTGCTATGTTGCCAAATTAAAGATGTTGATGAAGGGACTCAACATTGAGAGTAAAGGTGCCTCGCCTCCTCCAAAGGAAAGCTCGGTGTAGCAATTAGAGGGATTGGCCCCGAAGGAGTTGCCCAAAGGAACGCCTGAAGACTTGGATCCCAGAAAAGATGAGGAACCAGAAGCTAGAAATGCGACTCCTAACGAAGCGACAGTGGACATACCCATTGACGAAGCTGATCCAACAAGAGTTTTGAAGATTGGATCCCAGTTGGATCCACATCGAGCCAAAGAACTAACTGACTTCCTGAAGGCAAACCTAGACATGTTTGCCTGGACCCACGCCGACATGTGTGGGATATCTCCATCCGTCATGAGTCATTCACTAAATATAAACCCAAAACACCCGCCTGTAAAGCAAAAGAGACGTGTGCTGGGCCCAGAGAGGTCGACAGCTCTAAAAGAAGAAGTGGAGAAGCTGAAACAGAACAGAATTATTAGAGATTCGACATATCCCGACTGGATATCGAATCCCGTCTTAGTAAAGAAGCCAAACGGAAAGTGGCGGTCTTGCATTGATTTTTCAGACTTGAACAAAGCTTGCCCGAAAGATAGCATCCCACTCCCCAGAATTGACCAGCTTGTAGATTCGACAGCGGGACACGAACTTCTTTCTTTCATGGACGCATATTCCGGGTACAACCAGATTCCTATGCACGTGCCAGATCAAGAACATACGAGCTTCATTACAAATTTGGGGTTGTATTGTTATGTGGTCATGCCGTTCGGATTGAAAAATGCTGGAGCCACTTATCAACGCTTGGTGAACATGATGTTTTATAACCAAATAGGGAAGACTATGGAAGTTTATGTGGATGATATGCTTATCAAATCGAAACAGTCCCCCAGCCATACACAAGACTTGGCAGAAATGTTTGGTATCCTACGAAAGTATTGGATGAAGTTGAATCCTTTGAAATGCTCATTTGGAGTGGCATCGGGAAAGTTTCTAGGCTTCATTGTGAGCTCTCGAGGGATTGAAATCAATCCCAGCCAAATAGCAGCGATAAGAAACATTGAAGAACCGAGGAGAATCAAAGATGTCCAAAGTCTTGCAGGGAAAGTAGCCGCGTTGAGTAGATTTATCTCCAAAGCAACGGACAAATGCGTCCCATTTTTTGACTTGATTAAAAGGGGAAAGAAGAACTTCGAATGGACTCCAGACTGTGTTGAGACCTTTCGAAATTTATTGGAATTACTAGAAAATCCACCGATTTTGTCAAAGCCAGTGGATCATGAAGAGTTATTTGTTTACTTAGCGGTTTCGGCTCACGCTGTTAGCACAGCCTTGGTCCGAGAAGAAGACAAAGTGCAAAGGCCGGTATATTATGTAAGCAAGAAATTGGCAGCTGCAGAACGCAACTACCCAAGGATTGAGAAGCTCGCTTACAGCCTCCTAATCGCCTCCCAAAAACTTCGTCACTATTTCCAAGCTCACCCAATAACCATATACACTGACCAGCCTCTGAAGCAGGTGTTGCAGAGACCCGAAGCATCGGGGCGTTTGATCAATGGAATATTGAATTAAGTCAGTTTGATTTAAATTTTCAGCCGCGGAGGTCGATCAGGGGGCAAGCTCTGGCTGACTTTATTGTAGATTTCACAATCCCAGAGGAGGAAATGATCGATGACAAAGTGGTCAGAGGACGAGTTAAAATTAGATCCATGGAAGCTGTACACAGACGGAGCCAAGAACGACTGAAGGTCCGGAGCTGGAATCGTCTTAGTTACTCCTGAGGGACGGTCGTTATATTACGCTCTACGATTAGAATTTTCAGCGACCAATAACGACTCTGAATATGAAGCCCTAATTGCCGGGCTGAAACTTGCTAAAGAACTCGGAGTAAAGACATTGGACATATTATGCGACTCCAAAATAGTTGTTTGCCAAGTGCGAAAGGAGTTTTTGGCTCGGGGACCTCGACTTATCGCCTATCTCGGGAAAGTGGAAAAGCTATTGAGCAACCTGGAGCGGTACAACATAACGCATATCCTAAGAGCCGAAAACCAGAAGGCAGACATGCTAGCAAAGCTAGCTAGTTCTGACAATCCGCAAGAGACCGAAATAATTCCAATTGAAACATTGGAATCGCCAAGCTTTGAGTCGATGGAAATTGAATTCGCTTTCGAAGCAGAACCGGAGAAGGAGTCGTGGATGACCCCAATTAAGAATTTCCTTAAGAATGGGATACTCCCGTCAAAGAAGAGTGAGAGACGGGCTATAGTTCGCAAGGCCACCAGATACATCCTTCAAGATGATACTCTTTATAGACAAGAATTTTCTATGCCCTTGTTACGATGTATAGCACACAACGACATCAAACGTGTACTACGAGAAGTACACGAAGGTGAGTGTGGAGATCATACAGGAGGTCAGACTTTAGCGAAAAAGATATTGCGGTATGGATACTTCTGGCCCACCATTAATAAAGATGCAGCCGATTATTCACGAAGATGCGACAAGTGCCAGAGATTCGCCAAAATCCTCAGAGCACCACCGACCCAACTCAGATCGATGGTGAGTCCTTGGCCTTTTGCCATGTGGGGAATTGATATCATCGGAGTTCTATCAATTGCTAAAGGAGGAGCGAAATATGCAATAGTCGTTGTGGACTATTTTACGAAGTGGGTGGAAGCTGAGCCCCTAACCAAAATCACAGTGAGAAAGGTGATAAGTTTCGTGGTTAGAAATATTATATGCCGATTTGGGATCCCAAGGACCATTATAACTGATAACGGAACCCAGTTCGATGGTGCCGAATTCAGAAATTTCTGCCAGAAATATAAGATCGACAAACGGTACACTGCGGTCGCTCATCCGCAGTCGAATGGGCAAGTAGAAGCAATAAACAAAGTCATAAAATCCATCCTCAAGAAACGATTAGAACGCGCAAAGGCAAAATGGGTGGATGAATTGCCCTTAGCTTTGTGGGCATATCGGACAACGTTTAAGACGGCTACCGGTCATACCCCTTTCTCTCTCTCATTTGGTTCATAAGCAGTAATTCCAGTAGAGCTTGAAGTTCCCTCCCACAGGGTGACATATTATGACCCGATGACGAATCGGGCACTCTTACTCGAGTCTCTTGATGAAATCGAAGAAAAAAGGGACGAAGCAGACTTGCGTGCGTCAAGACATCGACGTCAGATGGCATGCTATTATGACAAAAAAGTTCGTTTTAGGACTTTTGAACCAGGAGATTTGGTGCTAAAGAGAGTCTTTCCATCCCTTCCTCACCTCGATCCAAAGTGGGAAGGACCCCTTGTCATCCAACGGAAACTTGAAACAGGAACCTTCAAGTTAACGACCGTAGATGGCGAAGAGGTACCTAGGGCATGGAATGCCCAACACTTGATGCGATATTTGAATTAGAAATGTTGCACTCTTTGCTGTTTTTCTTATGAACTCTGTAAAAAGGCACGACTTGCCTTAGAAAAGTCTGTTGATATGAACAAAGAACTATAAAGTGGATGTAGGCTACGACTTAGCCGAACCACTATAAAAATATCATGTGTCATTTACTTTCCTGCATTATATATACCTTCAACTACTATTCTGTTGCGATTATGGAATATAAGATGATTTAAAACCTGAAAGGTTGAAAACAGTTTATACGCAGGAAAAAGCACAACGACTGTTTGTGCGATAAGACATAAAAGAATGGGAAGACGACATTCTTAACTCTAACTCTCGAAAATTGAGAGAGAGTATAAAGGACGGAAAGACGACGTCCTCTGAGGCGTGAAGGTGCACCCAAATAAGAGACCGCCTCAGTAAGAACTCTAACCTGAGTATAAGACAGGAGAGTATAAAAAATGCCAAAAAAACGACAGGCGTTAACGACACAAAGAATGTGACCCCGTCGGAGAATCGGGGACATGCGGACTGTTTGACCAAATCTTGAATAGTTTTTCAAGATTGACTGGGGGTATATATGTACACACATATTTCCCCCTACCATAACCTCATTACACAACTATGGTAGGACATGCATTCTTACATAAGTGCAAAACTGATAGCTAACAGACATTGTAGAAAACAAATTATTTTTTATTTACAAATGAATGAATTTGTACAGGAAAACAGGCAAAAAGAAGGTGCAAGGGCCACCCTTGCAGCAACAATTATGGGTCAACCAAATGCTAAAATAACGCAAGACACTCCATCATTTAGACTTCAAAGGAGGCTTGGACTTCTTAGCAGCCTTCTCCGCATCCCTCGCCTCTTTTTCGGCCTCCGTCAAGATGCGCTCTGACTTTTTCTTCCCTGAAGCTGAAGTGCTGGAATCAGTTGACTTCTTCCCGGAAGGCGGAGCGCTGGAATCAAGAGAAGACCTTTTAGCAAGTTCCTCTGTAATAGATCTAGTCGAAAGCTTAACAACTAACCTTGATCCCGCATCCACTACTGCGAGGGGCTTAAGGCTTTCAGGGTCTAAGTCTTCAGATTTAAGCTGCATGCATTTATCTTGTTCAGCTTTCAGTGCAGCTAAGGTAACATCATCGGCGCTTTTCGACTCCCCGACTATAGCCACCTCAGGGTCTTCCTCATGTCCCCCGTTGCCGCCATCATCCTTTAAGGCATCTATCATTTCGTCATCATGAGGAGTGTCAGCCTTAGACGGTTCAATTCCTTCTCCCGAGTCTATGGGGGCAGCCTTGTCTTTTCCCCCTTTTTCCCTTTCCATAGGCTCTGCTCCAGAGGCGGTTCCCTGGGACACATCTGTCTTTTCGGACGGTTCAATACCTACAGAGTGAGAAGCAACAGTTATCAACTCATGAGAAAATAATGGGTTCTTCATCGATTGCTCAATTACGTGACGAAAGGTAGAGATAGCTTTGATGAATTGAGGTGAAAATGTAGAGATACCTTCCGAAGACTTCTCGGCTGGAGTGACTGCTGTCTCCGATGCCGTTTCGGGTATGGGGGATAAAAGAGATGTCCGAGGGATCCCTGGGTTTTCAGGATCATATCCCTCTACTTCAGAAGTTGCAGAGGCAGTAGAGGAAGAACCAGCCTCAGGAATGTTCTTTTGCTTAGCCTTCCGCCTCTCTTCGTCCATAACAGCAGCCATGAGGCGGCGTCCTTCGGCTAGGCGTTCTGGTTCATCATCTCGTAAATATTTCTCCATCAGCTTGTCCTCGTCAATGGAATCAACCTTGAGCTCCTCTTTCTCCCATTCAACGATTTGACTCCATACTTGGACTAGGGTAGATGGAGAATCTTCAGTCCAAGAAATGTTCCGGTGGCGGATGATATGCGCAAAAAATTCAATCATTAATTCGCCGAAACCATGCACCTCTCCCTCAGCCTCCGACAGTTGTTTGCGGGCCTCTTCAGCGGACTTGATAGCACATTCGACGTTACCCTCCGCTAGGGCAGCCCTGTTCTCCGCCTCCGCTAGCTTAGAAGCCAAGTCAACGTTTTTCTTTTCCAATTCAGCATTCCTCCTCGCTAACTCGACATTCTTCCGCTCAAGGTCAGCGTAAACAAGTCGCATTTTGGCAGCATCTGACTTGGCATCTTCGGCTTGTTTTTTCAATTCCGAACGCTCTTGGGTATGGGACTCAAGCAAATCATGATAGCGTTTTTGCAGATCTTCAAATTGTTGTTTGAAGCTAGTAGCATCCTGTTGAGAAACATCAAGCTAGGCCTGTGTATCCTCCAAGTCTTTTCCTAGATTTTTTAAGGCCTTTGCATTGTCTTCTGCGGTTTTTTGCATCAAGTCAGCATTCGTGATTAAAGTGCGGATGATTCTGGAAAGGCTGTGTGAATACTTGAACATTTCTGAATACTGTTTCTCGACCGCATCTATCTTTGCTTTGGCCTCATCTGCCCACCTTGAAGAAATAGGCTCAAGAGCAGGTTAAAAAGTCAAGTTTTCGAAGTAATGTTCAGGAAATTGCTCCTCCATATACGCCCGCTTAACTGCAGTTTCAGCATCTAGCGGCGGAGGGGCGGGGAATGTCAGCTCAGTATCCCTGTGCGTGGAGGGCTCAATGGCCTCTTTATCCGTTCTAGGACGTTTAGCGGGAACCTTACGCTTGCTTCGTGATTCGGTATCTTTTGGCGGACTCCCCCCCCTACTGCGCTTTTCTTGAGAAGAGGTTGAGTCTTTTGATTGCGGCCTGTCCTCTTCCCGAAGACCTTGGTAACCTTTATATCGCTCTGGGTCTGTCCGGACAGGAGAGCGAGAACGCGAGGTTCGCGAACGATAAGGATCATAGGGCCTTCTATCCTCCCTACTGCGATCTTCGCGACGATCATGCTCAGTATCATAGGGCGGATTAGACATGCTGCGACGGAGTTTCCTGATGTCATAATAGGATCGGGACATCGTGCCTGCACAACAATACAAATGAAATTCAGGATCAATATTTTCACAAAGAGAAAGATGTTGTGAGTTGTGGTGCTATTGTGTTAAGTGCGTCCTAAGTGGTGTTTTCCCCCCGACAAACCCGAGTCCGAAGCTAGACTAGTACGAGCGGGCTCTTTGGCCTTAGCAGGAGTGGTCTCTTCGGAAGAAGTGAAAACTAAAGGATTCTTCCCAAAATCCTCTAAAGTGTAAATAGTTTCAGGTAAGGGGAGATCCCCCAAACCCTGAAATAGTGGGTCATCGGTACTAGGGACATCTCCCTCAGAAGCATCAATCAGCGACTCTTTGGAAGACGTTGACCTTTCTGGAGAAATGGCATCCTCGGGAACAGTATACCCTTCGCGATGCTTTTCGGCCATGTTAGCCAATTCATATCTTGAGTAGAAGATGGAGAGGGTGAAGCCTGAAGAGGCACTGTAGGAGCTCTCGAACCTTCGCCCGTTTCTGGGATTACGTCCACTGGAGGAATATATACATATGGACCCGTCCCGTGACCTATGCTACGGGTAATGGACAGCAACCCATGAAGATGAGGATATTAGTCCTTAAGGACCTCATCAATAGTTAAAAACTTCTGATCACCATTAAGGAGTCGGTGCATCCGATCAAAAAACGCTTGGTCCGATATTTGTTTCGGGTCATCAACTGCAAACAAAAAGAAAAATGAATTAATGCGGTGGTTTGAATGTACAGAGTCGAGATTTAGAAAACCAGTGCTTTACTTGATTTCGTCCACCTCCTAGCACACCCTAGTCGTCGCTTTACATAAAACCATTCCAGCCTGGAGTCCCCAGCTTTACTACTGAATGGTGCTGGAATTATTTTCCTCTTAGGGACAGACTCGAAGTAACAGAAAGAAGGAGTTTCTTGAGTCCGATGCTTGAAGTTATAGAAGAAGTGAACGTCGTCAAAAGTGAGCTCTATGCCTAAGATCTCACGGTACGCTACATATAAGGTGTACAAGTAAGCATAGGAATTGGGATGCAGCTGCATGGGGGCAATCCGCATTTGTCTTAGAAAATCGACGACGAAAGAAGAAAATGGAGGGATAGCCCCGACCATGCACATCAGCCGAGTGATTGCCATATACCCCTCCGGAGGGTTGTGGGGACGATCAGATTTTGATGGCAACAAGGTATCCCCTTTGGGTATCCCGTACTTTAGTCGTATTCGGATAAGTCTGTCATTGTCGATCGTCGATTCAACGGAATCTTGAGGTGATTCCAGTATGATGGCAGACTCAAATTCATCAGGAGCTCGGTCATCGCCAATCCCTCCTTCCTCTTCACAACCCAGGGAAACTCCACCCTCAGAAGACACATTGTCGCTTTCGCGAGTTTCAACCTCGTAGTCTGAGCCCTCGTCATCCCATTCTGGATCTGAGGAAGAAGATATGTCTTCAAGAGTAATTTTATTGGATGTCTCTGGGACCTCCTTCTTCTCTGCTAATCTAGAGGAGCGTCTAGATGTCATGGTCACAAAACTATTGAAGAAGCAATAACACAAGTTAGAGTAAATTAGCCCGTATCCCCCCGTGCATGTGTATAAACTAAAGTGTGAGCAGTGTATGCAGAAAGTGTAAAGTTAACGTTCGAAAGTGCGACGCAAAATCTTGGCAAAGTAATAAGGTTCAAGGCAGTTCTTGATGTCCATTTATATTCGCAGGGCACTATCCTAACTGTTCACGAAGTTGGAAATTATGTCAAGTATTGATTTGGCCAATTAGACAGACTCTTGTGTATTAAGATGAGGCTGCTTCAGATCGGTTCGGGTATAGATGATTGGATGGGATCGGAGGTAAGGCTTTGTTTTGGTCAGAAGTGGTATCTAATCGGATCGGTTCGGGATTATGTGTTCGGATCGGATCGGATGGACTTGAGTCCCAACACCCCTTCTTCTTTAATCCACATTCCGACCCGATCCGGCTAGGTAGACTTCGCCTTCTCTCTCACATTTAACTCCGACCCGATCCGGCTAGGTAGACTTCGCCTTCTCTCTCACATTTAACTCCGACCAGATTCGGTACTGAAAACATCACATCCTTCTCTTCTCCTACGTCCCCCATACTTCTCCACCCGAACCGACCCTTTATGTTCTGTATCTTCTTCTTCATCCTCAACCACAGTCGAACCTGATTTGATTTCCAAAACTCCATAGGGGAAATGAGCATACATCCTCTCCAACCTCCCAGCGCCTTGAGGTGGTGGCGGAGCCAGCAGCGACGACAACGAGGAAGGAGGAAACCACGACATCGAAGCCATGACAATGAATATGCCCAATTTGCTCGGATTAACCGTAAAATCTCGATTAAAGACAATAACAATGATAGGATTCAGGGTTTCGAGACTACCTATGTGTTTGTTTCAAGAATCGAAGCAAGAATTTCGAGACTCCTTGAAGATTAGGGTTCGTATTGAGAATGAGGAAATGAGAGTAATAGAAAAGGAAGAAGGAAGCAGATAAGTGGCATATTTATATATATAGTAGTAGTATTGACTCCTCGTATTCCTGCCCTATCTTCCCGCTCGGACCGGATCAAGAGCCCAGCAGCACAGCGTAGCCTGCTAGCCCAATACGAAACAGAAAAAGAAAAGAAGCCGTTCGGGTCGGAGCCCGAACCGAACAGAATTTCAAAGGTCAACTTGGCATCTGAATTAAGTTAAAATTCGAAGAGGAAGATGAAAGCACAAGGAAAATCAAAAGGAAGATTACCTGGAAGGCACTGTGCAATGACAATCAAAGCATGCTCCGTATCCAACAGAAGCATCCTTTGAGGGGGCAAAATGTTAGCCTACTTTGTGAACTAGGAAACACAAAGTCGAGATGTCAAGCGTTGAAGAACATTTCTTCTCAGAAATTATCGGGTCGGATCGGAGGGTTACTATCAAGTCGGATCGGAGAGCCACTACCAGTTCGGGACGGAACAGAGCAAAATGGACAAGGATTCAGTTTCATCTCAGGTCGGGTCGGATCGGATGCCCCGATCCGAACCCCTTCTGCTCGCTCCTCCGAACCGAACCCACATTCCATATCACTTCACCCCACGATCGCCTGAATATTCGGAGCGGTTATGACCATTTCCTACCCACGATGACCACTACTCTGATGCGCTGTCAGCACTGGAATCCATCCGAGCCCGAGTACGATGGGATGAAAGACACGTGGCTCTGAACCGAACTGAATCTGAGTGAATTTCCACCTATAAATACCCCGTCAAGAGACAGTAGAAGGGATCTTTTTTCTTGGCACTTTGAGAGTAAAAACACTTTCAAGAACCGAATTCCAGCAATCCCAGACAATCCAAATCGTCATTCAACATATATTTTGAGATAATTGATTGAATGTACGTGAAAAGTGAGTGAAATTGAGTGAATATCTCATTGTACTTACATCTATATTATCAAGGAAAGTGATTATAAAGTGGACGTAGGCTTTTCAACGCCGAACCACTATAAATTCTGTGTCTCCATTTTACTTTTGATCTTATTTTATTTCGATTATAGTCAATTTGGGTGTTAGAACCACTTTTTGGTCTAACATTAACAAATCAAAATATCATTAATGATCAATTTCTTACGTTTCAAACCATCATTAATAAATAATAAATAACATTGAAACATAATTAATAAGATAAGTCTTACTTATTAAATTAATTTAAGCCATCTTAATTAATTCTTATATCTTTAATAATAACTTTTAAATATTCTAATATGGAATATTTAACTATTAAATCAATTCTGTTTAGAAATTTAAATGATTGAAAAATAGTTTCAATTTGAGGCTTAGCGATCGCAATGATACTTAAATAAGTTACCAATAATTTCCATATTCAAATGGGTTCACATGTTAATATCACATATAATATTGCCAAGATACAAAGGTTCAGGCAACAATCTACGATCCGTAGATAAATGACTATTCAATTCATATCAATCAATATTTATAACAATTAATCACACGATTTAAACTAACACATAGGAAGTATAGAATGTAGATTTATTATGCTTAAAAGATGTCAGTAGGGATCTATACTACACAATTTAACTTGATAGTATTTTATTTGGCCAAATAAATAGCACAAATTTAAGATGTGTTAATCAAACGACGTTAAAATAACATTATTTAAAAAATTTCATTTTAAAATGTCGTAAATTTGTACTTATCCAAACATGATAATTAACTATACTATAATATCGGGAACGTTATCACAAATCCAATGTAAAAACCCATGCGTTAAACAGTTTACATTTGAGCAAGTTACGGGGTTTTGAACATAAATGTATAATCTATATTAAATAACTTGTAGCTTATAAGACTTCTCACCATTATTTTTGATCAACCCCAAACAATCATACTCGACCCACCCTACTCCTTTTCTTCTTCTCCTTCCCCACTTCTTCAATTTCAAACCTCCTGTAGCAATTTCGTGCAATGACGTCCATATGTACTCTAATTTCGATCACCAAAGCACTTCACCAAGACCACCATCGCATCTCTCATCATCTCGTCTCCATGTTAGCACCAACATCATCATCTCCGCGCCCTACCAAAGTTCGATCGAAACACCCTTCTATGTAGCCAAAAAGATTGTGACATTTTTATGAATCGGTCTCCACCAAAGTTTGGCTGTAGGTGCTACCTCCTTCTAGAAATTCAACACCGGCCTTAAATCAGTAAAACGATGCTCCAATGCACCAAAAAGTCGAACCCTAGCTTCTTCCTACTCGCACAGTTTTTGGTCATGGTACTGTGATGCACTCAGACCACTACAAAAAAATATTCAAACACACACAAACAAAAGTCAAAGGAAGAACATGTCTGAAGAAGACCAATGCAACTTGCTTCAAGATTCAAAACAAGTATGTTTAAAAATTGATTTTTGAAATTTCCTGGCTTTTGATTCAAACTTTGGTTTATTGTGTTTATATTTTTTTTTTTTCATTTTTAGATTTTTTTTTATTTAGATTGGCTGCCATGTATTAACAAATTTAGAGAGAGAGAGAGAGAGACAAGAAGGGGAAATGAGATTGCATTTAAGATGAAGTTATTTATATACATACATAGAGAGATAATATAAAATTAAATACTAAATACCAAAATACCCTTTTCATCATCACAAACCTTCCACCATAAGCTACTCGCGTAAAAGGCATTAACTATATGTTAAGTTTTTTTTAAAAAAATTATGTGCTTTCTTTGTACAAGTATTGTAATGTGAAGGTTCATGTACTTAACTCATGAGTATGCTTCTTTACATAAAAGTTGAATATATCTGTTTGTAAAACATCATCTCAAAATTTTATATTATTAAAATAACATTTTCTTATTCAATTTCCTAACATCAAATCATGGTTCTTATATATTATAAAATACTAATTATCACTAAATATTAAATCATGACTTTTAAATTATAAAAGTATTCATTTGCTTATTTTTATAAATAAACTCTAAATCATCATTTTAACATATAACCCAATTAAAATATTTTTGAAATATAAATTAATATATACAAATTTATATAAATTTTACTTTTTCCTTCATATATATATATATACGAGACGTATAGGCACGCGCTTCGCGCGTGGTGATGGCACGCGCTCCGCGCATGGTGATATCGCGCGGAGCCATTCAACAAAATAAAAATATGTCGTTGGTACATGGTTTGGTATATTTCTTACTCATTTTGTTTTTCTGCATATTTATTTGCTCAATAGTTTCTTTTTATTTTTTTGTTCTCATTACTGCGCATTAATTTTATCTGTTTCTAATTCATGCATGTTAATTCATGTGACTGTTACTCAAAACATTTTTTTTTTATTGAAAAAAATTCCATTCTTAATACGCGTGCACATACTCTTGAAATAAATATTTCAACACATACATGTGATTTAATTCCATTTACGATGTGTATTTATTTTCGAATTCAAACATACGCATGATTTAATTCCATTTACATTACCTTTCTAGATTTAATTTTCTGCTTTTTTTAACGTTATTCTCATTTACATCTCTATTAATGTCATTAATGGCGCACATGGCTAATTAAAGGAACATTGCTATTTAACTTTGATTACTTTCCGTTTCTTTCTTGATTTAATTATTTTATGATATGTGTTTGTATTTAGTAAAGGGCATTTTCGGTAGTTTGCGTGTACACCAAAAAAGTGTGACACCAAACCTATTCCGATTATTAGTAAAGATATATATACACACACACACATTACTGCATTTCGAATATAAGGTTTACAATAAAATACATATCCGTGCATATAACTAAAAGCAAAGATTAAGTTTTCTATTTTAAACTATAAAATTTAAAAGGCTCTAAACCATTTAAACCATTACTTAAATGATTAAAAATATTTTTTTATCATTAGCTAATCATTTAAAATGGAATTTAAATGATTAAAAACATGAATCAAATATTTAAATAAATTAAATATTTTCAAATTAAATCGATTAAATTTCGGGATGTTACACGTTCAAAGTATGTTTGGTTGGTTTAGTTGGTTATCCAATCTTACAAAATTAAAATGTTTCACACTCTATGTCTGGATATTCATTGTAATTTGAAATTAATTAAAAATATATAATTAAAAATATTTTTAGTTAGATTCCTGTGCTTCCTAATATAATTTTGATACATGTATGATGAACAAATTTATTTGGATAATTAAACTAGTCAAAAAAGTTTCTGCGATATCGATAGTTTTGAAAATATTATGAAAGTCCGGTTAATTTGTTAAACCAATAATATAACTAAATCTTGTCAAATCGATTAAAATCCGATCTAGTTTTAAAACCAAACCACACTGGTCAAAACGAATTGGTTTAATTGACCTATTTTGTTTAACTAAATAACGCTGATCTAAGATTAAAGCGGAAGAATAGTAATTTTGATGAGATTAGAAATTCAGCGGTTAATATGTTAATTTGATATGCCCTCTTTGTAATGGCATTTATGGTTTTTACCGAACAAAAGAACTCCGAGGCTGTCCTTCCTCCCATTACGGTCGCTTTCTTTTTCCCACCGTTGAAACAAAGACATTGAAACAAACACGTTTCTTTCTCGTTCTCCCTTAATTCTGTTTCATTGAACTGAATAATGATTTTCAATATAGCTTCCGATGCTATCTTACTCTATCAACCGCCGTAATCGCCGTCAGTTCTCCCTCAATCGCCGGCGGCAGCGCCTGATTGTTGGTTTCGTTATTTTTGTCATTATCGCTACCGCCTTCGTTGCTTTTGTGGTTTCTCTCGATTTTGGCTCTATAAACTTCTTTTCTTCTTCTTCGTCTTTTGTTCCTATTCCTCTTCATGTAACTACTCTGCAAAATTCTATTTTGTTGAATAATTCTGTCCCTGAGAGTATTATCAAGGATAAAGTTGTGGAATCCGAAGATGATGGATTAAGGCTGCACACTTCGAAGGAGGAGGTCTGTAATTGTGTTCGATTATGTTTACAATCTCTTTACTTTGCTTAATTCTATACTTTCATTAATGAAAGTTCATTTTAAAGCTATTTAAACACGTGTAATTAACCTTTATGTAAGAAGGATAATCATGTTGTAATATGCAATGTCAGTGTCAGTAACGTCTATTTGGCATTAGATCATACCATGCATTTAATAATGTTATCAATGATGCAAAAGCTTTACACAAATTTAATATCAAACCAACTTATAGTCAGTGGCAGAACCAGGAATGCAAGAATGAAGGGCCAAAACTTTGGTGGAAGCAAAATAAGTTTAGGAGTTGAAATCTCTTATGAGAACGGCAATAACATCAACTCAAAATTTAAACAAAATTATATGCAAAATCATTTGCAAGTAGATACTTTTTCTGGCCTGAGATTGACCAAATGTGTTTGAGTTACATGTGTTGCTATCTTTAGAGCGTTTCCAACCATTTCAAGATGAAAATATCACATTTGAAGGGTTAGAAAATGCAACCCTAAAACTTTCCTGGAAAGTAACCACACTTTTGCGCGTTTGTACAACATGGGCCTAGAGTTTAGGCGTTAGTTGAACAAGCAACTGCTTCCGGTGCTTATTGATCTAGAAGTGTGAGTTCATTCAACAAGCGCCTAAATATCAGGCTCTTGCTGAATAAGCGTTATTGAATTCAAATCCGGATGCTTGTTAAACAAGCGCCTGAAACTTAGGTCTCTCTTTAACAAGCGTCCTGTAGGATTATGTTTCCTGAACCAGTTGAGCTGAACTTGTAACCAATTACAAAACATATGTTGCTATTGGAAAAGTGGTTTAATGTTGCATATTACATTCTATAATATATGCACTTGTTGGAGATGTTCTTGGCATCAAGTTGTCCATGGACAAATAATAGCAAAGTGCATGTTTGAGTTATCTAATTTTTTTTCAAGGGGCAGTAGTAAGATTTGGGACTCAATTTCATTTCATATATTGGGAATGTATTGCTGTTATGGAAATTTCTTTTGCTCCTTCTATTAAGATTCAGGTCTTCAAAATCATAATATTGCAGATAGCATTATCATAAAATAAATAACTATTCAAATCAGCTTACAATACAACATATATAGTTACATACCATGACCAAATCCTTGTCTACTAATTTCTTAGACGGTCGAAATCATTTACAAGAGAATTGTTATAACATAGGAAAAACACCATTACAGTCGCCGATTCTATGCTAGTGGCTAGAACGCAAGTTCATACCACATGTTAATTGCATTTTACACCCTCTTAATAGTGCATATACGTGAGATGAAAATTTATATGTTGAGATATTTATTTGATATCAACATATGTTTAACCTTAAATTGGGTGACATATAATACTCCAGTTGTAAGAATCTAAATTAGATTTTATTAATCACAAATTCAAAAAATAGCTAATTTTGATTTAATTGAGAAGGAGCCGGAGGAAAGTAAATAAAACCACAAAAGTTTTACCGTTGAAGGCATTTTTTGTGATTAAAGAAGAAGAACTGATTTGGTTTTCCGAATCAGTAGAAACCTTAAATCTCTAATTATCTTCATGAAAGAGGCATAGAGAATAATTATAAGTCATGTAATTTAGGGATTATAACTTTTTACCTGCAATGTTGATATTTTATTATTTGGTCTTCTAATAAATTTGAATATATTTATGAGATATTCACGTCAATTCCATGACAACTATACTCTTAAGGCTTTTAACTTTAATTTATGATTTTAATCATTACAGTTAGGCTTATGCATATATATATATATATATATATATATATATATATATATATTTTTAAATTTGGTTCACATGTTGAAATTCTTCAGTAACCTCTCATTGGACCACAAATAGAACCTTATAAATATATTTAACTTTATGAGGTGCCAATTTTTTTTCTATTTCGTAGTATAAGGTATATCAATAAATCTTGTTTATTTATCGTGTTGATAAAATATCAAAGCGGCAATCATTGCTAATGTTTGTAACTAAATGAAAACCATATTCTTTTAATTGTGATCAGAAAAATAAAATACTGAAATATGTCCATAATCAAAGTATACCGTAATATCACATGATAATAAAAAAATACAAAGATTTATCGCTATTTTCTTAGCATATGTGGATGTAAGTGTGTATGACATGCCTCTGAAATGTTTCACTTTAGGATCATTAGAATTATGTGTTTTGAATTATCTTACCTCTCGGTGTTTTCTATAACATTAGAACAACGTTCAACCATTCGAAATTCAAATATCTAACATATACTATATCAATTTGGCAAGGTCTAGATCTACGCAACCATGAACAAAGTTTACATTTTCTTCTGAAATTTTAAAGTTTTCCAAATGAAATGGTAATACCGTTAAGATTGACAAATACCATAGTCAATTTAGCCAAAAATCCAAACAAAAGAGTGTGTCAATATACTCGTATAAAGTCAACCACAATAAATTCAAATTATCGATGACTCTTTTATCAAGATACCGAACACAACATTAATTCATGTCTTTGGAAAATAATATTGACTATAAGTGGTGCTCTTATTATAAGGACCAAACATTAACAATAAATCATGTCAAATAATAAATGTATCTATCGATCGATTCATTACAGTAATATTTTTTATAATTGTCATGTTTTTTTCATCACACATATGTATGCAATTTAGTCAGATACAAACCTAACTTTGGACCGTTTAGCATATGTGTAAATATGTACACGTATATTAAACACCTTTTTGTACATTCTACACATGAAATTTTATTTTGATTACATGTTTCTTAAACCATTTCATTTGAAATATTAGACAGTTATAACTGATCTATAAAAAGACACCAAAACATTTGAGTTTTTTTTTTTTTATACACTTTATCCAAAAGGTTATCATTACTTCACACACACACACACACACACACACACACATATATATATATATATATAATACATGTATATACATACAAACACACACGCACACGCACATGTGTGTGTAATGGTCGCAACCAAGTGGGCTAAGTGTCTAAGATTTTAAGAATCACTCAAAAGTAATATAAGATAGGGGTTTTCCCCCTCATGGACAAAAGGAACAAAAAATTGTTCCGTAAGGACAAGAGGGCAAAATTTTATCCTCAAGGACAAAATTTAGTGTGAAGGGAGGAATTCAGGGGCCCACTATAATTCCTTCCTTTACAATAAAACTTGTCCTTATGGACAAAATTTTGCCCCCTTGTCCTTATGAAACAACTTTTTGTTCATTTTGTCCTTCATGGTATTTTCCTGTATAAGATATTATTGTATGTGTGTAATGGTCGTGACTGAGTGGGGCAAGTGTCTAAGATTTTTAGAATCACTCGAAGTAATATAAGATGTTACTTTTGCAGTATGCCTAGATCAACTCTAGCATAGCTTAGGTATTTTCTCTGAATGGTTCGATTTTAATTAAAAAACAACATTGAATTTGAAGCTCCTCTTATATGTTTTCGAAGTACACCATTGATATATGTGACTAAATTGAAACTTATAATACTCACCGATACACATATGCAGACACACATGCACATATCAATATGTATGCGTATACTTATGAAAAAAGAAAAGAGAGAACCAGTAAATTATCCATGACTTTATAAACCAAACTTTAATGCAGCAATAACATATGGTCTATCTGATAACTAAGTACTAACCTCTAATAAAGGGTCAATTGATTGAATTAATGTTAACAAATGTGATGCACTTAACATGCAGTCATTAATCTATGCGACCCAGCCTTTTAAAAAAGACGGTCTAATGGATGTGAAATCACATAGCACAACAAGCATATCATAAAAATTATGTTGTCACTAAACTAAATGTTTCTTTAGAAAAATAGCATCAAATATTCATTATAGTCGGCTTAATTACAGTGATTTATGTTAAATACTAATTCTATTTGTATTTTTTTTGTGGAATCTAAATGCTAGATTATTAATATTTTTCTTCCTCAAAACATAAATAATCTATCTATGTTTTTCTTTCAATAAAATCAGAGTGGGCGTCTATGATATCACCTGTAAAAAGTTAACACATTTGATTTGAGGAATCATGAAATCTATAATTATAACACATAACTTTATCCTCCCAACCTCACCTTCTTCCGCGCCACATCTTTACCTTCCACCCTCCTATGTTTTCTTCCTTTCCACTTCATCCATTTTTCATCGTCTTTGTTGTTTAGTTATATCAAATGAGAAGGGTTCTTCGCAAGTGAGGAAGTTGCCCCCTCCACCTTGCCTTCAACCTCCCCAACCAATGCTCATTCAATCCCTTCATTCCTCCACCCATTGGCAAATTTATCCCTTCAACTCCCATGATTCATTTCCTAGAAATTTATGCCCGACTGTTCTAGTTTTCGATAATGCTTCGCTTGCTGTAGCAGCTCAGCTTTGGAGGTCTGTGCCAGATTACCGCCTGCTGCAGTCCCTATTAACTTTAATGCCAAACCAATTTGGTCATGCCTTTGCTTGAAACGTTATGGCCTTTGCTTGATGCAGATTCTACTATGGAAGCTCCTCCACCTACAGAAGCTTTATCACCCCTTTGTACAATTCTTATCAGGCTTACTCTTTGCTTTTTAAGCATGTGCCATAAAATGCTGGATCATTCTTACTTCTTACCTTCAAATTAGTGCATTAAAACAGCTTTAGTTTCACTAATCTAAGTCATTGCATTTAACATTTATTATACGAAGGATCATCCTGTATGTTACTTTCTTGATCAAAATCTACCATAAACGCTGGTCTCAAACTATATCAAAGGAATGTGGAAGCTTTTTGGACTTATCGTAGTTAAATTTGGTACAGAAATATTACTTGTTAGGTTTTTTGAGTATGAAGAATAAGCAAAGGGTACTTGAGTTGAGACCGACTCTACTATTATCATTAAAGGAAATGTCTTCATCATTACCTTGTGAAGTTTTACTATCGATAGAGGCTTTGAACATGTGATTTATATCTTTGCTGGATTACGATTTCATAATATCACCTCCATTATTTAGACCTTGTTGGGTATAAACGAGTTATCATGTAATGTTGGGAAAATCATTTGTTATAAGAATTTCGTTGAGAAATTGAAGGGATTTTAATATGTTAAGGCTATTATGTAGATGGACCTGTACCGAAATTTGCCTTCCTCCATCTTCTTTAACCTCCTCAGAATTTCACTTCACATGCAGGTTTTAAATTGGAAGTTAGGCATTTGTGTTATATGTGAAGCATTTGATCTTGGCACCGCCTATTGCACCAACTCTATGTTATGGCACATAATTCAAGACACTCAACCAACCCTCAACAATGAAGATTTGATTTCTCACTCAAGTGTGCATGCATGCTTCTAGGGCTGTCAATAGATACCCGAAATCCGGAATACGTTCACATTCATATGCAGAAAACAGATAAATATCCGATATTCGAAAAAACAGGAGCGTATGTGAATATGATGACATCCAACAATAACAACAACTACTATTAAGCTATTAATCTCAAACAAGTTGGGGTTGGCCAGAGATGTAACCCAAATTCAAATTACAAAGTCAATTTTAGGGTACAAATAATAACAAGAGATTAAAGGTGAAAACATAAATGTAGATAAAATAAATTTAATTAGTTAATTAAATAATGATTAATAATAACGAATAAATAAAAATAAAAAAAACGTGGTGAAGATGATGATAATAGTAGATTATTCGTTCGGTTTTGTTCAAGACTATTAAATTATATGTATTTTACTACCATGAAAGATAATTATTTATTGTTTTATTAAGTTAAAAACATATATTTTATGCACTTAATGCATATTAATTGCTCAAAAATATTTAGTATTATAATATTTATTTATCTTTAGAATTTTAGTAACTAACGAGATTGAAAGACGAGATTGAAAGAGTTTTAAGTTAAGCTAAAAATGTCTTAATTCATTGGTTGTTAGCAGATAAGATAATTATCTGATATCTGTCCATATCCGCAGATTTAAGTATC
The DNA here is from genome assembly GCA_030737875.1 of Allium sativum. NCBI lineage: Eukaryota > Viridiplantae > Streptophyta > Magnoliopsida > Asparagales > Amaryllidaceae > Allium > Allium sativum. Next base: position 941,805,962 of record CM060916.1, on the reverse strand, counting down.
CGAAAATATTTTTGACTCTAGATATGACACTATTTACATTTGAAAGCATCCATTGATAGGTCTTCATGCTTCATTCCAAAGCCTCGATTAATATCAAAAGTACCTGCATAAACAAAACATTTAATGGGAAAATTAACTCCACTTCGTCTTCTAATCCATTTAACAACACAACAAACATTTTGAATGGTTGGTATCAAATTTATGGTTCACCTATATGATTTCAGTTACCATACCCTTATTCGGCTATTCAGCACACCCAACTCCTAAACTCCTTACCATGTATCCTTACGTTGATATGTCATCCACACAATCTTTTTCTTTTCCCCCTTCAGACTAGTGTTATTAAAGTGCATGCTATAATGACAATAACACATAGTGCAGAGCTCACGCTATTGTACTTACAATAGCGCATGAATATCCTTTAGTGCTATTCTATTATAGTAGAAAATTGCGAATAACTCTAAATAGCGCATTGTTCTGTTTTGTAACCTTTTTAAATGTTTGGATAGTAAATAAAGCCTAAAATAGCAACTATTTATAATGACTTAGGGGACAACGTCGTAGAGTATGACTTAAAAGAAGAAGAAAAGACTAATGATTGTTTAGATAATGATTGTAGGTTTTATATGTGTTACTTTCATTTGATCTTATTTTCACTCTATAGCTTTTCTTGTTTATTATTATTTTTAGTCCTCGTCATTAGAAAACCTTTTGCATTTTATGCAAAAGTGTATTTTCATGCAATTTTTTGTAAAGTTTTATCTCATCTTAAGTCATAAATAGGAATAAATTTCATTATAACTCACAAATATGAGAATAAATTTCAAATTTGTTTGATACAGGTATATTATATCAACCTGATTATTTGGAATTTACAACATGAAATTATCAAATTTCTCTAATATAATTATACTTTATATCAAAAAATATTTAATACATGTGTGAAGTATGGTAATTCATGTATTTGGACTTTTGAACGATTTGGATATGATGCTATATATATATATATATATATATATATATATATATGTGTGTGTGTGTGTGTGTGTGTGTGTGTGTATATATATATATATATATATGTATATAGAGTGTGCTATAGCACATGACGCAAGCCTTGCACTGTTTTATGCTATTTGTTATTGACTACACTGCTTCAGACACTCCCATACCACTTGAAGATTTGGACCTTTCCACTACATCCTCCAAGCAAGTACTAACCACCATGGTCGCTTTACCATCCAAACACGCTTTGCCTTTTTAAATCCTCCTTCATAAACAACTTCCAAGAACCCTTATGCGGTTAAAGATGCACGTGCAACAGCTGTATGTGAACATTAAGACTCTCCATCAGAAAAAAAAAAAAAAAAAAAAAACCAAAATGATGTTCCTTTCCACCCGGTTATTATATCGAGTGGGGCGATTCTAAGGAATTTTTTGATGCATCTCACTAGTAGAATGCACTACTCATTTGTTCTTAACTGTATAGGGTTTTAATAAGATAGTGATAATATAATGCTTAGTTACACACTATCTGGGGTAATTTTGATCTAATCAATTGTAGATAGCTAGGTGAAATAAAAAAAGAAACTTTTATTGGAAGATGACTACGAAATGCTATGTATGCTTGAAAAAACCCTTAAAACTTCTTCCTTGATCTTCTCAGAGAAGGTAGATGATGATAGAAATGATTTGTAATATGAACTTTAGCGAAAATGTTTTTTTCGTAATTTTTTATTTTATACACAATTGTGTTAGTCTTTTATGTAATTTTGAATTGGTAAGGATCTTCTGTACTCGTGTGATGTAGACTCATTTAACCCCGTTTGTGATGGGAAAAAAAAATCAGTTATCTATACGAAATTTAAGGGCAATTCAAAATGTATTGCTCAATATAAATCATCTAAAATATTTATTTTACAGTCGGCATGAGCAAAATATCAAACGAGCAAACAAAGTTTATAAAGATGAATTTTATAACTTCAAGATCATATCTGCAAAATTTTGTTTCATTTCAGACTTCTTTTGCACAAAATTGCAAATCGTATATTAATGTGGGGATAAATAAAAAGTAAGGTGACCCTCACCCCCCCCCCCCCCCCCCCCACACACACTCTCTCACTCTCTCTCTGACTCACACACACACACACACACACACACACACGTGCACGCTCATGCACACACCCACATGTTAGCTGTATTTGGTTACATTTGGACAAATCTTTCCTTGGTCTAATTGAGTATAGTTGAAGTTCAAGGGGTGATACTGTCATCTCGTTCGTATTGCCGTGTACAGTCAAAACTCAAAACAAAGTTGTGCAGTGTAAGCTTCTTTTTCTTATATACATACTTACATATTACACCCCCTTTACATGTGTGTGTGTGTAATTTTTTTTTAGAAATTTGTGTAAATGCAGGTGAACGCATTAGAAACTCAAAATTAGATAAGCACATGTGGAGTTTTTTTTAAATCTCTTTTGATGATTAGTTTTGACAAGTGGGCAAGCATGACGTTCTGTTTTGTTGTTGCAGAGACCTCTATGGAAGCTGTCCCCGGATCAGGCACTTATAGGAGCTAAAAAAGAAATTGATAATGCACCTCTGAGTTTAGAAGATCCTGACCTATATCCACCAATATTTAAAAATGTATCAGTTTTTAGAAGGTATATACCTTTATTAATTTGGTACTAAATTAGTTTCTGCTGAGCTACTTTGTGATTATCATAAATTTTCCGATTAATGATACGTGTTGTAAATCTGCAATGCATGCCTTCCCTTGTTATATTCAAACATAGGCTAAAGAAAGCTGTTTAAAACTCATCATATCAGCTTATTCAATTGTATTTTGCAGATCACGAATTAAATAAAGGCTACATAAACTATTTTAGACTTTCTTTTCGCTTTTTGTAGTCATCAAAAGTACATCTCACCATTTTATATTCCGTCTTGATCTCCCATAAAACTCATTGCCAACATAGTTGTCTTATTTTTGATCTTTTCTTAATTATTACATTATACATAGTTATTGTTTACATGAAACGCTCTTATCACTAAAATTATTACAACTGTTTTGTTATAACTTTACACATAAATTAAATTGTCAATCACATAACTTGCATTGTAGAACCATAAATGTCCACGGTAATTAAACTACAGACTATGAATGGATGAGCTTAATCGAGATGCAAAAGTGTGGGACTTTTATGGCAAAAGTAATTTTTTCTATTACTATACCATACTGATAAAACTGACAGTAAGGATAATTTACCAGTTTGTTTATACTTATGTGTGTGTGTGTGTGTGTGTGTGTGTGTGTATGTATATATAGTTCAATGACACCCCAGATAGTGTAGCACTCCTTTAGCCCCCGATTTCCACCACACATTCTCGTTTCTCTCTCTCTCTCCTTCACTAATTCTCTTTTCCTCCACTAACTTATTCAACTATAAATACTTGGCCACAAATGAGGTGCAAAAGAGAGATAAAAAAATGGGGTGTCATATAACCCTCCTCACATATATATACATACATATATATATACATATACATACATATATATATACATACATATACATATATATATATACATATATATATGAGGAGGGTTCCGCTACATCTCTTATTTTGTACGTGAACTCTCCCCCTTAATCTCCACCGTCCATTTCCCCCACTCATTCTCTCTCTTCCCATTTCAATATTATTTCTTAGTGGGAAGAGAGAGAATGAGTGGAGAAATGGGTGGTGGGGATTAAGAGGGAGAGTTCACGTGCAAAATAAGAGATGTAGCGGAACCGTCCTCTCTCTCTCTCTGTGTGTATATATATATACATATATATATATGTGTGTGTGTGTGTTATATATGTATATATATATTTATATATATATACACACACACACACACATATATATGTGGTAGCCGCGGACTGGGCTAGGTGCACTATGGGGGTTTTACGACTCTAGTCGGTTTCCACCTTGCATATAAAGACAAAAAATAGACACAGTTGATGACTCAAATAATCTGCATCATTTGATTGACTCCTGATTTCTACCTTGCACATAAAGACAAAAAGATCTAATGGTCAAGATTTTGTGTTTTCTAATCTGTGTTTAATTTTGTGTCTAAATAGCTATGTATATCCAACAAAAAATGTGGCAGGTGTTGGTTTTGATTTACAAATCAGTTCAAATGTTGTTAATTCTACTCCCTTTTCTTTTCGCTGATAATCTTACTTGGTAACTAGATGAAATGTATGATGAAGTATAGTTTTATTACAAAAATACCAATTATTTTTCCGAGTAAAATAGTAGTTTATCATTATCACTATGCCAACCTTTGGTGCAGTAGCGGTATACTTTTCAGGCTTAGCGATTTTAAAAAAAAATTAAAAAAATTTAAGGTAATGGTTTGTCCAAAAATGATAGTGATAATTGTTACTATAACAATTCTATAAAAATGATAAATGATTTGTAGTAGCATCTAAAGAATGTAATGCCTTGTTTACATCTAAATGTGATGCATTAAATTCATTTCATCATTTGTAGGATTATTCATTTAACAGCTACTTGTGATGCTATGTAATCTTATCTCCACGGAACTGTTGTAAGCACTATTTATTGTGTAATCATGAGTTATCTTTGTTGGCCATTCAAATATGGCATACTTAGGCCTTAGGCTCCATGCGCTAATTATTCTACTCCTATCAAAGCGAAAAAAATTCTGTTATAAAAGGTGTTTAGACGACTATATGACTTTACCCATGCTAATATAGGTGAAATTAAATTGATGTTTACAATTACGTTGTGTTAAATGGGGATGGAGTCCTACACTGCTAGTTCTGAAATTCGAAAAGAATCTTCCCACAGCTATGCTTATGTAATCATTACTATAGACATTTAATGCCATTTTCATAGGATAACTGTCGTAGTATAGTATTTATGTATTACATCTTATGCTTATTAAGGCAAACATAATTGTGTTTTAGTTACTTGAAAATGAAGTAATATCTTCTTAGTTGTCACTTATACTTAGAAACATTTTATGATCAGAAATGTTTATTAATTTTTTCGGTGTTTTAGAGTTGAGAAGCTATTACATTGCTAATTATATTTCAGGAGCTATGAATTAATGGAAAAAATACTGAAAGTATACATTTATAAAGAAGGTCAAGTACCCATTTTCCACACGCCAGAGCTTAAAGGCATCTATGCATCTGAAGGATGGTTTATGAAACTAATGGAGGGAAATCAACGATTTGTTGTGAAAGATCCCAACAAAGCTCACTTATTCTATTTGCCATATAGCTCACAGCAACTAAGGAAGACTCTGTACGTACAAGACTCACATAATTTGAGGCCCTTATCCATGTTCTTGAAGGACTATGTGAACAGTATATCTTCAAAATATCCCTTTTGGAATCATACTAGAGGAGCAGACCATTTTCTTGTTGCTTGTCATGATTGGGTATGTATTTATTAGTGCCATAATTGGGTAGATCTTTAGCATATGGTCGGTTCATCACTGCTTTAGTTGACACATTTACTTTGTTCTCTTCAGGGTCCATATATAACTAAAGGACATGAAGAACTCCACAAAAACACAATAAAAGCACTATGCAATGCTGACACGTCAGAAGGAACATTTATTAGAGGAAGGGACATATCTCTACCCGAAACAAGTATAAGAAGGCCTAGAAAACCGCAAAGATATGTCGGTAGAGGTAACCGTGTATCCCAAAGACCAATTCTGGCTTTTTATGCCGGCAATATGCATGGTAGAGTTAGACCCATTCTAAACAAATATTGGGGTGATGATAAGAAAGATGATATGAAGATATACCGACGACTCCCAAATCGAGTAAATATGACATATTTTGAGCACATGAGATCAAGTAAGTATTGCATTTGTCCTATGGGATACGAAGTGAATAGTCCCAGAATTGTGGAAGCTATATACTCTGGTTGTGTTCCAGTTATTATAGCTGATAATTTCGTACTCCCTTTAGAGGATGTTTTGGATTGGACTGAATTTTCTGTATTAGTGGCAGAGAAAGATTTACCAAATTTAAAGGACATATTGTTGGGTATTTCTTTGAAGAGGTATATAAGGTTGCAGACTGGTGTGGCCAGAGTGCAGAAACATTTTCTGTGGCATACAGGACCAGAGAAGTATGATTTGTTTCACATGATTCTGCATTCGATTTGGTTTAGCCGCCTTAATCAAATATAAACGAAACACTGGTTTTATATTGTTGTTTGCTGCTTCTGAAGCTAAGTTTAGGATTTTCACTGGATTTTACTGGCATGTCTGGTTATTTTGATCGATGTGCTTTGATGTTCTAAATTACAAAAGAGAATTACATGGAATAGCTTCATTGGTTTTCAAAGCAGACTGCTCAGTAATCCCACATTTGGAGTAGAACTTGCGAAAATGAGAAGCTGAAGAACTATCCATTTGCCTAGGGGTACTACAACATATAACATTTCAAACTTATTATTATAGGGAAATTACTCACATTAGATGAGCTATAAGATGTTAGAAACTAGTAACACACAAACATTACAGCTTGAATTTCTTTTCTTTTTTTCCCACTGGGAACGGATTTAATACTGTACCTAACATTGTAAATTTTAGAAGAAAAACACTGATATCCGTGAAGCTTCTATAGAATAGGTTGGGTTTAATCTATGTGACTGGATCTGATTCAGCATATGAACATGAACATGATTACTTTGTTGCCTACTCATACCATTTTTCCTGTATATGTCGGCAACCATCATTGTATGTTGGCCCAATATTTTCGAATTCTATTTAAATTGCGTTCATTTGCATCATTTATGCAATTATATTGATCTACTTTCTAATCTTTAGGGTGAAGGTGCTGAAAACTTTGAAGGGTAGCAGATGCTTAGAACATAAATTTGGGTTGTTCTCTTACAGTGCATTCTAAGAAATTCATTTACTTCTCAATTCCCATCATATGTGATACACATATTCAACATGTCCATGGAAGTTGTATATATATTCCAGTTGTATATTAAATAGTATATATTTGGTTAGCATACTAATAGTCTATACAAAATTTCTGTGTTGTTTGTATCCTTTTTTGTCATCAGAAACATCTTTTAGACCAATAATTTAAAACATATATACAGGAAAAATGAAAATTAAAAGATAACCGTGGATGTCACACTCAACTTGGCAATATCTATTGACAGCTAATTGGTGTGTTTCTGGTTCTTAAAAATGCTAGTAACCATCTGTAGTTTATGAACATGTTATAGCCATTCGCATAACCTTGTCGTGATACAAACACAAGTTTTAGTACGAACATATTCTGGTAAGTATACTAATGATTAACATCCAGAAAAGCGAATAGTTAATAGTTTATCTTACTTGCTGGTTATAGCCTACGGACCAAGCATCACGAGTGTGTGTGTGTGTTTTCCTTTCCAATTATTCAATGTGATTTTGAAACCCAAATTCTAGTGGTCTCTGGATAAGAGTGACAATATTCAATCTATGGAGCTGAAACTACAGAACTATATTTTGATTTTCTTAAATGCTAACTGCTCTTTGTATAAATGCTTCCTGCCTTTTCATTTCCTCTACCTGTAATTCATAAAAATTGTTTGTTCTTATTCCAAAATTGAAATGCATACCACTTTAATTTGTCTGGCCTAAAACTATATTAAGTCAGTGAAAGATAAGCTTGTCCATTCCTTTAAAATTGTATAAATTTTCTGCCATTTTCCCCTATAAATGTGGTTGGAGTCACGAATCTTTTATAAGGAAGTTTAATGATTTCTGTTACTGTAACAAAAGCTAGAAACTAGAATAAATAGATTACTAGATTTAGTACTTCATTAAAACAATAAACTATTGTTTTATTATACACATATAATGATATCCCCAATAAGTACTACACAACAAAATATACTGCGTATAGTTGCAATATCTTATGACATTGCTCTTTATTGTTTTGAAACTGACCCAAACCATCTTTAGATTGGCCATTTTCAAAAATATACTGCAGTTACAATACCCACCCCTTCAGTCATCCCTTGCCCAATTCATATCCCCTTCAAAGATCCAATGGCAGACCTCTATCTTACCAGGCCCAGATCCTAATGACAAAAATGCCCCATGCCCTGCGCTCCAGTCTGAAGTGTCAATGTGACAAATCGCAACACCGTGGTTAATCTTCTCCTTGCCCTCAACATCAAGTATATCAGCTTCATATACCCTAACCTTAGGCACTGAATGGCAATAGTACACCAGATAAGGAAACAAAGACTGATGGCAAGAAACCGATTTTGTAATTTCACCACCGTTTATGCCTTTTACATCCCCGATCATGATGTCCTTCTTGTTAGAACCAACGTCAGCAAAAACTGCGTCGATACAGTAATCTGCAGATTATAAAAAAAATAATTTGGGAACTTTGCAATATGAATGCAACAGAAACAGAAAGCGAGGGAAGTATACCGTCGCAGTTGATCAGAAAATGCAGTAATCCGAGTCTAGTCCAAATCGACTGTTTCCTTAAATCGTATTTGCGCCCCTTTCGTAGCACTTAAGGGCTTTGGAGCAAATCGATTCCCAAGATAAAACGGATTTAACTTCGTCGTACAGTGCAGTAGGCGAAGCAACGACGAACTCAAGGTAGTGGTATTTGCAGAACAGAGTGCTGGAGGAAGAAGGGCAGAAGTCGGAAAAAATCGATGATTTTTTAACTTCGTCTGGCTGCCCTTTATATAGGATGTGAGTAGGTATCCACTCGCGAAAGGTTGCCACTGTTAGAATTGCAACGGCAACGACCGTTGGAAAGGTTGCGACCCTTTACCAATAGCCAGTTCCGTTGATATTTGTGCGGTTGTGTTAAAAAATAGCCGTTTGAACAGCGCAAGCAGGCCTGGCGCTACCCGGAGGCCCTATGCGATCACGAGACCCCAAGAGCTCCAAGGCCTTAATCTTTGACTTTTTTAATTTAATATTAAATATATGCATGCTTTGTTCATGCTATTCCATTGTCTCTCTCTCTTCCTCTTTCTTTTGATATAACATATCAAGCTTTTGTATATGTATTGGACTAAGGCACAATTTTTCCCGATGTGGGACTTAGTGATTTTGCCACATCCACTTATTCACTTCCAACAATCCCCCATATGAATGAGTGGTTGTTTAATCTGTTCTGAGCTTTTGTGAAATATTTATCATATCGGTAAAAGTAGCACAGAGGCCTTGAACTTTTCATAATGTTTTATCGTTATAACTAACTAGCGAATCAGTGGACTAGATTATCTTTGAACTGTAAGCCGTTTGTGTAAGTCTATAATGATAACACATGATAAATTTCTTTAACTCCTTGGTTCTCTGTTTGTGTTCGTTTTTGCCATGAACACCGTCTTGGTTTCATGAGTGCTTTGAAGAATTCGACCTTACAATTCTTCTTGAAGCGGTGCCTTCGCACTCACATAGGTGATTCTATAAAGAGTATCCTGTAATACCCTACTTGGTTCTTTGTAACACCACAGTATAGACATCATTAAAAGCCATGCTTATCCTTATTCCCCGACGGGTAGTGCACTGACTTATCATAAGAATGGTTTGAATTTAACAGTGCCATCAAGTTTATCTTAAACTTAGTTTTCCCTTTGAACCTAGAACTTGGGATCTCCAGTCAACTAGGTGGGGTTTCCGTTTTAGAAAACTTTTAATTTATAGGTCTTAAACCCATTCCCATCGATAAGATTTGAACTTTCTCTCTTGGCAAGCCTTTGGTTAGTGGATCCGCTATGTTATCCTTTGATCTTACATAGTCTATAGTGATAACTCCATTAGAGAGAAGTTGTCTTATGGTTTTATGTCTACGACGAATATGTCGAGACTTACCATTATACAATGTACTATTTGCCCTTCCTATAGCAGATTGACTATCACAATGTATACATATTGGAGGCACAGGTTTTTCCCAATTCGGAATATCTTCCAAGAAACTCCTAAGCCAATATGCTTCTTCTACGGCCTTATCTAGAGCAATGAACTCCGATTCCGTTGTCGACCTTGCTATGCAAGTCTGTTAGGATGATTTCCAAGAGATTGCTCCATTTCCTAGTGTAAAAACATATCCATTGTGTCATTTGAGCCAGTTATCCAATTGGCATCACTATATCCTTCTACTACTGAAGGATACTTCTCATATTGCAACGCATAGTTTTGCGTGTACTTTAGATATCCTAGGACCCTGATTATTGCTTTCCAGTGATGTTTACCAGGATTACTGGTATATCTACTCAACTTGCTTATAGCGTATGCAATATCGGGCCTAGTACAATTCATGACGTACATAATACTTCCTAGTATACGAGAGTATTCAAGCTGATATATTCCATCACCGGTGTTCTTTACCCAATTTTGGTTCATATCCACTGGTGATTTTGCAATGGTTATATTATACTGCTTGAACCGTTCAAGTAATTTGGCAATGTAATGCGACTGAGATAATGCATATCCTTGTGGTGTTTTTATAATTTTCACACCCAACATTACATCGGCCACTCCAAGGTCCTTTATATCAAATCTAGAGGATAGCATGTCCTTTGTAGATTTTATTATAACCTTATTATTTCCTAGGATTAGTAAATCATCAACGTAGAGACAAACAATGACATATCCAACATCTATACATTTTATATAGACGCATTTATCTGATTCATTTATTTTGAATCCATTTGATAACATTGTTTTATCAATTTTCTCATGCCATTGTTTTGGTGCCTGTTTAAGGCCATAAAGAGATTTTACTAATTTGCACACCTTATTTTCATTTCCTGGGCTTAGAAACCCTTCTGGTTGCTGCATGTATATTTCTTCTTCCAGTTCACCGTTCAAAAACGCAGTTTTCACATCCATTTGGTGTAATTCCAAATTCAATATAGATGCGATTGCAATAAGCATCCTGATTGATGTTATTCTGGTAACTAGAGAGTATGTTCAAAGTAATCCAGATCTTGCTTTTGTCTGAATACTTTTATTACAAGTCTTGCTTTATACTTGTCTATTGAGCCATCAGCCTTTAGTTAAATATCCATTTATATCCTAGTGGTTTTGATCCTTTAGGGAGATCCACTAGTTCCCACGTATGGTTTTGTAGAATGGATTCTATTTCACTATTGACGGCTTCTTTCCAATAAGGAGCATCAGGAGATGACATTGCTTGTTGGTAAGTTAGAGGTTCATTTTCTATCATATATGCATAGAAATCAGGTCCAAAGGATTTAGAGATCCTTTGTCTCTTGCTCCTTCTCGGTTCCTCTATCTCAGTTTCATCATTCATTTTTCTTTGATCAGCATTATCCTCGGGAGTATCTGGATCTCTTGGCCTCTTTTGAACACTTGTTTCAATAAAGGTTTTTAGAGGATAAATGTGTTCAAAGAATCTTGCATTTCGAGACTCGATAATGGTGTTTTCATAAATGTCATCAATTTCAGATTTATACACCAAAAATCGATATGCACTACTATTATGAGCATATCCAATGAATATGCAATCTATAGTTTTTGGTCCTATTTTGACCTTTTTCGGTTTTGGAATTTCCACTTTGGCAAGACACCCCCACACTTTTGAGTATTTGTAGGATGGAGGTCTGTTTTTCCAAAGTTCATGGGGAGTCTTAGACGTTTTCTTTCGTGGTATTTTATTCAAAATGTGATTTGCCGAAAGAATGGCTTCTCCCCAAAAGTTATCTGGGCATTCATCATTTCTTTAAGAGTTCTATTTTTCCGTTCGGCTATACCGTTGGATTGAGGAGAATACGGAGCTGTAGTTTGATGTATAATTCCATGCTCAGCACAGAATTCCTCAAATGGAGACTCGTATTCTCCTCCTCTATCACTTCTTAAAGATTTTATTTTCTTATTGAGTTGATTCTCAACTTCTGCCTTATACTGTTTAAATATGTCGATTGCTTCGTCCTTACTTCTAAGGAGATATACATGACAATATCTGGTACAATCATCAATGAATGTGATAAAGTACCTCTTTCCACCTCTAGTTTGACACATTTTCAAATCGCATACATCAGTATGTATTAATTCTAGAGGTTCGGTTTCTCGTTCAACGTGATGAAACGAGGTTCTAGTCATTTTCGCTTCTGCACAGATTTGACATTTATAGTTGGAGTCTATGTTACATTTTGGTATAAAGTCTAGATTAATCAATTTTCGCAATGTTTCAAGGTTAACATGCCCTAATCTAGAATGCCAAATGTTAGAAGAGTCTACGATATAAACAGAAGATTCAACTTTATTCATATCATCTTTCTGTACAATCGTAGTTACATTAGCTTTAAACAAGCCATCACTAACATAGCCCCTTCCCACATACACCCCATTTTTCGATAACACAAATTTATCAGCCACAAATATGAGTTTGAAACCATGCTTGCTAAGAAGCGATCCAGAAATCAAGTTTTTGCGGATGTCTGGAACGTGAAGGACATCGGTCAAGGTAAGTTCCTTTCCAGAAGTCAATTTGAGCACAACCTTTCCTTTTCCTTCAACTTTTGATGCAGACGAGTTGCCCATATACAACTGTTCCTCTTCGGTAGCAACTTTGTAAGTCGTGAACATCCATTTATTTGCACAAATGTGGCGAGTGGCCCCGGTGTCCACGAACCATTCCTTGTTGTTGCCAACAAGGTTACTTTCAGAAACTACTGCGCACAAGTCCATGTCAGAAATGCCATCAGAAACTTCAGCCACATTTGCTTCAGACTTCTTCTTCTTTCCGCGACATTCCGCTGCCTTGTGGCCTTTCTTTCTGCAGTTATGATAAGAACCTTTTAGCCTTTTTATTAGGACCATTTTCACGCTTTCTTTTGTTGGGCTTTTCTTCTTCAACTACATTCTCCTTTGCTGCCATGTTGAAGGACCCCTTTTTCTCAGACTTTCGGTTGTCTTCCTCAATCCTCAATCAAACCACTAATTCTTCAACAGTCATTTCCTTGCGCTTGTGCTTTAAGTAATTTTTGAAATCCTTCCATGAAGGCGGAAGTTTTTCAATTGCAGCAGCCACTTTGAATGATTCGCTGAGTGTCATTCCTTCGTCATTTAACTCATGGAAGATGACTTGCAGTTCTTGCATTCGACTGATAACAGTCTTGCTATCAATCATTTTGAAGTCGAGGAATTTCCCTATTATGAACTTCTTCATTCCTGCATCCTCAGATTTGTATTTCTTGTCGAGTGCAGTCCATAGTTCTTTGGAAGTCGCAGTAGTACAGTAGACATTATATAGAGAATTGTCCAAGCCATTAAGTATGTAGTTCTTGCACATAAAATCTGCATTTTTCCAGATATTGAGGGATTCAACCTTCGTTGCATCTGGTTCCAATTCAGCCACCGTTGGAGCATCTTCCGTCAGATACTTCGCAAGGCCCAAAGTTGTCAAATAGAACAACATCTTTTGCTGCCACCTTTTGAAATCTATCCCCGTAAATTTTTCAGGCTTTTCACCATGGGATAGACTCATAGGTGGGAAAACAAGCGGAGGCTGAGTTGCAGTCAGCACTGGTGCAGAAGGATTGGTTTGTTTTGCCATATTCGCCTGTACAATGCAATAAAGCAAAAACAACTACGATTTAAGTTTGTTAGAACCAACGTCAGCAAAAACTACGTCGATACAGTAATCTGCAGATTATAAAAAAAAAATTGGTAACTTTGCAATATGAATGCAACAGAAACAGAAAGCGAGGGAAGTATACCGTCGCAGTTGATCAGAAAATGCAGTAATCCGAGTCCAGTCTAAATCGATTGTTTCCTTTAAATGTATTTGCGCCCCTTTCGTAGGACTTAAGGGCTTTGTAGCAAATCGATTCCCAAGATAAAACGGATTTAACTTCGGCGTACAGTGCAGTAGGCGAAGCAACGACGAACTCAAGGTAGTGGTATTTGCAGAACAGAGTGCTGGAGGAAGAAGGGCAGAAGTCGGAAAAAATCGATGATTTTTGAACTTCGTCTGGTTGCCCTTTATATAGGATGTGAGTAGGTATCCACTCGCGAAAGGTTGCCACTGTTAGAATTGCAATGGCAACGACCGTTGGAAAGGTTTCGACCCTTTACCAACAGTCAGTTCCGTTGGTATTTGTGCGGCCGTGTTAAAAAATAGCCGTTTGAACAGCGCAAGCAGGCCTGGCGCTACCCGGAGGCCCTATGCGATCACGAGACCCCAAGAGCCCCAAGGCCCTAATCTTTGACCTTTTTAATTTAATATTAAATATATGCATGCTTTGTTCATGCTATTCCATTGCCTCTCTCTCTTCCTCTTTCTTTTGATATAACATATCAAGCTTTTGTATATGTATTGGACTAAGGCAAAAATTTTCCCGATGTGGGACTTAGTGATTTTGCCACATCCACTTATTCACTTCCAACAATCCCCCACATGAATGAGTGGTTGTTTAATCTATTCTGAGCTTTTGTGAAATATTTATCATATCGGTAAAAGTAGCACAGAGGCCTTGAACTTTTCCTAGTGTTTTATCGTTATAACTAACTAGCGAATCAGTGGACTAGATTGTCTTTGAACTGTAAGCCGTTTGTGTAAGTCTATAATGATAACACATGATAAATTTCTTTAACTCCTTGGTTCTCTGTTTGTGTTCGTTTTTGCCATGAACACCGTCTTGGTTTCATGAGTGCTTTGAAGAATTCGACCTTACAATTCTTCTTAAAGCGGCGCCTTCACACTCACATATGTGATTCTATAAAGAGTATCCCGTAATACCTTACTTGGTTCTTTGTAACACCACAGTATAGACATCATTAAAAGCCATGCTTATCCTTATTCTCTGACGGGTAGTGCACTGACTTATCATAGGAATGGTTTGAATTTAACAGTGCCATCAAGTTTATCTTAAACTTAGTTGTCCCTTTGAACCTAGATCTTGGGATCTCCAGTCAACTAGGTGGGGTTTCCGTTTTAGAAAACTTTTAATTTATGGGTCTTAAACCCATTCCCATCGATAAGATTTGAACTTTCTCTCTTGGCAAGCCTTTGGTTAGTGGATCCGCTATGTTATCCTTTGACCTTACATAGTCTATAGTGACAACTCCATTAGAGAGAAGTTGTCTTATGGTTTTATGTCTACGACGAATATGTCGAGACTTACCATTATACAATGTACTATTTGCCCTTCCTATAGCAGATTGACTATCACAATGTATACATATTGGAGGCACAGGTTTTTCCCAATTCGGAATATCTTCCAAGAAAATCCTAAGCCAATCTGCTTCTTCCGCGGCCTTATCTAGAGCAATGAACTCCGATTCCATTGTCGACCTTGCTATGCAAGTCTGTTTGGATGATTTCCAAGAGATTGATCCATTTCCTAGTGTAAAAACATATCCACTTGTGGATTTTGTGTCATTTGAGCCAGTTATCCAATTGGCATCACTATATCCTTCTACTACTGAAGGATACTTCTCATATTGCAACGCATAGTTTTGCGTGTACTTTAGATATCCTAGGACCCTGATTATTGCTTTCCAGTGATGTTTACCAGGATTACTGGTATATCTACTCAACTTGCTTATAGCGTATGCAATATCGGGCCTAGTACAATTCATGACGTACATAATACTTCCTAGTATACGAGAGTATTCAAGCTGATATATTCCATCACCGGTGTTCTTTACCCAATTTTGGTTCATATCCACTGGTGATTTTGCAATGGTTATATTATACTGCTTGAACCGTTCAAGTAATTTGGCAATGTAATGCGACTGAGATAATGCATATCCTTGTGGTGTTTTTATAATTTTCACACCCAAGATTACATCGGCCACTCCAAGGTCCTTCATATCAAATCTAGAGGATAGCATGTCCTTTGTAGATTTTATTATAACCTTATTATTTCCTAGGATTAGTAAATCATCAACGTAGAGACAAACAATGACATATCCCGCATCTATATATTTTATATAGACGCATTTATCTGATTCATTTATTTTGAATCCATTTGATAACATTGTTTTATCAATTTTCTCATGCCATTGTTTTGGTGCCTGTTTAAGGCCATAAAGAGATTTTACTAATTTGCACACCTTATTTTCATTTCCTAGGCTTAGAAATCATTCTGGTTGCTGCATGTATATTTCTTCTTCCTGTTCACCATTCAAAAACGCAGTTTTCACATCCGTTTGGTGTATTTCCAAATTCAATATAGATGCGATTGCAATAAGCATCCTGATTGATGTTATTCTGGTAACTGGAGAGTATGTATAAAAGTAATCCAGATCTTGCTTCTGTCTGAATCCTTTTATTACAAGTCTTGCTTTATACTTGTCTATTGAGCCATCAGCCTTTAGTTAAATATCCATTTATATCCTAGTGGTTTTGATCCTTTAGGAAGATCCACTAGTTCCCACGTATGGTTTTGTAGAATGGATTCTATTTCACTATTGATGGCTTCTTTCCAATAAGGAGCATCGGGAGATGACATTGCTTGTTGGTAAGTTAGAGGTTCATTTTCTATCATATATGCATAGAAATCAGGTCCAAAGGATTTAGAGATCCTTTGTCTCTTGCTCCTTCTCGGTTCCTCTATCTCAGTTTCATCATTCATTTTTCTTTGATCAGCATTATCCTCGGGAGTATCTGGATCTCTTGGCCTCTTTTGAACACTTGTTTCAATAAAGGTTTTTAGAGGATAAATGTGTTCAAAGAATCTTGCATTTCGAGACTCGATAATGGTGTTTTCATGAATGTCATAATTTCAGATTTATACACCAAAAATCGATATGCACTACTATTATGAGCATATCCAATGAATATGCAATCTATAGTTTTTGGTCCTATTTTGACCTTTTTCGGTTTTAGAATTTCCACTTTGGCAAGACACCCCCACACTTTTAAGTATTTGTAGGACGAAGGTCTGTTTTTCCAAAGTTCATGGGGAGTCTTAGACGTTTTCTTTCGTGGTATTTTATTCAAAATGTGATTTGCCGAAAGAATAGCTTCTCCCCAAAAGTTATCTGGCAATCCAGAACTAATTAGTAAGGCATTCATCATTTCTTTAAGAGTTCTAATCTTCCGTTCGGCTATACCGTTGGATTGAGGAGAATACGGAGCTGTAGTTTGATGTATAATTCCATGCTCAGCACAGAATTCCTCAAATGGAGACTCGTATTCTCCTCCTCTATCACTTCTTAAAGATTTTATTTTCTTATTGAGTTGATTCTCAACTTCTGCCTTATACTGTTTAAACATGTTGATTGCTTCGTCCTTACTTCTAAGGAGATATACATGACAATATCTGGTACAATCATCAATGAATGTGATAAAGTACCTCTTTCCACCTCTAGTTTGACACATTTTCAAATCGCATACATTAGTATGTATTAATTCTAGAGGTTCGGTTTCTCGTTCAACGTGATGAAACGAGGTTCTAGTCATTTTCGCTTCTGCACAGATTTGACATTTATAGTTGGAGTCTATGTTACATTTTGGTATAAAGTCTAGATTAATCAATTTTCGCAATGTTTCAAGGTTAACATGCCCTAATCTAGAATGCCAAATGTTAGAATAGTCTATGATACAAACAGAAGATTCAACTTTATTTATATCATCTTTCGGTACAATGGTAGTTACATTAGCTTTAAACAAGACATCACTAACATAGCCCCTTCCCACATACACCCCATTTTTCGATAACACAAATTTATCAGCCACAAATATGAGTTTGAAACCATGCTTGCTAAGAAGCGATCCAGAAATCAAGTTTTTATGGATGTCTGGAACGTGAAGGACATCGGTCAAGGTAAGTACCTTTCCAGAAGTCAATTTGAGCACAACCTTTCCTTTTCCTTCAACTTTTGATGCAGACGAGTTGCCCATATACAACTGTTCCTCTTCGGTAGCAACTTTGTAAGTCATGAACATCCATTTATTTGCACAAATGTGGTGAGTGGCCCCGGTGTCCACGAACCATTCCTTGTTGTTGCCAACAAGGTTACTTTCAGAGACTATCGCGCACAAGTCCATGTCAGAAATGCCATCGGAAACTTCAGCCACATTTTCTTTAGACTTCTTCTTCTTTCCGCGACATTCCTCTGCCTTGTGGCCTTTCTTTCCGCAGTTATGACAAGAACCTTTAAACCTTTTAGCCTTTTTATTAGGACCATTTTCACGCTTTCTTTTGTTGGGATTTTCTTCTTCAACTACATTCGGCTTTGCTGCCATGTTGAAGGACCCCTTTTTCTCTGATTTTCGGTTGTCTTCCTCAATCCTCAATAGAACCACTAATTCTTCAACAGTCATTTCCTTGCGCTTGTGCTTTAAGTAATTTTTGAAATCCTTCCATGAAGGTGGAAGTTTTTCAATTGCAGCAACCACTTTGAATGATTCGTCGGGTGTCATTCCTTCGTCATTTAACTCATGGAAGATGACTTGCAGTTCTTGCATTTGACTGATAACAGTCTTGCTATCAATCATTTTGAAGTCGAGGAATTTCCCTGCTATGAACTTCTTCATTCCTACATCCTCAGATTTGTATTTCTTGTCGAGTGCAGTCCATAGTTCTTTGGAAGTCGCAGCAGTACAGTAGACAGTATATAGAGAATTGTCCAAGCCATTAAGTATGTAGTTCTTGCACATAAAATCTGCATTTTTCCAGATATTTAGGGATTCAAACTTCGTTGCATCTGGTTCCAATTCAGCCACCGTTGGAGCATCTTCCGTCAGATACTTCGCAAGGCCCAGAGTTGTCAAATAGAACAACATATTTTGCTGCCACCTTTTGAAATCTATCCCCAGAAATTTTTCAGGCTTTTCACCATGGGATAGACTCACCGGTGGGAAAACAGGCGGAGGCTGAGTTGCAGTCAGCACTGGTGCAGAAGGATTGGTTTGTTTTGCCATATTCGCCTGTACAATGCAATAAAGCAAAAACAACTACGATTTAAGTTTGTTAGAACCAACGTCAGCAAAAACTGCGTCGATACAGTAATCTGCAGATTACAAAAATAATAATCTGGGAATATTGCAATATGAATGCAACAGAAACAGAAAGCGAGGGAAGTATACCGTCGCAGTTGATCAGAAAACGGAGTAATCCGAGTCCAGTCCAAATCGACTGTTTCCTTAAATCGTATTTGCACCCCTTTCGTAGCACTTAAGGGCTTTGGAGCAAATCGATTCCCAAGATAAAACGGATTTAACTTCAGCGTACAGTGCAGTAGGCGAAGTAACGACGAACTCAAGGTAGTGGTATTTGCAGAACAGAGTGCTGGAGGAAGAAGGGCAGAAGTCGGAAAAAATCGATGATTTTTGAACTTCGTCTGGCTGCCCTTTATATAGGATGTGAGTAGGTATCCACTCGCGAAAGGTTGCCACAGTTAGAATTGCAACGACAACGACCGTTGGAAAGGTTACGACCCCTTATCAACAGCCAGTTCCGTTGGTATTTGTGCGGTTGTGTTAAAAAATAGCCGTTTGAACAGCGCAAGCAGGCCTGGCGCTACCCGGAGGCCCTATGCGATCACGAGACCCCAAGAGCCCCTAGGCCCAAGGCCTTAATCTTTGACCTTTTTAATTTAATATTAAATATATGCATGCTTTGTTCATGCTATTCCATTGCCTCTCTCTCTTCCTCTTTCTTTTGATATAACATATCAAGCTTTTGTATATGTATTGGACTAAGGCACAATTTTTCCCGATGTGGGACTTAGTGATTTTGCCACATCCACTTATTCACTTCCAATAATCCCCCACATGAATGAGTGGTTGTTTAATCTGTTCTGAGCTTTTGTGAAATATTTATCATATCGGTAAAAGTAGCACAGAGGCCTTGAACTTTTC
Organism: Allium sativum; assembly: GCA_030737875.1. Taxonomy (NCBI): domain Eukaryota; kingdom Viridiplantae; phylum Streptophyta; class Magnoliopsida; order Asparagales; family Amaryllidaceae; genus Allium; species Allium sativum. The sequence continues at coordinate 941,786,106 of CM060916.1, read as the reverse complement.
CTAATGTTTTATCGTTATAACTAACTAGCGAATCAGTGCACTAGATTGTCTTTGAACGGTAAGCCGTTTGTGTAAGTCTATAATGATAACACATGATAAATTTCTTTAACTCCTTGGTTCTCTGTTTGTGTTCGTTTTTGCCATGAACACCGTCTTGGTTTCATGAGTGCTTTGAAGAATTCGACCTTACAATTCTTCTTGAAGCGGCGCCTTCGCACTCACATAGGTGATTCTATAAAGAGTATCCCGTAATACCCTACTTGGTTCTTTGTAACACCACAATATAGACATCATTAAAAGCCATGCTTATCCTTATTCTCCGATGGGTAGTGCACTGACTTATCATAGGAATGGTTTGAATTTAACAGTGCCATCAAGTTTATCTTAAACTTAGTTGTCCCTTTGAAACTAGATCTTGGGATCTCCAGTCAACTAGGTAGGGTTTCCATTTTAGAAAACTTTTAATTTATAGGTCTTAAACCCATTCCCATCGATAAGATTTGAACTTTCTCTCTTGGCAAGCCTTTGGTTAGTGGATCCGCTATGTTATCCTTTGACCATACATAGTCTATAGTGATAACTCCATTAGAGAGAAGTTGCCTTATGGTTTTATGTCTACGACGAATACGTCGAGACTTACCATTATACAATGTACTATTTGCCCTTCCTATGGCAGATTGACTATCACAATGTATACATATTGGAGGCACAAGTTTTTCCCAATTCGGAATATCTTCCAAGAAACTCCTAAGCCAATCTGCTTCTTCTGCGGCCTTAACTAGAGCAATGAACTCCGATTCCATTGTCGACCTTGCTATGCAAGTCTGTTTGGATGATTTCCAAGAGATTGCTCCATTTCCTAGTGTAAAAACATATCCACTTGTGGATTTTGTGTCATTTGAGCCAGTTATCCAATTGGCATCACAATATCCTCCTACTACTGAAGGATACTTCTCATATTGCAACGCATAGTTTTGTGTGTAATTTAGATATCCTAGGACCCTGATTATTTCATTCCAGTGATGTTTACCAGGATTACTGGTATATCTACTCAACTTGCTTATAGCGTATGCAATATCAGGCCTAGTACAATTCATGACGTACATAATACTTCCTAGTATACGAGAGTATTCAAGCTGATATATTCCATCACCGGTGTTCTTTACCCAATTTTGGTTCATATCCACTGGTGATTTTGCAATGGCTATATTATACTGCTTGAACCGTTCAAGTAATTTGGCAATGTAATGCGACTGAGATAATGCATATCCTTGTGGCGTTTTTATAATTTTCACACCCAAGATTACATCGGCCACTCCAAGGTCCTTCATATCAAATCTAGAGGATAACATGTCCTTTGTAGATTTTATTATAACCTTATTATTTCCTAGGATTAGTAAATCATCAACGTAGAGACAAACAATGACATATCCAGCATCTATACATTTTATATAGATGCATTTATCTGATTCATTTATTTTGAATCCATTTGATAACATTGTTTTATCAAATTTCTCAGGCCATTGTTTTGGTGCCTGTTTAAGCCATAAAGAGATTTTACTAATTTGCACACCTTATTTTCATTTCCAGGGCTTAGAAACCCTTCTGGTTGCTGCATGTATATTTCTTCTTCCAGTTCACCGTTCAAAAACGCAGTTTTCACATCCATTTGGTGTATTACCAAATTCAATATAGATGCGATTGCAATTAGCATGGTGATTGATGTTATTCTGGTAACTGGAGAGTATGTATCAAAGTAATCCAGATCTTGCTTCTGTCTTAATCCTTTTATTACAAGTCTTGCTTTATACTTGTCTATTGAGCCATCAGCCTTTAGTTAAATATCCATTTATATCCTAGTGATTTAGATCCTTTAGGGAGATCCACTAGTTCCCACGTATGGTTTTGTAGAATGGATTCTATTTCACTATTGACGGCATCTTACCAATAAGGAGCATCGGGAGATGACATTGCTTGTTGGTAAGTTAGAGGTTCATTTTCTATCATATATGCATAGAAATCAGGTCCAAAGGATTTAGAGATCCTTTGTCTCTTGCTCCTTCTCGGTTCCTCTATCTCAGTTTCATCATTCATTTTTCTTTGATTAGCATTATCCTCGGGAGTATCTGGATCTCTTGGCCTCTTTTGAACACTTGTTTCAATAAAGATTTTTTGAGGACAAATGTGTTCAAAGAATCTTGAATTTCGAGACTCGATAATGGTGTTTTCATGAATGTCATTAATTTCATATTTATACACCAAAAATCGATATGCACTACTATTGTAACACCCCACCTCCGCCAGGGTGGCTCTTGCAAGCACTCTGACTTTGGAGGGGCGTTTGAATCAGGTAAACATGCATAATGATATATCAAGGCAGAACAAGAACATATGTATATATATAAACAGAGTAAATAAGATAAGTAAAACAGCGGAAGATTTCAAACTATTTCAAAACAAGTTTGGTACAACATAATGTCAACTTTCCAAATACACAAGTCTAGATAAAAACAACATCACTGAAAAACTGAAATACATAAGTACTATCCCCAATATAAGTGATAACCATAGCTAGCTTCATGTCAAGACCGTACATGAGCTAAAATCCCACAAGCAAGCGATCAGAAATCCAAGCTAAGCTCCAATATTCCCACCCTGAGAACCTGGGGGGGGAACGGAAGAAAAGAGGCGAAAGAAAACAGGTCAGTCAAAAAGACTGAGTAAGCCCTACTACAATCAATGTAAACTAATAAAGTTAACTGGCATGATGAAAGCTGAGATGAACATATGGATAACTACATACTAGCATGATGATTAACTAACAAGGTAGATAAAGGTGTCATCGCATAATCAGGTTTAAGGTTTTTGCACCACAGGTGTACTAGTAAACTAACATGACTTGAATAAACAAGTATTGATCCCTTGGCCCAAGCTTTGGCCCAATAACATGAAGTGACCCTAATACGCGGTCCAACCAAACGGTCTAGTCGATCGGCTCCCTACAAGCCTAACTCGTCACGTGTTGGTGTCCATACGGCCCAAACATAATTGTAGTCAGACTGTGCCGGGTCTCCCGTCGGGTGTATCAAGCCCTAGGGTGGCAACCCCTGGACACCATAAACATGCGTGCACAGTCTCGATCTACTGGTACCCGTGCATGTTTTCCCCGGCTTCGGGCTATGTGCACGACCATAAGTCCGCCCGGAACTACACCGGCGTACCACTCTGCCGTCGTTTTTGGTCACTTACCTCCAGTTCAGTAATCGTGCCCCACACCCTAGACTAGACCCTAGGGCCATGATGATACAAACTTGGGATTACTGCTGGAGTGGACCCCCATTGCTAGGATTTTCTAGTGGGTTAAGTACGGTTTAACCCTCTTGCTAATCATGGATTAACTTGGTTAAGTGTAACGATGAGTTCACGACTTAACCCTGATTAATCTACCAAGCCCAAATTGGTTAAGTATTAAGTGGACCATGACTTAACCCTAATCACGAGGCATTAATTAATTTAATGCGCCTTAACCTCTCACATTAGACCTTGTTGTGGTTACTAGTTAAGCCGGGCGGGTCCGGGTAGCTTTACACCACAACTTGGTCTAACCTCGGGTTCAAGGTACAACATGGCCAACTTCTCACATTGGATCCTGTTGTTTGTAGCAACTAGTTAAGCCGGTCGGTTCCGGGTAGGTTTACGCTACAAACTCAACCCAACCTCGAGTTGGTCACACTTATCTTTTCTAAGTGTCATGTCCATCATGTTTCCAAAACATGTTACAAGTTTTCAAGCATTTGGGTAGACCTAACTTAATAGGTAAATTCCCAAAGGGTAGACCTAACTTAATAGGTAAATTCCCAAGCTTATGTTTTTATGTCTTTTAAGTTTACCCAACCCCAAACGCAATCCCATCGCTTACATATCGCAATAGCGCATAAAGGATAGAAAGAGGGAACTTGGCATAATCATGACATAAAGGTGTTGAAGCCACAAGTTTAACATGGTGGCATATGAAATGTACATATGTTCATATACTTGCATATTACATTTTTAGGCCTCAAAAGCATGCATAAAACCAAACTTAGCATATTGGTGATACATGGTGTTAAATGACATGTAGAAATGGCCATAAGTTCGCATTTAGCCTCACATGCAAGTTATCATAAGAGATATGACAACTTACATGTTGCCAAAATGCAACCTTTAGCATAAAGCTTGAAGCTTTAGGCTCATAAACCCAAGATAAGCTTGCATAACATGATAACATGAACAAAAGGATCAACCCAAACTTGCATAACACAACTTGCATATCATATGACAAACTTGCATATCAAACTTGCATAACATAACATGATGAACTTGCATAACACATCATAGTAAACTTGCATATCATAACAAACTTGCATATCATAATAAACTTGCATATCATATCATAATGATCAAACACAACTTGCATCATTCATTAACTTTAGAGTTTAAATATGAAAGTAGAAAAGGGCTTACAATGCTTATGAAGACACAAAAATATGACAAAGCCCTTATGCAACCAATTAAACCCCAAAATGCAAGCTTCAATAGAAAAACCCTTAAGCCAAAATGATCAAAACCCTTGCTTTATGATGCAAATATAGAAACTTGACTTGAATGCAAGCTAATGACACTCATATAAGCTTCAAAACACTTGTATGCATGGAAAATCTCATAGAAATTTATTTAGGAATTTTATGAAGAGAGTGGAGGCCATGAGAGGATTGATTTTGCCATAGTTTAGTTGTAGGATTGATTAATGATGATTTAGGGTTAGGTTAGGGCCTTATTTATAGAGATTAGGACTAGTTTCAACCCTAGGATTAAACCCTAGTTCCAATCTCAGCCCACAAAACCGAATCTGGCCCCCAAGCTCAACACAAACCCAAAATGGTGCACCAGGCAGAACTGCCCCGCTGGACCAAGTCGACAGCCAAGTCGACAGGGCTGTCGACTTGGGTCCAACCAAGTCGACTCCCAAGTCGACAGGGCTGTCGACTTGGGTGCTCTGGCGGGAATTTTCCCGCCTGGCCCAAACTGGCCCAAATTTCCAAATTCAAACTTGAATTTGAAATCTGTTTTTACTTTGAAATTTTCTGAAAACTTCGTTGGGCCTTAATCGGGTCATACGGACTCCGATTTTCGAAAACTCGGACTCTATTTCGCGTATTTTTCCAAGACGAACGCAATGGCATAGCCCGTTTCCCTTGATTCGGATTTTTGAATTAAATTCTGCCTCGATTTACGTTATAACAGGTTATTGAAAATACGGGTTGTTACATTCTCCCCTCCTTAAAGGATTTCGTCCCCGAAATCTTCAAGTTAGCAAGAACGTATCCTACCATCCAATCATCCATCTACTCAAAACATCATCCACGGGCAATCATTGTCCTTACAAGATTCTAAATGTTGCATGAACATATGCAAAGGTGTGTGTATATGTACTTATCTAATGCAAATATCATCAATGCAAATTATGTTAGTGAAATGAATCCATATGTATGCAATTCCTAACATAATGTATAACATCTATATGTGTGCACATAACATACATCCATATGCAACATCCATGTGATAACAAATTTTTTTTCATCCATGAATAAGCATAAACACTCATGCATATGAAATATGAGGAGTGTGTGAGCCGATCTAGTGCCTAATGTGTATAATGTATCCACGAGTAACCACTTGCAAACACTTGCAACCACTTGCAAACATCAAGCATAACATGTTTCAAACACATGTTTCATCCAAAGGGTTTCTACCTAAGGTTCTCATGACAAGATTAACATGATAACAAGATAAACAAGACAAACATGGATAGCAAAAGATATGCTACAAAGAGATCGGGAAGATAAGCAGGATATACTCCTTTCGGATTACAAGAAATCCCTTCCTAATTTAACCCCAATCCTATAAAAGCCCAAAAGGTTTAGTCAACCTAACGGACCCCTTCAAACCCTGACATGTATTACTAACCGATGAGTCATACCTCCCGACAGAAATAGGACCGAGAATGGGACCGAGAGGATATACGTAAAAAGATAACATGCGAGTAAGTTCCACAGGAAAACAAGGATCAAGAATATACTCTTAAAAAGAGATATGATGCGCGTATCTAGCCTTCAGTCTTCTAAGTCACGTTTCCTTGAGCTTAATTCCACTGTGCTTTGACCGTCTTTTACCTCATGATTCCTTGGCTTCTTAACTCTTATTTCCAAATATGAGTTGGAACCCATTTCATTGTCGCCTCTCGTCTTCCTCTTTCACTTACTTTTCCATCATTCTTGGCTTAAACATAACCATGACCTCATGGTTTCATGCAAGCTCTCCAAAATTCACTAGTGAATCCTGGATCTCGTTTACTTACCATAAAGTATTCCACGCAGCAAAACTTTGGAAATATCAATCCACGTTGCCAATTGCTCTTACCAACGTGATTTTCTATAACTCATGCTTGATCGAAATGAACCATCCGCCTGCGAATGATAGGCCGTATTTAGATTCAGTCGTTTGCCCATGACTTCCCGTAGACTATCCCAAAACTGGCTAGTGAAGATTAAGTCATGGTTACTAACTATACTTTAGGGAACCTCGTGCAACCGCTTTATTTCTTGAAGGTAAACTGTCGCTAGCTATGATGCAGTCCATTTGCTCTTTACCGGAGTGAAATGAGCACTCTTCGTGAGTCTACCTACTATGACCCACATGCTCTTATTCCCTTTTCTTGATCTAGGCAGTCCATCCACGAAATCCTTCGTGACGCTTTACTACTTCCATTGCGGGGAACTCCAATGGATGTAATAGCCCACCGGGCTTCTATGACTCGGCCTTTAACCTGTTGGCACAACAAGCACCTTGGGACAAACTCGGCCACCTCCTCGAGTGATGTGCATCTTCAAGAGCCTTCTTACTTCGGTTGCATTCCTTGGAGTCTTCCAATCCTGAACTGCAACTACCTTAGCGGGATCCACCGCTAAGCCTTGCTTAGATACTATATGCCCAAGGAATCTAACTTCCCTTCTCCAAAAGTGACACTTGGAGAACTTGGCCTTCAACTGATGCGCTCTACGCGTATCCATCACCTCCACGAGATTCCTTGCGTGCTCTTCCTCATCCTTAGAGAAGATCAAAATATCATCTACGAAGACCACGACAAACTTGTTCAAGAACTCCCTGAACACCCTACTCATCAAGTCCACGAAATATGCGGGTGCATTAGTCAAACCGAATGGCATGACCAGCCATTCTAAGAATCCATCTGGAGTTCTGAACGCAGTTTTGCCTATACTATCCTCAGCTACTCTGAGCTGATGGAATCCAGTAGCAAGATCAAGAGAAAACAGATGTTCCTACAAGCTGATCAAACAAATCATCGATCCTTGGCAATGGTTGTCTATACTCCTTGTTTAACTTACGACAATCAACACAAAGTCGAAGAGAACCATCTGCCTTGGTAGTAAATACTACAGGCGCTCCCCATTCAGATATACTTCGTCTAATGAAGTTCTCCTCAAGCAACTCCTTGACTTGCTTTCTTAACTCTCATCTTGCGGGGCCATGTGCCTAACCGGCCACGAAACTATCTTGGCATTAACAACCAGATAAATGCGGAAATCAATCTCTCGCTTAGGGGTAACCCCCCCTTCACTTCACCCAAGATATCAGGATATTCTCGGACCACCCTCACCGATTGCAAACTATCGATAGACGAGTCGAGGGGTTCAAGATAACACAACATGACGGGACTCATAGGGTTACTAGAAATTTTTAGGGTATTACCGAGGCGAGTCATGAGCCTCACAACCCTATGCTCAAAAATCAAGGATGGCTCCAAAACTGGACAACCCATCCATGCCCAAAAATCAACCCATACCCCATGAAACCGAGAATATAAGCCTCACGCGAGAATTCTATACTCAAGATAGAGATTTTCAAATCCACGTAGATAATAGACAAATGGGCGTAAACCCCAATTGGATTTGAAACACACACGGGATCATTAACTAGACTAGTACTTAGGTGCAAACTATCAACAAGATCAGATGAGATAAAGCTATGCGATGCACCAGAATCAAACAAGGTACGAACTGGAAAATCAGAAATATATACAAGGCTCTCAACAGAAATACTACCTCGATCGGGAACTGGAGCGGTATTGAGAGCATGAACTTGCCCTCCTGAAGGTCCAGCACGCTGAGTCTGACCCTGGCCTTGCCCTTGCTTCTTCGGGCAAGCCTTACTGAAATGTCCAGTCTCACCGCAGAAAAAGCATTCACCATTCTTCCTTTTCCTCTTCTTACAATCCTTAATAAGATGCCCAACTGAACCGCAATAATGGCACTTCCCCTTGTTGTTCTTGCCCTTGTTGTTGTTCCCCTTGTTGCCTTGACTCTTGTTCTGATTGCCTTGACTGTTCTGACCACTTGGATTACCCTGATTTCCTTTCCACTGGGAATCAGTCTTCTTGGCTTGAGTATCATTCACCTTGATCTCCTTCTTGTCACTCCTATTCTCTTCATTGAGTAGGGCCATATTCACCAAGCTCTCAAAAGTTGCCCCCAAGGGTATATGAGTCATGGCTAAACCATGTAATGGCTCGTTTAATCCTAGAGAAAAGTATAGGGCCTTCTTCTGAGCTGTGTTAACCAAGTCTAAACCGACCCGAGCCAGTTGATTAAACTTATCTATGTATTCCCTAATAGTCAGGTCCCCTTGCTTCAGTGATAGGAACCTTAGTCCAAACTTTCCCCGAAAGTCATCCCAAGTCTCAATTGGCCTAGTAGCGGTGGTGACCACCCACCAACGTGCAGCTTCTTCCTTTAGCAACCACATTGCTAATAAAACCTTCCTACGGTCATCTATATCAAAGTAGGCAAAAAGATCCTCGGTATCTTTCAACCAATTCCTGGCCTCTACAAAAGTCTCAGTTCCAAAGAAATTCTTGCAACCCATCGCCTTAAAGTCTTTGCAAATCTTCGCGAAATCCTCTTGTGGATGCTGAGGGGGAGGAGGAAGAGGAACCTCAGCGACAGGAGGAAGAGGAACATTAACTACCGGAGGAGGAGGAACATTAACTACCAGAGGAGGAGGGGGAGGAAAATTTGCGGGGCCGGCTTCGGTCGCCCTAGCCTCCAAAAGTCTCCTATACCAAACAGGTACGTGTACTCCCTCCGGAACGGCAAAGTTATTGGCCATACTGAAAACGAAGAAAAAGATAGATTCAAAATGGAGAAAAACGAAGGAATTTTGCTAATGGCTTTTTGGGGAATAGCCTTTAAAATAAACTAGACTTTTCTTTGGAAAATACTTTATACTTGGTTTTGAAAATAGTTTTCCAAAAGTTTTCTAAAAACCTTTTTGTTCCTTCTCGTAAACCATATGCTCTGATACCAAATGTAACACCCCACCTCCGCCAGGGTGGCTCTTGCAAGCACTCTGACTTTGGAGGGGCGTTTGAATCAGGTAAACATGCATAATGATATATCAAGGCAGAACAAGAACATATGTATATATATAAACAGAGTAAATAAGATAAGTAAAACAGCGGAAGATTTCAAACTATTTCAAAACAAGTTTGGTACAACATAATGTCAACTTTCCAAATACACAAGTCTAGATAAAAACAACATCACTGAAAAACTGAAATACATAAGTACTATCCCCAATATAAGTGATAACCATAGCTAGCTTCATGTCAAGACCGTACATGAGCTAAAATCCCACAAGCAAGCGATCAGAAATCCAAGCTAAGCTCCAATATTCCCACCCTGAGAACCTGGGGGGGGGGGGGTGGGGGGAAACGGAAGAAAAGAGGCAAAAGAAAACAGGTCAGTCAAAAAGACTGAGTAAGCCCTACTACAATCAATGTAAACTAATAAAGTTAACTGGCATGATGAAAGCTGAGATGAACATATGGATAACTACATACTAGCATGATGATTAACTAACAAGGTAGATAAAGGTGTCATCGCATAATCAGGTTTAAGGTTTTTGCACCACATGTGTACTAGTAAACTAACATGACTTGAATAAACAAGTATTGATCCCTTGGCCCAAGCTTTGGCCCAATAACATGAAGTGACCCTAATACGCGGTCCAACCAAACGGTCTAGTCGATCGGCTCCCTACAAGCCTAACTCGTCACGTGTTGGTGTCCATACGGCCCAAACATAATTGTAGTCAGACTGTGCCGGGTCTCCAGTTCAGTAATCGTGCCCCACACCCTAGACTAGACCCTAGGGCCATGATGATACAAACTTGGGATTACTGCTGGAGTGGACCCCCATTGCTAGGATTTTCTAGTGGGTTAAGTACGGTTTAACCCTCTTGCTAATCATGGATTAACTTGGTTAAGTGTAACGATGAGTTCACGACTTAACCCTGATTAATCTACCAAGCCCAAATTGGTTAAGTATTAAGTGGACCATGAATTAACCCTAATCACGAGGCATTAATTAATTTAATGCGCCTTAACCTCTCACATTAGACCTTGTTGTGGTTACTAGTTAAGCCGGGCGGGTCCGGGTAGCTTTACACCACAACTTGGTCTAACCTCGGGTTCAAGGTACAACATGGCCAACTTCTCACATTGGGTCCTGTTGTTTGTAGCAACTAGTTAAGCCGGTCGGTTCCGGGTAGGTTTACGCTACAAACTCAACCCAACCTCGAGTTGGTCACACTTATCTTTTCTAAGTGTCATGTCCATCATGTTTCCAAAACATGTTACAAGTTTTCAAGCATTTGGGTAGACCTAACTTAATAGGTAAATTCCCAAAGGGTAGACCTAACTTAATAGGTAAATTCCCAAGCTTATGTTTTTATGTCTTTTAAGTTTACCCAACCCCAAACGCAATCCCATCGCTTACATATCGCAATAGCGCATAAAGGATAGAAAGAGGGAACTTGGCATAATCATGACATAAAGGTGTTGAAGCCACAAGTTTAACATGGTGGCATATGAAATGTACATATGTTCATATACTTGCATATTACATTTTTAGGCCTCAAAAGCATGCATAAAACCAAACTTAGCATATTGGTGATACATGGTGTTAAATGACATGTAGAAATGGCCATAAGTTCGCATTTAGCCTCACATGCAAGTTATCATAAGAGATATGACAACTTACATGTTGCCAAAATGCAACCTTTAGCATAAAGCTTGAAGCTTTAGGCTCATAAACCCAAGATAAGCTTGCATAACATGATAACATGAACAAAAGGATCAACCCAAACTTGCATAACACAACTTGCATATCATATGACAAACTTGCATATCAAACTTGCATAACATAACATGATGAACTTGCATAACACATCATAGTAAACTTGCATATCATAACAAACTTGCATATCATAATAAACTTGCATATCATATCATAATGATCAAACACAACTTGCATCATTCATTAACTTTAGAGTTTAAATATGAAAGTAGAAAAGGGCTTACAATGCTTATGAAGACACAAAAATATGACAAAGCCCTTATGCAACCAATTAAACCCCAAAATGCAAGCTTCAATAGAAAAACCCTTAAGCCAAAATGATCAAAACCCTTGCTTTATGATGCAAATATAGAAACTTGACTTGAATGCAAGCTAATGACACTCATACAAGCTTGAAAACACTTGTATGCATGGAAAATCTCATAGAAATTTATTTAGGAATTTTATTAAGAGAGTGGAGGCCATGAGAGGATTGATTTTGCCATAGTTTAGTTGTAGGATTGATTAATGATGATTTAGGGTTAGGTTAGGGCCTTATTTATAGAGATTAGGACTAGTTTCAACCCTAGGATTAAACCCTAGTTCCAATCTCAGCCCTCAAAACCGAATCTGGCCCCCAAGCTCAACACAAACCCAAAATGGTGCACTAGGCAGAACTGCCCGGCTGGACCAAGTCGACAGCCAAGTCGACAGGGCTGTCGACTTGGGTCCAACCAAGTCGACTCCCAAGTCGACAGGGCTGTCGACTTGGGTGCTCTGGCGGGAATTTTCCCGCCTGGCCCAAACTGGCCCAAATTTCCAAATTCAAACTTGAATTTGAAATCTGTTTTTACTTTGAAATTTTCTGAAAACTTCGTTGGGCCTTAATCGGGTCATACGGACTCCGATTTTCGAAAACTCGGACTCTATTTCGCGTATTTTTCCGAGACGAACGCAATGGCATAGCCCGTTTCCCTTGATTCAGATTTTTGAATTAAATTCTGCCTCGATTTACGTTATAACAGGTTATTGAAAATACGGGTTGTTACAACTATTATGAGCATATCCAATGAATATGCAATCTATAGTTTTTGGTCCTATTTTGACCTTTTTCGGTTTTGGAATTTCCACTTTGGCAAGGCACCCCCACACTTTTAAGTATTTGTAGGATGGAGGTCTGTTTTTCCAAAGTTCATGGGGAGTCTTAGACATTTTCTTTCGTGGTATTTTATTCAAAATGTGATTTGCCGAAAGAATAGCTTCTCCCCAAAAGTTAACTGGCAATCCAGAACTAATTAGTAAGGCATTCATCATTTCTTTAATAGTTCTATTTTTCCGTTCGGCTATACCGTTGGATTGAGGAGAATACGAAGCTGTAGTTTGATGTATAATTCCATGCTCAGCACAGAATTCCTCAAATGGAGACTCGTATTCTCCTCCTCTATCACTTCTTAAAGATTTTATTTTCTTATTGAGTTGATTCTCAACTTCTGCCTTATAGTGTTTAAACATGTCGATTGCTTCGTCCTTACTTCTAAGGTGATATACATGACAATATCTGGTACAATCATCAACGAATGTGATAAAGTACCTCTTTCCACCTCTAGTTTGACACATTTTCAAATCGCATACATCAGTATGTATTAATTCTAGAGGTTCGGTTTCTCGTTCAACGTAATGAAAAGAGGTTCTAGTCATTTTCGCTTCTGCACAGATTTGACATTTATAGTTGGAGTCTATGTTACATTTTGGTATAAAGTCTAGATTAATCAATTTTCGCAATGTTTCAAGGTTAACATGCCCTAATCTAGAATGCCAAATGTTAGAAGAGTCTACGATATAAACAGAAGATTCAACTTTAATCATATCATCTTTCGGTACAATGGTAGTTACATTAGCTTTAAACAAGCCATCACTAACATAGCCCCTTCCCACATACACCCCATTTTTCGATAACACAAATTTATCAGCCACAAATATGAGTTTGAAACCATGCTTGCTAAGAAGCGATCCAGAAATCAAGTTTTTACGGATGTCTGGAACGTGAAGGACATCGGTCAAGGTAAGTTCCTTTCCAGAAGTCAATTTGAGCACAACCTTTCCTTTTCCTTCAACTTTTGATGCAGACGAGTTGCCCATATACAACTGTTCCTCTTCGGTAGCAGCTTTGTAAGTCGTGAACATCCATTTATTTGCACAAATGTGGCGAGTGGCCCCGGTGTCCACGAACCATTCCTTGTTGTTGCCAACAAGGTTACTTTTAGAAACTATCGCGCACAAGTCCATGTCAGAAATGCCATCAGAAACTTCAGCCACATTTGCTTCAGACTTCTTCTTCTTTCCGCGACATTCCGCTGCCTTGTGGCCTTTCTTTCTGCAGTTATGATAAGAACCTTTTAGCTTTTTTATTAGGACCATTTTCACGCTTTCTTTTGTTGGGCTTATCTTCTTCAACTACATTCTCCTTTGCTGCCATGTTGAAGGACCCCTTTTTCTCTGATTTTCGGTTGTCTTCCTCAATCCTCAATCGAACCACTAATTCTTCAACAGTCATTTCCTTGCGCTTGTGCTTTAAGTAATTTTTGAAATCCTTCCATGAAGGCGGAAGTTTTTCAATTGCAGCAGCCACTTTGAATGATTCGCTGAGTGTCATTCCTTCGTCATTTAACTCATGGAAGATGACTTGCAGTTCTTGCATTTGACTGATAACAGTCTTGCTATCAATCATTTTGAAGTCAAGGAATTTACCTATTATGAACTTCTTCATTCCTGCATCCTCAAATTTGTATTTCTTGCCGAGTGCAGTCCATAGTTCTTTGGAAGTCACAGCAGTACAGTAGACATTATATAGAGAATTGTCCAAGCCATTAAGTATGTAGTTCTTGCACATAAAATCTGCATTTTTCCAGATATTGAGGGATTCAACCTTCGTTGCATCTGGTTCCAATTCAGCCACCGTTGGAGCATCTTCCGTCAGATACTTCACAAGGCCCAGAGTTGTCAAATAGAACAACATCTTTTGCTGCCACCTTTAGAAATCTATCCCCATAAATTTTTCAGGCTTTTCACCGTGGGATAGACTCACCGGTGGGAAAACAGGCGGAGGCTGAGTTGCAGTCAGCACTGGTGCAGAAGGATTGGTTTGTTTTGCCATATTCGCCTGCACAATGCAATAAAGCAATAAACAACTACGATTTAAGTTTGTTAGAACCAACGTCAGCAAAAACTGCGTCGATACAGTAATCTGCAAATTATAAAAATAATAATCTGGGAACTTTGCAATATGAATGCAACAGAAACAGAAAGCGAGGGAAGTATACCGTCGCAGTTGATCAGAAAATGCAGTAATCTAAGTCCAGTCCAAATCGACTATTTCCTTAAATCATATTTGCGCCCCTTTCGTAGCACTTAAGGGTTTTGGAGCAAATCGATTCCCAAGATAAAACAGATTTAACTTCGGCGTACAGTGCAGTAGGCGAAGCAACGACGAACTCAAGGTAGTGGTATTTGCAGAACAGAGTGCTGGAGGAAGAAGGGCAGAAGTCGGAAAAAATCGATGATTTTTGAACTTCGTCTGGCTACCCTTTATATAGGAAGTGAGTAGGTATCCACTCGCGAAAGGTTTCCACTGTTAGAATTGCAACGGCAACGACCGTTGGAAAGGTTGCGACCCTTTACCAACAGCCAGTTCCATTGGTATTTGTGCGGCTGTGTTAAAAAATAGCCGTTTGAACAGCGCAAGCAGGCCTGGCGCTACCCGGAGGCCCTATGCGATCACGAGACCCCAAGAGCCCCAAGGCCCTAATCTTTGACCTTTTTAATTTAATATTAAATATATGCATGCTTTGTTCATGCTATTCCATTGCCTCCCCCTCTTCCTCTTTCTTTTGATATAACATATCAAGCTTTTGTATATGTATTGGACTAAGGCACAATTTTTCCCGATGTGGGACTTAGTGATTTTGCCACATCCACTTATTCACTTCCAACAATCCCCCACATGAATGAGTGGTTGTTTAATCTGTTCTGAGCTTTTGTGAAATATTTATCATATCGGTAAAAGTAGCACAAAGGCCTTGAACTTTTCCTAATGTTTTATCGTTATAACTAACTAGCGAATCAGTGGACTAGATTGTCTTTGAACTGTAAGCCGTTTGTGTAAGTCTATAATGATAACACATGATAAATTTCTTTAACTCCTTGGTTCTCTGTTTGTGTTCGTTTTTGCCATGAACACCGTCTTGGTTTCATGAGTGCTTTGAAGAATTCGACCTTACAATTCTTCTTGAAGCGGCGCCTTCGCACTCACATAGGTGATTCTATAAAGAGTATCCCGTAATACCCTACTTGGTTCTTTGTAACACCACAGTATAGACATCATTAAAAGCCATGCTTATCCTTATTCTCCGACGGGTAGTGCACTGACTTATCATAGGAATGGTTTGAATTTAACAGTGCCATCAAGTTTATCTTAAACTTAGTTGTCCCTTTGAACCTAGATCTTGGGATCTCCAGTCAACTAGGTGGGATTTCCGTTTTAGAAAACTTTAATTTATAGGTCTTAAACCCCTTCCCATCGATAAGATTTGAACTTTCTCTCTTGGAAAGCCTTTGGTTAGTGGATCCGCTATGTTATCCTTTGACCATACATAGTCTATAGTGATAACTCCATTAGAGAGAAGTTGTCTTATGGTTTTATGTGTACGACGAATATGTCGAGACTTACCATTATACAATGTACTATTTGCCCTTCCTATAGCAGATTGACTATCACAATGTATACATATTGGAGGCACAGGTTTTCCCAATTCGGAATATCTTCCAAGAAACTCCTAAGCCAATCTGCTTCTTCTGCGGCCTTATCTAGAGCAATGAACTCCGATTCCATTGTCAACCTTGCTATGCAAATCTGTTTGGATGATTTCCAAGAGATTGCTCCATTTCCTAGTGTAAAAAAAAAATCCACTTGTGGATTTTGTGTCATTTGAGCCAGTTATCCAATTGGCATCACTATATCCTTCTACTACTGAAGAATACTTCTCATATTGCAACGCATAGTTTTGCGTGTACTTTAGATATCCTAGGACCCTGATTATTGCTTTCCAGTGATGTTTACCAGGATTACTGGTATATCTACTCAACTTGCTTATAGCGTATGCAATATCAGGCCTAGTACAATTCATGACGTACATAATACTTCCTAGTATACGAGAGTATTCAAGCTGATATATTCCATCACCGGTGTTCTTTACCCAATTTTGGTTCATATCCACTGGTGATTTTGCAATGGTTATATTATACTGCTTGAACCGTTCAAGTAATTTGGCAATGTAATGCAACTGAGATAATGCATATCCTTGTGGTGTTTTTATAATTTTCACACCCAACATTACATCGGCCACTCCAAGGTCCTTCGTATCAAATCTAGAGGACAGCATGTCCTTTGTAGATTTTATTATAACCTTATTATTTCCTAGGATTAGTAAATCATCAATGTAGAGACAAACAATGACATATCCAGCATCTATACATTTTATATAGACGCATTTATCTGATTCATTTTTCCATTTGATAACATTGTTTTATCAAATTTCTCATGCCATTGTTTTGGTGCCTGTTTAAGGCCATAAAGAGATTTTACTAATTTGCACACCTTATTTTCATTTCCTGGGCTTAGAAACCCTTCTGGTTGCTGCATGTATATTTCTTCTTCCAGTTCACCGTTCAAAAACGCAGTTTTCACATCCATTTGGTGTATTTCCAAATTCAATATAGATGCGATTGCAATAAGCATCCTGATTGATGTTATTCTGGTAACTAGAGAGTATGTATCAAAGTAATCCAGATCTTGCTTCTTTCTGAATCCTTTTATTACAAGTCTTGCTTTATACTTGTCTATTGAGCCATCAGCCTTTAGTTTCTTCTTAAATATCCATTTATATCCTAGTGGTTTAGAACCTTTAGGGAGATCCACTGTGACGACCCCAAATCCCGTACTGACGGTGACAAGGGTAATCTTTGGAATATAACACAGAAATAGATAATAGCAGAACATAAATAAATAAATACACCAGATAATGAACAAATAATACACTGGATAAACGATAATCATCAGAGTTACACAGTATACATGATCATACTT
The DNA here is from genome assembly GCA_030737875.1 of Allium sativum. Lineage (NCBI taxonomy): Eukaryota > Viridiplantae > Streptophyta > Magnoliopsida > Asparagales > Amaryllidaceae > Allium > Allium sativum. The sequence continues at coordinate 941,768,730 of CM060916.1, read as the reverse complement.
AGTACAAATACAATTCAGCTATACATAAATGGCTACAGCGGATACAAACATAATATGTGCAATAGGAGCTGAACAGCATAAAAAGAGATAAATGGTAGAATCCATCTTCAGCTCCAGCTATCCAGAGAAAGCCAGCTAAAACCTGAATACAAGGCTGCCCGTGTAGAAAAAGGGGCACCCGAGTTTGAAAGTGAAACAAACTACGAGTCAGTCATGGGACTGGTATGAGAAATCTACTCAACACATTTATAATATGGCTAATCACAGGACCACGCCACTTTCGTGGAACGGGTTTACTCCATTGGATTGCCAGTGCTTTAAAAACAAATCTTTCTTTTAAACATTGCAATGCTTTATATAAAAATGAAGCCATTATAAGACTCAGTTCCCATCACACAATGCAACGCAAACCGGATGATAGAGTTTTAACCTTATAATGGCCAAGATATGTTTGATATGAATAAAACAAAAGCATTTGATATTACTACTAGTGTTTATATGTTTCAAAAACAATTTCAAATCATAAATATCAATCATAGACGGCATTAATGCCCCACACCACTATGTCGCCATATATAGGTATACAATCAAAACTGCACAGTCACGTATTTGGAAATTAGATTTCCGTCATGAACCAAGGCAAAAGATAGTCCTTACCGATTTCGAGACAATCTAGCCCATGTCTCAGGCAAGTACTCAGTCAAGCCTTTGGATCGTCAGGGCCGGTCCACCGATGTGGATTAAAATCCTGAACACTGCGTTTCCCCGCCCTATGGGGCGTAAATGAGCCAACGAATGACTCCATCGGTCCCGGATCGACCGATATAACCGAGGCGCCTCGCAACAGCAACAACCACATAAGTCAAACTCTTCAGGGCGTGTAAAACCACTGACGTCACTTCTAACTAGAAGGAAACACATGCCCTCCCTGATGTCCTCTCCCGTTTCTGGTTCATACCGGGGTGTGAGGTTCGCGAATTCACGTTATACACAAAGCTATGCCACACAGGCGGTGCTTTGATCATCAACCACAAGACTTTGCTTTTCAACATAAGCCCTGTTTACTGCATCTTAGCATGCCACACGGGCAATTCACACCATGCAACTGATGGTTATCAATCACGCAGAATAAATTCCAATGTCAGACACACAGTCCATTTGCAAGTCCGTCCTGGGTCTGAACGAAACCGGAGGCACTATATACCTCGCAAACCCATTGATCTTCACGTACGTCTGGACGATCACCACTCATTATCTTTATTTCGGGATGCCTCCCAATCAGGACATCAGTTACCATCCAAACGAGGTGAAGATCTCCGGTCTTCGACCACCGTCTTCATCTTCGATTTCTTATCGTCGATTCAGTTATTCAGAATGGGATAAACCCGGTCTTTCTGAGCAACTCGCGTATATAATAAACAAGTGCTACACAAACAAAACATACGCCTTATTTTATTTCATTAGTCACTAACTGTCAATCAGTAAGAGAACGATTTCCCAAATATTAACCCCGAAGGCCGAAACCAACATCAGATCAAAACCCAGGAAACCATTCGACTTAGCCAACCTTCAGTTAATTTCTAAATTTCACATTCCATATCGTTTATAATATTTTATAACGATTTATCGCTATTTTTATTTATTTAAAAATAGCCAATTTATTTAAACGACGCTTCGGGCCATAACGCGGCCGTGGCGCTGTTTTTCTTCAGATTTGATTTACACATATCTGAAAATATAACCGTTGGATCTTCACAAAATTTATATCATTAGAAAGATCTTTTCAAAACGAATCCAACGGTTCCAGTTTTGGGAAAATCCGACGGTCGGATCTCCCGGTACAATCGTTTGAAGTTTCGATTTCAAAATACGAACTGCAGCGTTGTTATTCGATTAATTTTAATTATATTTATATTTATATATATATATATAAATATAATCGATTCAGGCGCTATTTTTCTTCAGATTTGAATTAAACATTCCAGACAATCCAACCGTTGGATCTTTGCAAAGTTGGTGTCGTTGGAAAGATATTTCCAAAGCGAACCCAACGGTTTCGGTTTCGGGAAAATCCGATGGTCGGATCTCCCGCACTAATCGTTTGAAATCACGGTTTCAAAACACGAACTGCAGCTTCGTTATTCGATTTATTTTAATTATATTTATATATATAATCGATTCTTCGATTTCAAAGCTATATTCTTTTTATATATTTGATAAAAATGATATTTTTATCAAACAAACATTCACTTCGACACTTCACTATTTTTAACAACTCATGTGTACAGTAGAAAGGTGATTTTTATTGTAAAACAATTCATTTCAAAATGCGATTATTTTATATAGTTCATATAGGTAATAAAAATATGATTTTTATTATAAAACAATTTATTTCAAAACAAGAGTATTTTATATAGTTCATATTGATGATAAAAATAGGATTTTTATTATAAAACAATTTCTTTCAAAATATGAATACCATTCAACACATGAATTTCAATTTAATGAATGAATTTCGATTCAACACATGAAGGTTTTCTATAGTTTATATATATATATATAAAAAAAGGTGATTTTTATATTTAAAACACGAATACCATTCAACACATGAATTCTATTCAACGAATGAATTTCGATTCAACACATGTAGGTTTTCTATAGTTTATATATATAGATAAAAAGGTGATTTTTATATTTAAAACACGAATACCATTCAACACATGAATTCTATTCAACGAATGAATTTCAATTCAACACATGAAGGTTTTCTATAGTTTATATATATAGATAAAAAGGTGATTTTTATATTTAAAACACAAATAACATTCAACACATGAATTTCTATTCAACGAATGAATATCGATTCAACACATGAAGGTTTTCTATAGTTGGTAAATATATAGTAAAAAAGGTGATTTTTATATTTAAAACACGACAAACACATGAATTTTTACTCAACACACGAATATAGTTTCAACACATGAAAATAATTCTAACACATGAATATTATTCAAAATTTCGGCAGCATAACGGCAGGGTAGTTAAAACCGGGGCCGTCCCTAGTACGGCTCCTCGCTCTACCTTAAAGCCTCGCAGCTTTTGATAATGGGGAATCATGCATCTAGTTCGCACGCAGGCGGCATGTATATATTTTTCATTTCCACAAACTAATCCTATGTGGTTTCAACCAAATAATTCTCAACCATAAACGGGTATTTTTCAACCACAATCAATCAATTTCAACCACAAACAATTATAATCAACCATTCGTAATCAACCAAATTTCACACCAATCACAACCAATAAATGTAACGACCCAACTTTTGAACACATCTCAAGTTGTGCCATTAATAAGAAATAAGAATAGATAGAAGAAATAAACACAGAACATCAGAATCTCACAGCGGAATTTTCACAAAAAGATAATACTTTATAATATTACACAACGGAATATATTACATCAAGGCATCATATGTCTTATGATACAGACCATTCATAGTACATCGGTAATTCTAGATATCATAGATGATCAACTGACAGACTTAATTATACGGTAGATAGATGGACCAGCACACAGCAAAAATCTTCATTCCAGCTTCACGAGTTTATCCAAATCCTGATTCACTTGTCTATTCATAACAAGCATTATGAATACCCAAGAGTTTAAGGGAAAACACAGAAAAATAAACTCCGGGTCAGTCAGGGGACTGGTATGAGTAACAGTTTAAAACAGTTTGAAGAAAATATCTCATAAGACCACGCCGTGAATACAGAACGGGTTTTTACCTTATGAGATCAAAATATTTTTTTATACTTGAAAACGGATATTATTATAATATCAAGGGTTTTCACAAATAAATTAGAAATCTAGAAGAATGCTTGCATCTCACATTCTCCGATATAGTATACAAATAAAAACCGCTTGGTGCTTAGGGAAATTGGATTTCCAACTTGACAAGGTATGGGTCCACCTTCCGATGATGTATCTCTAGAGGCAAATACATCTGGGTTCAACAAGAACATCTTGCAACCCGGCCCTCACATGACCCTAGTTAATTTGTAAGTAGTAGATCAGCGTGTAAGTAGTAAATCGGCCAAAATTTGTAAGTAGTAGATCAGCATTATCGACTTATATAAACACACATCAGAAAAGTCCAATTCAAAACCAAAAACATCTCCCCAAATTCCTTTTCTAACTCATTGGTCAATTTACTTAACTTCGTTAAGTACTATCCAAAATCTTCGTTCACTTACTTGACGATCTCCTTTTCGGGACTCACAAATGTGATTTGATTTCACAAATCGACCAATCCACCTTTTCTGAGTACGTATCCAATTAAACTCTCAAGCCCAGCCTTAATCCCAGGAAATCCAAATTTTAACTCAATTTAAAATTCTAACTCGATTCCCGGTATTAATATGAATGGATATTCTTCTATTTTAATCAAACCATATTAAATTATCTTGGGGCTGACCCTAGTTAATTAACTCCTTTTATCTAAAAAGATAAGGTACCTTCTGAAACTTCTTCTATCTTCACACTCTCAGAAGTTGACGCCTTATCCATTAAAGCATAGACCTTAGGTTGTTGTGCCTTTTTCATAAGCGGACAGTCTTTGACCAAGTGTCCAGGCTGATGACAGTTATAGCATGAAAACTTTTTGGGAATAGCATCATTGGTTTCCCTTGGCTTCTGTTGAGGTTGCTTCGGCTGTTGAGTTTGCTGTGGCTTCTCCGTTGCTGGCTTGGTGCAGAACTTGGCAATGTGTCCTTTCTGTAGACAGTTGTGACATTTGGTATCTTTGAATCGTTCTTTGGATTTTTCTCCCATCTTAGGTACTCCGTTGTTGTTGTTCCAGTTTGGATTGAACTTCCTCTTATTTGGATTCTCTCCACTAGACCCTCCTGTTTGTGCAGCTTTAGCAACTGGCTTCTTACCTTCCAGAGCTTCGTAACGAATAGCCATATCAACCAGATCGACGAATGGAATCTTGAGATGTCCAATCATCTGAACTTGCAGGCTATCCTTTAATCCTGCTATAAACATCTCATTCTTCTTGAGTGGGGTATTAATCAGTTCTGGCCCGAAACAAGAAAGCGAATTAAACTTGTTCTCATATTCAGCAATCTTCATATTCCCTTGTTTGAGATCGATGAAATCTCTATACATCCTTGTCTTCCCAGCAGCAGGCAAAAACTGAGCTTCGAACGCCTCTTTGAACTTGTCCCAAGTGAAACTTTCCTCAGGAACGTTAGCAGTTTGAGTGTCCCACCAAATCGCAGCCGCTTCTTGAAGTTGCCATAATGCCAAAAGACGTTTCTGATCGTCATTCAACTTCAATCCTTTAAAAATTCTTTCACAGGACCTCATCCAGGCTTGTACTTCAGTAAAAAACTCAGTTCCTTTGAAAACCTTTCCTCCCAAAGTCGTATACTCCTTACAAATAGTCGCAAAGCTCTTATCCTGTTGAACTTGTGCAACTTCCTCTACTGTCTCCCCTTGGTCTTGGGATCCTATAGTACGACCAGTGATAGTGGAAGACCCCCTAGCTCGACCTCTTCGTGCACGGGTACTCATTTTGATCACCTGAATATAACAGGTTGTCAATCGGGACTGGATAGGGTATATCTATCTTAGGTATAACATCCAAGTTGTTTTAATTCATTTTAATTTTTATATAAAAATACGCTCTCTCACACTCACCCAAAGCCTAGGTGATCAAGAACCTAAGCTCTGATACCAACTGTAACGACCCAACTTTTGAACACATCTCAAGTTGTGCCATTAATAAGAGATAAGAATAGATAGAAGAAATAAACACAGAACATCAGAATCTTACAGCGGAATTTTCACAAAAAGATAATACTTTATAATATTACACAACGGAATATATTACATCAGGGCATCATATGTCTTATGATACAGACCATTCATAGTACATCAGTAATTCTACATATCATAGATGATCAACTGACAGACTTAATTATACGGTAGATAGATGGACCAGCACACAGCAAAAATCTTCATTCCAGCTTCACGAGTTTATCCAAATCCTGATTCACTTGTCTATTCATAACAAGCGTTATGAATACCCAAGAGTTTAAGGGAAAACACAGAAAAATAAACTCCGGGTCAGTCAGGGGACTGGTATGAGTAACATTTTAAAACAGTTTGAAGAAAATATCTCATAAGACCACGCCGTGAATACGGAACGAGTTTTTACCTTATGAGATCAAAACATTTTTTTATACTTGAAAACGGATATTATTATAATATCAAGGGTTTTCACAAATAAATTAGAAATCTAGAAGAATGCTTGCTTCTCACATTCTCCGATATAGTATATAAATAAAAACCGCTTGGTGCTTAGGGAAATTGGATTTCCAACTTGACAAGGTATGGGTCCACCTTCCGATGATGTATCTATAGAGGCAAATACATCTGGGTTCAACAAGAACATCTTGCAACCCGGCCCTCACATGACCGACCACTCATTTCTCTTGAGTGTATCGAATGTATATCACCGATGGTTGTGTACGGCAACCATCCCCGAATGGGCAGAATCGATAGATCAAGAAACAAAAGGAATTTCTCTAGATAGGTGATACTACACCCTAATGGGAGCGACCCACATAGCCATGCTGCCTGCCCGATTTTTGTCATTTCCTGGGTGTGAGGCTTGAGGCTAGACTCGTCTCATCATCACTGGTTCATTTCCTTTGAATGCCACATCGTCCTACCCGTCAGAAATACTCATACGATTTCCCAAATATATCACGGGCAATAAAGCTAAGAGAAACGAATTTCTCCGCCACCAACGTAATATACTAACGTAAATTCGATGTGTACAATATGACTGATATACGTTGTCAGACACTCGTCCATTCAGGTTTGTTCTGGGACTGAACAGACCAAAGATATTGTTTACGAACATCATCTTGAATATCTCTGACGCGCAACGTATAATCAATTCAAAGTGAAATATTTATTTCGGCCTCTTTGAAATGATTAACGAACATTTTTAAATTATAAATCTAACCAGATTATAATCTAATCAGTATATACAGTTACAGTCAAACCCAACAGTACATGATCATTTTGTCAATATCTGATATATTGCTCATCTTTTCACAACGGTCAATTTTAGTGTGTGCATCGCACGGGCTTTCCTTTTTTCCATCTTGTCCGTCATTTCCGAAAATGAATTCCTATGTTTATTCTTTCAGAAATTTATTCCTCAACTACTTTTAATTCTGATTCTTCACAAATGAATTAAATTTATAATTTCATTTTCATTTACAGCTTTTATACTGTATATTCCTGTGTTAAATTTTCTTAACTAAATCTGCTTCTTCTATAATTTAAATAAAACTTCCTTCTTTTAAATTTTTAATCTACACAGAATAAAAACACTGTTTTTGTTTGTACCTGTTCAGACAGTATGACATTACCAGTTATATCGTGACAGAGATTCTGACTTGCAAATTTGAACTCGGCAATTTCAGTGTAAATAAAATATTCTTATTTTATCACTTTAAACCAATTATTTTATATTTGAATAAATTCAAATTTAATCTTAAAACAAACCTCACTTCTGTATTTCTTGACGAAATCCCGTCAGATCTCCTTTATGATCTGATTTACTCCTCCTTCTTTCTATACCGATAAAGTTCCTCCTCTTTATCTATACGATCAAAAATATACGTTACAGTTCTTATTTCAGCGAATACCGAACTGTACATTACTGGCTTCTTGCATTCACAGTCTAAACGTTCAGATTTCAACATATGTGTGACATACGTCTTCTTATCTTTTAAAAGATCTGAATATCTTATTAATAACAAATGCTAATCTAAATTATACACTAAATTTAGAGTTTATAAAATTTACCATTTCAGTATTGATTTTCAACTCTTTGACGAAACACAATATCCTGATTCACCTTCCTTTTTACTAGGCCTGTTATACACAAAATGTTCTTTATATTTCACTTGTTTATTTGTATTCAATTATAACTTAAATCATAATATTAATGCCTATTTAAAACTTAAATTAAATTAAAAATAAGAATTCACTCACATACTCAACTTGAATAAACTAAAGTTTTAAAACCTATTAAAACCAAAGTGTTAAGCTACAAATCTAAGGTGTCAATCTAAACAAAACTCAGTGCCAACCCAGGAAGACTAACATGCGAGTTGCCTGGAAAGAACTAAAGTGCCAACCTGGAAATCCAAAATGTCAAGCTCAAACCAAAATGCCAAGCTTAAATTCAAGGTGCCGAGCTCCAGTTCACAGTACCAAATCATGTTCAAAGTACCAAATTCAAGTTACACCGCTGTTCACACAACAAAACCCATGGTTCCCTTCAATTTGCACAGCTCTGTGCACGTGCACAGCCATGTCAGACCTCGGACGACGCTTCGACCACCACTCGCAAGTCACGTTTTCGTCCAAGGTCACCATCATCAGATCGTTCAACCTCCAGAACCACTGCTCCTCAAAAACACTGTTTGATCCCTTCTTCCCAAATTACACAGCACAGGTTGACCCACTTTCCTTGATCCGCCTGCCTGGCTTCGACCCCCAGAAGGGCTGCCGCCACCTCCGACCAACTCCCCGGCCACTCGAGCTCCTCCCCTCCAAAAACCGGACCACTCGAACCAGTGTGGACCTCCCACGAGGTGCCTAAAACCCATGAACCCATTAACAGCCAACAACCCTATTTTGCTAAATCTCTCTTAATTCACTCATTTAAAAATTCGTTTTGCATTTTTCCCTACATCTCTACTCCCCTCCACTCCTCCAGACCAAGCACCATCGTCCCTCATCCCATGGATCAACGGGGTTTCCCCCAATTCAGTCCTATGGCCATCTCTTTCTCTCCCATGATTTAGACTTCTAAAAATCACGATTTTTGTTTTAAAAATCATTATCTTGTTGCCTTAACATGTTTATGAAGTCAAAACCTGTTTTTATTTAGTTTGAAAAACCCACTTGAAGTCTTGAAATAGAGAACTGCTAATGATTCCTGTTGTTTGTATCTTAACATGACAGTAAGGTTTTTTTACTTCAAATTTGAATACTTTAAATAATCAGATGAGTATTTAAATATGGTATACTCTATTAGTTCCAATTTCTTAATCTAGATCCATTGATCTATTTGATTTGATCAAGTTTTTCACAACTTGACATGTCTAGAACAACCAAACAGTCAATGCACTTCTATTCATATGGCACTTAAGGTTTTATCAACAAATCAAAGTTTTCTACTTCGTATCAGACAGCAAACAACACATGATGGGATACTCATACAAGATCATGAAAGAAATTCAAGACCACTTCATAGTTCAACAACCAAAACTGCAGTAATTTAAAACAGAAAATGTAATGGAAGTTTACTCACCTTAAAAGCTCCAAAAATCCTTTGCTTTCTCTTTCTAAAAGGCTTTGAATTGCTGTGTGTTTGTGTGAGTGTAATGTGCATGGATATGTCCTTATATAGTAGTAGGAAAACATTATAATATTTGTGCATTAAATGCAGTTTTTGAATGAAGGGAGACAAAAAAACAGTTTTCAGGCTGATGACAATTGAAAGACAATAAAAAAAAACATTTCTCTCAACATCATCACACAAAAACCTAGGGTTCACATGGCTTTAGCAGCCATTTCTTATGTGATGTTTCCTGCGCAAGACTTTGTATTGGTGGACTATGGAAAATCAATTAAATGCTCTATGTACTACATGTCATATATCCTAGGACTTAGCTAAAATAGTAGCTTCCCTTTGTACCATTTATAGCCCAGTTCCTCACATGCATTTGCCCCCTCTTTCTCATGCAATATGTGCTGATTTAACAAAAATTATAAAATACAAGCACCTTGGCTTTCAAGGTAGGCAAAACTCTGAAATTTCCTGCACAGTTTTTAGCTCACGGCCAGGTCATGTTTTGGCATTAGAAAACTCTTGGAAAATCATTTGTAATGGGCTTATCTAGGGTAGTGAAGAACCATGTATAATAGTACAAGATTGGGTGATTTCTTGGTACATGTATCTTGATAAAAATGGAAGTGTTTTGGGAAAAATGAGAGAGGAAATTTCAGAAAAAGGAAACATGAAAGATTTTAAAATCTGAAAATGTTGGAAAAGGATTTTCCATGTGCAAGTGTACAAGCTTTCAAATCCATTATTCTAGGGTAATTCTAGTGTAGGCCTTTACTTGTGTAGTTGCATCTAGGTGTGTATATGTTCATGAGGATGTTTGCAAAGATATATGTGTTCATGTTTGCAAGAAAATGATGGTATTCATGTGAGTGCAACAAACATGTTTACTTGTTCTTGCCAACCAAACTTGGTTCTAATAAAAATTTGGTTGAAAAATGCTTTGTTAAAAAAAACTAGAAATTAACTTAGAAATGTATAAGGCTTTAAAATCCCTCTTTAAAAAGAACACAACATATGTGAAAGAAAAAAAATGGCATTTTTAAAATGCTATACACAAGTGTTATTATCCATACATAAGAGAAATAAATTTTTAAACAACACTCTTACAAATTTGCTATCATAAATACTTGTGTAAAATAAGATTAACAAACGCTATTAAATTTGTGCTATCATACCTCAATATATCAAAAATGGGTTTTGATAAATGCTGCACATATAAATGCTATTATATATATATGTTAACCAGTTCTGTAATTTTAAAGTCAAATTTTAAATCGTATTTGAAATTACGTACTCACGATCAATCAAATCTGTGTCAGTGATCCGTGAAAATACCGGGTCATTACAATAAATATCGTCCATGGTTTGTGGACGAGGGGCGTATATATATATATAAGCATTTCACTTCTATCTCAACACATATATAATTTTTACAACGCATATATAACTTATACATCGAACGTACGACCTATACAACGCTTATACATGAGGTGTACAACGCCTATATAAGTCATACATCGACTATATAATTTATACATCGTCGTTCTCCATATCGTTTATAGTTTAGAAATCTCACATTGGGTTCCACTCCACCAAAAATAGCAGAAGGCTCAGAAAAATATGCGGTCTCTTCTAGAATGTAGAAGACGTCCACACGAGTCCACTATCTCTTGTTTTACTCAATTTCGTCAAGGAAAATGATATGATTTTTACAGTGAAATCAAAAACCGTAGCGCTTTAAACTGCTATAATATAGTTTAAAATAATTTAAATCGTACCTCAGCTGTTTCTTTCAAAACTAGGTTTGGATTTTTCTTCGAATCCGTGTAGCTATTCGTCGATCGGCCTTCGCAGCGTCGAAGGGGGAGGATAGGCGCACATGCGCAGGGGGGTGTGGGCCAGTTCGACGGCCTGTGGAAGCGGCGGCGGCGGTTCGAATGGCGGATGTTCACGGCGGTGGATCTCCCTCAATACTCAATGAAAAAATCCAAACTATACATGGATTTGAAGATCTTCTCGAGCTCTTCAACTGGAGGAGGGGCTAATTTTGCGTGGATTGATCAGAAAATGAACGAGAAGTGATGAACACCTTTCCGTCGTCGATCGCGATATTATCGGGGAGAGAGAAAGTTTATTGACCAATGAATTTTTTTTATATATATTTTTAAATCTCTAAAATACCCTCTTTCACACACGAACACCAATCCAAACCCAACGACTGTCGTCCCTAGCGTTTTACCCCCATTCCGAACACAATGGGACATGTTTCGAGGGCCCATTCGACGGTTTTAATCTGTTTTTCTTCAAATTAAAATATAAAACATTCAATATTTGATTTGAACGTACATTTCAATTTGCCAGGGCCACAAACTGATTCGAAAAATTCCCGAAAAATAAATCTAGCTATGTTTTGACGATACGGTCCTAACAAAACTAGTTTCGTCGAATTCTGAGATCGTTTGCAAAAGGGCCCATTTCTGGTCGATCCAATTTAACTATAATTGACCAAAACACGTTTTCCTTTGCCACGCTCACATACTAGCTTCAAAAATTATGAAATTTGAAACCTAGCAATAACTTCACATCCCGGATCCAACAAAAGTGGTTTCGTCGAATTCCGAGGTCGTATGCAAAATGGCCATTTTCACGGGCTATATAATTTCTACAGCGACCTTTCTGAAAATTCATTTGGCCATAACTTTTGCTTCCTACTATGAAACTTCTATTTTTCAAATTCGTTAGAAAGGTATTCACTAACAGATTTTAATATTTTTGGTTTCACTCAAATCCGTTTTGTTTTGCACCCGGTACAGTCAGTCAAAGTTTGAATTCAAATTTTGAAACTACCGCGCCATTTCAGGCCTTGTTTATAATTCAAAGTAATTATATTTATTTTCAACTTCGATTCAAACTTACTTTTCATCATTATTATTTAAAATATTTATTTTAAATATTTAAAATCCACTATTATAGCCAATTTAAAAAATTTAAATTGGTTCAGATTTTCCGGGTCGTTACAATCTCCCCCACTTAAAACTTTTCGTCCCTGGAAAGGAACAAAGTCAAAAGTGGTTTGATTTATCAATTATACTTCCAATCTGGCTTCCATTCTCCAACTTTTCAGTTTCTGAGAATTTTCAAATTCTTCAAAAATTTGGCTAACACCCGGAATTTTCGAAAAATTTCGCCATAACCTCCTTTGTACGAGGAGGGGTTTGGAAATTTATTGGGCCGTATTAGGTACCCAATAAATCCTATAAAGCATACACATATTTATAGTGATATATTTTGGTGTTTACAAGGGAGCGTGTATAGATAATAACTCCAGATAATAAATTCTCGTCACCCTGTCAAAGCCTGAGGGAGTGTATATTTTAATTGCTCCAGAGAATAAATCCTCGTCACCTCGTCCCGTGTGGGAAATAAATAATCCATGTGCCGTATCTAATAACTAGAGAGACGTGATTATTGTCAACTCCAGACCCGTGTGGGGTTTTTATTAATCTGGCAATTTTATCATTACAATTTAAATAGTCCATATCAGTCATCAGTTCAACCTGTAAAATATAGTCATCGCCATACAAGCCTCTCGCTCGTATGGTAAATCTTCCACCTCGTCACACAAGCTCCAAATGCTTATGTGGTATATGATGAAGTATGCATATCTTCAAGAAGTATGCCATGTAGTGTAGTTCAAAATTAATTGTTACTATCCTATGGCGACGTTTATTATTACACACAGAACAACCAGCACTCCGCATCCAATGGCATTCACAGGAGTTGATATAATAATAAAATTGCGCATCCAACGCATTAAGGTTTACCTATTTGTCGAGCACGCAAATAATTTCTTTACTCAACAGCTAATCCAATTACCTGTTCAAACATATATAATGCACATGTACATAAATTTCTATCTATTTTTATATCAGTTCAATGTGTGATTTAATCGAATAAATTCTACCATTCATTCTCTTATTAATTAAATTAACTATCGTTCTAATAATTTAATTAATCCAATTTACCATCCCACAACACAAACAACAATCAATTTGTTTTTAACTTTTCAAAAATATATCTTTTATACATTCTAAAATCATATTTCTAAAACCAAACTAGATATATAATCACAAATACGTTATTTATAAACATATAACTCTCGACTCGTTCTGGGGCACTTCTGACCCCATCTCTAACGAGTTATTCTGATTCTGCTATACTCATACTAGGATATTACTGATCCTATCTGTATTGAGTTACCCGTCCTAGAACGCTACTGGTTCTATCTCTGACGAGTTCGTTAATATGTTATATTCCAGCACTAAGCTTAACCAAAGCTCTGATACCACGTTGTGACGACCCCAAATCCCGTACTGACGGTGACAAGGGTAATCTTTGGAATATAACACAGAAACAGATAATAGCAGAACAGAAATAAATAAATACACCAGATAATGAACAAATAATACACTGGATAAATGATAATCATCAGAATTACACAGTGTACAGGATCATACTTAGTACAAATACAGTTCAGCTATACATAAATGTCTACAGCGGATACAAACATAATATGTGCAATAGGAGCTGAACAGCATAAAAAGAGATAAATGGTAGAATCCATCTTCAGCTCCAGCTATCCAGAGAAAGCCAGCTAAAACCTGAATACAAGGCTGCCCGTGTAGAAAAAGGGGCACCCGAGTTTGAAAGTGAAACAAACTACGAGTCAGTCATGGGACTGGTATGAGAAATCTACTCAACACATTTATAATATGGCTAATCACAGGACCACGCCACTTTCGTGGAACGGGTTTACTCCATTGGATTGCCAATGCTTTAAAAACAAATCTTTCTTTTAAACATCGCAATGCTTTTTATAAAAATGAAGCCATTATAAGACTCAGTTCCCATCACACAATGCAACGCATACTGGAGGATAGAGTTTTTACCTTATAATGGCCAAGATATGTCTGATACGAATAAAACAAAAGCATTTGATATTACTACTAGTGTTTATATGTTTCAAAAACAATTTCAAATCATAAATATCAATCATAGACGACATTAATGCCCCATACCATTATGTTGCCATATATAAGTATACAATCAAAACCGCACAGTCACATATTTGGAAATTAGATTTCCGTCATGAACCAAGGCAAAAGATAGTCCTTACTGACTTCGAGACAATCTAGCCCATGTCTCAGGCAAGTACTCAGTCAAGCCTTTGGATCGTCAGGGCCGGTCCACCGATGTGGATTAAAATCCTGAACACTGCGTTTCCCCGCCCTATGGGGCGTAAATGAGCCAACGAATGACTCCATCGGTCCCTGATCGACCGATATAACCGAGGCGCCTCGCAACAGCAACAACCACATAAGTCAAACTCGTCAGGGCGTGTAAAACCACTGACGCCACTTCTAACTAGAAGGAAACGCATGCCCTCCCTGATGTCCTCTCCCGTTTCTGGTTCATACCGGGGTGTGAGGTTCGCGAATTCACGTTATACACAAAGCTACGCCATACAGGCGGTGCTTTGATCATCAACCACAAGACTTTGCTTTTCAACAGAAACCCTGTTTACTGCATCTTAGCATGCCACACGGGCAATTCACACCATGCAACTGATGGTTATCAATCACGCAGAATAAATTCCAATGTCAGACAAACAGTCCATTTGCAAGTCTGTCCTGGGTCTGAACGAAACCGGAGGCACTATATACCTCGCAAACCCATCGATCTTCACGTACGTTTGGACGATCACCACTCATTATCCATATTTCGGGATGCCTCTCAATCGGGACATCAGTTACCATCCAAACGAGGTGAGGATCTCCGGTCTTCGACCACCGTCTTCATCTTCGATTTCTTATCGTCGATTCAGTTATTCAGAATGGGATAAACCTGGTCTTTCTGAGCAACTCGCGTATATAATAAACAAGTGCTACACAAACACAACATACACCTTATTTCAATTCATTAGTCACTAACTGTCAATCAGTAAGAGAACGATTTCCCAAATATTAACCCCGAAGGCCGAAACCAACATCAGATCAAAACCCAAGAAACCATTCGACTTAGCCAACCTTCAGTTAATTTCTAAATTTCACATTCCATATCGTTTATAATATTTTATAACGATTTATCGCTATTTTTATTTATTTAAAAATAGCCAATTTATTTAAACGACGCTTCGGGCCATAACGCGGTCGTGGCGCTGTTTTTCTTCAGATTTGATTTACACATATCTGAAAATCTAACCGTTGGATCTTCACAAAATTTATATCATTAGAAAGATCTTTTCAAAACGAATCCAACGGTTCCAGTTTTGGGAAAATCCAATGGTCGGATATCCCGGTACAATCGTTTGAAGTTTCGATTTCAAAATACGAACTGCAGCGTCGTTATTCGATTAATTTTAATTATATTTATATATATATATAATCGATTCTGGCGCTGTTTTTTTCAGATTTGAATTAAACATTCCAAACAATCCAACCGTTGGATCTTTGCAAAGTTGGTGTCGTTGGAAAGATATTTCCAAAGCGAACCCAACGGTTTCGGTTTCGGGAAAATCCGATGGTCGGATCTCCCACACTAATCTTTTGAAATCACGGTTTCAAATAACGAACTGCAGCTTCGTTATTCGATTTATTTTAATTATATATGTATATATATAAATATAATCGATTCTTCGATTTCAAAGCTATATTCTTTTCATAAATTTGATAAAAATGATATTTTTATCCGACAAACATTCACTTCGACACTTCACTATTTTTAACAACTCATGTGTACAGTAGAAAGGAGTTTTTTATTGTAAAACAATTCATTTCAAAATGCGATTATTTTATATAGTTCATATAGGTAATAAAAATATGATTTTTATTATAAAACAATTTATTTCAAAACAAGAGTATTTTATATAGTTCATATTGATGATAAAAATAGGATTTTTATTATAAAACAATTTCTTTCAAAATATGAATACCATTCAACACATGAATTTCAATTCAACGAATGAATTTCGATTCAACACATGAAGGTTTTCTATAGTTTATATATATAGATAAAAAGGTGATTTTTATATTTAAAACACGAATACCATTCAACACATGAATTCTATTCAACGAATGAATTTCGATTCAACACATGAGGGTTTTCTATAGTTTATATATATAGATAAAAAGGTGATTTTTATATTTAAAACACGAATACCATTCAACACATGAGTTCTATTCAACGAATGAATTTCAATTCAACACATGAAGGTTTCCTATAGTTTTTATATATATAGATAAAAAGGTGATTTTTATATTTAAAACACGAACACCATTCAATACATGAATTTCTATTCAACGAATGAATATCGATTCAACACATGAAGGTTTTCTATAGTTGGTATCTATATAGTAAAAAAGGTGATTTTTATATCTAAAACACGACAAACACATGAATTTTTATTCAACACATGAATATAGTTTCAACACATGAAAATAATTCTAACACATGAATATTATTCAAAATTTCGGCAGCATAACGGCAGGGTAGTTAAAACCGGGGCCGTCCCTAGTACGGCTCCTCGCTCTACCTTAAAGCCTCGCAGCTTTTGACAATGGGGAATCATGCATCTAGTTCGCACGTAGGCGGCATGTATATATTTTTCATTTCCACAAACTAATCCTATGTGGTTTCAACCAAATAATTCTCAACCATAAACGGGTATTTTTCAACCACAATCAATCAATTTCAACCACAAACAATTATAATCAACCATTCGTAATCAACCAAATTTCACACCAATCACAACCATCGACCATGGTTTGTGGACGAGGGGCGTATATATATATATTTATATAAGCATTTCACTTCTATCTCAACACATATATAATTTTTACAACGCATATATAACTTATACATCGAACGTACGACCTATACAACGCTTACACATGAGGTGTACAACGCCTATATAAGTCATACATCAACTATATAATTTATACATCGTCGTTCTCCATATCGTTTATAGTTTAGAAATCTCACATTGGGTTCCACTCCACCAAAAATAGCAGAAGGCTCAGAAAAATATGTGGTCTCTTCTAGAATGTAGAAGACGTCCACACGAGTCCACTATCTCTTGTTTTACTGAATTTCGTCAAGAAACGAAAAAGATATGATTTTTACAGTGAAATCAAAAACCGTAGCGCTTTAAACTGCTATAATATAGTTTAAAATAATTTAAATCGTATCTCAGCTGTTTCGTTCAAAACTAGGTTTGGATTTTTCTTCGAATCTGCGTAGCTATTCGTCGATCGGCCTTCGCAGCGTCGAAGGAGGAGGAGAGGCGCACGTGCGCAGGGGGGTGTGGGCCAGTTCGACGGCCTGTGGAAGCGGCGGCGGCGGTTCGAACGGCGGATGTTCACAGCAGTGGATCTCCCTCAATACACAATGAAAAAATCCAAACTATACATGGATTTGAAGATCTTCTCGAGCTCTTCAAAATCTTCAACTGGAGGAGGGGCTAATTTTGCGTGGATTGATCAGAAAATGAACGGGAAGTGATGAATTCCATTCCGTCGTCGATCGCGATATTATCGGGGAGAGAGAAAGTTTATTGACCAATGAATTTTTTTTATTTCTATATTTTAAAATCTCTATACCCTCTTTCACACACGAACACCAATCCAAACCCAACGACTGTCGTCCCTAGCGTTTTACCCCCATTCCGAACACAGTGGGACATGTTTCGAGGGCCCATTCGACTATTTTAATCAGTTTTTCTTCAAATTAAAATATAAAACATTCAATATTTGATTTGAACGTACATTTCAATTTGCCAGGGCCACAAACTGATTCAAAAAATTCCCGAAAAATAAATCTAGCTATGTTTTGACGACACGGTCTCAACAAAACTAGTTTCGTCGAATTTTGAGATCGTTTGCTAAAGGGCCCATTTCTGGTCGATCCAATTTAATTGTAATTGACAAAACACGTTTTCCTTTGCCACGCTCACATACTAGCTTCAAAAATTATGAAATTTGAAACCTAGCAATAACTTCACATCCCGGATCCAACAAAAGTGGTTTCGTCGAATTCCGAGGTCGTATGCAAAATGGCCATTTTCACGGGCTATATAATTTCTACAACGACCTTTCTGAAAATTCATTTGGCCATAACTTTTGCTTCCTACTATGAAACTTCTATTTTTCAGATTCGTTAGAAAGGTATTCACTAACAGATTTAAATATTTTTGGTTTCATTCAAATCCATTTTGTTTTGCACCCGGTACAGTCAGTCGAAGTTTGAATTCAAATTTTGAAACTACTGCGCCATTTCAGGCCTTGTTTATAATTCAAAGTAATTATATTTATTTTCAACTTCGATTCAAACTTACTTTTCATCATTATTATTTTAAATATTTAAAATCCACTATTATAGCAAATTTAAAATTTTAAAATTGGTTTAGATTTTCCGGGTCGTTACATCCACTAGTTCCCACGTAAGGTTTTGTAGAATGGATTCTATTTCACTATTGACAGCTTCTTTCCAATAAGGAGCATCGGGAGATGACATTGCTTGTTGGTAAGTTAGAGGTTCATTTTCTATCATATATGCATAGAAATCAGGTCCAAAGGATTTAGAGATCCTTTGTCTCTTGCTCCTTCTCGGTTCCTCTATCTCAGTTTCATCATTCATTTTTCTTTGATAAGCATTATCCTCAGGAGTATCTAGATATCTTGGCCTCTTTTGAACACTTGTTTCAATAAAGGTTTTTAGAGAATAAATGTGTTCAAAGAATCTTGATTTCGAGACTCGATAATGGTGTTTTCATGAATGTCATCAATTTCAGATTTATACACCAAAAATCGATATGCACTACTATTATGAGCATATCCAATGAATATGCAATCTATAGTTTTTGTTCCTATTTTGACCTTTTTCGGTTTTGGAATTTCCACTTTGGCAAGACACCCCCACACTTTTAAGTATTTGTAGGATGGAGATTTGTTTTTCCAAAGTTCATGGTGAGTCTTAGACGTTTTCTTTCGTGGTATTTTATTCAAAATGTGATTTGCCGAAAGAATAGCTTCTCCCCAAAAGTTATCTGGAAATCCAGAACTAATTAGTAAGGCATTCATCATTTCTTTAAGAGTTCCATTTTTCCGTTCGGCTATACCGTTGGATTGAGGAGAATACGAAGCTGTAGTTTGATGTATAATTCCATGTTCAGCACAGAATTACTCAAATGGAGACTCGTATTCTCCTCCTCTATCACTTCTTAAAGATTTTATTTTCTTATTGAGTTGATTCTCAACTTCTGCCTTATACTGTTTAAACATGTCGATTGCTTCGTCCTAACTTCTAAGGAGATATACATGACAATATCTGGTACAATCATCAATGAATGTGATAAAGTGCCTCTTTCCACCTCTAGTTTGACACATTTTCAAATCGCGTACATCAGTATGTATTAATTCTATAGGTTCGGTTTCTCGTTCAACGTGATGAAACGAGGTTCTAGTCATTTTCGCTTCTGCACAGATTTGACATTTATAGTTGGAGTCTATGTTACATTTTGGTATAAAGTCTAGATTAATCAATTTTCGCAATGTTTCAAGGTTAACATGCCCTAATCTAGAATGCTAAATGTTAGAAGAGTTTACGATATAAACAGAAGATTCAACTTTATTCATATCATCTTTCGGTACAATCGTAGTTACATTAGCTTTAAACAAGCCATCACTAACATAGCCCCTTCCCACATACACCCATTTTTCGATAACACAAATTTATCAGCCACAAACATGAGTTTGAAACCATGATTGCTAAGAAGCGATCCAGAAATCAAGTTTTTACGGATGTCTGGAACGTGAAGGACATCGGTCAAGGTAAGTTCCTTTCCAGAAGTCAATTTGAGCATAACCTTTCCTTTTCCTTTAACTTTTGATGCAGACGAGTTGCCCATATAAAACTGTTCCTCTTCGGTAGCAACTTTGTAAGTCGTGAACATCCATTTATTTGCACAAATGTGGCGAGTGGCCCCGGTGTCCACGAACCATTCCTTGTTGTTGCCAACAAGGTTACTTTCAGAAACTACCGCGCACAAGTCCATGTCAGAAATGCCATCAGAAACTTCAGCCACATTTGCTTCAGACTTCTTCTTCTTTCCGCGACATTCCGCTGCCTTATGGCCTTTCTTTCCGCAGTTATGACAAGAACCTTTAAACCTTTTAGCCTTTTTATTAGGACCATTTTCACGCTTTCTTTTGTTGGGCTTTTCTTCTTCAACAACATTCTCCTTTGCTGCCATATTGAAGGACCCCTTTTTCTCTGATTTTCGGTTGTCTTCCTCAATCCTCAATCGAACCACTAATTCTTCAACGGTCATTTCCTTGCGCTTGTGCTTTAAGTAATTTTTGAAACCCTTCCACGAAGGCGGAAGTTTATCAATTGCAGCAGCCACTTTGAATGATTCGTTGAGTGTCATTCCTTCGCCATTTAACTCATGGAAGATGACTTGCAGTTCTTGCATTTGACTGATAACAGTCTTTCTATCAATCATTTTGAAGTCGAGGAATTTCCCTGCTATGAACTTCTTCACTCCTGCATCCTCAGATTTGTATTTCTTGTCGAGTGCAGTCCATAGTTCTTTGGAAGTCGCAGCAGTACAGTAGACATTATATAGAGAATTGTCCAAGCCATTAAGTATGTAGTTCTTGCACATAAAATCTGCATTTTTCCTGATATTGAGGGATTCAACCTTCGTTGCATCTGGTTCCAATTCAGCCAATGTTGGAGCATCTTCCGTCGGATACTTCGCAAGGCCCAGAGTTGTCAAATAGAACAACATCTTTTGCTGCCACCTTTCGAAATCTATCCCCGTAAATTTTTCAGGCTTTTTCACCATGGGATAGACTAACCGGTGGGAAAACATGCGGAGGCTGAGTTGCAGTCAGCACTGGTGCAGAAGGATTGGTTTGTTTTTCCATATTCGCCTATACAATGCAATAAAGAAAAAACAACTACGATTTAAGTTTGTTAGAACCAACGTCAGCAAAACCTGCGTCGATACAGTAATCTGCAGATTATAAAAAAAATCTGGGAACTTTGCAATATGAATGCAACAGAAACAGAAAGCGAGGGAAGTAAACCGTCGCAGTTGATCAGAAAATGCAGTAATTCGAGTCTAGTCCAAATCGACTATTTCCTTAAATCGTATTTGCGCCCCTTTCGTAGCAATTAAGGGCTTTGGAGCAAATCGATTCCCAAGATAAAACGGATTTAACTTCGGTGTACAGTGCAGTAGGCGAGGCAACGACGAACTCAAGGTAGTGGTATTTGCAGAACAGAGTGCTGGAGGAAGAAGGCAGAAGTCGGAAAAAATCGATGATTTCTGAACTTCGTCTGGCTACCCTTTATATAGGATGTGAGTAGGTATCCACTCGCGAAAGGTTGCCACTGTTAGAATTGCAACGGCAACAACCGCTGGAAAGGTTGCGACCCTTTACCAACAGCCAGTTCCGTTGGTATTTGTGCGGCTGTGTTAAAAAATAGTCGTTTGAACAGTGCAAGCAAGCCTGGCGCTACCCGGAGGCCCTATGCGATCACGAGACCCCAAGAGCCCCAAGGCCCAAGGCCCTAATCTTTGTACTTTTTAATTTAATATTAAATATATGCATGCTTTGTTTATGCTATTCCATTGCCTGTCTCTCTTCCTCTTTCTTTTGATATAACATATCAAGCTTTTGTATATGTATTGGACTAAGGCACAATTTTTCCCGATGTGGGACTTAGTGATTTTGCCACATCCACTTATTCACTTCCAACAATCCCCCACATGAATGAGTGGTTGTTTAATCTGTTCTGAGCTTTTGTGAAATATTTATCATATCGGTAAAAGTAGCACAGAGGCCTTGAACTTTTCCTAGTGTTTTATCGTTATAACTAACTAGTGAATCAGTGGACTAGATTGTCTTTGAACTGTAAGCCGTTTGTGTAAGTCTATAATGATAACACATGATAAATTTCTTTAACTCTTTGGTTCTCTGTTTGTGTTCGTTTTTGCCATGAACACCGTCTTGGTTTCATGAGTGCTTTGAAGAATTCGACCTTACAATTCTTCTTGAAGCGGCGCCTTCGCACTCACATAGGTGATTCTATAACGAGTATCCCGTAATACCCTACTTGGTTCATTGTAAAACCACAGTATAGACATCATTAAAAGCCATGCTTATCCTTATTCTCCGAAGGGTTGTGCACTGACTTATCATAGGAATGGTTTGAATTTAACAGTGCCATCAAGTTTATCTTAAACTTAGTTGTCCCTTTGAGCCTAGATCTTGGGACTCCAATCAACTAGGTGGGGTTTCCGTTTTAGAAAACTTATAATTTATAGGTCTTAAACCCATTCCCATCGATAAGATTTGAACTTTCTCTCTTGCCTTTGGTTAGTGGATCCGCTATGTTATCCTTTGACCATACATTGTCTATAGTGATAACTCCATTAGAGAGAAGTTGTCTTATGGTTTTATGTCTACGACGAATATGTCGAGACTTACCATTATACAATGTACTATTTTCCCTTCCTATAGCAGATTGACTATCACAATGTATACATATTGGAGGCACAGGTTTTTCCCAATTCGGAATATCTTCCAAGAAACTCCTAAGCCAGTCTGCTTCTTCTGTGGCCTTATCTAGAGCAATGAACTCCGATTCCATTGTCGACCTTGCTATGCAAGTCTGTTTGGATGATTTCCAAAAGATTGCTCCATTTCCTAGTTTAAAAACATATCCACTTGTGGATTTTGTGTCATTTGAGCCAGTTATCCAATTGGCATCACTATATCCTTCTACTACTGAAGGATACTTCTCATATTGCAAGGCATAGTTTTGCGTGTACTTTAGATATCCTAGGACCATGATTATTGCTTTCCAGTGATGTTTACCAGGATTATTGGTATATCTACTCAACTTGCTTATAGCGTATGCAATATCAGGCCTAGTACAATTCATGGCGTACATAATACTTCATAGTATACGAGAGTATTCAAGCTGATATATTCCATCACCGGTGTTCTTTACCCAATTTTGGTTCATATCCACTGGTGATTTTGCAATGGTTATATTATACTGCTTGAACCGTTCAAGTAATTTGGCAATGTAATGCGACTGAGATAATGCATATCCTTGTGGTGTTTTTATAATTTTCACACCCAAGATTACATCGGCCACTCCAAGGTCCTTCATATCAAATCTAGAGGATAGCATGTCCTTTGTAGATTTTATTATAACCTTATTATTTCCTAGGATTAGTAAATCATCAACGTAGAGACAAACAATGACATATCCAGCATCTATACTTTTATATAGATGCATTTATCTGATTCATTCATTTTGAATCCATTTGATAACATTGTTTTATCAAATTTCTCATGCCATTGTTTTGGTGCCTGTTTAAGGCCATAAAGAGATTTTACTAATTTGCACACCTTATTTTCATATCCTGGGCTTAGAAACCCTTCTGGTTGCTGCATGTATATTTCTTCTTCCAGTTCACCATTCAAAAACGCAGCTTTCACATCCATTTGGTGTATTTCCAAATTCAATATAGATGCGATTGCAATAAGCATCCTGATTGATGTTATTCTAGTAACTGGAGAGTATGTATCAAAGTAATCCAGATCTTGCTTCTGTCTGAATCCTTTTATTACAAGTCTTGCTTTATACTTGTCTATTGAGCCATCAGCCTTTAGTTTCTTCTTAAATATCCATTTATATCCTAGTGGTTTTGATCCTTTAGGGAGATCCACTAGTTCCCATGTATGGTTTTGTAGAATGGATTCTATTTCACTATTGACGGCTTCTTTCCAATAAGGAGCATCGGGAGATGACATTGCTTGTTGGTAAGTTAGAGGTTCATTTTCTATCATATATGCATAGAAATCAGGTCCAAAGGATTTAGAGATCCTTTGTCTCTTGCTCCTTCTCGGTTCCTCTATCTCAGTTTCATCATTCATTTTTCTTTAATCAGCATTATCCTCGGGAGTATCTGGATCTCTTGGCCTCTTTTGAACACTTGTTTCAATAAAGGTTTTTAGAGGATTGCATTTCGAGACTCGATAATGGTGTTTTCATGAATGTCATCAATTTCAGATTTATACACCAAAATTCGATATGCACTACTATTATGAGCATATCCAATGAATATGCAATCTATAGTTTTTGGTCCTATTTTGACCTTTTTCGGTTTTGGAATTTCCACTTTGGCAAGACACCCCCACACTTTTAAGTATTTGTAGGATGGAGGTATGTTTTTCCAAAGTTCATGGGGAGTCTTAGACGTTTTCTTTTGTGGTATTTTATTCAAAATGTGATTTGCCGAAAGACTAGCTTCTCCCCAAAAGTTATCTGGCAATCCAGAACTAATTAGTAAGGCATTCATCTTTTCTTTAAGAGTTCCATTTTTCCGTTCGTCTATACCGTTGGATTGAGGAGAATACGGAGCAGTAGTTTGATGTATAATTCCATGCTCAGCACAGAATTCCTCAAATGGAGACTCACATTCTCCTCCTCTATCACTTCTTAAATATTTTATTTTCTTATTGAGTTGATTCTCAACTTCTGCCTTATACTGTTTAAACATGTCGATTGCTTCGTCCTTACTTCTAAGGAGATATACATGACAATATCTGGTACAATCATCAATGAATGTGATAAAGTACCTCTTTCCACCTCTAGTTTGACACATTTTCAAATCGCATACATCAGTATGTATTAATTCTAGAGGTTTGGTTTCTCGTTCAACGTGATGAAACGAGGTTCTAGTCATTTTTGCTTCTACACAGATTTGACATTTATAGTTGGAGTCTATGTTACATTTTGGTATAAAGTCTAGATTAATCAATTTTCGCAATGTTTCAAGGTTAACATGCCCAAATCTAGAATGCCAAATGTTAGAAGAGTCTACGATATAAACAGAAGATTCAACTTTATTCATATCATCTTTCGGTACAATGGTAGTTACATTAGCTTTAAACAAGCCATCACTAACATAGCCCCTTCCCACATACACCCCATTTTTCAATAACACAAATTTATCAGCCACAAATATGAGTTTGAAACCATGCTTACTAAGAAGCGATACAGAAATCAAGTTTTTACGGATGTCTGGAACGTGAAGGACATCGGTCAAGGTAAGTTCCTTTCCAGAAGTCAATTTGAGCACAACCTTTCCTTTTCCTTTAACTTTTGATGCAGACGAGTTGCCCATATACAACTGTTCCTCTTCGGTAGCAACTTTGTAAGTCGTGAACATCCATTTATTTGCACAAATGTGGCGAGTGGCCCCGGTGTCCACGAACCATTCCTTGTTGTAGCCAACAAGGTTACTTTCAGAAACAACCACGCACAAGTCCATGTCAAAAATGCCATCAGAAACTTCAGCCACATTTTCTTCAGACTTCTTCTTCTTTCCGCGACATTCCGCTGCCTTATGGCCTTTCTTTCCGCAGTTATGACAAGAACCTTTAAACCTTTTAGCCTTTTTATTAGGACCATTTTCACGCTTTCTTTTGTTGGGCTTTTCTTCTTCAACTACATTCGCCTTTGCTGCCATGTTGAAGGACCCCTTTTTCTCTGATTTTCGGTTGTCTTCCTCAATCCTCAATCGAACCACTAATTCTTCAACAGTCATTTCCTTGCACTTGTGCTTTAAGTAATTTTTGAAATCCTTCCGTGAAGGCGGAAGTTTTTCAATTGCAGCAGCCACTTTGAATGATTCGCTGAGTGTCATTCCTTCATCATTTAACTCATGGAAGATCACTTGCAGTTCTTGCATTTGACTGATAACAGTCTTGCTATCAATCATTTTGAAGTCGAGGAATTTCCCTGCTATGAACTTCTTCATTCCTGCATCCTCAGATTTGTATTTCTTGTCGAGTGCAGTCCATAGTTCTTTGGAAGTCGCAGCAGTACAGTAGACATTATATAGAGAATTGTCCAAGCCATTAAGTATGTAGTTCTTGCACATAATATCTGCATTTTTCCAGATATTGAGGGATTCAACCTTCTTTGCATCTGGTTCCAATTCAGCCACCGTTGGAGCATCTTCCGTCAGATACTTCGCAAGGCCCAGAGTTGTCAAATAGAACAACATCTTTTGTTGCCACCTTTTGAAATCAATCCCCGTAAATTTTTCAGGCTTTTCACCATGGGATAGACTCACCGGTGGGAAAACAGGCGGAGGCTGAGTTGCAGTCAGCACTGGTGCAGAAGGATTGGTTTGTTTTGCCATATTCGCCTGTACAATGCAATAAAGCAAAAACAACTACGATTTAAGTTTGTTAGAACCAACGTCAGCAAAAATTGCGTCGATACAGTAATCTGTAGATTATAAAAAAAAACTGGGAACTTTGCAATATGAATGCAACAGAAACAGAAAGCGAGGGAAGTATACCGTCGCAGTTGATCAGAAAATGCAGTAATCCGAGTCCAGTCCAAATCGACTGTTTCCTTAAATCGTATTTGCGCCCCTTTCGTAGCACTTAAGGGCTTTGGAGCAAATTGATTCTCAAGATAAAACGGATTTAACTTCGGCATACAGTGCAGTAGGCGAAGCAACGACGAACTCAAGCTAGTGGTATTTGCGGAACAGAGTGCTGGAGGAAGAAGGGCAGAAGTCAGAAAAAATCGATGATTTTGGAACTTCGTCTCGCTGCCCTTTATATAGGATGTGAGTAGGTATCCACTCGCAAAAGGTTGCCGCTGTTAGAATTGCAACGGCAATGACCGTTGGAAAGGTTGCGACCCTTTACCAACAGCCAGTTCCGTTGGTATTTGTGCGGCTGTGTTAAAAAATAGCCGTTTGAACAGCGCAAGCAGGCCTGGCGCTACCCGGAGGCCCTATGCGATCACGAGACCCCAAGAGCCCCAAGGCCCTAATCTTTGACCTTTATAATTTAATATTAAATATATGCATGCTTTGTTCATGCTATTCCATTGCCTCTCTCTCTTCCTCTTTCTTTTGATATAACATATTAAGCTTTTGTATATGTATTGGACTAAGGCACAATTTTTCCCGATGTGGGACTTAGTGATTTTGCCACATCCACTTATTCACTTCCAACAATCCCCCACATGAATGAGTGGCTGTTTAATATGTTCTGAGCTTTTGTGAAATATTTATCATATCGGTAAAAGTAGAACAGAGGCCTTGTACTTTTCCTAGTGTTTTATCGTTATAACTAACTAGCGAATCAGTGGATTAGATTGTCTTTGAAATGTAAGCCGTTTGTGTAAGTCTATAATGATAACACATGATAAATTTCTTTAACTCCTTGGTTCTCTGTTTGTGTTCATTTTTTCCATGAACACCGTCTTGGTTTCGTGAGTGCTTTGATGAATTCAACCTTACAATTCTTCTTGAAGCGGCGCCTTCGCACTCACATAGGTGATTCTATAAAGAGTATCCCGTAATACCCTACTTGGTTCTTTGTAACACCACAGTATAGACATCATTAAAAGCCATACTTATCCTTATTCTCCGACGGGTAGTGCACTGACTTATCATAGGAATGGTTTGAATTTAATAGTGACATCAAGTTTACCTTAAACTTAGTTGTCCCTTTGAACCTAGATCTTGGGATCTCCAGTCAACTAGGTCGGGTTTCCGTTTTAGAAAACTTTTAATTTATAGGTCTTAAGCCCATTCCCATCGATAAGATTTGAACATTCTCTCTTGGCAAGCCTTTGGTTAGTGGATCCGCTATGTTATCCTTTGACCTTACATAGTCTATAGTGATAACTCCATTAGAGAGAAGTTGTCTTATGGTTTTATGTCTACGACGAATATGTCGAGACTTACCATTAAACAATGTACTATTTGCCCTTCCTATAGCAGATTGACTATCACAATGTATACATATTGGAGGCACAGGTTTTTCCCAATTCGGAATATCTTCCAAGAAACTCCTAAGCCAATCTGCTTCTTCTACGGCCTTATCTAGAGCAATGAACTCCGATTCCATTGTCGACCTTGCTATGCAAGTCTGTTTGGATGATTTCCAAGAGATTGCTCCATTTCTAAGTGTAAAAAGATATCCACTTGTGGATTTTGTGTCGTTTGAGCCAGTTATCCAATTGGCATCACTATATCCTTCTACTACTGAAGGATACTTCTCATATTGCAACGCATAGTTTTGCGTGCACTTTAGATATCCTAGGACCCTGATTATTGCTTTCCAGTGATGTTTACCAGAATTACTGGTATATCTACTCAAATTGCTTATAGCGTATGCAATATCAGGCCTAGTACAATTCATGACGTACATAATACTTCCAAGTATACGAGAGTATTCAAGCTGATATATTCCATCACTGGTGTTCTTTACCCAATTTTGGTTCATATCCACTGGTGATTTTGCAATGGTTATATTATACTGCTTGAACCGTTCAAGTAATTTGGCAATGTAATGCGACTGAGATAATGCATATCCTTGTGGTGTTTTTATAACTTTCACACCCAAGATTACATCAGCCACTCCAAGGTCCTTCATTTCAAATCTAGAGGATAGCATGTCCTTTGTAGATTTTATTATAACCTTATTATTTCCTAGGATTAGTAAATCATCAACGTAGAGAAAAACAATGACATATCCAGCATCTATACATTTTATATAGACGCATTTATCTGATTCATTTATTTTGAATCCATTTGATAACATTGTTTTATCTAATTTCTCATGCCAATGTTTTGGTGCCTGTTTAAGGCCATAAAGAGATTTTACTAATTTGCACACCTTATTTACATTTCCTGGGCTTAGAAACCCTTCTGGTTGCTGCATGTATATTTCTTCTTCCAGTTTACCGTTCAAAAATGCAGTTTTCACATCCATTTGGTGTATTTCCAAATTCAATATAGATGCGATTGCAATAAGCATCCTGATTGATGTTATTCTGGTAACTGGAGAGTATGTATCAAAGTGATCCAGATCTTGCTTCTGTCTGAATCCTTTTATTACAAGTCTTGCTTTATACTTGTCTATTGAGCCATTAGCCTTTAGTTTCTTCTTAAATATCCATTTATATCCTAGTGGTTTTGATCCTTTAGGGAGATCCACTAGTTCCCACGTATGGTTTTGTAGAATGGATTCTATTTCACTATTGACGGCTTCTTTCCAATAAGGAGCATCGGGAGATGACATTGCTTGTTGGTAAGTTAGAGGTTCATTTTCTATCATATATGCATAGAAATCAGGTCCAAAGGATTTAGAGATCCTTTGTCTCTTTCTCCTTCTCGGTTCCTCTATCTCAGTTTCATCATTCATTTTTCTTTGATCAGCATTATCCTCGGGAGTATCTGGATCTCTTGGCCTCTTTTGAACACTTGTTTCAATAAAGGTTTTTAGAGGATAAATGTGTTCAAAGAATCTTGCATTTCGAGACTCGATAATGGTGTTGTCATGAATGTCATCAATTTTAGATTTATACACCAAAAATCGATATGCATACTATTATGAGCATATCCAATGAATATGCAATCTATAGTTTTTGGTCCTATTTTGACCTTTTTCGGTTTTGGAATTTCCACTTTGGCAAGACACCCCCACACTTTAAGTATTTGTAGGATGGAGGTCTGTTTTTCCAAAGTTCATGGGGAGTCTTAGACGTTTTCTTTCGTGGTATTTTATTCATAATATGATTTGCCGAAAGAATATCTTCTCCCCAAAAGTTATCTAGCAATCCAGAACTAATTAGTAAGACATTGATCATTTCTTTAAGAGTTCTATTTTCCCGTTCGGCTATACCGTTGGATTGAGGAGAATACGGAGCTGTAGTTTGATGTATAATTCCATGCTCAGCACAAAATTCCTCAAATGGAGACTCATATTCTCCTCCTCTTTCACTTCTTAAATATTTTATTTTCTTATTGAGTTGATTCTCAACTTCTGCCTTATACTGTTTAAACATGTCGATTGCTTCGTCCTTACATCTAAGGAGATATACATGACAATATCTGGTACAATCATCAATGAATGTGATAAAGTACCTCTTTCCACCTCTAGTTTGACACATTTTCAAATCGCATACATCGGTATGTATTAATTCTAGAGGTTCGGTTTCTCGTTCAATGTGATGAAACGAGGTTCTAGTCATTTTCGCTTCTGCACAGATTTGACATTTATAGTAGGAGTCTATGTTACATTTTGGTATAAAGTCTAGATTAATCAATTTTCGCGATGTTTCAAGGTTAACATGCCCTAATCTAGAATGCTAAATGTTAGAAGAGTCTACGATATAAACAGAAGATTCAACTTTATTCATATCATCTTTCGGTACAATGGTAGTTACATTAGCTTTAAACAAGCCATCACTAACATAGCCCCTTCCCACATACACCCCATTTTTCGATAACAAAAATTTATCAGCCACAAATATGAGTTTGAAACCATGCTTGCTAAGAAGCGATCCAGAAATCAAGTTTTTACGGATGTCTGGAACGTGAAGGACATCGGTCAAAGTAAGTTCCTTTCCAGAAGTCAATTTGAGCACAACCTTTCCTTTTCCTTCAACTTTTGATGCAGACGAGTTGCCCATATACAACTGTTCCTCTTCGGTAGCAACTTTGTAAGTCGTGAACATCCATTTATTTGCACAAATGTGGCGAGTGGCCCCGGTGTCCACGAACCATTCCTTGTTGTTTCCAACAAGGTTACTTTCAGAAACTACCGCGCACAAGTCCATGTTAGAAATGCCATCAGAAACTTCAGCCACATTTGCTTCAGACTTCTTCTTCTTTCCGCGACATTCAGCTGCCTTGTGTCCTTTCTTTCCGCAGTTATGACAAGAACCTTTTATCCTTTTTATTAGGACCATTTTCACGCTTTCTTTTGTTGGGCTTTTCTTCTTCAACTACATTCGCCTTTGCTGCCATGTTGAAGGACCCCTTTTTCTCTGATTTTCGGTTGTCTTCCTCAATCCTCAATCGAACCACTAATTCTTCAACAGTCATTTCCTTGCGCTTGTGCTTTAAGTAAAATTTGAAATCCTTCCATGAAGGTGGAAGTTTTTCAATTGCAGCAGCCACTTTGAATGATTCGCTGAGTGTCATTCCTTCGTTATTTAACTCATGGAAGATGACTTGCGGTTCTTGCATTTGACTGATAACAGTCTTGCTATCAATCATTTTGAAGTCGAGGAATTTCCCTGCTATGAACTTTTTCATTCCTGCATCCTCAGATTTGTATTTCTTGTCGAGTGCAGTCCATAGTTCTTTGGAAGTCGCAGTAGTACAGTAGACATTATATAGAGAATTATCCAAGCCATGAAGTATGTAGTTTTTGCACATAAAATCTGCATTTTTCCAGATATTGAGGGATTCAACCTTCGTTGCATCTGGTTCCAATTCAGCCACCGTTGGAGTATCTTCCGTCAGATAGTTCGCAAGGCCCAAAGTTGTCAAATAGAACAACATCTTTTGCTGCCACCTTTTGAAATCTATCCCCGTAAATTTTTCAGGCTTTTCACCATGGGATAGACTCACCGGTGGGAAAACAGGCGAGGCTGAGTTGCTGTCAGCATTGGTGCAGAAGGATTGGTTTGTTTTGCCATATTCGCCTGTACAATGCAATAAAGAAAAAACAACTACGATTTAAGTTTGTTAGAACCAACGTCAGCAAAAACTGCGTCGATACAGTAATCTGCAGATTATAAAAAAATATCTGGGAACTTCGCAATATGAATGCATCAGAAACAGAAAGCGAGGGAAGTATACCGTCGCAGTTGATCAGAAAATGCAGTAATCCGAGTCTAGTCCAAATCGACTGTTTCCTTAAATCGTATTTGCGCCCCTTTCGTAGCACTTAAGGGCTTTAGAGCAAATCGATTCCTAAGATAAAATGGATTTAACTTCGGTGTACAGTGCAGTAGGCGAAGCAACGACGAACTCAAGGTAGTGGTATTTGCAGAACAGAGTGTCGGAGGAAGAAGGGCAGAAGTCAAAAAAATCGATGATTTTTGAACTTCGTCTGGCTGCCCTTTATATAGGATGTGAGTAGGTATCCACTCGCGAAAGGTTGCCACTATTAGAATTGCAACGGCAACGACCGTTGGAAAGGTTGTGACCCTTTACCAACAGCCAGTTCCGTCGGTATTTGTGCGGCTATGTTAAAAAATAGCCGTTTGAACAGCGCAAGCAGGCCTGGCGCTACCCGGAGGCTCTATGCGATCACGAGACCCCAAGAGCCCCAAGGCCCAAGGCCCTAATCTTTGACCTTTTTAATTTAATATTAAAAATATGCATGCTTTGTTCATGCTATTCCATCGCCTCTCTCTCTTCCTCTTTCTTTTGATATAACATATCAAGCTTTTGTATATGTATTGGACAAAGGCACAATTTTTCCCGATGTGGGACTTAGTGATTTTGCCACATCCACTTATTCACTTCCAACAATCCCCCACATGAATGAGTGGTTGTTTAATCTGTTCTGAGCTTTTGTGAAATATTTATCATATCGGTAAAAGTAGCACAGAGGCCTTGAACTTTTCCTAGTGTTTTATCGTTATAACTAACTAGCGAATCAGTGGACTAGATTGTCTTTGAACTGTAAGCCGTTTGTGTAAGTCTATAATGATAACACATGATAAATTTCTTTAACTCCTTGGTTCTCTGTTTGTGTTCGTTTTTGCCATGAACACCGTCTTGGTTTCATGAGTGCTTTGAAGAATTCGACCTTACAATTCTTCTTGAAGCGGCGCCTTCGCACTCACATAGGTGATTCTATAAAGAGTATCCCGTAATACCCTACTTGGTTCTTTGTAACACCACAGTATAGACATCATTAAAAGCCATGCTTATCCTTATTTTCCGACGGGTAGTGCACTGAATTATCATAGGAATGGTTTGAATTTAACAGTGCCATCAAGTTTATCTTAAACTTAGTTGTCCCTTTGAACCTAGATCTTGGGATCTCCAGTCAACTAGGTGGGGTTTCCGTTTTAGAAAACTTTTAATTTATAGGACTTAAACCCATTTCCATCGATAAGATTTGAACTTTCTCTCTTGGCAAGCCTTTGGTTAGTGGATCCGCTATTTTATCCTTTGACCTTACATAGTCTATAGTGATAACTCCATTAGAGAGAAGTTGTCTTATGGTTTTATGTCTACGACGAATATGTCGAGACTTACCATTATACAATATACTATTTGCCCTTCCTATAGCAGATGGACTATCACAATGTATACATATTGGAGGCACAAGTTTTTCCCAATTCGGAATATCTTCCAAGAAACTCCTAAGCCAATCTGCTTCTTCTGCGGCCTTATCTAGAGCAATGAACTCCGATTCCATTGTCGACCTTGCTATGCAAGTCTGTTTGGATGATTTCCAAGAGATTGCTCCATTTCCTAGTGTAAAAACATATCCACTTGTGGATTTTGTGTCATTTGAGCCAGTTATCCAATTGGCATCACTATATCCTTCTACTACTGAAGGATACTTCTCATATTGCAACGCATAGTTTTGCGTGTACTTTAGATATCCTAGGACTTTGATTATTGCTTTCCAGTGAGGTTTACCAGAATTACTGGTATATCTACTCAACTTGCTTATAGCGTATGCAATATCAGGTCTAGTACAATTCATGACGTACATAATACTTCCTAGTATACGAGAGTATTCAAGCTGATATATTCCATCACCGGTGTTCTTTACCCAATTTTGGTTCATATCCACTGGTGATTTTGCAATGGTTATATTATACTGCTTGAACCATTCAAGTAATTTGGCAATGTAATGCGACTAAGATAATGCATATCCTTGTGGTGTTTTTATAATTTTCACACCCAAGATTACATCGGCCACCCCAAGGTCCTTCATATCAAATCTAGAGGATAACATGTCCTTTGTAGATTTTACTATAACCTTATTATTTCCTAGGATTAGTAAATCATCAACGTAGAGACAAACAATGACGTATCCAGCATCTATACATTTTATATAGACGCATTTATCTGATTCATTTATTCTGAATCCATTTGATAACATTGTTTTATCAAATTTCTCATGCCATTGTTTTGGTGCCTGTTTCAGGCCATAAAGAGATTTTACTTATTTACGCACCTTATTTTCATTTCCTGGGCTTAGAAACCCTTCTGGTTGCTGCATGTATATTTCTTCTTCCAGTTCACCGTTCAAAAACGCAGTTTTCACATCCATTTGGTGTATTTCCAAATTCAATATAGATGCGATTGCAATAAGCATCCTGATTGATGTTATTCTGGTAACTGGAGAGTATGTATCAAAGTAATCTAGATCTTGCTTCTGTCTGAATCCTTTTATTACAAGTCTTGCTTTATACTTGTCTATTGAGCCAACAGTCTTTAGTTTCTTCTTAAATAACCATTTATATCCTAGTGGTTTTGATCCTTTAGGGAGATCCACTAGTTCCCACGTATGGTTTTGTAGAATGGATTCTATTTCACTATTGACGGCTTCTTTCCAATAAGGAGCATCGGGAGATGACATTGCTTGTTGGTAAGTTAGAGGTTCATTTTCTATCATATATGCATAGAAATCAGGTCCAAAGGATTTAGAGATCCTTTGTCTCTTTCTCCTTCTCGGTTCCTCTATCTCAGTTTCATCATTCAATTTTCTTTGATCAGCATTATCCTCGGGAGTATCTGGATCTCTTGGCCTCTTTTGAACACTTGTTTCAATAAAGGTTTTTAGAGGATAAATGTGTTCAAAGAATCTCGCATTTCGAGACTCGATAATGGTGTTTTCATGAATGTCATCAATTTCAGATTTATACACCAAAAATCGATATGCACTACTATTATGAGCATATCCAATGAATATGCAATCTATAGTTTTTGGTCCTATTTTGACCTTTTTCAGTTTTGGAATTTCCACTTTGGCAAGACACCCCCACACTTTTAAGTATTTGTAGGATGGAGGTTTGTTTTTCCAAAGTTCATGGGGAGTCTTAGACGTTTTCTTTCGTGGCATTTTATACAAAATGTGATTTTTAGCTTCTCCCCAAAAGTTATCTGGCAATCCAGAACTAATTAGTAAGGCATTCATCATTTCTTTAATAGTTCTATTTTTTCGTTCGGCTATACCGTTGGATTGAGGAGAATACGAAGTTGTAGTTTGATGTATAATTCCATGCTCAGCACAGAATTCCCCAAATGGAGACTCGTATTCTCCTCCTCTATCACTTCTTAAAGATTTTATTTTCTTATTGAGTTGATTCTCAACTTCTGCCTTATACTGTTTAAACATGTCGATTGCTTCGTCCTTACTTCTAAGGAGATATACATGAAAATATCTGGTACAATCATCAATGTATGTGATAAAGTACCTCTTTCCACCTCTAGTTTGACACATTTTCAAATTGCATACATCAGTATGTATTAATTCTAGAGGTTCGGTTTCTCGTTCAACGTGATGAAACGTGGTTCTAGTCATTTTCGCTTCTGCACAGATTTGACATTTATAGTTGGAGTCTATGTTACATTTTGGTATAAAGTCTAGATTAATCAATTTTCGCAATGTTTCAAGGTTAACATGCCCTAATCTAGAATGCCAAATGTTAGAAGAGTCTACGATATAAACAGAAGATTCAACTATATTCATATCATCTTTCGGTACAATGGTAGTTACATTAGCTTTAAACAAGCCATCACTAACATAGCCCCTTCCCACATACACCCCATTTTTCGATAACACAAATTTATCAGCCACA
This sequence comes from Allium sativum, assembly GCA_030737875.1. Taxonomy (NCBI): domain Eukaryota; kingdom Viridiplantae; phylum Streptophyta; class Magnoliopsida; order Asparagales; family Amaryllidaceae; genus Allium; species Allium sativum. Next base: position 941,732,539 of record CM060916.1, on the reverse strand, counting down.
AATATGAGTTTGAAACCATGCTTGCTAAGAAGCGATCTAGAAATCAAGTTTTTACGGATGTCTGGAACGTGAAGGACATCGGTCAAGGTAAGTTCCTTTCCAGAAGTCAATTTGAGCACAACCTTTCCTTTTCCTTCAACTTTTGATGTAGATGAGTTGCCCATATACAACTGTTCCTCTTCGGTAGCAACTTTGTAAGTCGTGAACATCCATTTATTTGCACAAATGTGGCGAGTGGCCCCGGTGTCCACGAATCATTCCTTGTTGTTGCCAACAAGGTTACTTTCAGAAACTACCGCGCACAAGTCCATGTCAGAAATGCCATCAGAAACTTCAGCCACATTTGCTTCAGACTTCTTCTTCTTTCCACGACATTCCGCTGCCATATGGCCTTTCTTTCTGCAGTTATGACAAGAACCTTTAAACCTTTTAGCCTTTTTATTAGGACCATTTTCATGCTTTCTTTTGTTGGGCTTTTCTTCTTCAACTACATTCGCCTTTGCTGCCATGTTGAAGGACCCCTTTTTCTCTGATATTCGGTTGTCTTCCTCAATCCTCAATCGAACCACTAATTCTTCAACAGTCATTTCCTTGCGCTTGTGCTTTAAGTAATTTTTGAAATCCTTCCATGAAGGTGGAAGTTTTTCAATTGCAGCAGCCACTTTGAATGATTCGCTGAGTGTCATTCCTTCGTCATTTAACTCATGGAAGATGACTTGCAGTTCTTGCATTTGACTGATAACAGTCTTGCTATCAATCATTTTGAAGTCGAGGAATTTCCTTGCTATGAACTTCTTCATTCCTGCATCCTCAGATTTGTATTTCTTGTCGAGTGCAGTCCATAGTTCTTTGGAAGTCGCAGCAGTACATTAGACATTATATAGAGAATTGTCCAAGCCATTAAGTATGTAGTTCTTGCACATAAAATCTGCATTTTTCCAGATATTGAGGGATTCAACCTTTGTTGCATCTGGTTCCAATTCATCCACCGTTGGAGCATCTTCCGTCAGATACTTCGCAAGGCCCAGAGTTGTCAAATAGAACAACATCTTTTGCTGCCACCGTTGGAGCATCTTCCGTCAGATACTTCGCAAGGCCCAGAGTTGTCAAATAGAACAACATCTTTTGCTGCCACCTTTTGAAATCTATCCCCGTAAATTTTTCAGGCTTTTCACCATGGGATAGACTCACCGGTGGGAAAACAGGTGGAGGCTGAGTTGTAATCAGCACTAGTGCAGAAGGATTGGTTTGTTTTGCCATATTCGCCTGTACAATGCAATAAAGCAAAAACAACTACGATTTAAGTTTGTTAGAACCAACGTCAGCAAAAACTGCGTCGATACAGTAATCTGCAGATTATAAAAAAAAAATCTAGGAACTTTGGAATATGAATGCAACAGAAACAAAAAGCGAGGGAAGTATACCGTCGCAGTTGATCAGAAAATGCAGTAATCCGAGTGCAGTCCAAATCGACTATTTCCTTAAATCGTATTTGCGCCCCTTTCGTAGCACTTAACGGCTTTGGAGAAAATCGATTCCCAAAATAAAACGGATTTAACTTTGGCGTACAGCAGTAGGCGAAGCAACGACGAACTCAAGGTAGTGGTATTTGCAGAACAGAGCGCTGGAGGAAGAAGGGCAGAAGTCGGAAAAAATTCGATGATTATATAGTATGTGAGTAGGTCTCCACTCGCGAAAGGTTGCCACTATTAGAATTACAACGGCAATGACCGTTGGAAAGGTTGCAACCCTTTACCAACAGCCAGTTCCGTTGGTATTTGTGCGGCTGTGTTAAAAAATAGCCATTTGAACGGCGCAAGCAGCCCTGGCGCTACCCGGAGGCCCTATGCGATCACGAGACCCCAAGAGCTAGGCCCTAATCTTTGACCTTTTAAATTTAATATTAAATATATGCATGCTTTGTTCATTCTATTCCATTGCCTCTCTCTCTTCCTCTTTCTTTTGATATAACATATCAAGCTTTTGTATATGTATTGGACTAAGGCACAATTTTTCCCGATGTGGGACTTAGTGATTTTGCCACATCCACTTATTCAATTCCAACACTTCGACCCATTTATTTTCAGTGCTTCTTACCACTACATCAGGCCCAAACACGAACACTGCAAAGTCGATTATGTCCTCTGTAGAAGTCTCACATGATTTAGTCTCTCCTTTGCTCTGCGCACGATTCCAGTCATTTATCGTGTCACTGACTGCCTTCCCCATAGCAGTGTCTTCTGTTATAGAAAATATAGTTCTAACGTTCTCAGCTGTGAAAGCTATTTTGCTAGTAATAGCCTGGGGAAAAAATGACCTTGCAGGCATCTTGTCCCTAACATCAAGCATAGGCATTATGTTCCCCTTCTTCAACTTGTTCTCCCTGAAGAACTTTCCAGGTTCCACCAGCCACTTATTCATAGGTCTACCACTCATCCTCTTCACCTTCATTTGTTCTGCTTTAACTTTGTCTGAATGTGGCATCGTAGACGCATTCACATAAGACTTAAAATTAAACTTATTCCCATTCTCTACATTGTTTTCGTATCCTTTAAAGTCGGTGAGCTCACCGGCATACGTAGTGAAATTAAACACATCAGTAGTAGTTTTCTCGCCATAATGGTCGAAATTATCACTACCTGTATTTAAAGACTCCCCATAGTTAGAAAAACTGGCTTCTTCACCAGTGGCGCTCTTCCCATATGAAGAGAAAGTATCATCACCTACGTTAGATTGATTTCTGTAAGTCCTGAACTCGTCCTTAGGAAAAACAGCATTCTCTCCATACCCTTTGAAATTATTCTCAGGCACATTAACTTTCACACCATAAGAAGTAAACTCATCATTGGTAATTCTACCATTCTTTTCATAGCCAGTGAATCCGGATCCTATAACATTCGAATTCTCCCCGTATCCGCTAAACTTAGTAGACATTGTTTTGCCGTCTTTCCCATAACTGGAGAACTTCTCATCTCCTGCGTTGGTGTTCTTCGTGTAGGTTTTGAACTCTCTGTCTGAGCTTGCTTTAGTGTCGTAGTTTGTGAATTACAAATCTGGCACATTTGAGTACGACTGGTAGTTTGAGAACTTGCCAGAGCCACCAACCTGGCCACCAGAGTAGCTGGTGAAGTTGGCTGTTACGACATTGCCATTCAAAAAGTATGCACCGAAAGAATCAGAGTCATCTATGGAGTTTCGGTTGTAACCCCTGAAAGTGTCCAAGTTGACATTGCCATTGTTGGAGTAGTTTTTGAAGGAGTTTGAAAAGGCTAGGGCTTTGTCAGCATAGTTTGTGAAGTTAGACTCGATGTAGACAGAGAAATGGGAAGGGGTATCATGGGAAGAGAGGGAAGTCGTGAGGTTGTTGTAAGAGGTACAAAGAATGTGGGCTGAAGTGCAAAATGCAGAGAGGGAAGAAGAGAGTTGAGAAGAGGAGAAGGAAGAGTATTTGGCAAAGTCAAAAGGCGATAAGGGCGATAACTTTTAGGTGAAGAAGAGAGGTTGTGGTTTGTTGTTTGGTATCTTCCTATTCCAGTATCTAAGATCTTAGTAGGGATGATTTTGGCGACAGTGGCGAGTCAGGCTTAAGTTTAGAGGCGTTTTTGAGAAAGAAGAGAATGTGGAAAGTGATGCAGGGGTTAAAATGAGAAGTAGGAAGATGAAGAACGAATAAGAAGACGAAGCCATAGGTACTTTTTTTGAGAAATGGAATGGAAGAGGATCAACAAACAGAGGTTGAAGGAAGGCCTGTTGATGTTGGGTGCAAACTAGGGGTGGGCGTGGTTCGGTTCGGTGCGGTTTGAAGCTCAAACCGTTTCCGCACCGCATCAAACGGTTAATCAAAAATGCAAACTATTATATTAACCATTCAAACAGTCCGGTTTCAGTTCGGTTTCGATGTAATACGGTCCGGTTTTGGTTCGGTCCGGTTTGAACCCATATTAAATATGAAACTAGAAAATTACTTCCATCAACAAACAATTTACGGTTGTATGACGTTGTGTCAACTGAAGGTTAAAACACATGGTGTTATCTTTAATTAACATAACTACAATATACATTGAAAATAGAATATATAACATTAAATTAAAAGTTATATAGGAATTTGTTAATTTTTTTTATTACAACATTATCGGTATAGCTATGCGGTTCGGTTCGGTTTAATATGGTTTAGTAAAAGTTCAAACTGCAACTGAACCGTATCGTTGCGAGTCGGTTCGGTTTGGGTTATTTGCTTTAGAGAGAGAATCCGGTGTGGTTTTTGCACCGCTTTTGCGGTTCGGTCTGGGCGGTTTCTGCATTGCGGTGCGGTTTATGCCCACCCCTAATGCAAACAGAGTGATTGCAATCTGAATCAGTGCTCTTTTTATTCTCTTATTTTTTGGAACATTGTTCCTCATTGATTTTTTGTGCGAATCAGAGTTATTTCAATTATTGTTTCTCTTATTTCTTAGATTTTACTCTCATGTGATGCGAAAAAACAAGTGCGGGCTTTTGCGCTAAGGTGAGCTGTTTTATCCTTTATAGTAGCAGACTGTTTGGCGAAGTCTCAAAGCAACTTTATATTGTACTTCAATTTAATAGTTGAGTTTGGGCAAAGTGATAAATGCTTTGAACAATACAGTTTTATGAGTTGTCTTTTCCAAAGCATGAATACGTACTTGACAAACCAAAATGGAAAGAACATGAGCGGGACATTTGATTGAATGTGGAATATACTTAACACTACAAACGAGATGTTTAAAGGAGATAATTATGTTGTGGTTTTTAGTTTTATTGGAATTTACGGATTATTATTTACCAGTATAACCGCATAACGGTGGAAAACTGGCCGTATGATTATATAAATTTTTTTGTAAAAAAATTATTTCAAGATTAATCAACAAAAACATGATTGATTTAAAAAAAATTGTATTTTTAATTTTTGTTTATATTTATATATATCAAAAAATATTGTAGTAGAAATGTGATACTAACGGTGGATCTGAAATGTAATGGATATTTTGAAGAAATTTTAGGAATTATAATTTGAACTGTTAAAGACATTGGAGAAACAATTCCGAGAAAGAATGAGCACTTTTTTGGCTTCACAAAAGTTTATTTTAGCCAAGTGATAATAAGCAAATCTTCTTATCAGTCAGTTTGGTTATTGTGTAATATGAGTTTAATAATAACGAAAAATAAAAAATAAATTGCTTAATTTTCAATCAAAACAAATTAATGCATTTTAAATTCAAGTACAAACAAACTAAAACTACACATGACAACTACAAAGCATAGTCAACCACTACAAGACACACAGTGGTTTGCGACGGCCACAAGCCGTCGGTGGCCGTCGCTATTTAAGTCGCTGCCAACAGGAATAACAACGGGGTTGAGCGACGGCTCCGTCGCTTGTTTAGCAACGGCTTATAGCCACGTGTCATCTTACATGGCAAGTAGTTTATTTTACCGGGAAGCCGTTGTAAGCCGTCGCAAAGCATTACAAAAATGACATTGCTAGCCGTTGCTATGTGATGATCAAATTGCCGTCGCTAGCCGTCGCAAATCTGAAGCAAAATTTTTATAGCACACAGCAATTCCTTTCCATCAAGCCACACGACAACATCTCAATCCAATAACCAATACCACACCACTATCATCCATCAATTCACCAATACTCATCAACAATCAATTCATCATAACATACCATCGTCAAGTATATCAAAAAAAAAAAAAAAAAAAATTAAAAACCCCATCATAACATATAATCGTTCAAATAACGTCATATATATCAAAACACATCATAACATCGTCCACAAACCGTCATACATGTCCAAACACATCATATACCATCGTATGTGCATCTAAAATATAAAAAACCAAGTATGTGTACGTACCAGAGCATAAGTCAAAAAAATGAGCACCTACACTACTCATCCTCGCCGTCATCGTCGTCTTCTTCTTCCTCTCGATATACAGCAGAATCTTCTCCCTCTCCTCCCTTCCCAGACATAAACCCATGCTCCTGAAAGTAAGATGCAATGCGCTCGTCTATTTCATGTTGCATCTGGGTTTTTCGCCAGTCCATCATCTCATTCATCTATTCCTACATCCAAGCAATAATCGCTTCCTCCATCGGCCTCTTATAACCACGCTGAACGGCCTGCGAAATAATTAAGTTCACATTAAAGTTATTTAAACATATTTTTAATAGTTTGTGTTAAACATGTATATAGTTAGCAATAACATTTGTTTTTCTTAAGTAGAATTGTCAAATATAATATCAATACACATGTATATATCGCACATCTCTTATCATGATATTTATAAACCATCGTGATTGCCGTAATTTATGTCTTAAAAAAGTCTTACCTCCTGATTGCCGAAACCATATCGCCTTCCTCGAGTCGGCGGATCTATGATAGAATGTCATATGCTATCAGACTCTGCAATTGTAAGCTCCTGTCCACTGGCCTCTATCACTTTAGCAGCATCTGCATCATACTTCCCCCACAATAGCAATATAATTTTAAGACAAATGCTATAAAATTTACTTATATATTGTGATATGAACGAATATAAAACATTTTAATTTATACGGATAACCATATTTACAATTATACGCGCACTCTTTAGATCCGCCCACTCATACGTAACATTTCCTTCTTCATCGGTGTGCTCCACAACATATGTGTCTGAATACGTCTGCCAGCGAAGTCTCTCTTCCGTGCTTTATAAACGGAGTAAATATACAGTAATAAAATTATTAAAGATAAGACTAGATTATATAAACTACATTTTTATCTGAACATATACTACAAATATTTCAAATTTATATCAAATCCCTTCTATGTTGTTGGAATGATTTTGAGCCACAGCGGTGTAAAGCAGGATTATTTTCTCTATTTGCTTTATTTCTAGCTGCTACTTTCTATTAAATTTGATACACGACGATGCAAAATAATGCAATCAATATTATAAATGTGAATATTATCATTATATCTTACTTTAGCATCTCCCGTCTCCTAGTACTTTTGAAATTCTACCCAAACATCATCACTCATAAATAGAGGCTTTTTTCTATTTTTCTTGTCCCTTGAAATTGTCTCTCAATAATTCTTGCGCATCTTCATATTCCAATAACTCAAAAAAGTTGGCACGTCCTGCTCCTCAACACGTACAACAGCCTGCATATTACATTTATTTTTAATTATTCCCGGTATATTAATTTTTAATATTAGTATAAAAAATACTTACCAATAAATCGGCTAGAATAACATTCTTAATATATGTTGGGATACTATCCCAATGCGGCCAAGCACCCTGCATTCTACTTGTGTAAGACTGCCTTGATACATCTAAAATGAACTGCGCCGACCCAATCTTGAATCCCCTGTGTAGCTGTTAATATAAACATTTCAAATAATTTAAATAATCTAAATTGAAATAAATTTTACATTTACCTGGCACTCTTCGGAACAATCTCCGCAACTCGGCGAAGATCTGGCACTGAGCTGCTCGGACCTGCTTCTAATCCTGGTCCACGAGATGGTGAAGGAGTTGGCTGAGATGTACTCCTCGATCGTCGTCGTCTATCATCTAACATATCTGTTACAATCATATAATGTGCATACAAAATAACTTGAATTATTAACATCAGTCATCATTATCATAATATAAATCGTAAATGAGAAGAACAATACTGCATAACATACATAGTCAACATTATCATTACATAAATCGTACTAGTACAGAATGTAAGTAAATTCATAGCTAAGAACAATCAACATCATTATTATTACATAGCTCAGAATAGTACATAAATAACATAAGTACATAACATCAGTCTTCATCATCTTCGGATCCAGACTCGGTCTCATACTCTATATTGTTTTCATCGGTACTTACAAATGCATCTACTAATACATTCGCTTCATCATTCAACGACCCTACATCAATGTCATCAGCTATTATTATTTCGGTATTTGGCTCAAAATCTGCTTGATACTTCGTATGGATTATTATTTCCATCAAATGTAAATCCTGCCTTTGTTTTAAAAACAACCCACCAATCTGCTTTATCTTTTTTTAAGGATGGATATGGAGCAAAATAAACTTGTAATGCTTACTTAGCTAACACAAAAGGATCATACTTATAGTAATGCGACGTATGCCTTATTTTGATTAGCTTATAATCTTTGTGCACGTTGATTTCAAAACCAAGAACATTGCTAAACCAGTTGCATTTGAACAAATAATATGTCAACTCTACAACTTGCATTAAGATGCCGTAAAAAAAATTTATATGCTCCTCTGGATCATCACTACCTTTGACAAATACATCGCTGTTATACGTTAATTTTTCAGTTCCATAATCATTAGTATTGAATTTAAATCCATTGACAAAGTATATTTGATAAGTTTTGATATTTCTTTTTGGTCAAATAGCAAGATGTCGTAATCCTTCGTTAACAACAAAGTTGGATCATGAACATAGTCTGAAAATCATCGAGTGAATTCTGTACTGAGATCACTAGATGGATATTGTGATTCATAGATACTGCATATATGTGTTATGTTCGTTTTTTTATTAATAGAGACAAATAAATATATATGTATATATAATTGAATTGTACATGAATTTAGTATTACCTGACAAATGGTGCAACTTCCGCATAATTTAACAGAATATATGTGTGTGCCACATTGTAGTATTTATCGTTTAACCATATTTCCACATATTTTCCTGCAGGTCTTCCATGTTGTCTAAAAATAAATAACATTGTTTGAGAAGACTCCTGCTCAATGACTTGTTCATTACGGGGAGCAGTTACAAAATACAAGTTCACATCTTCACTAAAGTAATGAGAAAAAAAAATGAAGCTTCTTCTTCAAGGTACGATTTGCAAACCGAACCTTCGAGCTTTTTGCCTAAAATTTTTCTTCAAATGATTCAAGTACCTATAATAAGATTAATTTAAATCATATGTTGGTACAATAATCTAAGTTGTAATCTATCACGATTATTGAAATTATATACAAAATTACCTCTCAAATGGATACATCCATCCATATTGGACTGGACATCGAAGAAGTGCTTCGGACGGAAGATGAATAGGTAAATGCTCCATTACATTAAAAAAACCAGGTGGAAATATTTTCTCGAGTTTGCAGATCAGTACATGGATTTCTAATTCAAGCTTACGTAGACAATCTACCTTTAACGTCGTTGAACAAAGTTGTTTATAAAACAAACTTAATTCTGTTATAACACTCCACATTTTTGTAGGTAACAGTTCCTTGAAAACCACAGGTAAAATGTATTCCATCATGATATGGCAACCATGGCTTTTCATTCCACTCAATTTACTGTTTTTAAAGTCCACACGTCTACGGAGGTTTGAAGAAATCCCTTTAGGACATTGTAATCCTTCCACCCACTTTAGCACGAGTTTTACTTGCCTGTTGTCTAGCTCATAGCGTGCTTTAGGTTTTTTATGTTCGTCACACAAGTGCAGTTCCGGCCTTTTACAAAAGTGTAATATATCGCGTCTCAAATTCGCATCGTCCTTGGTTTTACCCTTTACATTCAAAACTGTATCAAAAACATTATCAAAAACGTTTTTATTCATTACGCATCATGTCAATATTATGCCGAATTTTTAGGTTTTTCCAGTAAGGTAACTCTCAAAATATACTTTGTTTGCACCAAGTATGAATGTCCGATTTATGAATGTCCGATTTACCTGGAATTTCAACCTGCTCTCCAGTTTCATGTATCTTTGGATACTCATTTACAAATTTATATATCTCTTCACTTGTCCAAACTTTAGATGGTAGCATAATCTCTACTCTATTAGCTTTAAAAGTTCTTTTTATCCGTTCTAAATTTATGATTAATATGGAGAAAACAACGATGACAGTCAAACCAAGAAATTTTTTTCCCATACTTTAATGAAAATGCTCGTGTCTCCTCCATACAATGAGGACAAGCTAGACGTCCAGCAGTGCTCCAACCTGAAAGCATGTCATATGCGGAAAAATCAGTAATAGTCCATAATACAGAAGCAAACATACAAAAAAAAATCTCTCGAAATGTCATATGTTTCGACTCTTTCATGCCATGGTGTTTTCAACTCTTCAATCAACAGTTGTAGATAAACATCAATTCCTTGTGTCAGATCACCGGGATTGGGGACGATAACCATTAGAAACATATATGGATTTTTCATACACATCCATGGAGGTAAGTTATAAGGAGTAACAATGATAGGCCATGATGAATATTTACAACCAAACTGAGAAAATGGCGAAAATCCATCCGTGCATAAACCGAGCCTAACATTACGGCTCTCTACAGCAAATTCAGGATAAGTCCTATCAAAGTGTTTTCATGCTTCACCATCAGACGGATGTATCATAGTTCCTTCTTCTGATGTTCTCACGCTATGCCATCGCATATGACACGCTATAGCAGAAGATGCATATAGCCGTTGAAGTCTGGGAGTTATGGGTAGACAATGCATTCTTTTATATGGCTTCTTTTCCTTTCTTTTTCCTTGGTTTATATCTATCTTCATTGCAAAATTTGCATTTTCTACGGTGAGCATCTTCTTTCCAATACAACATGCAATCTTTAACACATGTATCTATCTTATGATACGGTAGTCCAAAAGCAGACATAAGTTTTTTCACTTTATAATGACGATCACACATCAAATTATTGGGCGGCATATGTCGTTTTGCAGTTTGTACAACTTCTATAAATGCAGCTTCTGTAAGATTGAATTTGATTTCATAGTAATGAATTCGGCGGTTACAGACAATTCGGTTCCGCTTATACACCCTTCCCACAACGACCTCTTAGCAGAATTCAATAAATCATATACAAATTTCGCTTTCGTCGTTGGTTCTTCAACATTTCCAGTCTCATCGTAGTCTTGCTCAATGTTAGGAAACATTGATCGTGTTGCATCTTGCACCATATTTTCTATCGGATTTGTCATTGTATTATCTTTTATCATTGTACTATCGTCTTCTACCACTACAGGGTTAGACGTAGGTTGAACAAGTTCTCCATAACGATCCCATAAGTGATAATTCGACACAAAACCAAATTTATATAGATGTACTTCTACTACATCTGAGTTCCAATGCTTTAGATGTCTGCACTTACTACATGGACAATGAATGTCTACGTTACTCCGATTATTAGATTTAGTGAATCTAATAAATTCTTGGACTCGATTACAAAAATGTTCCTTTATCGATCCTTTCTTACCGGTTCGGAGTTGATACATCCAACCGCGATCACGAAAATAATCGAACATTTTCCTGATTTGCAACATTCGATCGAACGTAACACTTTATACTATTTTAAATCTTGTAAAATTTCATTTATAACTATTGCATGTTTTCGGTTTTTTTGTTTATTTCTTTTTTACTTTGACGGCCGGTCTACCTACTTCCCATTACAAATATAATAACGTAAGCATATTTTATAAATTATTTCAGGTTAAGCGATTCAACAAAATTTTGACAGCACTTCCCTTTGGTCCCTGTATCGTATACAAATGCGTGTACACAGGGAACAAAAAGGAAGTGCCATCGAAAGTTTGTTCAACGTTTAAACAGAAATGATTTATAAAATATGCCTACGTTATTATATTTATAACTTGTCCAATACTAGGACAAATCCAACGTATATTGTATCAGATGAATATATATTTCCGTTTTGTGTAAAAACAAATACCCATATAGCGATCATATACAACATCGTCGGACAGGGCCAAATTTATCTAAGGGGTTCACATAAGTAGTCAAAAAAACATTCAACCTAAGTTTAAACCAAAAAAACAATTCAAATGAAAAAAGCGTGCTTTTTGCACTTTGAGTTTATTTGCGCTTCACTAATAGGTGCGCCTTAAACTTCAAAAAAGCCCCTTAGTTGTGCCTTGCGTCTTTTTCCGTCTACGCTCGTGCGTTAACTATATAACGTCTATATAATATTTTTCAATACTTTCAATTTGTAAAATAACATGACAATGAAAATTATGAAGTATAAATTAGTTTTAGTTATTTTTAGTTAATTTTAGTTTAAAGTATAAATTACAAAGTTAATTTTAGTTAATTAGTTTTAATTTTTGAAAGATAAACTAAGCTTTCAAGTTTGTCAATTTTAGTTAATATTATAGCAACATTTTTTTTTTGGAATATTGCAAATGCATTCTTCAAATTTGTTTGGACCGACTATTCTTGCATCTGATGGTAACATAATTAACAATGCATGCATAGATGGGCATCATTACACCGTTTCAGTAGTCATAATCAAGTTAATACCGCTAAACAATCACATTTACTTCATTTTTTCTCAAATGATCCTATAACATAATCAACGTAAACCCAATTACATACATGATAATCATCGTTTTCATGCTCCTAAATCAAGTACATATGTGATAATCAACGATTTCAACCTTCTAATCAATTCCACTTATTCCCAAATCTATGTATAACAAAATCAACGTCATATGCATCTCACAAGACAACCAATTTCATATCCATAAACAATCAATTTACAACCCCATATAAACATATAAATTAACCCTAAATAACCCAAATTAAACATGAAATACGGTTTTGAAGACATACCGACACAATTTGAGAGGATTGGAATGGATGAAATCGGTGCAAGGGCGACGACGACGCAGCAACAAGTTTTTTTTCTGAAAGATGAAGTGAATTGGGGAAGAAAGGCTCGACAGTTATTATTCAGAACCGTGAAACGGCTAGCGACGGCCGTTTTTTAGCCGTTGCTCAGGGTCGTTGCAAAATAAAGCATTTCTAGTAGTGAACTAGCATATCATTAATATTTATTACGGTTTTCAATGGATATTAGAAAAATCTGAAATTCATCTGCATCCATATCCGTATCCGAAAAGCGAATAAATATTCTATATCCAGAAAAATGGATGCGAATATGGATACATAAATATTCACATGTAGAAGATATCCATCCGATTTTTTAACATTATACTAAAATATATATGTATTTTAGTACAATGAATGAGATTTATTTATTGTTCTACTAATTTGTATGTTTATATTATTTGCACAAAATGCATATTAGCTACTCAAATCTATTTAATTTCATCATATATTTTTATTTTAACATTTTTGTGATCAATGGAATTGAAAATTATTTATTTTAAACTAAAAACTTCATTTACATTTTTTGATTTATCGACCGTTGGAAGATAGGATAATTATCTGATATCCGTTCATATCTGCGGATACAAATATCCGAAAATGATTTCGGATAAGGATATGGATATAGCACTATCTGGATCCAAAAGTACCCATTGATAGCTGTAATCTTTGTACTTCATCATTTGGCCATGTTTTCATAATTTTCGGGTTTGTGGAATCATCATAAAAAATCGTCATAATCTTCTTGTGACGACCTAGTCAAAATCGTCGAAGAAACCATTCTTTCAGAATGCTAATGAAAAAAAAAATCAACTTACTACACAATATTTGATAAATATTCAATACTACTAAGGGGGTGTTCGCGAAACTAAAATGATCAGGTTTGGTTTTGGACGTGTCTGATGCATCCGACGTCAAAGCTTATTTTTGAGCTAAGTACCCCGTTTTATTTGCTAATTGCATTATTTCTATTAGCTAATTAAGTAACTGGAATTAATTTAATAAAATGATCAAAAATAAAATTGGTAAAAATTATGGACATGTCTCACATTCCCATAACCAACATATAAAAATATGAGAATGATCCAACCCTCAGGGAATTAAATAAAAACATTTTACGATTCTCTGATACGTAAAATGTGAAATGTTACACACACGGTGGTGGATCAGGGTGGGACGGCGGTCCTTTCTCTATTAGGGCGGCATAGAGTGCGGCGAGGACCCCTTCTCCAATGCTTCTAATTTTCTCTTTCATCTGGGACGACCAACTCTCTACTAAAGTTTCTTTGTTCATGTGGCGAACCCTTCTTGATGGGTAACCGCTATACGAGAATCTACAAAGGATTGGCATGTCGCTCGTGTCCCATTGCATGTGATGTAGAGCAGGTGACTTGGAATCCAATGATCATTTGTTTTTTATCGGCACTTGTGCCAGATCTGTTTGAAATTACTTTGGGAACTTGGTTGGTCTTCAAGGTAATGCCACTTCTCTTTTAGGTTCTCTGAGATTCTGGTGGTTTGACATCTTAGCCAAATCTATCCATTCTATTCTTTTTTGTCTTATTCCTTATCTTACCTGCTAGCATATTTGGTGCTCGCGGAATAAGACAATATTCGACGAGTGTCCTATGGACCCTCCCACCATCATTCAGAGAGTAAGGAATGACAATTTTTCTTGCCTTCCATAATCGACCTTTTAAGGGAGTTGTTGGCTCTCGATCTAGGCGTTTGGCTCGCTTTTTTGATATTACCTCTGATCCTCCCACTCCAAGAGCGGGGATCGACTGATTGCTTTGCTTATGTTCCAACTTCCTACACCTCCCCCTTTTAGATCTTATGTTTTTTTTAATCGTGCAGGCCCTAGATTACAGGTTCTAGTAGGCTTGGGTTGTTAGTGGGAGCTGGTGCTTTAGCTTGGTGCATGATGACTTTGTCAGTCATCCCTTCAGGATTGATCGTTGTTGCACGTGCGTTGGGATCCCTTGGGATGACGGTTTTGTAGTCGCTCTTTGTTCTGGTCAGGCAGTATTTGGAGGCCTACGTTTCTCCATGGCTTATATTTGGCTCGCCCGCTTAGCTTCGCTTCTTTTCGCAGAGGCTTTTAGTATTCTGTCTTTTGTTTCGACACTGTTTTTTTTTCTTTTTTCCGATGATATTTCTCAGATCTTGTAGTTGTATATTAACTACAAATCTGTTTTTGTACGCTATTGGAGAAAGACATTTTTCTCCCCTTTTGCTATATATTGTTTTGTTTTGAAAAAAAATTGATACTACCGAACACTTAAAACATATACTATTGATTAACATAAAAAATAAAAATACACTTCAAATAAAAAAATAATAACATCATATCTTGGTTACCATTCTTTGCAGTAACTTCCATTAATACACCTGGTCTCCCCTTTAAATGAGTGCCATATAGAAACATTATAAGTCGACAATACTTGAACCCAAGAATACAAGCACCTATCCCGATAAACACTATCTCAAATTGATTCATAAAAGGATTAACATCCATGTCAACATAAGAACCCGGGTTATGATTCTTTAATGCCTCTAAATGCCAGCTCAAATCATTATAAGATATTGCATCATTACCGTACAATTCCATTAAAGCAAGTTGCTTTCTGCAGTAGGTAAAAGAGTAAGACAATTGAAAATTGAACTCTCTACGTAAATCAACAATGATATCTTTAGGTTTCTTATTCGTATGATCTCGAATTTCATCTATTATCAAAGATTTAACAAATGAGCTAGAAAGACGATGATCATTCAAATTTCTAAGCCCTCCACTACAAGAATGCTCAACAACCAAATTCCAAATAAAAAATCTACTAAGATGCCCGAAATCACAAGAAGCGTGCACTTTAAAGGGATATCCAGTTGAAGACAAAGAGAAAAGTTACTGTAATCCTAATAGAGTTATTGTTCAGAAAGCGTAACTCATGTACCATTTGAATTTGGTATGCCATCAAAAATTCTCTAAAATCATTGGCATCTTCAAAACAAAAACCAATAAAATCGGAAATTGATAATGTAAAACCTCTTTTCTTCATGTCTTTCAAATAATTTTTCTTATGTACGATAAAGTTTGAACCCAGAGATCCACTAGACGAAGAATGCACTGAAACATTAGTTGAAGTGAAATGGAATCATCGTTGATGTTTTCCACCTGAAAATCCTTCATCTGAACAACGAAACAAAAAAAAAGCACTCTTCTTATGTAGTTGAGAACAAAAAATACTTTGAAGATCAGAATCGGCGTCAACACTAATAGTTTTGTTCTCAAGCACATAGTTAACCTCCGTCGGTCTACCTACTACCCATTACAAATATAATAACGTAAGCATATTTTATAAATCATTTTAGGTTAAACGGTTCAACAAAATTTCGGCAGCACTTCCGTTTGGTCCCTATATCATACACAAATGCGTGTACACAGGGAACAAAAAGGAAGCGCCATCGAAATTTTGTTAATCGTTTAAACTGAAATGATTTATAAAATATGCTTACGTTATTATATTTGTAACTTATCCAATACTTGGACAAATCCAACGAATATTGTATCAGATGAATATAGATTTCCGTTTTGTGTAAAAACGAATACCCATACAACGATCATATACAACACTTGTCGGACGGGGATAAATTTATCTATGGGGTTCACATAAGTAGTCAAAAAAACAATTCAAATGAAAAAAGCGCGCTTTTTGCGCTTTGGGCTTTTTTGCGCTTCACTAACAAAAAGTCCCTTAGTTGTGCCTTGCGCCTTTTTGCGTCTACGCTCGCGCATTAACTATATAGCATCTATATAATATTTTTCAATACTTTCAATTTGTAAAATAACAAGACAATGAAAATTATGAAGTATAAATTAGATTTTGTTAATTTTAGTTTAAAGTATAAATTATGAAGTTAATTTTAGTTAATTAGTTTCAATTTTTGAAAGATAAACTAAGCTTTCAAGTTTGTTAATATTATAGCAACAAATTTATCAATTTTAGTTTGTTAATATTATAGCAACAAACTAAGCTTTCAAGTTTGTCAATTTTAGTTAATATTATAGCAACAATTTTTTTTGAAATATTGCAAATGCATTCTTCAAATTTGTTTGGACCGACTATTCTTGCATCCGATGGTGACATAATTAACAATGCATGCATAGAGGGACATCATTACATCGTTTCAATAGTCATAATCAAGTTACTACCGCTAAACAATCACATTTACTTCATTTTTCTCGAATGATCCTATAATACAATCAACCTACAACACAATCAACGTAAGCCCAATTACATTCATGATAATCATCGTTTTCATGCTCATAAATCAAGTACATATGTGATAATCAACGATTTCAACCTCCTAATTAATTCCACTTATTCCCAAATCAATGTATAACCAAATCAATATCGTATGCATCTCACAAGACAACCAATTTCATATCTAGTCAATTTACAACCCCATATAAACATACAAATTAACCATAAATAACCCTAATTAAACATGAAATAGAGTTTAGAAGACATACCGACACAATTTGAGAGGCTTGGAATGAATGAAATCAGTGCAAGTGGGTCGACGGCGCAGCAGCAAGGTTTTTTTTTTCTTTTCGTGAAAGCTGAATGAATTGGGGAAGAAATGCTCGGCAGTTATTATTCAGAACCGGACAACAACTAGCGATGGCCCTTTTTTTAGCCATCGCTAGCCGTTGCCCAGGGTCATTGCAAAATGAAGCCTTTCTAATAGTGAACTAGCATATCACTAGTATTTGTTAGGGTTGTCAATGAATATTCGAAAAATCTGAAATTCGTCTGTATCCGTATCTGAAAAGCGAATAAATATTCTTTATCCAGAAAAATGGATGTGAATACGGATACATAGATATTCACATCTAGAAGATATTCATCCGATTTTTTAACATTATACTAAAATATATATGTATTTTAGTATAATAAATGAGATTTATTTATTGTTCTACTAATTTGTATGTTTATATTATTTGCACGAAATGCATTTTAGCTACTCAAACCTATTTAATTTCATCATATATGTTTATTTTAACATTTTTGTGATCAATGGAATTGAAAATTATTTATTTTAAACTAAAAAAATTCATTTATATTTTTTAATTTATCGACCACTGGCGGATAGGATAATTATCTTATATCCGTTCGTATCTGCGGATACAGATATCCGATATCCAAAAATGATTTCGGATAAGGATATGGATATAGCACAATCCGTATCCAAAAGTATCCGTTGACAGGTGTTATCTTTATACTTCATCATTTGGCCGTGTTTTCATAATATCCGGGTTTGTGGAATCGTCGTAAAAAATCGTCATAATCTTCTTGTGACGACCTAGTCAAAATCGTCGAAAAAACCATTCTTTTAAAATGCTAATGAAAAAAATACCAACTTAGTATACAATATTTGATATTTATTCAATACTACTAAGGGGGGTGTTCGCGAAACTAAAATAGTCAAGTTTGGTTTTGGACGTGTCCGATGCATCCGACGTCAAAGCTTATTTTTGAGCTAAGTACCTCGTTTTATTTGCTAATTGCATTATTTCTCTTAGCTAATTAAGTAACTGGAATTAATTTAATAAAATGATCACAAATAAAATTTGTAAAAATTATGGACATGTCTCACATTCTTATAACCAACATATCAAAATATGAGAATGACCCAACCCTCAGGATATTAAATAAAAAATATTTTACGATCCTCTGATACGTAAAATGTGAAATGTTACACATACGGCGGTGGGTCAGGGTGGGACGAGGTCCTTTCTCGATTTGGGCGGCATGGAGTGCGACAAAGACGCCTTCTCCAACGCTTCTAATTTTCTCTTTCATCCGGGACGACCAAGTCCTTACTAAAATTTCTTTGTTCATGTGGCGAACCCTTCATGATGGGTTACCGCTAGACGAGAATCTACAGAGGATTGACATGCCGCTCGTGTCCCATTGCATGTGATGTAGAGCAGGTGACTTGGAATCCAATGATCATTTGTTTTTTATTGGCTCTCGTGCCAGATCTGTTTGAAATTACTTCGGGAACTTGGTTGGTCTTCGAGGTAATGCCACTTCTATTTTTGATTCTCTGAGATTCTGGTGGTCTGACATCTTCGGCAAATCTATTCATTCTATTTTTTTTTCGTTTTATTCCTTATCTTACCTGCTGGCGTATTTGGTGCTCGGAATAAGGCAATATTCGATGAGTGTCCTACGGACCCTCCCACCATCATTTAGAGAGTAAGGAATGACAATATTTCTTGCCTTCCATGATCGGCCTTTTAACGGAGTTGTTGGCTCCCGATCTAAGCGTTTGGCTTGCTTTTTTTATATTACCTCTGATCCTCCCACTCCAAGAGCGGGGATCTGCTGATTGCTTTGCTTATGTTCCCACTTCCTACACCTCCCCCTTTTAGATCTTATGTTTTTTTAATCGTGCAGGTCCTGGATTACATGTTCTAGTAGGCTTGGGATGTTAGTGGGAGCTGGCGCTTTAGCTTGGTGCATGATGGCTTTGTCAGTCATCCCTTCAGGACTGATTGTTGTTGCACGTGCGTTGGGATCCCTTGGGATGACGGTTTTGCAGTCGCTCTTTGTTCTGGTCAAGCAGTATCTGGAGGCCTACGTTTCTCCATGGCTTATATTTGGCTCGCCCTCTTAGCTTCGATTCTTTTCGCAGAGGCTTTTAGTATTCCATCTTTTGTTTCGACAATGTTTTTTTCTTTCTTTTTTTCCGATGATATTTCTCAGATCTTGTAGTTGTCTATTAACTACAAATCTGTTTTTGTATGCTATTGGAGAAAGACATTTTTCATCCCTTTTGTTATATATTGATTCGTTTTGAAAAAAATTTGATACTAACGAACACTTAAAACAGATACTAATAATTAACATAAAATATAAAAATACACTTCAAATAAAAAAAAATAACATCATATCTTGGTAACCATTTTTTTGGCAGTAACATCCATCATTACACTTGGTCTCCCCTTTAAATGAGTACCATCTAGAAATATTATAAGTCGACAATGCTTGAATCCAAGAGTACAAACACCTATCCCGACAAACACTCTCTCAAATTGATTCATAGAAGGATTAACATCCATGTCAACATAAGAACCCTGGTTATGATTCTTTAATGCCTCTAAATACTAGCTCAAATCATTATAAGATATTGCATCATTACCGTACAATTCCATTAAAGCAAGTTGCTTTCCGCAGTAGGTAAAAGAGTAAGACAATTGAAGATTGAACTCTCTACGAAAACCAGCAATGATATCTTTAGGTTTCTTACTCGTATGATCTCGAATTTCATCTATTATCAGTGATTTAACAAATGAGCTAGAAAGACGGTGATCGTTCAAATTTCTAAGCCCGCCACCACCAGAATGCTCAACAACCAAATTCCGAATAAAAAACCTAATAGGATGCCCGAAATCACAAGAAGCGTGCACTTTAAAGGGATATCCAGTTGAAGACAAAGAGAAAACTACTGTAATCCTAATAGAGTTATTCTTCAGAAAGCGTAACTCATGTCCCATTTGAATTTGGTATGCCATCAAAAATTCTCTAAAATCATTGGCATCTTCAAAACAAAAACCAATAAAATCGGCAATTGATAATGTAAAACCTCTTTTCTTCATGTCTTTCAAATAATTTTTCTTATGTACGATAAAGTTTGAACCCAGAGATCCACTAGACGAAGAATGCACTGGAACATTAGTTGAAGTGAAACAGAATCATCGTCGATATTTCCCACTTGAAAATCCTTCATCTGAACAGCGAAACAAAAAAAAAGCACTCTTCTTATATAGTTGAAAACAAAAAATATTTTGAAGATCGGAATCGGTGTCAGCACTAATAGTTTTGTTCTCAAGCACATAGTTAACCTCAACCGATATAAGAGTTAACTAAGACCAATGCCGATATATTTCATTCCTCAAATCATAAATTAAGCAATCAATGGACAACCAATTGCTAAAAGATGAATCGCTGAAGACAACTACAATAAAAACTATTTTCACCATTACATTAAAAAAATATTTAAAAAATCCAATTAGCAAAGCAAACAACTCAAAAATGATACCACATAACACAGTTTTGATGCCCACAGACATAAAAGTGATACCTAAAAACTGCTATAATCTTAAAACGAAAGAAATTAAACAAACCGATACAAAACTGTTTATATCACGATTTGATTGATTAAAATAGAAGTTCGATTCTACAGTTTTTTTTTCGAAAACAACAATACGAACTATACGATAAATACAGCACCAAAACCACAAGAACCAATATATTACAGAGTTACTGCACAAAAACTGATATCTAAGAAAATAAAAAACTGATACCCATATGCTGAATAAGTCAAATTTAAAACGAACCTGCTTGTACTACCAACAGAAGCCATTAATCACTGATCGAAACAAAAATACCTGATCGTGATATTTCATATTAAATTATGACGATTATGATAGGAAAAAAAATTAGTCGATGCAAAACGAGAAAAAAAAATTCAACCTAATCTTAGCCATCGAGATCGATTTTCCAAGCCTATATGCGCGATTGATATCAATCTTTTTGAAGACGTTGTTTGAGATCGAGATATGTACAAAAACAAAATTGAGATTTCAAAACGCGCAAGATCGAAAAAAAATAAGACCGAACAAATTGAGGAAGAAAAAAGAATTCCACGAGCGTAAATTCTGTTTTTTCAAACTGACAATGTAATGTCCTTATGATTAAATTTTTAATAGGCTATCCTTAGATTTAAAAAAACCTAAATTTTTTATTTAATCAATACTTCCCTAAATTTAAAACATATACGCAAGAAAAAGAAAATTATAAAACAACCGTTGGATGTCATACTCAACTTGGCAATACCCATTGTTGTAGCTAATTAGCGTGTTTCTGGTTTTTAAAAATCCTACAGCAACCATTTGTAGTTGAGTAATGCTACAGGGCCCGGAAAATCATAAGCAGGAAAATGACAAAAAAGATCTGATGCCTGTAATTCAGGTGTGCAAATGAATCGTGTGTGTCAAAGCATTTCCGCACTGTTCGGGCCTCTATTCTTTCGGGCCTCTATTCTTTCGGGCCTCGTAGCAAAAGTGTTTGTAGTTTATGAGTATGTTAAAATCATCCACGTAAATTTGTCATGGTACAAACACAATTTCCAGTGGGAACATCTTCTGGTAACATCTATATGCTAATGATTAACACCCGGTCGTTTTTGTTTGTTTGTTTCTCTTCCAAATTCAAATTTGATTTTAAAACCCGCATTTTGATGGCCACTGGACGATATTCAATTTAGGAGCTGAAACTACAGAACTATTTTGATTTTCTTAAATGTTACCTGCTTTTTCATTTCCTCTACCTATAATTCGTAAAAGTTATTTGTTTTTATTCCAAAATTGAATTGCATATCCTTTTAATCTGTCTGGCCTAAAACAATATTAAGTCAGTGAAAGATAAGCTTGTCCATTCCTTTACAAATGCATTAATTTTCTGCCATTTTTCTCTATAAATGTAGCTGGAATCACAATTCTTTCATAAGAAGAAAGTCAGTGATTTCTGTTACTATAACAAAAGCTGCAAACTAGAATAAATAGATTAGTAGATTTATACCTCCTCAAAACAATAAAATATTGTTTTATTACACATATTTAATGACATCCCAACAAGTACTACACAACAAAATATACTGCATATAGTTGCAACTTGCAATATCTTATGACGTTGCTCTTTATTTTTTGAAACTGACCCAAACCATCTTTAAATTGGCCATTTTCAATAATATACTGCAGTTGCAATACCCACCCTTCAGTCTGCCCTTGCCCAAGTCATATCTCCTTCAAAGATCCAATGGCAGACCTCTATCTTGCCCGGCCCAGATCCTAATGACAAAAATGCCCCATGCCCTGCGCTCCAGTCTGAAGTGTCGATATGACAAATTGCAACACCATGGTTGATCTTCTCCTTGCTCTCGATATCGAGTATATCAGCTTCATATACTCTGACCTTAGGCACTGAATGACAATAATACACCAGATATGGAAACAAAGACTGATGGCAAGAAACCGATTTTGTAATTTCACCACCGTTTACGCCTTTTACATCCCCGATCATGATGTCCTTCTTCGACCCCTTTGTATTTTCAGTGCTTCTTACCACTACATCAGGCCCAAGCACAGACACTGCAAAGTTGATTATGTCCTCCGCAGACATCCCACATTTTTTGGTCTCTCCTTTGCTTGGTGCACGATTGCAGTCATTTATCGTGTCACCGACCGCCTTCCCCATTGCAGTGTCTTCTGGTATAGCAAATATAGTTCTAACGTTATCAGCTGTGAAAGCTATTTTGCTAGCAATAGCCTGGGGCAAAAATGACCTTGCAGGCATCTTGTCCCTAACATCAGGCATAGGCATTATGTTCCCCTTCTTCAAGTTGTTCTCCCTGAAGAACTTTCCAGGTTCCACCAGCCACTTATTTATAGCTCTACCAATCATCCTCTTCGCCTTCATCTGTTCTGCTTTAACCTCGTCTGAATGTGGCACCGTAGACGCATTCACATAAGACTTAAAATTAAACTTATTCCCATTCTCTACATTGTTTTCATATCCTTGAAAGTCGGTGAGCTCACCGGCATACGTAGTGAAATTAAACACATCGGTAGTAGTTTTCTCGCCATAATGGTCGAAATTATCACTACCTGTATTGAAAGACTCCCCATAGTTAGAAAAACTAGATTCTTCACCAGCGGCGCTCTTCCCATATGAAGAGAAAGTATCATCACCTACGTTAGATTGATTTCTGTAAGTCCTGAACTCGTCCTTATTAAAAACGGCATTCTCTCCATACCCTTTAAAATTATTCTCAGGCACGTTACCGTTCACACCATAAGAAGTAAACTCATCGTTGGTAATTCTACCATTCTTTCCATAGCCAGTGAATCCAGATCCTATAACATTCGAATTCTCCCCGTATCCACTAAACTTAGTAGACACTATTCTGCCGTCTTTCCCATAACTGGAGAACTTCTCATCTCCTGCATTGGTGTTCTTTGTGTAGGTTTTGAACTCTCTGTCTGAGCTTGCTCTAGTGTCGTAGTTTGTGAATTTCAAATCTGGCACGTTTGAGTTCGATTGGTAGTTTGAGAACTTGCCAGAGCCACCAGCTTGGCCGCCAGAGTAGCTGGTGAAGTTGGTAGTTACGACGTTGCCATTCAAAGAGTATGCACCGAAAGAATCGGAGTCCGCTACCGAATTTCTGCTGTAACGCCTGAAAGTGTCCAAGTTGACATTGCCATTGTTGGAGTAGTTTTTGAAGGAGTTTGAAAAGGCAAGGGCTTTGTCAGCATAGTTTGTGAAGTTAGAGTCGACGTAGACAGAGAAACGGGAAGGGGTATCATGGGAAGAGAGGGAAGTCGTGAGGTTGTTGTAAGAGGTACAAAGAATGTGGGCTGAAGTGCAAAATGCGGAGAGAGAGGAAGAGAGTTGAGAAGAGGAGAAGGAAGAGTATTTGGCAAAGTCAAAAGGCGATAAGGGCGATAGCTTTGAGGTGAAGAAGAGAGGCTGTGGTTTGTTATTTGGTATCTTCCTGTTCCAGTATCTTAGTAGGGATGATTTTGGCGACAGTGGCGAGTCAGGCTTAAGTTTAGAGGGGTTTTTTGAGAAAGAAGCGAATGTTGAAAGCGATGCAGGGGTGAAAATGAGAAGTAGGAAGATGAAGAACGAAGAAGAAGAAGAAGAAGAAGAAGCCATTGGTGTTTTTTATGAGAATTGGAATGGAGGAGGATCAATTTATACAGAGGTTGAAGGAATGAGTGTTGAAGTTGGGTGCAAGCAGAGTTATTGCAATCAGTGTCCTTTTTATTCTCGTTTCTCTTATTTGGGTGGCCTGCCTTTGTTCTTATCATAGTTTTTTAAACCGGACCGCGAGTCAAACCGTGAGGACTCAGGGTCCAAGGTTTTGAAGGTCTGATCGGTCGAACCGCCGAGAGCCGCACATGCTTGTTAACAGTGAAAATATGAATAATCAAGTTTTATTTGCACTCAAACAAATTAATAATAAAGTTTGAAAGTAATCTATTTATAAACTAAAATTAATAAATTGCATGATAGAATAAAATAGCAAGGACATAAACAAACACACATGTTTTTTATAACGAAACGGTAAAGTTTATGGTTTAAATATCGGAACAATTATGATTTTTTGAAATATTTTAGTTGTTATTTTCAATACAATACAAAAGATGAAATTATCAGAAAGAATTACACAATGAGAAGTATGGAAAAACAAAAAACCGTGGTTTAACCCTGTAAAATTGAAGGTTGGACCGCTGGTTTGAAGGTCCGACCAGGGTTCATGCATGAATGAGGTCTGATTGAGTTCCGCGCCGTGACGGTCCAAGGTTCAGGATTATTCGAGGTTGGACCGCGGTAGGGTCGGGTTTTAAAAACACTGGTTCTTATAATGCTACCTTTCATTTCCACGATACAATGGGACAAGACGCCATTAACCCGTTCTCTTTTCTCATGATATTCATTTTCTTGGATTTTACTCTCATGTGATGTGGAAAAACAGGAGCGGGCTTTTGCGTTAAGGTGAGCTGTTTTATCCTTTATAGTACTGAACTGTTTGGTGAAGTCTCAAAGCAACTGTGTACTGTACTTGAACTCAATAGTTGAGTTTGGGCAACGTGATAAATGCTTTGAACAATACTGTCGTTTTCATGAGTTATCTTTCCCAAAGCATGAATACATACTTGACAAACCAAAATGGAGAACGTGAGCCGAGACATTAGAACATGAAAGCTATTGAATGTGGAATATATTACACTAGGAATAAAGATGTTTAAACAGAGTATTTAAACGAGATAATTATGTTGTGGTCTTTAGTTTTACCGATTTTACATTTTTTTTTATTGTGTAATATGAGTTTAATAATTACAGAAAATTAAAATTAAATTGCTTGATTTTTAATCAAAACAAATTATTGCATTTTAAATTCGAGTACAAACAAACTAAAACCGCACAAGGCGATTGCAAAACATAGTCAACTAGTATATCATAAATCTTTGTACTTCATCCTTAGGCCATGTTTTCATAATATCCAAGTTTGTGGAATCATCGTAGAAGATCGTCATAATCTTCTAGTAATGATCCAGATTTTCAACCAAGTCAAAATCGTTGAAAAATACGTTCTTTTCAATATGCTAATGAAAAAAATACCAACTTACCAAGCAATATTTGATAAATGTTCAATACTACTAAGGGGGCATTCGCGAAACTAAAATGATCGAGTTTGGTTTTGGACATGTCACATGTGTCCGACGACAAAGCTCATTTATTTTTGTATGTACCCAGTTTTATTTGCTGATTGCCTTGTTTTTTTTAGCTAATTAATTAACTATATTTAATTTAACAAAAATCACAAACTAAAATATTTTATTTAAATGTCATGTTTAAAGCTCCGTTTGACGCCGCAAACGCATACCCCGTTTAACCTCCAACCTCGTTTGAATACACCGTTAAAAAGCTCCGTTATCTCTTACTGCAAATACATCCTAATTATAAATGATACAGTTTAATAATACAAACTATCAGAGATCATCCTATGCACTAAGTGTGCTATAATACAAGAAAAATCTTATACAATAATTTACTGCTACATAACTCTAACGAGAGAGACAACAATAATCATTCCTACAAACTCAGTAAACAAGGCAAAGGCAAAATAAAATAGTAAACATGATACGTGATAATTTAATATTATTATTGGGATTGCATCGTTGCCACTTGTGACTTCCTACATTGCCCCATCTAATTGGGCAACCAATTAGATATAGGATTAAGCCAACTCAGTTCTTTTATTCATAAATAGAACTCATGGAGCCTATTGTGCAGAAACAAATATGTAGCTCCTAAACCACCCTTTAAGCTTAATCTTAACATTCTAATCAAACTTTACTGTTTTCAAAATATAATCTTTTCGGAAATAATCCCTTCGAACTAAATTTTCAGATTCATTTCAGATCATTTGACATAATGATACATATCCATTTGTATCAAATTATATTTTATTTCGGGATTTAAAAACAGACCACTTTTGAAAATCTCAAGTACTTTAGAATAAAAACATATCAAAATATATACAACAAGATCAGGAGGTTTCTCCTAATAACACGGCAACCAGGTCCAAGCTTATCTCGAATAAATGTATAACATGCGTCTCTTTATACTAAGAGTAGACCATACTAAGGGTTGCACGAGCCTTCATCTCCATTTTTAGATTTTAGGTTACCCAAATCGTCAACAACATTACAAATCATTTTGTATTTCGAAGTGATAAATCATTTTGTACTGATAGTCACAAATATTTCAAATTAAGTGTCATCGTTTTCAAAAAAAATTGAAACCATTTTAAAAATTAAGATTCATGCTAAAAGCTTACCATATGCATACGTTAAGATCAACCACTTATGTGATGCCCGCGGACCGAGCTAAGTGCACTAGGGAGGATTTTACGACTCCGGTGGGTTTCCCTCTTGAAGAAATTCAAAAAATATAATTAAGATTTAAGTCGTTGAAATTCTCTTTGTTTTTAGAATAGTTTTGTAAATCATTTATTATATAATTCTCTTTTATAAAAGATCATATTAAATTATTCACTTTCAAATATTATGGAAACGTTTCTGTTGTAACCAAAAAATGGCTACAACACCAAAGGTACCTTGAGAGTACTTTACCAAACGGTTAGAAATGGAAAAAAGAAGCCACAATCACAAATTAAACGGTAGAAAGTAGAAAACACAAAGCTTAGAGTGGTTCGACTAAGGAAAAGCCTACATCCACTATGAGAATAGCTTTCATTAACATATTCAAGTTTACAAAGCATGAACTCTCTCTCTCTCTCTCAATACATTCATTTTCTCTATCTTAAGTATTTCACTTTGATCTACTCAATCTAGCCAAGGAATTTGCTGGAATTCTCTAAGTGTAGCAAGTATTGATGTAGATCTACAATTCCTCGAACACTTGTTGAATTTCAATAATTCCATGGTGGATTTGGTGTTAGATCTTTGTTTGGAGATGATTGAAGAAGGTATAATCACTTGGAATGATGGAGAAAATAGTTGGACAGCCCTTCAGGATCTTAGAAACCGGTCCCCATTAATGTAGAGGTCATTGGGTTTTTATAGGAGTGAGTTTGGAGTGGTGAAGGCTGGAAATATGTAGTGCAAGGATTAATGTCGTTGGAACGACATAGCTCATGTCATTGGAACAACATGGCTCATGTCGTGGGGACACAGCTGGCAACAGCCTGGCAAGGGACAACTGGCGACAACCTGTTCACAACTGGTAGCGGCATGGTGTATATCGGCCACGACATGGCTGGTTGCGGCACGAGATGGTGACGACATGGAGATACCTTGACCTGAATGCGACTTGGCTATATGCGGCATGATTATGGCTTTGTGTTGCGCCTTTGGCTTTCGGACGACATGGACTTCAGACGGCTTGGTCTTCACGATATGAATTGAGTGTGGTATGACTTGGAGACGTCATGAAGTCATGCGACATGACTTCATCTCGATTCTACGCCATGGCTTGAGGATGACATGGCTTTTGACGGCATGAAGCTGAATGCCTTGACTTCCACGACATGGTTTGAGATCGTCTTAGTTTATTTGAAGATGGGCCTGGCGACTTGACCATTGGCGACATGACTTAGACAACATCTTCATGCTATTTTAGACCCGTATTTTTATGGATTAACATTTTTCTCTCGAAGTTTGCATTATTAGAAATGATGCAAGCTTCGAGTTACAATTTTTTGATGTTGTCTAAGATGGTTTTCACTAAGTCGTTCGTAGCCCTGAAACATCACACATTCATGTTTCCATGTCGCAAGTCGTCATATGCCCTTGACATGTCTCATGCCGTTCTAAGCTTTTGTGCCATTTCGGGCTTCATGTCGTTTGGGGCTTCGATGAAATCTGATCTGGCCCACTTTCTTCTGTGCCTTTATATCACCTCGTAGACCGCTTGTCCATTCACATTCCTCTTGTATCTGAAGCTCTTATCTTGTTAATGGTGGTTGTGTTTTGAGAAGAGATACCATGTTTCCCTCGATCAATTCACCCAATCAAATCACGACAACGTTGATCAGATTCCGATCAGACTCAAGCTAGCTTTGACGGACTCAACCTCTCCAATAATCAGCACCAATTCGATCAATTCAGCACCCGTGCCCTCAAATTTGAGGCACTTCTCGTCGCCAATCAATCAGGGGCTATTGCAAGCTACTTCTGCTCAAAATCAGGTTTAAGCAACATTTTATTTCTTCCGATTCTAGAGTCCGAGATGAATACTTGAATATAAAGGGCTTTAGAGTGTAAATTTTGGTATTGAGATGGTTTGAATTGGTATCCAATTTTATTTTAATGGATTTAAAGTTGTGTATAAAGGATTCGGAATACACTAGCCCTCTTAAAACTCGATTTTAACCAAATGCACATATGATGTTCGCTGAAATACTTAAGCCATGAAATTTGCTGTTTTAACATTGGCTTTGTCGATTTGGTGTAATATCCCATGTCTTGACCTGCAAATGTAGCTTTAGGCCGATTCCACATTATTGTTTGAACTGATAGCTCATAATTTTGTGTATGATGATTGATGCTCGCTTTTAACTTTGTACGGCGTTGAGCTGTTGATAGAGTGATTCGATTTGTGCTTGAATTTTCTCATGTAAACTTGACATAAATTTGCAGTGTGCTCTGAACTTCACTTACTTAAATACTATGGTCCCAAATTGCTGAAATGTTTTAAGATCCCAAGTCGTTGTAATCGACATGAGTTACCAAGTCGTAGCAGCAATTAAAAGCCTCAAGTTGTACGAGATGCCATGTCATCTGAACGACCTTAGTTCCCAAGTCGCTAGAACGACTTGAAATTCTAAGGGTGATCGAATGACTTGACTTTCCATCGACTTGGGTCCAATGAAGCGATGGCAAGACTTGGTTATCATGATGTTAAGAAACTTTAAACCATAAGATGGATTGGGCTTTTAATGACTTAAGCCTTTACGACTTGAGACTTGAGTCCTTAGCGGATTAAGTTTTCTAACGACTTAAGTGTGCATGGACTTGAGTCTGTTCGGTTTGAGTGCTTAACGACCTAAATCTCCTTCGACTTAAGTTATCAGCGACTTGAGTCATATTGCGACTTAAGTCTTGAACGGCTTAATGGTTAGGTCAACATGAGATCTAAAAATTAGATTGTTAAGAAACTTTTTAGCATTCCAAAATTTGAGTAATCCATGGGGTTTCCTTTGTAAAATAAGATATTTTTGCTATATTTCCTGTGATATGTTTATGAATGGGCAACACTTGCTAGACTTTCGGCAAAAAAGCACTAAATACAACCCAAAGAATCTCTTAGTACCCTATCACTCACGACAACCGCGACATTCCCAGCAATCTTATCAGCATCTGCAATCCTCTCACAAGCCTCCGCAAGTATCTGAGCACGAATTGACTGATGAGCAGAGGCGAAGGAAGCATGAGGAAGATGAGGAGGAAAGGAGGCGACGTGCTTGGCTTGGGGATGAATATCATGATGTTCATGATGAAGAGAGTCGCGGAAGGAAGCGAGGCAAAGATGATCAGGGAAAGGATAATTATCACAAGCGCCCTCGATTGGACAAGCTTCATATTGTTCCTCGATCAATTCTGCCTACTGGCCCTCCTGCAGAAATTCATACGATTATTCGTAATCCGCGCAATGAACCCGAACCAAGAAATACTGCTCTTGCGGGATGATTCGAGGGTTGGAATTTAAAAGGGTTACTCTTTGACTGTGGTGTAAATCCTTTTGATAGTGAGGGCATAACAAAGGAGATGGACACTGTAATAAGTCAAATGCTCACCCAATTTGACACTGCTAAAAGTCAGCTCGAACTGAAGATGGGTATTGTCAAGAGCCATGCTGAGAAACAATTGGGTAGATGGCATAATTTGGCGATGATCTCCAAATGCGTAACGACGCAAATCTTGCTAAGATCGTTGCTTTGGAGAGTGACAATGCTAAGTGGGAGGAAGTTCTGGATTCTCGAGAGGCTACCATTGCATCCCTTACAAAAATGAATGCAGAATTGGAGGGGCTAGATGCCGAAAACAAGAAGCTTAAAGAAGAACTCGTCGCTGCTAAGTAAAGAGAGAAGGAAGCTCAATCTGCCACAATGCCGAAGTCACATTATCTGTGGAGAAGGATGTCTCTAAGCAATTGGAACGAAGTTTCCCAACTCCATGAAACTGACACCTCTCTTAAATTGTTCGTTTTCGTCTTAACAACAAAAGTCGAATCTCTTGAAAAAGATAAGAACGCTGCCGAAGAAATTCTTAAAAAGGCTATGGATGATGCCAATGCTGATTTATTCAGATTTTATGTTTTCAGCGTTATGAGCTGAGAGAGTTTGCATTATTGGGGGACAACTTTTCAACCACATTGGCTCTTGTTTGGGAACAAGTGCTTGGGATTGCTAGCAACGATCATAATGAGCAACATATCATTGAAAATCTTCTAGATCAAGAGTCCCGCGAAGCCTTAGTTGAAGGTAAGAGACAACTTATGGAAAAGCGAACCAAATACTACGGGGAGAAAGTAGCTACTGTCGATGCTTCTACAAGCTTTGTCAATATTGAGGCTTCGGGTTCTCAAACTCCAACCAATCTTCCTGCTGATCTCAATGGGCAAGACACAGTTACTAAGGAGCAATTGTTGAGGGAGGTGAGGAGCACAGTTGAGATGATGAGGAAGACGATAATGATGCTGACAGGTTTGAAGTCGAAGAGCACATAAACATTCAAGCAAATCTTGAAGCCGCAGGTAAAACTAAAATTGTCCAAACTATGTTATACTTAGACTTCCTGTGCCCTTTACCTGGAATAACTGCATTCTACACTTATTGCTCATCTGTTTTAGGTCTAATCTCACCATGTTCTTCACCTGTTGCAGGCAAGGTAACGACAACTGAAGCTATTATAACTGACTCAACTTTGATGACGGTTCCTCTTAGCGCAATTGTCACTCCTCCACCTAGTGACACATCCTTACTTATCGTTATGAAACATGGGTCACAGAATGCTAAAATCAGGGCATTTTCTGATTTGGAGGATGTTGACTACACCTTTACCGATGATTCCGAGGTTTTAGAAATAGATGAAAGCCTAGGAGATACCGCTAAAGATTGGGGGAAGAAGAAAGCCAAGTCCTCGTCATCTTTGAAGCGAAAAAGTGTAAAGCGCAGTGCTCAGAAGAGAGGAGTTATTACTTTGTCTTCCCAGGAAAGTCCTAGTGGTGCGACAGATACCTCTCTTCCTTCCAACAAACCATCTTTGAGGTCTGGTGACAAGAAGAAGAAGTAGCACTCAAGATCAGCTTGTTTTACTTTTTTCTTTCTCCTTTTATGCATCTCATTTAGATTGGTTGTATATGCGAGTGCCGATCCTCGTTTATTACTCTATGTCTGAAATTTTTGTACTTGTGATTATGTGATTGACTTGTGTTGTCACTGATGTAATGAAACTGTGTCCTGTGTTCTGCTTATTGTACTTAAGCTCTTTACTTTAGCTTCAATGTACTTTCTTGTTTTGCACTCCACACTTGTTTATTTACAAATTTACAAGTCTTCTGTATCATAAGTTCTTTGTTGTTGCAATGTCTGATGCTATAATGACCATATGGTATGTTCTATACAAAATGGTTTTTCTAGCTGTAGCTATATTTCTTTCATACCACAAATCATTACTAGCCAGATCTACATGATCAACTTCATTGAATTCTTTTTTTTTTTTGACTGAGGCGACACTTAAGACTTCTTTTCTATGAGTAACCACTTTTTGTGTTTACTACTGTGTTGAAGTCTTCGAGTTTGCCTTAGCCATTTTAAGAGATTCAACTTTGTTGATCGGAGTAGTCCTTACAGCCCCAAAGCCTTCTTGTTTGGTGTAAAGTTGTGACGAGCTTATGGTATGCTTTAGTGAGTATTATTGATTTATCTTAATGCAGTGGTGATGCCCCCATACCAAAGTTCGTCACAGATTTTTATAGGTTTGGTGTGATCGACCATATTTAGATTCTCTTGGTTATGATTAAAACACCGAGAATTCCTGCTATAGTGGCTAAGTCTTTTGCTTTTACCATCACATTCGTGATTTCCTAGTTCGCTCATGACCCAAGGATTTTTAACTTAGTTGATGAAACTCATGCCTTTAATGAAAGTGGATTTTTGTTTTTGTGCCCCTGCTTGAGAGGTCTTATATTTTTGGGCCCAATGCTTATCTTTTTCTGACTAGTTAATTCAGACATAGGAGATACTCACTAAGCTAATGTATTCTAGCATCGGTGATTTCATTGGGTGCCTTCTAAGAGATCTTTGAAATCCGTTATTTGCTGTGCCCGAATAATTTAGGCACTTGTCGAATTTGTTGGACGCCCTCGAAGAGGTTTTTTGACCAATGTTCTTCACATTTGGGATGACCAAATGTTATGCAATCGATTGGATGCTTCCGAAGAGGTCTCTTGAATCTGCCGATCGACGAGTCCGAAATAATTGGACTTTAACCTAGTCGGACGCCCCCATAGAGGTCTTGGAAACCCAATGTTTGTCACAATCGGACCAGGTAATTCCTAGTGCTAAC
This sequence comes from Allium sativum, assembly GCA_030737875.1. Lineage (NCBI taxonomy): Eukaryota > Viridiplantae > Streptophyta > Magnoliopsida > Asparagales > Amaryllidaceae > Allium > Allium sativum. The sequence continues at coordinate 941,699,118 of CM060916.1, read as the reverse complement.
GATCAATTTGGGTGCCCCCAAAGAGGTCTTTTGCCCTCGAAAGGGGTCTTTTGGGGCCTGTTAATCGTTGAGTCTGTGATCATCAGACACTAACAAACTAATCAGGTGCCTCCGAAGAGGTCTTTGTAATCCGCTGATTATCGAGTTTGTGATCAGCAGACCCTAACAAACTGATCGGGCGCCTCAAAGAGGTCTTTAATTACCTTCATTATGAAAGGCTTGGTCATTGCGCAGTTCCACGGGGCAGACGCCATTACCATTACCAGATGCCTGTCATAACAAGCTATCCTAGTATGGAGATAGGGCCGTTAATCTCCCTTTTTAGGAGTTCCCCCTTTGGAGAAACTTGCAATTTTCTTGTATTTAGACCTAACGTTACTCCGTGTAACTGTCTGAGTTTTTCTGGTCCTCATCCTCCCTTGCAAGATGGTGCTTCACATCTTTGTATTTACTGCGAATGATGTTTATGGCACTCGTTGTTTAAGCTGTCCCTATTGGGATTTGCTGTAGAGGCCACTAGATTTTGTTCAGGTTGTTAGTAGGCAATCGTTCGATGGCCTGTAATCAAAAATCATTTTTAGCAACTTTGAATAATCAAACAAAAGTCTGCATGTAAAAAACATTTAGGTAGGCAACTTTACTTCTTCATTCGTGTGTACACGAAGTTTAACTATAGTGCGCTGGAAGTATTTACAACTTTTATTGAAACATGAATGAAAAGTTAAGTGTAGTAATGTCGTAGATGAATGTTGTTCCACGCCCTTGGGATTATTGCTCCATTTATTGTCTCCAATTTGAAAGTGTCGTCAAGGAGTATCTGACTTATAACAAATAGTCCTTTCCAGTTAGGTCTGAAAACTCCTGTCCCAGTCATTATATTTTTCAATACCAGATCTCCCACTCCAAAGTTTCTCTGTCTGACTTTCGAATTGAAGTACCTAGCAACCCTCCTCTGATGGGCAACGACTCTAAGTTCTTCTTCAGTTCTCCTTTCCTCAGTTAGGTCAAGTGCTTCAAGCTGTAGTTTCTCATTATCTACCTTACATAAAGATTTCATGAAAGGGTGTTGTATTTTATTTGTTTATGCATGAGTTAACTTTGTGTCATTGAGCTACATTGATTTTTTGAACTTGGTTTTGTGTTTGCTTCCTTAAAAGAAAAACTTTGGGTTTGTTGCATTAGGTTGGTAGTGACGTGAGTTGCTTTTCCCTTGGTAGTGTTTGTGCTGAGTTTTGAGTTTTAAAATTTGCATCTTGTCATATATATTTATCGAAAAATGAATTCAACTTCGATTTTATCTTGCTTTATTTATCTTAGTTTTTTTGCTATGAGGTTTTTTTTGCGTTTCTTCCCTTCCTAAAAAAAGGGGAGAAAGAAACAATTTCAAGTCGTGTTATGTGGGTAGATTTGGGTTGCATCTCTTGGTCCAATTATTGTGCTTGAAATCGAAGTTATGTAGCTACTTTTAGTTCTCGTGTCCATTCATTTGTCGTCTCCTTTAGTACCAAGAAAGGTGAGTTTATCTCACACTTGACTTACATTTTCATGCATATTAAATTCAATACAAATGAATTATTGTGAAATGTGTAGAATTGCTAGTAGAAATCATTTTATTTTGTATATACACTTTTCATATATAATACTTTATGACATGACCTATATGTGACACGTAGGTGCATGGATGATATGTGATTTATGATGCGGTGATATTAAGGCTATGTGATAATTTAACTATCTTTATTTATGCTGCTCAGTGCCATAAATTTTAAAAAATCACTTAGGGTTGAAATGATACATACCTGAACCATTGCATAGATTTAATAATTGAACTAAATCAATTTGGGATGCGGGTTGAAATGATATATACCCGAGACTCAAATTTTACTCATGGATTGGAATGATACATATCCATATTACTTGGCCTAGGTAGAAAACTTTGTACGGTCATTATTGTCTATTTTGAAAATTATTTTCTAAATGTATATTTTGTTTTATTGAAGTTATTTAAATATTTTAATTATAAATTTATTTAAAAATTTAAATTATTTTATAAGTAATTTGATAATCTTCTTTTATAGTTTATATTATTTAAATTTTAAAAATAACATATATAGTTTTATAAAAGAAAATATATATTTTCTTAATACTTTAATTAGATAGTTTTAAAAGAGAAGTATAATGTTTAGTTGCAACTTAATTTGTTTAAAGATTTCACTGGAATGGAATTTACCAAATTAAGTTAAATGATTTTCTAGTTGTGATTTAGAAAATTTATGAAATGGGTTATATTGATTTTTTATAATTATAAAACTTAATGAATTGATTTGGTTAAAAAATATGAAGCTAAATAAATTAATTTGACAATAATTTATTAAGTAAATGTTTTGCAAATAAATATAATTGAAGTTAAATATTTGGAATTAGTGAAATTTGGAAAGTGAGCATGAATTGATCTAAAACTATTAAAACATAATTTAATGATAAATTTGAAATGAATTGGAAGGACATGATTTAAGTAATATAATCCAAAAACAACTCGAATACTACGGTAAAAAAAATGGAATTAAACTTTGTGTTTAAAGTTTAAATTGATTTGAGTTAGAAATCTGAATTGATAATAAGTCAAAATTTTGAATTATTGATATTTTGATTCTAATTGGTTTATTATTATTTTAAATTATTATTTATAACAAACTATTTTACTTAAACTAATTTTTCTTATTAAATGTCATCCTAACTATTATTTTATGACTATCTAATTTCGATTGCTTTATCTAGTAAGTTTATATAACTGTTTTTAATTAATAAACTATCTTATATGTTTTAACTATTATAACTTTTGTAACTATTTTAACAAAACTCTTTTTTATCAATCTATTTTTTATTAAACTAATTTTTTATATATTTCTAAACTATTTTAAATTTAAACAATTTTTGAATATATTTTATTAATAGTAAAGTCTTTTCCAGTCCATGCTATCAAATCTGGAATGTCTGATATAAAGTTTTGAATAACAATATTCATGTAATTGAAATTTGAAATAAAAAAGTAATTCTTGTTTACAAACTATTTGCAAACATGAATTTGGAAGTTGAATGAAATCATTAATGAATTAATTGAGAATTGATTTATAACTTTGAAATATTTGAACTTAATTATTTAAAGATAAACCAATAATTGTGATATTTAATTCGTGGTATTTTAATTATGATTTCAAATATAAATTACCTTGGTGTGAAATAAGCGTTTGGTTGTTAAAGAGATCGGGGACAGATATTGTCATACGCTCTATCAATACCGGGAACCACTTTGACAACTGTGCACATGGTAGGGAACCCCAAATGAAGTGGTTGGCTTGGCAAAATCTATTGGAATTAAATAAGAGAACGATGATGGATAACCTTAACTTTCGAGTCATAATTAAAATGACTAAAACATGAGCCATACCCTGGCCAAGTGAGGCCGCTCTTCCCATTGGACATGTAACAACCCAGAATTTTGACGATAGATTAGTTATTTAATTAAATTTTAAAAATAGGAATTTATGCAAACATTGTAATTTGACCATGAAACTTTAATCGATGCATTCGTCTCAGAATTTTGGTCAACTTTCATGTTTGGACTTTCGCGAACGGAGACCGTACAAAAAAGTTACGGATGAAATACGAAAAACGGACAGAAATAAATAGAATAAATAATATATGCCTTCCTATATATATCCAACTCTCATTTGGCATTTCGGCCAGAAGGCGATCGACTGCTCCTCGGGAGGGTGTCGACTGCTTCGAGCCTGAAATGCGCAATGACGGCTAGGTTTTGATGGGTATTTTCGCTATAATACATAAAATAAACGGAAGGATGTTTATTTAAATAAATCTAATGGTTCATGGCCAATTTCACTCCTATAATGGGGTTAGGTCTCACTCTTCTCTACACAAATCTGTAGGCAGCAGCAAAGCTCTGTCATTTCCATTTCTCGACCAATCAAATTTCTTTATTAAAAATATATTCATATACAATCAATCAAATACAAATCATAAAGAATTGAAAGGGATTAAGATCTAATGGAAAGGAGTACGAATTAACGTCTAAAGAGGTTCTACATCAGATTCTCCCCTCTCTTCCTATTTTCTTGCAAATTTACAGATCTGAAAGTATATCCTTTTAGAATAATTGTAGATCTGTAAGAATTTGGGAATCGTAGGCCAAAAATATTATTCAGATTATTTGGATGCTTTCAGGTGAGTTGGAAATTTACATACTATTAACGATATTTTTCACCAACACTGGAGATAGGTCTACGGAAGTGGACCTAAGGGGAAAATGGGTTTATTTAGCTTTCACGAGTCTGAGTCAGTTCACCATTTCCTAGATATCAAGGTTTCCGAGCCCAAAAGATTAGTTACTCTTCCCTTAATGGGGTGAGCATCATGCTTAAGCAACTCAAGAACCAACAGTTATCTTGGGATAATGGTTCCATAAACACAACCCTCGATAAAGAGGCTAAACGGCTTGTATGAGGGGTTCTGCAAGAACTCTGCGGAAGGGTCTAAATTCTTGTGGGAACCCGCGACCGTGTAGGGAGGTTATAATAGGTTGTGTAGGAAATAACTAAGAAATCACATAAGAAACTCATGAGAAAATATGCTAAGTATCAATTCACTCTTTTATTGATCTTTGATTTGGAGTACATGAGCGATTACAATAGAAATCCCCAAATTGATTTACAAATTAGGGTTTACACTAGAGAAAAGAGTATAAGAATTAGAAATGAGAAATTGGTCCTCAAAATGAGACCCCTAGGGTCTTATTTATAGACAAATCGAGGCCACTTTTCCTATTGGCCAGTAGAAGCTTCTATAGGCCGCTTTTCCATTTAGTTCCAGAAATTTTAGCTCTCGGCCAACTTTCCTTCGGTTCTGACGGTCTTGCTCATGGCTTTTAAAGGAGCCAGTTCTGGCTCTTGGGTGGAAAGTCCCGGTCTTTGGAGTCGTTTTCTTATGCCATGTCTGCCCTATTTGTATTGCTTCTAAGCCTAGCGGTGTGAATAGCCTTTGGAAGGTTTCGGCTTTCAGATGTGGGCTTCCGGTCATGGATTCTTGGTTTTTCTATTTTGTGGAGCTTGCCTTCATGGTTCAAGTGAATGGTTGTCAGGTCCGCCTCCGTTATCGGTATCGACACTAAGAAAATTAGTGTGGATAGCTTGTCCCTCCTTGAGGTTCCAGTTTTTCTTTCGGTAGAGTTCTGAAGTGTTTCTTGGCTTTCCGGAGGTTGGCTTCCGGTGCTTTATTTGTAGCTTACTAGAGTAACCTCTCGGTAACCATCTAATGGGGGTCTCGGTAGCTAGTTCTTAGACAATTCTCTTATGCTTCAATTTCTGTACCCTACATGCTTTCTCCTCTTGATGTATTGGTACTAAGAAAGTTAATACTGATACCCCTTACGTCCTTCTAGGTTTCGATTTGTAGGATTCCTAGTCTCTCACCATTGGCTTCCGGTTTTGGGTGACCTTCCGTTGTTTACCCATTGTGTTGGAATCATCCTGCCGTACCCTTTCTTTGTATAGGTTTTGATTTCTTTTCTTCAGTGATGGTGTCGGTTGCGAAGCTCTTGGATAGTTCCCTTATGCTTCCGGCTCTACCTTGTGCTTGGCTTATACTCACGGTAGATTCCTTTAAGCTGGTGACGGTCCGTTACCCCTTCAACACTAGCCTGTTTCGGTGCTTAATTTTAGTAGTAACATTTGCCTCTCCCTTTGTGAATGGGTGATTTCGACTTTTCTGGTCAAACTCCTCTTGATTTTGATGTTGTACGATTCTGATCCTGTAGGGTTTCCTACTTTTCGCCTTTTTAAGTTAGATCTGGTTCGTTAATTAGACATTATTTATGCGGTTGGGATTAAAAGTGCACCTTTTGTTAGATGTTCCTTCTTCTTCATCTTCCTTTCTACACAACACATTGCTCAAACAAGGTTATTGTTCATCAAAATATCTCAGGTTCTTTTAGGGTTTCAAACTCGATTCTTTGCAAGTATTTTTAATCCAATCATAGGCGTAAGTTCGCATCATGCCTTTAACCTGCTTTAAGAAATTAATCAGAATTCAACATATCTAATGCTATTTAATCCTTGCTGATATTTAGGATGACGCCCAATGGCGGACCCAATTAGCTATATCTTTTCCCATATATTTTTGGGGTCTAAAATGCTAAATTACATATAGATGGTTGTTTTTGTCAATAAACAACACACTTAGCTGTCGATACGAGTGAACCCCACATCTTAGTTAGCTTTCGATTTTGCCGTAACCAAGGCTCATGTTTATTTGGCTTCCGACCCAATGAATACCGGTTTAGGGGCGGAAATGATGTCACAAGCTTTATCTCCTCTCGGCCTAAGTGCCGGCAAAATTCGAAGCTTTTAAATAAAACATTTTGGCTTGGAGTCCACTTGTATTAGGCTTCGAGACGAATTAGACTTTTGGTAATAATCTGACTAATTGTATCATACCAAAGGCCTAGTTGTCCTCCCGCACACGTGGTTTATGCATAAGCCTTGTTAATATTAATTCTCAAAGCCAGTTTTGGTATTTGTTGGATCAAATCCAAAACATTAGCAAGCTTCTATGTTACTTATCTACACGTGGCTTGTGTGTACTTTTATTAAAAGAAAAAGAAACTAAGTCATATATTATGGTATGATATCACCTTGCAGGATCATGTTTGAGGCTCAACAGTCCGGTAGCTCCAAGCCAGGCGGACCCATCAAACCCCATCCAAAGAAGGCTCCCCTTCCTCAACGTTCTTTCGTCAATACCCAAGAGGAAGTAAGTGCTATACTTAGAGGTTTTGGTATGACTAATACTGACGCCCTTCCTTCTTCTTCACAAGATACCATTCAGAATCCACCAGAAAGGTACTTTGCCTATACTGCCATTCATATCTGGCATGGAGGTTTCTTCCCTTTCGCGGAGTTTCTTCTTAGGTTCTTGCGTCTCTTGGGGGACCCATTCAACTTTCACCGAATACGTATACTCTTCTTTTATGCTTAAGATCCTAGCGCTTGAGTCGTGCCAAAATTCTCTTAATGGTAATTCCCTGCAGTTCCTACTTCGTTTAGACAAAGTGTCTTACTCACTCATTCTTCATCCTAGCCCTCTTTTTAGCCTTCATCCCCAAAAATGTGGAGCTTGAGGCAAGGGAGGTCCAAGTTATTGATTCCCTTGGCAGGGTTCCCGAGGGACTGAGGTAGCGTTCTGTTCTATTGACTTTGGATAGCTTCCGTAAACATGCTTTCTTGTCTCCTGGACAAAAGATTCAGGGGTAGCATCCAATCCACTTTCCGGGTGCTACAAGCTTGTCTCCTGGTTCTGATGACTTTAATCTCTCATCTCCTTTATCCCGGGTTCTGGTGACCCAGTTATCCCAGGCATCGATGTATGCCTTGTTCCGGCCTTTTTTGCAAATAAAAGACCATCTTCGCCTGCCGATGCCGATTCCTCTAAGAGATGTAAAGATGAAAATTTTGTATCCTACTCCCCTGGTGAGAGAACTGTTGCTTTGCCTTGTGGTCAACCGTCGTTCAATCCTATCGTTCCATTTTTCAACAATGCCCCCAACGTGGATTCTTCTCCAACTGATACGATATGAAGTGACTTTGTTGCAGGCTTTCTAGTATCTGGCTCTCAGGAAGTTTTTTACTCGAGTGAACATGAGCTAACCTTACTCCCCTCTTATCTTTGTGATGGTCCTTTGAATCCTCCTTTGTCAACTTCTAACTTTGATGGTATCGTTAAATCTATTCTTCCTTCTGTTGACGTTTCCAATATACCAGAATCTACCCCTTTGAACTGGTCGGTTTTCTACCTTCGCCTCCTCAAGCAACAACTTTCGGTTTACGCTTCACTCTTTATAATTTCTTGTTATTCGTTTCCCGTATACAGGTTGACATTACCTTATTCTTTTTCAGGTATCCAAAGGTTGGCATATCTCTCGGATAATGGTTGCTTCATCGTCTCTTGATGTTGGTAAGCTCAAAGAAGAAAATGTTGTGTTAACTTCCAAGGTCCATGACCTAACTATGGCGAAGAGCAAAAGTGAGGAGACATGTGAGCAGTTGAGAATATCTCTTTGAACAGAAAGAGAGAACAACCGGGCTTTGGCTGTCAAAGTTTCGGCTTTTGAAAGCGAGCGGATGAATATACTGGCTGATATTACGGAGGAGCTGGGGGTAAAGAGAAAAGCATTTTCCACTGCTAAACGAATAATCTATGAATCCTAGGGTAGGATTTCTTCATTTTTGAAAGCACGTCTCCCAAACGTGGCGATGGAATATTATGAGAAGGCTCTTTTCCTAGCTTATTATGTTAACTTCAAAAAGTTTTCGAACATGGACTTCCCTTCTGTTCACCCTTCAATCAGGAGAAGGGTTATGGAAATAATAAATTTTGCCAAATAGTGTATTGAGGTTCCTAAGAAAAACAAGGTGAAGCTCGAGAATCTTTTGTTTATTGAGGAAATGCCGGAACAGAATCACATGATGAGGAAGAATCAGTGTTGGATGTTGGCAGTGATGATAGAGACAACCATAATGACGTACCTAACACCAGGTGCTGAGGTTGCCAGAGTACCAAAGCTGATGGCACATTTTCTTTGCCCGTTAGCCACGCTTTAGGCTTTAGGTATACGGATGTCGATTCTTCATGTTCCCTTATTACATCTGGTGTTGCTGTGTCTGATAAAGAGATGGTTTTCTCAGAACCTGATGAAAGGGATCAAACAGTGCAGCCTATTTCCCCAATTCCTCAGGTATAACTTTTTGCTCTTGTGTCACTTCCTTTCCTGAATGGGTTAGTTTGCTTTGTTTTGAAGCTTATTGACATTTATCAAACATCACGGTATGACTTCACACTACCATACGTGATCACTTGTTACTTCATTATTATGAAAAAACTCTGTTTATACTAATAACATTGTTTTCAAGGTCGATTTGCGTTCTTTCTCTAGGTTGAGGAGGGAATTTCTGGCAAAACCTCCCTATAAGTCCACTAGGAACACTTTTTAAAAGAACTTAAGCTTATCTATATGAAGTATCCCCACCTCTTTTTTAATTTCTTGCGAGACGATAGGGAGATGACACTAAAGAAACTTAGGGCTCACCACGCAAAGTTGATATGTAATATGAACGCAGAATGTAGTGGAAGGAATAATTAAACTGATGTGATTTTTGTTATTAACGTTCTCTGTATGGATGTTGGGTGACATCTATATTAATCTCTTTTGAATGAATATTGTTATGGTTTACTATTGTTAACTATTCCATGAAAATAAGTCTTATAAGCAGCAGCTTATATGTTTATAAAGCTGGAAAATTTGATCAAGAACCTTCCCCCTTCTGCCGAGAAAGATACGCGACTAACCTCAAGTTGGGGAAGACTTTTCAAAGGGCAATATTATTGATACTGATAACGGGTCTGTTTTGCTCGAGGAACTGTCTATAGAGCATTTGAACGAACAAGTAAATGTTTTAGAGGATCTATTAAGTCAGAAGGGTAAAACCATTCGTAAGCCAAAGAGAGAGGTAAAGGCAAATCACTCCATTTATTTTGACCAAGAAAAGGATGAGCTACTCCGCCAAATCTTTGATTTAGAAGTTGAACGTGACAATGCATTAACAGAATGCAAAGTTTGGGAATCTGTTCTTGGATGTACCAAAAAACCCTCTACGTCTAATTCTCTGTAAGTCTAAATTTTTTTTAAGGTTTCAGATTTTGAAATAAGCCATCACATGTGGAACTTTCCTCCTGGGTTAGATGATTCCCTTGTTAATAGGTGGTATCGGAAAGTTAAGGCCGATATGAAAAGTTTTTATGACAAAAAGTATAATGAGAACACACTCCGACGTATTGACTTTTGCACCTCCAAGGTTAAGCAACTACGAAAGGAAAAACACACTTTACGAAAGGATGCTCTTAGTTTGGAGAGGGAAAATTAAATTCTTTTTGTCGTGGGTAAGGCCTATAACCGAGCTTTGAAATTACAACATAAGCCCTCAGATGATCCACGTAAAATTTTGGAAAAATGGCAAAAGATCAACGAGCTTTTATGTACTGCAATTCGCCATGCTAACACTTCCCCCCTGTCTGAGGCTAAGGAGCTTTAGGAGAATGTACTAAGTAACTTTGATTGTCTGACTTTCTTTTGAATAACTAATGATTTTACCTTGTAAATTAATTTATAAATGAGATGGATATTTACTTAATATAAGAATCTTGTCTATGTTTCGCATAAATAATGGCAAGTTAAATGTAAGGGGTTTGAGGAACTTCACCGATTGAGAAGAAAGATTGTAACCTTAGTTTGAGGGCTTCTAAGTAGCAGAAATGTGATATCATCTTGGACATGGGCAGTCGATCCCTTCTCTAGGAATTAAGAATTTGAATCTAGTATCCCTGATTAGGGTGTTAAGGAAGGGAGGTCGAGAGCTCCCTTTCTGGCAGCAACAAGGCTTTGATCCTTCTTTTGGACTAGGGTGTAAGATTAGAACCCTGCTTCTAATAGAGCTTGGAATCAACCTAGATTTAGGTTATTAAGAGAATTAAATATCCTTTGTCGATAATAATTGAAATCTTGAACCAAATCAGACTCAGGTACTTAGATAGTACCGGGAATCCGACGCCGATACTAACTGAAATTTGCATCAACCCAATTTAGATATTAAGATAGGACCGGAAACCTACTTCCGGCAACAATTGGGATCCGAACTAACCCAGATTCAGGTATTAATAGAAGTTCTGAACTAACCCGGATTCGGGTAGAATTGAAAACTAGAGATTCCACTTTTGGTAATCATAGAAGTCCCGAACCAACTCAGATTCGGGAATTTAACAGAAGCCCAGAAACCCATTTTCGGTAGTATGTTTTGTTTCCCATTTTCGTTTTTGTAGAAGTAAAGGATGTACGTGCTTCCTGAGCCACTCTTCGGCCTTTTGGTTATCAAAGCAGAGGATGTACATGCTTTGTTGGCCACTCCCTGGGCCTGTACATCCGGTGTGCTTGGCTAGCTTATCCACAAGCAGGGCACAAGGACTTATCTGACCTCCCTTCAGGAGGCGCCTTATCCTGATCATCGTAGGTGATGATAAGGTCTTAGATGCTTAAAACGGGCCATCGTAGACACAGAATTAAGGCTTACTCTTTTGATGCTCTAATCTAACCATCATAGGCGGTGATAGAGGCTTATACTCCACCCTGACCAAGGGGTGCCCTATCCTGACCATCGTAACCGAAGATAGGGGTTTGCGTTTCCTTCTGCGGTTAACGCGTAATATAAGAAGAGGTAGGAAGTACTCTTCTGCGAGCAGAGGTAGGACATGCTTAGTTCATAGCAGAGGCAGGGCGTACTCTTCTACGAGTAGAGGTAGGGAGTGCTTATTAGATGCTCTATGATGACCATTTCTGGTATGGGTCGGAGGCATGTGTTTTTGATGCTTTAACTTGGCCCTTTTTGATTCGGGAGCGGAGAAAGGCTTACACATCACCTCCTCCAAGGGGTGCCTTGCCCTGGCCAACTCGGCGGTGACAAGGGTTTTTATCCATTTGGGGATTAACCTATCTTTGGTTATTTTGACTCTTAAGAGGTTTCCATACCCTTAGTCATGTAGATAATCCTTTTCCTAAGGACTTTCATTGGGCTTAGTTTGACCTTTTTACAAAGTCTTGTAGCTCGCCTTGATTGAGGAACTTGATGATCATTCCTTGATGGCTTTTCAATGGTTGGTTTCACATCCGTTTATCATATGATAATGACAGTAAAGCCCTCCCAATTTCCTTTCGTACTCGGGCTTTTTCTTTCCGGATGGCCAATAATTGAGCTCTTGTTGAGTTAGGAGGTAAATGTTCCCCATTGAGGTGGTAAGGTGGAATTCATTAAACATTCTGGGTATAAAGCTACTTCCTTGTTGTTAGAGTTTAGCCCTTTTGCTATTGAATTCTACCCTTGCATCTATATCCCTGATTCTTCTTTTCAAGGTGCCTTGAGATTGAAGCCTTATATATTTATCCCATTTGGAGGCAAAGTGCTTAAAATCCTTTATCATTTCTCAATTGAATACCATTCCTTTGGCTATCTCATAGATTACTTCTTTCATATCAGAGAAGTGGTTATATTCCCTTGGCGTAGAGTCATTTGGAGTGAACATCGATGTTTGTCCCACGTGGAAAGGGTTATCGTTCCAACAATCAAAATCGTATTGTTCTACTTCCTTTTTCCACTTGATTAATTGCAGAGCTTCCGTTCTTTACCTTTTTTCTTCCGTCACTCTTGGGTCAATAGTACTTGACATAGCCATTTGAGATCCCAAAGACTCTCGCCGGGACCTTTTACCCATAATCTTGCTTCTTCAAAGCTTAGTCAAAATTAGGACGAAATAACACAGCTATATATGAGGTAAGGTTAACCACAAGGTCGGAGGTTCAGGCCCTCCTTCTAGCGCCAAAATGTTAACTGTATTTTTCTTCAACACCGGAGATAGTTCTACGAAAGTGGACCTAAGTGAAAATGGGGTTATTTAGCTTTCACGAGTCTGAGTTAGTTCACCGTTTCCTAGATGTCAAGGTTTCCGATTCCGAAAGATTGGTTACTCTTTCCTTAATGGGGCAAGCATCACGCTTAAGCGACTCAAGAAACAACAGTTATCTTGGGACAAGGGTTCCCTAAACACAACCCTCGATAAAGAGGCTAAACGGCTTGTATGAAGGGGTTTTACAAGAACTCCGCGGAAGGGTCTAAATTCGAGTGGGAACTTGCGACCATGTAGGGAGGTTATAATAGGTTGTGTATGAAATAGCTAAGAAATCACATAAGAAACTCATGAGAAAATATGCTAAGTAATAATTCACTCTTTTATTGATCTTTGATTTGGAGTACATAAGCAATTACAATAGAAATCCCCAAATTGATTTAGGAATTAGGGTTTACTCTAGAGAAAAAGAGTATAAGAATGAGAAATGAGAAAGTGGTTCCCAAAGTTAGACCCTTAGGGTCTTATTCATAGACAAATTGGGGCCTTTTTGCTATTGGGCTAGCAGAAGCCTTTGTCGGCCGCTTTTCCCTTTGTTTCCGGAAGTTTTGGCTCTTGGCTGCCTTTCCTTTTGGTTCCGAAAGCCTTGCTTATGGCTTTTGAAGGTGCCGGTTCTGGCTCTCGGGCGGATGGTCCCGGTCTTTGGAGTCTTTTGTTGTTTCCATGTCTGTCTTCTTTGTATTGCTTTAAGCCTAGCAGTATGAATAGCCTTCATAAGGTTTCAACTTTCGGATGTGGGCTTCCGGTCATGGATTCTCGGTTTTGCTTTTTTGTGGAGCTTGCCTTCATGGATCAAGTGAATGGTTGCGGGGTCCGCCACCCCTGTCGGTATCGATACTAAGAAAATTAGTGTGGATATCTTGTCTCTCCTTAAGTTCCGTGTTTGCCTTTCAAGAGAGTTCTGAAGTGTTTATTGGCTTTCCGGTGGGTGGCTTCTAGTGCTTTATTTGTTGCTTACTAGAGTAATCTCTTGGTGACCGTCTAATGGGTGTTTCGGTAGCTAGTTCTCGGATAATTCTCTTATGCTTCAAATTTTGTGCCCTTTATGCTTTTGCCTCTTGACATATCGGTATTAAGCAAGTTAACACCGATAGCCCATTCGTCCTTTTAGGTTTCGGTTTATAGGATTCCTATTCTCTCTCCATTGGCTTCCGGTTTTGGGTGACCTTTCGTTGTTTACCCATTACATCGAAATCATCCCGCCATTACCCTTTCTTTGTATAGGTTTCGATTTCTTTTCTTCAGTGATGGTGTCGATTGCGAAGCTCTTGTATCGTTCCCTTATGCTTTTGGCTCTACCTTATGTTTGGCTTTTGCTCATGGATGATTCCTTTATGCTGGTGGTGGTCCGTTACTGCTTCACCGCCACCCTGCTTCGCTGCTTAACTTTAGTAGTAACACATTAAAGTTATAATAGCCTATTTATCTCATTTGAGTTAGATCTCAAAATAAATGCCTATTATCATCAAATTTGTTCATAATATTATTAAATTTGAATTGGCACCTATCAGATCTGCTAATAAATATTGTCAAAACTTGAAAATAGTGAATTGTGGTTAAGAATGATATTAATTGTAAGTTTGCTTAAATTGTTTATACATTGTTGGATAATATATTGTAGTTTGTAGTAAAACACTGTGGACTTGGAAATCAGTCCCAATAACACTGTTTAGATGTAGTTTTATTCCAAATCTCTAGTTTCAGTTTTGAATGATAAATTATGTGAATTTGATTAAAAAGATACAATGGTGAATTATGTCATTTTAATTTTATAAGAAATATGCATGTTTGTATTCAATGTTGTTTGGGTTTTGGCTTAATTGTTGTAAATATGTCGTTTTCCTCTTTTTGAATAAAAAGACTTTTTTTTGACTCACAAGGGATATGACAAAAAGATTTATAAAGGAAAAAGCTGTGTAAACGTTCACATAAATAAAATATACATATATGTGCGTAGTTTGCATTAACTATTCCACAATATACATAAACATGTATTTCTTGTGATTTGAAAATATGTTAATTCCAATAAATAAGGCATAATTTACAATAGTTATAGCTAACGGTCTTTTTATAAGATTTGGAACCTTAGGGCAAGATTGAATACGAAAAGGAATGTTTAGATATTGATTGTACTAAAATATTAAACTTAACAATAAATAATAATAAGAAAGATAACTACGTTGACCGTGCAAAATATAAATATAAATATATATGTGTATATATACAGTATTCGTCTGAATCTACATAAAACGATAAAATATACATTATACTGAATGTTTGAACAATGTTCGCTTATGGAATTATACATGTAAATGTAATCCATATTTAGTTAATATACTTATGGTGACTATTATAGAAATTAATGTGATCGGTTGCTATAAATAAAACCAAAAATGAATAAATAACCATTGTAAACAACATTGATTTGGGGAAAGTAAACTTAATAAGGGAATTAAGTCAAATGGTTATAATTCCTAGGATTCATTAGGATAAAGGTTTTAAACTCCAATTAGGAAATTCAATTCATAACCACATTGAGACACGAGGTTAGGCTCAACTTATGGTAGAAGTCTGCCCGGAACCGACCGTCAAATCCAACATCCATAAGTGGTCAGCTTAATGTGAGAGATCTGGTGCACAAATATATATATATATATAACAAATTATAAATAAATAAAATTAATAATGTCTATTTGGGTACAACAAATAGATATTTCGGTACTGATAAGGTAAGGATATCCATTGTGAAGTAATATCCTAGGAAAATTATGGTCGTTAGGCTCATAAATGACATTAATTGTAATCAACGGAAATAAAAAGGGAAATTAAAGATTTAGTGTTGCCTTAGGAAAATATAGCCGTTATGGTTATAAAGGGAAATAGACATATGAACATAAATAAATAAAATAAAAATGGGATACGGGTATTGATTGTTGTTTAAGTACTAAGTCCAATTAGGGAAATAATCAAATAAATATCCTAGGGTAAGGAGGATATAACTTTCCTTATTTATGTTAGTTTATTTAGAACCTATAATTAGAAGTTAGAGTTATACTTAGTAGGTTAACGATGTCAAACATTATTAAGCATAGGAACCCGTGAATACAAATCGTGTGCGCATAGTATTTCCGTAAAGATAAACTACATGGGAAAGACTTAATAACGTAACCCGCTTTATCCCAATAGGGAAAGGTATTAAAGGCTAATGGGGTACAAACTTAATAATCTTCCCATATAGTCCGCTTCCATGGGTCTTAAGTGGCTTAGGTCGAGGAGTCCACCTAGGAGTAGGTCTTGCAGTTTAGGGTCTTAAATGGCGTGTGTGTGTGGGGCTTACCTATACTTGGAACTAAAAACGTCAGATATGGCTACCTATCCTACGGGGAGCAGTAAGCGACTAAGGAGATTATCCAATAAGCTCAGCTAGATGGTATAGCAAGCGATAAAGTACCATCTCTCACCTTACACCGGGTATGGGTTAATGCGTGAATGACGGAAGCCTTATCTAGTACGGCCCCATAGCTAGTGCGCTCTAGTTCATGTTAACGTTGAATAAATTATCGAGGAATAATTAGTGACCAATAGGTCTGCCTAGGGTCTTAAGTGATCATAGAGAATCCAACCTAGTTATCATTAATAGTGAGGCATTAAATAATGAAGGATGCGCAAATGAATATATATATATATAGAGAGAGAGATATATATAAACTCCGTAATTAAGGGTCCACCCTCGATTAAATAACCAGCCATTCTGGTATTAAGGCTTCACAAATATGTACGTAAGTGTTCTATCTAGGTATTATACTTTGGGAATACTACTTTAGGAAGAGTAGCAGAGTCGTGCGTAAACATTTACAAGGTTAGGCTAGAATCACTAACCTTGGTAGGCACACATATTGGGTTGAATCAAACGAGATACATCTATGTATTATAGTCTGTGTTGTACATTTCCTGTTCACCAAAATCTAATTGTTCTGACCCCCCTCCTCATTACAACATCCCAGGTTTCCAAAGATGGTCGGGTACTCACAGGTGTTTTAGTTTGTGTAACGACCCAGATTTTTTTTAACATCAGAGTTGACTATATACATCATACGTCCAACCCAAATATCACGAAAATACGAGACATTTTTTTTTTTTAGAAGAAAGAGGTAGAAGAAGAACAGAAATAACAACACAGAATCTCACATCGCAGCGGAACAAAATATAATATATCACATCTTTGAAATACAAAATCTTAACTGTATAACATACACTTATCAGAGTACAACACTTACAACATAGCGGAACAAACTATAACTAGATAACGCTGAAGCCTCCTGCTCCAAGCTCTTCCAGTATATCTGTAAATTCCCGACTACTTGACTGCCCGTACAAATTTAGGCACCCAAGAGTTTAGGGAAAACAACAAAGTAAACTCCGGGTCAGTCATGGGACTGGTATGAGTAAACAGTTTAAAACAGTTTCAGAAAACTAAATGATATCTCATAAGACCACGCCGTATACACGGAACGGGTTTTTCCCTTATGAGAATCCAAACACTTGATTTATCTTTATATCAAAAATCTTTTGATATTATAATAATGTCTAAATCAAGTAGGTAACAATCTAGTGGAACGTTTGCATCTCACGTTCCACATATATATACAATCAAAAACCGCAAGCACGTATTGGGTAATGGATTTCTAACTATGACAAGGTATGGAATCACCTTCCGCTGGTATATCTCTAGAGGAGAATACACCGAGTTCAACAAGAACATCTTGCAACTCAGCCACACATGACCGACCACTCATTTCGCTTGAGTGTATCGAATGTATATCACCAACGATTGGGATCAGCAACCGTTTCCCGAATGGGTCAGCATCGACAATAGATTTTTAGAAGTAAATGAAACTCTAGATCAGGTGATTATACACCCTAATAGGTGCGACCTACATAGCCATGCTGCTTGCCCGATTTCTGTCATTTACCGGATGTTGAGGCTAGAAGTTACGCTTTATCATCACACCAGATTCACTTCGAATGTCACATCGTCAGATCCATCGAAAATCACTAATTGACGTCTACAACAGTACATTACGTGTCAGCTAAAAGAAGTTTCCTCCTCCGCTTCCACTCTTGGTACAGTTGAAGAAATCAATGTACGTGACCTTTCTGGAAATACTCTGTCAGACATTCATCCATACAAGTCACCCAGGAACAGGATGAACCGAAGGCACTATTTCTATTAATAGAAAAGTCCTTGCACTCTACTCCGTCTTCGATTATCTTTATATAATCTGATTCGCACGCTACTGCCGATATGGAGTGGTTCTTCGGATAATAATCCAACCGGTCTCTCCATATTGACAACGATGGTCAAAACTTCGATAGTCTGTGATTTAACTATCGAATAAAAACAAGTGTTTCGATAGTCGATGATTTAACTATCGAATAAAACAAGTGTTCATCCAAACATCCAACAATCACTGAACCTTTAATTAATATTCCATTAATTAAATCTCTTCTCTATTTCTTATCAATATTTGTTAACCAAATATTTTCAATAACCATATTGGCCTTATACGTTCTTTGGAAAACATTTCCGAATATCGCCTTCCTTTATTTTCTAAACTTTAGAAAATATATATTATTTATAATTGGAAAATATTCCAATTACTTATCTCTTTTCCGATCTCGTTTATTTCTATGCTTAGGAAACGTTCATTATTCTATTTTCAAGCTTTGCACATATTTGGGTTAAAACAGATGTTGTGTAAAACATCGTTACGACAACCCAAATACAGTATTTAACTAATTCTTATTCCACATTGATCTTCGAGCCTAAATCTTGCTATTTATCGGTATATCATGAAATCAACCAAGTTGGGGTATAATTACCTCTCAGACCTTGACTGAATAACATTTAACGTCAAAACAGACAAGACTACTTACTCGAATAATCAATACCATACAACTGATTATTCACCTTCAAACACATATACATTTTCTCTTTCTATTCTACTAGATTTTATTCTTATACTTCCTTTTTGATTATACTATTCTATTTCTAAGTTCGTTTTCTTATCGACTTCTATATATTTCGATACGTTGATTTCTACTATCAAATTATCTTAAAAATATTCTATCTCCTTAAATTCCCGGAAAAATTCGCCATAACCTCCTTTGTACCGGGAGCATCGGGAAATTTCAAATAGCTTTCCCGGTCCTTCTTATCTCAAAAAGAAAAAGAAAAAGCCAAGCGGCTTGCCGATACGGCGCATAAAATCTCATATGGAAATTAAATACGTACCTTTTTGTCGGGCACTCTATTTATTTCACTTCTATACTTTATTCCAAACCTGTCTCCTGTATGTCTATACCTGTCCAATCTATTTTAACTATACCAATCGTTTTAACTCAATTTGTTAATTAAATCTGTTACTTAACTTTTCAGTCTATTTCACCTTCATATTTGAACATGACATGTTCAAATATATTTTAACTGCATATTAACAAATTCTAATTATGCTTATACTCTCGTTTCCTTATCGACTTCTTATTCAAATTCCAATTCAATTCTATTTGAATTCTCTTTATTTAAACTTCATTTGAATTCTATTTTCAAATTCTATAGTTTAAAGTCCATTTGAATTCTATATTCAAATTCTATAGTTAAAAGTCCATTTGAATTTCTATATTCAAATTCTATAGTTAAAAGTCCATTTGAATTCCATATTCAAATCTATAGTTAAAAGTCCATTTGAATTCCATATTCAAATCTATTTCAATTCCTTATATTCAAAGTCCATTTGAATTCTCGGCATTATTTATAAACAACGTTTATAACTTTAATTCAAATCCCACCTTTCCATTTATAAACAACGTTTATAAATTCAATTCAAATCCCATATTTTCATTTATAAACAAAGTTTGTAAATTCGATTCAAATCCCATCTTTCTATTTATAAACAACGTTTATAAATTCGATTCAAATCCCATCTTTTCATTTATAAACAAAGTTTGTAAATTCGATTCAAATCCCATCTTTCTATTTATAAACAACGTTTATAAATTCGATTCAAATCCCATCTTTCTATTTATAAACAACGTTTATAAATTCGATATTCGTTCATATATATTCAAAACAAGTTAATGTTTTCTATAGTTCATTTAAAATTCAAATTCTATTTATAAAAATAGAATTCCCCTTTAAAATTTCAAATACCCTTTTCGATATTTTTATAAATAAATATTCAAGCCCAGGGATATTTTAAACAATCAAATCAACCAATTATTCAATCATTTGATTTTTAACACATCATATATGAATATATATGAAATCAAACAAACAACAAACAGACAATATATTTTTGAGGAATCCAGTTGGATTCCTCCAACCTGTTTTCCTGCATCCACAGACGTTAGCACATAAATAATACCTATCCTGCTTCGAGACAGGATATCGTGGTATAGAAGGTCATCCACTAATCATAGCGTGGGGCGTATAGGGTAATCATCCGCTATGGTACCGCGGGCATCCGCTAATGAAACTGCGGGAATCCAACCAATCAATCAACCCAATATATATATATATATATAATAGTCCTAAATAACTAATATATATTTTAAAACAATCAGACTAAACAGCATTCAAACAAGCAACAACAATTATTTTTAACTATATAAAAATAATTCTAAATAAATGGTGAGTGAGGTTTACTCACCTTTATTATTTTACTTGTTGAATATCCATTCTGATTCCATACAATCTCATCTAGCATTGACTTGAATTTGTTTCAACTTAATTCATCTCGAATGAATTACGCCTTTTCGGTTCTGTAGATTACTCGACCGACTACGAAGCGACTTAAAAAAGAACCACTTCACTCGGCCAGAAATAATGCTCCATTCTCTAAGGCATTCCGTCGAACACATTATTGTCATCAACACTTCAATGCCACAAAACCCTTCAGTCACCGCTTACTACTGTCGACCTCTCAGCGTTCAGCTACAGAGCTCCCTTAGACATCCCGCAACTCCACGACGTCCTCAACACACAGTTCGAATCCACATACATCGCACCCCATTCAGAACTTCCGGCGACCTTCCTAGTTCAACAACTAGTAACTCGAACGCCTCAGAACCATTTGAAACCGTGACCTACGATCAGCTCGACCCCTCCTTGAAATCGCGACACCCAACCAAGCACCCAGATCGACTTTACATCCGTTATCGCACCCTACAGAAACCCCAAACTCAAACAGTCTGAACTCTATCCTAATCGCGATGTCCAGACCTAGAACCAATGAACTCGCGATCGAACCTGGATCGAGTTCAGAGAACTTGCAACGGTGAATCGAACGAGGAGACCAAAATTTCATTTTGATTTCAAAAGCACGAGCGACCCCTTTTCTGCTGAAGCTTCGAATTGTTTTTGAGGCATGGAGGGGCTTTTAATTTCGATCGTAAGGAACTGAGGATGAAAGGCACGACTTTTATGAAGAAAGTTGTGGACTAAAGGAAGGCACGGGTTTCTTTTCATTTGTGGTAATAAAGGAAAGCAGGGGTTTTGTTTCTATCCACCAAAAGGAATGTATATTTAATTTAAATTTAAATTAAATTAAAAATTGTATCCCTAAAAATGAAATAACCATTGACTGCGAACTCCTTTCTGGAACCAACAAATGACATTCCTAAGGTAAAACCACTATTCTGAACCCACTGGGATAGGTCACGAAGTCTGATTCGATCATCTGTAGAAGATATTAATTTAATTCGATATAAATTAATTTCAAACCAATTTATTCTCCTTGAAAATAAATTAATATTATTAGCGTTATAAATTCAAAATAAAATTTCCTATTTATTTTATTTGAACTGCTATTAATTCAAATTAAAAATCTGAATGTAACTAAATCCATTTTCGTATTCTGACAATTTAATATATTCAATATTAAATCGAAATCGATTATTAAATCGTTAACATAATATAAAATTCCATTTATTTATCCACCCAATATTTAAAACTGTATTAAATATTCAAATCCAACTGACGGAATATCCGGGTCATTACATTCTTCCCTACTTAAAATAATTTCGTCCTCGAAATTGCTAAAGTAGAAAAAGTGCTACCAACCCATTAACCTTTCCAAAACTTATTTATGTTGATACTCAACATTTCAAACTTCCTTACGTAACTCTCTTTCGAATAAATCCCTATTCGATAACTCCTCCCTCCTAATAACTATATTCGATAATCTCTATTTCGAATAACTAGATTCGAAAACCTTTCTTCGAATAAACCATATTCGATTTACTCTATTCAATTTACTCTTATCAATTAACTCTATTGGATTTAACTCTTTTCGATTAACTCCATTTGACAAACACTATTGATTTACTCATTTCACTTAACTCCTTTCGAATAAACTATATTCGATAACTCCTTTTACTTTCTATTCGAATAACCATATTCGATTAACTCATTTTCTTTTATTCGAATAACTATATTCGATTAACTCATTTTCTTTTATTCGAATAACTATATTCGATTAACTCCATTCGCTTGACTCTAGATCGCAGCGATTACAATGGTTACGCCTGATTCCCTCAGGAAACATCCGACCGCCCTAGGCTATCTGCAGCCCTGCGAATTACGCTAGCAGTCGTACGAAATGGCAACTTATCCTGAGTAACTATGTTTGACCAACTCTATCTCAATAACTATATTCGATCAACTTTAATTGAATAACTAACATTCAATTAAATCCTAATTCGATTAACTATGTTCAATTAACTCTATCTGGTTAACTCTTAATTTGAATAACAAATATTCGATAAATTCTAATTGAATAACGAATATTCAATTAACTCTACGGATTAACCCTACTGATTAACTCTAACTGGTTAATTCTAACTCTAATCGATTTATTCTAACTCTAATCGACTTCTCCTATTCGAATAACTCCTATTGGATAATGTTTCTTCATTTATAAAGATTTACTTTTGGTAACGGTTCTTCACTTTATAAATGTTCTCTTTAATAACGTTACTTCACTTATACAAGTGTTGTGTACCCCTTCTATTTAAAACTATCGGTGTTAAAACCCAATATCTCTTCTCTATATAAGTTCAGACTTATATATTCCATTTATCGAATGATAAATATTAATTTAATTTATAAACTGTTATTTATAAATTAATCTTTTCTATTTATCTGTTAAAAACAGATTCCCATTTTCTATTCATCTTCTAAATATTCCTTTGATTAAATTCTATTTATTTAACAAATAAATATCTCATTTATAACATTCTATTTATCTTCTATAAATAAATATTTCCATTTAATCTATTTGTAAATGTTTTACAAATATTTCCTTTTAAATTCTATTTGTAAATGTTTTACAAATATTTCTCCTTCTATTTGTTTGCACATAACTTCCTTTGTATTTGTGTTACAAATATATTTCCTTTATTCACCCCCAATTCATATTTCATTCACATTGATTTTTACTCAATTTATTCATTTCGATCCATTTAACTTACTTAAGTTAAATTCAATTTCAATCATTCAAATTCCCATTAACTAGTTGCTAATTAACCGTTTTGCCTAGTTCACCCTTTTTATTTGAATATCACTTGTTCAAATATATGTCAACTTAATTATAACTAATCTAATTATATTTTCAACTCGAGTTATATATTCGATTTCGAATATAAATTCTCAATCGCTTTCGCTTGTCCAAAAACCCGATTTCGATTCAAATTTCCTTTAACTAATTATTCTCCAATTTAGTTAATTCTATTTAACCATTTAAAATATGATTTTTGTCTTAAAAATCATTTCACTAACTTCACTGGAGTTCATATTCATTTTATAACTCAAGTCTATATTTTCCTCATGGCCATTCGAATTTTATTTACTTTAAAAATCCTTTTACTTATATATATAAACCATTGTGGTTTTTAATGGTTTCTGGCGCTGCTTTTCTAAAAATTTGATTTTGACATAACTCAAAATCTATACGGCGAAATCTAGATTTTTCTCTTTCATTAGAAAACTATTGTTCAACCGGTCCCGACGATTCTTGTTTCACAGAATTCCGACTTCAATTGAGTTCTGTATACTAAATTGAAGTTCGAATCGCCAATTTACGAACTGCCGCGCTATGGCGAGCTCGTTTTAATTATATTTATAAATATAAACGTTTAGCCTTTGTTTATAATAAATTCAACTCCATTCTGATATATTTTTAATATATATCCAATCCATTTCATAATATTTCCGATCTATTTCACTACTATTTGAAATTCTATATATTTACAATATTCAAATTCCATTTGAATTTCTTTATTCCAACTCATTTGAATTTCCTTCTATTCAAAACCTATTTCAAATCCCTTATTCACATTCCACTTCAAATCCTTTATTCAATTTCTATTTAAATTCCTTTGTTCAATTTCAATTTGAAATCCTTCATTCAAATTCTATTTTAACTCCTTTGAATTTAAATTCTATTTTAACTCCTTTTGTTTTCTTTGAATTCTAATATTCAACCTCCACTTTATATTTTCTTTGAAATTCTACTTAACCATTTTCCATTTGAATTCTAATATTCAAATCTCTATTTGATTTTTCTTTATTCAAATCCATTTGAATTCCATTGAATTCAAATTCCATTTCAATTTTTCTTATACAATTTCTACTTGAATTTTCTTTATTCAAACTCATTTGAATTTCTTTGAATTCAAATTCTATTTCCCTTCTATTTGAATTATATATATATATTCAAATTCCTTTATTTTACTTCTATTTGAAATCTATATTCCAGTTCCCATTTCACTTCTATTTGAAATCTATATTCCCATTTTACATTTCAAAATTCCTCTGAAGTAATATAAATATATACATATATTTATATCTATCTCAAATTCAAAACATTTGAATTTTAAAACAACTTGTTTCTTTTCAAACAAATTTCCATCAAAACTTTTCTAAAGCAGCAATTCATCACTTAGAAACTCGAAAATGAACACTGATGATGTTGCGACCATCATAAGAATTATTTTCCAGCCACTGAATGAGTTCAGTGCTATATTTCTTTCAAAATCCATTTAGAAAAATATTTTCCAAACTCCCAGGATTTTAAATTCTGAATTCTGGTTGGAATTCAATTTCAATTCATCTTATTTGTATATTTGATTTCATATACAAATTCTATTGGTTATATATATAACTATTTCTGTTTTATAATCTAATTTGATTATAATCCTAACAATCAACTTAACTATTTAAAAACAATATCGTGTTCAATCTTCTGTTCAAGTGTTTATAAACTCCTATCGACATCGTGGCGTCCCACGATTCGACCAAAATTTATAATTCACTCAACAGACTAGTCAACACAATATAAAATAGTTTTTATATCAAATAACAAATACGCTCTCTCGTGTATATATACACTCAACTCATTCTAGGATACTACTGATCCTATCTCTAATGAGCACATTTCCACACAGCCTAGGTATTCGCTCAACCTAAGCTCTGATACCAACTGTAACGACCCAGATTTTTTTTAACATCAGAGTTGACTATATACATCATACGTCCAACCCAAATATCACGAAAATACGAGACATTTTTTTTTTAAGAAGAAAGAGGTAGAAGAAGAACAGAAATAACAACACAGAATCTCACATCGCAGCGGAACAAAATATAATATATCACATCTTTGAAATACAAAATCTTAACTGTATAACATACACTTATCAGAGTACAACACTTACAACATAGCGGAACAAACTATAACTAGATAACGCTGAAGCCTCCTGCTCCAAGCTCTTCCAGTATATCTGTAAATTCCCGACTACTTGACTGCCCGTACAAATTTAGGCACCCAAGAGTTTAGGGAAAACAACAAAGTAAACTCCGGGTCAGTCATGGGACTGGTATGAGTAAACAGTTTAAAACAGTTTTAGAAAACTAAATGATATCTCATAAGACCACGCCGTATACACGGAACGGGTTTTTCCCTTATGAGAATCCAAACACTTGATTTATCTTTATATCAAAACTCTTTTGATATTATAATAATGTCTAAATCAAGTAGGTAACAATCTAGTGGAACGTTTGCATCTCACGTTCCACATATATATACAATCAAAAACCGCAAGCACGTATTGGGTAATGGATTTCCAACTATGACAAGGTATGGAATCACCTTCCGCTGGTATATCTCTAGAGGAGAATACACCGAGTTCAACAAGAACATCTTGCAACTCAGCCACACATGACCGACCACTCATTTCGCTTGAGTGTATCGAATGTATATCACCAACGATTGGGATCAGCAACCGTTTCCCGAATGGGTCAGCATCGACAATAGATTTTTAGAAGTAAATGAAACTCTAGATCAGGTGATTATACACCCTAATAGGTGCGACCTACATAGCCATGCTGCTTGCCCGATTTCTGTCATTTACCGGATGTTGAGGCTAGAAGTTACGCTTTATCATCACACCAGATTCACTTCGAATGTCACATCGTCAGATCCATCGAAAATCACTAATTGACGTCTACAACAGTACATTACGTGTCAGCTAAAAGAAGTTTCCTCCTCCGCTTCCACTCTTGGTACAGTTGAAGAAATCAATGTACGTGACCTTTCTGGAAATACTCTGTCAGACATTCATCCATACAAGTCACCCAGGAACAGGATGAACCGAAGGCACTATTTCTATTAATAGAAAAGTCCTTGCACTCTACTCCGTCTTCGATTATCTTTATATAATCTGATTCGCACGCTACTGCCGATATGGAGTGGTTCTTCGGATAATAATCCAACCGGTCTCTCCATATTGACAACGATGGTCAAAACTTCGATAGTCTGTGATTTAACTATCGAATAAAAACAAGTGTTTCGATAGTCGATGATTTAACTATCGAATAAAACAAGTGTTCATCCAAACATCCAACAATCACTGAACCTTTAATTAATATTCCATTAATTAAATCTCTTCTCTATTTCTTATCAATATTTGTTAACCAAATATTTTCAATAACCATATTGGCCTTATACGTTCTTTGGAAAACATTTCCGAATATCGCCTTCCTTTATTTTCTAAACTTTAGAAAATATATATTATTTATAATTGGAAAATATTCCAATTACTTATCTCTTTTCCGATCTCGTTTATTTCTATGCTTAGGAAACGTTCATTATTCTATTTTCAAGCTTTGCACATATTTGGGTTAAAACAGATGTTGTGTAAAACATCGTTACGACAACCCAAATACAGTATTTAACTAATTCTTATTCCACATTGATCTTCGAGCCTAAATCTTGCTATTTATCGGTATATCATGAAATCAACCAAGTTGGGGTATAATTACCTCTCAGACCTTGACTGAATAACATTTAACGTCAAAACAGACAAGACTACTTACTCGAATAATCAATACCATACAACTGATTATTCACCTTCAAACACATATACATTTTCTCTTTCTATTCTACTAGATTTTATTCTTATACTTCCTTTTTGATTATACTATTCTATTTCTAAGTTCGTTTTCTTATCGACTTCTATATATTTCGATACGTTGATTTCTACTATCAAATTATCTTAAAAATATTCTATCTCCTTAAATTCCCGGAAAAATTCGCCATAACCTCCTTTGTACCGGGAGCATCGGGAAATTTCAAATAGCTTTCCCGGTCCTTCTTATCTCAAAAAGAAAAAGAAAAAGCCAAGCGGCTTGCCGATACGGCGCATAAAATCTCATATGGAAATTAAATACGTACCTTTTTGTCGGGCACTCTATTTATTTCACTTCTATACTTTATTCCAAACCTGTCTCCTGTATGTCTATACCTGTCCAATCTATTTTAACTATACCAATCGTTTTAACTCAATTTGTTAATTAAATCTGTTACTTAACTTTTCAGTCTATTTCACCTTCATATTTGAACATGACATGTTCAAATATATTTTAACTGCATATTAACAAATTCTAATTATGCTTATACTCTCGTTTCCTTATCGACTTCTTATTCAAATTCCAATTCAATTCTATTTGAATTCTCTTTATTTAAACTTCATTTGAATTCTATTTTCAAATTCTATAGTTTAAAGTCCATTTGAATTCTATATTCAAATTCTATAGTTAAAAGTCCATTTGAATTTCTATATTCAAATTCTATAGTTAAAAGTCCATTTGAATTCCATATTCAAATCTATAGTTAAAAGTCCATTTGAATTCCATATTCAAATCTATTTCAATTCCTTATATTCAAAGTCCATTTGAATTCTCGGCATTATTTATAAACAACGTTTATAACTTCAATTCAAATCCCACCTTTCCATTTATAAACAACGTTTATAAATTCAATTCAAATCCCATATTTTCATTTATAAACAAAGTTTGTAAATTCGATTCAAATCCCATCTTTCTATTTATAAACAACGTTTATAAATTCGATTCAAATCCCATCTTTTCATTTATAAACAAAGTTTGTAAATTCGATTCAAATCCCATCTTTCTATTTATAAACAACGTTTATAAATTCGATTCAAATCCCATCTTTCTATTTATAAACAACGTTTATAAATTCGATATTCGTTCATATATATTCAAAACAAGTTAATGTTTTCTATAGTTCATTTAAAATTCAAATTCTATTTATAAAAATAGAATTCCCCTTTAAAATTTCAAATACCCTTTTCGATATTTTTATAAATAAATATTCAAGCCCAGGGATATTTTAAACAATCAAATCAACCAATTATTCAATCATTTGATTTTTAACACATCATATATGAATATATATGAAATCAAACAAACAACAAACAGACAATATATTTTTGAGGAATCCAGTTGGATTCCTCCAACCTGTTTTCCTGCATCCACAGACGTTAGCACATAAATAATACCTATCCTGCTTCGAGACAGGATATCGTGGTATAGAAGGTCATCCACTAATCATAGCGTGGGGCGTATAGGGTAATCATCCGCTATGGTACCGCGGGCATCCGCTAATGAAACTGCGGGAATCCAACCAATCAATCAACCCAATATATATATATATATAATAGTCCTAAATAACTAATATATATTTTAAAACAATCAGACTAAACAGCATTCAAACAAGCAACAACAATTATTTTTAACTATATAAAAATAATTCTAAATAAATGGTGAGTGAGGTTTACTCACCTTTATTATTTTACTTGTTGAATATCCATTCTGATTCCATACAATCTCATCTAGCATTGACTTGAATTTGTTTCAACTTAATTCATCTCGAATGAATTACGCCTTTTCGGTTCTGTAGATTACTCGACCGACTACGAAGCGACTTCAAAAAGAACCACTTCACTCGGCCAGAAATAATGCTCCATTCTCTAAGGCATTCCGTCGAACACATTATTGTCATCAACACTTCAATGCCACAAAACCCTTCAGTCACCGCTTACTACTGTCGACCTCTCAGCGTTCAGCTACAGAGCTCCCTTAGACATCCCGCAACTCCACGACGTCCTCAACACACAGTTCGAATCCACATACATCGCACCCCATTCAGAACTTCCGGCGACCTTCCTAGTTCAACAACTAGTAACTCGAACGCCTCAGAACCATTTGAAACCGTGACCTACGATCAGCTCGACCCCTCCTTGAAATCGCGACACCCAACCAAGCACCCAGATCGACTTTACATCCGTTATCGCACCCTACAGAAACCCCAAACTCAAACAGTCTGAACTCTATCCTAATCGCGATGTCCAGACCTAGAACCAATGAACTCGCGATCGAACCTGGATCGAGTTCAGAGAACTTGCAACGGTGAATCGAACGAGGAGACCAAATTTTCATTTTGATTTCAAAAGCACGAGCGACCCCTTTTCTGCTGAAGCTTCGAATTGTTTTTGAGGCATGGAGGGGCTTTTAATTTCGATCGTAAGGAACTGAGGATGAAAGGCACGACTTTTATGAAGAAAGTTGTGGACTAAAGGAAGGCACGGGTTTCTTTTCATTTGTGGTAATAAAGGAAAGCAGGGGTTTTGTTTCTATCCACCAAAAGGAATGTATATTTAATTTAAATTTAAATTAAATTAAAAATTGTATCCCTAAAAATGAAATAACCATTGACTGCGAACTCCTTTCTGGAACCAACAAATGACATTCCTAAGGTAAAACCACTATTCTGAACCCACTGGGATAGGTCACGAAGTCTGATTCGATCATCTGTAGAAGATATTAATTTAATTCGATATAAATTAATTTCAAACCAATTTATTCTCCTTGAAAATAAATTAATATTATTAGCGTTATAAATTCAAAATAAAATTTCCTATTTATTTTATTTGAACTGCTATTAATTCAAATTAAAAATCTGAATGTAACTAAATCCATTTTCGTATTCTGACAATTTAATATATTCAATATTAAATCGAAATCGATTATTAAATCGTTAACATAATATAAAATTCCATTTATTTATCCACCCAATATTTAAAACTGTATTAAATATTCAAATCCAACTGACGGAATATCCGGGTCATTACAGTTTGGGTTTCGGTTTTCATTCTCTCTCATGCTCAATATTGGCAAAGTGACTTTCTTTAAAAAGTTAGTCACTTGAGTTAATACTAGTCTATCCTATTTTGTTTCCACTGTGAGTTACCTTATAGTACTGTGATTATGCTTATGCTCATTTATTTGCGGGTATCAGATTTACACGCTCCGTGCTTGGATGTGTTCGAGTTTCAATTTTTGTCGAAATTTGGGCATAAAAAAGTGTCGGGTGTTACAGGACACGCTTCTTCGATACTATATCTTTTACTTTGTGATTGATTGTTGGCCACCCTTGATTATGGGAGTGTTGTTCGAGGTGGCGGTAGTTGCGACTATGTGTTACTATTAGCCTAGTTCCACTATCTGGTAAAATCCTACCGTTGGTTATACCCTCGATGCCTTGTCATATTATCCTGATTGATCCTCCTACGAATTTGATTTGTACCATACTTATGGAGTTCCCTCTGATAACCATTAGTTTACGGTGTACTTTACGGTATCTGTATAGACTACGGTATCATAAACTGTGTAAGAGTAAAAATGTAATCCCACGTATGCTATTTTGATATTTTACTTTACTGAATAGACACTATTATAATAGTGCATTATATTAGATGATATCTAGTTTAACAAATCCATAAAGAATGGAATCCCAAATATTTTTTAAGTTATTCGTGCATTTCTGCAACATTTCACTTGAGTTTATTTACTTTCATTAGAATGCTAGTCCTAGTGTTTTGCTTTTTTGCATTATTGATCTACAATGTTGTTATTTCACCTTTCGGAGTTGGAGACTTATCGAAGTCCTTATCTCTTTCCATTTATGTCAGTTATTTCTTTTGTATTAGAAATCCTTGTATTCAGACTTCCGCTGTATTCGATTCTGTAACTCTAGTATTATGTATAAGTTTGAGATTTTTTATTTAGTAGCTTCATGAACTACTACTGTATTTATTTATTCTACTGCTAGATATTCTGGTTATCTGTGCTTGTATCTGTCTGTGATTTTATGATGATTTTATATTTAAACCACATAGTTATAATAGTCAATTGTTTCTAACAATTTGAGTTGTTTTGTTATCAACTTAAGCGGTAAGAAAAAACAAGTCCTAATTCAAAATTATCACAAATTTTCTTATCGATTTCCAAAAATATGAAATATTATTAGTAGAAATAGATTTCTAATTTGGATGCATCATCGTACCATTAATTCAAAATTATTTCTTTCCGACTTTAGTTTTCATTGTTTTTATTAAATTCATTAAATTCTCATATTCATTTTCGTAATAAATGTATTTAATTTATGTAAATTTAAATTATCCAGCCCTCCCTTCTCTTTGGATTTACATGTCATTTCCTACTTAATTAGATATTTTTTTAGTAGTATTTTCATCGCTACATGAAAAATCTCTTCTTATTTTATCTATTTTATCAACTACTCATTTTTGAAAGCAATATAACGACATTTAAGTATGGGTAGCGCTAATTAAACATAGTTGATAAGGACTATTCTATTTACTCTTAATAAAATTTACTATCTTATCTCATCTTTTATTTTCGAGTAATCATCATGCTTGAGTTAAAGTTACATCTGTAACTTTATTCTTGAAAGGGATTGCCGATTTAACCGAGGTAGCAAAAATTAGACTAAAATTGCATATTGTTTGAATTTTGGAAGTTAATCCACAATGAAAACTAAGTATAATAATATGTGTTATGTCAATATACCGGTAAATATTTTTACATATTATATATATATTAGTTGAAGCATGTAACATTTTAACAGCAAATACTTGTTATAGCCTTAACTTCTGATCGTTGATGAATTGGGGTCGATTCTTTTTCCAAAGCTCAAATATTTTTATATGAAAGCCAAAAGAGTGGTTATAGTTGATATTTTGGATAACAATTATGGATATACGAACCGAGTGTGAAATATTATGTAGTAAGGTAGTCAAGAAAATTTCGTTTTGAATCCAAAATAGTCCTAGTTACCTGACTTTGGAATCATGAATAGCTTAGGGTTATGTCTAACTAAACCATTTCTTCATGTTTTTACTTAAAATCTCCATTACATGTCAGTAAACAAATTAATTATTTCTACCTAAATAAATATAATAAATCAAAACTGTGATTGAACCAGTAAAAGCTAAGGGAATCTAATATAGATCATTTTGTGTCCATTTAGACTTTCCCTTCAAAAAAATTCCTATTGTGATCGAGATATTAATCATGTGTTAATGATAGGATGTTATGTCAATGATTAATGGAGAAATATTATTATTACCACCATATACGAGTAATTGTTATGGTAATATCATATTAAAGTTGATATGGCATCATCTTGGTTTGCATATATTTTGTGATCTTATGTATTAGCTAATTGTAAGTTTGCGATGATTTGATGTGCATGATTTCTTGAAAAGAGTGTAAGTTGCTAGAAGTTGAGTCATGCAATTACACTCTATGTTAAAGGTGTCTCTTGAAATGTTTATAGATCGATTATAATGGAGTAATAATAGTGTATCGAAAAAGAATAATTTTTTTAAATCAATCCAACATTTATTTAATTAATTGACATAATTTTTTTGTACCATTTCAATGATGATGAAACATGGACCATTGTTCTTTAAGTGATCTATGCTATATTTAAGAAACTTGGTAGACTTGAAGGAGTCTGATATGTGGTCAACCATTGGTGGATAAGGTGGATGCATTCAAAATTCATCAAGTTCAAGGATTGAGAAGTAAGAATTACTGGACATGGATTCACATGAAAAGTAAAGTCTTGGAGTAATTCAATGCATGGTAAGAGGCTGAGAGCTGAGAAGAACAAGGCAAACAATGAGAGAAAAGGCATGACATTAGTGGATTGGCAGTCACAAAGTGGGTCAGCTGAAGAGGTAGGTTGGTAACCACCTTATAACGTCCTGTATTTTTAGCAGTCAGATATTTAATATATTTTATTATATTAAACATTAATTTGGAATTATAAATGGATTTAGAATATATAATTCGTTTATATGTCGAAGATTGAACATATGTTTATATAATTCGAACTTGTAAACGTCACGGTATTTTGTAAGTTACGATGTGAAATTCATGTATATCGGTACGAATATAAAACGCCCAACAACAATTGTTGATGAAGTTAAATAATCATATGAAATAGACCGTTCAAATCAATGCGTTGCTTATCTTATGATGAGGCCCGTGCTTAGCCCACGGGAAATCGTTCGATATATTATATAGGCCTTAAAAATAATTTTCTTTTCAAACAATCTCAATTTTCGACGAAATAAATTTTATTGGAATACGTATCCCTAATTATTGCTAGATTTTTAGTTTGGAACCAATCAAAATTGTTTTATTGGTGTGTGAAATTTAAAGGTGAACCGTTAAATTAAAATAACAACTTTGTGCAAACGAAGTTGGTTTTTAAAAAGTTAATTTTTTTAAGACCGGAACCTCAAGATGTAACGAAGTATCCATTTTCATTTCGATTGGAATTTGTGGATGGTGGTGCTTATATTTAACGTGCCACGTAAATACGGTATAATAAAATAAATCGTTATAACCAAATGTACCCAAAACAAACCGAAATAAAATGTATATAATATTCAAACCGTTCTTTTCCCAGCTATAAGTTTGATGAATATAACCTGCACTAAATATGCCTAAAAGCGATTTAACCGTACACCCTGACTAATGCAGCTGCCAACGTTTCTTTTCAAATGTAATTTACACATGGTTGCAAAAGCCAAAGTTCATTCCACCAGCTTTCTCTATTGATTTGAATGATGTAGGAGATAAATATCTTCCATGTGTGGAACCCTGCTAAAAAGATTTCAACTTTCCCAAGTAATTATATCTTGATTTATTTTTGAGACAATACAACTGTCATCTCCTAGTACATTTGAGTATTAAGGTGATAGATTTAAGTAAGGTAGGTAAGCCTCCAAGCTTGACTGAGAACGATTGGAATAGTTTTTCTATTCTAGCAGTAATCTTATAACGTAGAGGAAGAAACTGAACTATACTAACTCTCGACATCGCTAAGGCGGTCCCCACATATGATAATGTCTTCACTCACATTAGTTTAAAAAAAAATTTGAATAGCATCCCGTCTGAGTGATACTGGCCCCTGCCATCATCAATAAAGTATTGAAGATGTACTACATGCTAAAGAAGCATAGCCTAAGACTATGCAGACCAATCTCTACGCACACCTTCATCTCCAAGTAAACTGTAGTTGCTCAGTTACTCTAATTTTTTTTCCATCACGCAGACACCCCTATACGTGAAAAGAAAGGAAAAGAAAACGATGCAGACCTATAAACGTATAAGCACATGGCTACCTCGTAACAGTATGAAATAACATTGTACATATCCTATTGTTTCTCCCATCTATAAATAGCATGCAGACTTCGTATTTTCTCCAGCAAACAAAAAAAACATTGCCCCTTCAAATGTTAAAACCGCAACCTTTCCTTATAAATAGAAATAAAAATAAAACAAACTTCCTCCTCTAAGAAAATACCGCAAGCCTACACTGCTCAAAGGGACGTGGTGAAAAACATACGGTTTGGTTTAAACTGGAGCTAGGTGGTCCGATGGGGTCCAGGAGGTCTTCGTCGGAGGTCTGACATGTTGAAGCCGCTGATGAGAAAGTTGGACTGTTTTATTAATGAATGAAGCATGGAGTCCGGTGGCCGAGTGGGCTTTGGAGGCGAACCGGAGCAGTGTAAATGGAAGCATGCGGGACTATTTCCGGGTGATGAAGGGAAGGGTGTTATGGTCTTTGGGAAATTAGTTGGGTGAGCTGAGACATTAATAGAAGAAAAGGGCATGTGCATGCGGTGGGAAGGAAGAGATAACAGCAAGAAGATATTGGGCAGTTTTGTTGTACACGCGGTAGACAGTAGAAGGTGGTGGTTTACTGGATAATGAAGTTGCGGCTATAAGGAACATGAGAGTTGGATAGAAGCATGAGCAGGGAATTGCGAAGATGAACAGTACGATTTTCTTTTCTTTTTTATGCCAAATCACGTTGGATTGCTTAATCACATTTTAACCAAATGCCTAATTATATACTGCTACTTATATAATCTGCTTAGTTATATTCGATACCTCCAACCGCATGTTTAAAGTGACCGTCTGAGTTGATTACGTGGCCCATTTAGATTAAGTGTTTTCCAATGCCTAAGTTTGATTATATACCGTTTTTAACCAAGCCTAATCACACATTAAACTAGCGTTAACAGTTATATTAATTTATTGGTTGACGTGGGGTGTTTGAATGCGGTTGACGCGTGTGCAGAGGGTCAACGAGAAATGGGTTCGTGCATAATTGGGGAGGAGTGGTTCTCAGAAACGAGCAGGTGAGACAAGACCAAAATGAACAGTAATAGAAACATGTCATATATTAATACACGTAGCCTTGGTATGTTTTGACTTTCCACTTTCAACTGTGGCCAAAACATTTTTGTTTTTGCCTTATTGTAGTATTTGTGGGACTAGTAGAACGTGCCCAACGATTTATTTCTTTTGCCTAATCAAATAATTAACATTGCATGTACATGGTCTAAGTATTAAATATACCCAACTACCCGTAGCATGACCATGTTTATTTATGCCTAAATATAGTTAGAATGTACGTTATATAGTTTTATACAACTTACGGTTTCGAAATGCCTGACAAGTTGCATCAAGGTGCGTAGCCTATAATTAAAAGTTGATTGTGCCTAAATAAAATGGTAAACGTTAATTAAAATCCAGTTAATAAATTATTATTAATATCAGATTTAAATAATGTGTATCATATTAAATTATATGTTGGTTATACTGTAACATAATAAAACAAACCAAAGAAGGTTGGCACCGTATCGAAGGTCGTAATCTTACGGAGCTGGTTTGGGCAGAACTGGACGCAGCCACGAGTCATTAAAACGAATTATTTTAACGTCGAATGGAATCTAAGGTGAGTTTACTCACTCAGTTTTTATCTCACTTATATTTATATAAGTCGGGTTTAATTTGTGTGTGCTATGCTTGTTTATTTTGGATGATTACTGCATATATCGGTTGATATTGACTGAACCGATTAAATTAAACGTTTGTTTGATTTAATTGAAATCAATCTTTATTTTAACGATCGTAACCAATTAAGGTAACTTACCTAATTGGTCACGTTTCTAATCATATAAACGTGTAGATTAGAATTGGATGTTTATACTACTGGCTGATTATTTGGATTATAATCATATTTGAAGTAACGTATTTGGATGCAGGGAAAAACAGGTTGGAGGGATCCAACTGGATTCCTCAATTATATTATATGTTATTTAGTGTCATATGATCATTAGATAAACTGTTATGATTGGATGATTGATGTTAGTGTTGATCGTTGACTAGAAATTCAACGTATGTTTGTTTTAACCAATGGGCAGTACTAGTTAAGTAATTGGCCTAAAAATCAGTCGTTTTATAAATAGTGATTTACTGTCAGGTGAATCAATAGAGATGAAGTTATAAAATTTATTTTTATAACTAAAATAGGATTTTTAAATCTGTTATTTTGAATAAATGTATATTAAAAGAAAGTAAATATCTATTATTTATCATTTAATTTTATAAGTGGTCATTAAATGGTTTTATATAGAAAATACTGATATTAATCAGATTTATAAGCAAATGAGCATAAATTAACATAACGGTAAAGAATGGATTAATTATTTCTAAGAAACATTTAAATGAGATTATTTAAAGTAATTCTAGTATTAGTTAGTGTACGGAAGAACTAATGGGAAGTGGTTAATGGAATAAACGTAATTTGAGTAAACTAAGGCGGTCGTATAATTAAGATTGATTATTGGATTAGTTTGTTGTAATTACCCTAATGAAGGGATTTAACGGATATTTGTTTTAATTTTAAGATAAGAATTTAAAAGCGAATTAAATATTTATTTTTCAGTTATGAAAGAAGTAAATTATTATTTAATAATTTAAATGGTTATTATGTAAATAAAATATATTTAAATAAGTAATCAGAGTTGTAATGAAATAGAGTTATATTGTGAGAAGAGTTTATGAACAGGTTTTTATTAAAACCCGAGTTTTATGAATAAAGGTTATAAAAGAATTTTTAAGGAATACGATGGTTTAAAATAGATGTTTACTTAATATATAAAATTAAGTAAAAGAAGCTGAGATAACGAGGAGCTATATTTAAACCAAGCTTATAAATAGAGTTTATAAAAGAGGCGTGTAGCTAATAACATTATGTTTGAATAGGAAATACTTAATACTGAAATTAAGTGAAAGAAATGGAATCGAAACGAGATTTCAAAGCAAGAATAGTTAAGTCACTTAAAAATGGAATAATGTGGTTTGATAAGGAGGTTAAGAAAAGATTAGAAACTAGCTGGAGATTAGTTGAGTTGAACGACTTCTTGAATGTCGATCTAATGTTGGTCTCAGCTTTCGGGATTGATATTTAGGAAGTTGATCGCTTACTAGCTTTCGGTTAAGGAATGATGGACATTGAAGAAATGGGAATAGAAAGAGATTTTGAAAATATAACAATGTTTTCGAAATTTAAAGAATAAATGAGAAGAGTTTAAATACATTTATTTAAAATGGGGAAGGGTCAGTTATTATTTCGAGAAATGAAACGAAGGAGTTTTCGGAACGATGTTATACGTGAAATTTGTTAAAAACCCAAAGTAGATATATATATATATATATGATTTAATTCTAATGTAATTAGAAACAATTTTAAGAATATTCTTATAATGAAATAAGGAGTAAATGTGGTGTCTCAAATATTTAAAGATTAAGGAGTTAATTAGTTTTAAATATGAAAGGCCAAATGATGCTGAGTACTAAACCAGTAAACACATATTTATTTTTATGATTGAAGGATTGTTTATTTGGTAGTTAAATAACCGACTATCAAATTTGACCAATTCGATTTGTTGTACAGAAAGACCGGGATCGAATTTATATTCGAAAACCATTCCGAACCAGCAAATACGAAATCGTCAAAGATACATATTGAAGATGGAGCAGTGAAGACCATGGATTTTCATAAGTGAAAGAACGACTTATCGAATCTCTCTGGCATGCATCCAGAGTTATTTAATCTGTGATTCTGACGTGGTTGAAATCTGCGGATTGCAAGAACTACTCGCTAACCGATCTCTAGGGTGATTCCTAGGATGCAGTAGGAGGGCGCCTTCGGTTTGTCCAGTCCCAGGACAACTTGTATGGACGACTGTCTGACAGAGTATTTGTAACACCCCACCTCCATTAAGGTCACTCACAAAGGGAATGCATTAACTTTAGTGGAGCATCATAAGTGTATAGAACAGATAAATTACAAAATAGACAAAAATTTTAAACAGCGGAAAATATATAAAACTTTACTTCATTGATAAAACAGCAGCTTGGTAAAACAGCTTGTACAAAGATTGTTTTCCAACACCAAAACACCCATACCCATTACAACAAGGATCTGTCTTGTTTAACAAAATAAAGAAGCATAAAACGACAATGATATTCCCTAATAAAGCATGAGCCATCCATAGTAGTGGAAAAGAGAGTCCAAAGCAATACATCATCTATCTTTGAGCTTGGAAAGAAAACTGAGCTAAGTGGTGATATTCCCTCCCTGTGAACCGAGGGGGAGGGGGGATGGAAGAAAACAAGGTGAAAGAAAACGGGTCAGACATAAGTCTGGTAAGTCCAGTGATTATTCAGCATGTAAACAGGTAAAAGGATCATGTCATGAATAAAATGAATGCCAGACATAACCATGATAATAAGCATAGCAAGACAACAAATGATGATCATTAGATATGACAATGTAGGATACACTGAATGCGCTTCGGTTCTTTCTCTGATTTCCTAATTTCTCTACAATACCCAACTAGCATCCCAACTAGTGTCTTTTATAGAACGATTCGTATTCCCTACTAGTGTCCCAACTAGTATCCTATGAAAAAGGATCTGTATTCCCTGCTAGTGTCCCAACTAGTATCATGTGTTATAAATTAAGGTTATCCCAACCCCGCAATTATGGAAGCCTTCAGGTGTACATCTAGTATGAGGATCTTACCTCAATCAACCTTGTTGCCATGAAGATGTTAGATGTACCCTTACTACCCTATCGATCGGCTCCCTACTTGTATTAATTTTTCCTTGCGTCTGTGTCAATCGGCCCTCTCTTGCGTGTAGATACCCTGTGCTGGTCCCACCATAAGGTGTATCAATCCCTATGATAGCGACCCGACACGATTCAAGATGCACAGTATATACTACTGAGGCCCGGGGCCTACTTTTCCACTCCGGAACAAGTGCACGCCCATACTCTTTCGGAACTACACTGCTGCACCCCTGCCGCTATTTTGACTGCTTATAATTAGCCCAGTAATCGTGCCCCAACCTGCCTAGTTTAGGGTACCGTGATACATCTATGTGGGTTACTACTGAAACTGGTCCCCGTTACTAGGGTTTTCTAGGGTCTATTCGTATACCCCCCCAAATTGGTTAAGTGTTATCCATCCATTCAAGTTAGCTTAGCCCATCCACACGTCATGTCATGTTGGTTAAGTGTTTCTTATTAACTTAACCCTTCTCATTCAATCATGTTGTAATTGGTTAAGTGTTTCCCCTTAGCTTAACCCCATTCGTTCATCATGTTATATCGGTTAAGTGTTTCCCATTTACTTAACCCCACTCGTTCATCATGTTATATTGGTTAAGTGTCATCAATCCAGTCGAGTTAACTTAACCCACCCACTTGTCATGTTACATTGGTTAAGGGTTGCCCTCTTGTGTTACTTACCCCAATCACACATCATGTTGTATCTCTTATGTTAACTTAACCCTACCACTTGTCATGTTACATTGGTTAATTGTTGCCCTGTTGTGTTAAATTAAACCTACCATTCTTAGCCTATCTGTTTCTTAGCTTTAATTCATTCATTAAAGCACCAACCTCTCACATTAGATCTATATTGTTGCGGTCACTGGATGTGCCGGGCGGTTCCAGGTAGTCTTACACCACAACTCAATCTAACCTCGGGTTTTTGGGAATAATGCCTAACCTCTCACATTAGATCTATATTGTTACGGTTGCTGGATGTGCTGGGCGGTTCCGGGCAGTCTTACGCCGTAACTCAATCTAACCTCGGGTTAGGCATATTCATTTTTTTTAATTAATTAACATATTTAGATTTTATGTTCATATGTAAATTATCCACAAGTGTTGTCAATTCAAGTCATGCCCCATTTGCCCTCTAAATTATGTCCATAAATCTAGGTATACAAATTCTACCATTTCATGCTACTAATTATTTACATGATTATGAGCCAATCTATGCCAATAGCATGTAGTTTAATATATTTTTCCCAACATCTCCCCTGTTATTCGTTCGCATAATTCACATAGAACATTAGGCTCGCAAATTATCCTAACTTAAAAACAAAAGGGAAAAGAAAGGGACATGTAACATTCTAACAGGCCTAAACAATATGCGTAGTTTAAATTTGGGATAGAGCGACATAAACTTAATTAAGCACATGAACGTGATCTTACATTTAAATTAGATCCAATTAACATGCGAACTAGCATAGACCTAATTGTATAAGCATGAACTTATATTGATCTTAAACATGGGTACTAGCTTGGATCTAAACATGTAAGCATGTATGAACATAACTTATCATGTAACTTGCATACACAGCATGGTAGGTTCAATTGTGTCAGTCCAATAGTCTCATAGGAATAGGATGTACAACATGATAAATTAATCACAATAGTTCCATAGGCATGATAGGTTCCATTTTGTAAATCCAACAGTCTCATAGGCATGTTAGGTTTCATTATGTCAATCACAATAGTCTCATAGGCAAGATAGGTGTCATTGCATCAATCACAATAGTCTCATAGGCATAGGCAATTCAGAATTGACAAAAGGATAGGCACGAATAGAATTAGGCATAGTTCTAGATCCAGTTATTACTGTCATGATTTCTTATTGGGTGTTCACATTTAAACAATAATTGTACTTACAGAAAAAGGACGAATCTTGATTTCTGGGATTTGATTTCTGAATTTGAAAAGCCATCCTTTGATGTAGACGTTTGATTCTCTAGTTCTTCTAATTGATTCCTAGTTTGAATTTGATTCTCTAGTTTGGGTTAGATGAATGGAGGCTAGGCCGGTTTGTAGACGAACAACATGACGGCTTCATAGAATGGGCTCTATGGTTGACGTTTGGGGTGATTATATAGAAGTCTAGGTTCAATTCTAGCCTTTAGATTAGTCTAGGATTAATTAGAGCCATCAAACCAAAGAGATGTGTCATCCAGCCAACCATAGCACGACATATAAGCCCTAATACCTCAGAAATTATTCATTGGCCAATCAGGGAAGGCCACATCAGCTCAGGGCTTCAAAAATTCGTCACTGGAAGAGGATCTCAAAGGGGTCGACTCCCTACCGGGGGGGGTCGACACCTATGTCGACTCCCCTATAGGGGGGTCAACACCTATGTCGACTCCTCCTGGGGGGGGGTCGACGCCTCTGAGTGGGAAATTTTCTGCTCAGCCCGCTCTGACCGAATTTCGAATTTTGAACAGTTTTGACCTTTGATTATTATTTTAATTTAATTTCTGTGTAAACTTAAAATCTTCTGAACTCCATAACTTCTTCATACGGAACCCGATTTACGCAAACTCGGACTCTATCTCAAGCAGAATTCCTAGACGAACGCAATGGCACAACCCGTTTCACTTAGTTCTTCTTCTAAAAATTAAGTGTTCTTAAATTTGTTATTTTTAATATTTAAAATTACGGGGTGTTACTTCTTAAATTTGTTAATTTTAATATTTAAAATTACGGGGTATTACATTTTCCCCTCCTTAAAGGATTTCGTCCCCGAAATCTCGAAG
This sequence comes from Allium sativum, assembly GCA_030737875.1. Taxonomy (NCBI): domain Eukaryota; kingdom Viridiplantae; phylum Streptophyta; class Magnoliopsida; order Asparagales; family Amaryllidaceae; genus Allium; species Allium sativum. The sequence goes on along the minus strand of CM060916.1, from coordinate 941,657,021 downwards.
TCAAGAAGAATGTATACCCTACCATCCAACATCCATCTACTTAACCTTTCAATCAATGGCATCCATTGTCCTAAAAAGGCTCCTAATGCTTTCATGATCATATGCATAGTGTATCTATATGTCCTTATCTAATGCAAAATCAGGCAATCTACTGATTAAGTTGACCTCCTTAATGTGAATTATGTCAATGCCATGAGTCCATTATGTATGCAATTATTCTTAATCGTACCTTGTTACATCTACATGAGTGCACAATCATTCATACAAATGCAACATCCATATGATAACACATCAAGTTTCAATCCATATACAAATACATATACGCATATGCAATATGAAAGTGATTGAGCCGATCTAGTGCCTAATGTGTGTGTATATGCATCCACGAGCAACCACTAGCAAACACTTACATCCACCAAACATAACATGTCTCAAACACATGTTTACATCCATTGGCTTCTACCTAAGGATCGAGGATAGGACCGAGAGGATATACTTAAAAGATAAAGACTAGCATGCAAATAAACTTTACAGAAAAAGAGAGATCAAGGATATACCCTCAAAAAGTGTATGATGCGCGTGTCTAGTCTTCAGCCTTCTAAGTCGCATCTTTTTGAGCTTCACCCCATTGTACTCTGACTGTCTTAACTTCACGATTGCGTAGCTTCTTAATTTCTGTTTCCAAAGTATGAGTTGGAACTCATTCCACTGTTGCCTCTTGTTCCACCCTTTCTCCTTCTAGTATACTTGGGACTACAACTTCTGTTGTGTCATGCTAACATTTCCTCAAAGGATCTTCAAAATTCACTAGAGGGTATTCCATGTAGAAGAACTATCTCTTGAAAATAAACAGATGCTAACCATGTTACCAAGTGCATTTATTAAGGTGATTAGAGGTATCTTCTCAACTTAACTTATCCATTGCGTCAACTATCTGAGAGTCTTTTCTTTGTGAAGTCCCTATTTGTTACAAAAGCGTAGGTTTTACTCCTAGCGATGCCAACTGCTAACTTAACCGAAGGTTTTAAAATCAAATGTTGATGTGTATTCTGAACTTTTCCTTTTCACATAAAGAGGACTTGAAGTCAATCCTTTTCTTCTTAAGGCATCCGCTACGACCTTACCCTTCCTTTCCACGTCAAAATGGCACCTAGTCCCGTGCCGCATGCATCCGTGTATACCGTAAACCTTTTACTACCGTAAGGCAAAAGTCAAAACTGGGGTCGTTGTAAGAGCCCTCTTCGATCATTGGAAAGTGACATCACAATCAATATTCCGAGCAAAGGTTAGATTCTTCTTCATTAATCCAGTAAGTGGGGCTAATACCTTCGCAAAGTTCTTAATGAACTTCCTATATTAACCCGCTAGTCCAAGAAAGCTTCTTACTCTTATTGCATTCCTTGGGACATTTCAGTCTTGCACCGCGACTACTTTTGCGGGATCTACTACTATCCCTTCATTGGACGCCACATGTCCTAGGAACCTTACTTCTTCTTTTCAAAAATGACATCTTGGAGAACTTCGCCTTAAGTTGATGTGCTCGAAGTGTATCCATGACTTCTCTTAAATGCAAAGCATATTCTCCCCCATTCTTTGAGAAAATCAAGATATCGTCCACGAAGACTACTACAAACTTATTAAGGAACTCCCTAAACACCCTACTCATCAAGTCAACAAAATAAGCGAGTGCATTCGTCAAACCAAAAGGCATGACGAGCTACTCAAAGAAACCGTCAGGGGTCCTAAAAGCAGTCTTGTCTATACTGTCCTCAGCTTCTCTTAGCTGATGAAACCCTGTAGCCAAATCTAGTTGGGAGAAAACATACGCACCTACAAGCTGGTCAAATAAATCATCTATTCTTGGAGGTGGGTGCCTATTTTTCTTAGTCAGCTTGTTTAATTCTCTATAATCCACGCATAGGCGAAGTGAACCATCCGCCTTAGTAGCGAACACTACTGGAGCACCCCATTCAGAAATACTTCGCCTAATGAACCTTTTCTCAAGTAACTCTTTTACTTGTTTACTGAGCTCTTTCCTTTCCCTTGGAGCCATGTGTCTAACGGGTAAGGCAACATCTTTTGCGCTATCAAAAAGGTATATGCGGAAGTCTATCTCTCGCTTTGGAGGTAAGTCTTTCACCTCTTCAAAGACATCCGCGTATTCACGGACTACTCTAACAGATTGCAAGCTTTCAATAGACGCATCAAGAGATTCTAGGTAACTAAGCATGACATAAGCCTTAGGGTTACACGAGATTTCGAGGGTATTACCAAGGCGAGTCAAAAGTCTAACTACCCTCCTTTCCCAATCGAGAATGACACCATTACTGGATAACCAATCCATCCCTAGAATCAACCCATAGCCAATGAAATAAAAAACGTAAGAATTATATCTAAACTCAATGCTTAGTATAGATATTCCCAAATCTAAACAAATCATAGACAAATGAGCCGAACCCCCAATAGGATTTGAGACAACAATGGGATCCTCTACCCTACTAGTACTAAGGTACAGAGACTCAACTATGAAAGCAGATAGAAAAGAAGGTGAAGCGCTAGAATCGAACAAAGTTCTAACAGGATGATTGAAAAGAAAAACTAAACTTTCAACAGAAACGTTCCTACCTATCTTAGGTACACTAGCAGTGAGAGCATGCAGTTGCCCTCTAGAAGATTATGTCCTTTGCCCCTTGTCCTTGTCCTTCGAGCAATCCTTGATAAGATGCCCTGCTTCACCATACTGAAAACAGCCACCTGTCTTCTTCTTCCTACAATTAAATGACCTACTATCACAGAAAAGACACTTCCTCTTGTCGCGGGATCTATTATTTCTTCCACCCTTCTTATATTCCAATCCCTTGTTTGTGATTCTTCCACTTTGGCCTCTTTCTTTTCACCTTACTCCTTCTGCGTGGATTAAGCCATATCAACAAGCTTCTTATCCTTGGGCTTGTGCTCCTTAGCCCAAACTCCCTTATTCTATTCCTTACTATCCTTGTATAGCTTGTTGACAAGTTTATCGAGACTACTTCCATCGCACGGTAACCTACAAAGCTTGAAAGAAGATTAGCCGCAAGTGAAAATACTGAGGCCACAGATGGAGGTTGGGCACTACTTCGCCCTCGACAAGTGCCGTATGCTTATGAAACTATGGCGAAAAGAAAGTAAGAAGAGATTCAAATAGAGAATCGAAACGTAGTGCATATGGCTTTGGGGAATATGACTTTTAAAAACAATACTTTTCTCTTGGAAAATGCTTCTTTAAAACATGTTTTTGAAAATACTTCTTTATAAAAATGCTTTTGAAAACGGGTTTTAAAATCCTTTATCTGTTCCGGTAACCTTCAGCTCTGATACCACGTGTAACACCCCACCTCCGTTAAGGTCACTCACAAAGGGAATGCATTAACGTCAGTGGAGCGTCATAAGTGTATAGAACAGATAAATTACAAAACAGACAAAATTTTTAAATAGCGGAAAATATATAAAATTTACTTCATTGATAAAACAACTTGTACAAAGATTGTTTTCCATCACCAAAGCACCCTTACCCATTACAACAAGCATCTATCTTGTTTAACAAAATAAAGAAGCATAAAATGACAATGATATTCCCCAATGAAGCATGAGCTAGCCATAGCAGTGGAAAAGAGAATCCAAAGCAATACAACATCTATCTTCGAGCTTGGAAAGAAAACTGAGCTAAGTGGTGATATTCCCTCCCTGTGAACCTGGAGGGGGGAGGGGGGGAGGGAACGGAAGAAAAGAAGGCAAAAGAAAACGGGTCAGACATAAGTCTGGTAAGTCCAGTGATTATTCAGCATGTAACCAGGTAGAAGGATCATGACATGAATAAACTGAATACCGGACATAACCATGATAATAAGCATAGCAAGACAACAAATGATGATCATTAGATATGACAAGGTAGGATACACTGAATGCACTTCGGTTCTTTCTCTGATTTCCTAATTTCTCTGCACCACCCAACTAGCATCCCAACTAGTGTCTTTTATAGAACGATTCGTATTCGCTACTAGTGTCCCGACTAGTATCCTGTAAAAAAGGATCTGTATCCCCTACTAGTGTCCCAACTAGTATCCTGTGTTATAAATTAAGGTGATCCCAACCCCGCAATTGTGGTAGCCTTCAAGTGTACATCTAGTACGAGGATCTTACCTCAATCAACCTAATTGCCATGAAGATGTTAGATGTACCCTTACTACCCTATCGATCGGCTCCCTACTTGTATTAAATATTCCTTGTGTCTGTGTCAATCGTCCCTCTCTTGCGTGTAGATGTCTTGTGTTGGTCCTACCGTAAGGTGTATCAATCCCTATGATAGCGACCCGACACGATTCAAGATGCACAGTGTATACTACTGATGCCCAGTGCCTGCTTTTCCACTTCGGAGCACGTGCACGCCCATACTCCGTCGGAACTACACTACTGCACCCCCTGCCGCTATTTTGACCGCTTATAATCAGACCAGTAATCGTGCCTCACCCTGCCTAGTTCAGGGTACCATGATACATCTATGTGGGTTACTACTGAAATGGATCCCCATTACTAGGGTTTTCTAGGGTCTATTCGTTTACCCCCCCCCCCCCAAATTGGTTAAGTGTTATCCATCCATTTAAGTTAACTTAACCCATCCACACGTCATGTCATGTTGGTTAAGTGTTTCTTATTAACTTAACCTTTCTCATTCAATCATGTTGTAATTGGTTAAGTGTTTCCCCTTTGCTTAACCCCATTCATTCATCATGTTATATTGGTTAAGTGTTACCCATTTACTTAACCCCACTCATTCATCATGTTATATTGGCTAAGTGTCATCAATCCAGTCGAGTTAACTTAACCCACCCACTTGTCATGTTGCATTGGTTAAGTGTTGCCCTCTTGTGTTACTTACCTCTATCACACATCATGTTGTATTGGTTAAATGTTGCCTTCTTGTGTTACTTAATCCTATCACACATCATGTTATATTGGTTAAGTGTTGCCCTCATGTGTTAACTTAACCCTACCACTTGTCATGTTACATTGGTTAAGTGTTGCCCTGTTATGTTAACTTAACTCTACCATTCTTAGCCTGTCTGTTTCTTAGCTTTAATTCATTTGTTAAAGCACCAACCTCTTACATTAGATCTATATTGTTGCGGTTGCTGGATGTGTCGGGCGATTCCGGGCAGTCTTACACCGCAACTCAATCTAACCTCGGGTTTTTGGGCTTAATGCGCTAACCTCTCACATTAGATCTATATTGTTATGGTTGCTGGATGTGCCGGGCGGTTCTGGGCTGTCTTACAGCATAACTCAATCTAACCTCGGGTTAGGCATATTCATTTTTTTTAATTAATTTACATATTTACAATTTATGTTCATATGTAAATTATCCACAAGTGTTGTCAATCCAAGTCATGCCCCATTTACCCTCTAAATTATGTCCATAATTCTAGGTATACAAATTCTACCATTTCATGCTACTAATTATTTACATGATTATGAGCCAATCTATGCCAATAGCATGTATTTTATTATTATTTTCCCAACGTCTCCCCCGTTATTCGTTCGCATAATTAACATAGAATGTTAGGCTCGCAAATTAGCCTAACTTATAAACAAAAGGGAAAAGAAAGGGACATGTAACATTCCAACAGGCCTAAACAATATAGATCAACATGCGTAGTATAAATTTGGGATAAAACGACATAAACTTAATTAAGCACATAAACGTGATCTTACATTTAAATAAGATCCAATTAACATGCGAACTAGCATAGATCTAATTGTATAAGCATGAACTTATATAGATCTTAAACATGGGTACTTGCTTAGGTCTAAACATGTAAGCATGTATGAACATAACTTATCATGTAATTTGCATATATAGCATGGTAGGTTCAATTGTGTCAGTCCAATAGTCTCATAGGCATAGGATGTACAACATGATAAATTAATCACAACAGTTCCATAGGCATGATAAGTTCCATTTTGTCAATCCAACAGTCTCATAGGCATGTTAGGTTTCATTATGTCAATCACAATAGTCTCATAGGAACGATATGTGTCATTACATCAATCACAATAGTCTCATAGGCATAGGCAATTCAGAATTGACAAAATGATAGGCACGAATAGAATTAGGCATAGTTCTAGATCCAGTTATTACTGTCATGATTTCTTATTAGGTGTTCACATCTAAACAATAACTGTACTTACAGAAAAAGGACGGATCATGATTTCTGGGATCTGATTTCTGAATTTGGAAAGCTAACCTTTGATGTAGACGTTTGATTCTCTAGTTCTTCCAATTGATTCCTAGTTTGAATTTGATTCTCTAGTTTGGGGTAGATGAATGGAGGCTAGGCTAGTTTGTAGACGAATAGCATGACGACTTCATTGAATGGGTTCTGGGGTTGAGTTTTGGGGGTGATTATATAGAAGTCTAGGTTCAATTCTAGCCTTTAGATTAGTCTAGGAGAAATCAGAGCCATCAAACCAAAGAGATGTGTCATCCAGCCAACCATAACACGACACATAAGCCCTAATACCTCAGAAATTAGTCATTGGTCGATCAGGGAAGGCCACATCAGCACAGGGCTTCAAAAATTCGTCACTGGACCTCTGAGCGGGAAATTTCCCGCTCAGCCCGCTCTGACCGAATTTCGAATTTTGAACAGTTTTGACCTTTGATTATTATTTTAATTTCTGTTTAAACTTGAAATCTTCTGAACTCCATAACTTCTTCATACAGAGCCCGATTTACGCAAACTCAGACTCTATCTCAAGCAGAATTCCGAGACGAACGCAATGGCGCAACCCGTTTCACTTAATTCTTCTTCTAAAAATTAAGTGTTCTTAAAATTTTTAATTTTAATATTTAAAATTACGGGGTGTTACTTCTTAAATTTGTTAATTTTAATATTTAAAATTACGGGGTGTTACAGTATTTCCAAAGGGATTGCGTACGTTGATTTCTTCGAACGTACGAAGTTGGTGGAAAAGAAGGGAAACTTCTTTAGCCTCAAAACCTGAGTATTTTTGTGGGAATCAATTAGTGATTTCCGATGGATCTGACGATATGTCATTCAAAGTGAATGGTGATGTGCTATTAAAAAGGATAATTAAAACCTCAAGCCTCACAACCGGGAAATGACAAAAATCGGGCAGGCAGCATGGCTATGTGCGTCGCACCCATTAGGGTGTATAATCACCTATCTAAAGAAATTCCTTTTGCTTCTTTAATCTATCGATGTTGTCCCTTTTCGGGAAACGGTTGTTGATCCCAACCGTTGGTGATATACAGTCGATACACTCAAGCGAAATGAGTGGACGGTCACGTGTGGGCCGGGTTGCAAGACGTTCTTGTTGAACCCAGTGTATTCGCCTCTAGATATACACTGTCGGCAGGTGGTTCCATACCTTGTCTTAGTCGGAATCCAAACTCCAATAAGCGCCTACGGTTTTGATAGTATACTATATATGTGGAGCGTGAGATGCAAGTGTTCCGCTAGATTACTACTTATTTATATTTAGACATTATCATAATATCAGAATAATAAATGATTTCAAAATATTTTGGGTTATCGTAAGGTAAAAACCGTCCGTATTTATGTGTGGATTTGGTCTTATGATTATCCTTTTCTTTCGAAAAGATTTTAAACTTAAAAATCAAGTTGGATGATTTCCCGTAAAGCTTTGCGAGTTTTCTCACTCTGGTTCACCAGACTGACCCAGTGTTTGTAATGCTCGGGTTAGACTTGGTTGTGCAGGTCCAGGCGATCGGAGGCTACGAAGTTCAGAAGACGTGTTAGAGGAGTTCAGACGTATTAGTATTTATTCCGCCGTGTGTTATATATGAGGACAGATATTTATAACTGTCCAAATTTGTTAATGTACTCTGATGATTGTAAGTTTTATTTATAGCTCTCAACAAAGATTTATTTCTATATTATATTTTGTTCTGCTGCGATGTGAGACTCTGTGTTATGTTGGTTCTTCTTCTTCTTCTTCTTCTATTCTAATATTTCTTTCATTCTTATCTCACCCTCTACCTTCTTTCAAGTAACGTTCCAGTGTTTTCGGTATTTGGAAGGTCGGCATGAGATACGATAAATGTATGTATGTCGATTTACGAGGTTGAAAATCCGCTGGTTCGTTACAGTGGTATTAGAGCATAAGGTTTAGGAATAACCTTGGCTCTGTGGCGTAACTCGATAGAGATGAGGTTAGTAATACCCTAGATTGAGTTTGAGTGTACATATATGAGAGCGTATTTGTAAATTTTATATAAAAATGTTTTATTTATTGTATTATTTGATCGGTTCGATATTGAACTGACAACTGATACAAAAATGTTTTGTAAAGATGGTCAAATGAAATAATTTTGGCCGAATATTATTTTTATAGAAACGAGGTAATTTTATATGGGTTTGTTGATTTCAAATTGGATTTAAAATTTGAAATAGTTTAATATAGCTAGAATATTTCTTTGAATGGATTAAGATCTAACTAATGAAGTAAAAATAGAAATATATAAACTAGAATTTAACTTGGAGCTAAGTTAAATGAAAACGTGATAAATTAGAGTGGATGATTGTTGAAATAAAATCTGAATTGGAGTATGAAATAGAAGTAAACTAATTGGAGATTCCATTAGTTAATTAAATTTTGAGTGAAAACTTAACCTAGTTAAGTAGGGTTAATAATGGATATTTGAATTAAAGAAGATAAATTAGAATCTGGAAACTGGGTAAAATATATAGTAAGTGGTTTGGTTAAGCTGATTGTGTGCATTGGTAGTTGATTGTTATTAGATTGGTTGAATATAAATCTATCAATGGTTTATTAGAGTTGAGTGAATTGGTTTTCGATTCATAACATATTGGATTTTTTAGAAGTAAATGAGATTGGGCCATTTCCCTTACTAGTAATTTCGGGGACGAAATTCTTTTAAGGGGGAAGGAATGTAACGTCCAGTATTTTTAGCAGTCAGATATTTAATATATTTTATTATATTAAACATTAATTTGGAATTATAAATGGATTTAAAATATATAATTCGTTTATATGTCGAAGATTGAACGTTTGTTTATATAATTTCAACTTGTAAACGTCGTGGTATTTCGTAAGTTACGATGTGAAATTCATGTATATCGGTACGACTATAAAACGCCCAACAACAATTGTTGATGAAGTTAAATAATCATACGAAATAGAGCGTCCAAATCAATGCGTTCTTATCTTATGATGAGGCCCGTGCTTCGCACACGGGAAATCGTTCGATATATTATATAGGCCTTAAAAATAATTTTCTTTTCAAACAATCTCCATTTTCGACGAAACAAATTTTATTGGAATACGTATCCCTAATTATTGCTAGATTTCTAGTTTGGAACCAATCGAAATTGTTTAATCGGTGCATGAAATTTAAAGGTGAACCGTTAAATAAAAATAACAACTTTGTGCAAACGAAGTTGGTTTTTAACAAAGTTAATTTTTTTAGGACCGGAACCTCAAGATGTAACGATGTATCCATTTTCATTTATATTGGAATTTGTGGATGGTGGTGCTTATGTTTAATGTGCCACGTAAATACGGTATAATAAAATAAACCGTTATAAACAAATGTACCCAAAACAAACCGAAATAAAATGTATATAATATTCAAACCGTTCCTTTCCTAGCTATAAGTTTGATGAATATAACCTGCGCTACATATACCTAAAACCGATTTAACCGTACACCCTTACTAATGCAGATGCCAACGTTTGTTTTCGAATGTAATTTATACATGGTTGCAAAAGCCATAAATCATTCCAACAGCTTTCTCTGTTGATTTGAATGATGCATAAGATAAATATCTTCCATGTATGGAACCCTGCCAAAAAGATTTCAACTTTCCCAAGTAATTATATCTTGATTTATTTTTGAGACAACACAACTGTCATCTCCTAGTACATTTGCATGTAAAGATGATAGACTTAAGTAAGGTAGGTAAGCCTCCAAGCTTGACTGAGAACAATTGGACTAGTTTTTCTATTCTAGCAGTTATCTTATAACGTAGAGGAAGAAACTGAATTATACTAACTCTCGACATCGCTAAGGGGGTCCCCATATATGATAATATCTTCACTCACATTAATTTCAATAAAATTTTGAATAGCATCCCGTCGGAGTGATACCGACTCCTGCCATCATCAATAGAGTATTGATGATGTACATGCTAAAGAAACATAGCCTAAGACTATGCAGACCAATCTCTACGCACACCTTCTTCTTCAAGTAAACTGTAGTAGCTCAGCTACTCTAATTTTTTTTCCATCACGCAGACACCCCTATACGTGAAAAGAAAGGAAGAGAAAACGATGCAGACCTACAAACGTATACGCACATGGCTACCTCATAACAGTATGAAATAACATTGTACATATCCTATTGTTTCTCCCATCTATATATAACATGCCAGACTTTGTATTTTCTCCAGCAAACAAAAACAACATTGCCCCTTCAAATGTTAAAACCGCAACCTTTCCTCATAAATAGAAATAAAAATCAAACAAACTTCCTCCTCTAAGAAAATACCGCAAGCCTACACTGCTCAGAGGGACGTGGTGAAAACATACGGTTTGGTTTAAACTGGAGCTGGGTGGTCCGATGGGGTCCAGGAGATTGTTGCTGGAGGTCTGACGTGTTGAAGCCGCTGATGAGAAAGCTGGACTGTTTTACAAATGAATGAAGCATGGAGTCCGGTGGCCAAGTAGGCTTTGGAGGCGAGCCGGAACAGTGTAAATGGAAGCATGCGGGACTGTTTCTGGGTGATGAAGGGAAGGGTGTTGTGGTCTTTGGGAAATTAGTTGGGTGAGCTGAGACATTAATAGAAGAAAAGGGTCTGTGCATGCGGTGGGAAGGAAGAGATAACAACAAGAAGATATTGGGCAGTTTTGTTGTACACGCGGTAGAAAGTAGAAGGTGGTGGTTTACTGGATAATGAAGTTGCGGCTATAAGGAACATGAGAGTTGGATAGAAGCATGAAGTGGGAATAACGAGGATGAACAGTACGATTTTCTTTTCTTTTTTATGCCAAATCATGTTGGATTGCTTAATCACATTTTAACTAAATGCCTAATTATCTACTGCTACTTATATAATCTGCTTAGTTATATTCGATACCTCCAACCGCAAGTTTAAAGTGACCATCTTAGTTGATTACGTGGGCCATTTAGATTAAGTGTTTTCCAATGCCTAAGTTTGATTATTTACCGTTTTTAACCAAGCCTAATCACACATTAAACTAGCGTTAACAGTTACATTAAGTTATTGGTCGGAGTGGGGTGTCTGAATGTAGTTGACGCGTGTGAAGAGGGTCAGCGAGAAATGGGTTCGTGCATAATTGTGGAGGAGTGGTTCTCAGAAACGAGCAGATGAGACAAGACCAAAATGAACAGTAATAGAAATATGTCATATATTAATACACGTAGCCTTGGTATGTTTCGACTTTCCACTTTCAACTATGGCCAAAACATATTTGTTTTTGCCTTATGATAGTATTTGCGGGACTAGTAGAACGTGCCCAATGATTTATTTCTTTTGCCTAATCAAATAATCAACATTGCATGTACATGGTCTAAGTATTAAATATACCCAACTACACATAGCATGACCATGTTTATTTATGCCTAAATATAGTTAGAATGTACGTTATACAGTTTTATATAACTTACGGTTTTGAAATGCCTGACAAGTTGTATCAAGGTGCATAGCCTATAATTAAAAGTTGATTGTGCCTAAATTAGTTGGTAAACATTAATTAAAATCCAGTTAATAAATTATTATTATTATCATATTTAAATAATGTGTATCGTATTAAATTATATGTTGGTCATACCGTAACAGAATAAAACAAACCAAAGAAGGTTGGCACCGTATCGACGGACGTAATCTTACGGAGCTGGTTTGGGCAGAATTGGACGCAGACACGAGTAATTAAAACGAATTATTTCAATGTCGAATGGAATCTAAGGTGAGGTTACTCACTCAGTTTTTATCTCACTTATATTTATATAAGTCAGGTTTAATTTGTGTGTGCTATGCTTGTTTATTTTGGATGATTACTGCATATATCGGTTGATATTGACTGAACCGATTAAATTAAACGTTTGTTTAATTTAATTGAAATCGATCGTTATTTTAACGATCATAACCAATTAAGGTAACTTACCTAATTGGTCACGTTTCTAATCATATAAACTTTTAGATTAGAATTGGATGTTTAAATTACTGGCTGATTATTTGGATTATAATCATACTTAAAGTAACGTATTTGGATGCAGGGAAAAACAGGTTGGAGGGATCCAACTGGATTCCTCAATTATATTATATGTTATTTAGTGTCATATGATCATTAGATAAACTGTTATGATTGGATGATTGATGTTAGTGTTGATCGTTGACTAGAAATTCAACGTATGTTTGTTTTAACCAACGGGCAGTACTAGTTAAGTAATTGGCAGTAGTTGGCCTAAAAATCAATCGTTTTATAAATAGTGATTTACCGTCAGGTGAATCAATAGAGATGAAGTTATAAAATTTATTTTTATAACTGAAATTGGATTTTTAAATCTGTTATTTTGAATAAAAGTATATTAAAAGAAAATAAATATCTATATTTATCATTTAAGTTTATAAGTGGTCATTAAATGGTTTTATATAGCAAATACTGATATTAATCAGATTTATAAGCAAATGAGCATAAATTAACATAAAGGTAAAGAATGGATTAATTATTTCTAAGAAACATTTAAATGAGATTATTTAAAGTAATTATAGTATTTGTTAGTGTAAGGAAGAACTAATGGGAAGTGGTTAACGGAATAAACATAATTTGAGTAAACTAAGGCGATCGTATAATTAAGATTGATTATTGGATTAGTTTGTTGTAATTAACCTAATGAAGGGATCTAACGGATATTTGTTTTAATTTTAAGATAAGAATTTAAAAGGGAATTAAATATTTATTTTTCAGTTAATGAAAGAAGTAAACTATTATTTAATAATTTAAATGTTTATTATGTAAATAAAATATATTTAAATAAGTAATCAGAGTTGTAATGAAATAGAGTTATATTGTGAGAAGAGTTTATGAACAGGTTTATATTAAAACCCGAGTTTTATGAATAAAGGTTATAAAAGGTTTTTTAAGGAATACGATGGTTTTAAATAGATGTTTACTTATTATATAAAATTAAGTAAAAGAAGTTGAGATAACGAGGAGTTATATTTAAGCCAAGCTTATAAATAGAGTTTATAAAAGAGGCGTGAAGCTAATAACATTATGTTTGAATTGGAAATACTTAATAGTGAAATTAAGTGAAAGAAATCTAATCGAAATGAGATTTCAAAGCAGGAATAGTTAAGTGACTTAAAAATGGAATAATGTGGTTAGATAATGAGGTTAAGAAAAGATTAGAACCTAGCTGGAGATTAGTTGAGTTGAACGACTTCTTGAATGTCGATCTGATGTTGGTCTCAGCCTTCGGGGTTGATATTTAGGAAGTTGATCACTTACTAGCTTTCGGTTAAGGAATGATGAATATTGAAGAAATGGGAATAGAAAGAGATTTTGAAAATATAACAATGTTTTCGTGATTTAAGGAATAAGTGTGAAGAGTTTAAATACATTTATTTAAGAAGGGGAAGTGTCTGTTATTGTTTCGAGAAATGAAACGAAGGAGTTTTCGGAACGATGTTAAACGTGAAATTTGTCAAAAACCCAAAGTAGATATACATATATGATTTAATTCTAAAGTAATTAAAAACAGTTTTAAGAATATTCTTACAATGAAATAAGGAGTAAATGTGGTGTCTCAAATATTTAAAGATCAAGGAGTTAATTAGTTTTAAATATAAAAGGCCAAGTGATGCTGAGTACTGAACCAGTAAACCCATATTTATTTTCACGATTGAATGATTGTTTATTTGATAGTTAAATAACCGACTATCAAATTTGACCAATACGATTGTTGGTATGGAAAGACCAGGATCGAATTTATATTCGAAAACCATTCCGAACCAGCAAATACGAAATCATCGAAGATACATATTAAAGTTGGAGCAGTGAAGACCGTGGATCTTCATAAGCGAAAGAATGACTTATCAAATCTCTCTGGCATGCATCCAGAGTTATTTGATCTGTGATTCTGACGTGATTGAAATCTGTGGATTGCAAGGGCTACTCGCTACCGATCTCTAGGGTGATTCCTTGGATGTTCTAGGAGGGTGCCTTCGGTTTGTCCAGACCCAGGACAACTTGTATGGACGAGTGTCTGACAGAGTATTTCCAAAGGGATTGCGTATGTTGATTTTTTCAAACGTAAGAAGTTGGTGGCAAAGAAGGGAAACTTCTTTAGCCTCACAACCTGAGTATTTTTGTGGGAATCAATTAATGATTTCCGATGGATCTAACGATGTGGCATTCAAAGTGAATGGTGACATGCTATTAAAAAGGACCATTCAAACCTCAAGCCTCACAACCAGGAAATGACAAAAATCGGGCAGGCAGCATGACTATGTGGGTCGCGCCAATTAGGGTGTATAATCACCTATCTAGAAAAATTCCTTTGGCTTCTTTCATCTATCGATGTTGTCCCTTTTCGGGAAACGGTTGTTGATCCCAACCGTTGGTGATATACATTTGATACACTCAAGCTAAATGAGTGGTTGATCATATGTGGGCCGTGTTGCAAGACATTCTTGTTGAACCCAGTGTATTCGCCTCTAGAGATACACTGTCGGCTGGTGGTTCCATACCTTGTCATAGTCGGAATCCAAACTCCAATAAGCACCCACGGTTTTGGTTGTATACTATATATGTGGAGCGTGAGATGCAAGCGTTCCGCTAGATTTCTACTTATTTGTGTTTAGACATTATCATAATATCAGAATAATAAATGATTTTAAAATATTTTGGGTTATCGTAAGGTAAAAATCGTCCGTATTTATGTGTGGATTTGGTCTTACGATTATCCTTTTCTTTTGAAAAGATTTTGAACTTAAAAATCAAGTTGGATGATTTCCCTTAAAGCTTTGCGAGTTTTCTCACTCTAGTTCACCAGACTGGCCCGGTGTTTGTAATGCTCGGGTTAGACCGGGTTCTGCAGGTCCAGGCGATCGAAGGTTATGAAGTTCAGAAGACGTGCTGGAGGAGTTCAGATGTATTAGTATTTATTCCGCTGTGTGTTGTATATGAGGACAGATATCTATAACTGTCCAGATTTGTTAAGGTTAACTGATGATTGTAAGTTTTATTTAAAGCTCTCAATGAAGATTTATTTCTATATTATATTTTGTTCTGCTGTGATGTGAGAGTCAGTGTTGTGTTGGTTCTTCTTCTTCTTCTATTCTAATATTTCTTTCATTCTTATCTCACCCTCTAACTTCTTTCAAATAATGTTCCAGTGTTTTCGGTATTTGGAAGGCCGGCATGAGATACGACAAATGTATTTATGTCAATTTTTGAGGCCGAAAATCCGCTTGTTCATTACACACCTAAACCAGTTTCTCTTTGGGGAATAATCCAAACTCAATTACTGAGGGTTTAGGACTACTTCGGCCAACCGTGGGCTATTACAGGAAATTCATAGGCTTTAGCGAGAGGTCGATAAATTTAGCCTTGGGGATATTACTAGGATTTGTCTATGTTATTGTTTATTTGAGAGCATTATGGCTACATTATTGATTGAGTGTCATGAATGCTATGGTTCTATGATTTGCTATGTGGTGTTTATTTGAGCATGTTCATACATTAGGACACAATAGAAAACTTTACCCATAATGCAACATGTTTTGTTGGTGGTTATACATATATAGTATTATACGCATACCTTCATATGTATAAAGGAAGAACAAATTGATGTATGAAATTTGGGATGACCATGCATATTAGTTAAGGAGACCACACATAGCAGTTAATTCGTGGGGAAGATGAGACTTATGATTATACTACTATATTTAGATATTGTTAATATTCTGCTATGCAATTTCATAAGTAATTAACATTTTCTTCATTTTAGCATGAGAGAGTTTATTTTAATGTCTTTCTACGTATTTAAATATATTATGACTCATTTATCTTATTATTTTTGAAATTATGTACTATGATAAGATGTAAGTTAGTACTGGTTTTTTTATTTGATCATTATACTATATCATTTGTTACATTTGATATTTCAATATATGTTATATATATGCTACGAGATATATAATGAGTTGTGACTAAGTTTCATTACTCTAGCCATTCCAAGTCGTTCAAATTCTCGAACAACGCAACACTATATGTCATCTAAGGCACTAAAAGTGATGGGATGTCTCATTTATTATAAAAGCTATGGTTCAAATACATGGGTGATATCCGGATCTTGAATCGGAAAAATCATAAGAAATAAGTGACCAAGTTCATGGTTATAGCACTACTCCAAGAGTGAGCAACCATGACCATGTTTTTAAAGTAGAGCTAAGCCTAAATGCATATAGTACATAGTATCCACTGTTTCAGATCTCGAAAATATCACCCGAGATCTCGTTTTAGGTTCCTCCCAAAACGAAACGAAAAATCTCATTGTAAATCTTATTTTGAATATATTGTCCAAGATCTTGCATTATTGAATGACATATCAACCAAGACGAAGTATTGAGATATCACCCGAGATCTTGGTTTGTCTAGTTAAAATTTAAACTTGTGCCTAAGCCAAAACAATAATCAAGAAAACTCAAAAACAGCCACAATAATCTCGTGCTATTTTAAATTTTACATATTAAACGAGCATATCATATATTAATATATGTTTTATTATGCTTATGATTTTCATATTCGTCATTTGTTGCTAGCATGTTACCTGTGAAATTATGTATTTTATGTTTTACTTATGTTGAATTTTTTTTATGATTTGGTTCTTTTTTATGTTCTTTGTCTAACATAATTCATGTTCATGGATCATAAGTTGTAAGCATTTATATATTTGTATTGTAATTTTTTATTTATTTTATGCATATTATGATTTATGAATGCTCTTTCGTAAATTAAGAACGATGTGGTGATTTTTCAATTCAATTTTAAGTTACTATTTTATAATGGCATTCATGAAAATTATTGTGTAAGAATATCGGTTTTTAACATATCATATACCCCGATATTGTTCCAAATTGAGCTTTCAAACCCGAGTTGGAAATCCTTGACAAACCCCCGAATTAGACTCATCTCATCCGAGATCTCCCTCAATACGAGATCAAGTCTCTAAAATTGCCGAGACGAAACGCAACCAATATCCGAGATTTAAAACACTGATAGTATCACACCAAAGTTCGTTCACTTTAGGAAAAATCGCTCCACTATATCATGGTTCAATTGTGCAATCAAATAAGTTTTAAAATAAATGGCAGATAATGAGATATCCTACTTGTTATTTTTAGTTTTTACACTATGTAGTATCTGTTTACATCTTAAATATGTACAGCCTTTTCCTATGGAAAAGTATACCTACTCTTATTATAGATAGGGAGAATGAGGAAGTGAAATACTAGGAAAAAGTAGGGAAAACACAACAGCATTGTAATAACTCACCCTGGAATGGGCCTACAATTCAATATAGAAAAGACCCGTTGAAACTTAGAACTATCCTAAGGCAAACGGTCAGTAAAATAAAAGAAATAATCAATATAAAACAACAACTATGTGATCAAAAATCACAGTGGATATATATCAAAATAAATATATAGACACTACCACCAATAAACGCTTAAAAATAATATATCACTAATAAACGCTTCTGCCCTCTAAGCTTCATTGTCCTAGATTGCTATACTGACTTGTGTTATTACAAGGAGGGATTCAAAACAAAAAATTCTGGTGAACAAAATTTTAAATCCAGTCTTTTATACTATTTTCATAGTATATATTACATGAATGAACGCGTCTAGGAAAAGCCAAGAATAATTACGGAATTGTCTGCTCAATATGACAAGGAAGAGGCAGGTCCTATGATCACTTGGTACCTTTCAAAAGGGAAGTTCCTCTAACTACTTAATATCTTTATTCAATAAGAAAAGAGACGAGTCCTCAAAATCACTTAGTAATTTTTGGAGGATTCATCTGACCACTAAATACCATCATTCATAAGTAGACCGCATTTGTATGTGTATATAGACATATCTAATAAAGCAAGAGATAGTAGTAACCACTTAATACCTACAAAATAGGTAGACCTTTATCATTTAAGACCTATCAAAGGCAGACCCTTTATTACCGTCTAGGCGGAACTACATGGAAGTCTCCTAGCAACTTAATATTTCCTTCCGGGTAAGAAGTTCCAATGGCCATCCCTAGGCAGTATCTAATCAAGTCACTTAATACTTAATATGAAGAAGACCCAACACCTTCCAGGATTACCATATTTCTAACCTATTTTGGCCATTTAATGCTTCTAAATAAAAAATGTCGGCCTGATGATCACTAAATACCTAATGAAGGTGGATATTTTGATCACTACCCATACTCCTTGGGACAAATCCATAATGAAAGGGGCAAGTCTCAATCACTTGATATCCCTAAAGGTGGATCAAACTAGGTGGTACCTAATTCCGTGAACTAGACCCTTCGACAAGACGTTATAACATTACAATGTCTCACGTGTTACTTACCGTAGGAATTAATTCCTATCACTAGCTGTGGTTAATCCACTCATCTTACATAGTCAACCTAATGGAGGAATAAAGAAGGAATAAAATAAAAGACACAATAATATGCATAAATGATACATTAAATATGTTTATTGAATCAATAGTATATTCGTATTAATTCATACAAACGCTTTATACACCATATTCTAACGTTATAATGTTAGTTCATTCCCTAAAACATTATAAGTCCTTGTTCTAATATTTCCATAAATATTCAAAAATTTCCTCATTTTTCTCATATACAAGGTGGAGAATCAAATACAATAATAATGAAATTATAAACTTATTTCATAGATCGAATGATATAAAAATTCAAGTTTTCAGTTATTTTATTTTACTCCCTTTATACAAGGAAAATCCAATATAGATTAATATGGAAATAAGAGATCTAGAATATGAAATAGATCCATATTCCAAACTCTTATTTTTCAAAAGAAATTAAAAGAAAAATAAATAAACATAGAGTAGAATGGAAAAAGTAAATAAACCGGGAAAAAAAATATAAACCTTTGGATCTTATCAGATCCGTTCTATACATAAAGGATCCATACAAAACATTGACGTTCGCAAAAAATGAAATAATGAGGTGTGTTATTTATTGTTTTTGTAAATTCCTAAAACTCAATGGTATAATCTAATCCATGAAAATAACTACAAAACTACTATAAAAGCACTACTTAAGATTTCACTAACAGGTCGATAGTGAATCCTATCTTTTTATCCACTATATTTGTTGGCCTTTGATCTCCTTTAATCTTTCATTACCATATTCAAAAATGGATGAAGAAGTGAAGGGTGAATCAACTCAAAAGAATGAATTAAAGTGATAGGGCCTAAGGTCTTATTTATAGAATATGAAGAAGGGAAGAGAGGAAAGAAAATTATAGGAAGTGTGTTTCTGCTTTAAAAGTTGTGAATGAAAGTGATAGGGTCTGGGATTTTATTTATAGATGCTACAAACGATCAAGGACCATTAAATCAAAAGAATTAATTAATTAAATTAATCTGGCTCGCTCAAGAAAAAGGGTGAATCAATTGAATAAATAATGTCCACTGAAATATACATTTCATCCTTAAAAACCTTAGCCGCCGCCACCATTCGTTGGCTTGATAGGTTGATCATGATATGGCCACCATCCAAATTAGCTGTCAATCATTTGATGGCATATCCATCGACCACCTTTCTATTATAGGCGAGAATTTAGTTTTTGTTACATTATTTGATTTTTTTTCCTTAATTCATTTTTGGCATTAATTAATTGATTGACATTTCTTATTCCGCAGGTAAACACACAAATAATTTCAAAATTCTACAATTTATTTATTTATTATTTTGAATTCAAAATTTCAAAATAAATTAATTTAAATTTGGAAAATTCATCATCTCGTAATTTCTTTATACAGGATCTGTTTTTAACTTATTATATATGAAACAGATCGAAAGATCACCATAAATGCAAAGGAACAACTTCTATGGCCAAATTCTAACTTTTATCAAATTTCCATGTTTATCTTTTTTTCATATTTCTATGTAGAATTAATTTTACGGGGTGTTACATTCTCCGCTTTAAAAAGGATTTCACCGCCAAAATTTATGAAGGAGCAAATGATGCAACTCATAATTCATTCAGTATATGACCAAGTTATCAACCCATTCACCTACCAACTAATACTGCAACATGAGTACGTATAGCAAACATGATAAAATGAGCTCGATCCTTGGGTGAAAGTGTAACTTTATGCAAGCTTGTATGCAAAACTCTGTATTATGCATAAGAAGTTTCTACATGAGTGCATAATGCTTAGTGAAATAGTGTAGCAACCATCATCTACCATCTAATCTAGCAACCATGATGCATCCATATCCTAATTTTAGAGAGAAAAGTTTGCTAGAGAAAGTCTTAGGTTGATAATTCTTGATGCCCTCCAGAAGATTTTTCTCCTTGACATACATAAATCAACATAATTCCTTATTGTAATGTGTCATAGTACCATGATGGACAATTTCTGTAGTGGTGCGAGATGTCGAAGGCTTCTTTTTAATCCCATATATCGATTGGGCTCTACAAAAAGTAACTATATTGTGAAAGCACCTTATCAAATAAAGAATGCATAAAAATGTAACAACCCGCATTTTACGTATCGAAGGATCGCAAATTATTTTTATTTAATTCCCTGAGGGTTGGATCATTCTCATATTTTGATATGTTGTTAATGGGGATGGGAGACATGTCCATATTTTTTTACCAATTTTATTTGTGACCACTTTTCCCCTATCAGTCTTGTATAGGATATAACTTTTGACTCGAATTGAATCAGGTACCGAGATCGGTCTCATTTTAAAGGAAATGATGTTTCCCATTCCGTAGGGTGGTCACATTAAATATTTGGCCCAGCGGTTTGGGAGGAATCGCTGTTTTATTGTTTTGCAAATTGTTGTTTAAGTTTTTAAGGCCATAATGGGCTGATTTGGAGAGGCCCATTAGTGGCCTGGTGGGAGGCTATAAATTGGGGGATAGAGGCATGGAGAGAGGGTTACTTTCTTCATTCTCTTATTTGGTTGAGCTTGTGATCCTCATTGCTCAATCAAATATACCTTTCCACCACTAAAATTCTATATCTACATAAGAGAATCGAAGATCTACATTGTTTGAAGCTAGATCTACGCAAAGTGAAGATTGATTTCATCGAATTGGAAGATTTGAAGAGCATTCTTCGCTGTACGAAACCGAGATTCATCATTTTTGTGTTGTTTTGGAAGATTGGTGTGTGATGTGCATCTCTCAATTGGATTCAATCAAGTATACGAGTTGTATGTTATTAATTTCATCATTTTCAAGTCTTTTTTCTATTAGATCTACATCATGGTACGCATATATTTTCACATGAATCACCATAGGATCTAATCTAGCAACCTAAAACCGGTAATATCTTACGTTAATTCATGTTTATGTAAGTTCAGATCCATTATTTTATTCACTTATTGATTTATCATGATTTCAGTTAAATTCTCATGTTTGAAATATGATTATTTGCTGAATTGATTGATTTGGATGAGTTGCTTGAATCTTTGTTGTCGTTAGTCAAAGATTTGGTCAAGTTTGGAGCTATTTTGGTCAGATCTAGAGTTAGGTCATTTTTCAGTGAGCCGAGCCGTTTTCTTCTTCTCCAAGAAATGGATTCAGGCCGTTCAAAAGTAGGACATACCGTTGGAGAAGCTTCAGGGCATGTGGAAGCTTCAGATCGTTCGGTTCGTTGGGAAGTCAGGTCGGCGATGACATGGCGAGAAGGGAATGGATGGGTGTGACAAGCTTCAAATCGTTCGTGGTCTTCAGGCTGTGAAATCAGGATGTAGGAGAAAGCTTTCAGATCATGGAAACAGGGTGGAATGACCTAGTTGGGTCATTTCCTGGGTTCAGACCATTCGTGACTTGGGAAAGTAAGAAGAATGGCAGGACATTAGAAGCCATTGGGGTGTTGGGTCGTTAAAATGACCTAATGAAGAAGGAATTTCGGATTTGGTTCGGAAAGGGAGAACGACCTAGTCAGATCGTTGGTGCGGCTTAGGGTTTCGGTTTGATCAGGGCGTTGGGTTGTGCTGGATCATGTCATGGGTACGGACCATGAGGTCAGGTCGTGAACGACTTGAGTGGAGTGGTGTTAGGTCGTGGGTCGGCCTATGATGCTAGGTTGGTAATGAGCTAAGGAGAGAGAACAACGTTTACGAATGCTATGAATGATTGGTTAACTGCTGTGGTTTGTTTTTCGTAGCGTAAATTGTAGAGATGCTATCGAATGGTATGTCGACCAAATGGAGTATATTCTTCGATCGATGGTAGTTGTGACTTCGAAATGAATTCAATGGGGAATGTCGAGGTGTTGTGATGTTTTTGTTGTTCGTCATAATACAACGAATGTGACGACAACTCAAAGGTGTTCTGAGTTTATTAATAATGGTTGGATGGTCGTCGTCGATGATGACTAGAGATACCGAAGGCCGAGGAATTATCTGTAACACCCCGCAATTTTAATGAAATTAAAATGTGGAAATATGTATATATATATTATATACATAGATATATTTAAGAGAAAAATTAAATAATGAGAATAAATATTTCATGTAATAAGTTCATGCAGTGAAATGAAGGAAAAATTAAGTGCAATACATGAAATGCGAAGAAACGCATGCGAACAATTAAATAAAAAAGAAAAATTTGAAGAGCTTCAGGAATTTGGTCACGAAATTAGCGTCATTACGTTCGTGGTGATTTTCTGATCAATGTAGACCTATGGTTTGTAGAAAACCGATTTAAAATGAAAATGATAGCTTTAAATTAAATATTGCAGCAAAACATGAAAAAAAAGGAATGAGAAAAGAATAATGTTTGGCATTGTTCTAAGATTTGAAAGCAAAAGACTTAGTAGCTCATTTGATTAGAACATGTGACTTGCAAACAAGAGGTATAGGGTTCGATCCCTGCCAGCGCCATATTTTTGTTTTAGGGGAATGGCTAAAAAGTGGCTTAGTGTGAACGCAGTTCAAAAAGTGGTTTAGTGTGAAAATGGTTAATTGGGAAGATAGCTAAAGAGAAATATATATATATATATATATATATGACATGTACGCATCATGTGGCTCATTTTTGTTGGTCAAGAATTGTTTTTTTGAACGTGGCTTTTTCTGGTTGGTTGGGTGACGATTTTTCTTGTATTAGGGCTGATGTGGCTTTATTTGATTGTTCTGGTGAGGTTTCTTTGTGTCATGATGATTTGGATGGTTTGGAAGGATCCTAGGTTGATCCAAAGGCTAGAATTAATCCTAGACTTCTATATAATCAACTCAAACCCTAAACCTAAAACACGTAAACACATTCTATGAAGCCATCATGTTGTCTCTCTCTGAACTAGCGTAGCCTCCATCTTCTTAAAACTAGAATATCTTCTTTAACTAGAAATCAATTAGAAGAACATTAATAGTCTACATCAAAGGAATAGCTTAACAAATTCAGATATCAAATTCCATAATTAATGGTTAGTGCATCATACCATTAATTCTGTAAGTTCAGTTATATTTCAGACTTAAATATATAAAAGTCATGACTTGAAATAAATCGAATCTGGTACTGTGCATAATTGTGATTCTGATTCATGTTTATCCTTATACCCGAGGTTAGATTCATATTATTTTGTACTATTGGAATGCTACATGTTCCTTTCTTTTCCCTTTTGTTTATGAGTTAGGCTAATTTGCGAGCCTAACGTTCTATGTAAATTATGCGAACGAATAACGGGGGGAAATGTTGGGGTAAAACATTAAATTACATGCTAATGGCATATATTGGCTCATAATCATGTAAATGATTAATAGCATGAAATGGTATAATTTGTATACCATTAATTATGAACATAATTTAAATAGTAAATGTGACATGACAACACTTGTCGATAATTTACATATAAACTTGACATAAATGATGAATATGTAAATTAAATAAAGGATGAACATGCCTAACCCGAGGTTAGATTGAGTTGTGGTGTAAAACTGCCCGGAACCGCCCGACACATCCAGTAACCGCAACAACACCTATCTAATGTGAGAGGTTAGTGCATCATGCCCAAGAAAAACCCGAGGTTATGTGTGAGAGGTTAGTGCATCATTCCATTAATTCTGTAAGTTCAGTTATATTTCAGAATTAAATATATAAAAGTCATGACTTGAAATAAATCGAATCTGGTACTGTGCCTAATTGTGATTCTGATTCATGTTTATCCTTATGACAAATCTGAAATTAACTATGCCTATAAGACTATTGTGATTTGTACAATTGGACCTATTGTATTGTATATTAATTTGGTGATGCTTTTATGTTATGTTATGTACATGTTCATAAGCTAAGTCATGTTCATATATGCTTATATGTTTAGATCTACATGCTTGCTTTTATATTATGTTATGTACATGTTCATAAGCTAAGTCATGTTCATATATGCTTATATGTTTAGATCTACACGCTTGCTTTTATGTTATGTTATGTACATGTTCATAAACTAAGTCATGTTCATATACGCTTATATGTTTAGATCTACATGCTTACATGTTTAGATCCAAGTTAATACATATGTTTAAGATTTATGTAAATTCCTGTTCATATGCTTAAGATCTATGTTAATTGGATCTAACTCAAGTACAAGTTCACATTGATATGCTTGATTAAGTTTATATTGTTCATGAAAAAATTGTATTACACATGCTTAGTTAGATTCATATTATTTTGTACTGTTGGAATGCTACATGTTCTTTTCTTATCCCTTTTGTTTATGAGTTAGGCTAATTTGCGAGCCTAACGTTCTATGTAAATTATGAGAACGAATAACGGGGGGAAATGTTGGGGTAAAACATTAAATTACATGCTAATGGCATAGATTGGCTCATAATCATGTAAATGATTAATAGCATGAAATGGTATAATTTGTATACCATTAATTATGAACATAATTTAAATAGTAAATGTGACATGACAACACTTGTCGATAATTTACATATAAACTTGACAAAAATGATGAATATGTAAATTAAATAAAGGTTGAACATGCCTAACCCGAAGTTAGATTGAGTTGTGGTGTAAACCTGTCCGGAACCGCCCGGCACATCCAGTAACCGCAACAACACCTATCTAATGTGAGAGGTTAGTGCATCATGCCTAAGAAAAACCTGAGGTTATATTGAGTTATGGTGTAAAACTGCCCGGAACCGCCTGGCACATCCAGTAACCGCAACAACACAGATCTAATGTGAGAGGTTGGTGCATTAATAAATCAATTAATGCTAATGGACAGGACATCTTAAGAATGATAGGGTCAAGTTAACTAAGGCAACACTTAACCAGTACAACATGTTAATTAAACAAATGGTAGGGTTAAGTTAACTAATGCAACACTTAAACAGTACAACATGTTAATTAAACAAATGGTAGGGTTAAGTTAACTAAGGCAACACTTAACCAGTACAACATGTTAATTAAACAAATGGTAGGGTTAAGTTAACTAAGGCAACACTTAACCAGTAAAACATGTTAATTAAACAAATGGTAGGGTTAAGTTAACTAAGGCAACACTTAACCAACACAACATGTTAATTAAACCAATGGTAGGGTTAAGTTGACTAAGGCAACACTTAACCGATATAACATGATGTATGGTAGGGTTAAGTAACACAAGAAGGAAACACTTAACCAATATATTACATGATGTATGATAGGGTTAAGTAACACAAGAAGGCAACACTTAACCAATATATAACATGATGTATGATAGGGTTAAGTAACACAAGAAGGCAACACTTAACCAATATAACATGATGAATGAGTGGGGTTAAGTTAATAGAAAACACTTAACCAATACAACATGATGTGTGGGTGGGTTAAGTTAACATGAATGGACAACACTTAATGAATATTACATAAACGAAGCGGATATGGTTAAGGCAAGCTTAACCAATAATACGTATTGATTTGATCAGTGGGAGGGTTAAGTACGTCTCGTGTAGGTGGGTAATATTAGTATATATAGGCCCACAAACTTAAACGTTAAATAAACATGCTTGAATCGGTGGGAGAGTTAAGTACATCTCGTGTAGGTGGGTAATATTAGTATATATAGGCCCACAAACTTAACCGTTAAATAAACATGCTTGAATCGGTGGGAGGGTTAAGTACATCTCGTGTAGGTGGGTAATATTAGTATATATAGGCCCACAAACTTAACCATTAAATAAAGATGCTTGAATCGGTGGGAGGGATAAGTACATCTCGTGTAGGTGGGTAATATTTGTATATATAGGCCCACAAACTAAACCAGTAGAAAACCCTAGTAACGTGGACCCATTAAACCAGTAACCCACATAGATGTGTCATGGTACCCTGAACTAAGCAGTGCAGGGCAAGATTACTGAGTTGATTATAAACGGTCAAAATAGCGGCAAGGGGTACGTCAGTGTAGGTTCCGACGGTTTACGGGCGTGCACGTACTCCGGAGTGGGAAAAAGCAGGCACTGGGTACCAGTAGTTACACACTGTGCATCTTGAATCGTGTCGGGTTGCTATCATAAGGACTGGTACACCTTATGGAGGGACCAACACAGGGTATCTACACGCAAGAGAGGGCCGACTAACACAGACGCATGGAACATTAATACAAGTAGGGAGCCGATCGATAGGATAGTAAGGCTACATCTAACATCTTTGTGGCAATTAGGCTGATTGAGGTAAGATCCTCCTACTAGATGTTCACCTGAAGGCTACCACAATTGCGGGGATTTGGATCACGTTGTAATATTATCATTTTATACAGATTACTAGTTGGGACACTAGTTAGGTGGTGTAGAGATATAGAAATCAGAATAACAGGGTAGTAGCGAAGAAGAGAAAGAGTAGAAGCGCATTCAGTTTACCTTGCCTTATCTTGTCTTAAGTTATCTTGTTTTATGGTATTGTCCTATTTTCAGTTCATTCATGTCATGATCCTTTATCTTGTTTACATGTTGAAAAATCACTGGACTTACCAAACTTATGTCTGACCTGTTTTCTTTCATCTTCTTTTCTTCCGTTTCCTCCCCCCAGGTAGTCAGGGAGGGAATAACTTAGCTTAATTTGGACCGTTTCTCTTTCCAAGCTCGGAGATTCTGTGATGTATGGCTTGGAACCTCTTATCTTTGGCTATGGCTGTGATTGCACTTTAATTTGGGGATTTATGCTACTTTGCTATGTTTTATGCTTCTTATATACTTGGAAGTTTTTGAATCAAGACAGAAGTTTTATGTAATACTTTTAAGTATGATTGAGTCAATTGTTGTAAAAGCTTGACTGAACTATGTTGTTTATAAAATGACTTTATTTTCCACTGCTTTATTTGTCTGTCTTGTAACTTATCTGCATCTCTTACCTATAACGCACTACAAGAAATGAGTATATATATAGCCTTGTGTCATAGCATTATATTAAAGTGCTATAATAAAATAATAAAAAATAATAAAATAACATGGATTTTGTGCTATATAAATGAAGTAATATAATAACTATTATATTTAGCTATTTATGCACACGTTCCGCTATCAATCCAACCTGTTGAAAAGGCGGGACTAAAAAAAGCGAAGCTGGAGATAATAAAAACATAGGCCGCAAAAACAATAATTCCCTCTTTTTCCATTTCGACCTAATCTCTCCCCTAAATCGCTGAAATACCTAACTTAATAAATTCCCAAAGCTAGACTATCTCAGATCCACACCAGCAGCCTGTAAATCGAATTCGCTCCACCGTTAGTCGGTTCCAACTCTGATTCTCTCCAAAGTCATCCAAAACGGGGGATTTGTTCTAAGAGGTATGTATATTTTTTAATCTAACCTTTTAATCCTTCAAGTCATTGATTAATGTTAAGTTTTCTTTCGCATCCTTCAAGGTATGTATATTTTAAGGTGATAACGGGGGATTTATTCTAAGAGGTACGTATATTTTAAGGTGATCTACGATATTGTAATCAAAGCCTAAATGCCCAAACAAATATATCTCATTTAAGGTCGATGTATTGTTAAATGGTATGCATTCTTCTAATTAAGTGCATAAAACATAGTACTGCCAGTCCAAAAAGTTACTTAAACTGGTAATAGATATAACTGATCACATGAACCGGGTGGAAAATTTTATGTTCATTCTGCTTGTATTACCAGTTTGCAACTTTCGGCTATTGTCTTTGTTGGATGCAAATTCAATGTTTGTATTTGTATAACCAACACCAATATGATGGGATTCAGGTTGAGAGTCTGAAAGTGTCACTAAATTCCCACCTTGATTACTACACTGATTGAAATTACTCTTATTAATATGTAGAATGTAAACTATATATTTACCTTGCATTTAACACGTTTTTGCAAATGTTAAGCATAAGCTACTACGATGTTTTACTACCTGTCTACGTACCTTGTAATCCTAACATTGTTTCTTTCCTATGAGTCAAGAAATTGTTTGGATCTTCCTATGGTAACTGATCACGGATGTACTTGATTATGTTCATCTGTTACTGTAGCTACACAATAGTAGAATACAGAGAATTTCTTAGTTATCGTCAGGTTTTTAGGTATCCCTTGCATACTTGGTTTATACTAATACGGGATTTTGGCACATTTGATGCATATGTATCAAATATACATCTGAAAAAGGTAGTATGGTGATCTGAATTCATTAAATTTTAATATTGTATATTCATTAAACATAAATTGGAAAAGAAAAGAATATGATATTTTTGATGAGCTTGAGATTCAGATTCATGACAACACTTTATACGCACACTTGTATGTGTGTGTGCGCGTGCTCTCTTTCCAATAGTTAATAAATGATAGCTTCTATTATGAGTGGGGTTCCTGTTTTTTTTTTCCTCCACCTTTTATTTTTCAAATCATTATAGGGCATCTTAACTTGGCATACCAGATAGCACATTCTTCTTTATCATGATGTTTTTTTTGGGGGTAATCTTCTTCTGCCATTCATACTTTAACACCTTGTCAGTTGTCCCTAAATTGTTGCAGTTGAGCCTTTATCAGTGTTGTACAAATATACCTTCATAACTTGGTAAGTTTCCAAGCTTCTTTTGCACTTGAGCCTGGCAAATGTCTGTCAAATTTTTTATTTTCTTTGATGATTTTAATTATAATATTAAATCATAAGCACTTCCATTCTAGTGGTCATGTTTACTTACATTATTATATTTATAGCACTACATTTAAACATCTACGTCTTTTGTTTTAAAAACAAACCCGCTATGCTGCTGTTTTTTTTTTAAATTTGTTCTATAATTTTAATTTGATATTAATGTGTTAAATCATTCTTTTTTAATTTTGGAACAGGTGCTAATGAAGTAAATTGTCAGCCTTTCAATAAGGCAGGAAATGTTGCTACTGACCAACAACCATTCAGTAAGTCTACATATTTTGGTAAAGAAGAAAGCAACCAACCTCTTAGTAAATCAGCTTACATGGGCAGTGATGTAAGTGATCAATCTTTTATTAACATATCAAATTTCGATTGGGATGATACTCATCATTGCCAAGAATCTTTACTTAGTCCTAAGAATTGTTCAGAAAAGTTCCCTATAAAATTAGATCTGTTACCCATCTACATCTGAACCGACCTCATTGCTTGATGATTTGTTGCAACCTGAAGAAGCCTGCACTGGAGATTCCAAACCTAATAAATATATGAATTATTCTAGCAACAGTCGCCCCTGAATTACACTCGCTTCAGTCGCTTTTTTGATTGGTTAATCCTAATTAAATGAATTTAATAATATGATATTGTGGCCCCTAAGTAATGTTTCTGTCCAATGGAAGAGCGAGTAAAGGGCGATTGCAGCTAAAAAGCGAGTGTGGCTAGAATTGCTCTAAATATATTGCTACAAATAGGCTAGAAGTTCTGAAAGTTGAAATTCCCAAGGAGTTGGAAAAAACTGAATATGAAGTATACTTGTTAGAAAATGAGTTGAAGTCCTTAAACAGTGAAAGAGAAAGCCATATTGTTCCTTACTCATCGCCAAAGACCAAGAGCCTCTCGGAATATGGTTCTGGTTCAGCCAATGTTGCGGTATCTTTGAATGCATGTGACATAGATAAATTGTCAATGGAATCACCCAATGATACATTCTCTGTTCAGAATGGGTGCGATGAAAGACATACAAATGAGGTATTGCATACATCATCCAATGTTAACGAAGCAACAGAAGTAGTTGAGGAATCAATTGTCCGTGCTGATAACTCGTGTACAAGCTCAAATAATATGGACAAAGTCAACTTCATTGGCTTAACTATGGCTTCTAACAAGGACGCTGTGAAAAATGTGTTGCAAGAGTTTGATAAATTTATGCCAATCAAGCAACAAGAAGTTAACATTTGGGAGTCTGATTTTATTTTGGCATGCAAAAAAAATGACATCTATATCAAAGAGAAGCTTTCTGCATGAAAACAGGAACTTAGGATCAAGGAAAGGATTCTTGCTATGAAATTCAAGGCATTACATCAGGTATGGAAAGAGTATTTATGCTTTCTCTCTGTGAAAAAGCAATGGTCAAAGTCACAGAAGTGCCCTGAACTTTGTAGCAGTTTTTTGCATAGCACACAAAAGCATCAAAGTTCTGTCCTTTCACGGTTCACATCCCCAGGTGAGCTGTCTTTTTATTGAAGTTCTATGTTTGTTTCATATTTTCCACAGATATATGTAGTATGAAGATTTTTGATTTATAAAGGATATTGGTTTGAGTACTGGAATGCATTATTTTAGTCTGCCTGTTCACATATTGCTTTGATTTGTGTAACCCTTTATCTATACACATGGTATATTTTAATTTTCCATTTATACCCATCTATCAGTGGAATTTCAATCGTTAAAATTGGTATGAAGGTTTATGTTTACTGGTATTTAAGTGGACGTTTTGACCCAGCTCTTGAATAATTATGTGTAGGGGGTATTAAGCCAAAACAGTTTGTAAAGATCATGATACAGGTCACCCCTCGTAATCAAGGCTCATTTTGGTTTTTGAATTAATTTGTTTGTGAAAATTATTAGACTCGTTTTATGGTCAAGTTTGTATGTGTAAACTTGTTATTATTGCATATTTTGTTCTAAGAAACTGAAGTTTGGAGATTGTGTGGATAGCAACCAAATATAGATTGATTTTCGCTGGCTGTAACCCAAAAGCTTCAAACCAATTTATGAATGCATGGATATACGTGTAAAACATACATGTGCACACACGGAAGTCTTCTACTACGTCCCATTCACGCCCCTCGATAATTTTGAGTAACTCTAGCAGTCTAGCTTAAACAAAAATTTGCGGATTCTTACCTGCATCATGGTCAGTTCAGTTACCAATATAGATATGATTATTCTATTGTGACTGATTGTCCAACTGAATTCGGCTTAAAAAGTTTCTTAATTTCAGGGATTTTGTCTAATTTCAGTACATATGGTTTTTATGTTGGTCTCTAGTCTCTATCAGATGATTGAAACACTTGGTATATGCAACTTTATGTTCGCTTTAGCTGTTTAAAAAATCCGTAGCACACTTCTCAATGAGAATATCCTAAAAATAATATTTTAGGTGTTCCCTTTGGTGTTAGAGGATTATGCTGGTCATGTGAGAAGGGATAGATCCTACCACAAAAAAGTACCAAAAAAAAAAAACATGCACGTGAAAAACATTTTGTAGTTTTGGGCTGGGTCTTCTTTATCTTAGTCTTTGGTACCATATTACGCTCACATAGAGCCATATACTTAAATTCATTATATGTGGAAATATTTTATGTATTTTAAGCAAAACAACGGAACAATATTGAAATCACATTAAAATTGCTCCACCTTTACCTTTCACATCGTATTGTTACAAGATCTATGATAAGTAAAAATTTAAGTTATATGTTTGTAGATATGCGCATAAATAATCTCCTCATTTCCCGTCTTGATCCTTTTGAAATCACCCATTTATCTTTTTGGTGTTTATAATCATATTAATCATCTTCACAACTTTTTTAAAAACATTATTACAACACTTCTTTCCTTCAACATACGCAAGGTTTCAAATTTGGTGTCCAAATAAATATGTTCAGTATTTCATGCTTAACATACGATTTTGAAGGAATTCAATGCATTAAAAGACAATAAAATTTTTAGGAAATTGATATGCATAATTTATAAATTATATATACAGATAAATGTTTCAACTTAAAACATTGGAGGTACTAAAGAAGCAATGGGATAAAGAGAAGGGGATGTAGAGATTTCTTCTTATATATTTGAATGTGTGTGTGTGTACACACACACATATATATACATACATGCACACATCCACATACACACTTCACATGATGGCATTGCACCCCTCGTCTATATCGTCCAGTTTGTAATTCCGCACAATCAGTGTTATGAAACACTGAAGGTTTAATTGCCAGTGTCGACATCAATTTTATAACAGATAAAATCATTTCATCCCAACGCTTTAAAAAACCGTAGGAGCATCTCTAATCTTGCGGTCTCGTTACATCGTAAAGTTTTTAAGGGTGTTGTTTGCTATTATCTTGTTAAGTCATATTTTGCAACATAATGAGACAATATACAACAATAACACTGCAGATCTTACAAGTTGTGAAATATTTGTTTCAATTGTTAATATGGGATATTTATTTAACTATGATAGAATTAGTCAAACGAGTTATTTTATATTGATCTCAAGTGCTGTTAGAGTATATTTAAAATTTTCTAACTACGCCCCTTAGTAGATGGACAAGATAATTTAAAATTATCAGTGTATGTGCATTTATACATTGTCATCATAATTTACCCGGTGCTCATGGCTTCAGCTTGAATGGGTCTAGGGTGGTATACATACAATATACAAACATGTGCATAAAGTATAGATAGGCTTCAGCTTGTGCACTTATGTACATATATGTATATGTGTATACACATACATGCTTACACAACCAATCCTGCCAATTTGAGCCAAAAACGGAATTCCAACGGTTATCAATTAGAAGATGACAAATGAATAATGAAAAGATTTTAGCAGCTTGATAACAATGCATGCGATTTAGGCTTACCTTCATTAGATGGTACGGTGATGCGATTTACACCATCAAATTTGTTTTCAATGGCTGTCAATTTACTAATTTGACAGAATGTGGCGGTTGTTAATTTAACGCAGCGGACAAAATAATTTTGGTAATTAAGAAACAAAAACCAATGACACTGGTCAGAGTGGGTATTTTTATGAGATAGAATACATCCAGTCAGCATCCAAACTTCACTCGTTCAGTTATAATTATGTTTATATGATAATTGAACAATCCTTTGACTATAAGTGGGACAAAAATACAAATTTTGTGACTGACATAAAATACAATGTATAAAGAATGCTCCTTGGTTTGCGGCCACCATGGTGAAATCTGACTGTAGCTGTTGTAGCGCAAATGTATTGTTATACATTTTCGTTGTTTCTTTCTGGTTGCAATTTTATTCTTGAGAGTATATATAACATTATATCTGTCAACTGATAATGAGAAACATTATAACCATAGCACTAAACAGGTGAGTTATTTTCATTGAGAGAATCTTAAATACTATTAGAGTGTGTGTGTGTGTGTGCGTGCATGTGTGTGTGTATGTGTGTGTATATCAACCGAGCATTGGTAATTTGTCTCTCCTTTTCTCTTCCCAAGTAGTAGTAGTTTTACTTTTATTATGTTCTGAACTTGTCCCACGTGCGTCCGAATTTTTGACAAGGATCCAATATCATTGTTGTCATTTGGTATAAGTAAACCTAAGAAAACAAGTATGTTTCAAACACCTTTCATTTAAAAATCTCATTAACTTTTTATCTTTAATCGACTAGCAAAGTTATACTCTAACCTTTTGTTTTGTTTATCAAATACAGATGGGAAAGAGGACACAAAGATTATTCAGGGTGTGAGCATTGATGATAAACCTCGAGTTAGAACGATATAATAAAATCATGACTAAATACAAATTTAATGGAGTGATCCTTCATACTGAAAGCTGGATCCTTTTTGTTATTTATATCTTCCATTTTGCGAGCTTTACAATTCTTTTTATTTCACTTAGGATGCTCAAACAGCAGTAGCTGCTGCAAACAACAACCTGATGGAACACCAGGAGAAGCTTGAGGTACTTTTTTCTTATAATATAGTCTGATAAGTCTATATTTTAATAATAATGAAAACAAACATGTAAAATATTAATTTGTCAGTCTAAAACTTTGTAATCTCTTTTTTAACAGGATGTCGCTTCATCTTCTTAAGCCTGAAGATTCTTTACAGGTCTGTTTGTATAGATTTCAGAATTCTTTTTGGCTTGGGGTTAGAGGGTAGGTGGCTTACTTTTGGTATACAAAGTATTTCAAAGCACACATCTTTTATCCATTTTTTAAAGTATATGTTACACTGGTTATAATGAGCTCATTTCTATTCATTCAACCTAAATATTACTTTGTCTTTATATTAAGCATGATAAGTTTTAACCTGGGTACATTTACGTAGTCTTATTTGAATATTTTAAGTTCTCCAACGGGATACATTAACTTTTAGGTCCAGTATGATCAATTTTACGCTAGTTTCAACCCAAGATAATGTTATATTCTGAATTAATTGCATGATGTTTTATCTTGGACTAGACGTACTATCTTTTTTTAATTGTATGAGTCACTCGTGAAATGCATAAACATAAAATTGCAAATTTAATTGAAAAACCATGAAACTTAAAAAAAAACTTTAAGAATTTAAAACATCTGGAATCTTGGATTCATTGTTTGCTTCCTCAAAAATATTGCAAATATCATAGAAGAACAAATGCATGATTGTATGAACTCGAACAAGTGATCTATACTTGGTTACCAGTCTTTGCACATACAAGTTCCCAACTGTCATCATATAATGGTATAAGATCAATGTGAATGAGCAATTAGGAAAAATGATAAAGTTTGACACATGATATACTTGTTATGTTTATTAAATACGTAGATGATGCAACTTACATTAGGACGTTAAAGGTTTTAAAACAAAATGATGAATAATAAATACCTTTCTGGATGTTTTTGAGTGCTGAATCATAACCTTATGTCTGAATTTGTTTAGAATAGCATATAATGTATGTCCTATATGCTAATTTATTTGTCTTTGGTAAAAGTTCCAATAAACGATGATTGTCAAGTGAAAAAAAGGGAAAACCAAATGTATGCATATTTATTATTATGCTACAAGATTAAAAAGCAATGCATATTTCAGTTTTGGAGATGATATTAGGATACATGTGTAAGTGACAATTTGGAAGTAAAATAAAAATTAGACTACTGAATAGCCTTTTACAATCAATTTATCGAGTCAAGGTTATCAATTTTATACTCATTTGTATGATGTATGTCCAATAGCAAGTCACAAAGCAAGGCACTGAATCAAAGTGTTATGTTTCATTGCTTTATGTTTCCATACCAAATTGTTTAAAAGCTTTTGCAAATTGCATCCTTTCCCTCAATGATTTGAATGCTCGATTTCCTAACCTACTAGAACCATGGACTAAAAATATGTATGCTAGATTGAAGGATCCTTCTGTATCTATGAGGAAAAACGCTGTTCTAGTTCTTTCTCATCTCATATTAGATGATATGATGAAGGTAATTACTAACTGAATTCATTCCAAATATATACCCCGCGTTTGGTAATTTTGTAGTCACATATACATGAGTTGCTTAACCAGGTTAAAGGATACGTAAATGAAATGGCTGTATGTATAGAAGATAAGGATGAGAGGATTTCAAGTCTTGCCAAGCTTTTCTTCCATGAACTGTCCAAAAAAGGTAGGTTTTGTAACGGCACTGTCAAAATCTGGTGATCATTATGTGACATCATATCTGTTTGTTCTTTCAGGTAGCAACCCAATCTACAATTTGCTTCCAGATATATTGAGCAGGCTCTCAAAACAAAATTTAGAAGAAGACGCTTTCTGCAATATAATGCAATTTTTAATTACTTCTATTAAAAAAGTAATTTTATTTTGCAAAACTAATTTGGTTTGGCCTTTTCATTTGTGTCAACAACTTATTATCCTGTTTTTAACAGGATAAACAAATGGAAGCTCTTGTTGAAAAGCTTTGCAATCGATTCGGTGGAGTAATCGGTACATATTTTGTCTGAAATCTAGTCAAACTTGGTTATTAGTCTTTTACCTGCTTAAAAACTCTACTACATCTGATAATTATCTAGACGGACACCAAATATTCTGCCATGAATTATAACAGGCGTATCTAAGTTTATCAAATAAATATGTAATATGCTCATTTCAAATGATAGTTATCAATTATTCGAACATGGCTTGTTAATGTATTTAGCTAAATAAAATATGTTTTGCATTTTTTATTTATTCTATAAATTTGAAATGCTAAACAGACATAAATATACATAAGATTATTATCATTTTGTTTTAACTTAGTTTTCTTTTATAGACGCTAGACAGTAGGAAAATATTGCTTATTGCCTTTCTCAGTTAACTTTCAGTGACAAGGTTCTGAAAAAACTAATTGACTCTTTTAAAATTTACGAGCATGCTCTGTGCAAAAATTCCGTAATGGATTATTTTAGAGTTATTATTAACAAGGTACTAAATTCCCAAAACCTTGGTGTTCACCTTATTTTACAGAACCTTGGTTAAGTGGTACCTGATGCATGTTACATTCTCTTAAAACCAGAGCAAAAAATTTACAAAGCCAAAAGTTAAATCCTCTATTGAGGAGTTTAAAGAGAAGCTTAACAAGATACACATGGAAAGAAAAGAACAAGAAGAAACTGCTAGAAATGCTCAATATCATAAAGAGAAGCTCACCTCTATACAAAGCCTCATCACAACAAATAATAGTAATGTAGAAAATGATGCAGAAGGTAATGCTTTGAATTGTAGCTCAAATAACAATTTAAAATACTTACCTGTACTTCTAATGTTATTGTTGTTTATGCTGAATAGTGAATGCTTATGATCATCCCTATAAATTATCCAACATATCTTTATCCTCTTTAAATTTACCTACCTTTTGAACTTTACTTCTTCAATAACATCGATATATTTCACAAATAACAACACCAACTTTTATTTGAGATACTTTGGATATATTTTACAAATAATAAAAACCCATATTACAAATGCTTTGGAAATACTTTTTGATAACAAACAACAACCATCCCCATATCTGAGATGCATTGAATATATTTTACAAATAAAAATAATGGTGATAATCTATATTTGAGATGCTTTGAATCAAATCACCATGAATTAATATATGATACATAAAACCCGGTTTATTTTTTATACAGTGTGAATTTAAATGTACTTCCAGAGAACAATATTGATCATACACAAATTGATTAGCTTCTTTTCAGGTAGATACAAATGAATGTCTTATTTTCATAACATTATGGGAGGGAATACATAATCATGTATCATACAACGGGTGCATTAAGAGCTTAGGTACAACATATTGCATGACCAAACTTTTGAATATAATTTTATAAATATGATATGGCATGGAGGAACATAAAAAATCAGCATCACAAGATTGATAGGTTTTGCTATGAACTCTTTTTTTTCACCTGGATCAAACCTATGTATGATTCAGATTGATTGTAATGAAGTGTTGCATGAGTTTTTACATGTTTTCATTCCGCTTCTTCTCCCTTGTACAGACTTGTAAGAATCATAATTTTTACTATCAAATGATGAAAATGGTGAAGTTATTGAAGAAAATGACGAAGCAATTGATGAAAATGGCATTTCAAGTATCATAAACAAAGGTGAGCAAGTGGAACCTGCTGAAACAGATGAAAGTGGCATTTCAATTGTCATAAACAAACATGACCAAGAGGAACCAGAGGTTCTATCACCAAAAGCTTCACGCAGAGGTAGTTGAATTGTGTATCTAATCAATGTTCTAGTTTTATTTTGCTTAATTTTTTGACAATTTGTCAAATGTGGAAGCAACAAGGACCACCAAATTAAGGGAGACTGCCCCTGGAACCCGAAAACAAACTCGCTCCACTAGAAGGTTCGATATTTAATATCCCCTGTTATTTATGGCCGTATCTTGAGATAATCCCTAGATTTTTGGTGTAATGAGCTGACAAATATTTCCTTGCATGGGTATTATTTGCATATAGTCGAGTAACAAAATGATGATAGCTTTTTTCTTCACTAGTTCTGGTCATGTATCTAATAGCAAGGAATCGTAGCTTTATCGCAAAGCTCAGTTGATTTTTTGTTGGAACCCCTCGCAGCTTTTTAGTTAGAATCAGTTGGTGCTATATTGTGATGTAAAAGAAGTGCATTCTTCTCTAACGTGCTCTTATTCAGCCAGGAAAACTCATGCTGACTTGATGTTCTGATTTTTAGTTTTTGATGTGGAAATTCTAGGATTCGATGCTGAAGTGAGTGCTATTGTGTTTGCATGGTCAACTACTAG
Source organism: Allium sativum (assembly GCA_030737875.1). NCBI lineage: Eukaryota > Viridiplantae > Streptophyta > Magnoliopsida > Asparagales > Amaryllidaceae > Allium > Allium sativum. Next base: position 941,618,229 of record CM060916.1, on the reverse strand, counting down.
TGTTGCACCTTGGCTGGATTTAATGGAACAAGAGTGTGTGCTACTGCTGTATGATTCGATGCTGAAGTGAGTGCTATTGTGTTTGCATGGTCAACTACAAGTGTAGCACCTTGACTAGATTTAGTGGAACAAGAGTGTGTGCTACTGCTGTATGATTCTGTCCCTGCTGTATTATTGTTTTCATGGTTACCAACTAAGGTATTAATATTCAACACATGCAATGATTCTATTCCTATTGTATTATTGTTTTCAAAATTATCTATGTTTGTGCTACTACTGTATGATTCAATCCCTACTGTATTAATATTCATTACATCAATTTTTTGAAAATCCAATTTGTCATCTAACGTTGTTCTCACCAGAACTACTACCAATAAAATTGAGATGACATCTAACACTGTTTCATTTTTTCATTTTAATTGTGTTTCTTGCATTTTTCTTTGTTATAAGACTGTAACTTGTGCTTGTGAATTGCAGGATCTAGAAGTTGGACGAGCTTACAAGCTGAAAACTAAGTGATTTTTCATGTAACTTTGTTTTGAAACGATATTTGAATAATATGTATGCTGACTTATTTTTATATTTATTTGTAGACTTATTAACTATGGCTTTGTAATTGAAATCAAATATGTTTTTAATTTTTTGCTATTGATAGTTTTGTCTTGTGAATTTACTGCTTAATTGTTTGAACTGCGCACAAATTAAATAAGAGATTTGTTATGTAAAGATCATAGTAGAAATATGTGCTATATATTAAAACTATTAATAGCGGAAAATTGCACCTAAGGAAATAAAAGGTGAAATGCCATGTTAAAAATAAAATAGTGTGGAACACCTTTTCATATCATTGAATGTTTGCTATGAAAACAATGAAAACGCTATATAAACTACAAATGCCCATAACAGAAAACAACTCTTATGGAATCAAAATGTGAAATGCTATATTAAATGTAAAATTTTCATATCGTTGAATATGAGCTATGAAAACAGTGATAATGCTATAAAAAAAACGAGTATTTAACATAGTAAGGTTTGAACGCTATATATTAATGGGGAATTCAATAATAGCGGATTTTTTTAAAAACAAAATGGAAAACATTTTTCATAGCAATAAATATGTGCTATGAAATTATTGATAACGCTATAAAAAAATAAGCTAAGATTTTAATAAGAAAATATAATTGCAAGGTCTGAATGCTATGTAAAACATTTCATGATGGTGAACGTGCGCTATAAAATGTATAATACTATAGCGTTTAGATTTCAGCTATAAGATATACCAGGCCTATTATTGCATGTTGTTATATAGCGTTGTCACTAATGCTATGGTAGCCTATTATAGCGTTTTTCACGTGCAATTAAACGGTAAATCTGTTGTAGTGACGCTTCACTGAAGTTAATGCATTCCCTTTGCGAGTGACATTAATGAATGTGGCGTGTTTCACTTGGTATCAGAGCTGAAGGTTACTAGATCAGATAAAAGATTTGAAAATTTATTTTCAAAACGGTTTTAAAAGAAGCAATTTCTAAAGACAAGTTTTGTTTTAAAGGCATATTCCCCAAAGCCATATGCATTATCTTTTGATCCTCTGTTTGAATCCTTGTTTTCCTTCTTTACTGAGTCCCCGGGGCTCAAGGCTTTCTGGTAGGTAACCTCATCGCGGCATGGTTCCGTAGGCTTGATGAGACCATGACACCTGTCAAAGGACGAAGAAATGCCCAACTTACATATATAGTCGCAGCAGTTTCACCTGCGGCTAATTTTCTTTCAAGCTTTGTAGGGTTTTCCGTGCGATGGAGGCAGCTTTCAAGAGAATTGTCAACAAGCCACACAAGGATGGCAAAGATGAGAATGAGGGAGTTTGGCTAATGGACACAACCCGAGGATGAGAAACTCATGGATACGGACTTGGTTCACAAAGGAGGAAAGAACAGAAAAATCTAAGACAATAAGAAGTGTCGTTATTATGGTATAACGGGTCATATAATTAAGGACAAGGGAAAGAACAAAGGACATGATTTTCAGTAGGGCAAGTGCATGCACTCACCGCCGGCGTACCTGAGAGAGAGGTAGTAGAGGTTCTGTTGAAAAAGTCTAGTTTTCCTTTTTGATCATCCTGTTAGTACTCTTTTTTATTTTAGCGCTTCACATTCGTTTATATCTGCTTCCATAGTTGAGTCTCTACACCTTAGTACTTGTATAGCAGAAGATCCCATTATTGTCTCAAATCCAATTGGTGGTTCGGCTCATTTATCTTTGGTTTGTAAGGATTTGAGAATAGCTATATTAAGTATTGAGTTTAAGTGTAATGCTTATGTTTTTGGTTTCATGGGCTATGAGTTGATTCTAGGCATGGATTGGTTAGCTAGTAAATGTGAAAGGAGGGTAGTTAGACTTTTGACTTGCCTCGGGAATACCCTCGAGATATCATGTGATCTTAAGGGATCAGTTAGGCTTAGCTACCTAGAATCAATTGATGCATCTATCGACGATTTGCGATCCGTTAGAGTAGTCCATGAGTACGCAGATGTTTAGGGGTTTGTCCTCTAAAACGCGAAATAGACTTCCACATATATCTAGTTGACAATGCAAAGACAGTTGCATTACCTGTACGATACATGGCTCCGAGAGAGAGGAGGGAACTCAGTAAGCAAGTAGGGGAGCTACTTGAGGAAGGGTTCATAAGAAGAGAGCTTTTGGAAGACAATCCTTGAAGAAGCATTTACATGATACCACGGAAGTAGTGGAGCCGAACATGCTTAGGGAAGTGGAAGTGGAGCAAGATGCCACGATTAGACGAGCTCCTACATGCATCCTTGGATCGGAGGTCAAGAAGTTACGCAAACGATAGGTCAAGTGGTTAAAGTCTAATGGGGAGACGATTAAGGAGACGCGACTTGGGAGTCAGAAGACAAGATGCATACGCTGTACCCTTTCCTTTTGGAGGGTATGTTCTTAACTTCTCTTTTTTTTCTCTATCACTTTGTTTATACTTGTTCTATTGTTCAGTATGTCCTCTCGATTACATCTTCGATCTTTAGGTATGAAAATCTTATGGTTGTAAACATGTGTTTGAGATATGTTATGTTTGGTGGATGCAAGTGGATGCAAGTGTTTGCTAGTGGTTGCTCGTGGATGCATTTATACACACATTAGACACTAGACCGGCTCAATCACTTTCATATTACATATGAATAAGTGCGCATAATTAATTTGATGGATGTATATTGAATGTGTTATCATATGGATGTTGCATTTGAATGAATGATTGTGCACACATGTAAAAATGATATGTATCATTAGAATTCTTTTGCGTACATAATGGACGCATGTCATGAATCGCATTAAGGAGGTCGACTGAGTCAGTAGACTGCCTGATTTTGCATTAGAGTAAGAACATATACACACACTATGCATATGTTTATGAAAAGCATTAGAAATCTTTTAAGGACAATGGATGCTTATGGATGATGGATGAGTAGATTGATGATTGGATGGTAGGATACATTCTTCTTAACTCAGATATTTCGAGGACGAAATCCTTTAAGTAGGGGAGAATGTAACACCCTGCATTTTTAGTGAAATTAAAAATGTGGAAATATGTGTATATGTATATATTATATACATAGATATATTTAAGAGAAAAATTAAATAATGACAATAAATATTTCATGTAATAAGTTCATGCAGTGAAATGAAGGAAAAATTAAGTGCAATACATGAAATGCGAAGAAATGCATGTGATTAATTAAATAAAAAAGAAAATTTTGAAGAGATCCAGGAATTTGGTTACGAAATTTGCGTCATTGCGTTCGTGGCGATTTTCTGATCAATTTAGACCTATAGTTTGCAGAAAACCGATTTAAAATGAAGAAGATATCTTTAAATAAAATATTGCAGCAAAACATGAAAAAGAGGAATGAGAAAAGAATAATGTTTAGCATTGTTATAAGGTTTGTAAGCCAAAGACTTAGTAGTTTATTTGGTTAGAACATGTGACTTACATACAAGAGGTACATGGTTCGATCCCCGCCAGCGCCATATTTTTGTTTTAGTGGAATGGGTAAAAAGTGGCTTAGTGTGAACGCAGTTCAAAAAGTTGTGTAGTGTGAAAATGGTTAATTGGGAAGATAGCTAAAAAGAAAAATAAATAAATATATTTATATATATATATATGACATGTACGCATCATATGGCGCATTTTTGTTGGTCAAGGATTATTTTTTTGAACGTGGATTTTTTTGGTTGGTTAGGTGACGATTTTTCTTATATTAGGGCTGATGTGGATTTATTTGATTGGTCTGATGAGGTGTTTTTGTGTCATGATGATTTGGATGGATCCTAGGTTGATCCAAAGGCTAGAATTAATTCTAGACTTCTATATAATTAACTCAAACCCTAAACCTGAAACACATAAACACATTCTATGAATCTGTCATGCTGTCTCTCTCTGAACTAGCGTAGTCTCCATCTTCTTAAAACAAGAATATCTTCTTCAACTAGAAATCAATTAGAAGAACATCAATAGTCTACATCAAAGGAATAGTTTAACAAATTCAGAAATCAGATTCCAGAATACAAGAACTGTTCTATTTCTGTAAGTTCAGTTATATTTCATATTTAAATATATAAAAGTCATGACTTGAAATAAATCGAATCTAGAACAGTGCCTACTTGTGATTCTGATTCATGTTTATCCTTATGACAAATCTGAAATTAACTATGCCTATGAGACTATTGTGATTTGTAAAATTGGACCTATCGTATTGTATATTAATTTGGTGATGCTTTTATGTCATGTTATGTACATGTTCATAAGCTAAATCATGTTCATATATGCTTATATGTTTAAATCTACATGCTTGCTTTTATGTTATGTTATGTACATGTTCATAAGCTAAGTCATGTTCATATATGCTTATATGTTTAGATCTACACGCTTTCTTTTATGTTATGTTATGTACATGTTCATAAACTAAGTCATGTTCATATATGCTTATATGTTTAGATCTACATGCTTACATGTTTAGATCCAAGTTAATACATATGTTTAAGATCTATGTAAATTCCTGTTCATATGCTTATGATCTATGTTAATTGGATCTAACTCAAGTACAAGTTCACATTGATATGCTTGATTAAGTTTATATTGTTCATGAAAAATTTGTATTACACATGCTTAGTAAGATTCATATTATTTTGTGCTGTTGGAATGCTACATGTTCCTTTCTTTTCCCTTTTGTTTATGAGTTAGGCTAATTTGCGAGCCTAAAATTCTATGTAAATTATGCGAACGAATAACGGGGGGAAACGTTGGGGTAAAACATTAAATTACATGCTAATGGCATATATTGGCTCATAATCATGTAAATGATTAATAGCATGAAATGGTATAATTTGTATACCATTAATTATGAACATAATTTAAATAGTAAATGTGACATGACAACACTTGCGGATAATTTACATATAAACTTGACATAAATGACGAATATGTAAATTAAATAAAGGATGAACATGCCTAACCCGAGGTTAGATTGAGTTGTGGTGTAAAACTGCCCAAAACCGTCCGGTACATCCAGTAACCGCAACAACACCTATCTAATGTGAGAGGTTAGTGCATCATGCCCAAGAAAAACTCGAGATTAGATTGAATTGTGGTGTAAAACTGTCCGGAACCGCCCGGCACATCTAGTAACCGCAACAACATTGATCTAATGTGAGAGGTTGGTGCATTAATAAATCAATCAATGCAAATGAACAAGACATGTTAAGAATGGTAGGGTTAAGTTAACTAAGGCAACACTTAACCAGTACAACATGTTAATTAAACAAATGGTAGGGTTTAGTTAACTAAGGCAACACTTAACCAGTACAACATGTTAATTAAACAAATGGTAGGGTTAAGTTAACTAAGGCAACACTTAACCAGTACAACATGTTAATTAAACCAATGGTAGGGTTAAGTTAACTAAGGCATCACTTAACCGATATAACTTGATGTATGGTAGGGTTAAGTAACACAAGAAGGCAACACTTTACCAATGTATAACATGATGTATGATAGGGTTAAGTAACAAAAGAAGGCAACACTTAACCAATATATAACATGATGTACGATAGGGTTAAGTAACACAAGAAGGCAACACTTAACCCATATAACATGATGAACGAGTGGGGTTAAGTTTATAGAAAACACTTAACCAATACAACATGATGTGTGGGTGGGTAAAGTTAACATGAATGGACAACACTTAACTAATATTACAAAAATGAAGCGGATAGGGTTAAGGCAAGCTTAACCAATAATACGTATTGACTTGATCAGTGGGAGGGCTAAGTACATCTCGTGTAGGTGGGTAATATTAGTATATATAGGCCCACAAACTTAACTGTTAAATAAACATGCTTGAATCGGTGGGAGGGTTAAGTACATCTCGTGTAGGTGGGTAATATTAGTATATATATGCCCACAAACTTAACCGTTAAAACATGCTTGAATCGGTGGGAGAGTTAAGTACATCTCGTGTAGGTGGGTAATATTAGTATATATAGGCCGTCAAACTTAACCGTTAAATTAAGATGCTTGAATCGGTGGGAGGGTTAAGTACATCTCGTGTAGGTGGGTAATATTTGTATATATAGGCTCACAAACTTAACCAGTAGGAAACCCTAGTAACGGGGACCCATTTCAACAGTAACCCGCATAGATGTATTATGGTACCCTGAACTAAGCAGGGTAGGGCACGATTACTGGGCTGATTATAAGCGGTCAAAATAGCGATAGGGGTTACGTCGGTGTAGGTTTCGACGGTTTACGGGTGTGCACATACTCCGGAGTGGGAAAAAGCAGGCACTGGGTACCAGTAGTTACACACTGTGCATCTTGAATCGTGTCGGGTTGCTATCATAAGGATTGATACACCTTATGGTTGGACCAGCACAGGGTATCTACACGCAAGAGAGGGGCGATTGACACAAACACATGGAACATTAATATAAGTAGGGAGCCGATCAATAGGGTAGTAAGGGTACATCTAACATCTTCGTGGCAATTAGGCTGATTGAGGTAAGATCCTCCTAATAGATCTACACCTGAAGGCTACCACAATTGCGGGGATTGGGATCACGTTGTAATATTGTCATTTTACACAGATTACTTGTTGGGACACTAGTTAGGCGGTGCAGAGATATAGAAATCAGAATAACAGGGTAGTAGCGAAGCAGAGAAAGAGTAGAAGTGCATTCAGTTTACCTTGCCTTATCTTGTCTTAAGTTATCTTGTTTTATGGTATTGTCCTATTTTCAGTTTATTCATGTCATGATCTTTTATCTTGTTTACATGCTGAAATATCACTGGACATACCAGACTTATGTCTGACCTGTTTTCTTTCATCTTCTATTCTTCCGTTTCCGCCCGAGGTAGTCAGGGAGGGAATAGCTCAGCTTAGTTTGGAGCGTTTCTCTTTCCAAGCTTGGAGATTCTGTGATGTATGGCTTGGAACCTCTTATCTTTGGCTATGGCCGTGATTGCACTTTAATTTGGTGACTTATGCTATTTTGCTAAGTTTTATGCTTCTTATATACTTGGAAGTTTTTGAATCAAGACTGAAGTTTTATGTAATACTTTTAAGTATGATTGAGTCAGTTGTTGTAAAAGCTTGACTGAACTACATTGCTTATAAAATGACTTTATTTTCCACTGCTTTATTTGTCTGTCTTTTAATTTATCTGCATCTCTTACGTATAACGCTTCACTGAAGTTAATGCGTTACCTTTGTGAGTGACTTTAATGAACGTGGGGTGTTTCATTATCGTTGTCATAGGTTCTAGGTAACTCAAAGTAGGGGTTACACAGTTTCGTTGTATGGTCGAGTAACCTGGGCAGCTCGAACGGGCCAAGATACGTTTCGTTGTATGGCGTATGGAGTTTTAGCTAGATCTGGGGTCTACCATTGGCCTTTGACAGTTGATGGCATATCGTTGCTAGTCATACGATTAACGATTGTTTCAGAGCAGGATTGGCAGTGATTGCCAGAGTCTGTCATGATTGATTGGTTGTTTGTTCGTACCGTCTCACAAAGATTGTCCAACGTCGAAGGAGATATTTCTTGGGTTCTTGTCTGATATTGGTTTAGGCCACTAGGGCTTGTACTTGAGGGATGTTGAATTCGATTAGGATGGTTTACTTGAGAAATATATAATCTGGTTGTTATGAGTGTTATTGTTTGGTTGCTTTTTATTTCCGTGAGTGAATCGTTGTTTTGATTGCCTTGAATGTACGGTTGAATGCTTGTTTTGTAAAGGCTATCACTGTCCGATGCAGGGAAGATGGGCTTGAATTCTTCTCTGGTGCTTAGGGTAGATTGGTTTGTTAATCTCCCTATTCCCATATACATTATTGATGATGTTAGATAGCTGTTTTATCGTTCACTAAGATTGTTGTATGACTCCAGGTTTTATGTTTCCCTCTTGTTGCCTTGGGCTATTCATCCGATTTTTGGATGGCAGACTAGATGGCAGGTGATAGGTGATATCTGGGTGAGGATGATGTTGCAGTTCGGTGGCGAGTAGGAGGCTGGCGTATTTCTTTCCTACTATATAGTGTTTGTTTTTCCGTTGTTTGATGTTTGATTTTGAGTGCTGTGGTGAGGCAAATTTGTACAGACATATCTATTGTAATCCAGTTGTTTGGATATACTTTCTAGTTGTTATGAAAGTTTGGAGTTTTCTGCTCAATATGCTTCACTATTACTGCCTGTTATATACGTTCTTTTATATTTTATGCTTGCGTTGTGAGATGTATGACCGGTGCTGCGTATGTTTCATACCTTGATGATCGTCCATTGCTTCCTGACATGTCATCCAATGCATTATTTCCCTTGTTAAGTGCAGGGGTTATGGGCGGTCATCACATTTGGTATCAGAGCTCTGGTTATCGATTTTAGCCAAAGTTCTAAGACGTAATTACATATGAGAGATGTATTTGTAGATTTCTGATGGATGCTTACTATATAGTAGTGTATAATATAGTAGCGTTTGAACTCCTTTAGCAGTTTTTCTTGTAAGTGGATAATCATTCTAATTTGCAGATTTAGAATGAGTCGACGTACTTCAAGACATACTGCTAGGGAGGGGATTGTGCCTGGAGGGGAAAATGGCGGTACACTAGATTATCTTGCCATGTTTGATGCTATGATGGAATCATTCATGAGAAGGGTACCCGTTCCAGCTCCAACTACGGTAGGTGTAGGTGTGTAAGTTCCTAGGGTTGTGGATTTAACGAAGCTTTTTAAGGACTACACATCTCTAGGAGGAAAACCGTTAAAAGGAACATAGTTGACTGAAGGGGTTCAGAAGTGGTTAGATTCTTTCGTATTTTTGGTGACTTGGGTATAGAAGATGCAACTAAAAGGAAGCTTGCATCAAGGCAGCTGCAGGGAAAACTATGGAATGGTGGAATTCTATTACGATTGAGACTCCAGAAGAAGATATAACTTGGGAATTGTTCCAAGTTAAGTTCGAAAAAAAGTTTATCCCCACTGCTCAAAAGTCCGCTCGATTCAAGAAATTTGTGGAGCTGAAACATAATGGTAAACTAGTGCTTGATTATATTTTTGATTTTGAGGCCTTGCTCATATATGTTTGTTCATACATTGACACACCCTATCAAAAGAACGAGAAGTTTGTTATAGGTTTGGATACCTACATAAGAAGACCATTGGTGGAATATCTTGATGATTCAAATGAGAAGCTTGTGGAAAAAGCTATGAGACATGAGAGTTTGTTCCCAAAAGAGGAAGTCGTTGTTGCAGCTAGGGAACCTCTAAAGCCATCGCAAGGTGGTAATAACAACCAGAAGAGAAGGCAACAATAGCAGAAAGGAAAGGATGGCCAGAAGAGAAAGAAAGGTGAAGTGATTTGCTATAACTGCTGGCAGAAGGGTCATTATTCCAAGGATTGTAAGAATCCTAAAGCTGTGAAGAAGTGCTTCAAATATGGAAAGCCATGACATGAGAAGAAGGATTGTCCAGAAGCAGCTAAGAGTAAGCAGATTGTGAAGGCTTATGCTTTGGAAGCTGTACCATCTTCTTCGAGAGCTCCTACTGCAGAGGAAAAGGGAAAGGGTATCATCGTCCAAGGTACTCTTTCAGTTGAAGGTGTTTCAGTCCGAGTATTATTTGATACTGGAGCATCACATTCATTCATTTGCAATGAGCTTGTGTGCCGCTTGGGTTTAGAACCCGAAATTTGTGATAGACCTTTGGTTGTGACTAATCTAGTTAGGGGATTGTCTAACCTTTGTATGCTTTGTCGTGATCCGGTGTTATCGAGTCATGGTTGCTCTTTTGTGTGTGATTGCTTTGTTTTGAACTTCGCTAGGTTTGGGATCATCTTGGGCATGGATTGGCTTAAGAGGCATGCGACAAGAGTGAGTTGCGAGAAGCTAGAGGTGAGAGTCGGGGATGTGGAAGGGCGAAAGGTTTTGATTCAGTGTAAGCTCGAAGATGGTGTCTTCGTGAGCTATTTGTATTCGCTTGTGAATCCACAGGAAGACTTGTCAACTGTGCTGATCACTAATGAGTTTAAGGATGTCTTTAAGGAAGTCAAAGGGTTTCCGCTGCATCGTGAGATTGAGTTTAGAATCGATTTGGTCGAAGGTGCTAGACCTATCATTGTGCCTCTTAGGCGGATGGCGCCTAAGGAACAACCAGAGCTAGAGGTGCAAGTTCGTGACCTTTTGGGAAAAGGATTCATTCGGAGAAGTGTATCCGAATGGGGAGCTCCAGTTGTGTTTGCGACCAAGGCCGATGGATCGTTGAGATTGCGTATGGAATATCGTGAGCTAAACAAGGTGACCAAGAAGAACAAGTATCCATTGCTGAGGATCGATGACTTGTTCGATCAGCTTCACGAAGCCAAAGTGTTTTCTCAGATGGATTTGGCAACAGGATTTCACTAATTAAGGGTGGCAAAGGATAGTGTGCCAAAGATTTCTTTTAGGACACCATCCAGTTTCTTCGAATGGTTGGTGATGCCATTCGGGCTGACTAAAGCGCCAATGTATTTGTGGATCTTATAAATCGAGTTTTTGAAGATCAGTTGAACATGTTTGTGCTTGTGTTCATGGAGGATATTCTGGTTTACTCCCAGAACGAGGAAGAGCACAAGACACACTAGAGAGTTGTTTTTAAAATCTTGCGAAAGCATCAACTGAGAGCCAAGTTTTTGAAATGCCACTTCTGGAAGAGGTAAGTGAGGTTCTTAGGCCATGTTGTTTCCGGTAATGGAATAGCGGTTGATCCCACTAAGGTTGCAGCAATCCAGGACCGGGATAGACCAAAGAATGCGACGGACGTGAGAAGTTTCCCTCGATTGGCAGGTTATTACCAACGGTTTATCAAGGATTTCCCCAAGATAGCTGTTCCATTGATAGGATTGATAAAGAAGAACCAAGTGTTCACATGGGATGCAAAGTGTGAGCAGGCTTTCAGAATCCTGAAGGAGAGACCGACGAGTGTTCCTGTGTTGACCATTTCGGGTGGTAATGAAGAGATAGTGGTATACACCAATGTGCGTGGTACTGGACTTGGAGCAGTGCCAATGCAGAAGGATAAATTTATGGCCTACACGAGTCGACACCTGAAGCCGCATGAAAGGAATTATGCAACTCATGATTTAGAGTTGGCAGCGATTATGTTTGCTCTGAAGATGTGGAGGCATTATCTGTTGGGAGTTTGATTCGAGTTGTTTACGGATCACAAGTCATTGGAGTAACTTTTCTCCCAAAAGGATTTGAATCTTCGACAGTAACGTGGTTAGAGTTTCTGGCATCATACGATTTTGGTATAGACTATACTCCTGGTAAAGGTAATGCAGTTGCTGATGCGTTAAGTCGAAGGCATGCAAGCTTGGGAGAAATGTTTTCAGAATGGAAGAGCCTCAAGTTTTTGGCAGGTTTTGGTTTCAGGCCAAGGTGGGGGTTGGAACCTGAAATGTTGGCAAACTTGTCGATAAGACCTACTCTTATCGAAAGGATTGACAAGAGCCAAAAGTGAGATATAAAGCTTGTCGAGTTTATCCAGAATCTGGAACCAGAAGATAAAGAATTCGAGGTCGATCGAGAGGGTTGGCTTTGAAAGCAAGGGAGACTGGTTGTTCCAGATATCGACGGATTGAGAGATGAGATTCTGAGGTAATGTCATCACTCGAAGTTGAAGATTCATTCTGGTGGTAATAAGATGAATCAAGACATGAAGCGGGCCTACTACCGGGAAGGGATGAAAAGAGGTATTTGAAAGTTCATTTCCAAATGTATGAACTGTCATTTGGTGAAAGCTGAACCGAAGAAGCTGAGTGGATTGCTTCAGGCATTAGGAGTTCCTACATGGAAGTGGGAGCAGATATTGATAGGCTACTTAGAACCAGGGCAGGAAACGTGGGAATTTGGGTCATCATGGATTGCTTGACAAAAAGCTCCAAATTCATTCATGTCAAACCAACTAGGACAACATCAAAGTTGGCTGAGCTTGTGTAAAATGGATAGTTCGATTCCATAGTATCCCGAAAAGCATAGTCAGTGATCGAGATCCATTGTTCACTAGTGGATTTTGGATGCATTAAACTTTGGGGACCGAGTTGTTTTAAGTGCAACTTATCATCCCCAAACTGATGGTCAAATCGAGAGGGTTAAACGAGTTTCGGAAGATCTCCTGAGGGCTTGTGTATTGGACTTTGGGGGATCATGGGAAGACCATCTACATTTAGTTGAGTTTGCATATAACAATGGTTACTAGTCGAGCATTGGGATGGCATCACATGAGGCGTTGTATGGTAAACCGTGCAATTCTCCGGCATGTTAGTTAGAAACTGGAGATAAATTGATACTTGGGCCAGAGATGATTAGAGAGACATCGGATTGTATCGAGATCGTTCGACAACGAATGAAAGCAGCCCAAGATCGTCAGAAGAGTGCCACCGATAAGCGTCAGAAAGACTTGGAATTCGACGTTGGTGACAAGGTTTTCTTGAAGATTTCTCCATTGAAGCATGTTATTCAGTTTGGAAGCAAAGGGAAGTTATTTGCTAGGTTTTTTGGACCATTTCCAATAATCGGGCGAATTAGAAAGCTTGCATATAGGTTGGAGTTACCTGAGAAGATGTCAAGTGTGCATAGTGTGTTCCATGTGTCATTTCTACGAAAGTGTGCATGATTCAAATGTAGTGGTATCTCTAAAGCAGTACGAAGATCTAGAATTTGAGTCTATAGTTACGAGACATCGTAAGCCGCTTCGTGTAGTAGGAAATGACACGAAACAGCTTAGGAGGAAGACGGTTAAGTTGGTCAATATACAATGGAGTGAGGATGATGACGATTGTACATGGGTGATGGAAGAGAGTATGAAGACGACCCATCCAGAACTCTTCATTAGTACTACCCATTAGTATCGTGTCACCTTACATCATTGTAACTTGTACTATTGTGTTTGTTTTAGAATTCCACGTGTTAGGATAAGGCAATGGATGCATGATTTGATGGCTGCTAGTTTGGATGATAGAATTGGTTGCTCATAAGTGATAGGCATGCGAAATTGTATTGGTTGCTTATGTTTGCTGGGGATTTTGAAGGAGAAATTCCTAAAGAGGGGAAATGTAACAACCCTCATTTTACGTATCGAAGGATCGTAAAATTTGTTTATTTAATTCTCTAAGGGTTGAATCATTCACATAATTTGACATGCTGTTTATGGGGATGTGAGACATGTCCATAATTTTTACCAATTTTATTTGTGACCATTTTGCCCCTGTCAGTCTTGTACAGGGCATAGCTTTTGACTCGGATTGAATCAGGTGCTGAGATCGGTCTCACTGGAAAGGAAATGATGTTTTCCATTCCGTAGAGTGGTCACATTAAAGATTTGGCCTAGCTGTTTGGGAGGGATCGCTGTGTAAGTGTTTTACAGTATGCTGTTCAGGTTTTTAAGGCCATAATGGGCGGATTTGGAGAGTCCCATTAGTGGTGTAACGACCCACAAATTCGAACCCTTTGAGTCGACCAAATACAATACTAGTCCAGCCCAAATTGCACGAAAACACGAATCATTAATAGAAAGAAGTTAGAGGATGAGAAATAGGAAAGATAGAAAATTAGAATAGGAGAATTTATATAGAAGAAAGAACTGAATAATACCGAAACTCACATTCGCTGTGGAATAAAATATAATATAGATATAAGCTTTGAAAATACAAAACTGTATCTGAAATTACATACGACATTAGAGTATATCATATATACATCACAGCGGAAATAAACTCTATATATCAAATGCTGAAACTTCCTGCTCCAGCTCCTTCCAGATTATCTGCACAATCCTGAACTACTTGACTGCCTGTACAAATTTGGGCACCCAAGAGTTTTGGGAAAACATAGAAAGATAAATCTAGGTCAGTTATGGGACTGGTGTGAGTAAACGATTTTAAATAGTTTGCTTAACTTGGAAATTTTCTTTAGAAAGAAAAGGTAATCGTAAGACCGATCCACACATAAACACGGATGGTTTTTACCTTATGATAACTCAAAATATTTTGAAATTGTAATTATACTAATAATATAATAATGTCTAGAGTTTTCACAGTAAATTAGAATCTAGCGGAACGCTTGCATCTCACGCTCCACATATATAGTATAAAAACAAAAACCGCATGGCGCTTAGGGATAATGGATTTCCAACTATGACAAGGTATGGAACCACCTTCTGATAGTGTATATCGAGAGAGGAATACACTGGGTTCAACAAGAATGTCTTGCAACCCGACCCACACATGACCGAATTCTCATTTCTCTTGAGTGTATCAAATATGTTGTCATCTTACGGTTGCTAGCAACATAACCATTCCCCGGAGATACAAAAGCGAAAGAAGTAACAAAATGAATATTCTCTAGATGGTGACAATACACCTTAATGGGAGCGACCCACATAGCCATGCTGCCTGCCCAATTTTTGTCATTTCCCGGTTGTGAGGCTTGAGGTCATAACTTACCTTTAGAACATCATATCTTTATTCACTTTGAATGCCACATCGTCAAACCCGTCAAATCACAAGTTGATTTCCTCACAACTACGGGTATAAAGCTAAGAGAAACGAATTCCTCCGCCACCAAACATGGTTTTGAAGAGATCAACTTACGTGATCTGTTAGGTATACTCTGTATGACATTCGTCCATACAAGTTGTCCTGGGTCTGGACAAACCGAAGGCACTATTCTATAAATCCATCTTAGGCAATTTCTACCTTGGATCGACAGAATAGCCCTTTTATAAACACTGTCTTCAATATTCTTTACCTTAACTTAAATTACACAACGCCTAGGATGAAACAAAGAGGTATTTGGATTTCATTGAGAAAACCAATCCCGGTCTCTTTGAATCGATGAATTTTAATATCTTTTAGGGGCCAAGTGATACTTAAAGTAATCATATCAATATATTTCATTTGTGTTCCTATATCCTTAATTAATTATCAAGATTTATCTAAATAAAACATGTAAATGATTAAATTTAAACTAACAAGTTAATTGGGTCATGACATAGCATTTAAATAAATCAAATTAACAAATCAATTTATCACAACAAATCTGGTCTACCAATTCGACAATTCAAATAAACATCATTCATCATTGGTTGGTCTTGATAAATAACCATTTTCAAGTCATATCTATCTAAGATTTAATCCTATCTAGAAATCACTTCCATTTTCTATTTATTTTAAACAATATCATTATAACTCGTACTTCAATATATATGACTTAAAAATATAATTATTGCTATTTTCTTTCCTTTGATCAATATATAATTATATTTAAATATTTAATTAAACGAAAAGTAAATGATACATTCCTCGAATTCAACTTGATTGCTATCCAAGGTAACAACTCTTCCGATTATCTCCATTTCCTTTTATTTTCCCCAACTTTAGAATAACCTCATCTTTATAAGTCAAACTTGTTTCCAATATCCACCACAATCATTCTTAACTTGCAAAAACATTCACTTCTATTGTTGTTCACTTTGGAATGTGAACATCGCACTTCCTGGATTTTGTTTAACATATTTCACAAACAAAAATTAATACAAGATATTTTATCCAGTTGCTATATAAATTTAATTTATTTATATTTAATCACTAACTTGTCTAATCTGATCAAGTACAACTCCGCTGACAACGGTCCCTGTTTGGTCATTTATACCTGCTTCTTCCGGATGTTAGTATCCATTAAAACATTTCTTTTTTATTTGTTCTAGAAAAAAAAAATTCTTTTTATTTCCTTTAAATGTTTCTATATAAATATTTAATTTATATATTATTTTTTTATAAAAGAAAAGCCCTTCATTTTTTTTCTAAAACCCTATTTTTCCTCTTCCCTTCTTTCCTATTTTTCTTTTATTTCTTTCCTTTTACTTTTGTTTCCTATTCACTTATTTTCTTTTCTTCTCATTTTCTTTTCCTTTTTCCCCTTCTTACTTCCTTTCCATTTCCATTCTACCATCTTTACACCTTAATTTTCTTTCATTTCATTTAATTTTAGCAGCCCACAAAACGCAAGCCCATCATCTCGGCCCAAACTCCCCTTCCCTTATTTCCTTTATTTCTAGAACCCAACTGGCTGAACTGCAAACATAAGCCCAGCGTCCTTCTCTTTTGATCCGATACTAACAGGTCACACCCTTCCCTTATTCATGAACAAGTTTTGGTCCCCTTCAATCCCTTTCTCAGCACCCATTCCTTTCTATCTTTATTTATTTAAAATGTCTGACCAAACATTTCCAGGCCCGTCCCCCTTCCTTACATAATTTTTCTCTACTTTCTTCTGCCTTTATATTTTCTCCTTTCTGGTCCAAGCCCCTTTGCTTTAGCCTGCACCCCCTTATATCCGTTCGTTTATACTGTCTGACCATACTTACACTTCAGCTCTTTCTTTTCTCCACCTAAAACAACCTCGACCATTATGCAACGAACAACTATGCGGCGACATGGAGTGACGTGATGCATCGACCCAGTCTTTCTCTCCCTTATTCTTATCCAGTCCATGCACACAACCATCTTTTTCACATTAAATATACCATCACCTCTCCTTCCTTATTTCTATGTCTCTCTTCTCCTTAGTTCCGGTGAGCTCAAATACATGGATTTGCAAAGTAAAGATGTCGCATGGAAGGAATACAAGGCTACCTCGTACCAACGTGATGAAGACAGCATACAAAATGTCAAGAAAAACCAAGACTCCATACGTTTGCCACCTTTTTTATTCTGCTGAGGGAAATAATGTAGTATTCACCCTTACACGATTTAGCAAAACAAATGTCGTCTCGGCTTTTATGATTGGTAAAAAGAGTGGCATCATGGTAGGAATGAAATGTAGTAAACCAATATCGTGTTAGTTTTTACTGAATTTAGTGAACCAATATAACAACAACTTTTATAGAATTGGTAAACCAATATAGTATTAGCTTTTAAAAGATTGTCAAAATAATTTAGCATATGATAAAAAAGAAACCATGGTTTGTTTCCAGTTTTGAAAATGAAGAGCAAATCAGCTAAATTTAACTTTTTTGCACATATATACATGTCTGCATCACTACAGTTGCTCGCAGTTGCTCACTACAGTTGCTCATGGTTGTTCACTACAGTTGCTTATATGTTTTTCACTGCGGTTGCTCTTATTTTTTTTAAGAAGTACAATGTCTTCCAGGTTTGTAGTTTAGTCATAACAAGTATTAGTATCCTTCCAAGTTTAATGATTATGGTTCACTTAAGTTTTCCAGGTTCATACTTAATGTTATTCCATTATCTGGTGATGGGAAAAATAATGAAACTAAGTGATAAAAATCATATATGTATTCATGGCTTAGTATAATTCATATTATATTATTCAGTAGGATTAAGTTTTCGGTTGAAAAAGTTCTAACAATTGGAACTTCAAATCCTGTTTACATATAAAAGCATAATAACAGTCTTTCAATCCTAACATGCAACCAATCTTTGATCTATATATGTTACAGTCCATTATATTCAAATCCATAAACTTATGTAATTTTCACATGCTGTATGCATTTAAGTAATAAACAAAAAATGTGATTTACAGAGAGTTTTATTCACAAAATTCACTATCATTGTTCCAGGTTTGCATTTTAATTAATCCCGTCTTTAAGTGACAGTTTAAGATTTATGGAACCATGTTATATAAACATATGTATATCCACTGATAAGTACATGATCATGTCGTAGTTAAGTGAAATTCACTCTCTACAATTTATCCGTTGTTTTCTAGTTTCCATCGATATAACACATATCAACAAATTTTCAGTATTACTAAACATTCATACTTGATCAACATAAACTCATATATATATATATATATATATATATATATATATATATATATATATATATATATATATATATATATATATTGTCCGATATATTGTCTTAAACTAACCTGAACGATGCCTAGAAATAGAAAGCAAAAAGGTTTGTTTACTCACATTTGGGTTGCTCTCTACCCTGTTTTGTTCACGGGTTTTCAGGTCTTTACTTAACCAATATTTTCTTTGCAATTTCCAGTTTTCACCTTCTTCTGTTTTAGTCTTCTCAGCCATTTCCACCTTCTAGTTTAAAGTATTTAACACGGTTTTGGGGTATAAAGGTGCACCAATATAGCAGGGTATTTATAGTTGAAATGGTGTATGGCTTTGTGGCTTGGCAGGGTAGGGTTATGGGTTGTCATACCTTGATGGATTGGACATCCAAGGCTATTGT
Organism: Allium sativum; assembly: GCA_030737875.1. Lineage (NCBI taxonomy): Eukaryota > Viridiplantae > Streptophyta > Magnoliopsida > Asparagales > Amaryllidaceae > Allium > Allium sativum. The sequence continues at coordinate 941,599,409 of CM060916.1, read as the reverse complement.
CATGTTTGGTTAAAAGACCATACACTTGCACTTTTGATAGGGAAGAACAACGAAGTTTGTAGCTTGTTTTTGGTAGCTGAGTGAAAGGGACAACACAAGGTATCTATAGCTGTTGTGTATTTTTGGTTTTAGATTGAAAAGGATTGTTTTGACAAGGCTTCACAATACAAAGTCACGGCTGGTCGGATTTTTGGGTATAAACATGTGCAGTCTGTTCTTGTATGTATCTTGGCTGCTAAGTAATTAATCCATTTAATGCTCTCATATCTCCATTGTTTTGAGCTTTCACTTCAAGGTATACAACACCTTTAAATGCTTAGATTTTAGGTTCCAAACTATAGGTTCTTAGCTACAAATAGATACACTTCATCCTTAAGCAACCAATTCATGTTAAAAAGATTTGGTTTGATTATCCTATGCTAATGTACTGTATAAATGGAAAATGGCAAAACCATGTGAAAACACGATTTTCCAGTAATTGTATTTGATTCATTTACATAATATGACATGTTCTAATCTTATATGTATACTTATGTGAAGAATAAATATTAAAGTATAAACAAAACTTACTACCTTTCTTTATATATACATACATATACATATATATACAAAAGATCATATACATATATATGTCTTATGATTTTAATAAAAGATTAATTTAAATTCTCTTAAATATAGAAATCAAATTTTACTTAAGCAATTATATTTAACATAAATTAAACTAAGTTTTAAATGTAGAATAAAATGTTAAAACGACATTTATTAGTGTATATATGAAGCACAAGTCAAAAACATACATATAGGATTTAAGACAAATGATTATTCAAAAATATCTATAATATTCAAATTAAATATTATTTAACTAAATTAGTTATCGATATAACCTAAGATTCAGAATATAAAGTTGGTCAAGAAATCCGGGACATTACAATCTACCCCCTTAAAAGAATTTCGTCCCCGAAATTAAATAGTAACGGGAAAATTTTAGTTATAATTAAAATCATAGACTGATATTAACACACAAACATGGGTTATCCCCTAGCAATCACAATACACAAAGCATCCAAAATACGTTGGTTAATTATCAACATTTCACAACAATCAAAGCATTCAACACGCATCAATAATTAGCCATCAATAAAACTCCGGGTAGACTCCTCATACACTGTCTTAAACCGCCCACGAACAATCTTTAGAATCTCATTCCATTTCTCCTTTGGCAGTTTCGTTACCTCATTTAGGAGTTATCTCAAAACTTCTTCGTTTCTTTTCCTCGTTCTTGACAAACTGTTGATGAAATTCGTATTTATTCAGATTAATTTATTAATCTCTTTTTATTTATCTGGTTCTTAGTGAATCAATTTTAGTTATCAAAAATTCTCTTAGGAATCAATTCTTAACTTTTCGAGAAATTCGATAGCATCTCTCTCGTACGGCTCCATCATATAATTTCGAAATCTTTTCCTTATACCTTCTCTAATCATTAGAGAATCCATAAAACTAATTGGTTTCCCAAAGAGCCTTATCAAATCCCATTAAAATACCAACTGGTATCCTTCGTCAGTATTCAACTTTTATCCTCCTGTACTTTCATTCATAAGCATCCATCAATTCAAACATACTCATTTGCTTAACCAGAATTATCTGTTATTGAAATTGAAAACATTTCCAATTATTTTTCACTCATTACTATTCTTCAACATTTACTAGTCCCTAATCGTAAATCGGTAAGAAAATACTCTTTTAAGTATCAACCACGAAGACAGAAATCAACATCATATCAATACACAGGAAATTATTGAACTCAACCAATTTCCAGTTAAGTTCCAGTCCCTTAAATTCCAAAAATCAATCTGTTCAATTCACATGAGTTCATATTCAAATAATTCTTTAATTCAGAATTTATTTAGTGTAAATCCAAAATTATTCATTCAAAATTTCTTCAAATTTCCCAAAACTCCAAATTCCATCTCTGGTTTGTCTTACCTGTATATTCCATTTTTACACAAATTTAATTTGGTTTTACATAACCATCTTAATTTATAATCTTATACCAGATTATAATAGCAATCAACATAGCTATTTATAATAATTTTAGAAAATTATCCTTTTTATCAAAATATAATTTTGGTTAAAATTATACCATTTACCTAGTTTTTAAAATAATACTATGTCGAATTATTTTGTTCAAGTGTTTAGAAACTCCTATTGACGTCATGGCGTCCCACTAGTCGACCAGAATTCATAAACCACTCCACAAACCAATCAACACAATATAAACCAGTTTTTATATAAATTAACAAATACGCGCTCATATATATACGTTCAAGCTCGATCTAGGGTATTACTAACGCCATCTCTATCGAGTTAAGCCACAGAGCCTAGGTAACTCAACCTTCAGCTTTGATACCAACTGTAACGACCCGCAAATTCGAACCCTTTGAGTCGACCAAATACAATACAAGTCCAACCCAAATTGCACAAAAACACGAATAATTAATAGAACGAAGTTAGAGGATGAGAAATAGGAAAGACAGAAAATCAGAATACGAGAATTTAGATAGAAGAAATAACTGAATAATACCGAAACTCACATTCGCAGCGGAATAAAATATAATATAGATATAAGCTTTGGAAAATACAAAACCGTATCTGAAATTACATACGACATCAGAGTACATCATATATACAACACAACGGAAATAAACTCTATATATCAAATGTTGAAACCTCTTGCTCCAGGTCCTTCCAGATTATCTGCACAATCTTGAACTACTTGACTGCCCGTACAAATTTCGGCACCTAAGAGTTTATGGAAAACATAGAAAGATAAACTATGGGTCAGTCATGGGACTGGTGTGAGTAAATGATTTTAAATAGTTTGCTTAACTTGGAAAATTTCTTTAGAAAGAAAAGATAATCGTAAGACTGATCCACACATAAACACGGATGGTTTTTACCATACGATAACTCAAAATATTTTGAAATCATAATTATACTGATATTATAATAATGTCTAGAGTTTTCACAAATAAATTAGAATCTAGCGGAACACTTGCATCTTACGTTTCACATATATAGCATACAAACAAAAACCGCTTAGTGCTTAGGGATAATGGATTTCCAACTATGACAAGGTGTGGAAGCACCTTCCGATAGTGTATCTGTAGAGAGGAATACGCTGGGTTCAACAAGAACGTCTTGCAACCCGGCCCACACATGATCGACCACACCTTATAGAACACATTTGCACCTATAAGGTTATACCCACAAGTGTCTACTCTTGTAAATGTCTACTCTTGTTAGTAGATAAGGGATCCAAAATTAACATTGTTATAGAAAGCATTTCTCTTATAGGTGAAAATGTTAATTTTGGGTTCAACAAGCCAAAATTAACATGATCGACCACACCTTATAGAACACATTTGCAAATGTCTACTCTTGTTAGTAGATAAGGGATCATTTTATTATGAACACATGAGGCTAGTTAAACAATTGTTAGTAGATGCAGAGAAATAGAAATGAAAGCGATAGCATATTCAGTTTTTCTTGCCTTACCTTGTCTTATGTTATCTTGTTGCTGTGGTATTATGAAGGGGACCGCGCGAGTGGTGTACCACGGGGTGTACCTTAGGTTAATCTTTAGGGAGTAGATGGGTGCGACGTGTGTGTGAAAGCCTTCAGTGCTAATAACACAAATAACCTAATAGATGAGAAAATGTAATTGAACGGTATATGTAGGATTATTCAAAAAGTGTAGTTTAAATTCATTCACACAGAACTTATGTTCTGACCCCCTCTTTATAACATTCGCAGGTTAGGTTCTTGACAGAGACTGTATAGCTTTGGATACTGGTTTAGCAGTATTATTATTAAGGTAAAGCTACGTTTTAACTACATTATATTTTATTCCTTCTGCTCTAAGATGTTTTCCGAACTCTGACATGTTTTATGTCTCTGTCTTTTCTGCAGGATACCAGAGCAAACCAACTCGGGTTTCGATGGATTGGATTTTTGAAAAAAAAATTGGTCTGTTGGAACGCGGGTTGTTACATCTGGTATCAGAGCTTCGATTTAGGGTTTCTAGGGAAATAATGAGTGAGCGTATTTGTATTTTCAAATATATATATATATATATATATATATAAACCTAGATCCATAAGGAGCCCACTAAATAGAAAGAGGTAAAATATGAAAGAAATGGGATATCCATTTTGTACACTAAAGAAATGAACATAGAAATATTGAGACCCTTAGGTGGTTTGGGTGGATAGTGTACAACATGTTTTAGAGAAAGACGAATCCCATACGATGGAAACTGAAATGTTAGTATTTCAGATTAGTGGGTTCAGAAGTGAAGTTAAAAAGTGGAGAATGGTTTAGGAATATTTATAGTTGAGTTGGAGACCCACTTTGAGTCTAACCCAATGATTAACTTTTAAGAACTTGAAATTATAAAAGTTTTGGAAAAAAAGGTTTGTGGTGTTTTCAAGTTTTAATCTTAAATGTATTTTTGATGTTTGAAGAAAATATGTAGAAAAACATATTTGAAAATGTGTATTGGTTTTTAAAGTAAAGTGGGGTATACTTTGTAAAATAATGATTTCTTATTTTAAAAGAATTCTCTCATGAAAAAAAAATGTACGTTATAAAGCATGTATAGCTCACTAGTTTTCATATTTTAATATAATAAATGATTAAAAAGTAAAGCATACAAAATTGCACTTTGTAAAAGCAAGTTTTGAAATCTCTATTCGGTTAACAATAAGTTTTGATTACTGTTTTAAAAAACAAATTTGTTGGGTGGACAAAATAAGTTGTAGAAAGCTAGAATAGAGTAGACATTTGCACCTTCGAGAAAGTAGCCAAAATTAACATTGTAGGTAGAAACAATGTAACCCGATAGTTGTCCTTATCTACTCCAGTTTTTTGATCTGAAAAAAAAATGTGTTTTGCATTTTTGTTGTGACATGTTTTATAGTTTGGCAAAAGCAAATTTTGGAAAAGGAAACAAAGTTTTAACTACTTCTAATTTTTGGAAGGAAAATGATATGAAAAAAAAGAGGTCAAACCATGTTTTGAAAAAAATGGAGTAGGTAAGGATTAGTGTCTAGAAAGAACGAGAAGAAGTTTGAGGCTATGAAGTAAATAGCAAGGACCATCTTGGAGTAGTGGAAAATTCCCGTAGAATGCGCTAGCATTGTGAGGCCTAGGGTTGTTGCTTGAAAGAAAAAAAAGAAATGTAGGCTAGTAATACACAGCAAGGACTAGTGGTAACTACTAGATTAGGAAGGGCAAGTGAGCATTGAGGGTTTATGGTTGGACTTTTCTTTGGTGAAATAGTCTTATGATTCTTGGCACTTAGTAGTAGCTGTGTAGGATGATGGAAGGGCTTATTTAAAAACAAACTTAAATCGTTGGATTAAGTAAAATAATTTAAGAAAGAAAAATAGCCTAACTAAAAAGAAAACAATAAAGTCAGAAAAGCAATAAATAGGATGGGAAAAGAAAATGAAAATTTTAAGAAAAGATGAAAATTAATAAATATTTCCAGGATAAGTTGAAAAAGGAAAAGAAGTTTTCTTATGTAGTTGTGCTTGGGTAGGAAAATAGGAAACTTTTTATAGAATAGTTATGTAAAAATCCAAGTGCAATTAGAAACATAAAAGAAAACCGGAATATGTAAATTTCTTCATTGAATACCTTTTTATAACATAAGAAATCGAATTTGGAAAATTAGATTTTTCTAAATTTCGAATTTAATAATGATTGTTAGGGTTTTGAATGGAACAATTGGATGAACTATGCTCTTACTCTTTAAGAGTGTGGGAAAATTTAGGTGAAAAATGTTTTGGGTTTTATTTAAAATATTGCATTCATATAGAACTGCAAGCATATTTAGGATGTGAGAATCGTGTTTTGAAAGAGTTTTGAAAGGTTGCATGCATATAGGTGATACCAAATTAGGCATACATGCATTACTATGTTGTATTTCACTTTGCACATGTGCACAATGTTTGCAAAAAATTGGATGCACACATGATGGATGTATAATATGCGAGGGATTATTTGATTTTAACCTTACTAAATTTCGAGGACGAAATTTCTTAAGGGTGGGAGAATGTAACACCCCGCATTTTTAATGTAATAAAAAATATGCATATATCTGTATATTATATGCCTAGATATATTTAAAAGGAAAAATTAAATAATATACAAGTGCATTGAAATGAAGGAAAATGAATTGCATGCTATATATATATATATAAGTTAATGCAAGGAAAAAAGTATGCAATACAATTGCGCATGTAATAATGTTAAAAAGGAAAAGGAAATACATGCATGTAATTATGATAGAGAAAACAATTAATAAAGAGAAACGTTAATGTAAATGGTAAAAAGGTGAATTAATAAAATTGAATGCAATAATAAATGAGAAGGGGGATATGTGTATACATGTTATTTGAAATTCAAAATTTTGTAGGAAGATAATACATGCACTAAAAATAAGGAATGGGTAAATTAACGATATGAATTAATGTAATAAGGGAAAGAGAAAATGTGAATTTATTGCATTAAATAAATGGATGATGCATTCAATTGTAAGGAATGATGTGTATATTCAAAAGAAAATGTTATAAACATTAAAATGGAGCAATGAATGAATGCTCAAATTAATAAACATTAAACAGAGAAAGCAACTAAATGTGAAGGGGATAAACGTTTGAAATTTAAATATTTAAAAAGAAAACTAAAGGCCATCAACGAAAAAAAAGTAATTGCATTAATAGGCATGCAGCAATGAATTAATTGCCAATATAAGGCATGTATGTATATATATACATGCAATTCAAAAGGTAAGAGTATAAATCTGCATGCCACAATTGGAGGAAGGTTAATGTTATTAAATAACATTCAAATCAAAGATGCATGCACATGTGATTATTTAAAGCAAATATGTAAATATATATATATATATGCATATTTATGACATTAACAAATTGGGTTGAGGTTGACTAAATGTTAAGTATTTGGTATTATATATATATATATATACATACATACATACATATATTAGAGGCAAAACTAAATTGAGATTAGGGGAATCTGTTTTAATGGTAAGAAATGAAATTGGTAAATTAAAGACATTAATGTTATATTTAGGGATAATATAACGGTTACATTAAATATGGAAAAAGAGAGTTCTTTGAGGGTGAGGTGGCATGTTTTGATTGGTGGACGCTGCAACGTAGCCATTTTCTATTGGTTGAATGACATGGCTATTCAGATGAGCTTTTAATTACATCCTAAGGCCATAGTTGCTCTAACCTCCCTTTAAATAAACCCTTATACTCAACCCAAAAACTCACAACTTGGCGGCTACGCTGAAGGTTTGCCATGGCTTCTTCTTCCTCTTTTTCACTCTCTCTCTCTCTCTTCCCAAAATCTCTTCTTAAAATAAAAAGATAAAACTAGGATCCCTCTCAAAATAAAAGAAAAGAGTTCAGATGCCTTGAATTACGCTGCGCGAAAAAGGAGAGAAAGACCATGAGTGCAAAAATCAGAATTTGGAGAGCATACACTGTGAGTGGGTTTAAATTACCCTTATGAATAATTGTATGCATATCGTTTAGCAATTCCCCAAATTAAATTGTTTAATTCAATTAAAATCTTATAGCTTTTATTTTTTGCCTATTCTGTTCTTCTTCCCGTCCCTTTTTTATTTTTATAGACTAGGCTAACTTCGAGCCCAGTCCAGATCTCGTTGAAAGGCATACGTACGAACAATATTGTAATAGTGGAAGGATATTTGGGAAATTGAAACAACTTGCATGATGGATTTTGGGCAAAACCTGTGATTGGGGAATTGTTGTATAACTTATAAAATACCGGAAATTAGGAATGTTGATAATTTGGCACATAACGGTAGATATTAATTTGGGACATTAATGAAAATATGTGCAAATTAAGTTGGAACAATTAGGTATGTTTGGAATAAAGATTATGGAAAAAAGGGGGAAAAAGGTTGATATGGGCATAAATCAATTTGGACATAATTGTGTATAGATTATATTATTGGCATGAGTTGGATTGGGCATAATTGGAAATAATTTGTATACATTAAATTTAGCATAAATTGTTAATGGCAATGAACGCAAATTAAATTGGGTGTAATCAGGCATAACATGTATACATATGATTATAGGTCTAATCTGGATAAAAATTATAAACATAATGTAGGTTGGAAATTATGGGTATATATTATAATCCAATGTTTGAAATTGGAGACATGAATTAAGAAAGTAAGGTCAATTATTATTCAGATTTGAACATATAATAGTAAACATGACTATAATGAATCGAATCTAGAACTATGCCTAATTGTAATGATAACCAATTCTGATTCATTCTTATTCTTTTGTCAAATCTGAGATTACCTATGCCAGTGAGACTGTTACTAGTGATACAATTGAATCTATCTTGTTGTACTTCAAATTGGTGATTCTTTTATGTTCAGTTCTATCGAATCTTTATGCCTATGATGCAACTTGCTCAGTTTGCTCATATTTATTTTTAATGTACAACAAATCTATTGGAACCATGATTCTTGTGTTTGGTACACCTTTACATGCTTATTCTCTTATGACAATTTTTGCATTTCTTCTCTATTCCCCTTTTCGTTTTATTTTATGAATACTAGGTTCATTTGAAAACCTAGTTTGAATCTTGTTGTACGTACGATTGAAACGCGGGGAATTGGGTATAACTTAATTAAGTAATTTTTGGCATAACAAGTAAATGTGACATTACTTGAATTGACTACACTTGTGGATAATTGACATATAGACTTGGACATGTATGGTAAATATGTAAATTGGTTAAAAGATGAACATGCCTAACCTGGGGTTAGATTGAGTTGCGGTGTAAGACTGCCCGGAACCACTCGGCACATCCAGCAACCGCAACAACATGTCTAATGTGAGAGGTTAGCGCATCAAGCCAAAAACCCGAGGTTAGAATGAGTTTGCGGTAGAAGTCTGCCCGGAACCGCCCGGCACATCCAGCAACTGCAAACAATAGTTCTAATGTGACAGGTTGGTGCATTAATAAATCAATTAATGCCAATGAACAGACATGCTAAGAATGGTAAGGTTAAGTAACATATGAATTGGCGACACTTAACCAATACAACATGTTAATTAAACAAATGGGTGGGGTTAGGTTAAATTGAGAACACTTAACCGTTATAACATGTTGGTTAGGAAACCCTAGTAACGGGGACACATTTCAGTGGTAACCCACATAGATGTATCATGGTACCTAAACTAGGCAGGGTGGGGCACGATTACTGGACTGATTATAAGCGGTCAAAATAGCGGCAGGTGGTGTGTCAGTGTAGGTTCCGACGGAGTACGGGCGTGCACGTGCTCTGAAGTGGAAAAATCAGGCACTGGGCATCAATAGTTATATACTGTGCATCTTGAATTGTGTTGGGTTGCCATCATAGGGATTAATACACCCCATGGTGGGACCAACACAGGTATCTACAAACAAGCGGGGCCGAATGATACAACTAATAATTACATGCGAGTAGAAGCCGATCGATAAAGGGATCATTTTATTATGAACACATGAGGCTAGTTGAAACAATTGTTAGTAGATGTAGAGAAATAGAAATGGGTGCGATAGCGTATTCAGTTTATCTTGCCTTACCTTGTCTTATGTTATCTTGTTACTGTGGTATTGCGGAGGGGACCGCACGAGTGGGGTACCACAGGGTGTACCTCGGTTTGGGGGTAGCTACATATACATTAGGTTAATCTACTAGGGAGTAGATGGGTGCGTCGTGTGTGTGAAAGCCTTCAGTGCTAATAACAAAAATAACCTAATAGATGAGAAAATGTAATTGAACGGTATATGTAGGATTATTCAAAAAGTGTAGTTTAAATTCATTCACACAGAACTTATGTTCTGACCCTCTCCTCATTACATTCGCAGGTTAGGTTCTTGACAGAGACTGTATAGCTTCGGATATTGGTTTAGCAGTATTATTTTTAAGGTAAAGCAATGTTTTAACTACATTATATTTTATTCCTTCCGCTGTGAGATGTATTCCGAGCTCTGACATGTTTTATGTCTCTGTCTTTTCTGCAGGATATCAGAGCAAACCAACTCGGGTTTCGATTGATTGGATTTTTGAAAAAAAAACGGTCTGTTGGAATGCAGGTTGTTACAATAACGAAGCATTATGCACATGCCAAATTGATATGAGATGATCATCATAGGTGAAATAAATGCAAAATCTGTCATATTTCTCATTGTGCATGGATAAAACATAACGAGAAATACAAATACAATTTTAGTGATTCATAATACAGTGGAAACCTATCTCCAGGAAACCACAAATTCATGTACAACAAGTATTAATGTGAGGTGCATTAATTCCTCATTATCTCTCTCAGAGTTAAGTGCAAAAGTAAAATAACAGAGATTCAAAATAGTAAGCTAAACCCACCGAGCTCACCCCCAGAATAGCCACATCATCATCAAACATGTTATCTAGTTTACTCATTAGCAAATTCGATGAGTTCTGAAGATAACTGTAACACTCCACGTCCGTTAATGTCATTCTCAAAGGGAATGCATTAACTTTCATGGAGTATTATTGGTGAATAGAATAGGATATAACAAGACAGATACATATATTTGTACTTGAAAATTTTCAAAACAACATTTATTGCAGCGGAGAAATAGTTTGACTACAACAACATCATAAATCAACAGAAAAACCAAGTACACTTAGTAACCATCTTGACAATTTGTTTTCTGAGTACATAAAGTAAAAAGCATAACCCCAACGTAAGTAGCCATAAAAGAGATGAGCCGAAACTTATTTTCACCAATCCAAGCACTTCCAAAAGAGAGAGAAAGATATCCAAATCAAGCTCCATTAGTACTAGTCCCACCCTGAGAACCGGGGGGGGGGGGGGGGGGGAGAAAAGAGGTGAAAACAAGGGGGTCAAACCTAAAGTCTGGCGAGTACAATAACTTTAACAACATAATTATTAAAGTAATTATGATAAGGCATAAACTGGTAAAACAAGGAATGACTGTGAAACAAGTGGGCAAGACAAAACAAACAAGAGGAATATTCTGGCGTTAATCTCGTTCCAAATCACTATAGGATAATTACTATATTGCACCATTACTAGTCACCCTAAAGGCTGATCCCGCCTGCAGAACATAATAATGATAATGGTAGTTTCGCGTACCCCTAGCTGCCTTCATAGGTGTCGCCTGCCCCTATCTCCACTAGTTGTACCCACTACCCCCATGTGATCGGCTCCCTAACCCGTAGATACCCGTGCTGGTCCCATAGTGTGATGTATCACTCTCCAAAGTGGCAACCCGATACCACTAAAGATGCACGACTTATATCTACACGATGCAACAACGTCTTACTTACCAGCCCGGACTCACGCACGCACATGACCTCGTTGGACTTGCATTGCCACCGTTAACCCGTTTTGACCTCTTACAATCAAACCCAGTAAGCGTGTCCCGTCCTCGATCATACTCGAGCTCACAAAGATACTTAATGGGTTACTGGTTTGAAATGGGTCCCCCATGCTTGACTCAAGCTTTCCACCTATGCTTGGTCCCCACTAGAATTTTCCACTTAACTCCCTCTTATTCATGTCTTCTTACATGTTTGAATTTGGTTAAGTGTTTCTAATCGTATTTCACATGCCACCCATGTCGCCCACTTAACCCCCATGTCCCACCACATGTTTATCTTAGTTAAGTGTTACTTAATTCATTATAACCGTAACCTTGTAAGACCTCCCACATTAGACTCCCGTTTGCGGTTGCCGGATTTGCCGGGCGGGTCCGACAGTCTTATACCGCAAATGTGTCTAACCTCGTGTCTTTACAACTGTTACGCATTTAATTTATGCCTTTGACCTCTCACATTAGACTACCGTTTGTGGTTGCTGGATTTGCCGGGCGGGTCCGGGCAGTCTTACACCACAAAAAAGTCTAACCTCGTGTCTTAGGCGTTTATTATTACAATTTATTTCACCCCAATTTGAATTAATTATCCCTATTCAAATTGTCAATAATTTCTAAATTAATTATGTCCATAATTGTCATCTAAATTATGTCCATACTTTTCAGGTATATAAATTATACCAATTAATGTCTCCAATTAATTTACATGCCTTTAAAGCCATTTTATGCAATTCACAATTTGCAAAATTAATATTTTCCCATTGTCCCCGTGCTATTCGTACGTTTTAATATGATATATGTTAGACTCGCAAATAGTCTAACTTATAAAAAGAAAAGCAACATCACAACTTGCATAACACATAAAATGGATCTAAGAATCATAACATAAGTTTGCATAGCCAATAACTTGCATAGGCAATGGATATATATAACATAAATTTGCGTAAACTATCATGGATCTAAATATGGATCTAAACATGTAATCGTGAACTTGCATATATGGGTATGGTTTTCCTATAACTTGCATATGAATTTCACACAAACTTACATTCAAACTAGCATATGATTCACATACAAAACTAGCATAGGCAATGGGCATATAGAACATAAATTTGCATAACTATGTACTGCCATGGATCTAAATATAGATCTAAACATAAAAATGTGAACTTGCATATGGATCTAAATATAGATCTAAACATAAAAATGTGAACTTGCATATGGATCTAAATATAGATCTAAACATAAAAATGTGAACTTGCATATGGATCTAAACATGTAAATTAATGTCACATGTTTTGCATATAAACTAGCATATGTATATACTTGATTCACATATGAACTTGTGTATAATCCACCTACAGACTTGCATAAGATTCATATATAATTTAACATCCCAAACTTATATAAGATTCGCATATGCTTTAACATCCTAAACTTGCATAAGATTCACATATGTTTTAACATCCCAAACTTGCATAAGATTCATAAACTAGCATATGATTTAACATCCCAAACTTATATAAGATTCGCATATGCTTTAACATCCTAAACTTATATAAGATTCACATATGTTTTAACATCCCAAACTTGCATAAGATTCATATACAAATTTGCAAATGTAAAAACAAACTTGCATAAAATGAATCAAAATAAACATGTACAATTGGACATATGAAATAGATCCACAATAACAAAACTGCTATATGTTCACCAACAAACGATAACATCACATGATTCAATAGTCATATTCTCATAATCCCAATTATAATTCATCGCAATTAAATTAATTAATTATTTTATGAAATAAATTGTACTCACAAAGATAGGTTAGAGAAGAGAATGATTCGTTCGTCTTTTTGAATTAGAATTCTGATTTGCTAATCCCTAAGCTTTAGGAAGAAGAATTATCCTAGCAGCAGCATGGTGGCCTAGTGAATGATTTAGTTTAGGTTTAGGGTTTGAGTCTAGGCATTCTTTTATAGAAGTTTAAATCAACCTAAGCCGTTAGATTAAGATGGAATTAATTCGGACCATCCAGACAAGATAGAATTATCCAGAATAGCCACATTAGCCCTAATGACTCAGCAACAGGTCAGGTAAGACTCGGCAACAAGTCAGGATCGACTGTTTTCAGATCTGCCCGGGGGGTAGGTCGACCCCCAGGTCGACCCCTTGGTCGACCTGTCTAGAGGGAGGTCGACTCCCTGGTCGATCTGGCCTTGGGCGGGAGAAGTCCCGCCCAGCCCGCTTCCCTGTTTGAATTTTGAATTTCGAATTTCTGAACCTGAGCTATTTTTGATTTATTTAAATTCTAAAACTTCGGAAGGCCATAACTTCTTCATACTGAGTCCAATTCACGCAAACTCGGACTCTATCTCAAGCAGAATTCCGAGATGAACGCAATGGAGAAACCCGTTTCCCTTAATTCTTACTTTTGAAATTAAATATTCTTTAATTCGTTAATTTTATTATTTAAAATCACGGGGTGTTACATTCTCCCCTCCTTAAAGGATTTCGTCCCCGAAATCTCCAAGTTAAGGAGAATGTATATACTAACGTCCAATCACCCATCTACTCAACCATCAAACACAGGCATCCATTGTCCTTACAAGATTTGTAATGCCGTATGAACATATGCAAAAAGTGTGTGTATATGTTCCTTATCTAATGCAAAATCAGGCGGTCTACTGATTCAGTTGACCTCCTTAATGCAAATCAAGATAGTGTCATGCGTCCATTATGTATGCGAAAGAGTCGATACATATTACTTCTACATGTGTGCAGAACCATTCATCTAAATGCAACATCCATATGATAACTCAACCATTATACATCCACTAGTTTAAATATGCACACACATTTATATGCAATGTAAAGGTGATTGAGCCGATCTAGTGCCTAATGTGTGTGTACATGCATCCACGAGCAACCACTAGCAACCACTTGCAACCACTCGCAACCATCAATCATAACATGTTTCAAATACATATTTACATCCATTGGTTTCTACCTAAGGATAAAGAGTAGGACCGAGGAGATATTCTTAAAAGATAGATATAGGAATGAATAAACTTATGGAAAAAGAGATCAAGGAGGTACCCTCAAAAAGGAAAGGGTAGGCTGTGCGTAATTTCCTCTCAGTTTCCTAAGTCGTGTCTTCCTCAGCGTCACTCCATTGAACTTTAACAAGCTTGACGTCACGGTTGCGTAGATTTTTGACTTCCGTACCTAAGATACGAGTTGGAACTCTTCTCATAGTCACTTCTCGTTCCACTTCTACTTCCTCTAATATACTTGGCTCCACCACTTCCGCAGATTCATGTAAGCACTTTCGTAGTTGAGAAACATGAAAAACATTATGAACTCCAGCCATTCTCTCGGGTAGCTTTACTCTGTAATCTATCATACCAATCCTTTCAATGATAGGAAATGGTCCTACAAATCTTGGTGGTAGCTTTCTTACGGACCGAAAGCGAATGACATTCCTTAAAGGAGATACTTTAAGGAACACCCTATCTCCAACCTCAAACTCAAGGTCGGTTCTTCTTTTGTCTGCGTAGGACTTCTGTCTATCTTGTGCAGCCTTCATCCGTCTTCTTATCAAGTCCACCTTTTCTGAGGTTTCTCTAATCATATCTGGCCCAAGCACGAGCTTGTCTATAGACTCCCACCAACAAGTTGGTGATCGACATGGTCTTCCATATAAAGCTTCGAAGGGCGCCATGCCTATGGTGGCTTGGTATATATTGTTGTAGGCGAATTCCACCAAAGGAAGATGATCCTCCCATGTCCCTCCAAAGTCAAGAATGCACAATCTCAAGAGGTCTTCCAATACCCTGTTCACCCTTTCCGTCTGGCCATCGGTTTGGGGGTGATAGGCCGTGCTTAAACATAATTGTGTGCCTACTGCCTCTTGCAAACTTTTTCAAAACTCGCTAGTAGAGATAGGATCTCGATCACTCACTATGCTGGAGGGTATCCCATGGAGTCGAACTATTTCTTTAAGATAAATGGATGCTACGAACGAGGCAGTCCTTCTACATTTAACAGGTATAAAGTGAGCGCGTTTAGTGAGCCTGTCCACTATTACCCAAATACTGGTATTGCCCCTTCTTGACCTAGGCAACCCATCAACAATGTCCATCGAAATGCTATCCCACTTCCACTGTGGGACCTCTAGAGGATGAAGCAGACCAGGAACAATTTCAGAGTAGGGTCTAAAGTTAAAGTTTGTTATATACTCCAAGCTTTGTCTTTCTACAAAGAGAGGACTCAAGGACAGCTTCTTCCTACTCAAGGCGTCTGCTACCACATTGCCATTGCTTGGGGTATAGGAAATCTCAAAATCATATGAGGCCAGAAATTCCATCCACCTTTGTTGTCTTAAGTTAAGATCTTTCTACGAGAAAAGGTACTTCAATGAGTTATGGTCAGTATACAATTCAAATTTCTCACCTAGGAGATAATGGCGCCAAGACTTAAGCGCAAAGACGATGGTAGCCAACTCTAGATCGTAGGTCAGGTATTTTTTTCTCATGTACTTTCAAATGTCTGTCTCCATAAGCTACTTCCCTCCCTTCTTGCATCAAGACAGCACCTAGTCCCGTACCACATGCATCCGTGCATACGGTAAACATCTTACTCCCATCCGGCAATGTCGGAACTGAGGCTGTTGTTAGAGACCTTTTCAAACGTTGGAAAGCAATATCGCAATCCAAATCCCAAGCGAAAGTTAGGTTCTTCTTCGTTAATCTTGTGAGTAAGGCTGAGATTTTTGCAAAATCATTAATGAACTTTCGGTAAAAGCCCGCTAGCCCGAGAAAGCTCCAGACTTCGGTTGCATTCCGTGGAACCTTCCAATCTTGCACTGCAACTACTTTTGCGGGGTCCACGGCTAACCCCTCTTTGGACACCACATGTCCAAGAAACCTCACTTCTTATCTCCAGAAATGGCATTTGGAGAATTTGGCTTTCAGCTGATGTGCACGAAGAGTATCCATGACTTCCCTTAAATGCAAAGCATGTTCTTCTTCATTCTTCGAGAAAACCAAAATATCGTCTACGAAGACCACCACAAACTTATTAATGAACTCCATGAACACCCTACTCATCAAGTCAACGAAGTAAGCGGGTGCGTTTGTCAAGCCGAAAGGCATGACAAGCCATTCGAAGAAACCATCCGGGGTTCTGAACGCGGTCTTATCGATGCTGTCTTTAGCCACTCTTAGCTAATGAAACCCGGTGGCCAGATCTAATTGGGAGAAGACCGACGCACCTACAAACTGATCAACCAAGTTGTCTATTCTTGGAAGTGGGTGCCTATTTTTCTTGGGCAGCTTGTTTAGCTCCCTATAATCAACGCATAGGCGAAGTGATCCATCCGCTTTGGTTGCGAATACTACTGGAGCACCCCATTCAGAATACTCCGCCTTATAAACCCCTTTTCGAGCAACTCTTTGACTTGCTTACTGAGCTCTTTTCTCTCCCTTGTAGCCATGTGTCTAACCGGTAAAGCTACGGGTTTTGCATTATCAACTAGGTATATACGGAAGTCTATCTCCCGCTTCGGAGGTAAGCCCTTCACCTCTTCAAACACATCTGAGTATTCACGGACTACTGTAATAGACTGCAAATTTTCGATAGACGCATCAAGAGATTCTAGGTAGCTAAGCATAACTAAATGTATGGGATTACAAGAGATTTCGAGAGTGTTGCCGAGGGGAGTCATAAGTCTAACCACTCTCTTTTCACAATCGAGGATGGCACCATTATTAGATAACTAATCCATGCCTAGAATCAATACATAGCCCGTGAAGCCAAGAACGAAGGCGTTGCATTCAAACTCAACGCTCAAGATTGACACTCTCAAATTCTGAAAATCATTCAAAGATGAGCCGAACCACCAATAGGATATGAGACTACTATGGGATCCGTAACTAGATTAGTATTTAGGTGCAGTGTTTCAACTAACAAAGCAGACACAAACGAGTGTTAAGCGCCAGAATCAAACAAAGTACGAACAGGATGATCAAACAGAAAAACCAAACTTTCAACAGAAATGTTTCTACCTCTCTCCTATCCTGGTGCCATGAGAGCGTGAACCTACCCTCTTGCCTGCCTTGGTGCCATGAGAGCCAGAATCTGTCCTCCAGAAGTAGACCCAATTCTTTGCTCTTGCCCCTGTTTCCTCGGGCAGTCTTTAATTAGATGTCCTACCTCTCCACAATGGAAACAACCAATCTTCTTCCTTTTCCTACAGTCCTTGCTCAGATGGCTGGCTGTTCCACAATTAAAGCACCTTTTCTTTCCTTTGCTATTGCTGTTCTTACCACCTTTCTTGTTTTGCTGTTGTGATTTCTTTTGATCCCCTTTCTTCTCCGGTGCCTTATTAGCATTAGCACCTTTCTCTTCCTTATGCATAAGCGCCATGTCAACCAGTTTCTCAAAGGTAGCCCCCATAGGAATGTGGGTCATAGCTAACCCATGTAGTGGCTCATTCAAACCTTTAATGAACCTCAGGGCCTTCTTCTCAGGTGTGTTCACTAAGTCTAAACCAAATCTCGCCAACTAATTGAACTTGTTGACGTACTCCTTTACTGATAAATTTCCTTACTTCAATGCTAAGAACCTTTCCATGTATAAGTTCTTTTCTGCTCGTGAGAGAAATTTCATCTCGAACCTATGCCTGAAATCCATCCATGTCTTTACTGGACGCTCTCCATTCGTGACCTCCCACCAAAACGAGGCTTCGTCCTTCATTAACCAAGCAGCTAATTGGACCTTCCTTCCATCTTCCACCTCGAAGATACCAAATAAATCCTCCACTTCCTTAAGCCAATTTCAAGCTTTAACAAACGTCTCTGATCAGTGAAAAGGTTTCCCGCCCATTGCCCGAAAGTCTTTGCATATCTTTGAGAAAGTATCAACGTGGGGAGGGGGAGGAGCGGTTGCAGCTGGGGGAGGAGGGATGTCTGCTGGGCCTGCGGTGGTGGCCCTAGCCTCCAGATACCTTCTGAACCAGGTTGGTATCGGTATTCCCTCGGGTATCTCGGGTAACCCAGACATGCTGAAAAGAAAATGAAGAGATTCAAAACGGAGAATTCGAAAGAAAGATATATGGCTCTTGGGGGTGATGTTTTTAAAACAAACTTTTCCCTTGAAAATACTCTCCTTAAAACATACTTTTGAAAGTATTTCTTTATAAAACGCTTTTGAAAAATAGTTTTTCAAAATCTCTTATCTGTTCTGTTAACCTTCAGCTCTAATACCATGTGTAACACCCCACGTCCGTTAATGTCACTCTCAAAGGGAATGCATTAACTTTCATGGAGTATTATTGGTGAATAGAACAGGATATAACAAGACAGATACATATATTTGTACTTGAAAATTTTCAAAACAACATTTATTGCAGCGGAGAAATAGTTTGATTACAACAACATCATAAATCAACAGAAAAACCAAGTACACTTAATAACCATCTTGACAATTTGTTTTCTTAGTACATAAAGTAAAAAGCATAACCCCAACATAAGTAGCCATAAAAGAGATGAGCTGAACTTTACTTTCAGCAATCCAAGCACTTCCAAAAGAGAGAGAAAGAGATCCAAATCAAGCTCCATTAGTAGTAGTCCCACCCTGAGAACCTGGGGGAGAGGGGGGGGGGGGGAAGGAAGAAAAGAGGCGAAAACAAGGGGGTCAGACATAAAGTCTGGCGAGCACAATAACTTTGACAATATAATTATTAAAGTAATTAGGATAAGGCATAAACTGGTAAAACAAGGAATGACTGTGAAACAAGTGGGCAAGACAAAACAAACAAGAGGAATATTCTGGCATTAATCTCGTTCCTAATCACTATAGGATAATTACTATACTGCACCATTACTAGTCACCCTAAAGGTTGATCCCGCCTGCAAAACATAATAATGATAATGGTAGTTTCGTATACCCCTAGCTGCCTTCGTAGGTGCCGCCTGCCCCTATCTCCACTAGTTGTACCCACTACCCCCATGCGATCGGCTCAATAACTCGTAGATACCCGTGCTGGTCCCACAGTGGGGTGTATCACTCCCCAAAGTGGCAACCCGATACCACTAAAGATGAATGGCTTATATCTACACGATGCAACAACGTCTTACCTACTAGCCCGGGCCCACACACGCACATGACCCCGTTGGACTTGCGTTGCCACCATTAACCCATTTTAACCTCTTACAATCAAACCCAGTAAGCATGTACCGTCCTCGATCATACTCGAGCTCACAAAGATACTTAATGGGTTACTGTTTTGAAATGGGTCCCCCATGCTTGACACAAGATTTCCACCTATGCTTGGTCCCCACTAGAATTTTCTACTTAACTCCCTCTTATTCATGTCTTCTTACATGCTTAAATTTGGTTAAGTGTTTCTAATCGTATTTCACATGCCACCCATGTCACCCACTTAACCCCCATGTCCCACCACATGTTTGTCTTAGTTAAGTGTTACTTAATTCATTATAACGGTAACCTTGTAAGACCTCCCACATTAGACTCCCGTTTGCGGTTGCTGGATTTACCGGGCGGGTCCGGGCAGTCTTATACCGCAAATGTGTCTGACCTCGTGTCTTTACAACTGTTACGCATTTAATTTATGCCTTCGACCTCTCACATTAGACTACCGTTTGTGGTTGCTGGATTTGTTGGACGGGTCCGGGCAGTCTTACACCACAAACAAGTCTAACCTCGTTTCTTAGGCGTTTATTATTACAATTTATTTCACCCCAATTTGAATTAATTATCCCTATTCAAATTGTCAATAATTTCCAATTTAATTATGCCCATAATTGTCACCTAAATTATGTCCATACTTTTCAGGTATATAAATTATACCAATTAATGTCTCAAATTAATTTACATGCCTTTAAAGCCATTTTATGCCAATTCACAATTTGCAAAATTAATATTTTCCCATTGCCCCCACGCTATTCATACGTTTTAATATGATATATGTTATACTCGCAAATAGTCTAACTTATAAAAAGAAAACCAACATCACAACTTGCATAACACATAAAATGGATCTAAGAATCATAACATAAGTTTGCATTGCGAATAACTTGCATAGGCAATGGATATATATAACATAAATTTGCATAAACTATCATGGATCTAAATATAGATCTAAACATGTAATCGTGAACTTGCATATATGGTTATGGTTTTCCTATAACTTGCATATGAATTTCATACAAACTTACATTCAAACTAGCATATGATTCACATACAAAACTAGCGTAGGCAATGGGCATATAGAACATAAATTTGCATAACTATGTACTGCCATGGATCTAAATATAGATCTAAACATAAAAATGTGAACTTGCATATGGATCTAAATATAGATCTAAACATAAAAATGTGAACTTGTATATGGATCTAAATATAGATCTAAACATAAAAATGTGAACTTGCATATGGATCTAAACATGTAAATTAATGTCACATGTTTTGCATATAAACTAGCATATGTATATACTTGATTCACTTATGAGCTTGTGTATAATCCACCTACAGACTTGCATAAGATTCATATATAATTTAACATCCCAAACTTATATAAGATTCACATATGATTTAACATCCTAAACTTGCATAAGATTCACATATGTTTTAACATCCCAAACTTGCATAAGATTCATAAACTAGCATATGATTTAACATCCCAAACTTATATAAGATTCACATATGCTTTAACATCCTAAACTTATATAAGATTCGCATATGTTTTAACATCCCCAACTTGCATAAGATTCATATACAAATTGGCACATATGGAAAAAAACTTGCATAAAATGAATCAAAGTAAACATGTACAATTGGACATATGAAATAGATCCACAATAACAAAACTGTCATATATTCACCAACAAACGATAACATCACATGATTCAATAGTCATATTCTCATAATCCTAATTATTACTCATCATAATTAAATTAATTAATTATTTTGTGAAAGAAATTGTACTCACAAAGATAGGTTAGAGAAGAAAATGATTCGTTCATCTTTTTGAATTAGAATCCTTACTTGCTAATCCCTAAGCTTTAGGAGGAAGAACTATCCTAGCAGCAGCATGGTGGCCAAGTGAATGATTTAGTTTAGGTTTAGGGTTTGAGTCTAGGCACTCTTTTATAGACGTTTAAATCAACCTAAGCCGTTAGATTAAGATAAATTAATCCGAACCGTCCAGACAAGATAGAATTATCCAGAACAGCCACATCAGCCCTAATGACTCAGCAATAGGTCAGGTAAGACTCAGCAACAAGTCTGGATTGACTATTTTCAGATCTGCCCGGGGGGTAGTCGACCCCCAGGTCGACCTGTCTAGGGGGAGGTCGACCCCCTGGTCGACCTGCCCTTGGGCGGGAGAATTCCCGCCCAGCCCGCTTCCCTGTTTGAATTTTGAATTTTGAATTTCTGAACTTGAGCTGTTTTTAATTTATTTAAATTCTGAAACTTCGGAAGGCCATAACTTCTTCATACTGAGTCCAATTCACACAAACTCGGACTCTATCTCAAGCAGAATTACGAGACGAACGCAATGGCGAAACCCGTTTCCCTTAATTCTCACATTTGAAATTAAGTATTCTTTAATTCGTTAATTTTATTATTTAAAATCACGGGGTGTTACAATAATAATAAAACCATAGATCAGATAATATTCTGGTACGGGCGATAAATTTCTGTTAAATGCTATACCAGAAAATATGCTACTAGATAGGATCGAATTTTGTACCTGACCTATCCATCATCCAAAGTGGTAAAATATATAATCTAAATGTATACATGCTTCTCTAGTAAACAACAGAGGATACTAGTGATGGAAAGTTCAGAAGAGTCTACGCACCTCCTTCACCACTCCTACTCCTAATTCCACTCCATTGTCTTATTGGTCATAACCTACCTAGGGAAAAAGATAGAGCATCGATAACAATCATAAAATCCATCAAGAAATACCTTGCCATCACCTCCTAGAGACTTAGATACGTTGATAATCCATATGACTAGCTACTCTTGAGCCAATAGCTAATGGAAAACCCCAATTGTAATTCGGCTATCATTCTTTCAAGACCGAGATGTCCAGTCTGTTTGCCTTAAGTGCCCAATGTCCATTAACTAGACCACTTACCAAGAGATTTAAGGTACAAGACCATTGCAACCAGTGCAAGTAGGAATCCCCATGATACCCCTACTTTGATTCAACATTTCACTCTTTGGGATATTAACGATTCCGTAGAACTCCCAGTGTCTAGAGGTTTTTAACTTCATCTTGGGCTCAAATCCCACCGGGAACATGTCATTATCCCATAGCCTCTATCAAGCTTCCTATAACTGTTCTTTAGTAAAACCCTATTTCTAAGTCCTAACCAAAGAGTCAAAGTTATCCATTACTTCCTTGATTCATCCCAAATTCTATTTTTCCAATCAAAAGTGAAACTAGCAACAACATGCCTTTTTAATCAACTCAATTTCCAAGTTTCTATTCAAAGAGTCGCATCTTCTTTATAGAAGAAACCATTAAGCCAATCCCCCTAGCACAACCATTAAGGTTTCATCAAATCATCCCATGGTTTTGTACAATCTTCCTTGATTCTTTATGGAATGGTCACTTTGCCTCAGTCCCATGGTTTCATCAAACCATCCCATGGTTTACTTTGCTTCGAGCCTCCATCTTCCTTTGAGTTACAACTTTGAACTATTGGTTTCCATTGAATTATTGATTTTCTAACCCAATTTATCTAAATTCGAAACATCATCCTACTATGAATCATCAACTTCGAAACACCATTCTACTTCGAATCACCCACTTCAAAGCACATCACTAGGTTCGAATCTACTCACTTTGAAACACCATATAGGTTTCAAATCAATACGGTTTGTAACAACCCGATTTTGAGGTTACCGTTATTAACGATAATAATAATTATAATGAGATTATAATTTATTAAGCAAGTGCAAAATAATAATTAAAGAGGATAATTTAAATAAAATTTTCCAAGTATAATCAAATGTGGGGTTTGAGGAATAACTTGGTGGGAAAATTGAATAAAGTAATTATAGGAATCACTTGAGCATGGTTAAACAAATAATTAAGTGGAAAATTATGTCTAGATGGGCATAAGCTTGAGAAACAAGCTTAATAATGTGTTTAGGGGTGAGATTCTGGGAAAAGTACATTTTATGTAAATTTTGGGAATAAAAAATAAGTTTAAATACTCAATATTTGTGTAAATGGAATTGGAAAAAGATAAAACAAAATTCTAGAAACTTTATTATGTATAAGACTGTCAAATAAAGAGAAATTTATACAATTCCCAATAATTAATTGCACTAAGTTGAAATATATAAGGAATGGTGAATTTTTGAATAAACCACGTTTTCCAAATGGATTTTGGTTGGATATATATGTTAAACGAATAAATACTTGAGAAATATTTATATTCATGTTTAAAATAAAATTCAAGTAATACACTACAAAAGAAACAGTCTTTTATAGCGACATATAGTCGCTATTAAACAATACTACAGCGGCCCGAAAAGCGCTGTATATCGATGTGTTATAAAAAAACAATTGAATAATTATAACATAGAAAATGCCGTTATAAAAGTGCATGATTTTATAGTGGCTATATGCTGCTATAATATGTGAGGTTAGTAGCTCGTTATTGCCCTTATAAAACATGTCATTCCTCATGAAATAAAAAATTCTATAATACAGTATATTTGCTATAAAATATTAATTCAGTAACAGGTTTATCGCGTTATAAACCAACAGGATTGCATTTCTAAATCCTTTTACAGCTTGTATATGCCGCTATAAAATATGTATGCATAACACCTATTCGATGATATCCTTTTCCAGCAAGCTTCTGTATTACATTATCTTTTATAATGCTTTTCAATATATTATAATAATAGCAATCAAATGAATCTTCACAACAATTTCAAAAGCAGTACATGACCCAAAAAATTATAATACTCAACAAATGTAACACATATTCATGGTAGCAAGATAAAGAATCAACTAACAAAAAATAAGTTCAATACATATGTTTTTAATTTCATATTGATGTCAATTTGAGTTACCAAAAAATAAAACATAGTTCAAATTTAAAGTCTACAATAAAACCCCTACCAATCGCTCTCCTCCATCAAACTTCCACAGCCATGCTACCCATACGACCTCTACTCCACACATTAGCTGTCCAAACGCACAAGTCGAAGACCATCACCATTGTACAATTGCATTACCATTGCATTATCACTGCATGTACATCCATATATGATCTGAAAAAGAAAAGTTTACAGATTGAAGGTCTTGAAACAAACATGATATTAGTTCATGCCTAAAATTTAAATAACTTTTGATTATCTGTGCCTTTCAATTTAATTTTGAATCAGATGAACTAGCTAACAAGTTGTCCAATAGTCATACCAAATCAATCAATCATGATAGAAAAAACGATACAAGAGATTTCTTTCTTTTTGTTTCCTACTTCAAGTGTCCCACTTATTTAATATAGTGAATGTCAGTTTCAATGATAAGTGCATGGATTTAGATAAAAAAACTTGTTACTAGGCATAAGTTACGCAGGCCTGATGCAAACTCACCAAGGCAAACAAGATCTTTGTGTAGGGCAGTACCCGCATAGTAAAAATTACAACAAACTATACCCGATGCTTTTAAAAATATTGATCTAGTAATGTAGTAAGTGACTGTTAAAGAAATAAATTGTAGTACAATGGTTCAACTTCTAATTTGTACACTTAATAACCAAATTAGTTCAAGTCCTAAACCTATCATTGTTTTCCTCGTCCCTTTTTCTCATATTTTTTTTTTGTAACATATGATCGGGCTGGCACTACATGAGTATATAGCAAGTAGCAACCAAGGTGCATAGGAAGCCAACTTACTGAAAATATCCACACCTAAATAAGGATAAGATAGGTATGGTCATTTGCATCTCACTACTTCAACAGGGCTGTTGGACAGTAACAATCAAAATATTTATTGCAATCACTCATAAAGACGCATCAATTACAACTCAATAACTCAAAATTTTCTTGTGATGCTTTCTCCATAAAGGAAAAAATAGTTTAACAGAGTTCAAGAGAATAGTATAATGCTTACGCGATGACTGTGTGGACGGGCAAAGTATAAAGAATATTTGTAGCACCAGTGAAGTACAACGCCAGCCTTTTAGGGCCCAAAAGAGTCCACCCTTTAACCTATCATTAAATTTTCTTGATTACACAGAGCAAGCAATAATTAACTATATAAAAAATGTAGGAATTTAGAAAGAAAATATCCAACAAACTTGGCCTTGAACTACAACGGCAATGGTCATGTACCAGGCAGTGTATGCAGTCATACCAAGCTCAAAAAATGACCATATAATGTAGTTGGGGAAAGAAGGAATGAACACTGTCGTTGCACAGCTAGCTCCAAATATATATGTCCATGTCCTCTTGTCTAGGTTATCGTTTATGTAGTATATGATGTTACCTTCAGAATAACAATGATGATAAGAAATTTAATCAAAAATAATCAAGTAGTGTGACCAGTGTTTAGTGAGCAAGTGAAACAAATTAAAAATGTACTTGGCATAGCCGATTAACTGGATAACTGATCCGAAGAGGAGGAAAATACAGTTAAAAGCTATATGCTTCTCCAATTTGAAACTATGTTGACAAAACAATAGAATATTAGTTCCAGATTCCAGTTCCTTTGAATCATCAGGGTTTGAAATTTTGGTTTCATTTAAATTGACAAGGGCTTACACTATTATTGTAAGAAATTGAAAAAGTACGATCTAAGGACAAAAGTTCATAGGAATTGTAGCTCTCTCTGATATTCGGACACTACGACCTCCGCATTTGACAGAACGACTTCAAACTATTTTTAAGAAAAACAAAACTCTAAATTGAACATTTCACAAGTTAATAATTTTGGTTTAAAACCTATAGACTTAGCAAACATTAATTTAGAAATCTTGAATGAGAGTGGATTACATGAATTTTCCAAAGTCTGTAAACACATTATTTCCAATATTCAAAGTTTAATAGAGAATAACTTACCAGATTTTTATCTTGGCATGTATACTTATTTACACACTTAATTATACATAGGCTTTAAGCATGAACATTTAAAAAGAAAACAAAATCAAACAAAGATTTATCAGGACATTGACCAGATATGAGATCTTGAACCAAAGTGAGAATTTTCACCGCCAATACTTCCCATGTCTTTGAGAATGCAAATTAGCATTAATTTATTCGTAGATCAAACTTGGGAAGATGGGTATTTATAGATGTTGTTGCACTTTCTATGTTAATGGTACAATTTCCATGCCTTAATTTCGGAAACTTCCATGAAGTTCAACGTTAAGGAAAAAAATTATACATATAACCACAATGTTTATATTAATAGAATAAGATGATAAGCTTACAGTACAATTGTTTATTCATAAATCAAACAATATCAATGCTCCAACCCAAGCAATCTACCATCTTGTGCTCAACATGTAAAAAGGCTTAATAAACAAAAGTGCACTAAATTTTAAATATAAGTTGTACCATTTCAGTCTATCTTTTCTACAGTGCACAAAGTAACGGTTCAATAAGCATCTTAAGTTGGATCAGACAGTAAGTTATGTTGCCGAGGCTTTCGAACAATCAGCTTGTTGACCGTTGAAAAAGGAATCAATAAGTATAAATTTGACATAATTTTGTAATTACAAATCAATAGTCAACAATCAGTGAAGAATTAAAAATATAATGTATTGACTCAACTATTTTATATGATGTATAAATCATCGGCTGTTGACATTTTGATATAGTTATAGTTGATTTGAAAAATATTTTTATGAAATATAAAGGAATACATAATATACATTAATTTATGAGTTTCTACCACCGAATTCTACCAGCTTCCCCTGATTGATTCTTACAAGAAATAGTAGAATGATGTGTTAGGCAAACACACATCATTGTTATCTAATCTAAGAAAGACATGTTGAAAATAATAATAATAAATAGAAAACTATTTTAAAATATTATTAGTAATTCGAGAAAAATGTGACCTTGGATGTTTTTATCAGAAGACTTATAACATATGTGCGTAACGGCACACCCTCCGCATGTGATCACGGCACGAGCTCTGCACATGGATTGTTGTGTCTGAAATATTATGTGGTTAACATATGGGATAAAGAGAGGAGTAAATATTCTTAAAAGGCGGCTATTATTTATGCATTATAGAAACTATTGTTATATTAATTTGTAACAATTATTGCATCCTTAATAATATTGATTAAGATTTGAATCAATTCACTATACTTTTAGCCAACGCTCTAATGAATGGTAAAGGGAAAAAACTAAGTACCTTGAATACAGATCATTGGACTAATGGAATTGCATCATGTAGGATTTGTAGTATATTGACATATCTGAAGCTCTATGATTACTTGGGAACATGTGACAAATAATACATCGAAATGTACCTAGAATGGTGGAGTTTTGGCGGATCATAAAGTAGTCCTATATGCGTTACTCTCTAATTTATTTTTATATTTGAATTTAGTCGTTGTGAACGCGTGGACATTTCTTTATATCATGTGATATGCATAGATCCAAATGTATATGCAAACTTTTAGTTTTCTTATTAATAGCTAGATGTTATATGCATAGATCTGAATGTATACGCAAACTTTTAGTTTGCCTATTCATAGCTTGACCAGTTCCTTTAGGACGCTGTTGATGGGCCTTTTGGACTGCCCTCCAAAGCATGTTAATATGGCAGATTCGCATCCGAAGTATTCGAGTTGGATAAATCAATGAAGCCCGACATTTCAGTTCACCTCCCCCATTTGGCATGGCCCAGAAGGAGCCCGATATGACCAAGCATGATCAGCTATGATATGTTCAGTTGAAGACCGAAAAGCTAGCCTAAGGACTAGCTCGCTACAGATCTTTTTCATTCAAATCACCCAAGGCAGGTGAGTCACGTGCCAGCTCACACAAATGGTTTAAAATAGAATAACGATTCTTCAGCGGATACTGATTTGTTCAGCCACAACTATTCTTTTGGATCTGACGACACACGTTGAAGATGACCAAGTATTGTACCACTTATAAATACCCCTTTTTCCAGTTTAGAAAGGGGGGATTGAAGTTTATTGTGCATTTCTGAATCACTCTTTTCCTTGTTGTAATCATTCTAATTGATAGCTTAATCAATATATAAAGATTATAAAGTGGACATAGGCTCATTAACGCCGAACCACTGTAAATTTGTGTGTGATCTCCTCCATTTTTAGTATTTCTTATAATTGTCAATCTTCATTCATTCTCTAGACAATTCTTCTCTTTGAGCGTTGCACCAATTTTTGGTGTCAACATTTTGGTGCTTTCACTGAGAAAGGTGATTTTCTCAGATCAATTCAGGTTCTCGCTTGACTTTTGGATCACCAAGTCCGAGACGAAAATCTCATTTTCATTACCACGTTAATTTAGAAATGGCTGGAAAATCAGTCCATAATACTGGAAAAAATCCGCAGGTAGGAACATCTACAGATGCGGCCGGCGGGTCAACCGTCCCTGAAACTGCTCCAGGTCAGCCAGCATTACCTTCCAGGGGAGACTCAGCTCCATCTTCTGCTTTCGCCACCCGGGACAAGTTTATGGCTGTGGTAGATTGACTTAAGGAAACTACTGATGCCTTAAAAGCCCATGCTCAAGAGAATGTCGTGATGCGACAGGATATGACTCTCATGGCGAAACAATGGGAAGAATTTAGAAATCAAGCCCAAGAGGTCCAGGATCATCGACTCTCGCCTCTTGAATTGGATCACGTGTAAGAAAGCTCCTCCTCATCGGAGGAAAGCAGAGACCCACGTCAGTCTCGATGCCCATTAGAAAGAGCTGTAAATGTCCGTCAACTCCATCTCGAGAGACATCAAAGCCCACTAGATGAATACAACCTAGAGCAAGCTGACCAGGCAGAGGTGGAAATTGTCGATCCCTAGCTCCGCAGAATCGGGAGGCATCCCCTGTGAATCAAAATGCTACTCGAAGAGATCGGGCCCCCGTTCAGCTCCCTCGTAATCTCGTGACTGACCGAGAAAACCGAAGGAGAAGGACGAATGCTCGAACGGCATTTCTTGGTGAAGGGGCCAGAAGAAGTCCTTCTGTTGAAGAAGCCAACCCAGATACGGTTGTCCTCCAAAATCTAGCCGCCATGGTACGGTAGATTATGAACGATAATCATGGGAATAAGAATGAAGATTGGGGGGTCGACCGAAGTCATACACTATTCACTGACAACATTTTACAAGCGGAGTTCCCCAGGAAATTTAATATGCCTCAGTTGAATCAGTACGACGGAACTTCAGATCCACAGCAGCATCTGATGAGATACTCTTGGCACATGGAAGTAGTAGTGGCCCCTGACACAATTAAGTGTAAGGATTTTCCAATCTTTTTAAGCGGAATAACCCTCATGTGGTTTGTACGCCCTCCCGTGAGGTCAGTTCCTAGCTTTAGAGACCTGAGTGAAAATTTCCTGACTCAGTCCCGGCTCCACGCATCCAAATCGAAGCATTTTATGGCTCTTTCAGCGGTTAAGCAGGGAAGAGGTGAATCCCTGAGGAATTATCTCAATCGATTCAATTAGGCTGCTACAGAAGTTAGGAACCCCAACCATGAAACTGTCTTGATGGCCCTGGTCGACGGCATTGACAAGCGGACTGAGTTCGGAAAATATTTAATCGGGAAGCCACCAACCATGATTGAGGATTTTTATGAGAAAGGGTCACGTCCGATTAAGGCAAGAAGATGTGCAGCTAGAAGAAGAGGATGGTCCGAAAAGCACTTTTACTCCGTCAACCCAAAACAATATCGCAGTTAAACAATCTGGGGATAACTCTGGGAAAGCAGAAGTAAATGTCGAAAACCACGGCAAACGAAGTAGCGAGAGGTCGAAGGAGGGCAATGAGAGTTCGAGACAAAGAGGGAGCTCCCGGAAACGCCCCCGTTTCCAGGTATTTGATACATATACTGCCTCAAATGATACGCTAGAGAATATCTATCTCGATTCCTACAGCACGATGCAGTATAAGCAACCCCCCTACGAGAGTCCACAGAGAAGGAACGAGCGACTGGGAAATATTGCTTATTCCATGAAATTTACGGACATATGACCAACGAATGTCGACACCTCAAGGACTTTGTCGAAAAACTGATTCGAGAAGGGAAACTTGACGAATATAAGACGGAACTAAGGGACAGAGGTCCAGGAACTTTGATGTCCAAATAGAATCAAGCTGCATCTCGCGCCACCCCTCAGGAGAAAGGAAAGGGGATTGTTATCAATGCCATTATGGGAGGACCGCATCCGACAGGTCACAGTATTAGAGCCATGGAATGATACGTCAACTCCGCGAAGCACCTCGATGTTGAAGAAGCGAATCCCCATGAGGCTGCAAGTCCTATTAAACAAAGGAGAATGATGGGCGATGATATCGTTTTCCGCGATCGGGAGTCGGTCGACATAGAAATCCCGGCGGTCGATCCGTTGGTAATAACAGTTATCATTGGCCCAGCCACGGTCCGAAAGGTCCTGGTTGATAACGGAATCTCAACGAACATCCTATTCAAACAGGCCTACGACCAAATGAAGTTGGAAGTAAAGGACTTAGAGCCGTATGAAGGCCATATACGTGGATTTAATGGAGCTTCCACTAAGCCCATCGGCCAGCTCAAGTTATTTGTAAAATTGGGAGACAGAGATCGTCAAACAGTTAGAATTCTGTCATTTGTTGTGATGAATATCAACTCGCACTACAATGCCTTCTTGGGACGACCCGCCCTGGCTGTATTCCGGGAATGTATCACCCTTTGGTGTTTGCTTCTGAAGTTCCCAACTGATAGTGGAATTGGAACAGTGCGAGGAGATCAAGTAACAGGTCGAGCATGTTATTTGGCAGAATGGAAGGAGTTACGAAGCAGTGGTAGCAAGGAGCCTGAAAAATCCTCTCCCCCCGAGGAGGGGAAAGAAGCATAGCAATTACAGAGGATACCCCGACCAAGACCGTCTGCCAGTAAGGTCGAAGACATAGACCCACGGGATAACGAAAAGTCGAGGTGTAGGAAGGAGGCCCCAAATAAGGCCACCGTAGAAATCCCAATCGACAAGGATGATCCAACCAAGGTCTTAAAGATTGGATCCCATCTTGATTCCCTCTGGACGAGGGAACTATGTGAATTCCTCCGAGCAAACTTAGACGTATTTGCCTGGACCCACGCTGACATGTGTGGGATATCACCATCCATTATAACTGATTCCATCAACATTAACCCAAAATATACTCCTATAAAACAAAAAGGCAAATGCTGGGATCTAAAAGGTCAAGGGCCTTGAAGGAAGAAATCAGGAAGTTACAAGCTAATGGATTTATCCGGGATTCAACCTATCTCGACTGGATATCCAACCCGGTACTCGTAAAGAAGGCTAATGGGAAGTGGAGAACTTGTATTGATTTTTCTGATTTAAATAATGCCTGCCCTAAGGATAGCTTCCCATTACCTAGGATTGATCAGCTGGTTGACTCGAGGGCCGGGCATGAGCTACTTTCATTTATGGATGCATACTTAGGATATAACCAGATTACCATGCATGTCCCCGACCAGGAGCATACCAGTTTTATCACCGACCTTGGACTATACTATTATGTGGTAATGCCCTTCGGCTTGAAGAACTCAGGGGCGACCTATCAAAGGCTAGTCAACCATATGTTTCATGATCAGATAGGGAAAACGATGGAAGTATATGTGGACGATATGTTAGTCAAGTCAAAGAAATCGTCCGAGCATGTGAATGATTTCTTGAGAATGTTTGACATTCTCTGGAGATACGACATGAAACTGAATCCTTTAAAGTGTTCTTTTGGAGTAGCTTTGGGCAAACTCCTAGGCTTTATTATGAGTTCCCGCAAAATCGAAATCAATCCCGATCAAAATTTGGCCCTCAAGGGGATTTTAGAAACCTCGACGGATCAAGGATGTCCAAAGTTTAGCGGGTAAGGTAGTGGCAATGGGTCGATTCATTTCAAAAGCAGCTGATAAGTGCCTGCCTTTCTTTGAATTAATTAAAAAGGGAAAGAGAAACTTTGCTTGGACGCCTGACTGCATTGAGGCCTTCCAGAATCTGCTCGATCATCTTGAAAACCTCCTATTCTTTCTAAGCCAGTTGACCATGAAGATTTATTTTTTTATTTAGCGGTATCTGCGCATGTGATCATCTCGGTCCTGGTCCATGAGGAAGAGAGGGTACAACGACCGGTTTACTATATGAATAAAAAATTGACGGGGTTGAGCGCAATTATCCTAAGATCGAGAAATTGGCTTATAGCTTATTAACCGCATCGAGAAATATTCGACACTATTTTCAAGCTCACCCAATTAAAATATTCACTGACCAACTTTTTCGGTAGGTCTTACAATGACCAGAAGCAAGCGGGAGGCTACTAAAATGGAATATTGAATTGAGGCAATTTGACCTGACCTTCTTTCCACGGAAATCAATTCGAGGGTAGGCCTTGGCCGATTTCATAGCAGAGTTTACTACCCCGGATGATGAATATCAAAGCAATGATCCTGGGTCTTCGAAGGCTGGACCGGAGCCGGTTGTTTGGAAGCTTTACACGGATGGAGCCCGAAATAAACAACGATCAGGAGTCGGCATAGTACTACTATCCCCCGAGGGATGTTCGGTTTATTACGCTTTAAGATTAGAATTCCTGGCTGCCAACAATGACTCCGAGTATGAAGCCTTGATTGCCGGGCTCAAACTCGCAAAGGACCTGAAAATAAAGTCATTCAATATCTTTTGTGATTCACAACTTGTAGTATGCCAAGTTCGAAAAGAATTCGTCACCAGGGGAGACCGACTGATCTCTTACCTTAAGGAAGTCGAGAAGCTGTTGCAGATTTTCGACCAATATAACATTTCTCATATTCCCCGAGAAGAGAACCAAAAGGCGGATAGATTGGCAAAGCTCGCTAGTTCAGACTGTCCGGGCGAAACGGAGCTGGTACCTATAGAAACTTTGAGAATACCAAGCATCGAGCAGAGGGAAGTCGACCAAACTGATACTGAACCCAAAAAAGAATCGTGGTTGACTCCCATAAAAAATTTCCTTCTCCACGGCAAACTACCTGAAAGGAAAAATGAAAGGGGAGCTTTGGTGCGACAAGCCTCCAGGTATGTTATTCAGCAAGGCCAGTTGTACAGAAGAGGATTCTCTGTTCCCATGTTTCAGTGTGTAGCCAATGATGACATAAAAAGATACTACGGGAAGTGCACGAAGGAGACTGTGGGGCACATATAGGGGGGCGAACCCTGGTCCAGAAAATATTTTGCTACGGATACTTTTGGCCGACCGTCAATAAAGATGCCGCTAACTATTCCAAGGGATGTGATAAATGCTAGAGGTTCGCACAAATCCCGCTAGCACCCCCAACAGAGATCACCTGAATGGCTAGTCCTTGGCCATTTGTTGTATGGGGGATAGATATTATTGGAACCTTGCCCATATCGAAGGGAGGTCCCAGGTACGCGGTTGTGGTGGTAGCCTATTTTACAAAATGGGCAAAGGCCGAACAGATGACTACGATTACAATAAGGTAGTTCATCAGCTTTATCGTCAGAAACATTATATGCCGATATGGATTACCCCGGACCATTGTCATAGACAACGGAACTCAGTTAGATAGTCTGAAATTCATAGGTTTCTGTCAAAAATATCATATCGAGAAGAAATACACCACGGTCGCACATCCCCAGTCTAATGGTCAAGTCGAAGCGGTTAACAAGATCATTAAAACCATTCTAAAAAAAGGGTTAGAGCGAGCCAAACGGTAGTGGGTTGATGAATTGCCTCTGGCATTATGGGCATATCGTACCACCCATAAAACCGCTACAAGTCATACTCCTTTTGCCTTATCCTATGGTTCGGAAGTAATTCTCCCGATAGAGCTTGAAGTCCTATCCCATTGAGCGACCAATTACGATCCCTTGTCTAACAGGGCGCTTCTCTTAACATCGTTAGACATGATTGATGAAAAACAAGAAGAGGCCAACCTTCGTGCTGTAGCCCATAGGCAAAGGGTCACTCTCTATTACATCAAAAAAGTCCAAACAAAAACTTTCGAGGTAGGCGACCTTTTCTTGAAACGAATCTTCTCGGTCCCCATACACATGGGCCCTAAGTGGGAAAGGCCCTACATCATTCAACGAAAGCTCGATAATGGAAGTTTCAGACTATCAACCATGGATGGCGAGCCATTTCAAAGAGCATGGAATGCGGAGCATTTATGACCTCACCTCTCTTAGAATTTACATTCCAATGTTTCTTTTCTTTTTTTAGCAATTAGTTTATTTTCAGCATTGTAATAAGCGGCCTTTCATTGGTCGCAATCGCATATGAATAAAAGTCTCCGTTCTTGCTCTGTTTTGTTATTGTTGTAAAAGCTGATGATTGTGCTCGACCAACTATAGGTCTTGCTTTGACGCTTTGACAGGATGAACAAAGATAGAGCAAGATAGTTCGATCGAAGGAATAAGAGTCCTACCCTATCAATGACACCGGTTTCAGACTTTGACCGATTGACTAGTTTTGTGGCTTCTACTTTGGCTGACTTAGTGTAAGATTGAAGCCTATCCAAGCATACTAATCGAATGTCTGGACTCAACTCTCGACCTCATGACTTGAGGGTGAGTATAAACGACAAAAGAGCGTGAATGGTGCACCCCAACAAAAGACTGCTCGAACCCTAAAACTCTGCCTTTTACTGACTAAAGGATGAGTATAAAAGTCTAAAGGCACTCCTACTCAATTACATCCAACCCCTGATCGAGCTTGGATCCACTTGAGTTTGACAGGGGAGCTCGCTATTCAAACACCTTACCCCGACACCGGGGACAAAAGAACTGATAAATACCCCCTACAAGGGTAACATCCCAGTTATCCTCAACATCTAAAGTAAAATGAAACAAGGAATTTACATGACATTTTTTACACACAGATGTTGTGAGCATTTGAAAAATAAGTAGGTTTCCATTTAAATTACCCTGACATCATTACAAAATACTACTATATGACAGGGACCATTCAGATGTCATTACCAGGGACGTAATGTTTAATAATCACAAAAGAGGAAAAACTTCTAAAAAGGAGGTGGCATCAGTCCTAAATCTACCATTTCATCCAGCTCTTTTTGCTTGATCATCTCCTGCATCTCCTCGGTGTTCAACCTACGTCTCGACCCCCCAAGCGTGCTGCCGAAAGAGCAAGAAGCTGATGCGGGAGTCTGTATAGGAACCACAGGAGCTGGGACTGAAGAAAGAATGGTCGGAGGAATGACCTGAGGAGGTTTAGTGTTCAAAGAACCTTCAGTAAGCTCAGGCTTCACAGCAGAAATTTCCCTATCTCTCCGGTCTTTAATCTCAGCCAAGGATCGACAATCCTCTCTTTTTGACTCCCCAATGATCCCAATGTCTTTGTCTTCTGAGGACACTAAGTTAATCCTTTCCTCTCTCGGGGTCTCATTTGTTTCCTCGATATTGCCTTTCTCTTCAACAACAAGTTCTACCTAAACTTTCTCAACCACCGACGGGACTCCTTCCAAAGAGTAGAAAAAACACACAAGTCAGGATAGGATGGATAAACTCAAAAATAGTAAAAAAAAAAGAAGCCTACCTCCAACATGGGAGTTGGTCACTTGCTCCTCCGCGACCTTGACTGAATCGGATGGAAGAGAAGATGACAAACCCTTTTCAACAACCGCGTGTGCGGAAGACATGGGAACCTTAGGCTGACCACAACCAATTTCGCTCTCAGGGATCGACTTTCCCTTCAATCTATGGTGATCCGCCTCTGTCGAACTCTTTTAACGACTCTTCGCTTCCGCCACGATAGCTCATTCTTTGTCATTCAGGATTCGAGTCATCAACGATGCCTCATCCACTGGGCGACCCTGCGCTACCCTCTTCTCTTCCCACAAAACTATCTTCCATATATCAGCCAGTAGCCTCAAATATCCTGACATCCAAGACAAATCCCTATAACGGAGGAAGCGCACACTATCAATGTCATGCTGAAGCTTCAGATTATTAATAGACTCAATTGTTGCAGCGGCATTTTCTTCAGCCTGATGTTTAGCTAGTTTGGATGAATGAAGGGTGGCTTTATGATTCTGTATTTCAAGATTTAGTCGGACCCTGTCCTCCTTCAAAGATTCAATCTCTCCCTTCATTGAAACACACTCCCTGCCTCTCTGTTGGGCCTGGGTGTTCAAGTTCTCAATCTCTTTCCCATACTTCTCTTTGTCAGTCGCTGCTTGCGATTCCTGATCTTTGATTTTGCTCTCAAGAAATCCAAAGGTTCTCTTGCCATTATCGATGTCTCTTTTTAATCTGACGATTTCGGCCAGCCTTTCCTTCAGCTCCCCACTCACCTGCCCGACATATTCACGCATCGCGTCGTATTGAGAAAGAGCATATTCGAGGTTATTGCGCATATGGCGGCAAAAGCTGTGGGTCAATGGCTGTAGCTTGGGGGCAGGTCTAATTTCTGAAAAAAATGAGGTTAGGGAAATCTCGTTCCAACTCTCGGAGTCGGTCAGTGGAAGGAGTTCCGACCGCAGGACTGGAACGACTTAATACTGCTCGAGAAGGCTCGACTCCTATCCCTTTCTTGGACTTGGGGGACTTACCCTCCTTTCTTTTTTTGGGAATGTTTCCCAACTCCCCTGTATCTCCCGATGCTTGACCATGTTTTCTTAAGCGTTTCTTCTTTTGCCCGTCACGACGCTCGGGCAACTCTCCCTTTCCTCCTTCGTCTTCTTTCTTCTTCTCCTTTTCTCCTGTCCCCTTCTCGCCGCTTTTGTCTCTCCTCGCATCCTCTGCCTTCGCCCCTCCTTCCCACTGTTGCCATTTTTATCAACGTCTCCTCTTTCACCACGTGGCAAAGTGGGCTCATCCAACCTGGGATCCATCGGGAAGGAAGCGAAAAGGCCGCCGTAAAACTCTTTGTCAATGTCTGCGAAGAAATAAAAACTATAAATGAGATAAACAACCCTTAATTTACACATGAAGAGTATGGTATTGTGACGTGCAATAGACCTTATACCGATGATGAAATCATACCTTCAGTACCCTCCTATCTGTCCGGGAAGGACATTCCCTTAGATTGATTAGCAAAAAATTGATTTGGGTCTAAGCTTTGTGGCGAGAGGATAATATCAGGCATGTGCATCTTTTCCAAACCTAGAAGGGGAGATGCATCATACTCCTCCTATGGATCATGGGCCACGGGGGAATTTCTCTCGACCTCCGAACCGCTCGAGTGAATTTCAGTATGGTTTTCTTTGTTTTGTTCCCCTTGCACCGTTTTTGGGACTTTCTTGGCAGGAACCGTTTCTCTTTGTCGATGTTCGATCTCTCTATGCTTGGCTTCTCGGCGCTCGATCTCTCAAACCCGCCTTTTGAAGGCATGCTTCTTTAGACTGAATTTCTTTTTTTTCCTGGGTGAGAGATGAGCAGAAGATCCCTCGATCAAGCGATTTACTTGTTGATCCTCCAATTTCTTCTCAACTGGGGGTACCGCATCCTGTGTCAGTGTTGTTGGTTCAGATCCTTCTTTTGCTGAGCCAATCGTTCTACTTCGGTCAAGAAGAGAATATTGGTGCAAATTTTTATTGGTCAAACAGTTCCAAAACCGTCGCCGCTTCTGTTTCAACTCAATTAGTTGCCTGTGACGTTCCTTAAACACTCCCTCCTTGGGCCTTGATGGCTCGTCCCCTATAAAGAAAGAATATAGAAGTCAGCGATAGAAACCTTAATGGAAACAATATTGAACGACAAAGAGAAAACTCACCACATTGAAGCCAGTATCGAGCGCACCCCGGTTGCTGCTTAATCCAAAACCAGTCTTGCTTAGGGTCACCTACTTTGCTCGGGATTTCTTCAATAATCTTCCAGCCCCGAATGGCCTCAAAGTAAAGCATAGAGGGGGACTGTTTCTCATTGTGTCTAAAATTAAAAAGAAAGGCTAAGTCATCTAAGGACGGAGGATAACCCAGATATTTCACATACAAGTAATAGATCGACAACAAATTGCCGTAGGCAATCGGGTGAAACTACGTCAGAGCCAAATTCATTCCAACGTAAGAAGTCTACAATGAAAAATGGAAAGGGGGGGAGGATGGCTCCCACATTGCACATTGGAAGAGAAATTTCCATGTAACCATCCGGGGGGTTATGAAGCCTATAGGTTTTCTTAGGAACAAGGACATCGTTGAAAGAAATATTGTGTTTTTATCTTAAGTGTTGTAGTCATTTGAGAGTGATGTTGGACTTTTAAACATACGGAGGGCTCTCTAGATTTTCCGCGCCCGGAAGCATGTCGGGTGTTATAGGAATATGTATCACTTCAGTTACCGCTACTAGGGGAACAGGTAGTGGATCCATCGATAGAGCGGGTCCTGACCGATCCGATGACCCAGAAGAACTATCCACTCTAATGGAAAAAGATACTCCTTCGCCCGGCCCTTGCTTATGGGTATCACGTGCTTTGACCTTTGATATGCAAGGTGATTATGGAGCTAAAAAAAGAAGGGGGAGGAGAGAGAAAGTTAGAACTTTTTTTACAAGCATAATTCCGATAAAAGGTAAATCACAGATAATACGACCCAAGTTGTACGAAAGTTGGCATCTTTTCACCGCCTATTCAAGCACTGTCACGTGCCTTAGAGTTCAAAGACACCCCGTTACACAAAATGCTTGGAATGGGTGCGAAACCCTTCTTTCTTTTTTGTATCCATGATGTTATCAAGATGGTGGATCCGACATCAAAGAACCCTACCCAAAAGGTGGTGGTTTCAACTTGGACAGCCGCATCGCCGCTGACTCTGGTGATTTGGCATGGATGAACTCCATCAGTTAGGTCAAATCAAACCTCAAACTGTGATGAGGGAAGGAAAGATCCCATGCAAGAATGGCGTTTTGACATGGGAAATAACTCATACCTGAAAAAGATGACTTTGGGGGAAGATGATATTTACCAATCGCCTTTCTTTTAGAACAACAAGTTAATCCTCACAATAGTAAAAAGCAAAAAGAAAAAGACAAAGGAGATTTTCCTTTTATAACCAGAAAGAGTGGCTATTCAAAATCACCTAATAAGGCTGGGCCTAGCTAACGTATAAAGAAGTTGGGGAGTCAGAGACCAGCCGATAAGACGGAAGACAGAGAGGCACCATCATTATCTGAACTCGTCTGTAATTTCGAAGCTACTGATGGGACTCAGCGCTATTTACAAGGTCTATTAAATAAGTGAGTCAAGAAAACCCAGAGAATGTGTGATGTGGAAGATTTCGCTAAAGATTCACAACAACTAAGTATGCTTCCTTTCAAATGAACCATACTTTGGGGGGCAAAGTGTTGATGGGCCTTTTGGACCGCCCACCAAGGCATATTAATATGGCAGATTAGCATCCGAAGTATTCGAGTTGGATAAATCAATGAAGCCCGACATTTCAATTCGCCTCCCCCATTTGGCGTGGCCCAGAAGGAGCCTGATATGACCAAGCATGATCAGCTATGATGTGTTCAGTTGAAGACCGAAAAGCAAGCCTAAAGACTAGCTTTCTACAGATCTTTTTCGTTCAAATCACCAGAGGCAGGTCAGTCACGTGCCAGCTCACACCAGTGGTTTAAAATAGAATACCGATTCTTTAGCGGATATTGATTTGTTCAGCCACAACTATTCCTTTGGATCCGATGACACGTGTTGAAGACGGCCAAGTATTGTACCACTTATAAATACCCCTTTTTCCAGTTCAGAAGGGGGGGATTGATGTTTACTGTGCATTTCTGAATCACTCTTTTCTCTGTTGTAATCATTCTGATTAATACTCATTAACGCCGAACCGCTATAAATTTGTGTGTGGTCTCCTCCATTTTTAGTATTTCTTATAATTGTTAATCTTCATTCATTCTCTACACAATTCTTCTCTTTGAGTGTTGTACCAATTTTTGGTGTTAACAGACGCTGATACGAGTAACACTCCACCAGCCATACAAGACGTGAATGCAAGGCCCAAGAGAGTCATCCGGCCACCAAGGAGGTTTCTAGAATAATCAAAACCAGCAGTGGGACGTGCAAGTGGCTATAGAAGAAAACATATCTTTCTCTTTTTTATTTTGCATTGTATTCTGTTAGTTATGAATTCTGCTGTATTTTCTACAAAAGTTATATTTATGCACAAAAGTTGCACAGGGGGCAGTATCCTTATGACACGTGGCAAAGGTTATTAGGCCATCGGCTATATATGCATGTAGAAACCAGCGATATGATATGAAGAAAATTTCTAATGTTATCTTCGTCTCCAATATTTCTTCTTCTTTCTACTTAAAATTCCGCAACTCTCTTCTTTCTATTTCTGTTGTAACAAATTGGTGCTTCCACTGCTTGTTCTCCCTCCCTCCCTAATATCCAAACACAACCACCACCATAACCAAGGTCGATGATGCCCTTCAGCAGCTTATCCAACACCACGTAACCATCTCCGCCATCCAAGAAAACCAAGAAAACCAAAACGCCAACATTACTGACATCAAAACTGGCATTCATGACCTCACCCAAAGCATGACCATCTTCACACAATGACTAGACAACCTATCGCAGCTCTCACCTTATAGCCAAACAACAACCATTCACCACCCATAGCCTAGGTCACCCCTATTATTATCAACTCCATCAATTACCTGAATACCCAAATGCACACTATCCTCTTTCAATGGTTCAAATCCACATTATTGGATTTTGTAGGTCGACCGATTTTTTGCATATTACTCTACACCTGAAGACCAACGAGTTGATCTAGCCAGCTTCCACATGAACAACCATGCTCTCTCATGGTTCCGATGGATGCATAAAAAAAACAAATATTTACGTAGTCAGCATTGACGAGAGCTATCGAGCAACGTTTTGGACCCCTTACATTCCTTAAAACTCAAGCCACTCTATTCAAACTCAAGCAACTTTCAACTGTCGAACACTAACAATCCACATTTGAAAACCTCTGTAACCGCATAACCACACTTCCGCAAGAATCCATCTTACAATGCTTCATATCTGGCCTTAAACCGTATATACAAAATGAAATTCATCTCCTCAAACCCACTAACATATCTGATGCAATTGAAGCTGCCAAGTTAGTTGAATGCAAGTACACATAACACCCAAAATACCCTTCTCCAAAACCAACCAGTACACTCAGAAGCAACCAAATAGCCATATATCCACTCAGTCATTATCCCAAACACCATAAGTGGAACTATCTAAACCACCCATTCCTGTTAAACAGCTGACCACCGCTGAAATGCAAACCTGCAAACAACAGGGGCTTTGTTTCAATTAGGACGAAAAATACCACTTCGGCTATTGTTGCAAACCCACCCACATCCTTATGATATTACCAGATCCACCTCCCGATGACACAGCCCCATCGCTAGTATCTATAAACCCCGCAGAACCCGACTCGCCACCACCTACCATCATCGAGGATGACAACACCGATTCCATTCCCACTCGGCCACAAGAAATCTCTTTTCATGCCTTAATCAGCTCGTGTAACCCCCACACCATTCGCCTTCTAGCATCAATCAACAGCAACCCCATTTCAATCCTCGTCGATACTGGCTCCACACATAATTACATCCATCCGGCTAATTTCCTTGGCCTCAACCCAAATCGATCTACATCATTCATGGTAATTGTCGTAAGTTGTGAGCAACTCCGCAGTTCTGGCAGCTGTGTTGACGTGGAAGTCCTGATCTAAGGAACCAGATTCTCCATCGACTTCCACTTATTAGAAATCTCGGGGTCAGATGCGGTCTGTAGCATACAATGGTTAGAAACATCAGGGCCGATAACTATGGATCACAAACAACAAACGGTGGGATTGAATTTTAATACTAAGGCTGTTGTGTTAACTGGGCTAGGCCCAATTGTCACACCCTCTCAAATATTGGTCCAACAATTGAAATGTTTAGAGAATACTTCAGCAATCTCCACTTTCCTATACCTGCAATTATATATGACCAAACTGTTACCAACGTTACGCAACCAGCCTATCGATCCACAATTAAATAAATTACACCAGTCCTATAACCATGTTTTCTCCACTCCCGATGAACTTTCACCAAACCGTGCTCTCAACCACCATATTAACCTTACCCTCAATTCACAACCCGTTAATACCAAACCATACCGTTAAACTAAAACAACATGTCCAAGAAATGCTCAAATCCAACCTTATCCAACCATCTACTAGCCCATTCTCCTCACCCGTACTTTTAGTCAAAAAGAAAGATGGGTCATGGTGTTTTTGTGTTGACTATCGCGCCCTTAGCGCAATCACTATAAAAGACCGCTTTCCCATTCCGATAGTTGATGAGCTATTAGACGAACTATATGGCGCTACTTTCTTTTCAAACAAGGATTTACGAAGCGGTTATTCCCAAATCATTGTCCACCCACCCGACATCCCAAAAACAACATTCCGTACACGCGACGACCATTATGAATTTTCGGTGATGCCATTAGGTTTAACCAACGCCCCATCCACTTTTCAAGCCACCATGAACAATATTTTCCATCCATATTTGAGAAAAAAAAATCTCGTTTTTTACGATATCTTGATACATAGCCCATCATGGAACTCCCACATATATCACCTTCAAACCACCCTCCAAATTCTAGATCACCATAACTATTTTGCCAACCGTAGCAAGTGTGCCTTCGGCCTTACCCAACTTAACTATCTAGGACACATCATTTTGGCTGATGGAGTGCAAGTGGACCCATCAAAAATTGAATCTATGGTTCAGTGGCCTAGCCCAACGTCAGTCACGGTCGTGAGAGGATTTTTGGGACTTATAGGGTATTACCGCAGATTCATCAAAATTATGCACTGATTGCAGCACCATTAATAGATTTACTTAAAAACGAA
Organism: Allium sativum; assembly: GCA_030737875.1. Classification (NCBI taxonomy): domain Eukaryota; kingdom Viridiplantae; phylum Streptophyta; class Magnoliopsida; order Asparagales; family Amaryllidaceae; genus Allium; species Allium sativum. The sequence continues at coordinate 941,555,771 of CM060916.1, read as the reverse complement.
GCATTACTTTCGACCCCAAAAGCCCAACAAGCTTTCAAAACACTAAAATAGGCCGTCTCCCATGTCCTAACCCTATCATTACCCGACTTTACCAAACCCTTCGTGGTGACTACCGATGCATCAGCAATGGCGGTTAGAGTCGTTCTTTCCCAATCATAGCACCTCATCGCATTCTTTAGCCTGAAACTACCCCATCACCTCTAAAAAGCTTCCACCTATTCCCGTGAAATGTACGCCATCACCGCAGTAGTCAAGAAGTGGCGCCACTACCTGCTTGGAAGAACTTTTCAAATCTACACAGATCACAAAAGCATACGTGAGTTGGCCTCGCAGTCGATTCAAACTCCTGAACAACAAATGTGGTTGACAAAGTTACTCGGCTTCGATTTCACGATTCACTACCAACCAGGAAGACAAAATGAAGTAGCAGATGCACTATCCAGATTTATCAAAGATGCCACCATGACAGCAATATCTGGACCGACATTTCCACTTCTAGCCGAAATTCAAGCAGCGTTACTGGAGAACCCCAAAGCTCGAACACTGATTGATCAACTGCGCATAGGTAAATGCCTTAACCCTAAGCTCCAGTTACGCAATGATTTACTATTTTGGGGTTCACGCGTTTATGTTCCTGCAAATGAGGACTTGCGAATTAAAATCATTTCCAAGCTTCATGACTCCAAAACTGGTGGGCACTCAGGAATTAAAGGCACCATCGCTCGAATTGCTAGTACTTTTTATTGGCCAAACCTCACCTCCACTATCCAAAAGTTTGTCTGAGAATGTCCCATTCACCTTCAAACTAAACCCGATAACGCCCCACACATAGGCCTTCTCCAACCACTACCCATACCAGCTCAAGTTTGGGAAGATATAGCCATGGATTTCATTACCAATTTGCCAGCATCCACAGGGAAAACAACCATTTGGGTAAATATCGATATGTTGTCCAAATACTCCCGTATTTGCGCGCTACCCACATCAGTTTCAGAGACTAAGTTAGCTTCCTATTTTATTCAAGAATATGTTCGATTGCATGGTTTCCCACGCTCAATAGTTTCGGATAGAGATCGAATATTCACTAGTCAATTTTGGAAGGAATTGTTCCGTCTTTATGGTACAAAACTGCGTATAAGGAGCGCATACTACCTCTAAATCGATGATCAATCCGAAGTGCTTAATCGTTGTCTGGAAACGTACCTGCGTGCCATCGTCGGTGATATGCTGAATAAGCGGGAAAAGTGTCTTCCTTGGGCAGAATGGTGGTACAACACCACTATCCACTCTTCCATTAATACCACTCCCTTCCATGCCGTGTATGGCCGCCCTCCATCCGCATATCCAACTACATAGAAAATTCCGCAATCCTTCCTGAAATTGAGACTTGGGCACTCTCCCGTGACACACTACTATGAACTATCATAGAAAATCTCTGTAAAGCCCAGTCACACATGAAGAATCATGTGGACCAGCACCTTATGGACAAGGAATACAGTATTAGTTCATGGGTATATGTGAAACTTCCACCATTTCGCCATTCTTCGCTTCGCAATAACCATCACAAATTGTCCAAAAAGTATTATGGACCCTTTCAAATAGCTAAACGAATTGTCCCAGTAACATATAAATTGTTGCTACCATCAGAATCTCGAATACACCCAGTTTCTCATGTCTCACTCCTCAAATTATGCCCCAATCTGTTAGCAACACCAATACTTCCACCAGACACATATTGCAATGACCTTGAGGACAATGTCAATTTTGAAGAGATGGGCAATGATACGAGTAACACTCCACCAACTATACAAGGCGTGAATGCAAGGCCCAAGAGAGTCATTCAGCCACCAAGGAGGTTTCTAGAATAATCAAGGGCAGTAGTGGGACATGCAGGTGGCTATAGAAGAAAATGTTTCTTTCTCTTTTTTATTTTGCATTGTATTCCGTTAGTTATGAATTTTTCTTTTTTACTACAAAAGTTGTATTTCTGCACAAAAGCTGCACAGAGGGCAGTATCCTTATGACACGTGGAAAAGGTTGTTAGGCCATCGATTATATATGCACGTAAAACCAGGGATGTGATATGAAGTAAATTTCTAATGTTATCTTCCTCTCCAATATTTCTTCTTCTTTCTACTTAAAATTATGCAATTCTCTTCTGTCTATATTTCTGTTGTAACCAACTACTAATTTATTTTTATATACGTTACTAATGCTATCATAAAGTAGTCCTATATGCGTTACTCTCTAATTTATTTTTATATTCAAATTCAGTTGTTGTGAACGCGTGGACCATTTCTTTTATATCATGTGATATGCGTAGATTCAAATGTATACGCAGACCTTTAGTTTGCTTATTCGTAGCTAGATGTTATATGCATAGATCTGAATGTATACACAAGCTTTTAATTTGCCTATTCATAGCTAGACTAGTTTTTTTAGGATGCATGGACCAGTTTTTGTTGTATTTTATATTTTAAAAGATTTTACGGAAGGGCATTTTTTGTAATTCATGGTCGGCTCAAAATTTTGTGGTTCTAAGAGAATTATTAATAAACATGTTCGACTTTAATAGCTTGAGGCTTTCATGTATGGCTGAATCCAGAGAAGGTTATGTCCCAATGTAAAGCATGAAAAAATGACAAAAAATCATTATACCATGTACTTAAATTTTCGCTAAAAAACATAAGCTGCAATATAAAACCAAAATTAACATTATGCAATATTCGAACATGGGAAGATGGTTGGTCTATGACTACCAATTATTGTAGCAGTACCAAAAATTGAAATAATTAGTATGTGATCATAATAGTCACCTGGATTGCAACTCCCATATTATCAGGAGGGTGTAACCCCTTAACTCAGGTCTTAAACACAGATCTAAAAATTAAATAAGCATAAAATACTCAAATGTCACACAAATCTAAAAATGAAACAAAACACATAAGGGAAGAACAAAATGTGAAATATTGAATAGATCTAAAAATTAAATAAGCAAAATGTTTACACTTTTTTGGGGTACACAAAAGTGATAAGGTGCAAGGTTTCTTGGTTATTGAAACATAAGCAAGTTATGGATGTTATTATGTAGGTGAACACTTAAAATATCTAATACATAAGGGAAAGTGGAAAAAAATTAAGCAATCTGAATAATTGAATAGATATGTCTAAAATTTGGAGATGATAAATAATTTAAGATGAAAAAGGGATAAATGAATATTAACAAAAGAAAGATAAAACGGTTACAGAAAGGAATCACTAAAGGTTTGATCATAGAGCATTAACACTTTCATACTAAAATTTTAGCATGTAACTTTGCATTTCAACTAAAAATCATGTAACACTTACTAAATTCGTTAATTAATGCTGCTAATATTGGGAAAGAAATTTCATGGGGAGAGAAAATTAAAAACATGGATTGATCATGTGAAAAGGGAATATAACGGGAAGAGAACAGTGAAGGTATTCAAGTATAGAATATCATTTCATGTATATTCCGTTAAATATGAAATAACACATAGGTCTGCTGAAATAACATGGTTGTCATTTATTGTAAAGATTCGTCTAAATGGATGGCTATTTTGTTTTTCCTAAGTGCTCATATTTCAGCAAACAATTCGAATGCATGTAACCCGAAACAACCTTTATTCTTATCCTAATATGTAATAGTAATACTATTTAGATTTGATTAAAAAATATGTTTAATTTGAGGACGTACCTATTTTAATTTTTCTAGTGTTCACACAGAGCAAACAACTTATGTGCATGAAATCCATAATAAGTTTTGCAAGTGCTTTTGCAGAACTAAAGTACTAAAATTATTCCAAAATAACCAAACAACAAACATTGAATGATTAAGAATATAAAATATATATCTGAATTAGATAATCATGCATTCATGCTATCATGAAAGTGATAATTAACATAATGGTGAAAAGGGTTAAAAAATAATAACATAAACATTATGCTTAGGTTAAAAAAAACTGCCAATCAAGAACAACCTCGCAGGAAACCACTTGTCCTCGCACTGTTAGCTCTAAATATATTATGATATGGAAATGTCTATAATGTGACATACCCCGAGGGATGTGATAAAAACAGCTTCTATTAATACAACATCATAAAAACTGTATGAATCAATGCAACATTTATGATCATTATAAAAACAGCTTCTGCCAGTAATTACCAAATCAAAGAAAATAATATAGTTTCGTTTGTAATAATTTTATTCATAGTTTTGCTTACCATAATCAAAATCAAAATTAGGGTTCCAACAAATTTTCTTCAGATGCAATATTAGGAACATAATTGGATGCAGACTCTTCAAAATGAGAGAGTGAAGTTTGATTTCTGAAAGAACAAGAGGGAAATTGTGGTTTTTAAGGAGGAGCAAAGTGGGAGACGAAAAGTTTTTGAGATAGAAGAAAATAATTCTATGGCAGGAGGGAAACAAAATGGTTTTGGAGCAAGACCAAATTTTACAAGCTGCCAGGGAGCGTTACAACAATTAAGAAACGAAATTGACTTAGAAAGTAGAAACTTAAAAACACTTCAGGCTAACGCATTATTAAATGGCATTAACATATTTTGTTGTATTGATACCAAGATTTTCATGTGAAAACAATGAAGTTTGGATATTTTTAAGAAGAGAAATTTAACTTCCTTCAAAAGGAAGGTAGAAATGTACATTTGTATAAATTGTAAAGTTTAGTGTAAATAAGTCTAAAAAGAATAAAGAAAGTTGTTAAAAATATTTTTACTTACGGTATAAATTTTACGAAGGTTAAATTTATACAAATCCTAGAGTAGATATTGTGTTTTGACAAATATAGGTGGAAAATAAGCACAAATAGTGTTATAGTGTTATATTAGCCTCTATTAATCCTCTTAGGCCTAAACCTTCCCTTAATTTCCCAATTAAGTCCTAACTAGCCTACTATTTGTTTATTAGGAAAAGAGAAGTTTAGAAATTGAACGTATCTTCCCTACCATCATTCTCTCCTCCTCTTGACATTTTATAGTAAAAGAAAATCATGGCCACTTCTTGTAGAAATCAAATCCAAGTTCTGTAAACTCAATTTTAGAAGAAATCAAGTGATCAAACAAGAATTAATCATGGGTAACATATCAAAACTATAAGCTTATCCTCATTGCATCTCAATTTTGTAGAATTATTTGCTATAGTTTAAAATTTTCCCTTGCATGTCTCAATAGTTCCAAATACAGGTGTTGAAGCTTAAGAAGAGTCCTAAAAGCACCATCCTTGATCTAAATTTGAACTAATCTTGGCCAATATTCATTGCAAACTAAGGTAAGGTTCCCATTCACACTTTCTAACTTGGATTTAATAAGAAATTGTTGAATTTGTTGAAGTATGATCTATGTATGATGATATTGTTCGGAGGAAACAAAACATGGCCTGAGTCTATGTTTGGGCTGCACAACTTCTTGATTTCTCAATAATGTTGAAATTCTTATTAAAGCATATTGTTTAGCATTTTTAGTGTTTTCTTGCCAAATTTCATCAAGCTATAAAGTGATTTAGGTGCTTGAAATTTATTTGAAAGTGGCATTATGGTCGTGTTTTCGACCTAGGCTGGAACCGCGTGCATGGGTCGACCTATTATGGTGTTAGGTCGACCCGTGTCAAGGTGGGTCGACTTATCTTAGGAAAATGCCTAGGTAACTTATTTTACTTCCTGTGTATTGTTGGTTTCCTCATGTGCACTTCTAAGCTTATTTTTGTGATGAATTCTAGTGCAAATTCCTTTTTGCTATAGCACATATAATAGAGTTTGTCATATAAAACTTCTTTTGTATATTCAAGCTTTTCTTCAACATAAAAGAGGTAAGATATATCCTGCATATTTGTTGAACTTTTGTGATGTTTTGGTGTGCATTTCTAGTGATATTTTCTTTGTGTTTCTAAATACATGTACATATATTTTTAAATCGTTTTTGAAAAGTGTTGAGTAATGAAATATGATTTTGAAAAGAACCGTAACACCCAGTATTTTTAACAACACTAAAAGAGGATAAATTAAACAATAATTAATTTAATATTCAGGATTAAGGAAAATGTACTTTTCCATTGCGTCCGTCTCGAAATTCTGGTCAATATAGACATTTATTTTGCGTCAAACGGATAACGTATGAAGAAGTTATGAGGATTTTAAGTTTGTATACGCGTAGAAGAATTATATATATATGATTCAGATCTTATCCAGAAAGGATTCAAAAATCAAAAATTCATCTGGTGGCAAATTTACCGCTCTAGGGGGTCGACCCCCTAGAGGGGTGTCGACATCGGGTTCGACCCCCTAGAGGGGTGTCGACATCGGGGTCGACCCCCCTTAAGGGGTGTCGACACTAGGGTCGACCAATCTATAGGGGTGTCGACACCCCTAGGGCTGATGTGGCAGTCGGTTTCAGAGGGGCTGACAGCTATAAATACATGGTCATTTCTCTTGTTTTCTTCATTGAGAATCCACGGGGGCTAAACTCTGTCTGTGTGTGAATTGAACTAGATCCGTCAATCTCCTACAACTATCAACTTAAGCAATTCAGTTAGAGATTTGAGATCCATTCTTCTTATATTTTCTAATCCAGAACACTGTGAGTTCCTAGTTGCCTTTAGATTTAAATATATAAAAGTAAACATGATATGACAATAGTTTGGATTTGTTCATACGCTTATATTATATTGGATCCATTGTAAATTGTGAACATATGACATTCTAAATTGAGTATAACTTGGATCTAAATCTCTATCTTGTTGGATCTGTTGTAACTTTTGTGGCATTCTATGATGTGGATCTTGACTTTATAAGTGCTAGATCTATTTTTAATTATTGATCTAAAGCTCTATCTTGTTGGATCTATTATGACATTCTATAATGTGGATCTTGACATTATCTAGTTTTAACCATTGGATCTGAATCATGTGGACATCTAAATTGCTAATCAGATCTAGTTTATCACCTTGTGCATATCATATTAGATCTAAACTAGTTGGATATCTAAATTGTTAATTTCGATCTTATTATGCTTATTATGACATAATAGTTACGTTAGAATCAATTAATTGCCACAAATTCATCAGATTTATGCTTATATGTCCACCGTATCACCATGCCAGTTTATGTTTATGCCAAAACAATCACCTTTGTCATATTCCCATCACTAATGTTGAACCTAATGTGAGAGGTCTAAGTGTGTAAATACGAGACGGGATATGACATGAGGTTAGGCCAAACTTGTGGAGTAAGACTGCCCGGACCCAACCGGTATATCCAACATCCACAAGCTGTAGGCCTAATGTGGGAGGTCTAACCCATTACAAACCATAAATGGACATGGTAATGAATTGGACTACTTAACCTAATCTAATCCATAGGGATTGTATGATTATGAACTAAAGTTAGGGTTAAGTAAAATTGGTTGGACAATGGGTGGGTTAAGTAAATCTGAGGGGGTGGGTAATATTTACATATAGGCCCACAAACTTAACCTAATAAGGTTATGTAATTAAAGACACCTAGTGGTATACATAACCGGTGGAAATAAAAAGGTTATGTAATTAAAGACACCTTTTAGGGTAAGCACAACTTGTAGAAATGATAGGGTTATGTAATTAGAGACACCTAGTGGTATACATTGCCAACGAAAACCTAGTGGGGGATACAAGACAGAGGGGAGAGCTTGTATCATATTGTATGGGACCCATTTCATCCAATAACCCGGAGTAAGTATCAAAACATGTACTCCGTACTAGTTCGGAGAAGGGGCACGCTTACTAAACTAATTGTAAGTGATCCAAAACGTGGAGGGCGGTGTTGGTGGCGCAAACCGACCGGGCCATGTGCGTGCATGAGCCGGGCCGAAGGGGATAAGACGATCGTGATACCTGTAGATATGAAGCTGTGCATATCAATGAGGTGTTGCCACTTTAGGACGTGATACATCCTACTGTGGGGCCGACACAGAGTATCTGCGGATTAGGGAGCCGATCGATCAGGGTAGTAGTCAGGGTACATTTGGATGTATGCCTAAGTCCCATCTTGAAGTGTAAGGGATCATCTCATTCTGGTTATACTAGTAATAGTGTAGAGTAATCGTTAGGGAAGTGTATTCACCTTATCCTGTCAACCTGATCACACTTGCCATTTATGTAGTGATCTCTCTTATCCACTTTATATGCCTTCATGCTACTTTTTTTATTTACTTGCTAAAAGTAACTAGACTCACCAGACTTTATGTTTGACCCTTTTTGTTTCCTCTTCTTTCTTCTGTTTCCCCCTAGGTTCTCAGTGCGGGAATACTCAGGCTTAGTCAGGACTCAGTTATCATCTTGCTAGAGCTGCTTTCGAAGTATGGCTCAAGTTCTTATCTCTACTATGGCTTTGTCTCTTTTATTTAGGGAATTATGTTTTATTTTAAGTATTTATGTACTCTGATGGTAAAAGATTGAAGTTACATTGTTGTAATGGTTTTTGTGACTTATGGTATTTCGGACCACGATGTATGATTTGTTTTTGAAATAAAAATTTGAATTTCCGCTATTATCTTATTTATATCTATCTTGTAATATTCTACGTCTGTTTACCTATAACACTTCATGAAACTTAATGCATTCCCTTTATGAGTGACATTAATGGACGTGGGGTGTCACACTTGGTATCAGAGCTGAAGGTTACCAGATTGGATAAATTTTTTGAAAATCATTTTCAAAAAGGTTTTAAGAGAAAGAATTTTCAAAAAGAAAAGTCTGTTTTGAAAGACATTCCCCAAGAAGCCATATGTAATATCCTTCGGTCCTTTGTCTAAATCTCTTCCCTTTTTCTTTTCACCATATCTGGGGAACCAAACATTCCTAATATCCCGGAGGGCGTTACAATACCCGGATGGTTATGTGGTATCTGGAGGCCGCGACACCAGCCGAGGACCAAGGAAACGTTCCTCCCTCAACTGCACCAGTCATTCCTCCTCCTCCCCCTCCAAGAGCAGATAATTTCGCTAAGATCTGCAAAGACTTCCGTGCAATGGGAGGGAAGCCATTCCATGGGAATGAGACATTCATAGAAGTGCGGAATTGGCTCAAGGATATCGAGGACTTGTTCGTAATCTTTGAAGTAGAGGACATAAGGAAGGTTCAGTTAGCAGCCTAGTTACTGAAAGACAAAGCCTCATTTTAGTGGAAAGTTACTCAGGCTGGACGTCCAGTGGAAACTTGGAAAATTTTAGACAAAGATTTGAATTAAAGTTTCTTTCCAAGTCGAGAAAAGCATGCAGATGGAGAGGTTCTTGGCACTCAGATAAGGAATCTTGACGGTGAGTGAATATTTGAACAAATTCAACCAACTAACAAGGTTCGGGCTAGAATTGGTGGATACTCCGCATAAGAAGTCATTGCGGTTTGCTAAAGGGCTAAATGAACCCCTTCATGGGTTAGTCATATCCCATATTCCAATGGGAGCCACTTCTGAAAAGGTTGTCGATATGGCCCTAATGCACGAGGAAGAAAATGGAGAAAAGAAGGAAGCAAAGGCTGAGGAAACATCACAAAATAAGAAGGTGTGGCCCAAGAAGGGGCAATAGCAGCAACAACAACAAAACAAAGGTGGAAAGAATGACAAGGGCAAGGATAAGAGCAAATGTCACAGTTGTGGGAAAGAGGGTCATTTAGTCAAAGACTGCAAGCAAAGGAAGAACTCTTGCTACAATTATGGATAGGTCGGACACTTTGCTAGGGAGTGCCCGAAGAAACAGGGATCGCGGGGACAAGGTCAAAGAGCAGGAACTTATGGAGGGCAGGTGCATGCTCTCGTGATCAGTACTCCCGATAGAGGTAGAAAATTTCTGTAGAAGGTTTAATTTATCTTTCAAACCATCCTATTAGAACACTTTTTGATTCTGGCGCTTCACATTCATTTATATTTAGTTCTATGGTTGAATCTCTGCACTTAATTACTAGTATGGTAGTGGATCCCATAATTGTCTCAAACCCTATTGGTGGTTCGGCTCATTTATCTATGATTTGTCGGGGTTCGAGGATATATGTATTAGGCATCAAGTTTGAGTGTGACACGTATGTGCTCGGGTTTATGGGCTATGGGTTGATTCTAGGAATGGATTGGCTTACCACGTATGGTGCCATTCTGGATTGTGAGAAGAGGGTTGTTAGGCTTCTGACTTGTCATGGGAGGACTCTCGAGATTTCTTGTGACCCACAAGGGTCGGTTATGCTAAGTTTCCTAGAGTCTCTTAATGCATCTATCGATGATCTGTAATTTGTTCTGGTAGTCCAAGATTATTCCGATGTATTTGATGAGGTACGGGGTTTACATCTGAGGCGCAAGATCGATTTTCGTATATATCTGGTGGACAATGCAAAGCCAATTGCATTACCGGTGCGCCATATGGCTCCAAGGGAAAGAAGGGAGTTGAGTAAGCAAGTAGGGAAGCTATTTGAGAAAGGATTTATCAAACGAAGCATATCTGAATGGGGTGCTCCAATTATATTCACAACTAAGGCGGATGGTTCGCTTCGTTTGTTTGTTGACTATAGAGAGTTGAATAAACTCACCAAGAAGAATAGACACCCGCTCCTGAGGATTGATGATTTATTCGACCAGCTTGTTGGTGCCTCGGTATTTTCTCGGTTAGACTTGGTCATGGGATTTCATCAATTAAGGGTGGCTGAGGACAGCATAGATAAAATTGCTTTTAGAACTCCAGATGGTTTCTTTGAATGACTAGTTATGTCTTTTGGGTTAACGAATGCACCCGCCTATTTTGTTGATCTAATGAGTTGGGTGTTTCGGGAGTTTCTAAACAAATTTGTCGTGGTCTTTGTTGACGATATTTTGATCTTCTCCAAAAGAGAAGAAGAACATGCCCAACATTTGAGAGAAGTCTTGAAAACTTTCCATGCGCATCAGCTTAAGGCGAAATTTTCCAAATGCCATTTTTAGAGAAAAGAGGTGAGATTCTTAGGGCAGGTAGTCTCCAAAGAAGGGATAGCTGTAGATCCCACAAAGATGGTTGCACTGTAAGATTGGCAGATTCCTAAAAATGCAACTGAGGTGGAAAGCTTTCTTGGGTTGGCAGGTTATTATAGGAAGTTCATTAAGGAATTCGCAAAGACATCAGTCCCACTCACCAGGCTGACAAAGAAGAATTTGGCGTTTTCATGGGATATAGATTGTGATGTTGCTTTCCAATGACTAAAGAGGGATTTGACAACAGCCCCAGTCTTGACCTTGCCTAATTGGAGTAAAGTGTTTACCATTTACATTGATGCGTGTGGTACAGGGTTTGGTGCTGTTCTGATGCAAGAAGGGAAAGTGGTGTGTTATGGGGGTAGACGGTTGAGAGTTCATGAGAAGAACTACTACACCCATGATCTAGAGCTACCTACCATAGTATTCGTTCGTGCTTAAGACGTAGCGCCATTATTTACTTGGAGAGAAGTTCGAGTTATACACCGATCATAATTCTCTCAAGTATCTATTCTAGTAGAAGGATATCAATTTAAGGCAACAATGGTGGATGGAGTTCCTAGCTTCTTATGATTTTGAGATTGCATATACCTCTGGCAAGGGTAATGTGATGGCAAATGCACTAAGTAGGTAGAGGATGGCCTTGAGTCCTTTGTTTGTGGAGAGGAAGAGCTTGGAGTTCATATCAGCTTTTGATTTTAGACTCTCCATTGAGATTTTGCCTAATTTTTTTGCATCATTGGAGATACGAACAACTCTTATGGACCAGATAGGAGCTTCGCAACAAGGTGACCCACAGATTTCGGACATCATGGAAAAGCTCAGAAAAGGGGAGACTTCTAGTCACCTCAGTAGATATGCCATAGATGAAAAGGGGTGGTTGCGATGAGATAGAAGGCTTTGTGTTCCTCAAGCTGGAAGCTTGATAAAGGCAGTCCTAGAAGAAGCCCACCATTCTAATATGACTACTCATCCAGGAAGTGATAAGATGTATAGAGACATGAGAAGGGTTTTCTTTTGGGATGGGATGAAGAAAGATGTGGCCGAATTTGTTTCCCAATGTCTAGTTTTCCAGCAAGTTAAAGCTGAGCAAAAGAAACCCGGCGGCTTACTTCATCCTTTGGAGGTTCCTCAGTGGAAATGGGAGAGCGTCTCTATGGATTTCACAGATGGTTTGCCCAGATCGAAGAAAGGCAACGCCAGTATTTGGGTAATAGTGGACATATTAACTAAGGGCGCTAATTTCATTCCAGTGAAGTGTAAGAGGACGACATCATGGTTGGCAACAATTTATGTTCGTGAGATAGTTCGTCTTCATGGCGTACCTTCCAGCATCGTGAGCGATCGTGACCCCATCTTCACCAGTGAATTTTGGAGGAGCTTGCAAGAAGCGTTAGGTAAAAGTGGTGTTTGAGCATCGCTTATCATCCTCAGACCGATGGGCAGACGGAGAGGGTGAACAGAATTCTAGAGGATCTTTTGAGGCTGTGTATCCTAGATTTCGGAGGGACTTGGGAAGAGCACCTTCCTTTAGTAGAGTTTGCCTATAACAACATCTATCAATCCAGCATCGGCATGGCACCTTTTGAAGCATTGTATGGACAACCCTGTAGATTACCAACTTGTTGGTGGGAATATACAGAAAGTTTATTACTTGGACCAGATATGGTTAAAGAAACATCCAAAAAGATTGACCTTATTCGACGGCGGATGAAGACAGCTCAAGATAGGCAGAAGTCCTATGCAGACAAGAGAAGGACTGACATCGAATTAGAAGTGGGAGACTTAGTTTTTATCAAAGTATCACCTCTGAAGAATGTGGTTCGCTTCGGATCGGTAGGGAAGTTGGCACCTAGGTTTATGGGAACATTTCCCATAACCGAGAGGATTGGCCAAATGGCCTATAAAGTAAAGCTCCCAGAAAATCTATCTGGTATTCATGATGTTTTCCATGTTTCTCATCTACGGAAGTGCCTGCATGATACCGTAGAAGTTGTTGAGCCGAGTGTATTGGAAGAGGTATAAGTGGAACGGGAGGCGACAGTCAGGCGAATTCCTTCCGGTATTCTTGGATCAGAAGTTAAGAAGTTACGCAATAAAGAGGTCAAACTGATAAAGGTACGATGGGGAGATAACCCAGAGGATGCGACTTGGGAGACCAAAGCCAAAATTCGAGCTTCATGCCCTTTTCCTTTTGAGGGTATGTTCTTAACTCCTTTTTTCAATGTTTTATCTGTGCTTGTTTCTATCATTTGAATATATCTTATCCATAGTATTTTCGACCTTTAGATAGGAATCCTATGGAAGTAAACATGTGTTTGAGATATGTTATGTTTGATGGATGCAAGTGTTTGCTAGTGGCTTCCTATGGATGCATATACACACACATTATGCACTAGATCAGCTCAATCACTCTCATACTGCATATGCATGTGTATGCATTTTCTTTTCTTTTATGGTTGAAAATGAATGTATTAGCATATGGATGTTGCATTTGGACAAATGAGTGTGCACACATATAGAACTCACATGTTATAATCGGATTATTTGCATATATATTGGATTCATGGCACTAACATACATTGCATTAAGGAGGTCAACTGAATCAGTGGACCGCCTGATTTTCGCATCAGTGTTGGGACATATACACACACCCTTGCATATATTCATATAAGCACTAGAAGTCTTTAAGGACAATGGATGCCAGCGATTGATGGATGAGTAGATGGATGGTAGGATATGCATTCTTCTCAACTTAGAGATTTCGGGGATGAAATCCTTTGAGTAGGGGAGAGTGTAACACCTCGTATTTTTAACAACACTAAAAGAGGATAAATTAAATAATAATTAATCTAATATTCATGATTAAGGAAAACGGACTATGCCATTGCGTCCGTCTCGAAATTCTGGTCAAGATAGACATTTGGTTTGCGTAAAACGGACGTTGTATGAAGAAGTTATGAGGATTTTAAGTTTATACACGCATAAGACAATTATATATACATTGAGTCAGATATGAGTCAGATTTTTTCCAGAAAGGGTCCAAAAATTGAAAATTTGTCTGGCGGCAAATTTCCCGCTTTAGGGGGTCGACCCCCCTAGAGGGGTGTCGACACCGGGGTCGCCCCCCTTAAAGGGTGTCGATACCAGGGTCGACCCACCTATAGGGATGTCGACACCCCTAGGGCTGATGTGGCGGTCGATTTCAGAGGGTCTGGCAGCTATAAATATATGGCATTTCTCTTGTTTTCTTCATTGAGAATCCATGGGGGCCAAACTCTGTCAGTGTCTGAATTGAACTAGATCCATTAATCTCCTACGACTATCAACTTAAGCAATCCAGTTAGAGATTTGAGATCCATTCTTCTTCTATTTTCTAATCCAAAACACTGTGAGTTCCTAATTTCTTTCAGATTTAAATATACAAAAGTAAACATGGTATGACAATAGTTTGGATTTGTTCATATGCCTATATTATATTGGATCCATTGTAAATTGCAAACTTATGACATTCTAAATTGAGTTTAACTTGGATCTAAATCTCTATCTTGTTGGATCTGTTGTAACTTTTGTGGCATTCTATGATGTGGATCTTGACCTTATTTGTGCTAGATCTATTTTTAATTATTGATCTAAATCTCTATCTTGTTGGATCTATTATGACATTCTATAATGTGGATCTTGACCTTATCTAGTTTTAACCATTGGATCTGAATCATGTGGACATCTAAATTGCTAATCAGATCTAGTTTATCACCTTGTGCCTATCATATTAGATCAAAACCAGATTGATATCTAAATTGTTAATTTAGATCTTATTATGCTTATTATGACATCATAGTAATGTTAGAATCAATTAATCGCCATAATTTCATTAGATTTATGCTTATATGTCCACTTTATCACCATGCTATTTATGTTTATGCCAAACCAATCACCTTTGTCATATTCCCATCACTTTTCCCTTTTTATTGTGTATGACTAGGCTACTTTCTAGTCTAGATGCTGCCGAATATATGCGAATGCTTTAGTTAGGGAACGGGGGAAAAAGGGTTAGAATTGGCATAATTTAAATAATGTTTATATGAATTAGACATATAATTCAAATTGGGGAAGTGGGGACATAATCACCTATAACGACATAGATAAGAATTGGATAGGAATGAAATGTCTAGTAATTACAATTAGAAATTGTAATTACACTTATGACATGAGGTTAGGTTGCATTAGTGGTGGAAGTCTGCCCGGACCCGACCGGCATATTCAGCAGCCTGTAATGTTGAACATAATGTGAGAGGTCAAAGTGCGCAAATACGAGACGGGCTATGACACAAGGTTATGCCCAACTTGTGGAATAAGACTGCCCGGACCTGGCATATCCAGCATCCATAAGTTGTAGGCCTAACGTGGGAGGTCTAGCCCATTATAAATCATAAATGGACATGGTAATGAATTGGACTACTTAACCTAATCTAATCCATAGTGATTGTACGATTACAAACTAAAGTTAGGGTTAAGTAAAATTGGTTGGATAGTGGGTGGGTTAAGTAAATCTGAGAGGGTGGGTAATATTTACATATAGGCCCACAAACTTAACCTAATAAGGTTATGTAATTAAATACACCTAGTGGTATACATAACCGGTGGAAATAATAAAGTTATGTAATTAAAGACACCTTTTAGGGAAGCATAACTTGTAGAAAATATAGGGTTATGTAATTAAAGACACCTTGTGGTATACATAGCCAAAGAAAACCTAGTGGGGGATACAAGACAAAGGGGAGAGCTTGTATCATATTGTGCAGGACCCGTTTCATCCAATTACCCTGAGTAAGTATTAAACCATGTACTCCGTACTAGGTCGGAGAAGGGGCACGCTTACTGGACTGATTGTAAGAGATCCAAACGTGGAGGGCGGTGTTGGTGGCGCAAACCGACCGGGCCATGTGCGTGCATGTGCGGGCCGAACGGGATATGACAACCGTGACGTCTGTAGATATGGGGTTGTGCATATCAGTGAGGGGTTGCCACTTTAGGACGTGATACATCCTACTTTGGGGCCGACACAAAGTATCTACGGAGTAGGGAGCCGATCGATTAGGGTAGTAGTTAGGGTACATTTGGTCGTATGCCTAAGTCTACCTTCTTGAAGTGTAAGGGATCATCTCATTCTGGTTATACTAGTAATAGTGCAGAGTAATCATTAAGGAAGCGTATTTACCATGTCCTGTCTACCTTGTCACACCTGCCATTTATGTAGTGATCTCTCTTATCGATATTATATGCTTGTCATGCTACTTTTATTTATTTACTTGCTAAAAGTAAATAGACTCCCCAGACTTTATGTCTAACCCTTTTTGTTTCCACTTCTTTCTTCCGTTTCCCCCCAGGTTCTTAGGGCGGGAATACTCAGGCTTAGTCAGGACTAAGTTATCATCTTGCTAGAGCTTCTTTCGAAGTATGGCTCAAATTCTTATCTCTACTATGGCTTTGTCTCTTTTATTTAGGGAATTATGTTTTCTTTTAAGTATTTATGTACTCTGATGGTAAAAGACAGAAGTTATATTGTTGTAATGGTTTTTGTGACTTATGGTATTTCGGACCATGATGTATGATGTGTGTTTTAAATAAAAATTTGAATTTTCGGTGCTATCTTATTTATATCTGTCTTGTAATATTCTGCGTTTGTTTACCTATAACGCTTCACGAAACTTAATGCATTCTCTTTGTGAGTGACATTAATGGATGTGGGGTGTCACAAGAACTATATTTATAATAAAATTGTAAATTTATGAATAATTTCATTTATACCAGAGTTTTATAAGCTTAACAATTTCCAAATATTTATCGAAAAACATATTTTAGAACCGTTTTTCTAAAGTATACTATGATGACCTGCCGTGCACCACCACCATGCTTAGAAATAAAAATATGCATTGTACAAGAACCCAATCGATGTAAAGTAATTGTCAAGAGAAAGAAATAGTAGAAAGGAAGAGAAAAGGGAAAGAAAGTAAGGAAATGAAAGGGATGGCAAAGAAGAGAATATAAAACTTAATCATATAACCTATCAAATATCTTATAACACATCTGATAATGTATAATAGTAACAATCATGGATATAAAAAAGGCGAGACAATAATAACTATATAAACCACATTATCAGAGTAATAGGCTCATACAGTTTTATAGAATAGTAACAGAATTTATACAAGTGTTAAATTAACTCAAGCTAGTAATTGTCTCTACTAAGAATACATAATACTATCATAACTCCACAATGCTACACAGCAGGATAAACAATAAGAATACAAGTATAAGTATGAAAAACATAGCCTTTTGCTAATCCACCTGCGCAGATCCAGTTATACCTATTTCTGTCACCTTATCTTCTCATCAGCATCATCGATGAGAATCGAAGGTAATTAAGGGGAAATAAAACCTTGGATCAGACAATAGTTTGGTGTGAGCGATAAACAAATATCAAAATACTATAAATTTCGTTATAGCATATACGACACTGAGGGTATGAAGAATTATATATGTCCTACCTCTACATCCATGGAGTTAGCACATTAGAGTCGACATATGCTACACTATGATAAACATTATGTAAATAGGGTATGATAGAAGTCTAAGTACTAAATGATGATAAAAATGTAAACAACCGTAGCATCCATCAACTGTCCTCGAATTTCCTCACTCAGTGCATAAAGTATACAATATTCATTACTTTGGTCACCACATCCATGGCATCATTTCGGTACCAACTGCCCTAGTCTGCGCCTAACTATCGCTATGACCAGCTGCCCTGGTTTATAGCTAATAACCCTACCCAATCCTTACTGCCCTGGCTCTGGGTTCCAGGTCGTTCAGTGTACATTTCCCCACCTTTGATTCATTTACATACCCCCTCTATTAAAGGCGTACCAAAATCGTGAGTATCAATAACACCATTGAACACATTCTCCACAGAAGAATACATGTCCAGACTGTCCATAAGACTCCCTGCTTAAGTCGATTGCCAAGTGGGATATTGTAATAACCCGGAGTTTCAGAACCAATTTAAAATTTTTATTTTGGCAATTTTAATGGATTATGAATATTTAAAATGATTTATTTTAAATACTAAAGACTAAAAATTTATTTTAATCGAAGTTAGAACGTATAAATTTATTTTAATTATAAAACGAGCCTGAAATGGTGCGGTAGTTTGAAAATTCGATTTTAAATTTCAAATGAATGTACATGATTCAAAATAAATCAGATTTCAGTAAAACAAGAAATATTTGAGTTTGTTTAATTATATTTTCCTAACGAATGTGAAAAATCCAGATTTCATAATATAAATTGAAAGTTATGGCTGGTTTAAAATTCAGAATAATCGCTATGGAATTTTTTTTAAATATAATATAAAGCCCTTAAAAATAGCCAATTTGCAAACGACCTCCGTTTTCGACGAAACCACTTTTATTGGATCCAGAATATCAAATTATGGTTAGGTTTCAAATTCATAATTTTTGAAATTAATATGTGAGCGTAGTGAATTTAAACGCGTTTGGTAATTTCAGTTT
This sequence comes from Allium sativum, assembly GCA_030737875.1. NCBI lineage: Eukaryota > Viridiplantae > Streptophyta > Magnoliopsida > Asparagales > Amaryllidaceae > Allium > Allium sativum. Next base: position 941,537,197 of record CM060916.1, on the reverse strand, counting down.
GAATTTAATCGATTGGAAAATGACCATTTTCAAATGGTCTCCAAATTTGACGAAATTAGTTTCGTTAGGACCGTATCGTCGAAACATAGCTAGATTTATTTTTCTATAATTTTTGTAGTCAGTATGTGGCCCCGGTAAATTAAAATGTACATTAAAATTAATTTTGAACGTTATATTAATTTATATTGTAATTTTCATGAAAACTGATCAAAAACAGTCGAATTGGCTTACAACACATACCCCATTGTGTCCGGAATGGGGGTATTTAGCTAGGGGCGACAGTCGTTACGTTCGATTTAGAGTTCGAATACAAAAACCTACTTTAATGAATTAAATAATAATATAAATTATATAAATATCCACCCTTAGACCCTAATTCATCTCCTGGGAAATCAGTCGTCGTTCTTTACGATTTATAGGAAGCGTTCGAAACTTCCTTTCCAATTTTCGCAAAATCCACTCAATGTTTTCATAAAGTTATAAAATAAAAATTGAAGAGCTCTGTTAGCTCTTTGAATCCATACTCGTATGATACATTTTCATGTTGTGAGCCAAGAGAATTTGGAGCACAAAGGTGTTGAGGTCGAACGGGTTTTCCGACCAGTTGGGGACTTCGAGTTCAACAAAAGGAAGGTCGTGGGGGAGCTGCGGAGGTGGCGCATCGAGTGCCAAAGGCCGATGGTCGGCCGACAGCCTCTGGGGTGGTGCAACGACGGGTTTGGGACATAAGGTTTTGTGTTCCAGGCATTCGACAAGGCACAAGGAGAATAGGGGGAATAGTGAAGTAATTAGATTAATTAATTTATTAATTAATTTTAATTTATTTAATGAAATGTATATAATATCATATCTTTGTCATACGAGGTCGAAATCCGATGAAACAAGTTGCGTTGGATTCGCAAAGATGAACTCTACAACATGAGATTGACCAGAACGGAAATGGAGCAAACTGAATTTTAGTCCAAAGTAAACATTCGTTTAATTTGGTTTAAAATCAAAAGCATCCAATAACGAATGACGGAGTGGAATTCAATGTGAGAACTCCTTCTCACTGAATTATATTTTATCATGTTATTGTATTCACGTATAAAAATATATAGAATTGTCAGTGTAGATTTTTATCAGTTTTAATTATTATAAATTGTATACGGTGCCTGGTTGCTTACCTCACCTATCCACATACCATGAACGATTTGATTGACTGTAGTGTGTTTTGATTGTGATGACTGATGGTTGTTTACAGTTTTAATATTATTATCATTATTAAACTGTGATTATATATATTCATAAATTATAAACAAATTCACATGGATTGTGATGTAAACCCCACACGGATATTAGAATGATAATTTTGCACATCGCCCAATTATACAAATAATAATATTTGTTTGATGTTTGAAAACCCCACACGGGTCCGAGGATGATAATTTATTCACATCTCCCCTGAATTTAATTATGTGTCAATTGATGGATTGACAGACCGTGATAAGCATTATTTAATTATTTAATGCTTATACAGTAGTAAATTTCACTCTAGATGTGAATTGGCTGTTTAATGGTTGTTTATCACTATTTTTGAATACATGTGATGTGTGAAATCCATATAACTGAAATTATATGGTAACTGATTGAGTCTGATTCCGATTCAAAAATAATGAATATTTTAAAATAACGAATATTTTAAAATAAGAAATATTTTAAAATAATATTTAGAATATAAATGAATATTTTAGAATAATTTTCGGTGAAGATTCAAAATATGGTTTTGATGTTCGATTTTGGATGGATGAAGTTTATGAAGCCGAGTTAAGTTAATATACGCTATTTTGACTTGAACGGATTTTTATATCGATTTTATTCATTTTCTAATGAATACGAAAAAGAAATTGATTTCAAAATCAAATATTTTGAAAATAATATCATTTTAATGATATGGAATATTCAATTTTGATTTAAAAATGAAAATGAAGTTGAAATCGTTTTAAATTGAATTGATAAACGATTTATAAAATTCGTTTTAAATAGGAATCAACGATAGATATATTATATATATAATGGCCTGAATAGAACGGCCGCTTAGCGACCGTTGCGAATTTCGACCATTAACTTCAAATGGACATTACGGGAGATCTGACCGTCAGATTCTCCTAAAACTAGAACCGTCGGGTTCGTATCGAAAAGAGATTTCCAACGAATATAAGAGATTTGAAATCTAACGGTTGGATTTGGAATATTTCCAAATCAAATTTGGAAAAGGTCGTTGTAAATGCAGTTCGATGACCGTTTATGGAAATCGACTGAAAGGGCCTTAGTAAAATTATTAAAAATATTAATAATTTGTGTAAAATCATAATTAATTATTTGGAAAGAATCTGGGTGAAAATTCCACGTTTGTAAAAATAAAAATATATTTTTATCAAAATGAACTAATTATTAACTAGATTTGAAATCCAATAATTTTTAAATAAATAAATTGGATTTGTGAATGGTTTTAATCTAACTAGGAATTTCCAATATATGAATTGGAATGGATTTGAATAGAAATCATATCCGGAATATTTCGACATTGGATTCTGTGACAATACGGATATTATGGAGGAATTTGGAAGATAGATATATATCGTTATTCCCCATACGATATGTGTTGGTTTTAGAATTTGATATTGAATATAAGCCGATATAATTTCTATTCAGAGCCATGTATTAAATTGGATTTTGGGTTTGTCGTGAATGGTGTTTTAAGTAACACTGTTCTTCAACCCCGTGAGAAAAGGATAAATCTTTTAATTAAGATTATTAGAGTTTCCAGTTATATTTATTAATTGGAATAAAATGGAATGTGAATTGGGTTTATCGTGAACTATGTTTTTAACGGCATTCATTCTTTAACTCGATTAACATTGAAATGTGATTTTGAATTTATAAATCTTTTATTAAGATTTAATGGAAATTTTCCAAAGTAAAGTTTTCCAATTTGATATAGTAAATTGGAATTGAATGGAATTCGATTTGGCGATAATCGAAGTGAGCTTCTGTGGAGGAAGACTATTAATATATATATATATATATATATAAATATATATATATATATATATGGAATTTAAAAGGCTTTGTCGTTATTCCATTTATATTATTAGTCGGATATGGGAATTGATATTGATTATATATATTGATTTGTTTTCCATGAAGATTCCATAATTAATGGAATGTGATTTTGGGTTTATCGTGAACTGTGTTTTAAATGACATTGGTTCTTTAACCTAGTTAAAGATAGGATTTGATGTCTAACATTGTATTTCGAATTGTATTGTTGATCTCTACTAAATATATATTTGTTTGGTGGCAGAGACTTTATTCTCTTGCTTAACACCCTTTTCAGAGACGTACGAGCTTAGAGGTTATATATCGGTAGAAATTAATGATACAGTGTAGATTGTCGATGCGGCATGTCTAATTTCCCAATGTTAAATAATCATTAATAATGATCGTTGGCAAATTAAAACTAAGTGGAGTTTTAATGAATCTTTAATTAGATTGAAATGTGAATGTGATGATTTAAATTATCAAAATTTGGAAATGATCGAGAATGGAATACCACCAGTTTTTACTCCAAGCGATAGTTAAATCTTTAATTAGTTTTGAATGTGAAATGGTAATTAAATTTACCGATAACACCGTGGTGTTAGATATGGAGTATTACCAGTTTTACTCCATGGGATGAATAGGTTGGGATTGGGATTAATGAATAAATGATTACTTTAGTAAGGCTCGATAATCCCGACTAGTGGATAAACCTTATTTGGTTTAGAGTTGATATCCAAAGGAAGATTAAAGTATAAATTTAAAAGAATTTATATTTGATAAAATTAATGGGAACCTTTCCCAAAAGATATGAATATTTGAATAAAGAAAATTTTGGATTGGAATGAGGTGTATATTGTATTTTTATAGCACTTGATTATAAGATACATGAATTATTCAGAGAGGCCGGGTTTATACCCATTCTGAATAATTGATTCGACGATAAGTCGACGATGAAGACGGTAGTTGAAGACCGCAGTTCTTCACATCGTTTGGATGAATATTGATGTCTTGATTGGGCCGTACACCCAAGACAACGTAATGAGTGGTGATCATCCGGACGTACTTGGAGATCGACCGGATATGCGAGGACCTCTCTCCTATATTAGACATATAGGACGAGGAATAAGGTGCCTTCGGTTTCGTTCAGACCGAAAATGAACTAGTAAATGGATGTGTGTCTGACATTGGATTTTATTCTGGGTTGATTGATTTCTATTAAATATATATTTGTTTGGTGGCGGAGAATTTATTCTCTTGCTTAACACACTTCTTTGAGACGTACGAGCTTAGAGGTTATATATCGATAGACATCAGTCGCATGGCATGAATTGTCAGTGTGGCATACTGAGATGCAAATGATCAAGGCTTCTTTAATAAAGCAGAGTTTTGTGGTTGATGATTAAAGTGCAGCTTTAGATAGCATAGCTTTGTGTATAGCGTTAACTCGCGAGCCTCACACCTCGGTATGAGTCAAAAACGGGATCGTGGCTGCAGGGAGTGCATGACGTTTCTTTCTAGCTATGGGTGGTATCATAGTGTGGAGCCCAGACATTTCTATATTTTTACCTATGTGGATGATGGATTGCTAGGAGTGTCAGATATATCGGTCATTACAGGGCTGATGGATAGGTTCGATAGGACCGAGAAACGTGTGTTCAGGAATAACAATTCCACTAAGGTAAGTGTGGACCGGCCCTAAAGATCCAAGGTTCACTGCGGGGGATCCTGAGGCATTTGTTTGAGTGTCTCGAATCGGTGAGGAGCCATCCCTGGCCTCGACTCATAGATGGAATCTAATTTCCAATACGACCTTTCGGTTTTAGTTGTAGAACTAGTACGGCGACATGATATATGGTACCCATGCCATCTATGATTGATACATTTATATTTGAAGTTGATTTTGACACTATAAACTTATAGTAATATCAAAATGATTTGTTTTAAACGTACCAAGCATGTTTGGCTATTATAAGGTAAAACTCTATCCTCCGGCTTGCATTGCATTGTTTGATAGGACCTGAGTCTTATAATAGCTTTGTTTTTTGAAAAGTATTGCATTATTTATTAACTGTTTTATGCACTGGTACTCTTGGGAGGAAACCCATTCCGTGTTATACGGCATTGTCCCTTGATTTACTTTATTTTTCTAAAGTAAAGTTTTAAATAACTGTTTTAGTTCTCGCACCAGTCCCATGACAGACCTGGAGTTTATTGTTTTAACCTAAACTCTGGGTGCCCCTATTTTTCCACACGGGCAGCTAGTAGTTGGGTTTTTGTTGATATTTCTTTTCCAGGATCCTGCTTTACAGCTGGAGCTATATTCGGAAAGCTTTGTATCCATGTATCTCTTTCAGTTGTGTTATGTATTATTTTTCAGATGTTATGTAATGTATTTTAATATCTAATATTTTTCTAATGTATATTATTTATTCATACTCTGTTATATTCTTGTACTTTGATGTAAATTGTTGTAATAGCAATGAAGTGTTCTGTCGCTTGTGTTCTGATTTGTCGTGTTCTCAACTCAATCAGGGCTTTCCTGAAAGGGTGAGTTTGGGTCGTTTTAGATATCACCAACAAACTATACTGCTATGAGACCTCATCGACTCCCCTTCAAGTCGTAACAACTACATGTCATCCCATCCTTATATGACAGTCATCTCAGTACGAATTAATGTCTTTTTTGATGCATCCCGAAGAAAACTATCCATCGCAGCATCCTTGCTCTTCATCCTAGAATCAGTGTTGTTAAATGACAAATCACTAAAAATACCATGTCGTCGCCTAAAGCCAATTCCACCGATCGAAGAGCCATTATATCGAATCGTTATCAAACAAACCATCATATACTACTCCTTGAAATCGCACCATCATCGATGTCAAATTGGCTAAGGGACATTAACAATAGTAATGACTATCAACTATTTTATAGTAATAGGTAGAGACTACTCAAATAATTATTTAACCAATATTGGTTAAATACGCATCCAGGTAAAGCATCTGACAATCACTGCGAAATTCAGTTCATCGGCAAGTCCATCCTCCATCTTCGGATCAGCTGCCAAGCTCCAGTGTCGCTCCTTGTTCGAATATGTGGACGAGCTCCAATGCTTCTCCGTCGTTAAACCCATCACCAAGCTCTAATGTAGCTACGTCCATAAATCCATCCATGCGCTCTAAGCTCCATCAAGACCTTATCTCTAATGCTCGAGACTATTAACCTTGTGCGTCCAATCAATATACACAAACATGTGTATTTGATCGATAAGAACCCTAAACGATAACGAAAAAAATGTTTCCTAATACTAATTTGCCTTCAAACGAAATTTTAATCTAAACTAAGTAAACAATTCAACCATGCAACTAATAGTGAATTTTTTCTTCTAAAATAGCATACAGACATCCATATTACCAATAATAAATCAAATAGAACCTATCTGTAGCAATCAAAGTGAAATAAATGTCCAGATAACCTAAATCTAGCAATATGGTCAAAACAATGTGCAATAGTGTATAAATGGATAAATAGCGTGCAATCTAGTAAATGTGAAAATCATGATTAAAATTACTTAAATCATTTTTTTTTATTTTTTATTTACTAATTACTAGGTTTTGGTTATCTTAAACATTACATTTTATAATAAGAAAACAATTTAAAACGTCAATTTCATACTATACAAAAAATACAATCCAATGAGAGGTAATTTCACTCACCTTAGCCAAATCAGCCTACACAAGTTTTAAAGCGTAGAGCTCGTCAATACAATTCTATAGGAAGAAACAACATCTAAATTCAACATCGTGTGCAAATGTTACACATGTTATAAGTGATGATTATTTAAATACTTAAGTAACTTAACTAAGTAATTAATTTTACTAATTACCTTTAAATCACTTTCTTCTCCAAATAAACCGTGTCGTTACCTATACACAAAAAACCCATTTTTTCAACACTCTCTATCCTCCCTAACAACTTCATTTGTCAATGGATTGAAGAACCAACAATTTCGATGCACCCCACTATGCGCGAGCTTCACTTTGGTGCCCACATTTCCATGTTCGAACCTTCCTAGGGAATTGCGATATTTTCCAGCAGTGCCACTTCGAGATGTTGTGCGTGCCCTTGGAGAAATGGAATTCGATTGGTATTGAGGGGAATGCAAGGCAATCGATTGATTCACGAATCATTGTTTCATTTTGAAGTAAAGTAGATCCTAAATTTGGATGATAGAGGCAACCATTGGATTACACTGTGAATGAAACAGTAACGGATTATGGGAGAGAGAAATGAACAATGATGGGCCAGTAATATTGCTCTAATTGTATAATTATAATATTTAATTCACAAATAAGGCTCAAAACTCGCGAACTCCAATCGACACGTGTCGTCTATCGTCATCTATGTTACAATGCCTTTTCAAAGCAATGGGACTAGTCTCAAAACCAAAATTTATCGTATACAGAATATAGCCTTTAAAACTCAAATTTATAATGTCAGTTCATATAAATCGGCACATGCTTTATTTACACACGATCAAATAGTTTATCCTATTGCTATGAAACTCGAAAGAATGCAATAACCCACTATGACGACTTCAGAAATATAATTTTTGTCATAATCCGACACAGATCTCCCGGAATGACTTCTTCCATGCATTTCAAGATTGATTTGACCAGTAACTGATCCAAACTCAAAATATAGTGATCCAAGTACTCATATTCCATATAAATAATATTCCAGACTCAATGGAACTAGCCCTAAGTATCGATTCAATCATTTGTGGAAAATCCCATTTTGGAGTCGTACTTGGATAAGTAATGTAACATCCCGTATTTTTAGTGGTCAATGTTTAATTTATTTTATTATTTTTAATATTTATTTGGAATTTAAATAGTTAAATTTAATGATTTTGAGTATTAACATAAATAATAAAATAGTGATTAAATTTCGGATTTGTCGAAGTTAGTTGAATTGGCATTATAGTGTGAATTGGAAACATAAAAGAATTTAAATGTTATTTAGATTGAAACTATATTAATGATTTCATTTATTAAACGATGTTTGAACATATAATTTATAATTTAATTACACAATGACACAGTAGTTTGCAATATTATGTTTTGAGCTTTAAATGAATGTGCAGGGCCCAATATAAGTTGGAATTCTTTGAAACAAGAATCGTCCAGATCTCTTGGATAATAATTTTCTAATGGAAAAGAAAAATCAATATTTCATGTTGTAGATTTTGAGTTATGTCCAAATCAAACTTTCAAAAGGTCGCTATTGAATTTGTTTATAAACCACAATGATTTACTAATAAAAATAGAAGGGCTTTTAATATATTTAATATCGATTAAACTTGAAATTTAATCTGAAGTAATTTCTTTTGGAACTATATGAAATTATGTTCATATATGTCCAATGATAAAATTTTATTATTATTACATAGAGGTATTTTAAAATTGATTTATTTTGATTTAATTTGGACCATTAGTCAAACGACCTCTGATTTAAACAAACAAAATTTATTAAATCCATAATGGCTAATTGTTGCTAGATTTAAAGTTTAGCATCAATCAGAGTTATTTTGTGAGTGCACAAAAATTAAATGTAAATAAATCGACCATTTGAACTCAAACTAGCACCATTTCAGCAAACGAATTCAGATTTCAACGAAACAAATTTCATCGGGTCCGGAATGTTGAAATATAGCATGATGTTCATTTTCGTCACAAATGGAGTTCGTATGTGGTTATATGAATCAATAAACGTTAAAAGGAAATTGCAATAGGAACGAATAAAATATCCTTAGTCTCTTTCAAAAAATATCATTAGTCACCTCGAGATAAAATAATATAAAACTACCTTATATATATCCCTGATTCTACTAACCCTAAACCCCAAATCATTTTCATAAATGAAAATTTGCACTTAATTCCATTTCTTAATATTAATTTATATCTCATAAATCATTGAGAGTTAGAGGAAGTCCATAACAAGAGATTTGTAGAATATAGTGAGGGCGACTGGCCAGCCAAATTTGGTGGCCAACGATAGCTTGTGCTTGTCGGAAACCAACGATGACCTAAAATGGTGGACTTTCAAATTTTGATGAACTAAGCAACGGTGGTGGAAAATTAGCTGATGTGGTTAACTGAAAAGTTGAAGAGGAAGGTATGGGTTTCAGTTGGCACTAGTGTGATGGCCATTGGTGGAGCACAATGGTCGTGGTGGCGGTTTAAAGTTGGGGACATTAGTTTTGCAGTTGTGTTCAATTTTGGGTGAATTCCGGTGCCATGTTTGGCCGAGGGGTTCTGGCACATTAGGGCAAAGGGTCGGAGAAGTGGAGGTGTAGTAAATCGATGTGCTGCAGCGGTCTATGGTTGGGTATGGTTGGAAAAATCATTGTGAAGACAATTTCAATTCATCTTCGCGATTCTCACAATCGAGGCCAAGAGGGGCACGTGGTGCTTAGGTCGATGGATGTTCTAGGTATGACGGTCCTAATAAGGTTGGTGGCGCGAATTGACAGCGGTGGGGACTAATCGGTGACGAGTTGGGTTAGAAAGAGGAAGATTTGGATTGCAGGGGGTAACGATGGTAATTGGATAATCTCGGGATAAAGTGGTTAACAGCGTGACTAAGGTATAAATTGATTTAATTAACATTAATTAATTTTAGTTTATTATATTATAAATTCAAAACTTGTAATACGTAATGGTTTTTGATGACACAAGAGGCGTTGGAATCGCAGAGACGAAGGCTACGCATCCGAGCTGGTTTGGTTGGGATCGGAACCGACAATGATTTCACGTATTTTAAACGCTTATTTAAAATTATACGAAATAACACAACATCGTCGAATCGAAATAAAATGGCGAGTTAACTCTCACGCATTCTAAAATTCTATGATGTGTTAAATTTATATAACTATAATCCATAGTTAATAGTGTAAATTTGATGATTGGGTGCCTTGGATGCTGATTGGTTGTATAATTGTAACAACCCGAATTTCGACAGATCGATTTTTTTTCTTCAAATTCTAATCTATCGAAACTCGTGTTGGTTTGCTCTGGTATCCTGCAGAAAAGACAGAGACATAAAATATGTCAGTGCTTAGAAAATATCTCACAGCGGAATGGATAAAATATAATATAATAAAAGTATAGCCTTATCGTATTAATAACACCGCCTAACCAGTATCCAAAGGTATCATGTCTCTGCCACAAATCTAACCTGCGAGTATGTTATGAGGAGGGGGTCAGAACACAAGTTCTGGTAACTGGATTTAAACTATACACTTTGGATAATCCTACATATACCGTTCAATCATATTTTCTTATTTATTAGGTTACTTGGGTTAACAGTACTCAAGCATTACACACACGTCGTACCCATTTATTTCCCTGTGGATTAACCTAACATAGTATATATGTAGCTGCCCCTCAATATTGAGGTATACCCTCATGGTACCCCACTCACACGGACTCCACCATAATGCCACAGAAATGAACGCATTCCCTCATCCTACGCCGGAGTGACGTACGGATCTCTACATAACAATGTTACATTCCGCATATATCTATCAGTACTATGCTATATAAGCGTACGGACTGCCACAGTCGATCTAATCAGATTTCTTACCGGAGTAATGGCCTCAAGTCTACGATACACCAACCAGAGCAGACATGCATGTATCTAGACTGTACCACGTTTGTATCGTCAAACATATTCGATGCCTTAACCGAACATAATGTACACCGGGTTCCGTGGCAGGGCTATACAAGAAACATGGAACTCAGTTGGGAGCTTTTCCATATATGTATAGGCCCATCTTTAAGAGCGTCAAAATGCAGATATTCCAAGGGTCTGTTTTTCATGGCGGCTGTGGCCCCACCTCGGCCCCTCCCTCAACTAGTAAAGACTACAAGAGCTAAAAACGACTTGAATCTAATAAAAAATCTAAACATCCAGTTGGCGTCTTCCCTCAAAGACCGTACCTCGATAATGAAAGGTGAATGGTCTATTGGTTTTAGCTCTAGTCTTTTCGCATTCCACTGGCTGTCGATGATGGGTACCCGACGATCTACTATCTCTGTTGGTCCTAACCTCTACCTCCACGTTGAGGCGACCACCGAAGCACCCTAGTTTCACCACGTCACAACATTCTGACTGCATAGCTACTTTTGCAGTCAAGGCCCGGCCACCTGGTAGTTACGCGCAGGCCCAACCTCTGCGGGCACAGCCTGAACACCTACCACCGCACAGAGGGCTACCAGGAGCACCTTACGTATCTCAGGAGCCCATTTAAGTTTATTAAAAAGCCCATACCATGTTATTTTCTAGATTTTGGTCCAAGGTCTATAATCCATAATCCCTTTTATATTCTTGTTTGATTCAAGGCTACACTAATATTTTCTACTTAATCTGTAATTAAGTATATCTCAATTCACATGTTTTCTATTTAACATGTCACTTATCGTTTATGATTAAATATAACTTATTTCATATAAGTTTGCCTCACCCTTTCCTATTTAATCATAATTCCATGTTTCATTATCACTACAACTTATCGTTGTTTACTTATTAACTTAGTTCTCTTAACTAAGGTCTACTAATAAGTTTCTCTTCCCATAAATATAACTTATGTTGTCCTCATCCGTAGATTTCAGATTCTTGTTCTTACAAATAACTTAATTTACAATTAAGCACAACTTATCTCCTTACATAAGTTATTCATTCCCTTTTATCATTTATTATAACCTAAGTTATAATTTCCACTTGTCCTAAGGTTAAGCCTAAACTTGTTATTTTTATCAGAAGATTCCATACTTCCAAGTTTATAGATTACTTAATTTATACTTAAGTACAACTTCTTACATTTCATAAACTTTCCCCCTTTTCTCTACTTATTACAAACAACTAGTTTCATTTTTCCCCATTTACTGATTACTTAATTTATAATTAAGTGCCGCTTGTCTCATTTCACCAGTTATCTCATGTTCTTTCTTGTTCGTTATAACCGAAGTTATAATCTTCACTTGTCCCTAGGACAAGTCTACCTATTATACAACATTCTTATTAATGTAATTTATTTATAATAGGTTATTATCATTCCTCGTTCATTCCATTCCTTTTTACTATTGTAACTTTCTTTCAATTCCATTTATTACAATTAATGTTGTTTATCGGTCCTGCTATTTACATATTTATATATATGGATATATTTATGCACTAGACCTCTCACGTTAAGCCTACACATGTGGATGTCGGATTTGCCGGGCGGTTTCAGGCCAACTTCTCCCACAAGTTGACTTAAGTTCGTGTCCTAGCACCATTACATGTTTTATTTATGCACTTAGATCCCTCACATTAGATTTACCACTTGTGGATGCTGGATGTTCCGGGCGGTTCCGAGCAGACTTCTACCACAAGTGTAATCTAACCTCGTGTCTAAGCATGGTTAAATTTTCCTATTTATTATAAATTTTAGGCATATTATCCTTTTCACATGTTTACTATAATCTAATTTACATTTCATCAAATTATGCCTATATTATGTCGCATGTCCTTTATAACACGTATTTAATTCTATCCTGACATGTAATCATTTAATCGGGTTTTTGTTCAAACCCAATAAGTTAACATGTCATTTTCTCAATTCTACATCAAATAATTTAAATACATAATGTACCACAAGTGAATCATGTAATTATAACAATAATAGTTGTTACTCATATTCTAAAAAGTTTGTTTTTCAACATGTAAACATTCAACACTTTAACCGATTCAACATATGAATTTTCCAACATATTCATATTAATATCTCAACTTGTTATAACAACATCTTAACACTTTTAATTATTCTGGAAAATTCACATTTCATGATAACGGGTAATGCTAAACGATAATATATCATTATCTAAAATGATATAACTTAAATCCACTTACCTCATATGCTTTCCAAATCCTGGATCTGGTCCAGATCTAGCATTCCATGGTTTTTTCCTTTAATTGGATTCAGAACCTAATAACCATGGATCTACAGTCTTTACTAAAAGAAAAAGGAAGGAAAGAAAGGAGAATTAAAATAGACCAGATCTAGAAAATTACCTCACGTCGATAAGAGATCTGAACACCTTCTAATTGATTTTCATTCTTTTCCTCCAGATCTAGATTCAGAATTTTCCTAAACTAAGTCTAAAATTTATTAAGCGATTTGAAGAGGAAGAGGATTGGCAAAGCTTCTACGTTGTCTCAGAAATATAAGACTTAGGGTAGACTCTACAGGCTTATTTATAGGTGTTCAGAAACGTATTTGGTCCAGAAACGAGTCCACGTTCAAAAACCGGAATTATGCCCAGATCTGAATAGGGGTCGACCCCCCTCTTATGTTGTCGGCCCTAGGGTCGACCCATGGGTCGACCCCCAAACACCCTGGGTCGACCACTAGGTCGACCTAGCGGGTCTCTGGTCGACCCCCACAATGGGGTGGTGGGTCTTCCAATCGCCGTTTTGAAATTTTTTCTAATATTTTTTTGTATATATAATTCTCTTGCGCATATACAAACTTCTAGGCTTAATAACTTCTTCATACGATGTCCGTTTTACGCAAACCAGGTGTCTATCTTTACCAGAATTCCGAGAGGACGCAATAGCGCAGTCCGTTTTACTTAATTCTCATTATTTAATTAAGTTACTCATATTTTATTATCTTAAAAATACGGGGTGTTACATTCTCCCACACTTAGGAAATTTCATCCCCAAAATTTGATAAGGGTAAAATCAAATAACCACTCGCATAATACCTATCCATCATGTGCACATCCAATTTTTGCATACATTGTGCACTTCTGTAAAGTGAAATACGACATAATAATGCATGTATGCCTAAGAGGTACCCCCTATGTGTATGCAAGTTTTTCAAAAATCCTTTTTAAAATATTATGCTCACATCCTAAATATACCGGCAGTTCTACATGAATGGAATATTTCGAAAATCAAAATGCTTTTTCATCCAAATTTTCCCACACTCTTACTGAGTAAGAGCGTTGTTCATCCAATTGTTGCATCCAAAATCTTAGCAACCAACTTTATTTCTTGAATTTTAGAAAAATCTAATTTTCTAAATTCGATTTCTTATGTTACAAAAAGGTGGAAAATGGAAAATTTCACATGTTCCGTTTTTATTTTATATACCTTTTTCCAACCATGCTTGGATATTTATGTAACTATTTATAAAGATTTCCTATTTTCCTATCCATGTACAACCCACATAAGAAAATTTTCTTTTGTTACTGATTTTCTTTTTCATCTTATCTCAGAAGTTTTTATTCTTATCCATTTTTTCTCATAATTTATCATGTTTGTTGCTTTACTGAATTCGCTATTTCCTTTTTAGTTGTACCATTTCTCTTTCCTTAGCTTATTCAATCATCTGATCTTAGTTTAAATTTAAATAAGTCTTCTAGTCTTTCAACTAAAACAAGAGAACAGACACCCTACACAGCTACTACTAAGGGCCAAGAATCTCGGGCCTATGTCCCCCTCAGACAGAAAAGTCCAAACTATGGGACCCATGAAAGGTTTAGGTATTACCCTAACTACCCAACAAGAACAAAAATAACGGAACGATCCCAACAGAAATGTAATAACGGGTTTTACCCCTAACATGAAAATTAGTAATAGGTTCTAAACACTTACTTGCCCGTTTTACTATCTAGTAGTCACTACTAATTCTAGCTGTGTACCAACAATTATTTTAAGCAACACCCTAGGTTTTTCAATGCTTACGCATTCTACAAGAACTTATTATTATTCCAAGATAATTCTCGATATTGACTTCACTGTCTCAAAGCTTTTCCCGTCTTCCCTAGGCATTAACACTCACCTACTCCGTACTTTTAAAACACGATTTGGCCTTTTTGTTTGATTTTTCTTCCAAAAAATAAAAATGTCAAAATTTTATTTTCTTCTTCAAAACTTGCTTTTGCCAAACCATAAAACATGTCATCTTTAAAAAAAGATGTAAGTCAATTTTTTTTTTTCAAATCACAAAAACTAGAGTAATAAGGACAACTATTTCTCAGTCGGGTTTATAACTTGTTCTTGCCTATAAGGTCGGTTCAGTCTCTTCCTTCAAGGTGCAAACATCTACTCTATTCTTAATTTCTACAACTTATTTTTTCCACCCAACAAAAGTTTCTTTTTTAAACAATTTATCAACAATGATTATCAAAAGAACAGAGACTTCAAAACTATCTTTATTAAAAATTCTTATATGAAATATAACAAGAATACTAGCGAGCTATACCTGCTCTATAATATGCACCTTTTACTGAGAGAATTTTACATTAGATAAAGTTTTCGCAAGAAATCACAATTTACAAAATATACCCCATTTTACTTTAAAACTCAATATGTGTACTTTACATATTTTAAAACTATAACTTTTAAGATTAAAACTTGAAAACACCATAATCCACTTTCCCAAAACTTTTACCATTTCGAGTTCTTAAAAGTTAACAATGGGGTCAAACTCAAAGCGGGTTTCAATTTTTTCTTGGCTTCCCTAGACACTCCCACAAAGTCAATTCTCACAACTATATATAATCCTAATCCATTTTTCTCTTTTTAACCTTTTCCAATTTATAAGGTTTTACTACCAAACCCACTAATCCTAAAATACTAATCATATGGGATTCACCTTCCTTCCATACTAAGTACATTGTACACTTTACACCCAAATTACCTAAGGGTCTCAGATTTCCATATTCATTCCTTTAGTGTACAAAACAGACATCCCGATTCTTACGACATTATACTCTTTATATTTAGTGGGTTCCTTCTATGGATCTAGGTGTATATATATATAATATTTATATTTCCAAAATACAAATATGTTCACTCACTATCTACATAGGAACCCTAAACCTAAGCTCTGATACCAGATGTAACAACCCGAGTTCCGACAGACCGAATTTTTTTCAAAATTCTAATCTATCGAAAATCGTGTTGGTTTGCTCTGGTATACTACAGAAAAGGTAGAGACATAAAATATGTCAGAGCTCAGAAAATATCTCATAGCGGAATGGATAAAATATAATATAATCAAAGCATAGCCTTACTATGTTAATAATACTGCCTAACCAGTATCTAAAGCTATCATGTCTCTTCCATAAATCTAACCTATGAGTATGTTATGAGGAGGGGGTCAGAACACAAGTTCTAGTGACTGGATTTAAACTATACACTTTGGATAATCCAACATATACCGTTCAATCATATTTTCTTATTTATTAGGTTACTTGGGTTAACACCACTCAAGGCTTACACACACGTCATACCCATTTACTTCCCAGTGGATTAACATAATATAGTATATATGTAGCTACCCCTCAATATTAAGCCCTCATGGTACGCCACTCGCACGGACTCCACCGTAATGCCACAGAAATGAACGCAGTCCCTCATCCTACACCGGAGTGACATACGGATCTCTACATAATAATGTTACATTCCACATATATCTGTCATTACTACACTACGTAAGCGTACGGACTGCCACCATCGATTTAATTAGATTTCATACCGGAGTAATGCCCTCAAGTCTACGATACACCACCCAGAGCAAACATGCATGTATCTAAACTTTCCCATGTACGTATCGTCAAACATATTTGTGACGGCCTACCCCGCACCAGCCGACATTTCCCTGAAATGTGTTGTGCTAATGCCCGACTAGCACGGAACGATCGTCAGAAGAAAGGGGTTTAAAACTATGAATCACCAAGAACCTGTAGTATATCTCACAGCACATGGAATAAAATATAATAATAACAGAACTTGACATAAAACAGGCAAGACAGTGCATAAGCTGAAAACTAAACCATCTTAGCAGCGGAATCCAAAATACAACTTATGATCCAAACCATCATTATTACAACTTCAAAATGATGTTGTCTCTAAAGCAAACTAGAAAAGGTACACCACTAATGCCGAAAGTAGTGACCAACAACAAAATAGGGAGAATATATGTGAATAGTATGTGGAAGCCTCCTGCTCGTCTCCGACAGCTACTCGTGCATAACCACTTAACCTGTCTCTAGTTTGCTCGTTTAGGAGCACCCAGAGTAATAAGAAGAGACATAAAACTCTGGGTCAGACAAAAGTCTGGTATGAGCGATAGCAGCAAATTAAAACAATAATAGGTATAAATAATCATACCTGAACATGGACCTGCAACCAAAGAGTTTGCACAACAAGATGTACAGTACTCTAAGGTAACACTAACCTAAAGTGTAAAGTGGAAGTGTGCATGTCATGGTGATAGCAAACATTAAACTAGCAATCGACCTCACATCTCTCACTCAGTGCATAAAGTAAACGATATGTACCATTTTGATCACCAAATCCTTTACTACGACCACTTTGCCCTTGGGGTATTAATGACCCCACTGCGCTAGTCTATAGCCACTAATCACTTGCTCTGATCACCTGGCCCTTGGGAGTCCTAATGGCCCTATTGCACTGATCCATAGCCATGCTACGATCACTTGCCCATGGGAGTCTTAATGATCCCATTGCGTTGATCCATAGCCACTAATCCGTCTCTTAGTGGTGAACTAAAGCTATAGATATCGATAACCCTTTGCACACGTCTCGCAGCAAAGCCCAACTCATGAAGTTAACTCGTTGGTTTCTATTTGGATACCGAGTTCTAACTTCCCATTTGGACTACCTTTACATCTCGGGTTTTTAGTCTCCATCTTTGTTCGCTCTTCGGTCTTCATCCTCACGCTTTGCGGTACGGGGAGGCGGTTCGTGGTGCTCCCATTCATGGGTTCCTTCTCGGGTCGTGACTCCAGGCTTCGGTTCATGACCTGCGTGATCGGGTCATGGTCCTCCATTCGATTCGTGAGGGCGGTTCGTGAGTCCTAGCTTTGTGACTCTGGTTCGTGGTCCTACTCGCGGTTTGGGGTTCCTGCTCGTGACACACTTCAGGCGAGAGGGTCGAGTCGTGGAGCTCAAGTGTGAGTCAGGTCATGGAGCTCAAGTGTGAGCCGGGTCGTGGTCATAGGAGTGAGCACGAGTGGGGGTCGACTCGCAGGGGTACTCCACGATCGGGGCCCTGTACTTTTTCCTACAACTTTCCAACAAGCTATTTTCGCCACATGACGGCGTTTTCGATCATTCTAACTTTCCTAGCAACTAAAAGCATACCAAACAGTAGTAATAGCAGGCGTAATCAATCAAAAACACTAAAGCATCAACAATATGTGTTATTTAGGTCAAACATACCTAAAAAGCATGATTTTCCCCTTAATCCCCTTAACCATGTTTAACTATAGGATTAGCAAACTTAATCCAAATTAACCCAAATTTTTATCAGAGCCATAAATAATATTTTAGAATTTCTATATGTATTTCCAAATTTTTATGATGCATAATTTCGTTAATTATCACTAATCACCCCTAATTAGCCATAATTAATGAATAAAAGTGCAAATCACTCACCTTAGCCACAAATAAATCTCAGATATGAAAATATCTCTGATTTGGTTCGAATCCTAATGTATTACAGCAGCTCTATCTCGATTTCTATGCTAATCTGCCTTAATTTGATGCAGATCAGCTTAATATTGGATTAGAAAGTGATTAGGAGGTAGTTTAGAAGGTGGAGGCCATTGCTAGAGTTCAAGAGATGTAAGTGGAGGCTAGAAAACTGAATAAAACTGATTTCGCAAACCCTATCAGCCTTCCCATAACCCTAATCCTAAAATTGGTTAAGGGCCTAGCTGTTAACCACCTTATTTGGCCCGACTAAGCTGTTTTTCACCTTCCAAATGTTATTTTAGCCATATCTCCCGAACGGTAAGTGCGTTTGACTATTGTAACCACTCTACGAAGGGTAAACCATTATACGAATCCAATGGAAGTGGTTTCAGGTCAAAACTCCTTACCAATCAAAAGTTATAGGCGAAACAAGATCCGCCAAGGGTAAAACGGGCATTTAAAATTCGGCAAAAATCGTGAACACGGGAAATGACCCCAACAGTCATTCCCCAAAGTCGCACGACCATACGACTTCATATGAGAATAAAATAAATATTCTACGATCCTCCGATGCGTAGAATGCGAGTAGTAACAATATTCGATGCCTTAACCGCACATAATTTGCACCGAGTTCCGTGGTAGGGCTATATAAGAAATACAGAACTTGGTCAGGAGCTTTTCCATACCTGTTTAGGCCCGTCTTTAAGAGCCTCAAAATACAGATGTTCCTAGGGCCTGTTTTTCATGGTGGCTATGGCCCCACCTCGGCCCCTCCCTCAACTAGTAAAGAATACAAGAGCTAAACGACTTTCCTCTAACAAACAATATAAACATCCAGTTGGCATCTTTCCTCAACCACCATACCTCGATAGTGAAAGGTGAATGGCCTGTTGGTTTTAGCTCTATTCTTTTCGCATCCCACTGGATGCTGATGACAGGTACCCGACGATCTACTACCTCTGTTGGTTCTGACCTCTTCCTCCCCATTGAGGCGACCACCGAATCACCCTAGTGTCACTATGTCACAACATTCTGACTGTAGAACTACTTTTGCAGTCAAGACATACCCACCTGATAGTTACACGCAGAACCAGCCTCTGTGGGCATAACCTAAACATCTACCACCCCCACAGAGGGCTTCTAGGAGCACCTTACATATCTCAGGAAGTCGCGTGCTTCCCCTTCCAGTCCTTTGGAGCCGTCAAAATAATCAGATGAACGTGCGCTCCCATCGCGACTCATGAAACCATGATGATCTACCCCGTTGTTTATTCACCTTCAAACGTGCGGACTGGTCCAAGCGCCTCCTTTTAATATGTTATTAGACCCTATGTCTAAACATTCCTTTATGCGCTTGCTTTACCTCATCAGGTTTCCATTTAACTTGGTTATTCCCTTTCACATTTACTTCTTATCCAAGTTACTAAGTTCCGCTTGCTTATTAATTTTAACCATATAATTTAGCCCATTTAAGTTTATTAATAAGCCCACAACAAGTTATTCTTAAGATTGTGGTCCAAGGTCTATAATCCACAATCCCTTTTATATTTTTAATTCAAGGTTACAATAACATGTTCTACTTAATCTGTAATTAAGTATATCTCAATTCACATGTTTTCTATTTAACATGTCACTTATCATTTATGATAAATATAACTTATTTCATATAAGTTTGCCTCACCATTTCCTATTTAATCGTAATTCCATCTTTCATTGTCACTACAACTTATCATTGTTTACTTATTAACTTAGTTCTCTTAACTAAGGTCTACTAATAAGTTTCTCTTTCCATAAATATAACTTATGTTGTCCTCATCCGTAGATTTCATATTCTTGTTCTTATAAATAACTTAATTTACAATTAAGTACAACTTATCTCCTTACATACGTTATTCATTCCCTTTTATCGTTTATTATAACCTAAGTTATAATTTCCACTTGTCCGTAGGTCAAGCCTAAACATGTTATTCTTATCAGCAGATTTCATACTTCAAGTTTATAGATTACTTAATTTATAATTAAGTACAACTTCTTACATTTTATAAACTTCCCCCTTTTCTCTACTTATTACAAACAACTGGTTTCAGTTTTCCCCATTTACTGATTATTAATTTATAATTAAGTGCCACTTATCTTATCTCATCAGTTATCTCATGTCCATACTAGTTCATTATAACCTAAGTTATAATCCTCACTTGTCCCTAGGATAAGTCTACCGATTATACAACATTCTTATTAATGTAATTTATTTATAATAGATTATTATCATTCCCCGTTCATTCCATTCCTTTTTACGGTTGTAACTTTCAGTCAATTCCAATTATTTCCATTAATTACAATTAATGTTGTTTATTAGTTCTGCTATTTACATATATATATATATATATATATATATATATATATGTATATATTTATGCACTAGACCTCTCACATTAAGCCTACACTTGTGGATGCTGGATTTGCCGAGTGGTTCAGGGCAGACTTCTTCCACAAGTTGACTTAACCTCGTGTCTCAGCACCATTACATGTTTTATTTATGCACTTAGACCCATCACATTAGATTTACCACTTGTGGATGCTGGATGTGCCGGGCGGTTCCGGGCAGACTTCTTCCACAAGTGTAATCTAACCTCGTATCTAAGCCCGGTTACAGTTTCCTATTTACTGTAAATTTTAGGTATGTTATCCTTTTCACATATTTACTATAATCTAATTTACATGTCATCAAATTATGCCTATATTATGTCGCATGTCCTTTTTAACACGTATTTAATTCTATCTTGACATGTAATCATTTAATCGGGTAATTGTTCAAATCCAACAAGTTAACATGTCATTTTCTCAATTCTACATCTTATAATTCAAATACATAATGTACCACAAGTGAATCATGTAATTATAGCAACAGTAGTCGCTAATCATATTCTAACAAGTTTGTTTTTCAACATGTAAACATTCAACACTTTTACCGATTCAACATATGAATTTTCCAACATATTCATATTAATATCTCAACTTGTTATAACAGCATCTTAACACTTTTAATTATTCTGGCAAATTCACATTTCATGATAACATGGAATGCTAAACGATAACATATCATTATCTAAAATTGTATAACTTAAATCCACACACCTCATATGCTTTCCAAATATTGGATCTGGTCCAGATCTCGCATTCCATGATTTTTTTCCTTAATTGGAACCTAACAACCGTGGATCTATAATCTTTACTAAAAGAAAAAGGAAGGTAAGACAAGAGAATTGAAATACACCAGATCTAGAAAATTACCTCAATTCTATAAGAGATCTGAGCACCTTCTAATTGGTTTTCATTCTTCTCCTCCAGAACTAGATTCAGAATCTTCCTAAACTAATAATCTAAATTTTCTGAAGAGATTTGAGGAGGAAGAGGAATGGGATAGGAACTTCGTTGTCTCAGATATATGAGACTTTGGTTAGGCTATACAGGCCTATTTATTGGTGTTCAGCAACGTATTTGGTTAAGAAACGGGTCCACGTTCAAAACCCAGAATTATGCCCAGATCTGAATAAGGGTCGACCCCCCTCTTATGGTGTCGACCCCCATACACCATGGGTTGACCCAGCGGGTCTCGGGTCGAACCCCAGGCTTAATAACTTCTTTATACGATGTCTGTTATACGCAAACCTGGTGTCTATCTTGACCAGAATTCCGAGACGGACGCAATGACGCACTCCGTTTTACTTAATTCTCATTATTTAGTTAAGTTACTCATATTTTATTATCTTAAAAATACGTGGTGTTACAATAATGGTTATCGACGTTTATATTAACGTTGTATTGGATGATTTACTTTAAAAATATTTCATATGTTATTATAATATGATATTATGGGCTGTGACGAACGAAAGAACAGGCTGGAGGGATCCAACTGGATTCCTCAAATAAATTGTATGTTAGTTGTTTTTCACATTATTCATATGTGAATTATTTACCTCAAATAACATTATATCCTGATTACATGTTGATTTTTGATTGGATATTGATCGTTGAATTAGAATTCAATGATTGTTGTGTTTTAATCAATGGGCAGTGTTGATTAAGTGATTGGTAGTGAATGTCCTAAAACTAAATTTAGAAAATGTTAATTTGTCGTTAGGTGAATCGATGAATTTAAAGTTATAAATTTATTCTATATCCGAAACAAAGGTTTTAAATAATATTTCATGTATAAATATAAGTTTTATTAATTAATAAATATTTCATAGTTGTAAATGATTTGTTTTGTCGTTTTAACAAGTTATAAGCAATGCAGTTAGAAATTAACCTAAGGATTAATAATTTGGGACATTTTTTTTGAGAAAACAATTGAGCGATGCTAATTATATTATGAAAAGGATTAATAGAAATTAGTTAATGAGTTAAATAATGTTTACTAGTTGACTTAGTCAACTGTTTTAATAAAAAATTATTTATTAAATTTGTTTCAATAGTTTTTACAAACAATTGTTTAAACTTAACGATTGTGTATAAGTTGATTAATCTCTTGATTAACTATATTTTAAGATTATCGTCGAGAAGTTGTTAAATAATAAAATTACTAATTATTTAAATAACCTTTTAGAGGAAATTAATTATTCTATTTTAGATTAATAGCGAAAGTTAACTACTTTTATTTAGTTAACGATAAAGTTAATAATTATTTTTAAAGATATTGTCTTAGTAAATAAAATGCATTTTTAGAGATGATCAAGTGGTAATGTGATTCTTAGTTAATTGGATTAAGGGGTTTTATAAGAATATTTTAGAAATAATTACAAAGTTTTATAAAATAAGTTATAAAGGAGGTTTAAAATAAAATGACGATTTTTAAATATGTGTTTTACAAACCATTGAGATTGGAAAGTTTTTTTTTTAAACTGGGTAAACCACCTCGTTAAAAATCTATACATGTACACAGCGTGAGTATATGTTAGGAAAACAGAGTGCAGCCCTTTACTGACATTGTATCGATAAAATTGTACAAAAGTACAAGAGCAAGTAAACATCGCATATCCTCATTTGCCCAAACCCAAATAATAAAAACAAAAATCATACAAAGCCCAAGGATTAAAATAACGGTGCAAGCCCGAGAAAACTACACCCTCCACAAGATAAATCCACAAAAACAAAAAAGGAAACAAATATTTTAAGCTAGTTGAGCCCTAAAAAACATTCGATAATGGCAACAACATCAACCGGGATCAAAGCCTTGAATTCCTTAGTTTCGAAGAATCTTCTCAATTTTGCTCACGTTTTTTCTCCTCGACTTCCTCATCGGGTATTTAATTACAATTTCTACAAGCTCCCATCTTCTTTATTTATCCATCGAACCATTTCCATGAATTCAAGAGTTTCTCACAACCTAAATATGATAAACTACAACAATGCTGCAGAAGGCTAATTCTTTTGTTATGTCATTGACAATGTATTTGGAATTCAAAAAATCCTTCTCGTCTTCCAGAATCAGTGCACGATTCGCGGTGGGAGGTGAATCCATCTTCAGTCTGCATCTAGTGCATAAGTAGGACGGGTACGGGCAAGCGAAAAACATGTGATCTCTAGATTCATTAGTTTCCACACATAAAGTACATATGGGATTGCCCTCATATCCCTAATTAATAAGGTGATCATTGGTAGATAGTATGTTGTAAAATGCTTTATACATGCAAATTGACATTTCATATGACAACCCGAAAACCCCTGCCTTTCGAATAGACCGTAAGCCACACAGGTCTCGACCCAAATGACAAAAATTCTCGAACCATTATGGGATACAACACAGTGGAACCAAAAAAAAAAGAACATTTCATTGTTATTAACACACTTTTACATTACAGTAAAAGAATAGATCAAAGTACATTGCAAATATCAGAGAATAATAAATTACAATACAGCAGAAACATAAATACATTCAACAGAAGACTCCATAATAATCCATAGTATAGCTTCAGCCACGACCTAGCTTTAAAAATATCTACAAAACCAAAACTACTAGTTGCCCATGTGAAAAATATGGGCACCCAGAGTTTAGGTGGGAAACAATAAACTTTAGGTTAGCCATGGGACTGATGTGAGAACGAAAACAATTTTTATACTTTATTTTAAAGTTGGGTAAATCATGGGACCTCGCCATATAACACAAAACGGGTTTTCTCCACATTAATACCAGCCATAAATACTCGCACTGCTTTTTGAAAACTGAAGCTATTATAAGACTCAAGTCCCATCACACAATGCAAGTGCAAACCAAAGGATAGATTTTTACCTTATAATAGCCATACATGCTTGATATGCAAAATTTCTCTTTTACTATTGCTAGTGCATAGTGTGGAAATCAATGTCAAAAATAAATGTTCCAATCTGAGACGGCATAATACCCCACCTTATTATGTCGCCATACAGATTTACAACTGAAAACGCAAGGTTCGTATTAGAAGTTGCATTTCCATCTATGACCAAGGAAAATGATCTTCATTATCCAATTCATATCATCTTTAGCAAGGTATCCAGGACTCACACGCATGTGGCCCTTAGGACAACAGAGTCGACCCACCAATTCCCTGTGAGTTCAGGTTCGACTGTCGTCCTGCTCGTATTTGACCATCATCCGAGGCGCCTCAATCCATCATCCACATAAGTAAATTACCTAGGCTCCGTACTATGGCATCACCTTTCTACTAGAAGGAAACGTATGTCCTTTCTCTGGAGCCCATCATCCAGTTCTCGGCTATTCCCGGGTTGTGAGGCTTGCCAAAGTCACGTTTTAACACAAAGCTACACTGTATCAGCTATTCTTTGATCATCATCCACGAAGCTCTGATTTTCAACAAAAGCTTTGATCGGTCAGCATCTTAGCATGCCACATTGTTAATTCACACATATAATCAGTTTCTATTAATAATATAACCTTTGAGTTCATACGTCTCAAAGAATGGTGTTAAGCTAAGAGATTATATTTTCTGCCACCACATATATATCATCAATAAAAACTAATCGGTTATGTTGTGAAATACAACATCAGAAACACATCCATTTACAAGGTCGTTCTAAGTCTAAATGAAACTAAAGGCACCTTATTCCTCGTCCCCTAAGGGAGAGAGGCCCTTGGATATTCGGTCAATCTCGAAGTAAGTCTGGACGACCACCACTTTAACCTTATAATTATAGCTACCTAAGGAATCAACAACAATCTAAACGATGTGAAGATCTCCGGTCTTCAACCATCGTCTTCAATATCTTCAATACTCGTCGTATTAGTTATTCAGAATGATTTGAAACCAGGTCTTTCCGAATAACTATCGCATCATTAAAATCAAATGTCATATAAACATATCATAAGTCTCCTTCCAATTCAGAATATTCTTTACATTGGGAATTACTCCCTTAAATCTTATCAAAGATTCATTTAATATCTTTTCACAAACTTTACTCAAATTAAGGTTTATAAACCTTATCGGGATTATTGAGACTTACAAAAAGGTAATCTCTCGTATCATTATCACATTCCCATACTGTTCATCTCATGGAGCAAAACTGGTGGTACTCCATATCTAACACCCCTCATGTTTTGGTAAGTTTAATTACCTTTTACCATTTCAAATATTTATTGATAGATATATTAAAACTATAACATAGTTTTAATCTTCATTTTGTTCAATCAAATCTTTATTGAAAGATTTATTAAAATTCTAACTTGAGAAATCATCTTTCCTTTAACGGGGTTAAAGAACAAATGTTATTTAAAACATCATTCACGACAAGCCCAAATCGAACTTCCATGCAATTCCAATTTAATGTATTAATTGGAAAACTTCACTCTGGAAAACTTCATTAATCTTAATTAAAAGATTTACTCTATAAACTTCATTTTCAACTGGGTTTAAGAACAATGTTATTGAAGACACCATTCACAGTAAACCCAAAATCCATTTTGATATCAAACATAAGGTTTTAAATAGAAATCATATGGACTTATATTCAATATCAAATTTTGAAACTAATAGAGACCATATAGGGAATAATGATATCAATATCTTCCAAATTCCTCAAATAGTATATGTATAAATACGGAATTCAATACTGAAAATCCGAAGATTATTTCCATTCGAATCCAATATTAACACATTGGAAAAAAAACTTAACTTGGTTAAGTATTTATTTACTTCAAACCGTTTTAGTCACTTTTGTCAAAATAACTAATTTTCCCAAAATAGCTTTATATTATCCAAAACTAAATATATTTAGTACATAACACTTTTAAATCATTTATTGATTTTTTTGCCTATTTTCAATAATTAAAAAATAACTCAATTCACTAAAACCAATTCAGGTCATTTATGGAACTAGCGTTGTTTTTATTCAAATTTTATTTGAATTTATATCCAAATCTAACTGTTGGATTTTAAAACTTCACATATCATTGGAAAGCTCTTTTCATTCTGAACTAAAAAAAATTCATTTCGGGAAAACCCGACGGTCGGATCTCTCGGTACGTCAATTTGAAGTTAATGGTCGAAATTTGGGAACGGTCGCTGCGTGACATGTCCTATTCAATCCATTTTATTATTTATAATAAATTCATCGATTCAGTCCAAACGCATTTTATAAAACGTTTATAACTTCATTTAAAAGTAATCCAACCTCCAATTTAATTTAAAATCAAAATTGAATATTCCTTTTTTTTTTAAATCATTTTTTTTAAAAGAAGAGCGATAAACAACGAACACAACAGGTTTGTACAAGACACCCCAAATACAAAACAAAAGCCAAACATCAAACCTAACCGAGCAACAGAAGACATAAAACAAACAGACAGAGCCAACCAACACAAGATCGCTAACCTAGCAAAGCACTCTGAAAAGAAATCCAGGCCTAATGTAGAAAAGCAAGCATAGAAGAAACATCAAGATCAAAAACCTTATCCATCCAAAGTCGGAACATAAGCATCTAAACTACTAGGAAGATAATCCATTACTCACCAAAACACTAAACCTCCATTAGCACAAGTCAGACCTCAAAATGCATGGAAAAAGACGACATTCAAGTGTGCATTGAACACCTCATCTCCGCAATAAGGCCAACACCATCAGCACAATTGTTGTTGAAGCCGAAGTCATAAGCACTAGCCCACCGATCAAGGTGATGAACACATTGCTCAAAGAAAGAAAGTGTTACTACCAAAAATCAACAGTAAAGTAAATTGGCAGTGAAGAGGTATTGGATGACCGAAGGCTCAATAGAAAGTGGGGCCAAGCACCAGAAAGAACAAAGAGTAGGAAGAAATAACCCAAAAAGATGCATCAACAGAAACCCTCTTGGGGGAGGGATCGTGAAATCTGTGAGATGTAACCGGCGGGATATGTCCGTCAGGGTCAATCCGATAAGATCCCTCCGACAGTGTCAGTCCAACAGAATATTCTATGGAGAAGAGTTATCCTGATCCAAAACCAAGAAAGTCAAAATCAATAAACTCATCGGGTGAAGCTCAAATGAATCTTCGGTAATGCCCTGCTTAACTACCGATACACCCGAAGGCGAGGGCATCGAAGGTACTAAACCAAGAGAACACAAGGATAACCCAGAACTAGCTTCCGGAGCATTTTCCGTACAAATACCGAAAGGATACATCCGCAAATAAACAGAAGTGACACCAGAAATCACCCTCCGAGAATACAGGCTACCGCAAAAGCTCTATCGAAGGGCTAACTGGGACCCAAGCAGGGATACAGGATACCCATACTGATTTACCTAGTACTGGAACCCACAACAGCTTCGAACCGTCAGTTATTAACATGCATCATGAGGGCAGGCCCCAAGCATTCACGATAAAGCCGAAGGCCTACATCCAAAAGCTTACGTCCAAAAACCTACTTTTAGAAACTGTTACCAAAAGCTCAAATACCATCTGAAGACCGTAATTAATACTCCAAGGAATGCCGAAAGCCATGCATTCAAAACCAAGGAAAAAGCAATCTGCAAAGGCCCCCACAAGTCCAATAGCCCACCATCGGAAGGGGCCCTGAACCACTATAAATACAACTCCAAGGGACATATTTAGAGGGGAATTTTTTCCTTTATATTTTTACTCTTAAAAAAGATTGGCGCGGAGATTAATCTAGGGATCTTCCCTATTACATCTATGTACTACTAATGAAAGTCGAATAAAAAGGAATCTTCTTATAAGAAAACCGCTCTGTAAGTTTATACTGTTACTTTCCAGTCATTACTGTTGCAGATTATTGTTTATTCTCCAGACAAGCATGGATTCCCATCCCAACATGTCCTCGAATAGTAGAATGTACTTCGTCCTTTGAGTTTAGATCCATTCTGATAATCTTTAGTGATCCCATACCTCCAAGCTTCGATATCTAGGGTGGAGATCCCATTCAGCCTTAAAGATAGCCCAAGCCGCCTATTTTCCCTTTACATCCGTTCCTGCTGACCTATCTCCGGTATTGACAAAAAATATCGTTATCATTTTGGCGCTAGAAGTAGGGCCTGAACCTACAATCCTTTGGTTAACCCCATCACATATCTATCTGAGTTGTTCTGTCTTGGACTGGACTAGCTTTGAAGAAGCAAAGTTACGAGTAAGAGACCCAGATGAAGGTTTTTAGGATCTCAAGCAGATAAGTCAAGAACCACCAGCCATAGGGTGATGGAGGAGCAAAAGTTAAGAGCAGAAACATTGCGGATGATGAAGCGGAAGAGAAAAATGGAACTACGTGTTCATGATACAAGGGATGATAGCTTTTCCCACATAGGACAAACCTTAGCGCTCCCACCTAGTGGATCTACATCAGAGGATACTAATTTTTTTTCTCACCTAAAGAATGCTCTCTATGGGCAAGTTAATGGGATGATGCTCGAACGAGAGATAATGGACGATTTCGACCACTTCGCCAACAAATGGTTGAAAGAGATGTCACCTCAATCGCATTATGTTCTGGGAGGAAAGAACGAAATCATGAGCACCACAGCTAGGTTAGGCCATGGGAGGATTAGACCCCAGCAGAAAAGTGAAGAACGTACGCCGAGTGTACCCAAAGAGTATTATCTCACTACTTTGATGGAGAACATTTGCTTGCTAACCAAACATGAACTCAACTATTGGTCATTCATGAAGAAGAAGCCCAAATACGAAATGAAAACAGGAGGGCCTTACTACCATTACCACCTGGTGAATGGACATAAGACTACTCACTGTAGAACCCTCGAGGAAACCATTATTAGATTTGTTAACCAAGCCCAATTACGAGAATTTATGGAAGAATCAAGGTGAATTCGGTAAGAATCCTTAGGAAAAAGATTATCAAACATCATTCAAGGGTACGGAAAGCCCTCTTCCCGGAAGTCGCAAGGAAACCTGAAGGGGGTCGGACGGTAAACGGATTAAATCCCTCGTAATCGCCAAAATGGTCAGGGCGAGGCATCCCCCGGAGGGGGGGGGGTGATGTGTTAGTCTTTCTCCATGCCCAGTCAGAAGGGGCAAGGTTAAAGCATCAAAAGCATAAGCCGCCGTTTCACACTAGAGATGGTCGTGGCGGTGCATCTAAAATTAGCACGCCATGCCTCTGCTAGAACTAAGCACGTCCTATCTCTGCTCGCAGAAGAGCACGTCCTACATCTATTTATGTTCTGCGTTACCCGCAAAAGGAAACACAAACCCCTATAATCGCCTACGACGGTCAGGATAGGGCACCCCTCGGAGGGGGTGGCGTATAAGCCTCTATCAGAACCTACAATGGTCCGTATAAAGCATCAAAAGAGTAAACCTTAATTCTGTGTCTACGATGACCCCGTCTAATTTTCAAAGACCTTATCATCACCTACAATGGTCAGGATAAGGCGCCTCCTGGAGGGAGGTCGGGTAAGTCCTTGGGTCCTGCTTGTGGATAAGCTAGCCAAGCGCTCCAAACACACATGCCTAGAGAATGGCCAATAAAGCATGTACATCCTCTACTTTGACATCAAAAGCCCAAGGAGAGGCTCAAGAAGCACGTACAACCTATGGTTCGTCAATCGAATCCAAAAGGGATTCCAAAAAAACAAATACCAAAGGGTTATCGGTCTTCAATCTTTAAATACCAGAATCTGAGTGGATTCGGCTCTTCACAAATACCGGAGAGGGTCACGGTCTTCTATATTAAATACTCGAATCTAGGTCAATTCAGCTTCTTACAAATACCGGAAGGGGTTCTGGTCCACTACATATCAATACCTGAATCTGAGTCCGTTCAGCTCTTCATAAATACCGGAAGGGGTTCTGTTCCTTTAAATATTAATACCCGAATCTAGGTTGAATTGGCTTCTCAACAAAGTCCTAATGCAAACCCATGGTCTTACATACCGATACCTAAATCCGGGACGATCCCGAAGAAAATCACAGCCGGATGCAGGGTTCTGATGTCATCACGGTTACCCCAAACTTAAGGACAACCCAATTCCTGATCCAAACAAGAAGGAATTGCTCGCCCCTCTTGGAAATTCAAGTGGGAGAACAAGGTTTTCTACCAAGGATGAGTTTATGATCCTCTCAGGGAAGTGTTTTTAACCTATACGTTCATCAGTTGGTTTTCTTTTCAACATATCAGACCTTTACATAATTCTGAAAATGACATCATATCATAACACTGGTGCAAGGAAGAGCTAAGAAAATCACAAACGTTTCTAATAGCGTCCTACGATTGACTATCCGTTTTGTTCTAAGCGATCTTTCGTTAGGAATTTCCCCAGGATAATTATTTCATAAAGAAGCTTTTTACTGGCACTTAGCACAAGTAGGTTTCACTCATTACAATGCCCTGGGATAAAATAATATTGTTTCTGATAAAAGATATACAACACAAAGATCGTACTACACACTGACAGTTCCACCGGAGGTCATAACGTAAACCATTACACAGACATAGTCATCGTTGTAAGAAATAAAATATTCACATCCAAACATACAATAAAAAGCTCTCATTCCGAATCAGGGTATCGTAAAGCAAATTCCAAAGAAGCGCAGTCCTCTGTAGCTTTCTTCAACTCATCCTCTAACTTATCGATTTGTTGGTATAATCTACCAACCACCGCATCTGAGCTCTTGAAGGATTTTGTTGCTAATTTACATTGTAAATTGCAGATAGCTTCATCTTTTTCTTTTAGTTGCTTTTTCGAATAGGACACTTGTTCCTTGAAAATTGTGATTGTCACCTTCTTGAGGTAATACATCTTTTTATAGCCCGACCGATGTGCATAACCAAAAATACCTTTACAACCAACGACGCTTGGACTTTCCTCCCCAAGTTGTGAAGAGGGAGTCTGAAACGAGTCCTCCTAGCCACAGACAAGACAAAATATCGTAATACGTAAATTACAAAGATCAAGTGTATGTCAATTACATCACACATCCAAAGGAAAGAAGAACAATCACACAACTTTTATCAAGTCACATACACCATAGATTCCACGTCCACACTAGTAATTTACCACAACACCATAAAACCATCACATATCAAAATCAACAAAATTCATAGACAGAATCAAAGAAAACATATGCTTAACACAATAACATTCAAAGTCCCTTATTAAAATTGTATACGCTGAGCCAGTCTCCTTGAGTTTTTCCCATAAATTTATAAATGCAAGATCTAAAAATATAACTACAACTCAAGTTTTCGGAGAAGCGGAGAATTATTGTAATATGGGAAACCTAATTATTAATTGAATTCATGGGAAAAGAAAGAACTTCGAAAGTGAAAGCCATACCTATGCGACATCAACATCGGGCCGACCGGAAGTCCTATTCTTCCCAGAATTTAAAGAACTTCCTTCCTTAGGGGGCAGCTCCTATGATGCGAGAGTAGATTCTCCAGCACCTTTTCCGGATCCATCTGGCTGACTCAATGACCTTCTACCTCTCCATCTGCTATGTTGTCCTCCTCCCCTTCTTCCTCATAATCTTCAGCCAATTCATCAATAAACAACAGCAATGTGGGATCTATCTTGTTTGTTGTGGGAACCTTATGCTCTCGTCTCACCTACTCGATCTTCTCTAGGACTCTGTCTCGAATACAGGGATCAATTGAAGTAAATTTAAATTCAGAAAGCCTTTCATAGTTGTCTAAAAAGGTAAGGATAAGGGCATCTTCATAATACTCTGTAGGAATATTGTTGAGGTGGATGTTCAAAAATTTTGAGATTCTATCATCGGCCTCGTAAATAATTCTCTTTGCATTGGAAAGCTGACTGTTTATCTTGTCCATCTCGGCAGCATAATCGATCTCCAATTCCGTTTTTTGTGCCTTAAGTTGCTCAACTTGCTTCGTCAACTCGTCGTTAGCCTTCCTCACCTCCTCTGATGAGGCCGCCAACTCATCACATTCATTATCTCCCCCCGTCTTCTCCCACTGCAAAGTGTTCACTTTATCCGACAACACCTTATTCTCCTCCCTTAGAGTGTTGACCTCAGTCACTGAAATGGAAGCTAATCCTTAGAAGACATACCAAGTTTTCATCGTCTAAAGAGGAGAAATAGGTTATAAAAAAAAGGAAAAGAGAGAGAGGGATGTATGTGTGTATAATACTAAAAGGAAATCCCTGATTTGTTGTGTGTAGAAATTTACCGAGTCCAAGGGAGCAGAAGTTGAGGCAATATTAGCTACTTCACGGGAAAAAGAGCCAGTTCCACTAGCCTATCAAAATCCAAGGCCAGCGAAGGAGGCATGGAATGAGAAACAGGCTGGGAGGAAGACGGTGCCGAAAAATCGAGCCTTCCCCCATCTATTTCACCAACAGCATCGAAAGAGGTAGGGTCACTCATGGATTTACCTTTTGGGGAGACTTCTGGGGAAGCATCAATGTCCACCACCTGTTCGCTAGCTATAGCAGAAGGATCAAAACTCCGTCTTGTTCTCATAGTAGCGGCAGTATCTCTTGAGAAGCTAACCGACTCGTCACACTTGGGCTTCTTCCATGGGGGGCTCAACGACGGGTTGAGCAAGCCTCTTCATGGCCTGGACACTGGCCCGGCTATAAGCAGCAACGACAATTGCATCCTGAGAAGCTGAAGATCCTAAACAAAGAGAAGGATGAATTACGAAATGGAACGATCGAAAAATTGCCGAAACAAACGAATGAATCCCATCTAAAACACCTGAACGGATAGGATAGCTTGCATTAAATGAGTCAGAACCCTACAATAATCCCTTAGGGACGGAAAATTGGATAGGAGGTTGCCCCAGTACCTTTTTTCCAGTAGCAAGCAAACCATACTCGCGAAGGTTATTGATGGTTAGGAGAAATGACCTGCGCATGCGCTCCACTGGTGCGTTGAAGATAGCGTCAATCACTAAAGCCTCCTTAGGAGTTAAGATCACATCTTTGGAGGGGGGTTCTGCGATAGAGGGAAGGTTCAAGTAGAAAAAACACAACTAGAAGACAATTGCTTTATGAAAGCCAGAGACCTACCATCGTCACTAATTGTCCTGATAGGTCGGGTGTACATTGAACAAGAAAGTATTGGTCCTCCCACGACCTAGTTTTGCTAATGTCGTCGGTAATCAGCCTCTTTACGGGGTTAGCCCTCCAGATCGACGATACTGAAGTCTTAGAGAACCGGATCATGTGACGGATAAGTTTGGGGCTCAAAGAACCCTGACCCGAAGCAAGCGCCAGGGCCTCTAAGCACAAAAGGATCGTGTATGTATTAGGCGAGAGCTGAATAGGAGCGACTTTCAAGTCAACCAAAAGCCTGTGAGGAAAGGGCGGAAAAGGTAGAAATCCTCCATGCTAGATATGAATAGCCGAATACGCAAAGAGCCATATCTGGTTCATCCTTCGGAACCATATCACATCCCGGATCTGTGGAGGATTCTTGAGGAAATTTGGAGTAGCAGCTATCATAGCATCCGTACCCACTATGCCAAAGTTCTCTAATATGGCGTCCACAGATTGTTGAGATACAATTAAGGATGGCTTAGGGGAGAATGCCTTCTTGGGACGGGAGACCTTGGAATCTTTCATCTTCTCCTTAGCAGGGCTTTTGTGAGACATGATTCTACCAGGTAACATCGTTCCGTAACAGTGCGATTAGTATACATATCTCTTACACAAATACACATAACACTATCATTATCAAACATTATTGGGTACCATTATGCCTCACTTAACAAAGGTCGTTTAAGCGAAAACCTAAATCAAACTCAAATACGGGGTGTGAGAAAGATTATATCTTTTACACCTTAGATAACATTCGACTAAGCCAAACATAATCTCCCTAGAAACCTAGACAAACCAACATAATTAATGAAGGGAAATCAACCCTAATAACATTAGAATCATTTTCGCAATGGCAGTAAGGTTGAAATCCGAACCTATTCTATGTACAACATAGTCCTAACCAATTTTCCTGTAAATATAGACGCGTTAGTAGGGTTGTAATTCATATTAGAAGTAAAAATACCCACCAATAATTGAGTTTTATCTTCAAAAGGGAAGAATTTGAGCGTCTTTTTAGGAGAGCAGTAATCTTGTTCAAAGATTTAATTTGTAAGCAAAAGACGGGAATGAGGGAGAAGGAGAGTTTATGTTCAAATTTAAAGATCAATCTAGGCCGTATAGGTAAAAACCAATCAAGTTTCTGATCAAGGGAGATCAAAAGGCCTTGAAGTGACATTTCGGGAAAGACAAAAAAAGATTGGCTTGAAAAGTCGAAAACACCCTTTCACTAGGGGGTGTTTACACCAAAAATGGTCTAAACACCCAAGGTACTAAACTGTACTTCACCAATTCGGTAAGAAATAAATGGATCCGTGTTTAATCAGCAATAAAAAATGAAAAATACGAAAAAAGTAAAGTAGAGACGAGATTTAGAGTGGTTCAGCCATTAATGAGGCCTATGTCCACTATGAAGGTGATTTCCTGTCTTATAATGAGAATTACAGAACACATCAGCTCTCTCCCTTTTCATGCATCTCGATATTCACTCAATATACCTTGTCTATGTATTTCAATCTAAGGAATCATATAAGAGAATAGCAGAATTTAAGAAGAAGGAGGATGGATTAATGATTGAGAAGAAGGATGTCTTCGTCTTCCCTCTTCATCAGTTTGTATTTGTCGCCATGGCAGAATTTGTGGTTGAGGATGAAGTTCGGCGGCACTTCATGGTCTTTTTTCTCCTTCCCCTCTCACGTTGGTAGCCATGGTGTATTTATAGGTGAAACCCCCTTGGTATATGATTTGGAATCCCTTTATCCAGGTTGTGGATCGTTCATTTTGTTAATTACGACCATGCCACTGGTTAGTTGTAGCCAGCTGTCCGTGGCTGTATCCAGTTATCATATGCGGGCGGCTCGTTGGAACGAGTATCTTGAATAGCTGAGCGGATCCATGTAAGCAAGCATCCTATGAGCGCCTCGAGAGATTCTGTAAGAGTGGGATGCGGGTTCGGAGTTGAGCCTCCTTTGCTCCTTGTGCGACCGTCCTTCTCAGTCCAAGGGCACCCATCTTCGTGCTGCCTTTGTATGATGTTGTTTGGCTTCGCAACTATGTTATGAGGTTGCACTTGCTTATGTTGAACGGGCGACTTGTTTGATGGCGAAACGAGGGAACAAGTCGGCCATGACACCTTAGCGTGGTTATGTTTGATTTGGTGAGCGAGTGATAGTGTTATGATTGACCGGGGCTGCGACTCTAAGATGTACAGGTGCTTTTTCCAAAGACTGGTGTACGGCCGATCAGTAGGCTTTTGGTTTGAGTATCGAGCGACAGGTGTTGTCATATATGGGCAGTTGTTCGGATATATACATATATACGACCAGGTTTTTCGTCTCGATATGCGTGATCGAGCTTTGATGCTAGGTTGAGCATTCCTGCTGGGCAAAGCGACTTCGTGGGATATTCGATCCTTCCCTTTGTTAAGTCGTACTTCTTGTAATCATTTCGTGTCACCATCATCGGTTATGATGGCGGAATTTGACTTGTCTTAGGTTTGGCGTCTACATCTTGCTTTGTGCAGTTGCACTCCATCCGTTGTGAGCCATTTAAGCGCTTCGGATAACCTTTCGCACGACCGGCCCTGATACTTTCTATTCAATGTGCATATGGATTTTTTAGGGATTAACAGGGGGCAAATGTTACTACCAAAAGTCAACAGTGAAGTCAACTGGCGGTGAAGGGGTATCAGATGACCGAAGGCTCAACAGAAAGTAGGGCCAAGCACCAGGAAGAACTAAGAGTAGGAAGAAATAATCCGATAAGCTGCATCGATCGAAACCCTCTTAGGGGGAGGGATCGTGAAATCTGCGAGATGTAACTGGCGGGATATGCCTGTCAGGGTCAATCCGACAAGATCCCTCCGACAGTGTTAGTCCAACAGAAGATTCTATGGCAAAGAGTTATCCTGATCCGAGACCAAGAAAGTCAAAAG
This sequence comes from Allium sativum, assembly GCA_030737875.1. NCBI lineage: Eukaryota > Viridiplantae > Streptophyta > Magnoliopsida > Asparagales > Amaryllidaceae > Allium > Allium sativum. Next base: position 941,500,118 of record CM060916.1, on the reverse strand, counting down.
CAATAAACACGTCAGGTGAAGCTCAAATGAATCTTCTGTAATGAAACGCTTAAATATCGATACACCCGAAGGCGAGGGCATCGAAGGTGCTAAACCAAGAGAACACAAGGATCACCCGGAACCAGCTTCCAGAGCATATGCCATACAAATACCGAAAGGACACATCCGCGAATAAAAGAAGTGACACTAGAAACCACACTCCGAGAATACAGGCTACCGCAAAAGTTCCACCGAAGGGCTAACCAGGACCCAAGCAGGAATACAGGCTACCCATGCTGATTTACCTAGTACCGGAACCCACAGCGGCTTCGAACTGGCAGTTATCAACATGCATCATGAGGGCAGGCCCCTTTAAGCATTCATGATAATTCTGGAGGCCTACATCCGAAAGCTTACGTCTGAATGCCTACTTTCAGGAACAGTTACCAAAGGCTCAAATACCATCTGAGGACCGTAACTAATACTCCAAGGAAGGCCGAAAACCAAGCACCCAAAACCAAGGAAAAAGCGATCAGCAGAGGCCCCTACAAGCCCAATTGCCCACCACCGGAAAGGGCCCTAAACCACTATAAATACAACTCCAGGAGTCATACTTAGGGGGGGGGGTTTCCTTTATATTTGTACTCTTAAAAAAGCTTGACGTGGAGATTAATCTGGGGATCTTCCCTATTACATCTATGTACTCCCAATGAAAGTCGAATAAAAAGGAATCTTCTTATAAGAAAATCGCTCTGTAAGTTTATACTGTTACTTTCCAGTCATTACTGTTGCATATTATTGTTTATTCTCCAGATAAGCATGGATTCCCATCCCAACATGTCCTCGAATATTAGAATGTACTTCGTTTTTTGAGTCTAGATCCATTCTGATAATCTTTAGCGATCCCATACCTCCAAGCTTCGATATCTAGGGTGGAGATACGATTTAGCCTTAAAGATAAGCCGAGCCATCTATTTTCCCTTTAGATCCGTTCCTGCTGACCCATCTCCGGTGTTGACGAAAAATATCGTTAACAGAAACTTTGCTTACCAGACATGAAGGACGACACAAGAGCCACATTGCGGTGGTTGACATTGATGCACGCCAAGAACACACCTCCAACAACATACAACCTTCCAGAACAAAAACAATGAAAACCACCAGTGGAAAATCAAAACTTGTAGACCAACTCAGATAGAATAAGAGAGTGAATCCCCGAAATTTCCTAAAGTGGCCTCCACGCAGTTATTGAAAGGGAAATATAAAGCAATAAGTGGAGAGAGAGTCTGTACAGTGTGGTGACAAGAAAAGAAGTAAGTTTGGAACTCGGCCTTTGGTAGAATGGTGATCCAAAAGTGGGCTTAACACTGCGCCAATAAGTTATAAAGAATTGGAACAAAGCATAGGAGTAGAAAACTACAACGCAATCTAAGAGGCTGAAGATCCTGGAGACAATAACAACGTCGTAGAGATGACCAAAAGCACAGGCCACCCAAACAACAAGCAAGATGATAACAGATCCAACCAATATGGAAACAAAGCAAACCGTGATCGACTAAGGATAATAATCACTATTGAACCAATGCAAACCAAAACGAAGCTGAGAAGCAACTTTCATCGTAAGGATGAAATAAACCATACCATAAAGGCGTGAGCTTGCAAGCGCTGAAGATCCAGAAACATTCACGGGTTCGGTAGCAAACAGAGAGGTGCATCTTAAGTCTCAAGAGCTACAATTTGTCAATCCAGCACCGAAGAAGATCTGAATGACGAAAATAGGTGCTGGCTGAAATTGGGTGATCACAAACTACAACAACCACACCCACAACCCAAAGAAAGAACCGACCCAAACCATACAATATTGGGTTGAGAAGATCTTGAACAAGGCCCAAATAGAGAGCACCAGTTCAGAAATCTATCTATAACATAGAGTGAAGGCGATGGTTTGCGTTTTGCGGTAGACCGGCTTTACAAGAGAGGTGAATGTGAACGCCAAGGCAACATCCAATATAGGACTAAATCATACCAGCATCTCTGAGAGGATATGAAGTTCTATTAATAACGACTCAACAGTCGATCCAAAAAGAAAACTAACAAAAGAAAGCAGGTGCGAGTAAGGCTCAAGGCATCGAAGAACAAGTGAAATCAGAAAGCACTAGCAGATCTGGTGAAATGTAACTCTGCGGCCACCATGAGGGAGTGGAGGAGCTGGAGTCGAACTAACATGGGGAAAATCTAGGTTTAAAGACAAGATGAGAGGCGATGGGGAAGAGCATATTAGATTTGAGGTGAAGAGGGGAAATGAAGGTGAAAATGAAAGGGTTCGAAGAAAAGCTGTGGCGACTGAAGAAGCATACCTAGTTCCTCATGGCATTCAAGCGGAGACGTTGGTTTTGTTGATAAAAATTGAATATTCCATATTATTATGTTAGCCTGCTTTGTGACTAGGCTACGCAAAGCCGGGGACTTGAGTATGAACTTACATTGATTGGCGATCACTTGGATGGAGTGACTGAAGGTTAGAAAAATTGAATTGTACATGCAAATGACAACGGGTCGGATCCCCCTTTCGGATCGGATCCTTCCTTTCGGATCAGATCCCCCCTTTCAGATTGGATCGGATCGGACCTGACCAGATCCCCCTATACTGGAATGGCATGAAGCTGTAACTTTGAGCATTCAGTTCGGATCGAAATGGGAGGACCCGCTCTGCTTGGAATGATGAATTGTGGATAGTTGAAGACCATTATCCCACGTTCTCCACTACTTCCGAAATCCCCTTTGATGCCGCCACGTGGCATAACCGACCCAGCACTTATCCAGTTATAAATACATGAGAATACAGCGATTTAAGGGACTTTTGGCACTTTGTTTCTCCTCGTATGCCATGGCCGAATTCCTCCACAAATAACTACCTTCTTCTTCAATAAAAATCAATGAATTCGGAGAGAAATATTCATTGACTTTGAGTGTTTGAGGGCAATATTCATTTTAATTGTAATCTATGTATGAAATGAGAAAATATGAAGTGGACGTAGGCTCGTTAATGCCGAACAACTATAAATCTTGTGTATTTTCTTGATTTTCTATGTTTCAGATTATTATTCTTCACAAATCCTACTCAATTGGGTGTTAATGCCATTTTTTGGTCTAACATATTATAATATTAAAAAATTTATCAAAATATAATATTTTGAAATCCATTTTTTTTACATTCATTGTAAAAATAAATAAGATTTTAACGACTGGGTTTTCGCGATCCTGGATATCAGCATACAACACCTTGTCGACTATTCAAGCATCGGGAACACCGGATAATCCATGAAAGAAATTAAAGGGTGAGAATAGATAAGATAGAAACTTAGAATAGAAGAAGAAGAACACACAACATCAGAGTAAACACGAATCTCACAGCGGAACGAACAATATATAATAGATACATAACTTCGAAATAAAATTAGTATATGTATACAGTAACATTATCAGAGTGTAACACTTAAAACACAACAGAAATAACTATAGCTATATAATCCTGAAGCCTCCTGCTCCAAGCTCTCCTGGTATATCTGTAAAATCCTGACTACTTGACTACCCATACAAAATTGGGCACCCAAGAGTTTAGGGAAAACAAAACAAAAAAAACTCTGGGTCAGTCATGGGACTGGTGTGAGTAAAACAGTTTAAAATAGTTTGAGCCATGAAACGATATCTCATAAGACCACGCTGTATAACGTAATGGGTTTTCCCTTATGAGAATCCAAAATATTTGATTTAACTTTCAAAATCCTTTTGAAAGAAACGATAAACTTTATATCAATACTCTTTTGATATTATAATAATGTCTATCAATCACAACTAAATAATCATCTAGAAGAAACGCTTTCATCTCACATTCAACATATATAGTATACAATCAAAACCGCGAGAACTTATTGGATAATGGATTACCAACTATGACAAGGTATGGAACCACCTTCCGATAGGGTAACTCTAGAGAGGAATACACTGGGTTCAACAAGAACATCTTGCAACCCGGCCACACATGACCGACCACTCATTTCGCTTGAGTGTATCGAATGTATATCACCAACGGTTGGGATCAACAACCGTTTCCCGAATGGGACAACATCAAATAGATTAAAGAAGTAATTGAAACTCTAGATCAGGTGACAATACACCCTAATTAGAAGCAACCCACTTAGCCATGCTGCCTGCCCGATTTTTGTCATTTCTCGGTTGTGAAGCTAGAGGCCACGCTTATCTCTGACAGATCACACAATTATTCACGTTGAATGCACATCGTCATACCCGCCAAATCACAAATTGATTTCCCCAAAAATACCATGGGTATACAGCTAAGAGAAACGAATTCCTTCGCCACCAAACGTTAATACGTTTGAAGAGATCAACTTACGCGATCCATTAAATATACTATGTCAGACATTCTTTCATATAGGTCGTCCTAGGACTGGACAAACCAAATGTACCATTCTGTAAACATGACAGCCCTTGCATAACTCCTTCAATTATCTTCATCATATTTGATCGCAACGCAAACGCCCATACAGAGTGGTTTTCAGATAATGAATCTGATCCCGGTCTCTCCGTATTGACGACGGAAAAATGGTCAAAAACTTCGATAGTCGGTGAGTTAACTATCAAAGAAAAACATATGTGCAAACAACGGTCGTATTTCCAAATGGAAATCTTACCGAGCAAATCATCAATCAACACTGATCCACTTTAATTTAATTTGTCATTCAGTTATCCATTTCCCAATTCCTGTTTCCATATATTCAACATTTCTTATTTTCTAAATTTAGAAAATATACGTTATTAACAATTGAAAACATTTCCATTTCTTATTTTTTATATTAGAAAACATTTATGATTTTTATTTCGAAAACATTTCCAAAACTCCTCCATTTGGATTTAAATAGATGTTTAAATAAAACATCATTATGCCAACTCAAAACATTACACTGATTAACTAATTTCACTTAACCAACCTTCACTATCGAACCTTAACCGTTCCTTAGTTAAAAACGAAGCCAATCAAGTTGGGTATAACTACCTCTCAGAACTTAACTGAACAACATTTCTAACCTCAAAATAGACAAAGTTCGCCTTTAAATCTTTAAAAAACTTCCTTACATAACTCTCGGATTCTATTTACGAATCCATTTCTTTATTGAAAACATTTTGTTTATAACAATATTGTTATAATCCCTACTTCTGAAAAATCTAACTTCAAAATATAACTTTTATTCCTTAATTTAAATAAATAACTAAATAGACAATTTATAACTGATTAAATAAATCTTGATTTAAAAACCAGAAAGTAAATAGTACTTTCTCGAAATTGATATAATCGAATTTCAATGTATAACTCTCTTTTGAATAATCTCTATTCGATAACTCATTTTCGATTAAACTATATTCATTTAACTCCTTTTCGAATAAACTACATTCGTTTAACTCCTTTTCGAATAAACTATATTCGATTAACTCCTCTCGAATAAATTATATTCGATTAACTCCTTTTCGAATAAACAATATTCGATTAACTCCTTTCGATTAAACTATATTCGATTAACTCCTTTCAAATAAACTATATTCGATTAACTCCTTTCGAATAAACTATATTCGATAACTCCTTTTAATTAACTCTAAGTCGATTAACTCTAATCGATTAATTCTAACTCGATTAACTCTAATCGATTCACTCCAATTGATTAAATCTAATTGATTAACTCTAACTGATTAACTCTAACTGATTAACTCTAATCGATTTACTCAAATTGATTAACTCTAATCGATTTACTCTGACTGATTTACTCTAACCGATTAACTCTAATCGATTTACTCAAATTGATTAACTCTAATCGATTTACTCAAATTGATTAACTCTAATCGACTTACTCTAACTGATTAATTCTAATCGATTTACTCAAATTGATTAACTCTAATCGATTTACTCTAACCGATTTACTCTAATCGATTTACACTAACTGATTTACTCTAACTGATTAACTCTAATTGATTTACTCAAATTGATTAACTCTAATCGATTTACTCTAACAGATTTACTCTAACTGATTAACTCTAATCGATTTACTCAAATTGATTAACTCTAATCGATTTACTCTAATTGATTTACTCAAATTGGTTAACTCTAATTGATTTACTCAAATTGATTAACTCTAATCGATTTACTCTAATCGATTAACTCTAATTGATTTACTCAAATTGATTAACTCTAATCGATTTACTCTAACTGACTAACTCTAATCGATTTACTCTAACTGACTAACTCTAATCGATTTACTCTAATTGATTAACTCTAATCGATTTACTCTAACTGATTTAGTATAACTGATTAACTCTAATCAATTTACTCAAATTGATTAACTCTAATCGATTTACTCTAATCGATTTACTCAAATTGATTAACTCTAATCGGTTTACTCAAATTGATTAACTCTAATTGATTAACTCTAATCGATTTACTCTAATCGATTTAATCTAACTGATTAACTCTAATCGATTTACTCTAATCGATTAACTCTTATTCGAATAAATTATATTTGATAACTCTATTCGACTAACTCTATTCGATTACAAATATTTCCTTTTCTAATTTTTTTACAAATATTTCCTTTTCTATTTGTTTATATTTATTTGATATAAATATTTCCTTTTATAACTTTATTTATTTTCTATATAAATATTTCCTTTATATAACTTTATTTATTTTCTAAATAAATATTTCCTTTATATAGCTTTATTTAGTTTCTAAATAAATATTTCCTTTATATAACTTTATTTGTTTTCTAAATAAATATTTCCTTTTATCTTTCTTATTTGTTCAACAAATATTTCCTTTTCAATTCTATTTATTTAACAAATAAATATTCCATTTTCAATTCTATTTATTTAACAAATAAATATTCCCTTTTCAATTCTATTTGTAAATGTTTTACAAATATTCCCTTTTCAATTCTATTTGTAAATGTTTTAGAAATATTCCTTTTTATAATCTCTATATTTATTTTCCAAATAATTATTTCTCTTATAATCTATTTATTTTAAAAATGTTTCTTTTTATAAAATCTTTTGATTTTATAAATATTTCTTTTTCAATATAACATTGAAAATTTCCTTTTTAACATTCCAGTATTCCTTATGGTATTTAACGTACCATATAATAATGATCGGTATTGTGACGATCCCAAAACCCCGTACGGCGGTGTTAAGGATAATCATTGGAATATAACACATTAATCATCATTAGCGGAGTACGGATAATAGCATAAACAACAAATAGAATAATTTACACAAATATGACAGCGGAATCATATAAATATCACCACATCAGAGAGCACAATGCAGGATACAACTTAGTGCATAATAATACATAATCAGTCTACATCGCCTATGGCGGAATCACATATATAGAGTACATAAACGAAACATCAGTCTACATCTCCTGTGGCTGAATCATATACATATAATGTAATGGCGGAAAAAATCATAGTCATCACGGTGTAGTCAAGCCTCGCCATGAGCCAAAAAGTGCACCTCTGCTGCGGTGCCAAGCCAAAATATGCCATCTACCTGATACTAGGATGTCCGTGTGAAAATAAGGGCACCCGAGTTTGCAAGGTGAAACAAACTACGAGTCAGTCATGGGACAGGTATGAGAAATCTACTTAACTAATCAACAACAATAATCAGGCAAATCAAAGGACCACGCCACTTTCGCGGAACGTGTTTACTCCAATGAATGCTAGTGCATGAAATAAAGTAAATTTTTAAATCATCGCAATGCTTTTTATAAAAATGAAGCCATTATAAGACTCAGGTCCCATCACACAATGCAACACAAGCCGGAGGATAGAGTTTTACCTTATAATGGCCAAGAAATGCTTCATACGTATAACACAAAAGTGTTTGATATTATTACTAGTGCATATATGTTTCAAAAGCAAATTCAATCATAAATATCAATCCTAGGCGGCATAGCTACCATCTACTATGTCGCCATACTAGTAATACAATCACATCCGCAATTTTGTATTGGAAATTGGATTCCATCATGAGTCGAGGCAAGGGGCAAGCTCCTCTCCGTTCGAGACACTCTAGCAAATGTCCCAGGACCGCACACAGCAATCCCTGGATCCTCCAAGGCCGGTCTTCGATTGCTTTTGAGGATTAGCAATTCTTGAACACACGTTTCCCGGTCCTTACAGACCTATAATCGAGGCGCTTCGCATTCCAACAACCACACAGGTGAAAAGTATATATAAATGTCAGGGCTAGTAAGTCACTGACACCACCGTAGCTAGAAAGAAACGTCGTGCACTCCTTGGGTCCTTCTCCCGTTTTTGACTCATACCGAGGTGTGAGGCTCGCGAATCCACGCTATACACAAAGCTACGCCACACAGGCCATGCTTTGATCATCAACCACAAGACTTTGCTTTGCAACAGAAGCCTTGATCATATGCCACTTAGGCATGCCACACAGGCAATTCACTCCATGCGACTGATTTCTATCGATATATAACCTCTGAGCTCGTACGTCTCAGAGAAGGGCGTTAAGCAAGAGAATAAATTCTCCACCGCCAAACAGATATATATTTAATAGAGATCAATCGGCACAGAACAAAATCCAATGTCACAAACACAGTCCATTTACAAGTTCGTTCTGGGTTTCAACGAAGCCGGAGGCACCATATTCCTCGCATATCCGCATAATCAACAATACGTCCGGATGGCTACCACTTTAGCTCCTTCAAGGTAGCTATTCCAATCATGAGCATCAGTAGCGCCCATCCATCCAATGTGAAGATCGTCGGTCTTGAACCGTCTTCAACTCTTCGACTTCTCACCGTCGATCGATTATTTGAAATGAGAATGAACTCGGCCTTTTCAAATAATCCACGTATATTTAGATTTTCAAATCAATTCTTCACATGGATAAATTATTCAACATTCACATTTCAGTTCCTTAGTATAATTTTCATGTCAAACACATTCAACCATCAGATATCAAGCAAACCAAGCAAAATCGTTTTATTTCTATTCTATATCGCCTATAATATTTTATAACGATATATCGCCATTTTTATTTATTTAAAAATGGCCATATTTAATTAAACGACGTTTCAGGTCGTGCCGAGGCACTGGCACTGTATTTCCCTAGATTTAGTTTTACACATATCTGAAAATATAACAGTTGGATCTTCACAAATTTTATATCATTAGAAAGATCTTTTCAAAATGAATCCAATTGTTTTAGTTTTTGGAAAATCCGACGGTCGGATCTCCCGCACTAGTCGTTTGAAATCACGGTTTCAAAATACGAACTACAGCGTCGTTATTCGATTTAATTTAATTATATTTATATTTATATATAAATATAATTGATTCTGGCGCTGTTATTCTTCAGATTTGAATTAAACATTCCAGACAATCCAACCGTTGGATCTCAACAAAGTTGGTGTCGTTGGAAAGATATTTCCAAGGCAAACCCAACGGTTGTGGTTTCGGGAAAATCCGATGGTCGGATCTCCCGTACTAATCGTTTGAAATCACGGTTTCAAAACATGAACTAAACGGCCACGATTCGTTTTAATTATATATATATATATATATAAATATAGTTCATTCGGCGATTTCAATATCGTTTTCACTTCAAATATTTCACTAACGCCTTTTAATTTTGGAAAATTTCGCCATAACCTCCTTTATACGGGAAGGGCTGGGAAAATTCCCAAATAGCCACACGGTCGTCTCATCTCAAAAAGAAAAAGAAAAAGCCAATCGGCTCATAAAATCGTCACCCAAGCAAAACAGTAAACATGTACCTATTTGTCGGGCATACAATTTTATTCCTCTTCTCTAGCCTCTTTGCTATAACCTGTTCAATAAATATGCATGTACATATGTGCAATTCTCAACACTTATCATTTCCCTTCAATTTCATATTTGATTTGATTTGGTTTAAAGTTACCATTCATTCCAATGTTGCATACATAAGCAAAAATCATATCATTAGCTAATTAATGAATATTTCAGTTCATGCATATTTATTTGAACAAGTAGTTATTTTCAACACTTCACATTTCATTTAAAAATGATATTTTTAGCGAACTAAAATATATTTCAACACATGACTATTTTATTTAGTTCCTATACATGTTAAAAATAATATTCATAGCAAACAAATATTTATTTCAACACTTGTATATTTTTAGCAAATCACATATATGATAAAAATGGTATTTTTATCATCTAAAATATTTATTCAATACATGAATGTTTTTAACACTTCATATTCTCAATAAAAATGCAATTTTTATTGTTCGATCTTTTTATTCAACACATGAACCTTTTCTAAACATGAACTTCTCAACCCATGAGAATTTCCACACATGGATATTTTATATAGTTTGAACATATAAGAAAGATGTAATTTTTATTGTTAAAACAATTTATTTATAACATGAATATTTTACATACTTCTTATATATAATAAAAATGTGATTTTTATTGTTTAAACACTTTATTCATTCAACACATGAATTTAATTTTCAACACATGACTTCTCAACACATGAAAATAATTTCAACATATGAAAATAATTCTAACACATGAATATTATTCAAAATTTTGGCAGCATAACGGCAGGGTAGTTAAAACCGGCACCGCCCCGAGTACGGCTCCTCGCTCTACCTTAAAACCTCGCGGTTTTTGACAATGGGGATTTCATACATCTAATTCGCACGCAGGCGATTATGATTTTCTTTTCCACAATTTATTTCAAATTTGTTTCAATCACAAATTGGTATTTTTCAACCACAACCAAACAATATCAACCACAAACAATTCTATCAACCATTCGCATTATTCACCAAAATTTTCACACCAATTCACAATCAATAAATAACGTCCATGGTTTGTGGAAGAAGGGAGTGTATATATATATATATATATATATATATATATTCGTATATAAATATATTTTATTTCCATTCGAACACACATATCATTTATACAATGCAAGTATAATTCATACTTCGCTCATATAACTTATACTATGCATGTACATGAGGTATACAACATGTATATAATTTATATTTTGCTTATATAATTTATACATCACATTTTTATTCACATTTCAGATTAGATATCTCACATTGGTTGTCGCCTTTCTAAAAATCCTAGCAAGCTCAGAAAAATCCCCGGACACTTCTAGAATGTAGAGAGCGTCGACACAGTCTCGATGTTTCCTGTTTCATCGAATTTCGTTAACACACCATAAAGATATGATTTTTCAAAGTTTGCAACACTTAAAAGTGTTTAAATCAGTTTAAATATACCAAAGCCGATACCTTTCACGAACCTTCGAAACTAGGTTTCCAATTTCCGAACGAACTGCTGCACGATAGGATAATCGGCTTGTACCATGCGAAAGAGGGTCGAGGGGGCTTCAGGCACGTGGAGGTTGGAGGCAGTTCGGTGGGGCCCAGCGTGCATGGCAGTGGCGGAAAGGTGGGATCTTTGGAGGGGGAAATCTCGAGGTAGGAGCGACGATAGGGGGAGTTCTTTATATGGATTTGAAGAGGGGGTGGAGAACAGCAAAAAAGTTCAACTGGGGGGTGGGGCTGGCTCGGCCTGTGGCGATCGGAAATCGCCTAGGAAGCGGCGAAAGGTTCCGCCGTCGAGATCGGGTTACGAGGGGGGGAGGGGGGTTTGAGATTTTTTTTAATTTTAATTATGAATGGAGAAATCCTATTGGTCGATGGTTCTATTAAATTTTAAAATAGTGTTTCTCCACACGGACACCAATTCAAACCCAACGACTGTCGCCCCTAGCTAAATACCCCCATCCCAGACACAATGGGATATGTTTCGTAGGCCAATTCGACTATTACAGTCAGTTATTCTTCAAATTAAAATATAAAACATTCAAATTCTGTTTTGAACGTACATTTCAATTTGCAAGGGCCACAAACTGATTCGAAAAATTCCAGAAAAATAAATCTAGCTATGTTTTGATGCTACGGTCCCAACAAAACAAGGTTCGTCGAATTCTGAGACGATTTGAAAATTGGCCATTTTCTGGTCGATCCAATTTAAGAGAAATTAACCAAACACGTTTTCTTTTGCCACGCTCACATACTAGCCTCAAAAATTGTGAAATTTGAAACCTAGCAATAATTTGACATCCCAGATCCAACAAAAGTGGTTTCGTCGAACTCCGAGGTCGTTTGCAAAATGTCTATTTTCAAGAGCTATATATTCTCTATAGCGACCATTTTGAAAATTCATTTGGCCATAACTTTTGATTCTCACTGTGAAACTTTGATTTTTCAGATTCGTTAGAAAGATATTCATAAACAGATTTAAATATTTTTAATTTCACTAAAATCTGTTTTATTTTGCACCCGGTACAGTCCGTTAAAGTTTGAATTCAAATTTTCAAACTGCCACACCATTTCTAATTCATTATTTTATTGAAATATTCTATTTCAATAGTCCAAATTCCTTTAAAATATCCAATTTAAAATTTTTAAATTGGCTCGTATTTTCTGGGTTGTTACAATCTACCCCACTTAAAACTTTTCGTCCCCGAAAAGGAAACAACAGTATAGTAGGAAACAAAAATGTAAATGCAAAGTATTGTGAAGGTACCTTGCACCGGAGTTAGTCAGAGATATCCACTCTGCATTTGGGGTAAGCTTGCTTAATGCTTTCCTCAGTCTCCTAAGTACAGTCTCTAGGATCACTACTCCACTGCACTTTAACTAAATGAACCTTCTTGCTCCTTAGCTCTTTAGTTTCTTTGCCAACAATCTTTAACGGCTCTCTTCTGACTGCTAATTCTGGAGTAACTTCCAAGTCCTGTTGCGCTGCTTCTTCTACAATAAGAACCGGATCATGCACATGTCTTCTAAGTTGAGATACGTGAAACACATTATGCACTCCAGGCAACCAATCAGGTAATTGAACCCTATAACCAAGAGTTCCAATTTGTTCAAGTATAGGAAAGGGACCAATAAATCTGGGTGCCAACTTCCCAGTTTTACCGAATCGGATTACTCCTCTCATCGGAGAAACTTTCAAATAAACATAATCACCAACAGTGAATGCCAAATCTCTTCATCTAGAATTTGCATAACTTTTCTGTCGGCTTTGCGCGGTTTTCAATCGTTTCTTGATGAAATCGATTTTATCAGATGCTTCTCGAATCATATCGGGTCCTAACACAAGTCTGTTGCCAGGTTCTACCCAACATGCGGGAGATCTGCACGGTCTACCATATAATGCTTCAAATGGCGACATTTCTAAACTTGCTTGATAGTTATTGTTATATGAAAATTCTGCCAAATGGAAGTGATCTTCCCATGACCCACCAAAATCAATAATACAAGCCCGCAATAAATCTTCTAAAATTCTGTTCACTCGCTCAGTTTGGCCATCTGTCTGAGGGTGATAAGCAGTGCTCATGTTTATTTTTGTTCCCAATTCTGTTTGGAATTCCTCCCAGAATTTGCTAGCAAATATGGGGCCTCTATCACTGACTATGCTGATGGGAACTCCATGCAACTTAACAATTTCTTTGAAATAAATCTGTGCTAGACTTTGAGCGGTTCTATTGGATCTGACAGGTATGAAATGGGCGGTCTTCGTGAAACGATCTACAATCACCCAAATACTGTCATTACCTTTCTTGGCTCGGGGAAAAACATCTATGAAATCCTTGGAAATCTGTTCCCATTTCCAACCTGCGACTTCCAACGGTTGCAACAATCCGACCAGCTTTTGTTGGTCGCTCTTGACTAATTGACAAGTAGGGCATCTGCTAACATATAAAGAAATGTCCCTCTTCATTGCCCTCCACCAGAAGGTGCGCTTAATATCATTATACATTTTGCTCACACCGGGATGGATACTAAGTTTGGACTTATGGCATTCATCCATGACTTCTCTTCGATGCTCTGGAATATTCGGTATGCAAATCCTGTCATTTAATCTAAGAACTCCTTTATCATCAATACGAAAACTTGTGGTTTCACCTTCCTTGATCCTCTGATTGATTCTCTAAATAAATTCATCGTCTTTCTGAAGGACTGAAATCTTATCAATCAATGAAGATGTAACAGTTATGCTGGCGATGATTTCATTCTTTCTACTGAGCGCATCAGCTACTACCTTAGCCTTTCCCGACGTATACAGGATACCTAGATCATACGCTGCAAGAAATTCTAGCCAACGCTGCTGTCTCAAGTTCAGATCTTTCTGGGTGAACAAATACTTCAATGATTGATGATCTGTAAACAGTTCGAATTTCTTACCCAATAAGTAATGCCTCCAGATTTTTAAAGCAAAAACGATGGCTAGCAACTCAAGATCATGAGTTACATAATTCTTCTCATGCGGTTTCAGCTGGCAGCTAGCATAAGCGACTACTTGGCCTCTTTGCATTAATACTGCACCCAGACCTCTAATAGAAGCATCCGTCCAAACCGTCAAATCCTAATTGCCATTGATAATGGTTAATACTGGAGCGGTGGTCAATTTCGATTTCAATTCCTGGAAAGCTTCCTCACAGTCAGAAGTCCACTTAATTTTCTCGTGCTTCTTTGTAAGCTTTGTTAATGGACCGGATATCTTTGAGAAACCCTTAACGAATTTTCGATAATAACTAGCCAACCCCATAAAACATCGGACCTCTGTGGGTGTAGTAGGCTGTTTCCAGTTTTGAATTGCTGTAATTTTGCTCGGATCAACAGAAATTCCTTCCTTTGACACTACATGGCCAAGGAACTTCATCTCTTCTTGCCAGAAGACACATTTAGAGAATTTGGCTTTGAAGACGTTCTTCCTCAGAATCCCCAATACTTGTTCTAAATGTTTTTCATGCTCAGGTTTTGATTTGGAGTAGATTAAAATATCATCGATGAATACGAGGACAAATTTATTCAGAACTCCCCTGAACACTCTATTCATTAGATCGACGAAGTATGCTGGAGCGTTGCATAGGCCGAACGACATTACTAACCATTCATGAAATATGTCTGGACTTCTGAAAGCTATCAAAGGAACACACTCTTCGGCAATTCTCAGTTGATGGAAACCTGTAGCTAGGTCCATTCTGGAAAATAGTCTCGCCCCATTCAGTTGGTCTAACAAATCATCGATGCGGGGTAATAGGTATTTTTTTTTGAGCGTCTGTTTGTTGAGGTCTCGGTAATCAACACACAATTGGAGAGTACCGTCTAACTTAGGCACAAACACTACAGCTGCACACCAACTAGAAAAGCTAGGTCTGATCAGACCCTTCCATAGCAGTTGACGAGTTTGTTCGCCTAATTCTTCTTTTTCTTTTGGAGTCATTCTTTTAATTGGATGTACTACTGGTCTGGCATTGGGAATTAGATTGATTCTGAATTCTATTTCTCTTTGCGGAGGTAAGTTTTCGACTTCTTCAAGCACATCCGCATAGTTTCTAACAACAGGAATCTTTTCTAAGGAAGTGGGGATAACTCCAAGCGCAGACCAAAATTCCTTTCTATCTGGATTTGAACCATGGCATGGTACAGTAATATATCCAAGATTCATTCTAATTTTTACTATTCTTTCCACACACTTTACTTCGGCTTCGTATTTCGTTAACTAATCTAGCCCGAGAATGATATCGAATTCGGGAAAATCCATAATGACTAGATTAAAAGGAAACTTGTAGAAAGAATAAGAGACTGGCACTCTACAGTATAAACTAAGAGCAAGAAACCCTCCTATCGGATTATGAACTCTAATCGGTTCTGTAAGCTTTTTCTGTTTTAACTTTAATTTGTGAACCGTGTTACTAGCAATAAAACTACGTGATGCACCCATGTCAAATAATACAGAAACAGGAATATTTTTAATTGTAAGGGTACCTCCCAAAACATCGGGTTTACCTGCTCCATCGGAAGCAGCCGGCGGGTTCGTCCCGTCATACACATGAGCAACCTCGGCCTTCTTAAGCAAGGGACAGTCTCTAACAAGATGTCCTGTCTTGCGGCAGTTAAAGCATGATCGAGGGTTCTGAGAGCTCTGGCTTGAACCTTGAGAGTTGATCTTCTGCCGTTTCGGGGCTGTGCAAACATTGGAGTAGTGCCCCCACCTTGCCACAATTGTAGCAGTTTCCCTTTGGCGGCCTGCTAGTCTGCTGATTAGTGGATGTCGCGTTGCTTGACTCAGCTTGATTCGTAGCGGGCTTGCATTTATTCCCTGCTTGGCTCTTAGCACGGTCCAGATCGAGGTTCCTTTGATCCAAGTCCTCATAATTGCATGCCATCTCCACTAATTCATTAAACGACAGCTTGATGTGGGTCATTTCCCTGTCTTGGTACTTACGCTTTAGCCTGAGGATGAACCTCTTGTTCTTGGACTTAGCGGTCGCAATGAGCTCTGGAGCATAGCGGGATAACTGTGTAAACTTGTTCAGATAGTCTTGCACCGAGAGATCTCCCTGATGGAGGTTTGCGAATTCGTCGTGCATGCGCTCAAGGGCTTGCTCTGGGACGTACTTTTCTTTGAATAATTCCTTGAATTCATCCCATGTCCTACCAGCATTTCTGTTCCCTACGGTGAGAGCTTCCCACCATAATTCGAATTCCTCTTGCAGAAGCCAAGCACCCATGAATGCTTTGTCTTGATCACCCAGCCTCAGGCCTCCTAATATCTTCTCGCATGTTTTCATCAATGCCAAGGCCTCAATCACAGTGCCCGTTCCAGAGAAGGTTTTGCCTCCTAGATTCTTGTACCTTTTAGCCACGCGGTCGAGCTCGAATGGCTGAGCGACCGGGGGTTGTATTAAGGGTCCATCTTCAGCTGGGACTTCTCCACGTCCTCTGCCACGGCCAGCTCAGCCTCCTCTACCTGCGGCTGCTCGGGTAGCCATTGTTCAAGTTCTGTATAAGCAAGAAAAGAGTCAGCCTACAGAAATGATAATTTTATTGTATGGTAAAGCAGAAGAACTTTAGGAAAGACAATGATGTACTGATCAAATTATTTTTGCTATTCTGCTTAGCTCATTCTAGGACATTACTAGTCCTATCTCTAATGAGCTACTCGCCTTAGAATACTACTGATTCTATTCTGACGAGGTGTTTAATGTGTTAGATTCCAGAACTAAGGTTAACCAAAGCTCTGATACCACCTGTGACGATACCAAAACCCCGTACGACGGTGTTAAGGATAATCATTGGAATATAACACATTAATCATCATTAGCAGAGTACAGATAATAGAATAAACAACAAACAGAATAATTTACACAAATATGACAGCGGAATCATATAAATATCACCACATCAGAGAGCACAGTGCAGGATACAACTTAGTGCATAATAATACATAATCAATCTACATTGCCTGTGGCGGAATCACATATATAGAGTACATAAAAGAAACATCATTCTACATCGCCTGTGGCGGAATCATATACATATAATGTAATGGCGGAAAAAATCGTAGTCATCACGGTGTAGTCAAGCCTCGCCATGAGCCAAAAATGTGCCATCTACCTGATACTAGGCTGCCCGTGTGAAAATAAGGGCACCCGAGTTTGCAAGGTGAAACAAACTACGAGTCGGTCATGGGACTGGTATGAGAAATCTACTTAACTAATCAACAACAATAATCAGGCAAATCAAAGGACCACGCCACTTTCGCGGAACGAGTTTACTCCAATGAATGCTAGTGCATGAAATAAATTAATTTTTTAAATCATTGTAATGCTTTTTATAAAAATGAAGCCATTATAAGGCTCAGGTCCCATCACACAATGCAACGCAAGCCGGAGGATAGAGTTTTACCTTATAATGGCCAAGAAATGCTTCATACGTATAAAACAAAAGTGTTTGATACTATCACTAGTGCATACATGTTTCAAAAGCAAATTCAATTATAAATATCAATCCTAGGCGGCATAGCTACCATCTATTATGTCGCCATACTAGTAATACAATCACATCCGCAATTTCGTATTGGAAATTGGATTCCATCATGAGTCGAGGCAAGGGGCAAGCTCCTCTCCGTTTGAGACACTCTAGCAAATGTCCCAGGACCGCACACAACAATCCCTGGACCCTCCAAGGCCGGTCCTCTCTTACTTTTGAGGATTAGCAATTCCTGAACACACGTTTCCTGGTCCTTACAGACCTATAATCGAGGCACCTCGCATTCCAACAACCACACAGGTGAAAAGTATATATAAATGTCAGGGCTGGTAAGTCACTGACACCACTGTAGCTAGAAAGAAACGTCGTGCACTCCTTGGGTCCTTCTCCCGTTTTTGACTCATACCGAGGTGTGATGCTCGCGAATCCATGCTATACACAAAGCTACGCCACACAGGCCATGCTTTGATCATCAACTACAAGACTTTGCTTTTCAATAGAAGCCTTGATCATATGCCACTTAGGCGTGCCACACAAGAAATTCACTCCATGCGACTGATTTCTATCGATATATAACCTCTGAGCTCGTACGTCTCAGAGAAGGGCGTTAAGCAAGAGAATAAATTCTCCGCCACCAAACAGATATATATTTAATAGAGATCATTCAGCACAGAACAAAATCCAATGACAGACACACAGTCCATTTACAAGTTCGTTTTGGGTTTGAACGAAGTCGGAGGCACCATATTCCTCGCATATCCGCACAATCAACAATACGTCCGGACGGCTACCACTTCAGCTCCTTCAAGGTAGCTACTCCAATCATGAGCATCAGTAGCACCCATCCATCCAATGTGAAGATCGTCGGTCTTGAACCGTCTTCAACTCTTCGACTTCTCACCGTCGATCGATTATTTGAAATGAGAATGAACTCGGCCTTTTCAAATAATCCACGTATATTTAGATTTTCAAATCAATTCTTCACATGGTTAAATTATTCAACATTCACATTTCAGTTCCTTAGTATAATTTTCATATCAAACACATTCAACCATCATATATCAAGCAAAATCGGTTTATTTCTATTCTATATCGCCTATAATATTTTATAACGATATATCGCCATTTTTATTTATTTAAAAACGGCCATAGTTAATTAAACGACGTTTCAGGTCGTGCCGAGGCACTGGCGCTGTTTTTCCCTAGATTTGTTTTACACATATCTGAAAATCTAACCGTTGGATCTTCACAAATTTTATATCATTAGAAAGATCTTTTCAAAACGACCCCAACGCTTTAAGTTTTGGGAAAATCCGACGGTCGGATCTCCCGCACTAGTCGTTAGAAATCACAGTTTCAAAATACGAACTGCAGCGTCGTTATTCGATTTAATTTAATTATATTTATATATAAATATAATCGATTCTGGCGCTATTTTTATTTAGATTTGAATTAAACATTCCAGACAATCCAACCGTTGGATCTCAACAAGTTGGTGCCGTTGGAAAGATATTTCCAAGGCGAACCCAATGGTTGCGGTTTCGGGAAAATCCGATGGTCGGATCTCCCGCACGAATCGTTTGAAATCACGGTTTCAAAACACGAACTGCACGACCACGATTCGTTTTAATTTTATTTATACTTATATATATATATATAGTTCCTTCGGCGATTTCAATATCATTTTCACTTCAAATATTTCACTAACGCCTTTAAATTTTGGAAAATTTCGCCATAACCTCCTTTGTACGGGAAGGGCTAGGAAAATTCCCAAATAGCCACATGGGCGTCTCATCTCAAAATGAAAAAGAAAAAGCCAAGCGGCTCATAAAATCATCACCCAAGCAAAACAGTAAACATGTACCTATTTGTCGGGCACACAGTTTTATTCCTCTTCTCTAGCCTCTTTGCTATAACTTGTTCAATAAATATGCATGTACATATGTGTAATTCTCAACACTTATCATTTCCCTTCAATTTCATATTTGACTCGATTTGGTTTAAAGTTACCATTCATTCCAATGTTGCATACATAAGCAAAAATCATATCATTAGCTAATAAATGAATATTTCAACGCATGCATATTTATTGGAACAAGTGGTTATTTTCAACACTTCACATTTCATTTAAAAATGATATTTTTAGCGAACTAAAATATATTTCAACACATGACTATTTTATTTCATTCCTATACATGTTAAAAATAATATTCATAGCAAACAAATATTTATTTCAACACTTGTATATTTTTAGCAAATCACATATATGATAAAAATGGTATTTTTATCATCTAAAATATTTATTTAACACATGAATGTTTTTAACACTTCATATTCTCAATAAAAATGCAGTTTTTATTGTTCGATCTTTTTATTCAACACATGAACCTTTTTCTACACATGAACTTCTCAACACATGAGCATTTCCACACATGGATATTTTATATAGTTTGTACATATAAGAAAGATGTAATTTTTATTGTTGAAACAATTTATTTATAACACGAATATTTTACATACTTCTTATATATAATAAAAATGTGATTTTTATTGTTTAAACACTTTATTCATTCAACACATGAATTCAATTTTCAACACATGACTTCTCAACACATGAAAATAATTTCAACATATGAAAATAATTCTAACACATGAATATTATTCAAAATTTCGGTAGCATAACGGCAGAGTAGTTAAAACCGGCACCGTCCCGAGTACGGCTCCTTGCTCTACCTTAAAACCTCGCGGTTTTTGACAATGGGGATTTCATACATCTAATTCGCATGCAGGCGAGTATGATTTTATTTTCCACAATTTAATTCAAATTTGTTTCAATCACAAATGGGTATTTTTCAACCACAACCAAACAATATCAACCACAAACAATTCTATCAACCATTCGCATTATTCACCAATTTTTTCACACCAATTCGCAATCAATAAATATCGTCCATGGTTTGTGGACGAGGGGAGTATATATATATTCGTATATAAATATATTTTATTTCCATTCCAACACACATATCATTTATACAATGCATGAATAATTCATACTTCGCTCATATAACTTATACTACGTATGTACATGAGGTATACAACACGTTTATAATTTATATTTCGCTTATATAATTTATACATCACATTTTTATTCACATTTCAGTTTAGAAATCTCACATTGGTTGTCGCCTTTCTAAAAATCCTAGCAAGCTCAGAAAAATCCCCGGACACTTCTAGAATGTAGAGAGCGTCGACACGGTCTCGATGTTTCCTGTTTCATCGAATTTCGTTAACACACCATAAAGATATGATTTTTCAAAGTTTGCAACACTTAAAAGTGTTTAAATCGGTTTAAATATACCAAAGACGATACCTTTCGCGAACCTTCGAAACTAGGTTTCCAATTTTCGAACGAACCGCTGCACGATAGGATAATCGGCTTGTACCACGCGAAAGAAGGTCGAGGGGGCTTTAGGCGCGTGGCGGTTGGAGGCAGTTCGGTGGGGCCCAGCGTGCATTGCGGCGGCGGAAAGGTGGGATCTTTGGAGGGGGAAATCTCGAGGTAGGAGCGACGATAGGGGGAGTTCTTTATATGGATTTGAAGAGGGGGAGGAGAACTACAAAAAGTTCAACTGGGGGTGGGGCTGGTTCGGCCTGTGGCGATCGGAAATCGCCTGGGAAGCGGCGAAAGGGGTTCCGTTGTCGAGATCGGGTTAAGGTGGGGGAGGGGTTTGAGATTTTTTATTTTTATTTTAATTATGAATGGAGAAATCCTATTGGTCGATGGTTTTATTAAATTTTAAAATAGTGTTTCTCCACACGGACACCAATTCAAACCCAAAGACTGCCGCCCCTTGCTAAATACCCCCATCCCGGACACAATGGGATATGTTTCGTAGGCCAATTTGACTGTTACAGTCAGTTATTCTTCAAATTAAAATATAAAACATTCAAAACCTGTTTTGAACGTACATTTCAATTTGCCAGGGCCACAAATTGATTCGAAAAATTCCAGAAAAATAAATCTAGCTATGTTTTGACGCTATGATCCCAACAAAACTAGTTTCGTCGAATTCTGAGATCATTTAAAAATGGTCATTTTCTGGTCGATCCAATTTAACAAAAATTAACCAAACACGTTTTCTTTTGCCACGCTCACATACTAACTTCAAAAATTGTTAAATTTGAAACCTAGCAATAATTTGACATCCCGGATCCAACAAAAGTGGTTTCGTCGAATTCCGAGGTCGTTTGCAAAATGCCTATTTTCAAGAGCTATATATTCTCTATAGCGACCTTTCTGAAAATTCATTTGGCCATAACTTTTGATTCCCGCTATGAAAAAAAGTAAAATAAATGTTGAGGAATCCAGTTGGATTCCTCCGACCTGTTTCCCTGCATCCACAGATGTTAAACAATATAATTAACATCGATTTCACTTCAATATGAAATATTATGATAAATAGAACCAATATTTAATTAACGATATATATATATCGTTATCTATAATTTCAACCAATCACTTAGCAGTTTAACCAAACAATCTGTAACACCCCACCTCCACCAGGGTGGCTCTTGCAAGCACTCTGACTTTGGAGGGGCGTTTGAATCAGGTAAACATGCATAATGATATATCAAGACAGAACAAGAACATATGTATATATGTAAACAGAGTAAATAACATAGATAAAACAGCGGAAGATTTCAAAACATTTCAAAACAAGTCTGGTACAACATAGCTTTCCAAATAAACAAGTCTAGATAAAACAACATCAACTGAAAAACTGAAATAAATAAGTGTTATCCCCAATTAAGTGGTAACCATAGCTAGCTTCATGTCGAAACCGTACATGAGCTGAAATCCCACAAGCAAGCAATCCGAAATCCAAGCTAAGCTCCAGTATTCCCTCCCTGAGAACCTGGAGGGGGGGGGGGAACGGAAGAAAAGAGGCGAAAGAAAACAGGTCAGTCAAAAAGACTGAGTAAGCCCTACTACAATCAATGTAAACCGATAAAGTTAACTGGCATGAGCAGCAGGGATGAACATAAGGATAACAATATACTAGCATGATGATTAACTAACAAGGTAGATAAAGGTGTCATCGCATAATCAGGATTAAGGTTTTGCACCACAGGTGTACTAGCAAACTAACATGACTTGAATAAACAAGTATTGATCCCTTGGCCCAAGCTTTGGCCCAATAACATGAAATGACCCTAATACAAGGTCCAACCAAACGGTCTAGTCGATCGGCTCCCTAAGCCTAACTCGTCACGTGTTGGTGTCAATACGGCCCAATCATAATTGTAGTCGAACTGTGCCGGATCCACCCTTCGGGTGTATCAAGCCCTAGGGTGTCAACCCCTGGACACCATGAACATGAGTGCACAGTCCCGATCTACTGGTACCCGTGCATGTTTTCTCCGGCTACGGACTATGTGCACGACCAGAGTCCGCCCGGAACTACACCAGCGTACCCTCTGCCGTCACTTTTGGTCACTTACCTCCAGTCCAGTAATCGTGCCCCTAGCCTAGTCCCTAGGGTCATGATGATACTAACTTGGGATTACTGCTGGAGTGGGCCCCCATTGCTAGGATTTTTCTAGTGGGTTAAGTATGGTTTAACCCTCTTGCTAATCCTGGATTAACTTGGTTAAGTGTAACGATGAGTTCACGACTTAACCCCGATTAATCTACCAAGCCCAAATTGGTTAAGTATTAAGTGGACCATGACTTAACCCTAATCACGAGGCATTAATTAATTTAATGCGCCTTAACCTCTCACATTAGACCTTGTTGTGGTTACTAGTTAAGCCGGGCGGGTCCGGGTAGCTTTACACCACAACTTGGTCTAACCTCGGGTTCAAGGTACAACATGACCAACTTCTCACATTGGGTCCTATTGTTTGTAGCAACTAGTTAAGCCGGTCGGTTCCGGGTAGGTTTACGCTACAAACTCAACCCAACCTCGAGTTGGCCACACTTATCTTTTCTAAGTGTCATGTCCATCATGTTTCCAAAACATGTTACAAGTTTTCAAGCAATTGGGTAGACCTAACTTAATAGGTAAATTTCCAATGGGTAGACCTAACTTAATAGGTAAATTCCCAAGCTTATGTTTTATGTCTTTTAAGTTTACCCAACCCCAAACGCAATCCCATCGCTTACATACCGCAATAGCGCATAAAGGATAGAAAGAGGGAACTTGGCATAATCATGACATAAAGGTATTGAAGCCACAAGCTTAACATGGTGGCATATGAAATGTTCATATGTTCATACACTTGCATATTACATTTTTAGGCCTCAAAAGCATGCATAAAACCAAACTTAGCATATTGGTGATACATGGTGCTAAATGACATGTAGAGATGGCCATAAGTTCGCATTTAGTCTCACATGCAAGTTATCATAAGAGATATGATAACTTACATGTTGCTAAAATGCAACCTTTGGCATAAAGCTTAAAGCTTTATGTTCATAAACCCAAAATAAGCTTGCATAACATGATAGCATGAACAAAATGTTCAACCCAAACTTGCATAACATAACTTGGCATACTTGCATATAAACTTGCATATCACAACATGATAAACTTGCATATAAACTTGCATATCACAAAATGATAAACTTGCATATAAACTTGCATATCACAACATGATAAACTTGCATATAAACTTGCATATCACAACATGATAAACTTGCATATAAACTTGCATATCATACATTTAACTTTAGAGTTTAAGTATGAAAGTAGAATAGGGCTTACAATGCTTAAGAAGTCACAAAAATATGACAAAGCCCTTATGAAATCAATTAAACCCAAAATGCAAGCAAAACCCTTGAGCCAAAATGATCAAGACTCTTTCTTTATGATGCAAATATATAAACTTGACTTGAATGCAAGCTAATGATGCTCATACAAGTTTGAAAACACTTGTATGCATGGAAAATCACTTAGGAATTTATTTAGGAATTTTATGAAGAGAGTGGAGGCCATGAGAGGATTGATTTTGCCATAGTTTAGTTGTATGAATGAATAATGATGATTTAGGGTAGGTTAGGGTCTTATTTATAGATTAGGCAAGTGTTTTAGGCCATAGGATTAACCCTAGATTCAATCCAAGCCATCAAAGCATGTCTTGGGGAAGAAGTCAAGTGTAGGAACCATCTAGGGCCTTTAGATTAAAGATGGACCATGAGAACCATTCAAATGCAAAATCTGCATTTGAGCGAATCGGCCCACGGGTTGACAGCCAAACACCCTGGATTAACCCCTAGTCGACCCAGCGGGCTTGGGTCGACCTCAAAATCCGGCCGGTTCGGTTATTCCCCTCTCCCAATTCGCTGTTTTGAACATTTTTGCATATTTATTTATTTAATTTTCAATTATATATATATATATCAATATATATATATATTTCTCTGCGCAACCCATTTCACTTAATTAAGTATACTTTAATTTGGGAATTTTTCATGAAACTTCGCGAGGCCATATCTTGGTCATACGGACTCCGATTTTCGAAAACTCGGACTCTATTTCGCGTATTTTTCCAAGACGAACGCAATGGCATAGCCCGTTTCCCTTGATTCAGATTTTACAGTTTAATTCTGCCTCCATTTATGTTATAACATGTTATTCAAAAATACGGGTTGTTACATTCTTCCCTCCTTAAAGGATTTCGTCCCCGAAATCTCCAAGTTAGGAAGAACGTATCCTACCATCCATCATCCATCTACTCAAAACATCATCCACGAGCAATCATTGTCCTTAAAAGGTTCTAAATGCTGTATGATCATATGCAAAGGTGTGTGTATATGTACTTATCTAATGCGAAAATCAGGAGGTTACTGATTCAGTAAACCCCCTTAATGCAAAATATGTTAGTGAAATGAGTCCATATGTATGCAAATTCCTAACATAATTTATAATCTCTACATGAGTGCACATAACATTCATCCATATGCAACATCCACGTGATAGCAAAACAAGTTTTCATCCATGAATAAGCATAAACACTCATGCATATGCGGTATGAAAGTGTGTGAGCCGATCTTAGTGCCTAACGTGTATTATGCATCCACGAGTATCCACTTGCAAACACTTGCAACCACTTGCAACCATCAAGCATAACATGTTTCAAACACATGTTTCATCCAAAGGGTTTCTACCTAAGGTTCTCATGACAAGATTAACACGATAAACTAGATAAACATGGATAGCAAAGAGAAAGATATGCTAACAAAGAAAAGAGATTGAGAGTGTACCCTAAAAAAGGAATGGATAAATCCCACGCATCTTCTCCTCGGTTTCCCAAGTTGCGTCTTCTTCGGCTTCACCCCATTGAACCTTCACCAATTTGACCTCTCGATTCCTTAGCTTCTTGGTCTCCGTCCCCAAGATACGAATCGGAGCTCTCCTCAAGGTAGCCTCTTTCTCCACTTCTACATCTTTTAGAACACTTGGCTCAACAACCTCTGCTGATTCATGTAAACACTTCCGGAGATGCGAGACATGAAAAACATCGTGTACTCCAGCAAGCTTCTCGGGCAACTTCACTCTATAAGCCATCTGCCCGATCCTCTCTATAATAGGGAATGGTCCAACAAACCTCGGTGCCAACTTCCCAACAGCTCCAAATCGGACCACATTCCGCAAAGGAGAAACCTTCACGAAAACCATATCCCCAACATCAAACTCCAAATCAGTTCTTCGCTTATCAGCATAGGATTTCTGTCGGTCTTGGGCCACTTTCATCCGTCTCCGAATCAACTCGATCTTTTCGGATGTATCTCTGATCATATCAGGCCCAAGTATAAGCTCATCTGTAGTCTCCCACCAACATGTAGGCGACTTGCATGGCCTCCCATATAAAGCTTCAAATGGTGCCATCCCTATGCTTGCCTGATAACTGTTATTATATGCAAACTCAACAAGAGGAAGATGGTCTTCCCAAGTACCACCAAAATCCAGAATACAAAGCCTCAACAGATCCTCGAGTACCCTATTCACCCTTTCGGTTTGACCGTCCGTCTGTGGGTGATAAGCCGTACTTAGATTCAACCTTGTGCCCATAGCTTCTTGCAAGCTATTCCAGAATTGACTTGTAAAGATTGGGTCACGGTCACTGACTATACTAGAAGGGACAACATGTAGTCTCACAATCTCACGAAGATATACAGACGCTAGCCAAGATGCGGTCCTCTTGCTCTTCACCGGAATGAAATGAGCACTCTTCGTAAGTCTATCCACAATAACCCAAATGCTCGTATTCCCTTTCCTTGACCTTGGTAGCCCATCGATAAAATCCATGGAAATACTCTCCCACTTCCATAGTGGAACGTCTAGAGGATGCAATAGCCCACCGGGCTTCTTCGACTCGGCCTTAACTTGCTGGCAAATGATACATCTAGAGACAAATTCTGCCACATCCTTCTTAATCCCAGGCCAAAAGAAAATGCGCTTCATATCTTTATACATCTTATCTCCGCCCGGATGTATAGTCAACTTAGAGTGATGCGCTTCCTCAAGAACTCTTCTTACTAGATCTTCTACCATTGGAACACATAACCTTCCGTCTCTCCTCAGCCAACCCTTGTCATCAATAGAATATCGAGCGAGATGACTAGACGTCTCTCCTCGAATTAGCTTATCCATAATCTCAACTATCTGAGGGTCTTCCCTCTGCGAAGCCCCAACTTGATCAAGAAGGGTAGGTCTGAGTTCCAGAGACGCTAAAGAACCGGTCATCGACTCAATCGCCAAAGAGAAATCAAAGGTTGCCACATACTCTAAATTCTTCATCTCAACGAATAGAGGACTTAGGGTCAACCTTCTTCTACTCAATGCATCTGCTACCACATTCCCCTTGCCAGGGGTATAAGCTATCTCAAAATCGTAGGACGCCAAGAATTCCATCCATCTTTGTTGCCTCAGATTCAGATCCTTCTGAGAAAAGAGATACTTCAATGACTTGTGATCAGTATAAAGCTCAAATCTTTCTCCCAGAAGATAATGGCGCCAAGCCTTGAGTGCATATACTATTGCTGCCAACTCTAAGTCATGAGTGGGATAATTCTTCTCATGCACTTTGAGTTGTCTACCGCCAAAGCATATCACTCTTCCTTCTTGCATAAGAACAGCTCCTAACCCCGTGCCACATGCATCGGTGTATACGGTAAATAACTTCCCTCCATCGGGCAAAGCTAGAACAGGTGCTGATGTGAGGGCTCTCTTGAGCTTCTGAAAAGCAAGCTCGCATTCTATGCTCCAAGAAAAAACTAAATTCTTCTTCGTCAATTTAGTGAGAGGAGCGGATATCTTTGCGAAGTCCTTGATGAACTTCCGGTAAAAACCCGCAAGACCTAGAAAACTTCTCACTTCGGTTGCATTCCTTGGAGTCTTCCAATCCTGAACTGCCACTACCTAAGCGGGATCCACCGCTAAGCCTTGCTTAGATACTATATGCCCAAGGAATCTAACTTCCCTTCTCCAAAAGTGACACTTGGAGAACTTGGCCTTCAACTGATGCGCTCTAAGCGTATCCATCACCTCCATGAGATGCCTTGCATGCTCTTCCTCATCCTTAGAGAAGATCAGAATATCATCTACGAAGACCACGACAAACTTGTTCAAGAACTCCCTGAACACCCTACTCATCAAGTCCACGAAATATGCGGGTGCATTAGTCAAGCCGAACGGCATGACAAGCCATTCGAAGAATCCATCTGGAGTTCTGAACGCAGTCTTGTCTATACTATCTTCAGCTACCCTGAGCTGATGGAACCCCGTAGCAAGATCAAGCTGAGAGAAAACAGAAGCACTGACAAGCTGGTCAAAGAGATCATCAATCCTCGGTAACGGGTGTCTGTTCTTCTTAGTCAGCTTATTCAACTCTCGATAGTCAACGCAAAGTCGGAGAGAACCATCCGCCTTGGTAGCAAATACCACAGGCGCTCCCCATTCAGATATACTTCATCCAATGAAGTTCTTATCAAGCAACTCTTTCACTTGCTTACTTAGCTCCCGCCTTTCACACGGAGCCATGTGCCGAATGGGCAAAGAAACAGGCTTTGCATTATCCACCAGATAAATGCGGAAATCAATCTCTCGCTTAGGGGGCAACCCCCTAACTTCATCGAAAACATCCGGATACTCTCGAACCACTCTCACAGACTGAAGAGTTTCCATTGACGAGTCGAGTGATTCCAGATAGCACAACATGACGGGACCTCTCGGATCACAAGAAATCTCTAGGATGCTTCCGAGGCGAGTCACGAGCCTCACAACCCTATGATCACAATCAAGAATGGCTCCATATCTGGACAGCCAATCCATGCCCTATATCAATCCGTATCCCCTAAAACCAAGAACATAAGCACTGCACAAGAACTCTACACTCAGTATAGAGATCCTCAAATCCCCACATATCATAGACAAATGGGCGGAACCCCCAATAGGATTTGAGACACAGACGGGATCATCTACCAAGCTAGTACTAAGGTGCAAACTATCAACAAGATCAGATGAGATAAAGCTATGCGATGCACCAGAATCAAACAAGGTACGAACTGGAAAATCAGAAATATATACAAGGCTCTCAACAGAAATACTACCTCGATCGGGAACTGGAGCGACATTGAGAGCATGAACTTGCCCTCCTGAAGGTCCAGCACGCTGAGTCTGACCCTGGCCTTGCCCTTGCTTCCTCGGGCAATCCTTACTGAAATGTCCAGTCTCACCGCAGAAAAAGCATTCACCATTCTTCCTTTTCCTCTTCTTACAATCCTTAATAAGATGCCCAACTGAACCGCAATAATGGCACTTCCCCTTGTTGTTCTTGCCCTTGTTGTTATTGCCCTTGTTATTGTTCCCCTTGTTGCCTTGACTCTTGTTCTTGTTCTGATTGCCTTGACTGCTCTGACCACTTGGATTACCCTGATTTCCTTTTCCCTGGGAATCAGTCTTCTTGGCTTGAGTATCATTCATCTTGGTTTCTTTCTTGACATCTCCCTGAAGTAACGCCATATCAACCAAACTCTCAAACGTGGCCCCATGGGGAATATGTGACATAGCCAATCCCTGCAACGGCTCATTCAATCCTCTAGCAAAACGAAGAGCCTTCTTCTGAGGAGTATTCACCATATCCAAGCCAAAACGAGCTAACTGATTGAACTTGTTCACATATTCTTTGACAGACATATCTCCTTGTTTCAAAGTTATGAACCTCTCCATTTGCAGATTCTCCTCAGCAGAAGATAGAAACTTAAGCATGAACCTTGCCCTGAAATCGGCCCAAGTCTCAATAGGCCTAGTACCATTGGTGACTTCCCACCAATAAGCGGCTTCATCCTTCATAAGCCAAACCGCCAACAAGAGCTTCCTCTGATCGTCTATCCCAAAGATAGCAAATAAATCCTCGGTCTCTTTCAACCAATTTCTGGCCTCTACAAAAGTCTCAGTGCCTTGAAAGTTCTTGCCACCCATTGCTTTGAAATCTTTGCAAGTCTTTGCGAAGTCCACTTGAGGATGCTGAGGGGGAGGAGGAAGAGGAACCTCAGCGACAGGAGGAGGAGGAACATTAACCACCGGAGGAGGAGGAGGAGGAACATTAACTACCGGAGGAGGAGGAGGAACATCTGCGGGGCCGGCTTCGGATGCCCTAGCCTCCAAAAGTCTCCTATACCAAACAGGTACGTGTACTCCCTCCGGAATAGCAAAGTTATCGGCCATACTGAAAACGAAGAAAAAGACAGATTCAGAATGGAGAAAAACGAAGGAATTTTGCTAATGGCTTTTTGGGGAATAGCCTTTAAAATAAACTAGACTTTTCTTTGGAAAATACTTTATACTTGGTTTTGAAAATAGTTTTCCAAAAGTTTTCTAAAAACCTTTTTGTTCCTTCTCGTAAACCATATGCTCTGATACCAAATGTAACACCCCACCTCCACCAGGGTGGCTCTTGCAAGCACTCTGACTTTGGAGGGGCGTTTGAATCAGGTAAACATGCATAATGATATATCAAGGCAGAACAAGAACATATGTATATATGTAAACAGAGTAAATAACATAGATAAAACAGCGGAAGATTTCAAAACATTTCAAAACAAGTCTGGTACAACATAGCTTTCCAAATAAACAAGTCTAGATAAAACAACATCAACTGAAAAACTGAAATAAATAAGTGCTATCCCCAATTAAGTGGTAACCATAGCTAGCTTCATGTCGAAACCGTACATGAGCTGAAATCCCACAAGCAAGCAATCCGAAATCCAAGCTAAGCTCCAGTATTCCCTCCCTGAGAACCTGGGGGGGGGGGAAACGGAAGAAAAGAGGCGAAAGAAAACAGGTCAGTCAAAAAGACTGAGTAAGCCCTACTACAATCAATGTAAACTGATAAAGTTAACTGGCATGAGCAGCAGGGATGAACATAAGGATAACAATATACTAGCATGATGATTAACTAACAAGGTAGATAAAGGTGTCATCGCATAATCAGGATTAAGGTTTTGCACCACAGGTGTACTAGCAAACTAACATGACTTGAATAAACAAGTATTGATCCCTTGGCCCAAGCTTTGGCCCAATAACATGAAATGACCCTAATACAAGGTCCAACCAAACGGTCTAGTCGATCGGCTCCCTAAGCCTAACTCGTCACGTGTTGGTGTCAATACGGCCCAATCATAATTGTAGTCGAACTGTGCCGAGTCCACCCTTCGGGTGTATCAAGCCCTAGGGTGTCAACCCCTGGACACCATGAACATGAGTGCACAGTCCCGATCTACTGGTACCCGTGCATGTTTTCTCCGGCTACGGACTATGTGCACGACCAGAGTCCGCCCGGAACTACACCAGCGTACCCTCTGCCGTCGCTTTTGGTCACTTACCTCCAGTCCAGTAATCGTGCCCCCATCCTAGCCTAGTCCCTAGGGTCATGATGATACTAACTTGGGATTACTGCTGGAGTGGGCCCCCATTGCTAGGATTTTTCTAGTGGGTTAAGTACGGTTTAACCCTCTTGCTAATCCTGGATTAACTTGGTTAAGTGTAACGATGAGTTCACGACTTAACCCCGATTAATCTACCAAGCCCAAATTGGTTAAGTATTAAGTGGACCATGACTTAACCCTAATCACGAGGCATTAATTAATTTAATGCGCCTTAACCTCTCACATTAGACCTTGTTGTGGTTACTAGTTAAGCCGGGCGGGTCCGGGTAGCTTTACACCACAACTTGGTCTAACCTCGGGTTCAAGGTACAACATGACCAACTTCTCACATTGGGTCCTATTGTTTGTAGCAACTAGTTAAGCCGGTCGGTTCCGGGTAGGTTTACGCTACAAACTCAACCCAACCTCGAGTTGGCCACACTTATCTTTTCTAAGTGTCATGTCCATCATGTTTCCAAAACATGTTACAAGTTTTCAAGCAATTGGGTAGACCTAACTTAATAGGTAAATTCCCAATGGGTAGACCTAACTTAATAGGTAAATTCCCAAGCTTATGTTTTATGTCTTTTAAGTTTACCCAACCCCAAACGCAATCCCATCGCTTACATACCGCAATAGCGCATAAAGGATAGAAAGAGGGAACTTGGCATAATCATGACATAAAGGTATTGAAGCCACAAGCTTAACATGGTGGCATATGAAATGTTCATATGTTCATACACTTGCATATTACATTTTTAGGCCTCAAAAGCATGCATAAAACCAAACTTAGCATATTGGTGATACATGGTGCTAAATGACATGTAGAGATGGCCATAAGTTCGCATTTAGTCTCACATGCAAGTTATCATAAGAGATATGATAACTTACATGTTGCTAAAATGCAACCTTTGGCATAAAGCTTAAAGCTTTATGTTCATAAACCCAAAATAAGCTTGCATAACATGATAGCATGAACAAAATGTTCAACCCAAACTTGCATAACATAACTTGGCATACTTGCATATAAACTTGCATATCACAACATGATAAACTTGCATATAAACTTGCATATCACAACATGATAAACTTGCATATAAACTTGCATATCACAACATGATAAACTTGCATATAAACTTGCATATCACAACATGATAAACTTGCATATCATACATTTAACTTTAGAGTTTAAGTATGAAAGTAGAATAGGGCTTACAATGCTTAAGAAGTCACAAAAATATGACAAAGCCCTTATGAAATCAATTAAACCCAAAATGCAAGCAAAACCCTTGAGCCAAAATGATCAAGACTCTTTCTTTATGATGCAAATATATAAACTTGACTTGAATGCAAGCTAATGATGCTCATACAAGTTTGAAAACACTTGTATGCATGGAAAATCACTTAGGAATTTATTTAGGAATTTTATGAAGAGAGTGGAGGCCATGAGAGGATTGATTTTGCCATAGTTTAGTTGTATGAATGAATAATGATGATTTAGGGTAGGTTAGGGTCTTATTTATAGATTAGGCAAGTGTTTTAGGCCATAGGATTAACCCTAGATTCAATCCAAGCCATCAAAGCATGTCTTGGGGAAGAAGTCAAGTGTAGGAACCATCTAGGGCCTTTAGATTAAAGATGGACCATGAGAACCATTCAAATGCAAAATCTGCATTTGAGCGAATCGGCCCACGGGTTGACAGCCAAACACCCTGGATTAACCCCTAGTCGACCCAGCGGGCTTGGGTCGACCTCAAAAATCGGCCGGTTCGGTTATTCCCCTCTCCCAATTCGCTGTTTTGAACATTTTTGCATATTTATTTATTTAATTTTCAATTATATATATATATATATCAATATATATATATTTCTCTGCGCAACCCATTTCACTTAATTAAGTATACTTTAATTTGGGAATTTTTCATGAAACTTCGCGAGGCCATATCTTGGTCATACGGACTCCGATTTTCGAAAACTCGGACTCTATTTCGCGTATTTTTCCGAGACGAACGCAATGGCACAGCCCGTTTCCCTTGATTCAGATTTTACAGTTTAATTCTGCCTCCATTTATGTTATAACATGTTATTCAAAAATACGGGTTGTTACACAATCAACACACAGAATCAACCATCATTTATCAGTTCTAAAAATACATTATAAAAATATGAACTGGTAGAGTTGGTGAGTTTTACTCTCTTTGGCAGTTCATCGTTAAATTACGATAAACTGTTGTTTGATTCAGATCAAACAATTTATTTCGCCATAAATTGTAAAGAGCTCCAATTCACTCTCAGTCAATTCCATTGTGAAGCCCTCGTCCATACGATCCTAACGGATCTTGTTTCGCTGAATTCTGATAATGTATGGGGAAGTTATTGATTTTACAAGTTTATAAATTGTTTTACATTAAAACAAAACTAATTTAATTCATAAATGGGCCTTACTCTCCTCACCCGGCCCAACAGAATTAAATCCGCTCCAAAACACACCCTTCTTCCTCATTTCCAACTCACGCTGCTGCTCCAAATCTAATGGCCATTGCGTTTGCTTCCTCCATCAAAACTCCTCCATCTCTTCTTTTAAATTAAATTAAAAATCACCAAAATTTTCCATTTCCAATTCTCTTCCACCCTATACCACCTTTGATCAACTCACACCTTCCTTCCTGTTTGCATCGACAACCTTTAATGGCGCTGTACAGGGTATCGCGCGTCATTTATACCCCCCCAAACACCACAATAAAACAAAATCGAGGCTAAACTCTTCCTCGATCCCAAAAATGACCTCAAAACTACACATTGATGCTCCTAGATCCCGCAATAGACAACCCTAGAACTACTGTTGAAAAACCGAATCACGCAAATGGACTTTGAGTACTTTGATACATGTATAGCAACGTAGGCAATCTTCTGGGGAACTTAAAGATATAAGTTTTCAAATTTACAGATTTATATTTGATTTCTTATGATTTTCCAAAAATCATGATTTTGTTTGAGAAGAGAAACCTGGCGGCTACGAGGAAATTTGACCAAAGGAAATTGATTTTAGGTTTAGAAGGATGTAAAGGTATTTATAGGATTGTTTAAATATTTTTATATTCGTTATTTAATTCATTTTTAAGCTAATGCTATAGGTATTTATTGTTAAAAATTCCTATAATCATACATGATATCCAAAGATCACGAAAATGGACATACACCTTCAGTTCGACATTACGGACCCAATGAAACTGGTTTCGTCGAATTCCGACTCTGTTTGCTTACACAGTGTATTTTTAATCGTCAAAATATCGACTGTTTTTCACATTACCAATCCGTACGGCCACATACTGACCCCAAAAATAATGAAAATTGAAATCTAGCAATAATTTAATATTGCGGATCCAACAAAATTAGTTTCATCGAAAACGGAGGTCGTTTGCAAAACTGGCTATTTTTAAAGCTCTAAATAAACCTATTTAAATATTAGTATATTTAAAAACAATTAAATTTAATATTTATAAATAAATATTATCGTATATATTCACAATAGAATACCATACAGCTCCAGAATAAATATATATGGATTTACAACTCGATGTTCCATCATCAGAGTTATATCGATATTCGATTTATATTTAAATCCTTTTATAAATCGTTATAAATTATTAAGGAATTCCATAGCGACTTTTCAAACATTTGATTTGGGCATAAATCAAAATTTATACAATGAAATCCCGATTTTTCTCTTCCACTAGAAAAATATACTTCACCAGCTCCGAACATTTCTTGTTTCACAGAAATCCGATTTAAAACGGATTATGTATATTCATTTGAAGTTCGAATTGCCAAATAGCGAACTGCCGTGCCATTTCGAGCTCGATTATAATTGTAATATAATTTTTATGTTCAGCCATCGTTAATTAAATATATTCGTTATCGTAATTCAATTTTAAACTGAATTATATATTTTGAATTGCCCAATTCCCACCATATTGCCATTTCAGCTAATTCTGGTTATTTCAGAATTAAAAATATTATTTAATTATTATTTTAATTAAATATTCAAAGTTATTTAATTTAAACGGCCATTTCAATCTCTAAATCTCTATTTAAATAATTAAATAAATTAATTATAATACCATCAAAATACGGGACGTTGCATTCTTCCTCCCTTAAAATAATTTCATCCTCGAAATTGCTAAGGTAGAAAACAAACCCTATTGACTGGTTGGAACTTATTTGTTCACTTCTTAACATCAGTTTCAACTGAACCAATTTAATTTCAATTAAATTATTAATTTATTCTACTAACGAAAATTTCCAAAAATATTGAAATTTTCTAACACCTTAACTTTTCGAAAAATTTCGCCAGCACCTCCTTTGTATTGGTCAATAGTTCAAACTCCAACTCGCCTCTCTAGGCCTTCTCCAACCCAAAAGAAAATCAAATAGACAAGCAGCTTGCCAATTTGGCTCATAAATCTCATATCCAATAGAAATATAAACTTGTACCTTTTTGTCGGGCATATCATTCCATCTTTCATATCTGCTACTAATTCCACATATACAAATGTTATCCCAATCAAAATAAAATCACTTTTATCTCCAACAGAACCATTCGCTTATCCAAGCTAAATTCAATTTCAGATTCAAGTTTCATTTTTGATTCCAAACTCATAATCCAATTTTTCTCGATGCCATTCTAATCCAATCCAATTCAATTACCACTGAACTGGCTTTATTTCAATTTCAAATTTTCTTTCACAAATTTCTATTTAATTTGTTTTTATTTCAAACAATCTTTACCTGGGAGTTTCACATAGCTTAGCCTTTCCAAAAATCAAATATCCTTTGCTGGAATTTCAATACAACTTGTTTTTCTCAAAATAATTCAAAAACAAAATATTTGGTAGTAATCTATCACTTAGAACTCGAAAATGAACACCGATGATGTCATGATCATCATCGAAATCTATTTCCAATGACCGAAGTGAGTTCAATACTATATCACTTTCAAAACCATATCTAAACACTTCCATTTTGAAATTCATTTCAAAATATCCTTTTCAATGCTTGTAACAAATTTAAAATCTCCCAGGATTTTAAAATTCACATATATTTAACCCAGATTCACATATCACCTTCCAGGGTTTTAAATCAAATTCTGATTTAAATTCAGATTTAATTCATCTGGTTTTATATATTACACTTATATGAATTCTGATTGGCTATTTACATAACCATTTCACATTTTGTAATCTTATTCGATTGTAATCACAACCAACACATCCAACATACTATAATACTTCAAATATCTATACTTTTTTTATATCAAAATATAATTTGGGTAAAATTATTTCATTTACCCTCTTTTCAAAACATATTCTGTCGGTTCATCGTATTCGAGTGTTCAGAAACTCCTACCAATACGGTGGATCAAACTGATCGACCAGAACTCATAAACAACTCAACCAATAAATATCCACAATATAAAATCATTTTATATTGAATGACAAATATGTTCACTCGTATATATACACTCAACTCAATCTAGGGTATTACTAACCCTATCTCTACTGAGTCATGCCACAGAGGCAAGGTAATTACTTAACCTTCAGCTCTGATACAACTGTAACGACCCGGGTTTTCGCGATCATGGATATCAGCATACAACACCATGTCGACTATTCAAGCATCGGAAACACCGGATAGTCCATGAAAGAAATTAGAGGGTGAGAATAGATAAGACAGAAACTTAGAATAGAAGAAGAAGAAGAACACATAATATCAGAGTAAACACGAATCTCACAACAGAACGAACAATATATAATAGATACATAACTTTAAATAAAATCAGTATATGTATACAGTAACATTATCAGAGTATAACACTTACAACACAGCGGAAATAACTATAGCTATATAATCCTGAAGCCTCCTGCTCCAGCTCTCCTGGTATATCTGTAAAATCCTGACTAATTGACTGCCCGTACAAAATTGGGCACCCAAGAGTTTAGGGAAAACAAAAAAACAAACTCTGGGACAGTCATGGGACTGGTATGAGTAAAACAGTTTAAAACAATTTGAGCCATTAAACGATATCTCATAAGACCACGCCGTATAGAGGAACGGGTTTTTCCCTTATGAGAATCCAAAACATTTCATTTAACTTTCAAAATCCTTTTGAAAGAAATGATAAACTTTATATCCAAACTCTTTTGATATTATAATAATGTCTATCAACCACAACTAAATAATCATCTTGCATTTGATCTCACGTTCTACATATATAGTATACAATAAAAACCGCGATCACTTATTGGATAATGGACTACCAACTATGACAAGGTATGGAACCACCTTCCGATAGTGTACCTCTAGAGGGGAATACACTGGGTTCAAAAAGAACATCTTGCAACCCGGCCACACATGACCGACCACTCATTTCGCTTGAGTGTATCGAATGTATATCACCAACGGTTGGGATCAACAACTGTTTCCCAAATGGTACAGCATCGAATGGATTAAAGAAGTAAATGAAACCCTAGATCAGGTGACAACACACCCTAATTGGAAGCAACCCACTTAGCCATGCTTCCTACCCGATTTTTGTCATTTCCCGGTTGTGAGGCTAGAGGCCACGCTTATCTCTGACAGATCACACAATTATTCACTTTGAATGTCACATCGTCATACCCCCCAAATCACAAATTGATTTCCCCAAAAATATCACGGGTATACAGCTAAGAGAAATGAATTCCTCCGCCATCAAACGTAAATACGTTTGAAGAGATCAACTTACGCGATCCATTAAATATACTCTGTCAGGCATTCTTCCATACAGGTCGTCCTAGGACTGGACAAACCGAAGGTACTATTATGTAAACAGGACAGCCCTTGCATAACTCCGTCTTCAATTATCTTTATCATATTTGATCGCAACGCTAACGACCATATAAAGTGGATTTCAGATAATGAATCTAATCCCAGTCTCTTCGTATTGACGATGGAAAAATGGTAAAAAACTTCGATAGTCGGTGAGTTAACTATCAAAGAAAAACATGTGTGCAAACAACGGTCGTATTTCCAAATGGAAATCTTACCGAGCAAATTATCAATCAACACTGATCCACTTTAATTTAATTTGTCATTCAATTATCCATTTCCCTATTCCTGTTTCCATATATTCAATATTTCTTATTTTCTAAATTTAGAAAATATACGTTATTAACAATGGAAAACATTTCCATTTCTTATTTTCTATATTAGAAAACATTTCTGATTTTTATTTGGAAAACATTTCCAAAACTCCTATATTTGGATTTAAATAGATGTTTAAATAAAACATCGTTATGCCAACTCAAAACATTACACTGATTAAGTAATTTCACTTAACAAACCTTCACTATCGAACCTTAACCGTTCCTTAGTTAAAAACGAAGCCAATAAAGTTGGGGTATAACTACCTCTCAGACCTTAACTGAACAACATTTCTAACCTCAAAATAGACAAAGTTCACCTTTAAATCTTTAGCAAACTTCCTTACGTAACTATCGGATTCTATTTACGAATCCACTTCCTTATTGAAAACATTTTGTTTATAACAATAGTGTTATAATCCCTACTTCTGAAATATCTAACTTCAAAATATAACTTTTATTCCTTAATTCAACTAAATAGACAATTTATAACTGAATAAATAAATCTTGATTTAAAAACCAAAAAGTAAATAGTACTTTCTCAAAATCGATATAATCGAATTTCAACGTATAACTCTCTTTCGAATAATCTCTATTTGATAACTCCTTTTCGAATAAACTATATATTCGATTAACTCCTTTTCAAATAAACTATATTCGATTAACTCCTTTTCGAATAAACTATATTCGATTAACTCCTTTCGAATAAACTATATTCGATTAACTCCTTTTCGAATAAACTATATTCGATTAACTCCTTTCGAACAAACTATATTCGATTAAATCCTTTCGAATAAACTATATTCGATAACTCCTTTTAATTAACTCGATTAACTCTAACCGATTAATTCTTACTCGATTAACTCTAATCGATTTACTCCAATTGATTAACTCTAATCGATTAACTCTAACTGATTAACTCTAATCGATTTACTCAAATTGATTAACTCTAATCGATTTACTCTAACTGATTTAATCTAACTGATTAACACTAATCGATTTACTCAAATTGATTAACTCTAATCGATTTACTCAAATTAATTAACTCTAATCGATTTACTCTAACCGATTTACTCTTACCGATTAACTCTAATCGATTTACTCAAATTGATTAACTCTAATAGATTTACTCTAACTGATTTACTCTAATCGATTTACTCTTACTGATTTACTCTAACTGATTAACTCTAATCAATTTACTCAAATTGATTAACTCTAATTGATTTACTCTAACTGATTTACTCTAACTGATTAACTTTAATTGATTTACTCAAATTGATTAACTCTAATCGATTTACTCCAATCGATTTACTCAAATTGATTAACTCTAATCGATTTACTCTAATCGATTTACTCTAATCAATTTACTCTAATCGATTTACTCTAATTGATTAACTCTAATTGATTAACTCTAATCGATTTACTCTAACTAATTAACTCTAATTGATTTACTCAAATTGATTAACTCTAATCGATTTACTCTATCTGAGTTACTCTAACTGATTAACTCTAATTGATTTACTCAAATTGATTAACTCTAATCGATTTGCTCAAATTGATTAACTCTAATCAATTTACTCTAATCGATTAACTCTAATCGATTTACTTTTATCGATTTACACTAATTGATTAACCCTAATCGATTTACTCTAATCGATTAACTCTTATTCGAATAAATTATATTTGATAACTCTATTCGACTAACTCTATT
The DNA here is from genome assembly GCA_030737875.1 of Allium sativum. Taxonomy (NCBI): domain Eukaryota; kingdom Viridiplantae; phylum Streptophyta; class Magnoliopsida; order Asparagales; family Amaryllidaceae; genus Allium; species Allium sativum. The sequence goes on along the minus strand of CM060916.1, from coordinate 941,459,358 downwards.
CGATTACAAATATTTCCTTTTCTATTTGTTTTACAAATATTTCCTTTTCTATTTGTTTATATTTATTTCATATAAATATTTCCTTTTATAACTTTATTTATTTTCTAAATAAATATTTCCTTTATATAACTTTATTTATTTTCTAAATAAATATTTCCTTTATATAGCTTTATTTATTTTCTAAATAAATATTTCCTTTATATAACTTTATTTATTTTCTAAATAAATATTTCCTTTTATCTTTCTTATTTGTTCAACAAATATTTCCTTCTCAATTCTATTTATTTAACAATTAAATATTCCCTTTTCAATTCTATTTATTTAACGAATAAATATTCCATTTTCAATTCTATTTGTAAATGTTTTACAAATATTCCCTTTTCAATTCTATTTGTAAATGTTTTACAAATATTCCCTTTTCAATTCTATTTGTAAATGTTTTACAAATAATTATTTCTTTTATAATCTATTTTAAAAATGTTTCTTTTTATAAAATCTTTTGATTTTATAAATATTTCTTTTACAATATAACATTGAAAATTTCCTTTTTAACATTCCAGTATTCCTTATTGTATTTAACGTACCATATAAAAATGATCGATATCATTAAAACATACAAAATCAACAACAGATTTCATATCACATCATATAACACAATATATGAAAAATAGTAAAATAAATGTTGAGGAATCCAGTTGGATTCCTCCGACCTGTTTCCCTGCATCCACAGATGTTAAACAATATAATTAACATCGATTTCACTTCAATATGAAATATTCTGATAAACAGAATCAATATTTGATTAATGATATATATACATATATATCGTTATCTATAATTTCAACCAATCACTAAGCAGTTTAACCAAATAATCAACACACAGAATCAACCATCATTTATTAGTTCTAAAATAAGTTATAAAAATAAGAACTGGTAGAGTTGGTGAGTTTTACTCACTTTGGCAGTTCATCGTTAAATAACGATAAACTGTTGTTTGATTCAGATCAAAATTTTATTTTGCCATAAATTGTAACGAGCTCCAATTCACTCCTAGTCAATTCCATTGTGAAGCCCTCATCCATACGATCCTAACGGATCTTGTTTCGCTGAATTCGGATAATGTATGGGGAAGTTATTGATTTTACAAGTTTATAAATTGTTTTACATTAAAACAAAACTAATTTAATTCATAAATGAGCCTTACTCTCCTCATCCGGCCCAACAGAATTAAATCTGCTCCAAAACACACCCTTCTTCCCCGTTTCCAACTCGCGTTGCTGCTCCAAATCGAATGGCCATTGCGTTTGCTTCCTCCATCAAAACTCCTCCATCTCTTCTTTTAAATTAAATTATAAATCACCAAAATTTCCCATTTCCAATTTTCTTCCACCCTATACCTCGCGTGTCATTTATATCCCCCAAACACCACAATAAAAACATAATCGAAGCTAAACTCTTCCCCGATCCCAAAAATGACCTCAAAACTACACATTGATGCTCCTAGAACCGCAATAGACAACCCTAGAACTACTGTTGAAAAATCGAACCACGCAAATGGACTTCGAACACTTTGAAACATGTATAGCAGTGTAGGCAATCTTCTGGGAAACTCAAAGATATAAGTTTTCGAATTCACAGATTTATACTTGATTTCTTATGATTTTCCAAAAATCATGATTTTTTTTGAGAAGAGAAACCTGGCGGCTACGAGGAAATTTGACCAGAGGAAAAATGATTTTAGGTTTAGAATGATGTAAAGGTACTTATAGGATTGTTTAAATATTTTTATATTCGTTATTCAATTCACTTTTAAGCAAACGCTATAGGTATTTATTGTTAAAAATTCCTATAATCATACGTGATATCCAAAAATCAAGAAAATGGACATGCACCTTCAATTCGACATTACGGACCCAACGAAACTGATTTCGTCGAATTCCGACTCCGTTTGCTCACACAACGTATTTTTAACCGTCAAAATATTGACTGTTTTTCACATTAACAATCCGTATGGCCACATACTGACCCCAAAAATAACGAAAATTGAAATCTAGCAATAATTTAATATTGTGGATCCAACAAAATTAATTTCATCGAAAACGAAGGTTGTTTGCAAAACTGGCTATTTTTAAAGCTCTAAATAAACCCTTTTAAATATTAATATATTTAAAAATAGTTAAATTTAGTATTTATAAATAAATATTATCATATATATTCACAATAGAATACCATACAGCTCCAAAATAAATATATATGGATTTACAACTCGATATTCCATCATCAGAGTTATATCGATATTCGATTTATATTTAAATCCTTTTATAAATCATTATAAATTATAAAGGAATTCCATAGCGACTTTTCGAAAATTTGATTTGGGCATAAATCAAAATCTACACAATGAAATTCCGATTTTTCTCTTCCACTAGAAAAATATACTTCACCAGCTCCGAACGTTTCTTATTTCACAGAAATCCGATTTAAAACGGATTCTGTATATTCATTTGAAGTTCAAATCGCCAAATAGCGAACTACCACGCCATTTCGAGCTCGATTATAATTATAATATAATTTATACGTTCAACCATCGTTAATTATATATATTCGTTATCGTAATTCAATTTTAAACTGAATTATATATTTTGAATTTCCCAATTCACACCATATTGCCATTTCAGCTAATTTTGATTATTTTAGAATTAAATATATTATTTAATTATTATTTTAATTAAATATTCAAAGTTATTTAATTTAAACGACCATTTCAATCTTTGAATCTCTATTTAAATAATTAAATAAATTAATTATAATACCGTAAAAATACGGGATGTTACAAGATTAGTGGGAAAATCCGTTCGAGTTAAAAACATCGTTTATATACCTACTCGAATTGAATTTTTGAATTTATTATTCAAAAACAAATCTGAATTAAAATAAGTCATTTTTAATACAAATTCTCATCCAAATTTATTTCAATCATTTCAATAATTGTTTGAAAGTACATCAACTCTATTTCCAAATCAGTTTGGATTTAAAAATCTAATTTCTATTTTCTCGTCAATCTAATTTATATGAATATAAAATTAATTTAAAATTTCAAATAAAATGATTTTTTTTCAATTTTCAAATCTCATATTCATGGTGTAAATTTTTGTGCCAACTATATATACACATCCATATCAATTACCATCCATCAACTAATAATTATAATCTAAGTGTTTCTATCGACAAAGCTTATATTCATAGTTAAATAATAATAACAGCAATAAATGTAAATATCATCCATCAACCACATAGCAAACAATGCAATCAATACATATTCAAATATGATTATAATAACTTAACAAAAAAGCTGAGGGAGTTCTCACTTTGATTGGTTTTGAAATCGTTATGACTAATCCGTATGGCAACATGAAGGCATGATCCGATCCGACCCGACTTGAAGACATCTCCGAGCCTCAACATGAAGGCATGATCCGATCTGACCTGAAATACCTGTTTTTATGAAAAAATACATTTTTGTGATCATTTCGAAAAAGGCTCCATCATCCAAAATTGAAAAAATCGTGCGGTGCCCCGGACTGTGGAGCCCCGGACCCCTACCAGTGCTGCGACCGGACCCATTGACGGCTCGCCTTCGGCTTAGAGCACGGCTCGCCTTCGGCTTGGCGTATATTTTGGCTAACAGTGGTCATCAAATCTTGCCAATGAAGATTAGATGGATAGTCTGAGAATATCACAACAAGATGGCAACGACTAGGGTTCTTCCCAAAGCCATGACACCTACTTACATCAGTAAGACATTGTGAGGAGCTATCGATCAGATTCAGCTTGCTATCAACAACAATATACGAGACAGTGATTGTCTCATACCAGCTTCCTCTTCCATAGCTCTGATGGCATATAGATTTCACATATGCAACTGATGTTGTTCCCGAGTAGTGACCACCTTATTTATGTGACTTAAACCAGTCCAGTCGACGAAGCATCGAATGACGGTTATATGGAACAGTCTGAGCACTACTCCGAAGATGATTCATATGATCTTAATGACCATGATTGTCAATAATGGGATACCAAGAAGCAGCTAAGGATCTCAACATCCCAAATCTACACTTCAATTATATAATGTGATGAATGAATATGTCCTGCTGTTCACCTTCCGAAGAACTTGGCTAACCTTTGCAATGGTTGTTTGTTGTCAACTACATCGAGGAAGGCTGATTTCCATCGAATAAGGGTTAGGTCAACATTCTTTGGGCCTAGAGTTAGGTACTAGTTGAACTACCACGCACCATGATTGGACCTACGGATCCTTTCCCGAATTATAGCAACATGACTGCTCACCAGCTACCATACGACTTTGGTCAAGAGATGAGAGCTCGAGATTAAAGCAAATATGACTCAACCATTAGCTCTCTATTTCTTATTTCCATTGTGACATAACGCATGAATATTACTTGAAGTCTCGCAAGCTATGTTGTCGTATTCAAGCTTATCTAATCAAGGTCTAGACCGATCTGCCCCAAGGGAATTCAGAGCTTACATTTCACATTAGTGTCTACTTCTTAGTCCCAAACGAAGCCGAAGAAGGAATGGTTCGTGATGACCAAGTCCATGGAACAGCCTGCTATTTGGCTGGATGGAATATGCTATGCAATAGAGATGGCATCGAACCCAGAAACGCTTCCCCTCCCGAGGCGATGTAGTGTGAAAGATGCATGGGATTAGCAAGAAAGGGAGACATCGCAGAAAAAGTTGCTTGATAATCTGACATAAGACATAGATCCTAGAGAGGATGAAGATTCGAGATGCAGGAGGGTAACGTCTAACGAAGCAACTGCTTAAAGATTGAAAAGCTCATTTACAACTTGTTGATCGCTTCGAGCAAACTCCGCCACTATTTCCAAGTTCATCTGATTGTGATACACACTGATTATCCACTACAATAGGTCCTGCATCAACCCTCGACATTCGAATGATTGCTTGAATGGAACATCGGGCTGAACCAGTTTGATCTCAATTCCCTCCTGAAGAAATCCGTATGGGGGAAAGCATTAGTCGACTTCATCGCTAATTTTACTGTTCTCGAAGAGGATATGTTAAATGAAGAAGATGGTCCCTCAAAATGAAAGATGAAAACCAAGCACCCAGAAGATGTATACAGACGGGGCAACGAATAATCGACAGTCCGGCATTGGAGTTGTATTGATTCGAAGGAAATTCCAAATGAAGGGACGATGACTCGCAAATTACTTAGAATGGGTAGAAGAACTGCTGGATGGATGGGAACATTACAACATATCTTATATTCCGAAAACAGAAAATTAGAAAGCGGATAATTTGACCAACCTAGCAAGTTCCGATAATCCGAAAGAGATGGCGATGATCCCAATCGAGATACTTGGAAGTTGATCCAGTATTGGAGACCAAATTCGGAAGAGAGTCATGGAAAAATCCCTTTAGAAACTTCCTCCAGCATGAAGTGTTTCCCGCAAGGAGAAGCGAAGGGCGTACCATCGTTCGTTATGCCTCGAGATATGACATGCAAGACGACATTGCTTATTTCCTTTGAAAGGTTGTCCCGAGATAGATATCAATGAGTCTCGTTGCTCAATTCACTACCCTGAATGATTAGACAAAATCACTAATCAGCCTCCCGCTAAATGGGAGATGAACGCGAATGAAACTTCTGATGAACGATGTTTTGGAGTTAGAAAGTGAAGATTCACATTTTCACTCCCTTCACCGATTATTAGTCAAATAACTCGTGCCCTAGATGCTGGGACCAACTGGAAATTCGAACATCGATTACTCGTGATTACATCATCTAATTCAAAGCTGATACATCATAGGCTTGCATGATCAACGACCTCAGCCTTGCTTGAAAATTGGCGATTTAAAAGTTTAGAGCACTTAGGCCTGGATACTGATTGATTATCTGTGCATTAGATCTTGTTCCTGACATGGGATTGAAGGCATATTTGCGGATGGATGAGATATGACTATCCCCTTAGTAACCATATCTTATTTCCAAGCATAGAAAGCACAAAAGTTTCTATAAGCATGGATCCATTATTCTTCTGCCAATTACTGTCCAAGCACCAATGTAATGATACGCTACCGTTAGAGATACATATATGACTCCCTGACACACAATCCTTGCCCTTAGCATGGGGCAAGAAGGCGATTCAAAGGAGATGCGACCTCGTTATTCGCTTACAGTATTTACCTAATTGCCTTTGTCACTCCAAGACCCAAATCAAGGTCTGTTCGTTCATGGGACCGCCATCCCACGACGGTTTGAAAAGACGTTCATCACCCGCTAAAGATTTTGGCAGCCATCCCCTGGCAGAGATTAGGCGAAGCAAAATGGACCAGCAAAGAGCATGCAATGTCATTTTCGCACAGAATGATATTTATTGCTTTAGCAGGATTACTCTTTAACCATGACCCTTATGTTTCCAAGCTTTACGGGTTATTGATGTAATTAGCTCAGGTGAATTAATATGTGGATAATGTAAGTATCCAGGATTTGCTACCGATCAGAATTGTAACATCCACATACAGAGTTACGGGACAAAACCATAATGAGCTCAACTGAATTACTCGTCCACAAAGCCACGTCCTCCGTCTAAAGAAAGTTTTATGTCTCAAGGTGGATCCAAGATGATCATCCACTCCTTGGTTTATGCGTGGCAGACCACAAGACAATTGTGCATTAATCTTTTGGACCACAAAATCGGAATCCGATTCTAAATGGACGTAGTTCAACCGTCTACGTGGCTCAATCCTATGTTTGACGCCACCAAAATAAAGGAGGCAGCATTACCCCCTGATATGCTTACTTTTCAATCATATAATTTACTTTTACATGCTTCTTGAGTTATTGGCATGACTAACTCATGCGATATGAATGATGCAGGTACCTGAAGTTCAGTACCAATCACTCCTCCCATAGATTGATTGGAGGAACGCAAAGCCTTAGCAAACATGATCCGACTGTTTTCCTGACTAACTCTAGTCCTCGGAGCTTGGATATAAGTATGAATCTAGGATGAGTGTGATGGGCATGCCAAGATTAAAGACGACGTCCACCACTCTAACTCTCATGATTCAAGAGAAAGAGTATAAAGGACGGGAAGATGACGTCCACCACTCTAACTTTCATGATCCGAGAGAGAGAGAGTATAAAGGACGGGAAGATGACGTCCACAGGACGTGATGGTGCACCACGATTAAAGACCGTCTTGACTACACTCTAACCTAGGCATACGACAGGAGAGTATAAAGGTGCTGAGACTAAGTGCCGAAGGAAATGGGTTTCTACCCCACTGAAGGATTGGGAGAACGAATGAAAGTTGAGCCCACACTCCCTACAGAAGGATTGGGGCTAATATAACGTCGATCCTAATCAATCCTGAACAAGCCCTGTCCAGGTACTTTATTCAAAATTGATTGAGGGCATACACATACACATCACACACCCGTGTTGTTTACTACTTAGTTTAGTTATAATTTTTTATTACAGAAATTATTGCTTACATGGATGCTGGATTGATACCCTTGTTTGATTTGTGATGTTATTTATTGTTTATTACTTAGATCAGTAGTATATCGACTACAGGTATATTTGATTGAAATATATGGCAAACTTATAAACGTATGACATTGCAGGACTACTGCTTCATTTACAAAATGTAGGTGTGTGTAAGATAATAAGACAAAGATGTGAGAGTCATACCCTCAACACCAATAAAGGGCCGCATTCGAAGGGTTGACGCCGTTGCCTGAATCTAAACTTTCTGTGCGACTTAAGGCGATGACCAAAAGGAGGCCTTGGGTGATATCTCAAGTGCAACAACAAGTACCACCTTACAAGTACATTGAATGAAATTAATGACTCGAGCACTTGAATAACTCAATCACTTAAGCTTTGAAAGCAATGTCTTTTCCATGCATCCATGTCCAAATTTGAAAGGGATGTGATACGATTACCTGTCTTTAGCCGTTACCCTTGGACTGGGGGCATAACTATTGAAAGTATTACAAATGGAATAATTTATTTGTTTGTGTTCTACTTATGCTTTGATCCTGACAGGCCGCTCGAGAACCTCAAAACGGATGCAGAGTGAACATCCATTGCTAGTCCCAACCGACTTCCCGATTGGAAAACCCCGGACAAGGGGCATGCTACTGCTTCGACTTCTAGCTTGCAAGGAAGCAGATTGTTTGATACTTCGACCTAAGGGTTAAGAATAAGAAAGATATAAACTTCTACTATGCTAAGGATATTGGCGCAGAAGGTGATAGGAATGAAGGAAGTCAGCAGGTTTCCTCTTGCAGTGGTCCCTCAGCATATCATACCAGATATGAAATGGATGGTGACCTTACTGAATTGAGAACCCAGATGGATCGACAAGATGAACTTCTCCGTAAACGACAGAAAATGATGGATAACTTCTTTACTAGGATAGATGGAAGGCTGAGTATACGACTTGCTCGTTGGAGCGAGCTCTGTATGAATTCAAGCGACAACGAACTGGGCTCAAACACTCCTTATTCCGTGGTTCAGATCGCATGAGACCCTAGGACAAGTTGGCAATGTCATCTCGAATGAAACAAGGTGCAATTAACATCCTACCAGACATTTGCAACATGCAACCTCTAATGGTAACATTTTGAACGAAAACGGCAGCAATTCAAGAGCCACTGGAAACTTGAACGGAGTTTGACCAACTTTGCTCCAATTCAGATGAATGCTTCACATCCAACTCAACATCAACATGAAGTTCCCCATTCCTTAATACAAGGGGGTAAAGGGAAGCATACGATATGACTATAATTTGACTTTATCGCCATCCGACTCCGATCTCAAAGCTCGGATGGGTGACCAAAGACTAATATGAGATAGACACATACAAATCATTTTGTATCAAACTTTAACTCAAGACTTGATGAGGAATTATGATTTCAGAGAAGAAATGGATTTGATGCTCACCGCATAGCAAAATCCCCGTAGATGGGGGGCATAGGATACAAGTTTCGAGTAACGTAATTCGACTACCCGCCAACTTTATGCACATTTGCTATCATTAGAGTCCCGCAAAATCCCAGACTATAACCAAAAGAATGAATCGTCAATACTGACCCGCATACATGCAAGCAGCAAATCACCATCCGGAATTAAAGGACAAAAGCCTGATTGATGGCTATTGCATATGCGGAACCAAGAAGCCAGAGGTCGGCTTCCACCCACTTCAGGACTTCATGCTAGGGGCACCAGCACTAAGTTGGACAATTGGCGACAACTTCTCAAAGGCAATGGCCAAATTGCCAATGTTAATTGATGCTTCACCAGAGGCGGCACACCTCAGGAGCGACATAGGAAACATAAATCAAAACTCTTTCACTCGAGACATTAGAGATTTCAGCAATTCCCTGCACTTCAAGCTACCATTTCTGGATCTTGACTTACATTGTTGTTATACAATTTTAGGCAGCATGCATCTGAATTGATCAACCGCTGGAACACATCGGTCACCCACTTCATTGAGCAATTAAAGGTCCATGTATGTCAATCCAAGAGTATCATATTACTCACTTCAATCAAACAAAGGTCCGGCGAGACCATATATCCGTTCCTCAAAAGATTCAACGCTGCAACAACATTTGTAGATCGACCTGGACCATTTATGGTGTTGATAGCAGCAATATCTTGTATTATGAATAACTCAGACTTCAAAGTCTCTCCGCAACGAGACCCACCAAAAGGCCTTAGCGGATTCATCCCTGGAACAAACCTTACTATCTTTATACCATGAGATTTTCCTAGAAACGTTGGTGAATTCTATCCTGAAACAGACAGTTTACTACAACAAGAGGGTACGCACGTTGAGATAGGTGATCTCAATGTTTCCATGACAAAGAATGGAGTATCATCTAACCCCTGAAACGATAAAGACAAAAGAGAAGCCCCGGAAAAGACTGACAAGAATGTACAAACCGGAAAGGACCAATTTCATTGATCGAGCCCGTGATCTTGATTGCCAAGCTCAAGGAAACCAAGCATGAAAGATAGACTCAACAATAGTATTATGGCTATTTTGGATTATGCCAAAGCATGAAAGAAGGAGCTCGAATAGCTCCCAAACGATGTTCGCTCACTTACATGATTGACGAGCATACTCAACTTCGTAGCTGATGCGAGGTGAGTTTCTAAGTTCGTTGACACTCGATAAGGCAATCCCCGCTTTTTGACTAAATAGATGGGATGACACCGACGCAAATGTGATTCAACCATTCGCGTATACAACTCCAACCCTTGACGACTTGAGAAAGAGCACATAACAACACGGGTTGGCTAAGATTGCTGAACATCCAGCTCCAATCCAATGCGACGAAAGAAAGAATAAAAGATAGAAGATTGGATGTCCAATTGACCTGGCCTAGCCCCCACTGATGCAAGGGGAATAAGCACAAACTTCACTCGTCCTCCACTGATGTTGGAAGCATTACCTTCAACTGACAGATTGACTTTGAACATGACGCTGACTCAATGCATAATGCAGAACATATACATTATATCTCTGGAATATGAAATGATTCATCTTGACCATCCAAGTGAGCTAACTAACGGATCAAGCATTGAGACCAAAGACTTGATCTGCAACTGCATCGAATGGAAAGTGTGATAAACTCCTCCGCTGCCTTACGATTATCATGATCCTACCAGCTATTGGCTTGCATGTTTTCAACAACATCTCGTATTGACTCGTAAGTGATCACAGGATTATAAAACGATCCGGAGTGATCATGGCTTTCGAATACCTTATTATTACGATTCGATATGATCGTGGAGCCCTAGATTAATATCCTGATATCGAGGTAGTCCAAATCCAAGCACAAATGATAGATTCATATGCCAATTCTAATGCACTCTATCCCAATGGTCCAGATGCTAGCTCAAACCCCGAAGATTCTTATACTACCCTATGACTTGGATGACTATTTCATACATTGACTTATACATAAAAGAAATCCTGACTCGGTAACACACTTGACCTGCAGAGGAAGATGGCGTTGTTTGGCATCAACTCGTGCATGCACGATCTCACATGGGAGCCGACGATCCTACATGACTTATGATGAATACATTCAATGAGGTCTAAATGATTGCTCGATCATCATAACAAATCTAACCATCGAATTTGGCCCGATAAGCATCAACAGAAGTATTGTGATGTAAGACAAGCCATTTATATAGGAAAAGATCCATATGCCGGAACTACTTAATAGGACACAAAAATCTGATAAAGCCCCCTTAAGAGTTGATCACGTTCCAAAAGGATTCAGGTTGACTTATTCAAAGCACATCTCATCTGCGATAAGATGTACTTTAGGGGGCAAAATGTTAGCCTGCTTTGTGACTAGGCTATCCAAAGCCAGCGACTTGAGTATGAACTTACATTGATTGGCGATCACTTGGATGGAGTGATAAAAGGTTGGAAAACTTGAATTGTACATGCAAATGACATCGGGTCAGATCCCCCTTTCGGATCAGATAAGATCCCCCCTTTTAGATTGGATTGGATACTTCCTTTCGATCGGATCGGATCCCTCCTTTCGGATCAGATCGGATCCCTCCTTTCGGATCGGATCGAATCGGATCCTAACTTCGGACCGGATCGGATCAGACCTGACCTGGTCCCCCTATACTAAAATGGCCTGAAGTTGGAACTTTGAGCATTCGGTTCGGATCGGAATGAGAGGACCCATCCTGCTTGGAATGATGAATTATGGAGAGTTGAAGACCATTATCCCACGTTCTCAACTACTTCTGAAATCACCTCGGATGCCAACACGTGGCATAACCGACCCAGCACTTACCTGTAGCTATAAATACATGAGAATACAGCGAATTAAGGGATTTTTGGCAATTTGTTTCTCCACGTATGCCATGGCCGAATTCCTCCACAAATAACTACCTTGTTCTTCAGTAAAAATCATTGAATTCGGAGAGAATTATCCATTAAATTCGAGTGTTTGAGGGCAATATTCATTATACTTGTAATATATGAGTGAAACGAGAAAATATTAAGTGGACGTAGGCTCATTAATGCCGAACCACTATAAATCTCGTTTCTTTGCTTGCTTTTCTATGTTTTAGATTATTATTCTTTACAAATCCTATTCAATTGGGTGTTAGTGCCATTTTTTGGTCTAACATATTATAAAATTAAAAAACAATATTTATCAAAATATAATATTTTGAAATCCAAATTTTTCTGACGTCCATTATAAAAATAAATAAGATTAGTGGAAAAATCTGTTCGAGTTAAAAACGTCGTTTATATACCTACTCGAATTGACCTTTTGAATTAACTATTCAAAAACTAATTTGAATTATAATAAGTCATTTTTAATACAAATTTTCTTCCAAATTTATTTCAATCATTTCAATTGTTGTTTGAAAGTACATCATCTCTATTTCCAAATCAGTTTGGATTTAAAAATCCAATTTCTATTTTCTCGTCAAATCAAATTTAAATGAATATAAAATTCATTTAAAATTTCAAATAAAATGAAATGTTTTTCAATTTTCAGATCTCATATTCATGGCGTAAATTTTTATATCAACTATACACACACTTCCATATCAATTACCGTCCATCAACCAATAATTATAATCTAAGTGTTTCTATCGACAACACTTATATTCATAGTTAAATAACAATAACAATAGTAAATGTAAATATCATCCATCAACCATAGAAAACATTGCAATCAAAGGCAATCAGTACATATTCAAATATGATTATAATAACTTAACAAAAAAGTTAAGGGAGTTCTCACTTTTATCGGTTTTGAAATCGTTTTAAAATGATTGATTTAATTAAATTAAATTAAATAGAGCATTTAATTTAACCCAATTTTATGGCTAGCTCCAAATCACTCCAAATTTGCTTCAATGTGAAGCTCTCGTCTCTATGATTCCAACGTTTCCAGTTTCATCAAAATCTATTTTCGTTTGAACAAGTTACGAGGTTTAAGACTTTAATTATATAAAATAATAAACTTAAGATAATTAATTTTCTAATTACCCTAACTAATCCCTCTTCCTGCGTTCTACTGCAGGCACAAACCGAAACACGCATGAACCCATCTCGCACGATCTCTCTCTCCTCCATGACGAACCACAAGCCGTCAGACGACGATCAACTACCTCCACCTTGTAGCGTCGACCGTCTTCTCCCTTCGCCTAGCACCCCGATGAACTCGACCCCCCTATGGCCCTGGAATCGGTTTTGAACGAACGGGCTTTGAGCTGCGATTTCTCTCAAATTACTACACGAAATTCCATCAATCCTGTATTGATTAGATGCTCTCTCCTTGCTCTACGATTTTCATGTTGATGCTAAGATCTAATTCAAATTGTTTTCTGCGTGATTGGGGAATGAAGTTTGGAGAATCTCAGCCTTGGAAATTTAAGGTGGCGGCGGTCTGAGAATTGGCTAGGGTTAGGGTTTAGTGATGAGTACTTATACGTGTTTTTTTATTATTTAATTCTTATTTTGTTAGTCTTGAAGTTTCCGCAGCGGAACTCCAACGAATTTCATCCCTAACCAAATACCCCTATTTCAGACACAATGGAATAGGTTTCGGAAGCTTATTTAATTATTTTAACTAGTTTTTCACAAAATTAATATGTAAGTCAATATAACATTAAATATTGATTTCCAATGTGCATTCTAATTTTCTACTATCTCAAACTAACTCCGAAATTTTTTAAATTTGAAATCTAACAAAATATTAAAGTTCTGGATCTGATAAAATTGATTTTGTAAAAAGCAGAGGTCATTTGAAAAATGGCTATTTCTAAGGCTTGAATAAAACCAATAAAATATAAATAAATTCAAAAACAGTTCCAATAAATAATAATAAATTAATATTATTGTATATATCCTAAAAATATATATAGTTCCAAAATAAACATACTTGGGTTTACAACTCGATTTTTTCAAAATTTGAGTCAAATCGATATTCAATTTTATAATAAATCCTTTTTGTTTATTCAATAAATCGTTATAATTTACATACGATTTCAAGCGACTTTTGGAATTTGGATTTGTACATAACTTACAATTTATAGCACAAAATCTCGATTTTTCACTTTTATTGGAAAAATATTGTTCAATATATCCTAACGTAGCTTGTTCTTTGAAATCGGACTTCTATCAAATTTTGTATATTCAATTGAAATTCAAACTAAATATTTCGAACTACCGCGACGTTGCGAGTTCGTTTTATAATTAAGATATACTTATACGTTCAAACTTTGTTTTAAATAAATTCTAAATCGTTAATCCTCATAATAAATAGTTTTAAATGTTTAATTTCCATTAAATATTTCTTAATAAATTTTGTATCGTTTCATTTTCGCATTGTTTATGTGATGCCATGTAATTTTACACCACTCAAGCCCTGGTTTTATATCCTTAGTAATATCCTATGCCGATTGGAAAAAAAGCCATTTTTACTGTTATTCCAACTCCAAAAATCTGAATCAAAAATAGATTTTATAGGAGCTTCATTAGTTTTATCTATGATCAATTTGGAAATAGTGATATAATTATTAGCATTAAAAGTTCCATCTTGAATAATGTAACACCCATCATTTTTAATATAATTAAAAATGAGATATATGTATATATGCATGGATATATTTAAAGGAAAGATTAAATAATATTAATGTAGTTGCATGTAAGAAGTTTATGCAGTGAAATAAAGAAAAAGATTAATAAAGAAATTACATGCAATATTTGAAATAAGAAGAAATACAGTGAAATGCGAAGAAATACATGCGAACGTTTAAAAAGAAATAAAAAGGAGAATTTGAAGAGACTCAAGAATTTGGTCATGAAATTAGCGTCATTACGTTCGTGGTGATTTTCTGGTCAATTTAGACCTATAGTTTGTAGAAAACTGATTTAAAACGAAGAAGTTATCCTTAATTTAAGAAATGCAACAAAACATGAAAAAGAGCAATGAGAAAAGAATAATATGTAGCTAGGTCCTAAGTCTTGTTAACAAAAGACTTAGTAGCTCATTTAGTTAATACATGAGACTTGTACATAAAAGGTTGTGAGTTCAATCCCCACCAGTGCCATATTTTTCGTTTTTGTTTTAAGGAGCGGCTAAGTAGTGGCTTAGCAAATTGGTTCAGTGCGAAAGGGGATAAGCTAATTGGAGGTTTAATTGAAAGAATGGAAATAAACCATTAATTGATTAAGGAAGATAATTTCCAAATAAAATAGACAATTCTTCGCATATAAAAATTAGTATACGCATAAGAGATGGATGCGTATGAACATGATTCAAATTTGAAGTTGCGGGCGAACATAGAGACAAACAAAAAAGGGGCATATGTGTATACATGTTATTTGAAATTAATGCAATAAGGGAAAGAGGATATGTGAAAATATTGCATTAAATAAATGGATGATGCATGAACCTGAATAAAAATAAATTAATGTGATGCAAATAAAAGAAAGAGAATATGGAATGCAAAACATGTCAAATGTGCAATTAAAGCATGCATAGAAACAGGTTGTAAACATTAAAATGGAGTAATTAAATGTGAAGGGGATCAACTGTTGAAATTTAAACGTTTAAAAAGTAAACTAATAAGGCCATAAGCAAGCCACAATTGGAGGAAGGTTAATGTTATTAAATAACATTCAAATCAGAGACGCATGCACATGTGATTAGATGTAAATAAATAAAATAAAATGGTTTAAGGACATGCGGTTTCTTTTCAAAAAAGAGTAGACAAAAAGAGAAAGAAATCAATTAATTGATTAGGAGAAGAATATAGCAAATAAAGGTTCACGTATAAGTGCAAATAAATAAATAAATAATTGAATGCATGAAGGAAAGAGGTTGCTATACGTTAAAAATAGTATGTAATGCATTAATTAGAAAGAAATAAAGCGGTTTCTTTTTTTATTTTATTTAAAGGAGCACTAAGTATGAAAAGGGTTGTTCTGGATGGTTCTTTTCTAGGGTGAGGTAGACGGTTTAGATGAGTTTTTATTTAATCCTAAGGTCCTAGTTGCTCTAACCCACCTATAAAAGAACACCTAACCTAACCCTAAAATCATTTTATCTCTTATAAGACGCCTCCATGCCACCAAACTTCAACCCAACATAGCTGCCGCCTCTAAACTCAAAATTAAATTACAAGTTTTTCATCAATTTTGGAGTTTAATCAAATCAAGTAGCAAGTTTCTTCAACAACAATTCACGTTCTACGTCAATAATCAAATAAGAAGCCTAACCAACGTTCTCCCTCAATAACCAATTGTTTATTTCTCCAATCCAGTCAAGGTAAGGGTTTTAAAATGCAGTTGTTGTATAATTGTACTTCTATCGTTTGCCATTCCCCATAATGAATATGATGATAATTTAATAAGATCAGTTATTTCATTTATGCTTACGATTGAGTTCTCTCCTTTTATTCTTCCCCCTTTTTATTTTTATAGCTAGGCTACCTCGAGCCTACAAATCCAGCTGCCACAATTGGACATCTAATGTGAGAGGTCAAAGGCATGAATTGTAGGCGTAACGGTTGGTGACACAAGGTTAGACCCGCTTTGTGGTGTAAGACTGCCGGAACCGCCCGACAAATCCAGCAACCACAAAGTGTTCAGTCTAATGTGGGAGGTCATGCACTGTTCGTCATAATGAGTGAATTAAGGAATACTAACCATAATAAGACATGTGGGTGACATGGGTATGGTTAGAGGGTTAAGTGGGTGACATGTAAAATATGACATGTAAATATGGACTTAACCGTAGTAAGACAAGACATGTAAAACATGTAAATATGGACTTAACCGTAGTAAGACAAGACATGTAAAACATGTAAATGTGGACTTAACTGTAGTAAGATACGTGAAGTAAAACATGACTAAGATGGACTTAACCGTAGTAAAGCATGTGTAAGACATGTAAACAATAATAAAAGAGGTTAAGTGGGACATGGGCGACATGTAAGACATAAATAAATAATGCTTATCCAAAGGGAACCCGTTATGGCATTACAAATTAATTGAATTGGGTAAAGTTTAGGTAACGAGTTAAATAAATGGAAAGGGTTATGTAAATCTAAATTAATGACAAAAGTGGGGATTGGTAAATAACCTATTATGAATGTATTTGAATAAGAAAAGGAAGGATAATAGGTTAGACTTGTCCTAGGGACAAGTGGAAAGTATAACTTATGGGATAAGGTAAGTTATAAGAAACGATAGAGGAAAATAAGGTGACTTATATGTGAAGATATACTTAATTATAAATTAAGTAGTTTGGGAAGGAGAAGTGTGAAATTTAAGATGATATAAGTTATATGAATGGAAAAGAAGTAAATTAGAATCATATATGTTGGTTGGGTTGAGTAATTCTCTGGGTGCCAGTCTGATGTTGATTTCAGTCTTCGGGGCTGGTGTTTAGGGGATTATTCTCCTAATCAGTATATATGTGGATAAGACATAATTAACTATGAATTATGTATAACATGTTGTTGTAACCCTAAAAGGGAATAATTTATGAAGTTCGAAAACAACATGTTGTGGTCTTATTAATGGACTTAAATCGGTTAAGTATAAATTGAATTAGTAAGCGAGGGTAACTTGGTAAAACTTGAAAAGGAAGTCAATATGAATAAGAATAACCAAGTTAAATAAGAAAAACTAACGAGGTAACAAAAGCGCGTAAGAATTGATTAGATGTAGGGTCTAATGATATATAAAATCAAGGCACTTGGGGCAATCCGTACGTTGTAGGATGAATAACCCAACAAGGTAAATCATTATGGTGTCATAAGACACAGGGGGAGCGCACATTCGTTATTTTGGCGGCTCCAACGGACTGGAAGGGGAAGCACATGACTTCCTGAGACGTTAAAGGTGCTCCTAGTAGTCCTTTGTGTGGTGGCAGATGTTTCAGGCTGTGCCCGCAGAGGTTGGGTCTGCGCGTAACTACTAGGTGGGTGGGCCTTGACTGCAAGAATAGCAAGGCAGTCAGAATGTTGTTCGCGGTGACGGAAAAGGTGACTCGACGGCTGCCTCAACGGAGGTGGAGGGTCAGGACCAACAAGGATAGTAGGTCGTCGAGTGTCTATTACCACAGCCAGTAGGATGCGGAAAGACTAGAGCTAGACACAATATACCATTAACCATTCATTACCGTGGGACGGTGGTTGAGGGGAGACGCCACATGGATGTTTAGATTGGTTGCTTAGGGGCTTGTCGCTTAGCTCTCGTAGTCTTTATTAGTTATGGGAGGGGCCGGGGTGGGGCCATAGCCACCATAGAAAACAGACCCTAGGGATATTTGTGTGGGAGGCTCTTAAAGGCGGGCCTTGCACAAATATAAGGAAAGCTCCCGACCGAGTTCCGTGTTTCTTGTGTAGCCCTGCCACGGACTCGGGCACGCACACACGATGGGTGTGCGGGTTAGATATCAAATACGATAGAGAATACGTACGTGGAAGAGTCTAGATATAACCATGTCTGCTCTGGGTGGTGTATCGTAGACTGGTGGGCATTATTCGATAACGACAGTCAAATTAGAGTGATCCTATGTGGGCGTAGTGTTGTATTATATATATAAGAGGAATGTACATTACTATGACATAGGACGGGGGACTGCGTATATCACTGCGAGGATACGGTGGGGACCATGCGAGTGGGGTACCATGGGGTGTACCTCTGTTTGGGGGTAACTACATATACATTATATTAGGTTAATCTACTGGGAGTAGATGGGTGCGACGTGTGTGTAAGCCTTGAGCGCTAACGACACAAATAACCTAATAAACAATAAAATGTAATTGAACGGTATATGTAGGATTATTCAAGAAGTGTAGTTTAAACTCATTCACATAGAACTTATGTTCTGACCCCTTCCTCATAACATTCGCAGGTTAGATTCATGACAGAGACTTATAGCTTTGGAGATACTGATTTAGCAGTATTGTAATTAAGGTAAAGCTATGTTTATATATATATATTATATTTTATTCCTTCCGCTGTGAGGTGTTTTCCAAACTCTGACATATTTCTTGTCTCTGTCTTTTCTGCAGGATACCAGAGCAACCAACTCGGGTTTTGACGGATTGGGTTTTTGAAAAAAAATCGGTCCGTCGGAATTCGGGTTGTTACAAATAAGACATTCCACTTTCTAGCTCTCACCATCACACACATCTAAACAATTCCATTCCAAAATATTCACCAGAATCTCACTGTTTAACCAAGGAACAAACCATAAAATAGTGCCATGCCCATTAGAAATGCACCGATTAATACACTTCAACCCCAAATTTCTATTCCTTAGCATAGCCTTCCATGTATATAAGCTTCAATTTGCATAACCCAAAATCTATTATCTCATAGTTTCTACTTTCCATCCACTTCTTTCTCATGCTATTCCTATTCACAAAATGCCAATTAAGTTTTACAGTTGCAACAACTTTAATATCATAAAATTTTCTTATCCTCATACCTTTTTCATTCTTAGGACTGCAAAGTGTATCCTAGACAATCTTTTGACTTTTCCCACCCCAAACAAAATTAGCACACATCTTATTTAGCTTATCAATAGTTGCAGCAAGCAGTTGATAAACAAATAACCAATACACAACCATTGGGGTAATCACTGATTTTATCAATTCAATTCTACCTTCCATAGATAGAAGCCTACAATCATAGTTTTCTGTTTTCTTTCTGATTTTGTCAAATAGTTTACCACAATCATAGAAATGTAAATAATTATTACATAAAGTCATGCTAAGATATTTAATAGGCAGATTCCCTTCCTCCATACCAAGCAGACCAATTAAGGCACCTTAGTTATCCACCGATCTAATTGGAAAAAAAACCTTTGATTTTAAACAATTTACTTTAAGACCAGCCAATTCCATCATGTTCTGTAAAATCTTTGAGATTTCAATGGCACTTTTGACCTTTGCTTTTGAGAAGATCACCAAATCATCAGCCTATATCAAATGGTTCATAGATGGTTCAACTTTAAAAATAGGTTGGACCAAATCCATTTTATTCGCCAAATGCATCATAGTAGAGAATTCCATAACAATGCAAAAAAGATAAGGGGATAGGGGATCCCCTTGTCTTAACCCTCTATTTATATGAATAAAACCTATTGGGTTGCTTGTCATCAAGATAGAAAAGTAGGTGTAATGATACAGGTTTTTATCACTTTGATAAGTCTTCTATAAAATCCCAACATTTTCAACATATGACAAACAAATCCCCTATTCACCATATCATACGCTTTTTGTAAATCAATTTTGATACACATGCTACCACAGCCTTCTCTTTTGAAATGCCTAATTTGTTCATGTGCGGTAAAGCATTTTCTGCAATATATCTACCAGGTATGGGCGCTGTCAGAAATTGGAATCATAAGGTATGGCTTAATTCTGTTTCAAATGACCTCAAAAATAATTTTATAAATAACGTTGCAATAAGAAATAGGCCTATAATCAGAAATATTCATCGGCTTAACTACTTTAGTTATAAGGATAATAAAAGTATAATTAATACCTTTAGCAAGTTTCCCCATTCTGAAAACTTCTAGGAATAATTCTGTAAGTTGCATCTTAATATCTTCCCAGTGAATGTTGAAAATTTTAATAGTGAAACCATCAGGCCTCGGGATTTTATCATCAGGAATAGAGTGAGTGTCCTTATAAACTTCATCAACAGTTATACTAGATAGAAGATGATACCTGCCTCTTTCATTCATCTTGAAATTGCAATTGGTATCAGGAAAATATATTGCTTGGGGACAATCAGTGTTGAATTTTTTTGGAAAATAATTTAAATCCTCCTTTTCAATATTATTTGAATCATGTAGCATCTTTCCATTTGATAGAATAATGTTTCCCAAATTATTTTGTCAAATACATTTTAGCATGGAAAAACTTCATACATGAATCACCCTCATTTAACCAAGAAATTTGTTCTTTCAACTTTGCATTTCTATATTCTATGTCACATTGATCACTCCACTTTTTGTAAACTGGTTCAATTTAT
Source organism: Allium sativum (assembly GCA_030737875.1). Classification (NCBI taxonomy): domain Eukaryota; kingdom Viridiplantae; phylum Streptophyta; class Magnoliopsida; order Asparagales; family Amaryllidaceae; genus Allium; species Allium sativum. Next base: position 941,438,239 of record CM060916.1, on the reverse strand, counting down.
TGAACATATTACTCTCAGTTGGGTTTTCATTGATTTCCTTCAAAGTAGAACAATACTCCTTCTCTACACTTCTTATATTTTTTTTTAATCCCAGTTGCTATAATTCCACCTCTTCAAATTGAACATACAACATTTCAAAAACATATGAAAGATGTATAATTTTGACCCCTGCCACTGCATCATCTCCACCAGTTCCTTTGCACAATAAAAACACTACCAATATCCTTCAAATTGGTCCCAAGTATCAACATATTTAAAGGGTATGTTTCTCTTTCTAGGATCCTTTGGTCTAAAATTCACACATATAAGAATGTTGCACTAATATGGTTTGCTTCTCCATATGCAACCGATTCTGGAAACACGTCCAGAAAATGACGGTTACATAACATTCTATCAATTTTGGTCGCTATACCCCTCCTTATTCAAGTATATTTAAAAACCTTAATAGGGATATCTATGAAAACTGCACCACCGGTACAATTAAAAAACCAGAAACCTGTCTAAAAGGAGCCATTGATCCCCTTTTCTTCTTAGTTGCAAATAAAATATTATTAAAATCTCCAACAACAATCCAAAGTATATCAACCTATTTACCGTCATTCACAATAGCAACCCATTTAGCCTCATTCACAATAACAACCCATGGTATCTACATGCCAAGCAAAAAATTGCTAGCATAAATAAAAGTCACTCGACGTTTCAAACCCCCAGTATTTTTAGCATTAATGGAAATGTGTTGGTACGATTTACTAGATATCATTATGTCTGGCCAAATATTTGAATCCTAAGCTACCATAATTCTTTCTTTATAATTGCAGTCATTGTTATTAATGTCTAACCATTTTTTGTGAAATCTGAGTTGAAAAAAAATTCATTATACTATCATTTATTTTATTCTCCATAAGGCCCACAATAGAAGGCATGAATTTGTTAAGAAATTTGAGCAACTCAAACTATTTGTTCAAAGTGTTCAAACTCCTTGTCGCGACTTTAGGAGGAGTAGTTGGTTTTGTAATGTTTTTATTTTTATTGTTTTTCTTGATGTTGTCTACTTCATTAATGAATTTTTTTGTTAACCTCTACATAGTCACCAAAATCAACTTCCTTTTCAAGTGCATTATTGTTTCTATCTTCATTAATTAACAGGTCTACAATAACTTCATCTTCAATATCATCCCATTCTTCTGCATTTCCTTCTCCCTGAATATTAGCATTTTCATCCTCATTACCGGCTAATTTGCCACACGACACATCCATTCCTACCATCAAGTTTGGATCATCAAGCACCGTAGAAGGAACCCTGCTTTCCTCATTTGCTATAGAGTCCAAAACACTATTAACAAATATTTAAACCATGTTTAAAAAAATGGAATGGAATTTATAGGATCTGTTTTGAGTTACAGACTCGTAATCATCTTAATATAAGAACATTGCCAATCAAGGTCTAAGTGGTAAATTAAGTGCCCCAACTTGAACGACTTCACTATTATCGAGGGATAATATTAGTTTGTAACAGTAAAGGAAATGTAAGGGAAATTTGTGAATATATAAAAATATTTCCAATGTAAAGGAAATACAAAAGGGTTTGAAAATATAAACCGACATTTCTAAATTAAGGAAATTTAAATGGGTTTGTGAAGTATAGTGATATTTTCAAAGTATAAAAATGGGATTTTGGAATACGACTACTATGGAAGGTATAAGATATAGTTCTATTTAAATTATTGGTTTTCTAGAAAATGAAAATAAAGGAATATATTGGAATATAATTATGATTTCCATAAGCAAGATTGTAAACTTTAATTGATAAAGTTTAAAGTTAATGAAGCCATTCAAAGTATATTATAAGAATACGTCGTTTGACGTTATTTTGAACGTATAAGATTGATAATTAAACCTATACCGATTGGTTAGATATATGTGTATATAGATACATATATAAATATATATTGATACTTCCAAGATAAAGGAAGTAAAAGAAGTTTTGTGAATTATAGTGATATATCAAGATAAAGAAGATTGGTAAATATATTGTTTCAAAGAGATAAGTTTCCACATAACGAAAATAGGAGAGTTTTGTTAAAGGTAAGTTTATGTAATCAAATTATAAGAATCGTTAAATAGTTTTAATAAATGATTTGATAAAAAGCGACTTTGGGAAGATATAAGGATAATTTCCTAATAAAAATAAATAAAGAAACGATTTTGGGAGTTGTTTACTTTAGAAGGAAAAAAATGTTGGGAACAAAATTGGGTTTTATTGGGATAATTTATGGAATCAATTTTTAATCGATAAATTGGTTTGAAATGAATGGGTTTAAATAAAAGGGGCCAGAGCTGCCAAAGTAGTTATCTGTATTGCTTGAGCTGATAGTTAACTATTAATAAATAATATTGGACCTTTGACGAGTTAGTTTGAAGAGACCAAGATCGGAACTAGAACAAAAACCACTTCGAACCAACTGTACGTTTGAGACTAACTCGCATGCTTATAAAGATGGAGCATTGAAGGCCGTGGATCTTCATGAGCGGAAGAACTACTCATTAAATTTCTTTGGTTTGGCCACTAGTGTTAGAATGACTTGTGATTCTGTCATGATTTAAATCGACTTCTCGCTACTGATCCTTGATGAAATATCCCACGTCCGTTAATGTCCCTCACTAAGGGAATGCAATAAGTTTCATGAAGCGCTGTAACGTCCCATATTTTTTTGGTATAATAATTTATTTATTTAAATATTTAAATAGTGATTTAAAAATTTAAATGGTTGTTTAATTAAATAATATTGAATATTAAATTAATATAAATAATATAATAATATATTATAATTCCCAAATGGTCGGCGATAGCTGAATTCACAATACTGTGTGAATTGGATCATTTAAAATATTTAATTCGGTTTAGAATTGAAATATAATAACGAATATATTTAATAAACGATGGTTGAACGTATTAATTTTAATATAATTATAATCGAGCCTGTAATGGCGCGGTAGTTCGTAATTTGGCGATTAGAACTTTGAACGAATATACAGAATCCGTTTTAAATCGAATTTCTGTGAAACAAGAAACGTTCGGAGCTGGTGAAGTATATTTTTCTAATGGAAGAGAAAAATCGAGATTTCGTCGTGTAGAATTTGAGTTATGTCCAAACCAAAATTTCAAAAAGTCGCTATGGAATTCCTGTATAATTTATAATGATTTATTTATATTCTAAATGGATTTTCAATATAAATTGAATATCGATTCAACCGGGATTTGAATATCGAGTTATAAATCCAATTGGAGCTGTATGATATTCTAATGTGAATATATACGATAATATTAATTTATTAATATTAAATTGATTTGTTTTTAAATATATTAATATTTAAATTGGTTTATTTTGAGCTGTAAAAAGATAGTCGTTTTTGCAAACGACCTCCGTTTTCGACGAAATTAATTTTGTTAGATCCGGAATATTAAATTATTGTTAGATTTCAATTTTCGTGATTTTTAGAGTCGGTATGTGGCCGTACGAGATTTTAATGTGAAAAACAATCAATAATTTGACTTTAAAAATATGCTGTGAGAGCAAACGAAGTCGGAATTCAACGAAACAAGTTTCATTGGGTCCATAATGTCGAACTGTAGCTGCATGTCCATTTTCATGATTTTTGGGTATCATATGTGATCATACAGATTTTTAGAAGACGAATACAAACAGTGAGAAGAATATAAATTAATAAAATAAAATAGGAAGCTTCCCTTAGAAGCTATCCTAACCTGTATAAATACACCACTTTCACCATTTACCCTAAACCATTTTTCTATAGTCAAATTCTCCCTCAGCCGCCACTAATTCTCTTCTAAAATCAAATCGTGATCTTCATAAAAATAAAACAAATCAACAAAAATTCCATTAATTCCAAAACTTGTATTTTGGGACTCATGTGAGCATGAACTTCAATCGGGTGCCCTTCATATATGTTGCGATTGTGTTCTGAGATGCTCCATTTTCGAGCAGCGGTGCTTGAGCTAAGCCGTGGAGGAACTGGAGATGATCGGAGCGAAAACCGAGTATGGATCTGAGTTTGTCATGATGAATAGTACCTTGTGGAAATTTTTGGGATTTAAAAAAATTAAAAGATGTCGATGTTTACTCCTGTATCTCGCACGAGCTGGTGGAAGTCGTGATCTGTCACAGGAGCTCGAGTTGCGACTGATTGTTGCGGAGAGATGGAGAAGCGAAAGAGAAAGAGGATGGTAGTGGTTTGGGTTAGAACGAGTGGGTATAGAGGGAGAACGGGTCAGAGGAAATTTGGAAATGGCCTTCGTGAGGAGCCAGCTATATAAAGGGGAAGAAGGGTATGCTGTAGCGGGTTTTAATGTTACAGGTATGGGTTGATGGAAATGTGGTGAGGCCCAAACCATTTATATCATTCAAGTTAATTTAAATTTAATGTATATTAACCTTTAAAAATGCATATCTTTTTCATATGTTATCAGAATCTGATGAAATAAGATCCGTTAGGATCGTATGGACGGACACTACCCAATGGAACTGATTGGGGGTGGATTGGAGCTCGTTACAATTTATAGCAAAATAAATTGTCGGAATCAAATCAATGTTAGTTATTCGTTATTTAACGATAAGCGTCCAAACTGAGTAAATCTCACTAACTCTGTACAGTTTATATTTTTATAAATATAATCTAGTATTAATAAATGATGATTGGTTTCTGTGTTTTGATTATTTGGTTGAATTGCTGATGTATTGGTTGAAATTATAGACAACGATATATATATATATAAATCGTTAATCAAACATTGATTTTGTTTATCATAATATTTCATATTGAAATGAAATCGATGTTAATTATATTGTTTAACATCTGTGGATGCAGGGAAACAGGTCGGAGGATTCCAGCTGGATTCCTCAACATTTATTTTACTTTTTTTTCATATATGGTGATATATGATGTGATATATAATATGTTGTTGATGATGTGTGTTAGAATGATATTGATCATTGTTATTTGGTATTTTAAATACCATAAGAAATACTGGAATATAAAAAAGGAATTTTAAATGTTATATTGAAAACGAAATATATATATAAAATCAAAGGATTTTATAAAAAGATATATTTATAAAATCAAAGGATTTTGTAAAAAGAAATATTTTAAAACGAATAGAATTTTATGAAAGGAATTTTTTATATAATAAATAAGATTTTATAAAAGGAAATATTTGGGGAAATAAATATACAATTTATAAAAAGAGGATTTTGAATTATAAAAGAAATCTAAGATAATTTATTTAAATTAGATATTAAATAAAAATACGTTTTTAATAGATGAATTGATAAGAATAATTTATAAATAATATTTTTAAATTAAGGAAAATATTTATCATTGGATAAATAAAGATATATAAGTCTGAACTTATATAAGGAAGTAAAACAGATAAAGGGAGCAGATTAATTTATAAATAATATTTTATAAATTAAGTTAAGTATTTATCAGTGGATAAATGGAATATAAAAGTCAGAACTTATATAGAGAAGTAAGAATCGATTTTGACATCGATGTTTGAAACTGAATATGAACGTAGTGTTAACGAGAATTTTAGATGGAATTATTAAAGTGTTGAATATAAAATAAGATTTTATATGAATTGTTTATAAATAAAGTATAAATAGAATATTTAAAATAAGATATTATTTTAAATACAAAACCAAACTGTTTTAATTATGTAAAGAATATGTTATTCATATTGAATATGAATAATGGATTAAGGCAAGCATTTTGCGAAGAAGAAGATTATAAAAGAAATGTTATTCATATTTTATAGGAAAAATAGATTAAATAAATGTTTTGAAAATAAAAACATTTATAAAGAAGATCGGATTTGAAGTAGAAATTCAAAAGGGAATTTGAATGAGACAGAAATAAAGTTAAATCAAATGTAGTTATTCAAATGGAGTTTATCGAATATAGTTATTCAAAGAAAGATTATCGAATATAGTTAATTGATTAGAGTTAATCAAATAGAGTTATTCGAATTAGAGTTAATCGATTAGAGTTAATCGAATAGAGATTATTGATTAGAGTTAATCGATTAGAGTTAATCGATTAGAGTTAATCGAATAGAGTTAATCGATTAGATATTATCGAATAGAGTTAATCGATTAGAGATTATCGAATAGAGTTAATAGAAATACAGTTAATCAAATAGAGTTATTTGAAATAGAGTTAATCAAATAGAGTTATTCAAAATATAGTTAATCAAATAGAGTAATCGAAATAGAGTTAATCGATTAGAGTTAATCGAATAGAGTTATTCGAATTAGAGTTAATCAAATAGAGTTAATCGATTAGAGTTAATCAAATAGAGTTAATTGAATTATAGTAAATCAATTGGAGTTAATCGAATATAGTTATTCGAATGGAGTTAATCGAATATAGTTTATTCGAAGAAAGATTATCGAAAATAGTTTATTCGAAAGAGAGATTATCGAATATAGTTTATTCGAAGGAAAGAGTTATCGAATAGAGATTATTCGGAGAGTTACTTAAGGAAGTTTGTTAAAGATTTAAAAGGTGAACTTTGTCTATTTCAAGGTTAAAAATGTTTTTCAGTTAAGGTCTGAGAGGTAGTTATACCCCAACTTGATTGACTCCATTTTTAACTAAGGAATGGTTAAGGTTCGGTAGTGATGGTTGGTTAAGTGAATTTAGTTAATGAAGGTAATGGTTTGAGTTGGCATAGCGATGTTTTATTTAAACATCTGTCTAAATCCAATGAAGGAGTTTTGGAGATGCTTTCCAAATAAGAATCGGAATTGTTTTCTAATATAAAATAAATTAGAAATGAGAGTAAATATGGAAATGTTTTCCAATGATTAATAACGTATATTTTCTAAATTTAGAAAATAAGAATTTATGGAGATATGGAAATGGGTAACTGAATAAATTAATGATAAATTAATTTAAAAAGAGAAAAAGTTGATTGATGATTGATCGGTAAGATTTCCATTTGGAAATACGACCGTTGTTGTATACATGTTTTTCTTTGATAGTTAAATCACCGACTATCAAAGTTTTTGACTATTTTTCTGTTGTCAATACAGAGAGACCGGGATGAGATTCATTATCTGAAAACCACTTTGTATGGGCGTTAGCGTTGCGATCAAATATGATGAAGGTAATTGAAGACGGAGTTATCCAAGGGTTGTCTTGTTTACAGAATAGTACCTTCAGTCTGTCCAGTCCCAGGACGACCTATATGGAAGAATGCCTGACAGAGTATATTTAACAGATCGCGTAAGTTGATCTCTTCAAACGTATTTACGTTTGGTGGCAGAGGAATTTGTTTCTCTTAGCTGTTTACCCGTGATATGTTTGTAGAAATCAATTTGTGATTTAGCGGGTATGACGATGTGACATTCAAAGTGAATGAAGATATGGTTTGTAAATGATACGTTATGGCCTCTAGCCTCACAAACGGAAAAGGTATAAAATCAGGTAGGTCGCATGGCTAAGTGGTTGGCTACCAATTAGGGTGTATTGTCACCTGATCTAGAGAAATTCCATTTACTTCTATAATCTATTTCGATGCTGTCCCTTTCAGGAAACGATTGCTGATCCCAACCATTGGTGATAATACATTTGGTACACTCAAGCGAAATGAGTGACCGGTCATGTTTAGCCTGGGTTACAAGATGTTCTTGTTGAACCCGGTGTATTCCACTCTAGAGATACACTATCGGAAGATGGTACCATACCTTGCCAGTTGGAATTCATTAACCAATAAGTGCCCACAGTTTTTGATTATATATTATATATATGGAATGTGAGATGAAAGTGTTCTGCTAGATGATTATTATATTGTGGTTGATAGACACTATGATAATATCAAATTATGTTTTGATACAAAGATTATCGTTTCTTCCAAAAGGATTTTGAAAGACAAATCAAGTGATTTGGATTCTCATAAGGGAAAAACCCGTTCCGTTATATGTTGTGGTCTTATGAGATATCGTTTATTTTCTCAAACTGTTTTAAATTGTTTACTTACACCAGTCCCATGACTGACCCGAAGTTTATTTTGTTTTGTTTTCCCTAATCTCTTGGGTGCCCAATTTTGTACGGGCAGTCGGGATTTTACAGATATACTGAAAGCTTGGAGAAGGAGGCTTCAAGATTATATAGCTATTGTTATTTCCGCTGTGTTGTAAGTGTTATACTCTAATAAATGTTACTGTATACATATGCTAGATTTATTTCAAAGTTATGTATCTATTATATATTGTTCGTTCCGCTGTGGGGTTCGTGTTTACTCTGATGTTGTATGTCCTTCTTCTATTCTAAGTTTCTATCTTATCTATTCTCACCCTCTAATTTCTTTCGTGGACTATCCGGTGTTTCCGATGCTTGAATAATCGACATTGAGTTTGGTGTGGTTAACAAGGATCGTGAAAACTCGGGTCGTTACAAGCGCTATAGGTATACAGACACAGAATAATTACAAGACAGATATAAATAAGGCAACAGCGGAAAATTTAAACTTTTATTTCAAACATAAGTCATAATACCGTGGTCCACAATTTCATAAGTCACAAAAACCATTACAATAAAATAATTTATGTCTTACACCATCAGAGTACATAAGTAAATAAAAAGCATCATTCCCCAGTTGAAAGAGTTAAGCCATAGTAGAGATAAGAACTTGAGCCATACTTTAGAAGTAGTTCCTAGCAAGATGATGTCTGATTCCTGATTAAGTCTGAGTGTTTCCTCCCTGAGAACCTAGAGGGGAAATGGAAGAAAGAAGGAGAAACAACAGGGTCATACATAAAGTATGGCGAGTCTAGTTACTTTTAGCAATTAGATAAATAAAAGCAACATGATAGGCATATAAAATGGATAAGAGAGATCACTACATAAATGGCAGGTGTGACAAGGTAAGAAAGATAAGGGGTATTTGCCTCACTAATGATTACTCTGCATTATTACTAGTATAACAAAAATGAGATGATCCCTTCCACAATGAGTTGGTAGGCTTAGGTCATACGTCCAAGTGTACCCTAACCACTACCCTAATCGATCGGCTCCCTACCCTGTAGATATCTTGTGTTGGCCCCACAGTAGGAGGTATCACTTCCTAAAATGGCAACCCATGGTGTGCAAAACCATATCTACTGGTGTCACGATCCGCCCGGCCCATGCGCGCACATGTCCCCGGTCGGTTTGCGCCACCCACACCATCCGCCTCGTTTCAATCTCTTACAGTCAATCAGTAAGCTTGCCCCTTCTACGCCTAGTGCGGAGGTATTTACTTGATACCAACTCCGGGTTACTGACTGAAATGGGTCCCATACAATACGATACAAGCTCTCCGCATTGTCTTGTATCCCCACTAAGTTTTCCACTGACTATGTATATCCTTAGGTGTCTTTTGTTACATAGCCCTATACTAGCTATGCTTACCCTAAAGGGTGTCTTTAATTACATAACTTCGTTACATTATCTATCGGTTATGTATACCACTAGGTGTCTTTAATTACATAACTTTATTGGGTTAAGTTCATGGGCCTATATATGCACATATTACCCACCCCCTCTAATTTACTTAACCTACCCGCTACCCATCCAATTTTACTTAATCCTAACTTAAGTTCATTACAGTCTTTATGGATTAAATTAGGTTAAGAGTCCAATTCAATATCATGTCCAGTTAAGGTTATAATGGGCTAGACCTCCCACATTAGGCCTACAACGTGTGGATTCTGGATATGTCGGTCGGGTCCGGGTAGTATTATTCCACAGTTGGGCCTAACCTCGTGTCTTAACCTAATTCGTATTTGCGTACCTAGACCTCCCACATTAGATTCAACATTAGTGGCTGTTGGATATGCTGGTCGGGTCCTGGCAGACTTCCACCGCTAATGTAACCTAACCTCGTGTCATAAGTACAATTTACAAATCCTAATTTTAAATTACTAAACATTCCAAATTAATCCAAATCTACCTATGTCATTATAGGTAATCATTTCTAGGCTTTCCCCATTTGAATTACATGTCCCATTTCATATAAACATTACATAAATCATGCCAATTATAATCCCTTTTTCCCCATTTCCTCTCTAAAGTATTCGTACGTATTTTGGCGGCATCTAGGCTATAAAGTAGCCTAGCTATTACAATAAAAAGGGAATATGACAAGGGTGATAGTTTCAACATGTATTGGCATAAACTGGCATAATAACAAAGTGAAGGGACATGTGATTAATGTCATAATAAAGTGGACATCAAACTAGTAACTTATGGCAATTACTATGATGTTCAAGCAAGTATAATGAGATCTAGATTAAACATTAAGTGTCCAATTACTTAGATCTAGCATAGTTAGGGTGACATAGTAAAATGTTTAGATCTAAAGGTGGATTCACATGTCAAGTTTACAACATATATCAATGTATCACAATATGACAGGTGAAAGGTGATTAACATAAAGATCTAGATCCAAGTAATGTTACAATTGTCCAAATTAATATATGTACATCCACCATAACATGGTTATAAGTCAAGATCCACATAAGAAACATAATCAAATCACCGCAATTTTATTAGATCTAGGAAAATAGAACTGTCATGACATAGTATAGGATTTCACATTAACACGGAATCATACTTTACAACATTTCCAGTTCATAGTCTTTCAAAGTATACTTTTATTTATCTAAGCCTAAAAGTAATCTAGAAACTCACAGCGTTAGGTTCAGAGAATTGAGGAAGAACGGATCTAGAATTTCTGAATTGGGTTTGTAAAATATGTTGTTGTAGAAAACGGTTCAGTTCGCGCTCCAGCAGCATATGGCCTCCATGACTCCCAATGAAGAGAATATGAGAAATAACACACGTATATATAGCTGCCAGATCCCCTGAAACCGAGTGCCACCTCAACCCTAGGGGTGTCGACACCCCTGTGGGTGGGTCGACACCCCTCTAGGGGGTTGACCCCCTAGAGCAGGAATTTTGCCGCTCAGAGGAATTTTTCGAATTTGAATCCTCTAGATAGAATTCTGACTCATCTCTGACTGACCTCTGACTCATGCGTATATATAAAATATTTATGTGCGTATACAAACTTAAAACCTTCATAACTTCTTCATACGGTGTCCTTTTTACGCAAACCAAACGTCTATCTTAACCACAATTTCGATACGGACGCAATGGTGCAGTTTGTTTCCTATAATTCTGAATATTAAATTAATTATTATTTAATTTATTCTCTTTAATGTCGTTAAAAATTCGGGGTGTTACACTTGGTGTGATTCCTATATAAGGTGCGGTAGGAGGGTGCCTTTGGTTCAACCTGTTCCTGGATGACTTGTATGGATGAAAGTCTGACAGAGTATTTCCTAAGAGTCACGTACGTTGATTTTTACAAATTTGGTAGCAGAGAAAGCAACTTCTCTTAACTTAACACCTAGCTTATATTTGTGGACGTCAATAAGCGATTTGGTGGATCTTATGGTGTGGCATTCAAAGTGAAGGATGATGTGATGTTGCAAAAAGGCAATCATGACCTTAAGCCTGATCAACCCGGAATAAAAGAAATTGGGCAGGCAGCATGGCTATGTAGGGTCATTCCCATTAGGGAATTGTTGACACCAAAAATTGGCACAACACCCAAAGAAAGGGTTTTGTGGAGAATAAGTGAAGATGGATGAATACAAAACTGAAAATAGAGGAAATCACACACACTTTTATAGTGGTTTGACATTACAGGGCCTATGTTCACTTTATATTCTTTTATATACTTTATCAACTATTACAGTCAGAATAGTTACAATGAAAAATAAAACAAGAGATTGGCAAATATCAAAGAACAGAAAAATACTCTCGGTTCTCCAAAAATCCTTTCTTCTGAGTCCAGAAAGGGTATTTATAGATGATGCACTACATATGTTGGCTAGAATACATGTAGCTTGATCCAAGATAACAGGAGACCATGAAGAGGCATTCTTTTCCTATGGAATCAATATAATTCGAATTTATGATAACATGTAGTAGCTGATCCGATCTATGTGGAAAGCCTGGAACAGATTAAACCGGGCACGAGCTATTTCTCATGTAGATATATGTTTTGGGATTAAGTATGGATTGACTCATTCAGTCCGATAACTACGGGTCCCAAACGGGTTGTGTGCTAACTTTCTAAATCAAGCTTAAAGGTGCTCGGGTTGGATCGTCCACCAACCATCCCATCTCTAAACAATAGCCATTCCATTTAGGTTCCCTTGGCATGGATCCGTAATGCCAATGAGCCTTGACGGGCTCGCCGAAAGGCTAATCAACACTTTGCCCCCCATATTATGTTGAGTTGAGAACGGGGCATGCTTTGAACTGGTTAAATATGATTTTTTTTTTCTTTGCACGGATGCGAAAGTCTCGTAAAGTTTGGCTTAGACCATCTCTTTATGAACCTATGGATCGAAGCTAACCTACCAAATGCCTTAGAACTTCGCGCCAGCTCAGGTAATAATGAAGCCTTACTGCCATCCATCTTTTCTGTAAATATTGGTTCGTTTAATGGTTTGATACATAAATTGAATTTGATCCGGTGGTCATATCATTTGAATACGAAGAGTTACTCCGCGGTATTATAAAAGGATGGCCCACCTCACTTCTTTTTACTTCTTCTTTTTATCACTTTTTACTCTGAAATTTTACTGCTCAGGAGAAGAAACAGTGAGATTATCTTCATCTTCAACCAAGATCATTTCTTCCACTAATTCTTCAGGTATGAACCGATTCTTCCTTCTCATTTATTTTTAACACATTCCAACGTAATTTCTGTTCACAATTTCTCTTCTTTCCACCTTCTTGTCATAACTCGGATTTCACGTGGTCTATGGTTGGAGTCACTGATTCTGATACCATTGTGGCAAAAATCTGATGGTAATGAGGCTTCTATGCCAAGATGGTATGAAGTTGGAGAGGTTTCGCACCTTTTCAAAGCGTCATATGGATTTGTCAAACCCTTAGACACGCGGCAATGTTTAGAAGGGTGGATATAATGATTGTGATCTTTACATAGTCTGGCATATAAGGACAAAGGTGATTTTGTGATCGTCGTTTACCAAAACAGCATTATAAAGTAGAATCAGTTGCTTCCAAAACAATCTTTGACTTCAGCTTGATAATCCTTTTGGTCGACTTTGCACATTTTCGTAGAGGATAATCATCTTTAATTTGGATGTCTTTGGCTGATATTTTTTTTGATCGATCACCATGGTCAGGAAACTGGATCTCCTCAAGCAAGTCCCCGGCAAGGGCAAAGAATTGTCCCATCTAGTTACAACAGATAGTTCCCTTGAGCCTTCGGCCAACTCTGAATCCAATTCGGGCGCTAACACGCGATGAATTGACGCAATTATCTACTCTCCCTAAGATAATAGATAAGTCGAGCGAAACGGCAGCCACATTTGCAGCGCCTGACGCTCTTCCAAACGCATTGATTTTGGAAAATCCTCCAGACGTTCATCATAGTAAGATGACCCTTAAATGTTTACAAAATATTTCCGCCAAGCACAACATACCCTTGAGGCATGTCCACCTTCCTATAGAACGGGACCGTCCCTAGGTTTCCCCGAAAGGTTATATGGCATTGTCTTGTCCCATGTGAACCGTTGGTGCTGTTCCTCCCTTTCCTTCGTTTATTATCGACTTCTTACATCGAATGAACTTAGCACTGATGTAATTCCATCTAATCGCTTATAGCAACATGTTATCACTATATTATATGCTCGTGAGGCAGCTGGGATAACCCCCCGACCTTTGATGACGTAGCTTTCATTTTTGCTTTCAAGCACAATGAAAAGAATTCCACCTCCCATATTTATTTCGAGGATGCCCGCAAAGTTGTCGAAGTAATTTCAAGCAAGGTGGGGGATACAAAACATGAGTGGTTCTACTTCAAACAGTAGCAGGGATGCGCTCGTCGTTGGCTCCAATGCAGTAGTTCCCCATTTTAATCGTCATGTCCATGGCGAAATTTCTTATATCGACTGCTTCTTTTGCAAGAGAAAAACCAAAAAGCCTGATGAGGGAGTGTTCGATGAACGCTTCAATAAACTGTCTAATTTGATGCTTAAGAAACGAAAATTTTGGAATTGTCTGACCGATGCTCATATGCATTGATATGTTCTTCTTAAAGAGAACAAAACATTTGGATCTCGGAAAAAGGGATCTCCCTCAGCCACTCCTAACCAGAAGGGAACATCGGATGATGCACGGGCGACGTGTCAGGTCAGGGAATCTTCCGTTCCCCTACTTGAAAGAAAAAAGAAGTTCCGCAAGTTGGGGAAGAAGTCTGCTCCCAAAAGGAGATTGTCTCGAGAGGCCGACCTTTCAAAGAGGTAAAAAAAGTTCTGCCAAGGAAGCTTCGGGAGAGGTTCAAGAGGAATTGGTCGAGCAAGATCCTATCAAGAAACATTTGAAAACTCCCTCACCCATTCATGTTTCGCAGGAGGAAGAGATAACTTCCCCCCTTCGTGGTCTAAAGAACCTGAAGATGCCTGATGATATTATCTCCTCACAAAATTTCGATCCTGACAACTTCTTCACCACCCAGTCTGGGGAAGTGTCTGCCGCTGTCGAGCCCGAAAACATTGAAGGTATGGGCTCTAAGTAATTTAGTCACACAACACCAGTACTACACGTCACACTACCGCTTTCTCTTGTGTAAATCGAATATTGGTCATATTCATTGCCTGATTATTGTTGTCTTTTCACATGGGAAATAAACACTGAACATTATCCTGATCTCTTTGCTTCCCTTTCAACAGATGGTGGACCAGTCCGGCCGACCTAACAACAAGTCGGGAAAGGTGACGAGGATGGAGACAACAGAAAGAAGGGGAAGGAAGAAAAAGAAAAAGAAGAGAAAAGTCAAAAGAAAGATAAACAAAGAGAAAAAGATTTGAACATGCGCAAGCGGATACATGAGGAGGAAGAAAGAGACAGGAGCAAGTCCAAGAAAAGAAAATAGCATAAGTCCCCCGGGCATCAAACTCCTTCCCATACCCAGGGTAAGACTCCCAAGAAGGGCGACAAGGCCGAGTGCTCTCCGGTAGCTCTAAGTCATCCCAGGCCTCCAGTCGGTCCTTCCTCTGACGCATTTCCCACCGATCGAATCAGAGAATTAGAGGGAGCCTTCCCCAACCTTATTTTTACCAACGTCGATCCTGCCCCGATCTACAACCGCTCTCATCAAGCTTCTTCCATCTTATCCGAACCAACCTCGACCATGGCCTATCCCAGTATGATGCCATGTATGAAAATGCCAAGCAAATATGCGGGATTTTAAGGGGCAAGCTTACAGAGAACGCTGGTTTGAAGAGGGAGATTGAAAGCGACAAGAAGAGGCTTGTGTTTCTTGAGAGAAAGATATGAGAGTATGTGTGACACCCCACATCCGTTAATGTCACTCACTAAGGGAATGCATTAAGTTTTGTGAAGCATTTTAGGTAAACAGACATGGAATATTACAAGATAGATACAAAATTTTACAGCGGAATATTTTTTTTATTAATCATAAGATATCGTGGTCCAAAACATCATTTGTCTGGAATATAAAAGTCCATTACAACATAAAAACCATTGTCTTGTACTTTAGAAATATCAGAGTATATAAAAGAAATAAAATTCCCCAAGAACAAAATATAGCCATAGCAATAAGGATAGGAGCTTGAGCCATACATATCAACAGCTCCAATAAAATAATCAAAATCACGGTCAAGCCCAAGTGTTTCCTCTCAAAGAACCTGGGGGAACGGAAGAAAGAAGAAGAAACAAAAAGGGTCAGACATAAAGTCTGGCGAGTCTAGTTACTTTTAGCCAGTAAATAAATAAAAGTAACATGATAGGCATATAAAGTGGATAAGGGATGTCACTACATAAATGGCAGGTGTGACAAGGTAGACATGATAAGGTGCATATGCTTCTAATGATTACTCTGCACTGTTACTAATATATCCAGAAAGAGATGATCCCTTCAAATATAAGGTGGTAGACTTAGGTATACGTCCTAATGTATCCTAACTACTACCCTGATCGATCGGCTCCCTAACCCTCGTAGATACCTTGTGCTGGCCCCACAGTAGGAGGTATCACTTCCTAAAGTGGCAACCCCTCGTCGTAATAATGTGCACAACCATATCTACAGGTGTCACGGTCGTCTTATCCCCTTTTGCCTGGCTCAGGCACGCACATGGCCCGGTCGATTTGCGCCGCCCACACCGTCCTCCACGTTTAGATCTCTTACAATCAGTCAGTAAGCGTGCCCCTTCTCTGCCTAGTACGGAGTACTTTGTTTGATACCTACTCCGGGTTACTGACTGAAATGGGACCCACACAATATGATACAAGGTCTCCCCTTGTCTTGTATCCCCAGTAGGTTTTCACTGACTATGTATACCACTAGGTGTCATTAATTACACAGCCTTATTTATTTCTACCAGTTATGCTTATCCTAAAGGGTGTCTTTAATTACATAAATCCAATCTTTCTACTGGTTATGCTTACCTACATGTCTCTTTAATACATAACCCCCAATCTTCCAACCGGTTATGCTTACCTATAGGTATCTTTAATACATAACCCTATCATTTCTACAAGTTATGTTTACCCTAAAAGATGTCTTTAATTACATAACTTTATTATTTTTTTCCACCGGTTATGTATACCACTAGGTGTCCTCATCGGATTAAGTTTGTGGGCCTATACATACTAATACTACCAACCTACCCAAGATTTACTTAACCCTCCCACTGATCCAAGCATGTTTATTAAATGGTTAAGTTTGCGGGCCTATGTATACTAATATTACCCACCTACCCAAGATTTACTTAACCCTCCCACTGATCCAATCAATTTTACTGAACCATAACTTCAGTTCTTATTCATACAATCCCTTATGGATTAGTTTAGGTTAAGTAGTCCAATTTATTATCATATCCATTTATGGTTTATAATGGGCTAGACCTCCCACACTAGGCCTACAACGTGTGGATGTTGGATATGCCAGTCGGGTTCGGGCAGTCTTATTCGAAAGTTGGACCTAAGCTCGTGTCTTAGCCCAATTCGTATTTACGTACTTAGACCTCCCACGTTAGATTCAACATTAGTGGTTGCTGGATATAGCGGTCGGGTCCGGGCAGACTTCCACCACAAATGCAACTTAACCTCGTGTCATAAGTACAATTACAATTCCTAATTGTAATTACTAAACATTCCATTTTTAATTAATTAACCAGTTAATTAATCCTTTCCTTTGTATGTGTCAATACATATTTTACCCAATAATTTGAATTACATGCCCAAAAATGTTCATATTCAAATCATGCCATTTTTAGCCCTTTTTCCCCCGTTCCGTAACTAGCGCCCTCACAAAATTGGCAACATGCCTAGGCTAGACAATAGCCTAGTCATAAATGATAATAGGGAAAATAATGGGCATATAACTAAAATGATCATCTTGGCATAAACATAAACTAGCATGATAATAAGGTGAACATACATACTGGCATGGACATGAAATTGTCATCATAACAAGGTGGACATAAAACTGATGAATGGTTGGCAGTCAATTGGTTCTAACATAGCTATGATGTCACAATAAGCATAGTAAGATCTAAATTAGCCATTTAGATGTCCAATCGGTTTAGATCTAACATGATAACACAAGGTGATAAATTAGATCACATAATTCATTTCTAGAGGTTAAAATAGATCTAACATGATAACATAAGGTGACAAATTAGATCACATAAAATAGATCTAACATGATAACGCAAGGTGATAAATTAGTCTACATAAAATAGAGCTAAATGATAACGCAAGGTGATAAATTAGATCACATAAAATAGATCTAACATGATAACGCAAGGTGATAAATTAGATCACATAAAATAGATCTAACATGATAATACAAGGTGATAATTTAGATCTGACTAACAGTTTCAATGTCCACATAAATTAGATTTACTAGTTTAGAAATAGATCTACACAAATCCACATCATAGCATGTCATAGAAGTTATAATTAAGACAAAGATTTAGATCCAATCCTAACCAAATTCAAGGTGACTTATGTTCATGATTTACCTAAATGATTACATCTATCCAATGATATAACTGTTCAAATTAACAGATTTATATTAACCACAATATAGTTACAAACCAAGATCCACAATAATAACATAGTAGAATAATCACAATTGAATTGGATCTAGAGAAATAGATTTATCATTACATAGCATAAGATGTGATAATAGCATAGATTCATGGTTTACACATGTCCAAATCACAGTCTTTCATAATTTACTTTTATTTATCTAAATCTAAAAGCAACTAGGACTCACTGTGATTGTATTGCTAAGATGATAGAAAAGAAGTCAGTGCTGAGTCTATGCTTGAATCTCAGAATTCGATTTGCATTAGTTGATAGAAGAAGATGAGAGACCCTAGTTCAGTTCAGACTCCGGCAGAGTTTAGCCGCCATTGTTTCTTTGTGAAGAAAACAAAGGAATTGAGGTATATTTATAGCTACTAGGTTACAGAATTCGGATGCCACCTCAGCCCTAGAGTGAATCGGGCCACGGGCCGACACCCAATTGGGTCCGGATGCCCAAAAACATACATGGGCGCACTTTACAGGTGCGCCAGTGTAAAAGTACATGGGTGCACTTGTCAAGTTCGCCGGGAATTTCTTCTTTTCCTGCCAAATTTCTATCGTCCATAACTTCTTCATACGTTATCCGTCTTACGCAAACCAGGTGTTTATCTTGACCAGGATTTCGAGACGGACGCTAGTCCATTTCCCGTAATTCTGAATATTAAATTAATTATTCTTTAATTCATCCACTTTGATGTTGTTAAAATTTCGGGGCGTTACAGTATGCGTCGTAGGTAGTGACCATTAAGGAAAAATTCAAGAAAGCTTCTGAAGATCTAAATGCTCGTCTTCACTCAAAGAACCAAGAGTTTGATTCTTTGGGGGCTGAGGTTGAAAAATTGAAGGGCGAGAAGGGTCGACTTGACCTAGAAGTCCAAAATTTGAAAGCCCTTCTCAGTTCATCTAAATCGAATAGAGGGCCTAGGAGAATGTTGCTGCTGCAATCGAGTCCGCCGACAACCTCCAGCTTCAACATGATATAAACATTCGCACAATCAAAGCCGAGCATGCTTTGGAGATATCCAATAAGAAGAAGAGAAACGGAGGCCAAGCCCTTACATTTTTACGAGGGTCCTCCATCATAGGATCTTGACCTGGATAACGGGCTACCAAAGGGTGTTGACAGATACTTGGAAAATTTTCATGAAAGTGGAGAGGGATACAGCGTGAGGGCATCAAGAAAATGAAGAAGCTTTAATGACCCAGTTTCTGAATGACGATGAACGAGCGGTGCTAATTAAGGGAAAATGAAAGGATAAAGAGGCAGCAGAAGCCGAACGCCGCAGAGTAAAGGGGAAGTCATTCCCCGAGAGAGGCGTTGGTAGTTGTCGGACTAAGACGTCCTTTCCATTTCCGTCCACAAACATCGACATGGGTTCAACTTCCGTTGATCCATCTAGGGTATAGTTGAGTAACCGACCAAGTCCGATGTCGGGGGCAAACCTATTTGATTCTTGTTTATCTTCATGTTCACTTGTTTTGTCACTATTATTGTCTTCTATTGTAGGCTCTTCATTGGAGAAGGAGAATGTCGAGGCAGAAATTGTGGCAGTGGAGAAGGAAGGCGCTGAGGGGAAAAGTGAAGTTCTGGAGGAGAAGAGGGATGATAAGGAACCATCATAGGATGACGATGTTGAAATAGTAGGGGAGATCAGGAGAGAATCCATGGTCGAGATTAAAGATGTTTCATCTATGAAGGCTGAGCCGTTTGAGGAACCTTTGTCTATTCCACCTCTCCGAGTTATTCCCACGGTCATCCTTTCTTCAGTCGATGTTCCTCCTTTTACAGGTTCAACCGACCCATAAGAACAAGATGCAACATCAGTTCTCTAGTCAGTGAGGGTTAGACTTTTAATGATTGAGCGGACTTTTGTTGAGGTGCACCTTTCACACTCGTCCGTCATTTGTAATCTTTCCCAGGTCGAGGGAATGAGGTTCATTTACAAACAATCAGTCATTTTGTTTTTATCGGTGCCATCCTCACTTTTAGTCGACAAAGTGGGACCCGAAAGTTTGTTGATCAGTCTAAGTCTAGGATTGGCTTTTCTGATTTTTATTGTTTTACCAACGAAGCCAGCCCATTTCGTCACGGGTTGGCATATCAGGACATCAATATTTGACCTAATGCTTGTCGAATCACAACATTTAGTCATTATAGCTATGAGTCAGAGCAAGAAAGGAGCCTTTTATTCATAAATTATTGCAAGCTATAAGTCACTGCTTATTACAATACAAAAACAAATAAAATAGTAAAGAAACTAAAAATCATAAGAAAGATAAGGTCGTAAATGATATGCGTTCCATGCTCTCTGAAAAGGCTCACCATCAATAGTTGATAGCCTGAAGGTTCCATTATCAAGCTTATGTTGAATGACGTAGGGTCCTTCCCACTTGGGTCCTATATGTACAGGAGTCGAAAAAACATGCTTTAGGATTAGATCACCAATATCGAAGGTCTTGTGTCGAACCTTCTTATGGTAATATCGAGCAACTCTCCGTCGGTGGGCTTCGACGCACAAATTAGCCTCTTCACTCTTTTCGTCAACCATATCCAGCGAGTCCATTAAAAGGGCTTTGTTTGATAAAGGGTCATAGTATGTGGTTCTGTGGGAAGGAACTTCTAGTTCGACGGGAATGACAGCCTCGGATCCGTAGGACAAAGCCAAAGGATTTTGTCCAGTAGCAGTCTTATAGTTGGTCCGATATACCCAAAGAGCTAGGGGGAGCTCATCGACCCATTTGCCTTTAGCTCGTTCCATTCGTTTTTTCAAGTTGGATTTGATGATTTTATTAATCTCTTCGACTTGTCCATTCGATTGTAGATGAGCAATTGTGGTGTATTTCTTCTCGATGCTATATTTTTCACAAAGTCTCTAAATTTCGAGCTATCGAACTGAGTCCCATTATCTATAATAATTGTCCGAGGTATCCCATATCGACATATGATATTTCTAACGATAAATTTAATGACTCACTTGGTTGAGATCATGGTCATCTGTTCGGCTTCCGCCCACTTTGTAAAATAATCTACTGCTATGATCGCATACCTTCACCCATTGAAATAGGCAGGGTTCCAATGATGTTTATCCCCGATACGACGAATGGCCAAGGGCTGACCATTTGGGTGATCTCAGTTGGTGGGGCTCGTGGAATCTGCGTAAACCTACGGCACCTATCACCTCATTTAGAGTAACTACCTGCATCCTTGCTGAGAGTCGGCCAAAAATACCCATACCATAGTATTTACCTGGCCAGAGTTTGCCCCACGGTGTGCGCACCGCGTTCTCCTTCGTGTACTTCTTTTAGTATCTTTTTAATATCATCATTGGCCACACATCGAAACAATGCAATGGAGAAACCCCGTCTATAGAGCCGATCTTGTTGGACAACATGCCTAGACGCCTCCTATACGACAGCTCATCTTTCATTTCTTCTCCCGGGAAGCATACCATGTACGAGAAATTCTTAATGGAAGCCATCCAAAGTTATAACGACCCGCATTCTACGCATCGGGGGATCATAGAATATTTATTTCACTTTCATACGAGGTCATATAGTCGTGTAACTTTGGGGAACGACTATTGGGGTCATTTCCCATGTTCACGATTTTTGCCGAATTTTAAATGACCGTTTTGCCCCTATGAATCTTGTTTCGCCTATAAATTTTGATTGGTAAGGATTTTTCACTTGAAACCACTTCCATTATATTTGGATGATGATTTACCTTTCCGTAGAGTGGTCATATTGATCAAACGAACTTACCGTTTGGGAGATATGGCTGAAATAAGGTTTAGAAGGTGAAAAATAGCTTAACCAGGCCAAATAGGGTGATTAACAACTAGGCCCATTGGGGTATTTCGGGATTAGGGTTGCATAACGGTTGAAAAGGGTTAGAGAAACCTTTCTTTGTCATTTTTACAGCCGCCACTTACCTCTCTTCAACCCTAACAATGGCCTCCACCTTCTAAATCACTTCCAAATCACCTTTTTGTCACTAATCAAGCAAATCAACGCCAAATCAAGTCAAATTAGCATCAAATCAGAGTTGGAGTTGCTGCTACGTATTGGGATTCGTGCCATAACAGTAGAGTTTCGGATTTTAAAGTTTATTTGTGGCTTAAGTGAGTGATTTGCATTGTTTTTCACTAATTACGGCTAATTAGGGATGATTAGTGATAATTAGTGAAATTATGCATGATAAATTTCTGGAAAAATATGTAAAAAATTCTTAAATATTATTATAGGGCTCTGGCGAAATTTGGGTTAATTTGGATATGTTTTGCTAATCCTATCATTACTTATGGTTAAACATGATTAAGGGGAAAACCATGGGTTTTGGGTATGTTTGATCCATATATACATGTTAATTAATTATTTGGATGTTTATGGCGGATTCTATATGTTACTTTGACTGTTTGGAATGTTAAGTAATCTTGTAGGAAAGTTAGAATGATTGAAAATGATGTCGTATGGTGGACGATATATGCTCATTGGAAAATGTGCAGGGTCTCGGATCGGATCGGATTATAGGGCTCGGATCGGATAGGAGAACTAGGTAAAGAAACTCGAACTAGACCGGAACTTGGCATAAGAGGCTTTGCAAGAAGGAAGGCCATTTGCATGGATTTGGAGTTGGGTGCGGACCAGAAGCGAGGGGTGGGGATCGGATCGGAAATGGTGAGCACGAACTGAACCAGGGCTGGAGCAATCGAACCGAAACGAGTTGGAGTGGTGGCAGGAGGACTCGAACCGAATGGAGGATGGCACCCAAACCGAATCGAATGGAGGATGGCACCCGAACCGAACCGAAAGAGGGAACTTGAACACTATATAACTGAACCGAACCGGGCGTGTAATCCTATTTCTACGCGGTGACTCTTTTGAAGACCAACTCCAATTCGACCAAAACTCGAGATGCAAAGGGAGTCCAAATGGGAGGCTATTACTCAGGATCCATCATAGATGGTACGGATTGCTCCTAAACGAGAAGACTAGATACAGGTTAGCTGGTTATGCACGAGTAGCTGTCCGGAGACGAGCAGGAGGCTTACACGTATCATTTCCATATGTTCTTCCTGTGTTGTTGTTGGTCGCTACTTTGGGCATTAGTAGTGTACCTTCCTATTTTTCTTTAGAGGCAGTTTTAAAAGTTGTAACAAATATGGTTTAGATCATAAGATGTATTTTGAATTTTCCGCTGCTATGATGGTTTAGTTTTCAGCTTATGCACCGTGTCACCTGTTTTTATATCAAGTTATGTTATTATTATATTTTTTTCCATGTGCTGTGAGATATACTACAAGTTCTTTGATAATTCATCGTTTCAAACCCCTTTCCTTTTCGCTTTCCTTTGACGACCGTCCCGTGCTGGTAGGGCATTAGCATAGCGCATTTCATTGGAAATGTCGGCTGGTGCGGGGCGGGCCGTCACATTTGGTACCAGAGCTCTAGGTTGCGTAGTTAACCTAGGGAAAGACACCAAGGAGAGATACTACGTATATGAGAGCACATATTTGTTATATTTTGGGTTTTCAAAAGTTATATATATATACTATTAGTATATCTAAGGATGAAGTCGCACTGCACTGGCACCACTTAAGAGATGGCTAATCGTTTTCTCTTTACAGATTGAACGATGGGCCGATATACGAGGAATACTGATTCAGGAGCCAATAACAGGAATGCTCCTAACATGAGGACGATGTTTAGTACCTTCATGCGAAGAATGCTGCAAATGGTGGTGGTGCAACGGTGCAGGCACCTAGGGCCGATTTCGCCAAGCTCTGTATGGACTACACTAGTCTTGGTGGGAAGCCGTTCCACGGAACGCAATCGGCTACAGATATTCATGATTGGCTTGATAGTTGTGAGCGCATCTTTGAGGATTTGAGGATCGAAGATGCAATAAAGAGAAAGCTAGCATCCGCCAGCTGCAAGGACATGCAATGAATTTGTAGAATGCTATTAAGGTAGCTACTCCTGAGGATCAAGTTACATGGAATCAATTTAAGGCCCAATTCAGTGACAAGTTTATCCCAGATGCTCAGAAATCAGAATTGTTTAGGAATTTTTTGGATCCGAAACAGAATGATAGGGCAGTCTTGGAGTATATTGCTGAATTCGATACTTTATCGAAGTATGGATTATCTCTTATTGATACTGTCGAGAAGAAGAACGAGAAGTTCATAACTGGTTTAAATCATTACTTGGGAGAAAGGCTTATAAACCATATTGATTAGACTTTTGAATCGCTTGTTGGGAAAGCATTGAGATCACAGAGCCTTTATCTTGAGCCCAAGACGGAAGTCACTGTTGCATCTGCAGAGGAGCCAAAGCCGCAAGCAAGCGGTGGAGGCAAGAATAATTCTCAGAACAAGAGGAAGAAGAACCAGACCAAGGGTGGTCAGAAAAAGAATAAGAAAGATGTTGAGTGCTTTAGCTGAGGCAAGAAGGTCCATTATGCTAAAGAATCTCGAGCAAAGCCAGCGGACAGGAAGTGCTTCAGTTGTGGCCAAGTGGGACATCATAAGGATAAATGTCCACAACCTCCTAAATAAAAGCAGTTTGTGAAAGCATATTCTATAAATGTTGTTCCTTCTTCGTCGAATGCCCGAACTGCGGTGGAGAAAGGAAAGAATGTCGTCATTCTAGGTATGCTTTCTATTTATGATGTTTCTATTCGAGTATTGCTTGATACCGGGGCTTCCCATTCCTTCATATCTAGTGACCTGGTAGATAGGTTGGAATTGGAACCTGAGATAGTCGATAGACCTTTAGTGGTGACGAACCCGATTGGTGGTTCGACTAGCCTTAGTATGATTTGTCGAAATTTGGTCTTATCGAGTCATGGATGTATGTTTGCTTGTGATTGCTTTGTTTTGGGATTTACTGGGTTTGGCATTATTTTGGGAGTCGATTGGCTCTAAAGATATAGGGTGGTGGTAGACTGTGAGGGATTTTCGGTGACTATTAGGGCGGATGATGGGCGGAGGGTAGTGTTTGGTGGCCTACCAGTGATGAGTTGATGGCTAGTTTTCTAATTTCCCTCTACATTCTGCAGGACGAGTTATCAGGGGTTCCCATTGCTGGCCAGTATCCGTACATCTTCGAGGAAGTGATCGGACTTCCACCACACCGAGAGATTGAGTTCCGTATTGATTTAGTGAAAGATGCCAGACCTATAGTGATGCCACTTCGTCGTATGGCACCAGGGGAGCAGCGAGAGCTCGGAATGCAAGTAAGCGACCGTTTAAAGAAGGGATTTATTCGAAGAAGTGCCTCTGAGTGGGGAGCACTAGTTGTATTTGCCACTAAGGCAAATGGTTCCCATCGTTTATGTGTGGACTATCGCAAGTTGAATAAAGTGACAGGGAAGAATAAGTATCCTCATCCACGGATAGATGATTTGTTTGATCAACTGGAAGGAGCAAGAGTGTTCTCCCAGTTGGACCTCACAACAGGATTTCATCAGCTCCAAGTGGTAGCTGAGAGTATTCCTAAAACAGCATTTTGGACGCCGTCTGGATTTATGAGTGGTTGGTTATGCCATTCGGGTTGACCAATGCACCAGCATATTTTATGGATCACAGAGTATTCAGGGATTAATTGATTAAGTTTGTTCTTGTGTTCGTAGATGATATCTTGGTTTACTCGAGGATAAAGGAAGAACCCAAGGAACATTTGAGGATAGTAATGGAGGTGTTGAGAAAACACTAATTAAAAGAGAAATTTTCTAAGTGTCACTTCTGGAGGAGGGAAGTGAGATTCTTGGGCCATGTTGTTTCATAGAATGGTATTGCCATGGATCCTACGAAGGTGGCTACGGTACAAGATTGGTCTACGCCCAAGAATACAACGGATGTAAGAAGTTTCTTGGGATTAGCTGGATATTATCGTAAGTTTATCCAAGACTTCTCCAAGATAGCGGCACCGTTAACTCAATTGACCAAGAAGAACCAAGCTTTTGCTTGGGACGGAAGGTGCGAGTATGCATTTAAGAGTCTAAAGGAAACGTTGACGCAAGCGCCAGTGTTAGTCATTCCTAAAGGGAATGAAGAGATGACGGTATACATGGATGCATGTAGTACCGGACTAGGTGTTGTATTGATGCAAAGAGGTGTTAGAGTTTATGCCCTAGAAGCAATTCATTTGATGAAATTGATAACACTGTTGATGTTATTGTTTTATTCGGAATAAAACAATATTCTATTATATTATATTTACTGCGTAATATAAATAATAATTTAATAGAAGTCCTTAGAATAATAATACGGAATTATATAGTTCGAGTAAGACTGAACTTGAGATTATATAATGTGATAAGTATTATAATTCTTAAATGTCCCTAGTCGAGTTTTATTGTTTATATAGGACAACAGTAAAGTGTTGAGACTAGTATATTGATTGACTGTTGATCACATCTCATTGATCATTAATATACATGATATTAAAGTCAAGATATAAATACGTATTGTAGAATAGCGTATTGGGCTGACCCACCATGAGATAACTCCATGGAATATAATTAACAGTATCATAAGTTATTCTCATAGTGACAGTGATGTAATGGTCCTCAGACCTGAAATCATTATGATTTTATTCGAGGATATTTGTGTTTTGATATCATCTAAAGTTATCTGTAACTAAGTAACGATAACAGTGATAATTGGATACATCTCAAATCGAATGAAAATTATGAATGATCTAGATGGAATTTAACCCAACGATATATTCGTAGTGATATCCACGGGCCTCTTGATTGAGTGAGACTGAGAAATGCATGGCCGTGCTCAAATACTGATTTGTTTTAAACAGTCTACTCATCGATTAAGATAAACGGATTAAATTATAACGAGGATGATACGATCTGTGCCTCTAGTTTAATCCTGGATATATCGGTTAAAAGGATTATATTACATTGAGACACTGATCACAGAACAGGTTGTATCGAATCATTGATCTTATTATAACTTGGGTAACAGCGACGTATTGCTAGATACCAATCACTGTTTATGATTTTAAATTCGATTTAAAATCATTGCCAACGTTGTAATAACCTATAGGGTCACACGCTTAGAACATTGTAAGGGGAAGGCTGTTTTGATTTTGGGTAAGATAAAATATCAACAGTTGATATTTTTCGGTTGAAAGGGTAAAAGGAAATGTTCCTTGTTTAATGAGCATGTATATTTAAATAAAGGATTTACTCCTTTTATAACATATAGGTGTATTCATTCTTTTATTAGTACAGACCTTTCAGAAAATAAAACCCTAGATCAAGAATTGGGAATGGCGGCTAGCATCGCTGACTTCCTCTCCACTTCAATCCGATCGAAGACAATGTTTGCGTGGATACCAGTAGAGGGCCGGCGCCTCTGTCGTGCCTTTGATTCGATCGATTCAAATTCCATCGAGGCAGAAATTCATATGATTATCCATCACGAAAGGTATAAAACTTCGACTTATATTTTGATTTCGATTTACGATTTTGCAATAGATCCTCAGTTTAATTGTTAAGCTGTTCAATTAGGGTTTCTATTAGATCTAGAAATTTCCTTCAATGGTATCAGAGCTGGAATTTGCAATAATTTGTACTTTGAATTCAATTTTAGGTTTAATTTTGTTCGAATTCCTAATTATTCGATAATGATGGATATAGTAATTAGGGTTTGATTTTCGGATTGATTAATTAGGAATGATTAGTTCCTGGATACGTTGATCTATCTAAAGCAATATGTTGATCTGTTTATACGAGTAAACTGTTCTAGATCTCTTATCAAAGTTGTTTGATTGATAAAATTAATGACCTGGTTTTAACATGAATTTTCTTCTTGTATGATAAATCTGTTTTATTGATTGACATATTTGGAAATAGCTTTTGATTAAACATCGATTTAATGAAATCAGATACAAAGTTTTGAATCTGATTCTTTTTCATGATTCTAAAACCAACTCTGTTTTATTTGTTAGAGGAATTTTATGTTTAAAATTCTTGCATATATCCTAGAGTACAACTTTTACATTATATAGATAATGTACAGAATATCTTGAAATCATGATAAATATATTTTGATTTGCTGATTCTGCTAGTATTGTGTATACATGTATCTATAGTGTAAATACTATAAGCATATGTAATTGACATATCAGTTATAACAGATAATGAACTTAAATACATATTGTTTATGTACATACATTTATGGTGATAAATACATTGTATATTCAGATTTCAAAATACAGGAAATTTGATTTCCAATTAGATTTCAGTCTTACACTATATGTATAAATTGTTAAGTCTTGAAAAAAAAAATATGATATGATCTATATATATTAATCCTGGTTTTAATCCTTGTATGCAGAGATATGAGAATTTAGAGAAAATTCATTTATTATAATGAACTTGTTTCACTTAGATTAACATCTATGTTAGATACAAAAATCTAAATTGTTTACAGAAAAACAAAATTTTGATTAGTGATATAAGATTTCATAAAGGAGTTTTATGCTTAATTCTGAATAATGATTCAGTTGTATCTTGCAATTAAATTACCTGGTAAATTATGGACCCCAGTAAATTAATCAAAAACTAGTTTTGATTGATCCAAAATGCTAAGACATTTTGGGTCTTGTTTTAATTGAGTAAAACAATGAAGTGGTCATATAGATCATCATCCAAAACATTATTGAACGCTAGTATTGTGGATTATACTGTTTCTTTCAGTAAATTTTACTGTAAATAACTATAGATATCAAATGGTTTCAGCTTATGCAAAATTTTGATTTTGTTATAAAATCTGAATATAAATTGAATTAATATATGATATTAATTCTATCATATTTCCAGTATTACAAGTAATGATTAATAATCAAAGTTCTGGAAATTTAATGTAATATTCATCTGTGAATGAATAAACTTAAACATTCAGATTTAATAGATTAAAATGTTTGAATAGAAGGAACATATACTTGTGGATTATATGTACTGCTCCCTTATATACTGCTGCAAGTATGTTGCACAGTTAAACATATCTCTATATATATAATTTTGTGACATCACTTGTTTACATTTGTAAGTATTAGATAGTAAATACATCTGCTGCTTTATAACTGATGATAAAAGAATTTATGTTCTTACAAGTATGGTGATACTGTTGTATTATTTAATATGTTCAACATTCTGTTAGAAATTTGTTTCTTAAAATTTCTATATGATTATCACAACAACCAGTTGAAAATATTCATTCTTAAGCATTACATGATTATCATAAACTTTTAACTGAATTTTCATATCTGGTTATATGTATACATAATTAACATCTAGAAATTAATAAGCAGGATGAATAACATGATGTATATATGTATATATATAGGTCATTGTTTTAATATGTATTGATGTTCATATATAGATATGTGTATCTAAGTATATTGTGTCATGGATATGTGTATTCATTTATGAATGCATATATACTCATAAAGGTTCAATTTTATATACTATACCTCTTTGAAATACTAATGCAGATAGACACATCTCATATCAGATTATGAATTAGTATGGTTTCAAGTGATTGTTTGACAAACAAGGATACGTTTTGTAAAATGCACTAGGATATGAACATAAATACATTTAAAAATATGGATTCTATAATGTACATGATGATATATTGAGTATATAATTTTGATTGATAAATATGTCTATTCCAAATGTGATGGAATCAGTCACAGCAACTATGAATTGCTGTTCAATTTTAAATTGGCTATACCAATACACTAAAAGGGAATTTGGACACTTAAACTCATTTAGAAATGGATTTAACTGTCTATTGCTTATATGCAAAAGTTGATAAAAGGGTTCTAATGGTTATTGTATCTACAAGGATGCAGGATACATTGTACATGTCAATATGAATCAATTGTTGATTCATATGATTTCCAATTTTTCCTGCATTTTTTTTTTGAAATGCTTAATGGAATCAAGAACCTAATCCATACATATATATATTTGCAAACATATTGATGCCCGCATTATGATTAACCATTTCCTTAACTCTGTTTTAAAGGTATTTGGAATTTTGCATGATTTAATCATCTAAGCCAAAACATACTGATGCAGTTTTATACTGATGATTAATATACTATTTATCTTTATAGTTATAAACTTTCCATCATAGTTACAAGTAACTTTAGTGATATGGATCACAGAGTGATATGATTATAGGAACTTGACCTGAAAACACAGTATATATATATATATATATATATCTTGATTTGATATGATGATCTTGAACATATTACATTTGGATGTAATTATATATAAAAACTTACATGTTTTTTTGCACATTTATGAATGTCTGTTTCAAGCTACTTAACGCAAAAACGAGATAAGTTTTATATGTAAACATATATATATATACATGTATGTATATATATACACACACACACATTTGATGTATATGTGTGAGTTATTGCATGTATATGTGTATGTTAAATACATTTGATGTATTTTAATCATACTGACCCAATGAATTGAAACTGTTTTGATAGGTAAATGGTAATGCTAACTGAAATTGTTTTAGCAACAAGCAATTCCATCAATCAACATTGGCAAGAGCGTTTGCTAACAACACTGCATAAGTCAGTGCATTTTGTGTACATATGTAATTCAAGTTTGTGTGCAGTTTAGTTTAATGTAAACTTAATATATGTACTGTTTATTAATGGTGTACTGTAGTGTTTGCTAATAGAAATTATGCTGAATGATTTTAAATCATAGGACTGTGTATAACTCCTATGTTTAAAACCATTATACTATTTAAATTTCATTGATATTTCTCATGTTATTGGATATGAAATGGTTGTCAAAATAGATTGAGAACATGTACTGATATGTATAATTGCCTCGATGGTCCCTTTTGTTTGCTCAGTAAATTTGTTTACATATTTTTTTTTTGTAATGTGGACTTAATTTTGTAATGGGCCTTTAATTTATTGTGAATAGTAATGCATGAGTACGTTTTGTTACTAAATAAAACAAAAGGGATAAGTCGACCATTATTTTGAAATGTTCAATGTAAGAAGCGGCATTTTACCAATATTGAATTTAACTATAATATATGTATGAATCATATATTTTATTTAAATCCATTCTATATTACGAATATAAAATACATATATTTGATATATGTAAATAACTCTAATATTTTTCCACTACGAATTATAAATTCCCTTTATAGCAAATTCTGTTATATTAAGTCATGGTGAAGTCTTCCAATAATATACTCATCACTGTCCAAGATCAATTGTTGTAACTAACGCCAAAGCGTTGTGCACCTTTTATTTTGGTTATATGCGATGGGGTAAAATGTGGTGCTCCAACCTATTATTGGGTCTGACTTAACTAGGCTGCATAATACGATTATGACCTTAGAGACAAAAGCATGAATTATTTTACATTTTGAGCAAATGAATAATACTGAACAAAATGTTCAACATGCGATCCAAGAGTTATATAGAGAATATAATTGACATAAGATGTCTACCTAAAAGGTTGTGTTTTGAGTTTAGCCAAAGCTGGGTCAAGGCATGACTAGATATGGTTCTTGGAACACCATTATATGTATATAATGATTTACATATATAAACAGAGGGATGTTAATTTGAGTGGGAGCATATTTTAATTTAAATTATACATTAATATAAATATAAAGTTTGATTGTCAGAATTTTGTATTTATATTAAATAAATATAATAGAATCAGTTAATATTTATTATCCATAGTAGATATTAAATAACAGATAACTCCGATAATTTAAATTTGTTCTTGAGAAGGATAAATTGAATTAAACAAATTTCTTGACTAACATTGTGACGACCCCAAAACCCCGAGACACGGTGTTAACGATAATCATTGGAATATAACACATTAATCATCATTAGCAGATCACAGAAAATAGCATAAACAGAAAATAGAATAATTTACACACATATGACAGCGGAATCATATAGATATCATCACATTAGAGAAGCATAGTACAGGATACAACTTAGTGCATAATGATACATAGTCAGTCACCATCGCCTGAGGCGGAATCATACATAAAGAGTACACAAAATAAATATCAGTCTACATCGCCAATGGCGGAATCATAATATAGATACAATAATGGCGGAGAAAATCCAAGTCAGCCCGGTGTAGGCAAGCCTCGCCATAAGCCAAAAGGTACGTCAGAAACCTGTAACTAGGCTGCCCGTGTGTAAATGAGGGCACCCGAGTTTGCAAGGTGAAACAAACTACGAGTCGGTCATGGGACTGGTATGAGAAATCTACTTAACTTATTAACAACAATAATAAGGCAAATCAAAGGACCACGCCACTTTCGCGGAACGGGTTTACTCCAATGAGTGCTAGTGCATGAAATAAAGTAAATGATTAAATCATCGCAATGCTTTTTATAAAATGAAGCCATTATAAGACTCATGTCCCATCACACAATGCAACACAAGCCGGAGGATAGAGTTTTTACCTTATAATGGCCAAAAATGCTTCATACGTATAAAACAGAAGTGTTTGATATTATTACTTGTGTATATATATCTCAAAATCGATTTCAATCATAAATATCAATCATAGGCGGCATAAATGACCCATACCACTATGTCGCTGTACTAGTAATACAATCACGTCCGCATATTTCGTATTGGAAATTGGATTCCTTCATGAGTCGAGGCAAGGGGCAAGCTCCTCTCCGATTCGAGACACTCTAGCAAATGTCCCAGGACCCCACTATGATCCTTGGATCTTCAGGGTCGGTCCTCTCTTACTTTGGAGGATTGGCAATTCCTGAACACACGTTTCCCGGTCCTTACAGACCTATATCGAGGCTCCTCGCATTCCAACAACCACACAGGTGAAAAGTATATATATAATGTCAGGGCTGGTAGGTCACTGACACCACCTTAGCTAGAAAGAAACGTCGTGCTCTCCCTGTAGTCACTCTCCCGTTTTTGACTCATACCGAGGTGTGAGGCTCGCGAATTCACGTTATACACAAAGCTACGTCACACAGACCATGCTTTGATCATCAACCACAAGACTTTGCTTTGCAACAGAAGCCTTGATCATATGCCACTCAGGCGTGCCACACAGGCAATCCACTCCATGCGACTGATTTCTATCAATACATAACCTCTAAGCTCGTACGTCTCAGAGAAGGGCGTTAAGCAAGAGAATAAATTCTCCGCTGCCAAACAGATATATATTTAACAGAGATCAATCAGCACAGAACAAAATCCAATGTCAGACACACAGTCCATTTACAAGTCCGTTCTGGGTCTGAACGAAACCGGGGGCACCAATTCCTCGTATATCTGTACAATCAACAGTATGTTTGGACGGCTACTACTTCAGTTCCTTCATGGTAGCTACTCCAATCACAAGCATCAGTAGCGCCCAACCATCCAATTTGAAGATTGTCGGTCTTCAACCGTCTTCCACACTTCGACTTCTCGACGTCGATCGATTATTTGAAATGAGATGAACTCGGCTTTTTCAAATAACCCACGTATATTTAGATTTTCAAATCAATTTATCACATGGTTGCACTATTCAACATTCACATTTCAGTTCTTTAGTTATAATTCTCATGTTAAATACATTCAACCATCACATATCAAGCAAACACAACGAAATTGGGTTATTTCCACTCTATATCGTCTATAGTATTTTATAACGATATATCGCCATTTTTATTTATTTTAAAACGACCATATTTAATTAAACGACATTTCAGGTCGTGTCGATGCAGTGGCGCTGCTTTTCACTAATTTTGTTTTACACATATCTGAAAATCTAACCGTTGGATCTTCACAAATTTTATATCATTAGGAAGGTCATTTCAAAACGAATCCAACGGTTTCAGTTTTGGGAAAATCCGACGATCGGATCTTCCACACTAGCCATTTGAAGTTACGATTTCAATTTACGAACTACAGCGTCGTTATTCGATTTAATTTAATTATATTTATATATATATATATATATAAATATAATCGTTTCTGGCGCTGTTTTTCTTCAAATTTGAATTAAACATTCCAGACAATCCAACCGTCGGATCTTCACAAAGTTGGTGCCGTTGGAAAGATATTTCCGAGGCGAACCCAACGGTTGCGGTTTCGGGAAAATCCAATGGTCGGATTTCCCGCACTAGTCGTTTGAAATCACGGTTTCAAAACACGAACTACACGGCCACGTTTCGTTTTAATTTTATTTATATTTATATATTTATATAAATATAGTCCATTCAAAAATTCCTATATCGCTTTCACTTCAATTATTTCACTAACGCCTCTAAATTTTGGAAAATTTCGCCATAACCTCCTTTGTACATGAGGGGCTGGGAAAATTCCCAAATAGCCACACGGGCGTCTCATGTCAAAAAGAAAAAGCCAAGCGGCTAGCCAACAGGCTTATAAAATCATCACCCAAACAAAACAGTAAATGTGTACCTATTTGTCGGGCACAAAATTTTATTCTTCTTCTCTAGCCCCTTTGCTATAACCTGTTCAATAAATATGCATATACATATATACAATTTTTACCACTTATCATTTTCCATTCAACTTCATATTTGATTTACTTTGGTTTAAAAACACCATTCATTCTAATATTGCATGCATAGGTTAAAATCATATCATTAGCTAATTAATGTATATTTCAACTCATGCACATTTATTTGAACAAGTGGCTATTTTTAACACTTCACATTTCAAAGATGATAAATTTGGCGAACTAAAATAGATTTCAACACATGACTATTTTATTTAGTTCCTATGCATGTTAAAAATAATATTTCTTCACAAATATTTATTTCAACGTCCGCATATCTCTAGCATATCACATATATGACAAAAATGATATTTTTATCATTTAAAATATTCATTCGACAAATGGATGTTTTCAACACTTCATAGTTTCAATAAAAATGTAATTTTTATTGTTCGATATTTTTATTCAACACATGAACTTTTCCACTACACACACTTCTCAACACATGAGCATTTCCATACATGGATATTTTATTTATGTTGTTCATATTAGAAAGATGGAATTTTTATTGTTGAAACTATTTATATATAAGGCGAATATTTTTCATACTTCATATATATTATAAAAAGGTGATTTTTATTGTTTATACACTTCATTCATTCACAAATGAATTTAATTTTCACACATCATTTTTCAATACATGAACATTTCCACACATGGATATTTTTCAACACATGACTTTAATTTCAATGCATGAAGAAAATTTCAACATATGTAAATAATTCTAACACATAAAGATTATTCAAAATTTCGGCTGCATAACGGCAGGGTAGTTAAAACCGGCACCGTCCCTAGTACGGCTCCTCGCTCTACCTTAAAACCTCGCGGTTTTTGACAATGGGGATTCATGCATCTAATTCGCACGCAGGCGGCATGTTTATTTTTATTTCCACAAATATTTCCAATTCATTTCAATCACCAATGGGTATTTTTCGGCCACAACCAAACAATATCAACCACAAACAATTTTTCAACCATTCGTATTTTTCATCCAATATTTCACATCAATTCACAACAATAAATATCGTCCATGGTTTGTGGACGAGGGGAGTATATATGTATATATATATATATATATTATTGCTATATTTTACTTGCATTTCAACACATATATCAATTATTCTATGCATGTATAATTCATATTTCGCTTATATAGCTTACACCACGCATGTACATGAGGTATACAACACGTGTGTAATTTATATTTCGCTAATATAATTTATACATGACATTTTCCATTCAAATTTAATTGATTTAGATTTCTCACATTGGTTTGCGGAGTGCTAAAAATCGTAGATGACTCAGAAAAATCCGTGGCTTCTTCTATGTGGTAGAGAGCTTCCTTGCGGTCCCGATGTTTCCTGTTTCATCGAATTTCGTCAACGCACCAAAAAGATATGATTTTTCAAAGTGCAGACATCAAAAAGGACTCACCTTTCTATTTGGTTCGAAACTAGGTTTGAGGTTTTCGCGAAATCCGTGGCACGTGGGGACGATCAGGGAGTTGGACGTGGAAGAGCTCCGAGTGGCGGTCCTGTCGGTGGTGGTTTGGTGGCGCTCGGTGGCAGATCGGAGCGGCGGCGGCGATGGCAAGCGTCGGACTTCCTGGGCTCGATTCTGGCGGAGGAGGCGTCGATGGAGGGGGTGCTGGGGTCGGATTTGAAGAGGAGGCGGAGACGAAGCGAACGGTGGTGGCGGCGGCGCCTGGAAGTGGCGGAGGTGGCAGCAATCGAGGAGGGAAGCGGTGAACGGGTTTCGCAGTTGAAATCGAGGGTTATGGTTTTTTTTAAATAATGAATTGAATTTTCTGATTCGCCGGAATATATATATTTTAGAAAATTAGGTTTTTCACCAACGAACTCCTTTTCAAGCCCAACGACTGTCGCCCCTAGCTAAATACCCCCATCCCGGACACAATGGGATATGTTTCGTTGGCCAATTCGACTGTTACAGTCAGTTATTTTCCAAATTAAAGTATAAAACATTTAATTTTTAACTTTGAACGCACATTTCAATTTGCCAGGACCACAAACTGATTCGAAAAATTCCAGAAAAATAAATCTAGCTATGTTTTGACGCTACGGTCCCAACAAAACTAGTTTCGTCGAATTCTGAGATCGTTTGAAAAATGGCCATTTTCTGGTCGATCCAATTTAACAGAAATTGACCAAACACATTTTCTTTTGCCACGCTCACATACTAGCTTCAAAAATTATGAAATTTGAAACCTAGCAATAGTTTGACATCCCGGACCCAACAAAAGTGGTTTCGTCAAATTCCGAGGTCGTATGCAAAATATCAATTTTCCAGGGCTATATATTCTATATAGCGACCTTTCTGAAAATTCATTCGGCCATAACTTTTGATTCCCGTTATGAAAATTCGATTTTTCAGATTTGTTAGAAAGGTATTGATAAACAGATTTAAATTTTTTTTCTCGCTAAAATCCGTTATATTTTCCACCCTACACAGTCAGTCAAAGTTTGAATTCAAATTTTCAAACTAACTCACTATTTCTAATTCACTATTTTATTGAAATATTCTATTTCAATTGTTCAAATTCCTTTGAAATCACCAATTTAAAATTTTTAAATTGGCCCGTATTTTCCGGGATATTACAATCTCCCCCACTTAAAACTTTTCGTCCTCGAAAAGGAAACAACAGTAAAGTAGGAAACAAAATGTAAATGCAAAGTATTGTAAAGGTACCTTGCACCGGAGTTAGTCAGAAATATCCACTCTGCATTTGGGGTAAGCTTGCTTAATGCTTTCCTCAGTCTCCCAAGTACAGTCTCTAGGATCACTGCTCCACTGCACTTTAACTAAATGAACCTTTTTGCTTCTGAGTTCTCTAGTTTCTTTGCCAACAATCTTTAATGTCTCCCTTCTAAGTGCTAATTCTGGAGTTATGTCTATATCCTGTTGCGCTGCTTCTTCTACAACAAGATCCGGATCATGCACATGTCTTCTAAGTTGAGATATGTGAAATACATCATGCACTCCAGGCAACCAATCTGGTAATTGAACCCTATAAGCAAGAGTTCCAATTCGTTCGAGTATAGGAAAGGGACCAATATATCTCGGTGCCAACTTCCCAGTTTTGCCAAATCTGATTACTCCTCTCATCGGAGAAACTTTCAAATAAACATGCTCACCAACAACAAATGTCAAATCTCTTCTTCTAGAATCTGCATAACTTTTCTATCGGCTTTGTGCGGTTCTCAATCGCTTTTTGATGAAGTCGACTTTATCAGATGCTTCTCTAATCATATCGGGTCCTAACACAAGTCTGTTGCCAGGTTCTACCCAACATGCTGGAGATCTGCACGGTCTGCCATATAATGCTTCAAATGGCGACATTCCCAAACTGGCTTGATAGCTATTGTTATATGAGAATTCTGCCAAATGCAAATGATCCTCCCATGACCCACCGAAATCAATTATACAAGCCCGCAATAAATCTTCTAGAATTCTATTCACCCGCTCAGTTTGGCCATCTGTTCGAGGGTGATAAGCGGTGCTCATATTCAGTTTCATTCCCAATTCTGTCTAGAAAGCCTCCCAGAATTTGCTAGCAAATATCGGGTCTCTATCACTGACTATGCTGATGGGAATTCCATGCAGCTTAACGATTTCTTTGAAATATATCTGTGCTAGACTTTGAGCGGTTCTATTGGATCTGACAGGTATAAAATGGGCAGTCTTCGTGAAGTGATCTACGATTACCCAAATGTTGTCATTACCTTTCCTGGTTCGCGGCAAGCCATCTATGAAATCCATGGAAATCTGTTCCCATTTCCAACCTGGGACTTCCAACGGGTGCAACAATCCAGCTAGCTTCTGTTGGTCGCTCTTGACCAATTGACAAGTAGGGTATCTGCTAACATACAAAGAAATATCCCTTTTCATTGCCTTCCACCAGAAAGTGCGTTTGATATCGTTGTACATTTTACTCACACCAGGATGGATGCAAAATTTGGATTTATGGCATTCATCCAGCACTTCTCTTTTGAGCTCAGGAATGTCGGGAACACATATTCTTTTATTCAACCTCAGAACTCCCTCACTATCTACTTGGAAACTGGAGCCTTCGCCCCTTTGAATCCTTCTTATCATCTCTTTCACAAAATTGTCACTTTTCTGAAGAACAGGTATTCTATCAATCAATCCTGGCGTAATTATAAAATTGGCAACGATTGCGGTTTTTCCTACTAAGTGCATCCGCTACAACATTAGCCTTTCCCGGCGTATACAGGATATCAAGATCATACGCTGCAAGAAATTTTAGCCAACGTTGCTATCTCAAATTCAGATCTTTCTGGGTGTATAAATACTTCAATGATTGATGATCTGTGTACAGTATAAATTTCTCGCCCAATAAATAGTGCCTCCAGATTTTCAAAGCAAAAACGATGGCTAGCAACTCAAGATCATGTGTTACATAATTCTTCTCATGCGGTTTCAATTGGCGGCTTGCATAAGCGACTACTTGGCCTCTTTGCATTAACACTGCACCAAGACCTCTAATAGAAGCATCCGTCCAAACCGTTAAATCCTGATTGCCATCAATAATGGTTAACACTGGAGCAGTGGTCAGTATTGATTTCAATTCCTGGAAAGCTTCTTCACAGTCGGAAGTCCACTTAAACTTCTCATGTTTCTTCGTGAGCTTCGTTAACGGACCGAATATCTTCGAAAAATCCTTAACGAACTTTCGATAATTACTAGCCAACCCCATAAAACTTCTAACTTCTATGGGAGTAGTGGGTTGTTTCCAGTCTTGAATCGCTGTTATTTTGCTTGGGTCAACAAAAATTCCTTTCTCTGACACGACATGGCCAAGAAACTTGACTTCTTCTTGCCAGAAGACACATTTAGAGAATTTGGCTTTGAAGACGTTCTTTCTTAGAATCTCCAATACTTGTTCTAAGTGTTTTTCATGCTCGGGTTTTGATTTGGAGTAGATTAAAATATCATCGATGAATACAAGGACAAATTTATTCAGAACTCCCCTGAACACTCTATTCATTAGATCGACAAAGTATGCTGGAGCGTTGCACATGCCAAACGGCATTACTAACCATTCATAAAATATGTCTGAACCCCTGAAAGCTGTCAAAGGAACACACTCTTCTGCTATTCTCAATTGGTGAAAACCTGTAGCTAGGTCCATTCGGAGAAATACTTTCGCCCCATTCAACTGGTCTAGCAAATCATCGATGCGGGGTAACGGATACTTATTTTTAAGCGTCTGTTTGTTGAGGTCTCGGTAATCAACGCATAATCGAAGAGTACCATCAGACTTTGGGACAAACACAACAGCTGCACCCCAATTAGAAAAACTAGGTCTGATTAGACCCTTCCACAACAGTTGACAAGTTTGATCGCCTAATTCTTCTTTTTCCTTCGGAGTCATTCTGCGAATTGGATGTACCACTGGTCTGGCATTGGGAATTAGATCGATCCGGAATTCTATTTCTCTTTGCGGAGGTAAGTTTTCAACTTCTTCAAACACATCCGCATAGTTTCTGACAATAGGAATCTTTTCTATGGAAGTGGGGATAAGTTCTAATGCCGACCAAAATTCTTCTCTATTTGGATTCGAACCATGACAGGGTACCATAATATATCCAAGCTTCGTTCGAATTTTAACGATTCTTTCTGCACAATTCACTTCGGATTCGTATTTCGTTAACCAGTCTAGCCCGAGAATGATATCGAATTCTGGAAAATCCATAACGATTAAATCAAAAGAAAATTTGTAGGAAGAAAAAGAGACTGGCACTCTACAATATGAACCGAGAATAAGAGATCCCCCTATCGGGTTATGAACTTCAACCGATTCTTTGAGCTTTCTCTGTTTTAATTTGTGCATTGTGTTACTAGCAATAAAACTACGTGATGCACCTGTGTCAAACAATACAGAGACAGGAATATTTTTAATTGTAAGGGTACCTCCCAAAACATCGGGTTTACCTGCTCCATCGGAAGCAGCTGGCGGGCTCGACCCGTCATATACGTGAGCTACTGTGGCCTTCTTCAGCAAAGGACAGTCCTTGACTAGATGATCGGTCTTGCGGCAATTAAAGCAGGAGCGAGGGTTCTGAGAACCCTGGCTTGAACCTTGTGAATTTGTCTTCTGCCTCTTCGGGGCTGTGCACACATTAGAGTAGTGCCCCACTTTGCCACAGTTAAAGCAGCTTCCTCTTGGCGGCTTGTCTGTCTGAGGTTTTGAAGATGCTGCTTGGCTTGACTCAGCTTGATTCGCAGCAGGCTTGCGTTTGTTCCCGGCTTGGCTTCTAGCGCGATCCTGCTCCAGATGCCTATGGTCAAGGTCTTCGTAGTTGCATGTCATTTCCACCAGTTCGTTAAATTCCAGCTTGACATGGGCCATGGCTCTATCATGATATTGTTGCCTTAGCCCAAGGATAAACCTCTTATTTTTGGATTTTGCAGTGGCGACGAGCTCCGGAGCATAGGGCGACAATAGTGTAAATTTATTCAGGTAATCTTGCATGGAAAGATCACCCTGCTGGAGGTTGGCAAAGTCATCGTGCATTCGTTCTAGTGCTTGTTCTGGGACATATTTCTCCTTGAAGAGTTCTTTGAATCCATCCCATGTTCTTCCAGCTTCTCTATTCCCAGCGGTGAGAGCTTCCCACCATAGTTCAGCTTGTTCCTGCATAAGCCAGGCGCCCATAATAGCTTTATCTTCGTCTCCAAGCCTTAGGCCTTCAAGAATTTTCTCGCATGTTTTGAGCCATGCAAGGGCCTCTATTACTGTGCCAGTTCCCGAGAAGGTCTTGCCTCCTAAGTTTTTGTATCTCTTAGCTACACGGTCTAGCTCGAAGTATTGAGCGGCCGGAGGTTGTATCAAAGGTCCTTCTTGAACTGGGGCTTCTCCCCGTCCTCGGCCTCGGCCTGCACGGCCTCCTCTAGCGGCGGCTGCTCTAGTAGCCATTTGTCAAATTCTGTATAAGCAAGAAAAGAGTCAGCTCACAGAAATGATAGTTTACTGCATAATTAAGCAGAAAATTTACGGAAAGATAACGATGGGCTGATCAAATTGTTTTAGCTATTTTGCTCGGCTCATTCTAGGACTTTACTAGTCCTATCTCTAATGAGCGACTCGCCTTAGAATACTACTAGTTCTATTTTGACGAAGTGTTTAATGTGTTAGACTCCAGAACTAAGGTTAACCAAAGCTCTGATACCAGCTGTGACGACCCCAAAACCCCGAGACACGGTGATAAGGATAATCATTGGAATATAACACATTAATCATCATTAGCAGATCACAAAAAATAGCATAAACAGAAAATAGAATAATTTACACACACATGACAGCGGAATCATATAGATATCATCACATCAGAGAAGCACAGTACAGGATACAACTTAGTGCATAATGATACATAGTCAGTCACCATCGCCTGAGGCGGAATCATACATAAAGAGTACACAAAATAAATATCAGTCTACATCGCCAATGGCGGAATCATAATATAGATACAATAATGGCGGAGAAAATCCAAGTCAGCCCGGTGTAGTCAAGCCTTGCCATGAGCCAAAAGGTACGTCAGAAACCTGTAACTAGGCTGCCCGTGTGTAAATGAGGGCACCCGAGTTTGCAAGGTGAAACAAACTACGAGTTAGTCATGGGACTGGTATGAGAAATCTACTTAACTTATTAACAACAATAATAAGGCAAATCGAAGGACCACGCCACTTTCGCGGAACGGGTTTACTCCAATGAGTGCTAGTGCATGAAATAAAGTAAATGATTAAATCATCGCAATGCTTTTTATAAAATGAAGCCAATATAAGACTCAGGTCCCATCACACAATGCAACGCAAGCCGGAGGATAGAGTTTTTACCTTATAATGGCCAAAAATGCTTCATACGTATAAATCAGAAGTGTTTGATATTATTACTAGTGTATATATATCTCAAAATCGATTTCAATCATAAATATCAATCATAGGCGGCATAAATGACCCATACCACTATGTCGCTGTACTAGTAATACAATCACGTCCGCATATTTCGTATTGGAAATTGGATTCCTTCATGAGTCGAGGCAAGGGGCAAGCCCCTCTCCGATTCAAGACACTCTAGCAAATGTCCCAGGACCCCACTATGATCCTTGGATCTTCAGGGCCGGTCCTCTCTTACTTTTGAGGATTGGAAATTCCTGAACACACGTTTCCCAGTCCTTACAGACCTATATCGAGGCGCCTCACATTCCAACAACCACACAAGTGAAAAGTATATATATAATGTCAGGGCTGGTAGGTCACTGACACCACCTTAGCTAGAAAGAAACGTCGTGCTCTCCCTGTAGTCACTCTCCCGTTTTTGACTCATACCGAGGTGTGAGGCTCGCGAATTCACGTTATACACAAAGCTACATCACACAGACCATGCTTTGATCATCAACCACAAGACTTTGCTTTGCAACAGAAGCCTTGATCATATGTCACTCAGGCGTGCCACACAGGCAATCCACTCCATGCGACTAATTTCTATCAATACATAACCTCTGAGCTCGTACGTCTCAGAGAAGGGCGTTAAGCAAGAGAATAAATTCTCCGCCGCCAAACAGATATATATTTAACAGAGATTAATCAGCACAGAACAAAATCCAATGTCAGACACACAGTCCATTTACAAGTCCGTTCTGGTTCTGAACGAAACCGGAGGCACCAATTCCTCGCATATCCGTACAATCAACAGTATGTTTGGACGGCTACTACTTCAGTTCCTTCATGGTAGCTACTCCAATCACGAGCATCAGTAGTGCCCATCCATCCAATGTGAAGATCGTCGGTC
This sequence comes from Allium sativum, assembly GCA_030737875.1. Lineage (NCBI taxonomy): Eukaryota > Viridiplantae > Streptophyta > Magnoliopsida > Asparagales > Amaryllidaceae > Allium > Allium sativum. The sequence goes on along the minus strand of CM060916.1, from coordinate 941,394,578 downwards.
TTCAACCGTCTTCCACTCTTCGACTTCTCGACGTCGATCGATTATTTGAAATGAGATGAACTCGGCTTTTTCAAATAACCCACGTATATTTAGATTTTCAAATCAATTTATCACATGGTTGCACTATTCAACATTCACATTTCAGTTCTTTAGTTATAATTCTCATGTTAAATACATTCAACCATCACATATCAAGCAAACACAACGAAATTGGGTTATTTCCACTCTATATCGTCTATAGTATTTTATAACGATATATCGCCATTTTTATTTATTTTAAAATGGCCATATTTAATTAAACGACATTTCAGGTCGTGTCGATGCACTGGCGCTGCTTTTCACTAATTTTGTTTTACACATATCTGAAAATCTAACCGTTGGATCTTCACAAATTTTATATCATTAGGAAGGTCATTTCAAAACGAATCCAACGGTTTCAGTTTTGGGAAAATCCGACGGTCGGATCTTCCACACTAACCATTTGAAGTTACGATTTCAATTTACGAACTGCAACGTCGTTATTCGATTTAATTTATTTATATTTATATATATATATAAATATAATCGTTTCTGGCGCTGTTTTTCTTCAAATTTGAATTAAACATTCCAGACAATCCAACCATCGGATCTTCACAAAGTTGGTGCCGTTGGAAAGATATTTCCAAGGCGAACCCAACGGTTGCGGTTTCGGGAAAATCCAATGGTCGGATTTCCCGCACTAGTCATTTGAAATCACGGTTTCAAAACACGAACTGCACGGCCACGTTTCGTTTTAATTTTATTTATATTTATATATTTATATAAATATAATCCATTCAAAAATTCCTATATCGCTTTCACTTCAATTATTTCACTAACGCCTCTAAATTTTGGAAAATTTCGCCATAACCTCCTTTGTACATGAGGGGCTGGGAAAATTCCCAAATAGCCACACGGGCGTCTCATGTCAAAAAGAAAAAGCCAGGCGGCTAGCCAACAGACTCATAAAATCATCACCCAAACAAAATAGTAAATGTGTACCTATTTGTCGGGCACAAAATTTTATTCCTCTTCTCTAGCCCCTTTGCTATAACCTGTTCAATAAATATGCATATACATATATACAATTTTTACCACTTATCATTTTCCATTCAACTTCATATTTGATTTACTTTGGTTTAAAAACACCATTCATTCTAATGTTGCAAGCATAGGCTAAAATCATATCATTAGCTAATTAATGTATATTTCAACTCATGCACATTTATTTGAACAAGTGACTATTTTTAACACTTCACATTTCAAAGATGATAAATTTGGCGAACTAAAATAGATTTCAACACATGACTATTTTATTTAGTTCCTGTGCATGTTAAAAATAATATTTCTTCACAAATATTTATTTCAACGTCCGCATATCTCTAGCATATCACATATATGACAAAAATGATATTTTTATCATTTAAAAAAATTCATTCGACAAATGGATGTTTTCAACACTTCATAGTTTCAATAAAAATGTAATTTTTATTGTTCGATCTTTTTATTCAACACATGAACTTTTCCACTACACACACTTCTCAACATATGAGCATTTCCACACATGGATATTTTATTTATGTTGTTCATATTAGAAAGATGGAATTTTTATTGTTGAAACTATTTATATATAAGGCGAATATTTTTCATACTTCATATATATTATAAAAAGGTGATTTTTATTGTTTATACACTTCATTCATTCACAAATGAATTTAATTTTCACACATCATTTTTCAATACATGAACATTTCCACACATGGATATTTTTCAACACATGACTTTAATTTCAACGCATGAAGATAATTTCAACATATGTAAATAATTCTAACACATAAAGATTATTCAAAATTTCGGCAGCATAACAGCAGGGTAGTTAAAACCGGCACCGTCCCTAGTACGGCTCCTCGCTCTACCTTAAAACCTCGCGGTTTTTGACAATGGGGATTCATGCATCTAATTCGCACGCAGGCGGCATGTTTATTTTTATTTCCACAAATATTTCCAATTCATTTCAATCACCAATGGGTATTTTTCGACCATAACCAAACAATATCACCCACAAACATTTTTTCAACCATTCGTATTTTTCATCCAATATTTCACATCAATTCACAACAATAAATATCGTCCATGGTTTGTGGACGAGGGGAGTATATATGTATATATATATATATATTATTGCTATATTTCACTTGCATTTCAACACATATATCAATTATTCTATGCATGTATAATTCATATTTCGCTTATATAGCTTACACCACGCATGTACATGAGGTATACAACACGTGTGTAATTTATATTTCGCTAATATAATTTATACATGACATTTTCCATTCAAATTTAATTGATTTAGATTTCTCACATTGGTTTGCGGAGTGCTAAAAATCGTAGATGACTCAGAAAAATCCGCGGCTTCTTCTATGTGGTAGAGAGCTTCCTTGCAGTCCCGATGTTTCCTGTTTCATCGAATTTCGTCAACACGCCAAAAAGATATGATTTTTCAAAGTGCAGACATCAAAAAGGACTCACCTTTCTATTTGGTTCGAAACTAGGTTTGAGGTTTTCGCGAAATCCGTGGCACGTGGGGACGATCAGGGAGTTGGACGTGGAAGAGCTCCGAGTGGCGGTCCTGTCGGTGGTGGTTTGGTGGCGCTCGGTGGCAGATCGGAGCGGCAGCGGCGATGGGAAGCTTCGGACTTCCTGGGCTCGATTCTGGCGGAGGAGGCGTCGATGGAGGGGGTGCTGGGGTCGGATTTGAAGAGGAGGCGGAGACGAAGCGAACGGTGGTGGCGGCGGCGCCTGGAAGTGGCGGAGGCGGCGGCAATCGAGGAGGGAAGCAACGAACGGGTTTCGCCGTTGAAATCGAGGGTTACGGGGGTTTTTTGTTTTTTTGTTTTTTTAAATAATGAATGGAATTTTCTGATTCGCCGGAATATATATATTTTAGAAAATTAGGGTTTTCACCAACGAACTCCTTTTCAAGCCCAACGACTGTCGCCCCTAGCTAAATACCCCCATCCCGGACATAATAGGATATGTTTCGTTGGCCAATTCGACTGTTACAGTCAGTTATTTTCCAAATTAAAGTATAAAACATTTAATTTTTAACTTTGAACGCACATTTCAATTTGCCAGGGCCACAAACTGATTCGAAAAATTCCAGAAAAATAAATCTAGCTATGTTTTGACGCTACGGTCCCAACAAAACTAGTTTCGTCGAATTCTGAGATCGTTTGAAAAATGGTCATTTTCTGGTCGATCCAATTTAACAGAAATTGACTTAACACATTTTCTTTTGTCACGCTCACATACTAGCTTCAAAAATTATGAAATTTGAAACCTAGCAATAGTTTGACATCCCAGACCCAACAAAAGTGGTTTCGTCGAATTCCGAGGTCGTATGCAAAATATCAATTTTCTAGGGCTATATATTCTATATAGCGACCTTTCTGAAAATTCATTCGGCCATAACTTTTGATTCCCAATATGAAAATTCGATTTTTCAGATTCGTTAGAAAGGTATTGATAAACAGATTTAAATATTTTTGGTTTCGCTAAAATCCATTATATTTTCCACCCTGCACAGTCAGTCAAAGTTTGAATTCAAATTTTCAAACTGACTCACTATTTCTAATTCACTATTTTATTGAAATATTCTATTTCAATTGTTCAAATTCCTTTGAAATCACCAATTTAAAAATTTTAAATTGACCCGTATTTTCCGGGATATTACAAACATTGAAATTTGAGGATTGTCCTCAAATAAATTAAAACGTAATTGTTCTAAAAAATAGAGGATCTAAAACCAACGTCGAAGTATGACTTCAACTGAATAAGATATAAATGTTATAATAATCTACTTATACATTCCTAGTATTAGATACTAGATATAAATCACATAAATGTATGTTGATTTAAAGAAATTGCATAGTAAGTAGAAATCAAATAAAAGAACAAGTGGACTTACGACTGGATATGAAGCAATTGTTGCTGGATTATCCATCAAAAGTTGATTCTTGTTCAATATAATGGCTTAATTAAATAAATAAAATAATTGTTATTATGAAATTCCACTTAAAATAAATGTTATGAAAGATCTTGTTCAGACAAGTTGAATTTCATTTGTAATAAAAGGAATAATTGTTATTCACTTTATTTAAATGAAATGTCATATGGAATTTCACAAATAGTTAATGATCTTTGTAAATCCTTAACTATAATGTACTTGACATTAATAATGGGTGGATTAAATTTAGTGAATTAAATCCAACATACTTTTAGCATTACCAGTTAGCCAATATAAACAAGAAAGTATATCAAAATCCATAATGATGGAATTTTGAGATCATTTGATTTTGAATTATGTGAAGAATACAAATCTTGTTTATTAGGCAAAATAACTGAATCACATTTTCACTTGACGGAGTGATTAAGTGGCGAGTATTGGGTCTCGAACATAATGATGTATATGGAGCAACGTATACATAAGCTAGAGGTAGGTTTTATTACTTCATTATATTTACTGATGATATCAGTAGATATAGATATGTATATCTTATGAAATATATATCAGAATCCTTTGAAAAGTTTAAATAATTCAAAGTGAAGTTAGAAACTAATTTTAATAGAAAATAAATATTTTTCCGAACAGTTCGAAAGAGAACATTTAAGCCAATAAATTTAATGACTATTTGAATGAATTTGGAATTGTCTCACAACTCTGTCTACCTAGAACACCATATTGAAATAGTGTGTTTGGCAAGAGAAATCGTACCTTATAAGATATAGTACGATCAATAATAAGTCATATAGATCTTCCAGTAAATTAAATTTTGAACAACTGCATTTGGTCCTACTCAAATGATTATGAAGACGCGATATAAGATATAAACTAGAAATTGTTCCAGTGTGTTTGTTATGAAGATTTGGGATGTGAAGTGTTTATTAAACGCCTTGCCTTTGATAAGATCAAATTTAAATCTGATAATTGTTTTGAGGAGTATCAAAAAGGATATTATTTCTACAAATCCTTAGAGAATAAAATGTTTATTCCTCGAATTGGTATCCTTTCAGGAGGAGCCATTCTTTATGATACCGATAAGGATGAAATAGTATTCGAAATGTCTCGGAAATCATAAAATACCATTGAATCTTGTGGAGACAAGAAATTGAGTGGGAGGGACATAATAATTCAAATATTATTTTATAACACATTAATTATTGTAAATAATGTTAGTTTTTAAAACAAGAAGTATACACTGATTCTAAGAAAGAAATGTTTGGATTAAGAAGTTCATAATTGGACTTAATTCATTGTTGATCCAATGATATACATTGCGATAACAATATGGGTATTGCTCAGGCCTAACAACGTTAAACTCATTATTGATCCAAACAATTATTTAAGAAATATAATTCTTATGTGAAGCTGTTCACAGAAGAAATAAGCTTATCTACAAAGTTACAAAAGTTGTAATGTTGCGGACCTACTTAATTAAACTCCGTCGCAGCAGAAGTTTAATAGTCACACTAGTTTCATGAGTATACGATACGTGAATGATTGACTCTAGTGCAAGTGGGAGATTGTTAGAGTTTATGCCCTAGAGGCAATTCATTTGATGAAATTTATAACACTGTTGATGTTATTGTTTTATTCGGAATAAAAATATATTCTATTATATTATATTTACTACGTAATATAAATAATAATTTAATAGAAGTCCTTAGAATAATAATACGGAATTATATAGTTCGAGTAAGACTGAACTTGAGATTATTTAATGTGATAAGTATTATAATTCTTAAATGTCCCTAGTCTAGTTTTATTGTTTATATAGGACAACAGTAAAGTGTTGAGACTAGTATATTGATTGACTGTTGATCACATCTCATTGATCATTAATATACGTGATATTAAAGTCAAGATATAAATACGTATTGGAGAATAGCGTATTGGGCTGACCCACCATGAGATAACTCCATGGAATACAATTAATAGTATCACAAGTTATTCTCATAGTGACAGTGATGTAATGGTCCTTAGACCTGAAATCATTATGATTTTATTCAAGGATATTTGTGTTTTTATATCATCTAAAGTTATTCGTAACTAAGTAACGATAACGGTGATTATTGGATACATCTCAAATCGAATGAAAATTATGAATGATCTAGATGGAATTTAACCCTACGATATATTCGTAGTGATATCCATTGGCCTCTTGATTGAGTGAGACTGAGAAATGCATGGCCGTGCTCAAATACTGATTTGTTATAAACAGTCTACTCATCGATCAAGATAAACGGATTAAATTATAACGAGGATGATACGATCTGTGCCTCTAGTTTAATCCTGGATATATCGGTTAAAAGGATTATATTACATTGAGACACTGATCACAGAACAGGTTGTATCGAATCATTGATCTTATTATAACTTGGGTAACAGCGACGTATTTCTAGATACCAATCACTGTTTATGATTTTAAATTTGATTTAAAATCATTGCCAACGTTGTAATAACCTATAGGGTCACACGCTTAGAACATTTTAAGGGGAAGGCTGTTTTGATTTTGGGTAAGATAAAATATCAACAGTTGATATTTTTCGGTTGAAAGGGTAAAAGGAAATGTTCCTTGTTTAATGAGCATGTATATTTAAATAAAGGATTTACTCCTTTTATAACATATAGGTGTATTCATTCTTTTATTAGTACCGACCTTTCAGAAAATAAAACCCTAGATCAAGAATTGGGAATGGCGGCTAGCATCGCTGACTTCCTCTCCACTTCAATCCTATCGAAGACAATGTTTGCGTGAATACCAGTAGAGGGCCGGCGCCTATGTCGTGCCTTTGATTCGATCGATTCAAATTCCATCGAGGCAGAAATTCATATGATTATCCATCACGAAAGGTATAAAACTTCAACTTATATTTTGATTTCGATTTACGATTTTGCAATAGATCCTCAGTTTAATTGTTAAGCTGTTCAATTAGGGTTTCTATTAGATCTAGAAATCTCCTTCAAGAGGTAGGGTTGTAGCTTATGCTAGTCGACAACTGAAACCGCATGAGAAAAGATATGCTACCCATGATTTGGAATTGGCAGCGATCGTGTTCGCGTTGAAGATGTGGAGACACTATCTCTTGGGAGAAAGATTCGAGTTGTTCACTGGCTATAAGTCATTAAATATCTCTTCTCTCAGAAGGATCTAAATCTCCGACAGCAAAGATGGTTAGAATTCTTGGCTTCCTATGATTTCGATATTGCGTATACACCAGGAAAGGGCAATGCGGTAGTTGATGCATTGAGTAGGAGACATGCCAGTTTAGGGGTTATGTTTCTAGAATGGAAGCAACTAGAGTATATCACTGGGTATGATTTCAGACCAATGTGCGAATTGAATCCAGAAATGTTAGCAAGTTTGACGATCAGACCCACTTTGATTGAGCAGATTGGTTCCAGTCAGAGGGACGATCCTAATCTATTAGAAATCATCTCCAAGTTAGAAATGGGAATCGACGAGGAGATGAACAAGTATGGGCTTGATTGGTATGGATGGCTCAGAAAGAATGCGAGACTAGTTGTGCTCAATGTCAATGGATTGAGAGATGAAGTGCTTAGAGAATGTCATCACTCAAAACTGACTATACACCCCGGTGGTAACAAAATGTATCGAGACATGAAGCAGACCTATTACTGGGAAGGGATGAAAAGAGACGTTGGGAAGTTTATATCCAAATGCATGAATTGCCAGCTAGTTAAAGCCGAGCAAAAGAAGCCTAGTGGTTTGCTGCAACCATTGGAAATTCCAGAATGGAAATGGGAACAAGTCTCAATGGATTTCATTGATGGGTTACCAAGAGTGCAAGGTTTAAACCAGTCAAGTCGAATAGAACAGCGGCTAATTTAGCAGAACTGTATATAAAGTGGGTAGTGAGATTTCATGGAGTACCCAAAGGCATTGTGAGTGACCGAGATCCGTTGTTTACTAGTGGATTTTGGAAGAGCTTACAAGAGGCTTTAGGGTCAGAATTACATCTCAGTACCGTGTACCATCCTCAAACCGACGGTCAACCAGAGAGGGTGAATCGAGTATTATAAGATCTCTTGAGAGCTTGCATATTAGATTTTGGAGGGTCATGGGAAAACCATTTGCATCTGGTTGAATCCGCATATAATAATTATCAGTCCAGTATTGGTATGGCTCCATTTGAAGCGTTATACGGAAGACCGTGCAACTCACCATCATGTTGGTCAGAAACCGGTGAGAAATTTGTGCTTGGACCGGATGTGATAAGAGAAACCTCAGACAAGATCAAAGTTATCCAACAACGAATGAAGGCTGCCTAAGATAGGCAGAAGAGTTATGTTGATAAAAGACGAAGAGAATTGAAATTCTCCGTTGGCGACTAGGTGTTTGTCAAGATTTATCTGTTAAAGAGCATGATTCAATTTGGTAGGAGAGGCAAGCTAGCACCAAGGTTTGTTGGTCCATTCCCAGTTCTCGAGCAAGTTGGGAATTCAGCATATACATTTGGATTACCTGACAAGATAGCAAGAGTTCACAACGTATTTCTTGTTTCCCAGTTAAGGAAGTTCGTGCACAACCCCGATATGACTATTTCACTGGATCAGTTGGATGACATCGAAGTAGAACCCGAGGCGGTTGGGAACCGCAAGCCGATCCGTATTGTCGAGCATGATACGAACCAACTTCGAAGGAAGGTGGTGAGACTGGTCAAGGTTCAGTAGGGGCGAGAATGACTGTACTTGGGAAATAGAGGAGAGCATAAGGAAGACGTATCTAGAACTCTTTGCCTGGAAAGATTTTAATGACCATTTAGTTATCCCCTTGTTAGTAAACCGCATGATAGGATAGGCTTGTTATGTTGCTATGTATGTTTGGTTGTTTGTAAATGGTTGATAGGCATGCTGGACCCATTGTTGTTTTCTTAGTTAAGGAATTTCGGGGGCGAAATTTTTTAAAGGGGGGAGAATGTAACGACCCACATTCTACGCATCGACGGATCATAGAATATTTATTTCATTTTCATACGAGGTCGTGTAGTCGTGTAACTTTGGGGAACGACTATTAGGGTCATTTTCCATGTTCATGATTTTTGCCAAATTTTAAATGACCGTTTTACCCCTGGCGAATATTGTTTCGCCTATAACTTTTGATTGGTAATGAGTTTTGACCTGAAACTACTTCCATTGGATTCGGATGATGGTTTACCTTTCCGTAGAGTGGTCACATTAATCAAACGGACTTATCGTTTGTGAGATATGGCTGAAATAAGGTTTGGAAGGGATGTGTGCAAATAGGGATCAACGAGTTAACTTCATGGTTGGACTTTGCTGCGGGACATGTGCAAAGGGGTTATCGATGTCTATAGCTTTGACTCACCACTGAGATATGGATATTGGCTATGGATTACTACATGGAGTTGTCATAACTCCATGGGGCAAAGTGATCATAGCAGAGCTATGAGCCAGTGCAATGGAGTTGTCATGACTCCATGGGGCATAGTGGACGTAGCAAAGTATTCGTGGTTACAGATCAGTGCAGTGGAGCCGTCATGAATCCATAGGGAGAGTGATCGTAACAAAGGATTGGGTGATCAAAGGGGTTGATATCGTATACTTTACGCACTGAGTGAGAGATGTGAGGATGATTGCTATGTTTGATGTTTTCTATCACGATGACATACACACCCCCTCCCTATTATTTTCACACCATGTGTTAGTGTTACCTTAGAGTATTGTACACCCAGTTGTGCTAACTCTTTGGTTGTAGGTCCAAGTTCAGGTATGGTTATGTATACCTGTTATTGCTCTGTTTTTGCTGCTTATCGCTCATACCAGACTTTTGTCTGACCCAGAGTTTTATGTCTCTTCTTATTACTCTGGGTGCTCCTAAACGAGCAAACTAGAGACATGTTAGCAAGTTATGCACGAGTAGCTGTCCAAAGACGAGTAGGAGGCTTACACGTATCATTTCCATATGTTCTCCATGTGTTGTTGTTGGTCGCTACTTTGGGCATTAGTAGTGTACCTTCCTATTTTTCTTTAGAGGCAGTTTTAAAAGTTGTAAGAAAGATGGTTTGGATCATAAGCTGTATTTTGAATTTTCCGCTGCTATGATGGTTTAGTTTTCAGCTTATGCACTATCTCGCCTGTTTTGTATCAAGTAATGTTATTATTATATTTTGTTCCATGCGCTGTGAGATATACTACGGGTTCTTTGATGATTCATTATTTCAAACCCCTTTCCTTTTTGCGTTCCTTTGACGACCGTCCCGTGCTGGTCGGGCATTAGCACAACGCATTTCATTGGAAATGCTGGCTGGTGCGGGGTGGGCCATCACAAAAGTTCTCTTTCAGGGTCGGCTTCATCTTGGTCGATCTTCAACTTCTCGGTGCTCGGGATGTCAAGAATCTCTATGGGAACCAACTCCGTTTCACTCGGGTTGTCTGAACTAGCGAGCTTGGCCAACTTATCCGCTTTTTGATTTTCTTCCCTAGGAATCTGAGAGATGCTATATCGGTCGAAATTATGTAACAATTTCTCAACCTGCTTAAGATAGGAAGTCAGTCAAGCTCCTTTGGTTTGATATTCCTTCCAAACTTGGATTACTACAAGTTGTGAATCACAAAAAATCTCAAGTGATGTTATTCATATGTCCTTAGCGAATTTGAGCCCGGCAATCAGGGGCTCGTACTTGGAGTCATTGTTAGTTGCCAAAAATTCTAATCTCATGGCGTAATAAATCGATCTCCCCTCGGGAGATAATAACACCACGCCGGTGCCCGAGCGCTGGTCATTACGAGCTCCATCTGTGTATAGTTTCCAGACGTCTGACCTTAGCTCGGTATCCAGGGGTTTGGTACTATCCTCTGAGTCCTCATCTTTCAAAGTTGTAAATTCAGCTATGAAATCGACTAAGGCTTGCACCCAGATGGATTTTTGTGAAACAACAGTTAAATCGAAGTGGCTTAACTCGATATTCCATTTAAGCAGCCTCCCGCTTGGATCGGGTCGTTGCAGGACTTGCCAAAGAGGTTAGTCAGTGGATATTTTAATGGGATGAGCCTGGAAGTAGTGTCAAAGAATTCTTGATGTAATCAATAGACTATATGCAAGTTTCTCGATCTTTGGGTAGTTGCGTTCGGCCCCTATCAGTTTTTTGCTGACATAATAAACCGGTCGTTGCACCCGGTCCTCTTCACGGATTAGGACCGAGCTGATCGCGTGTGCGGATACTGCTAGATATATAAACAAATCTTCATGATCGATCGGTTTAGACAAGATGGAGGGTTTCTCTAAATGGTCGAGCAGGTTTTGGAAGGCTTCGACACAGTCTGGTGTCAAAGCGAAGTTCCGTTTTAATCTTTTAATTAATTCAAAGAAGCGTAGGCATTTGCTGGTCGCCTTGGAAATAAATCGACCCATTCTGCTACCTTAACTGCCAATCTTTGAACATCCTTGATCCTTATGGGTTCCTGAATTCCCTTAAGGGCCAAAATCTGATCGGGATTGATTTCGATCCCTCGAGATCAAACTATGAAACCCATAAACTTGCCTGACGCTACTCCAAAAAACACTTTAGTGGATTTAATTTAATTCTATACCTCTAGAGGATGCTAAACATTTCTGGCAAATCGTTTATGTGGTCGGATGATTGTCTTGACTTTACCAGCATGTCGTCTACGTATACCTCCATCGTCTTCCCTATCTGAGCGTCGAACATCTGATTGACCAGACGCTGATATCTGGCCCATAGCATTCTTCCAGCCAAACGATATGACAACATAATAGTATAGTCCAAGATCCGTTATAAAACTAGTATGCTCTTGGTCCGGGATGTGCATGGAAATCTAGTTGTACCTTGAGTAGGCATCCATAAATGAGAGGAGTTCATGACCTGTCGTTGAATCGGACAACCGATCAATCCTAGGTAATGGAAAGCTGTCTTTAGGGCAGGATTTGTTCAAGTCAGAAAAATTGATGCAAGTCCGCCACTTCCCATTAGCCTTTTCCATAAGCATTGGGTTGGCTATCCAGTTAGGAAAGGTCGAGTCCTGGGTAAACCCATTAGCTTGTAGCTTTCCAACTTCCTCCTACAGGGCCGTAGACCTTTCAGGGACGAGCATTCGCCCCTTCTGCTTTATAGGGGTATACTTCGGATCAATGCTGAGGGAGTGAGTTATGACGGGGGGTGAGATCCAACACATGTCAACGTCGGTCCATGTAAACACGTCAATATTTGCATGGAGAAACTCGGTCAATTCCCTCGTTCGGAGGGGATCAAGATGAGACCCGATCATCAAAACCCTTATGGGGTCGTCCCTGTCGATCGAGATCTGTATGGTATCCTTGTTCAGGGCTGTCTTCCTACATCATGGTTCTTCCTCCTCTCTTGGGTCAATATCCTCGATGTCACGGATGGACGATCCCGGCCGAGATGTTCTCTGTAGTTGCATTGCTTCTTTCCCCTCCACAGGAGGAGAGGATTCTTCAAACTCTTTTCCACTCTTGCTTCGTAGCTCTTTCCATTTTGCCAAGAAGCAGACTCGTCCTGTTAACTGATCTCCTTGTACTATCCCGATTCCACCATCGGTCGGGAATTTCAAAAGCAAACACTAGGGAGCGATACATGCCCCGAACTCAGCTAAGGAGATCGTCCCGGAAATGCATTATACTGGGAGTTGATGTTCATTACAACGAATGAAAGAATTCTAACTCTTCGGCGGTCTCCATCTCCTAATTCTACAGAGAGCTTAACCTGGCCGACTGGTTCGGTAGATTCTCCACTGAAACCGCGTATCCATCCAGTACAAGGCTCTAAGTCCTTCATCTCTAGGTTCATTTGGTCATAGGCTTGTTTAAATAAAATGTTTACCGAGCTTCCATTGTCGACCAGAACGTTCTGCACTGTATCTGGTCCGATAATGGTTATTATCACCAATGGATCAATGGTTGGAACCTCTATGTCGATCTACTCCCGATCATGGAAGATGATATCGTCGGTCATCGTCTTTCTTTGCTTAACGGGACTTGTAGCTTCGGGAGGACTTTCTTCTGCAACATCCAAATGCTTTGCAGAATTCACATAACACTCCATGGATCGGATGATGTAACCTACAGGATGTGGTCCTCCAACAATGGCGTTAATCACAAGCCCCTTTCCCTTCTCCTGGCGGTGGCTCGAGGCGTGGCTTGACTTTGTTTGGTTGCTGAAGTCCCTTTCCCCCTATCTCTTGGGGCTGCTTTATATTCATTAAGTTTTCCTTCTCGAATTAACTTCTCAATGATATCTCGAAGATGTCGACATTCGTTGGTCATATGTCCATAGATTTCATGAAATAGACAAAACTTCCCAGTTGCCCGCTCCTTCTTAGTAGGTTCACATAAGGGTGGCTTCTTGTACTAGACTGTACTACAGGTATCAAGATAAATATTCTTCAGCAAGTCGTTCAAGGTTGTATACATTTCGAAAATCTGGAACCGGGGTTGTTTTTTGGCATTCCCTCTTTGTCCAGGATTTCCACTGGTTTCCTTCGATCCTTCACCATTACGCTTACCATGGTTCCCAACATTCACTTCTACCTTCCCTGAGTTATCTCCAGAATGTTTGACCACGACATTGTTCTGTATTGGTTTGGTAGATATATCTTTCGTCCCGTCCTCCTCATCTAGCTGCGCGTCCTCCTACCTCAGCCGCATGTTGGCCGTTTCATAGAGTGTTTCAATCGATGTGGGTGGCTTCTCAATTAAATGCTTTTCGAACTCTGTTCGCTTATCAATGTCGTCGACCATGGCCATCAGGACGGTTTCATGGTTAGGGTTGCTTACTTCGGTGGCAGCCCAGTTGAATCGATTAAGATAGTTTCTTAGGGACTCGCCTCTTCCCTGCTTGACTGATGAAAGAGCAATGACATGCTTCGATTTGAAGGCATAGAGATGGAATTGATTCAAGAATTTCTCACTCATGTCTTTAAATCTCGGGACCGGCCTTAGAGGCAGACGTACGAACCATACGAGTGCCACTCCGCTTAAAAAAATTGGAAAGGCTTTACATATGATAGTGTCAAGAGCTACTGCCACCTCCATATGCCATGAGTGTCTCATCAAATGTTGTTGCGGATCGGTGGTTCCATTATACTGGTTCATCTAGGGCATATTGAATATTTTTGGGAATTCATCTCGTAAGATGTCATTAGTGAATGGCGTATGGCTTCAATCGACTCCCCAGTCCTCATTCTTGTGTCATTTGCTGTTATTCATGATCTATTGCACCATGGCGGTCAGATTCGGAGGAATGACTACATCTCGATCGGTTTCCTCAACCAACTAACCTCTCTTGGCTCTCTCCACAGGTAACGTCGTCTGACTTGCCATCCGAGCAGTCCTTCTTCCTCCTCGGGTATCTCGGTCAATCACAAGATTCTGGAGGGGGGATGAATAGGGGCCCGATCTGCCTGGATAGAATTTTTGATGTACTAGCGAAGAGGATTCTCGGTTTTGCTAGGCTATAGGGCCGACGGCTTCTACCTCGGCTTGATCGGCTTGAGTCTGACCTCCTGGCCCCAACTGGTCTGAATGCCCTTCGAGATGCAACTGGCGAATATTCTTTGCTCTCTGTAGTGGACGCCGAGGTCGACCTTGATCTCTGATCCTCCGTATGATGATAAGCTCTCCGAAATATGGTCTAACTGGGGAGGGGGAGTTGACGGTCCCTGAACTCCCGAGCTTGTTGATTCCTGAACTCCTCTCATTGCCTTAACATGTGATTCATATCCTGTCGCATCATAGAGTTCTCTCGAGCATGAACTTTTAAGGCATCCATAGTTTCCCTTAGCTGATTTAACGTGGTCATAAACTCATCTCGGGTGGCGAAAGCTGAGGACGGAGCCAGATCTGCTGTGGAGGGTAATACGGGTTAATCCAAAGTAGTACCACGTGCAGCCGATCCACCAGCTGTGTCCATAGATGTTCCATATTGCCGTTGTTTCTCGGTATTGCGAGTTGTTGTTCCAGCCATAACTCAACAATATAGGAAAAAAGGTACAATTTCATCTCGGACTTGGTGATATGAAAGTAGAGCAAAAGTCCATCTTAGGCTGAGAATATCAATTCTTAATGAAAGCACCAAAGTGTTGACGCCAAAAATTGGCAGAACACCCAAAGAAAGGGTTTTGTGGAGAATAAGTGAAGATGGATGAATACAAAACTGAAAATAGAGGAAATCCACACATGTTATAGTGGTTCGGCATTAAAGAGCCTACGCCCACTTTATAATCTTTTATACACTTTATCAACTATTACAGTCAAAATAACTACAATGGAAAATATAACAAGAGATTGGCAAATATCAAAGAACAAAAAATACTATCGGTTCTCCAAAAATCACTTCTTCTAAGTCCAGATAGGGTATTTATAGATGATGCACCACATATGTTGACTGGAATACGTGTAGCTTGATCCAAGATAACAAGAGAGCATGAAGAGGCGTTCTTCCTATATGGAATCAATATAATTCAAATTTATGATAACATGTGGTAGCTGATCCGATCTATGTGGAAGGCATGGAATAGATGAAACCGGGCACGAGCTATTCCTTATGCAGATATTTGTTTGGGATTAAGTATTGCTCGGCTCATTCAGCCCGACAACTACGAGTCCCAATTAGGTTGCATGCTAACCTTTTGTATCAAGCTTAAAGGAGCTCGGGCCGGATCGTCCACCTACCGACCCATCTCTAAACAATAGCCATTCCGTTCAGGTTCCCTTGGCACGAATCCATAATGCCAATGAGCCTTGATGGGTTCGCAGAAAGACCCATCAACAGGTGTATTGTCACCATCTATAGAAAAATCATATTTGTTCTTCTTTTATTTCTGTATCTCCCAGGAAATACTGTGGCTACGCAGCCGAGTGTGGCAATACATTCGATACATACTCAAGTTGAATGAATGGTCGGTCATGTATGGCTGGGTTACAATATGTTCTTGTTAAATCCTAATGTATTGCTGTTTAGAGGTACACTTCCGGAAGTTGGTCCCATACCTTGTCATAATGGAAATCCAAACTCCAATAAGCGCCGTTGGTTTTTGATTACATACAAAGCATGTAGAGCATGAGATGAAAGCATTCTGCTAAATGGCCATTTATTTGTGGTTTGATAGACAACATTATAATATCACTATATTTTGATATAAAAAGTGTTTTAGGTTATCACAAGGTTAAAAATGTTTGTGTTTATGTGTGGATCGGTCTTACAATCTTCCTTTTCTTTCAAAGGATTTCTCTAAATTTAAGCAAGATGGTTGTGTTATGAGTTTGTCACTGAAAAGTATTCCAGACCGATCTGGGTGAATTTTTCCTTGCATTAAATATGCTCGGTTTAGACCCAGTATAGACAAGGAGTTGGAGTCGAGACGTATACCCTTATTTTCTCGTAATAAATTATTTTTGGAGTTTATTGTATTGGAATGTATAAGTGCTCTGCTGTTGTAATAATATACGCAGTTTATTTTGTATAATGAGTTTTGATATGTTATATTTTGATGATGCCAAAAAGTGGTCATCAACGGACAAAAGTCGTATTTGATCATGATATATGAAGAAATATCAGAAAAAGCGAGAAAAAGAAAAACAAAAGCGTTTTTATAGTGGTTCGACCTAGCCGGTTAGGTCGAAAATGTGGGCACCTTTCGATTTTTGAAGATGGGCATAAAAACATATTTTTTCTGAAAATGACCCTGTCTCGGGTCGATGTGCAGGGCTTTAGAAATGGATAGTAATCCGGATTGGTATATCTGGAAGAGTTGGTCGACCTAGAGGGTTTCATAAGAGTCGGTCGATCTATAGGTGGTCGACCTGGGCTTGAACATTATTAACGACGGTTGTTTGAACCAATCTCACCCCGACTCCATACCTGCTTCAGGCCAAGCTGCATACGGGGAGCCTTCCGAAGTGCAATTTCCATTGACTGGTCGTCTAGTCGAGTCGATGCCGACCCGGGAAGGATCGATCCGACCGGGGTCGAACCCAGAACTGGGACAAAATTGGTGTTTGCTAGCGATGCGGATGTTGCTGCTTCTGCTTTCCAAATCATATGCAGAAGTATTGAAAACCAGGTTGCTGAAGATGACTGAAACTAGGATTTCGTCTTGGACTTGGTGATCCAAAAGTTGAGTGAAACCCTTAAGACGTTAAGAATTCATCTCTTAGTGAAACCACCAAACTGTTGACGCCAAAAAGTGGTCATCAATGGCCAAAAGTCGTATTTGAGCATGATATATGAAGAAATATCAGAAAAAGCAAGACGACAGCGTTTTTATAGTGTTTCGGTGTTAACGAGCCTACGTCCACTTTATAATCTCATAATAATATCATAAAGTCAGAGATACAATGAATGAGATCGTCACGATCTCTATTACATAATCGTTTTTGAGGAATATAGCAAGTTTTTCGTAATGAAAGTGGTTGGCAACCATGATTGAGTCATGCGTGGGCCAAAGAGTTAGGCTCTAATCTGAGCTGAAGAAGATCCCTTCTTTGTTTTATTGCTTGGTGTATTTATAGGCAGTAGGCTTCAATAATTAGAGGTGTCATGTGTTAGTTGATCCATGTGAATAGCAGATAATGGAGTTGAGTCTTGATTACATGGAGAAGATCCCTCTAATATGTGGCAGCATAAATGTAGCTAGATCCGAGTTTATAGGCTTTAGAATAGGTAGTTGGACCAAGTAAATAGATCACATGACCAAGTCATTGTTGTAGTGTAAGCTGATCTCAAGACCATCTGTCCTAGGTATTTCAATCCAAGAGCCCTTGAGCCAAGGAGCTTCGATCCATGAATGTCCGGGCTCGTCCAAGCCCATGCTCGAGCCTTGAGCGATCCTGTGATAGGTCCATGGGTTGGCAGCCTTGCCAAAATGCGGG
Organism: Allium sativum; assembly: GCA_030737875.1. NCBI lineage: Eukaryota > Viridiplantae > Streptophyta > Magnoliopsida > Asparagales > Amaryllidaceae > Allium > Allium sativum. Next base: position 941,376,600 of record CM060916.1, on the reverse strand, counting down.
TCAACATATTTTGTTTGTTCCGTTGTGAGACTTTGATCTTCTTATTCATCTATTCTAATATTTCTTTCTTTTCTCACTCTCTAACTTCTTTCTATTAACAATCTGGATTTTTGATACTTTGTTTTGACAAGTAATACATGATTATGTATTATTGTTGAAAATGTGAGTGTCGAATTTTCTGGGTCGTTGCAGTTGGTATTAGAGCATAAGGTTTAGTGATAGCCTTGGATTTGTGATGTAACTCGATAGAGATGGGGTTAGTAATACCCTAAATTGAGTTTGAGTGTGTGTGTGTATATTGAAAATTAGTTCCCTTTTTATGTAAAAAAAACAGTACAGGTTAGCAAACTAACCGTTACAATGTAAAAAGAGAAAAAATGGTAAATAAAAGTAACTATAAAAAAACAAAGAAAACAAAGATCCAGCCCATATTGAGGCCTCCGTCCCACTTTGAGTGAAAACTCACTGCACAAACCCCGAGCTAAGTTCTCCACTGCCCTTAACATCACCAGTCCATGATCCAAAACAACTCTTTCATTCAGTCAGTTTGTAAACGCCAAAGGAGCCCTTACACAGATGTAGATAGCACCTAAGTTTATCAAGAACTTTTTGCTAATGAAATCCCAAAATAATATTCTATTCCGAGCACTTAATCTGTTGATGATTCCCAATCAACCGTGGATAATCTTAGTACCAAAATCGACAAATGAACTATAGATTTCTTATAAACATAGAAAAGAATTCAAGTTCCACCTTCTAACAAACTGTAACAGAACTACATTTTCCCTGTTATGCTTACTGTAAATCATCAACATCCAAACTCTCGATCCAGTCATAGCAGGCCTATCCTTAATTATTTTCATCACTATAAACATGGTATCGGAGGTAATAACATGCTGGAACACTTGAAATAGGAATCAGGAAGAAACCACTGCATATCATTAATAGCTGTTGATGAACATTCAATCAAAAACCCTCTATTAAATCAAACCAATATCCAAACACTGTTTTTCAATATCATAAACGGGTACACATGACGTTAATCAACATGCTAAATACTGATTAAAATGATGAAACTGGTTTCAAGGTTAAACAAAAGAAGTCTTAAGTCATCAGTACACATTAAACCATGTCATCCAGAACCAATAACATATCTTATTTGTTGATGCCCAATTTCCAGATGAACTCAAAATGTACTTGAAAGCAAAGATTAATGTAGTGAATCCCTATCCACTTTATGGATCTACTGAAGACATCATCACATAAAAGGTTGATGGGGAAAACCATAAACAGACTCATATGAAACTGTGAATTTCCACAATGATATGTAATTCCAACTCGAGAAGATCAAAAGCCAAACATGTTATACAGCAGTGTAAGCATAAATAGTTTGGGATGAAAGATTATAATAAGGCCATCTGCTTCACTCAGTATACAACATATAAAATTCATATCGTATCTGGATCTCTGAAGAAACAATATTGTCCTACTCGCCTTCAAACACAAAATAATATCATCATCAATAGGTAACTTCAGATCATAATCAATGAAATCCAACTGATACCAACCCCAAATAGAATGCAAATTTTCTAATAATCAGAACCACACATATACCAAAACCAAACTGGTGATTAACTGGAAGATCGGTTATGAGGAATCAAAAGTGAATCAACATTTGTGCGTCGATGATGCCAGATATCAATTCCCCTAGTGACTTGATCTCCTATTTTCAGACAACTTCAGATCGCATCTGTAGGACCTTCAGTTAAGCGCGATGCGACAATGCTGATTTGGAGATCACTGTCGAAATTTGGCCATCCGCTTGTGTTGAAGAAGAAATAGATCTGACTTTTAAAGTGAAATTAAAATGGAACAAACAAATGTCTTATCAACAAAAAGAATTCATTGGGTGTTGCAGGAAGAAAACAATTAGAAGGAAACAACAAAAATAGGGGAGAGGAACGCTCAAGCATGATGAAAACAGGTAAAGAAATCACTTGTTGCCAGTAACAAGCGTTCCATATATATATGAGAACTTGTATTTGTAATTGAATATAAAATTATTTTTGTATATTTTTTTTGCTTAATATATTTTGTTAAAAAGATAAAAGAACAATTTTCTTAGATTATTATAATATACCAATATTGATTTGAATGTAATTTCAATTTGATTATGAAGTTGGAATGATTCAACTTAAATTCCAAATGAAATTTTGGAAATCAGTTTTAATGCTGTAGTTGAAATGGATTGCATAAATATAGTTATAAAAATGAATGAGCTTGGTTGAAAACCAATCTAGAACAAATGAATTAATTCAAGTAAAATGAATTTGAATGGTATATAAAGGAATTGCCTATGTATGGATTGCTAAGTGAAATTGGTTATAAATTTCATGTGTTGAATAGTATATAAAACAGATTGAAATGGAAAAATTGGATGTTTGAACCAATATTGAATAAATGAATTGAACTTACTGAAATGAATTCAAGTTAATATATCTGAGAATTGAATAGGTTGAAGTGGATAAACTGAACATATGTTGCATGATTATGAAGCTAACAAATTCCGTCTAAGTTAAGAATAGGTGCTCTATTTTATCTTTAAGCTTATATTAATTAAGTTCTGGAGATAATTGGATCTAATTTAGCAATAGCTGCATAATAATCGAGAAAGCTCATTCTTGTTATCGCTAAATAACGCTCGTAAAAGGTATGCTTACGCAAAATACAAATTTTGGGTTTTGAGTCGGATTTTTTCGACTGTATGGGTCGATGTATATATATTTGTTGTTCTTGCAATATTGCAGAAGTTCATCCGTACAGGGGAGACTCTGCCAATTTTTTTCCAAATTTAAGGTGTTAGGAATTTTTTGGTAACAAAAATGTATTTGTTTCGGTATTAAAACTAATTGGGTTTGTTAATATTTAAAAGTTTAGAAAGTGAAGCTGAAGATTTTTACTAAAGTAGATTTTGGGTTAGTTGCATTCTTCATGCCCTAGTAATTTCTGGGACGAGATTCTTTTAAGCGGTGAAGAATGTAACGTCCCGTATTTTTAATGGGAAATATTTAATTTATTTTATTATTTTTAATACTGGTGCGGAATCGAAATAGTTAAATTTAATGTTTTTGAATATTAATACAAATAATAAAATAGTGATTTAATACTGGATTTGTCGGTATTAGTTAAATTGGCATTATAGTGTGAATTGGCAACATAAAAGAATTTAAATGATGTTTAGATTGAAATTATATTAACAAATTCGTTTATTAAACAATGTTTGACCGTATAATTTATAATTTAATTACAAACGAACACGTAGCGACGCGGTAGTTTGTAATATTACATTTTCAACTTTAAACGAATGTGCAGGGTCCAATATTAGTTGGAAACGTTGAAACAAGAATCGTCCGAATCTATTGGATAATAATTTTCTAATGGAAAAGAAAAATCAAGATTTCATATTGTATATTTTTAGTTATGTCCAAATCAAATTTTCAAAAGGCATGATGGAATTCGTTTATAAACCAAAACAATTATTAATGAAAAATAGAAGGGTTTTTAGTATATTTAATATTGACTTAACTTGAAATTTAATCCGAAGTAATTTCTTTTGGAACTATATGAAATTCTACTGGTATATGTCCGATGATAATAACGTATTATTATTACATTGACGTATTTTAAAATTGATTTATTTTGATTCAATTTGGAACTTTAAAAAGGACCGTTATTTAAACGACCTCCAATTTCAACGAAACAAATTTTAATAAATCCATGATGGATAATTATAGCTAGATTTCAAGTTTCACGTCAATCGAAGTTATTTTATGAGCGCACGGAAATTAAATGTAAATAAATCGACTATTTGGACTCAAACTAGCGCCGTTTTAGCAAACAGACTCGGATTTCAATGAAACAAGTTTCGTTGTGTCCGGAATGTCAAACTATAGCATGGTGTCCATTTTCGTCACGAATGAGTTCGTATGTGATCATACATATCAATAAACGTTGAACGGAAGTGGCGATAGACACGAATAAAATATCGTTAGTCGCTTTCAATAAAATATCGTTAGTCACCTTATGATAAAATAATATATATACACATAATTTCGCAAACCCTAAACCCCAAATCACTTCCACAGCCGAAAATTTGCACTTAAGTCCATTTTTCAATATTAATTTATATCTCACAAATCATTGAGAATTGGAGGAAGTCTGTAATTGTAGAATTGTATTACTCGCTGGCCAAATAAGGTGGCCAACGATAGCCTGCGCTGGTAAGAAATTGGCGATGACCTAAAACATGGACTTTTGAATTTTGGTGAACTGGGCGACGATGGTGGATAATTAGCTGATGTGGTATAGGCTTTCATTTAGCACCGGTGTGATGGCCGTTGGGGGAACGTGGTGATCATGGTGGTGGTTTAAAACTTGGGATGTTCTTTTTGGTGTTGTGTTTGATTTAGGGTGAATTCTAGCATCGTGGTTGCCTGAGGAGTCCTGGCACCTGAAGGCAAAGGGTCAACAAGGGGACGCGCAGTCAACCGATGTGGTGATGCAGTCCCTGTTGGATATGGTCTAAGAAATCATTGTGAAGACAATTTTCGTTCATCTTCGCGGTTCTCGCCGTCGAGGCCAAAGGGGGAGGCGGTGCTTAGGTCGAGGGGTGTTCTGGATATGGCGGTCCTAACAGCGTCGGCAACGTAGTACGGCAGCACGAATTGACGGCGGTGGGGAGTAATCGGTGACAAGTTGGTTCGAAAGAGGAAGATCGGGATTATAGATGGTGTAACGATGGTAATTGGCTAATCGCGGGATTAATAGGCTAATGGTATGATTAAGGTATAAATTGATTTAATTAACGTTAATTAGTTTTATGTTAATTACATTTATAAAATCAATACTTGTAATATGTATAATTTCTTCATACGTGAACGGTTTTTGACAAAACAGAAGGCATTGGAATCGCTGAGACGAAGGCTACGCAATTGAGTTGGTTTGGTTGTATTTGGAAGCGATGGGGATTCGGTGTAATTTTAAATGCTTGTTTAAAATTATACGAAATAACACAACATCATCTAATCGAAATAAAATGGTGAGTTAACTCTCACGCTTTCTAGAATTCTATAATGGGCTAAATTCGTATAATTATGATTCACGCTTAATAGTTTAAATTGGATGATCAGGTGCCCTGGATCTTGATTGGTTGTATAATGGTTATCGACGTTTATATATAACGTTGTATTGGATGATTTAGTTAGAGGAAAAATTCTGGCAAAGCCAACCGATTTTTATAGTGATTCGTAACACTCTTTCATTAATAAAATAAAAAAAACAGTGATAACATGTGATACACAATACATATATCAACTAGGATCTTCCACGCAGGGAAGAGACCTAATAAATTCATGCTACTACTTCCAGTACTTAATTAATACATAATACAACTACATACAAACTCATAATGAGGAGACATTACGAGTTCCATGAGATAGAAGCTTGACTTCTATCCATTCTCTTGAAGATTCTTCATCATTTCTTTCTTCATGCTTCGGGTGATGGGTTCCTTTGGTTGTGGTTTCTCACCCGAATTCGTCGATACCTGATCAGAAGTGATATCAGGTGGCCTATGCTTGTGTCCCGGAGGAGAAGCAATGCTCGCATAAGGGGATGCTTCGCATAAGAAGTGCGCAGACACTTGGAGTTCTCTGATATTGATTTTCATCATCTTAGTTATATCTTTAGCCCATTCTTTCTTTAGTTCTCCGATGTTCAAACCAGGCGAAATTTTAATGGTTTCTACTAGCCTTTTTTTTGTAAATTCTCTATCCTATATGGACTGTTTTCAGATTCCGCTAGTTTAGAAGTAAGACGCTTAATGACTTGTGCAACAAGAGTAAGTAGTTCATCGGATACAGGACCCGCATCATGTAGTGACCCAAAAATCCGGTCCAATTTGAGCTGACCAAATAACACAAGTCCAACCCCAATTACACTGGAAAATCAGAAAACTAATAGAAAGAATATAGAGGGTGAGGAAAGATAAGATAGAAACTTAGAATAGAAGAAGAAGAAGAACACAACATCAGAGTAACACGAACCTCACAGCGGAACGAATAACATATAATAGATAACATATCTTTGAAATAAAAGATTGTACTTGAATATACATATCATCATCAAGTACAGCACTTACAACACAACGGAAATAAACAATAGCTATATGATCCTGAAGCCTCCTGCTCCAGCCCTTCAAGTATCAGTAAATCCCGACTACTTGACTGCCCGTACAAATTTGGGCACCCAAGAGTTTAGGGAAAACAAAACAAAATAAACTCCGGGTCAGTCATGGGACTGGTGTGAGTAAAACAGTTTAAAACAGTTTGAGCAACGAAAACGATATCTCGTAAGACCACGCCGTATAACGGAACGGGTTTTTCCCTTATGAGAATCCAAAATATCTTTATATCAAAAACCTTTTGATATTATAATAATGTCTATCAACCACAATATACTAATCACCTAGCAGAAACGCTTTCATCTCAAGTTCTACATATATAGTATACAATCAAAACCGCAAGCACGTATTGGGTATTGGATTTCCAACTATGACAAGTTATGGAACCACCTTTCGCTAGTGTACCTCTAGAGAGGAATACACTGGGTTCAACAAGAACATCTTGCAACCCGGCCACACATGACCGACCACTCATTTCGCTTGAGTGTATCGAATGTATATCACCAACGGTTGGGATCAGCAACCGTTTCCCGAATGGGACAGCATCAACAATAGATATTTTTGAAGTAAATGAAACTCTAAATCAGGTGATTATACACCCTAATAGGTGCGACCTACATAGCCATGCTACCTGCCCGATTTTTGTCATTTCCCGGTTGATGAGGCTTGAGGTTACACATTATCATCACATCTGATTCACTTTGAATGCCACATTGTCAGATCCATCGAAAATCACTAATTGACGTCTACAACAGTACATTACGTGTTAGCTAAAGAAGTTTCCTTCTCCGCTTCCACTCTTGGTACGGTTGAAGAAATCAATGTACGTGACCTTTCTGGAAATATTCTATCAGACATTCATCCATACAAATCATCCAGGAACAGGATGAACCGAAGGCACTATTCAGTACATCCATCTTAGGCACTGTTATCTAAGACTTATACAATAGCCCTTGCACTTGACTTCGTCTTCAATTATCTTTGGCATATATGATTCGCAACGCTTATGCCAATACAGAGTGGTTCTTTGGATAATAATCCAACCGGTCTCTCCATATTAACAACGTTAAAATGGTCAAAAACTTCGATAGTCGGTGAGTTAACTATCAAAGAAAAATACGTGTGCAAACAACGATATTATTTCCAGATGGAAATTCTACCAATCAATCATCAATCATATATATATATATATATATATATATATATATATATATTTCTTTATTTTCTATGTTTAGAAAATATACGTTAACACTGGAAAACATTTCCGTAACTTATTTACGTATCACTATTCTTCTACAACTATCAGTCTCTGATTGTAAACTAGTAGAAGAACAATTCCCTAAGTACCAATCCCAAAGGTCGAAACCAACATCAGATAGACACTCAGGAAACCATTCAACTTAACAAGTCTCCAGTCAGTTTCTGATTTCGCTTAACTCCATTTCTTAACTCCTTATACATGAACATTCCCTTTTCTAATTCATATTTCCAATTCCAATATTTGATTACGTTCTGATTCTATTTGGAAAACATTTCCAAATCTTCTTTACTTGGATTTAAACAGATGTTTAAATCAACATCGCGACGACAACTCAAACCACTATACTTATTTACTAAAATCACTCAACCATTTTCACTCTCGAACCTTAACCATTTCTAAATTAAAAAACGAAGTCAATCAAGTTGGGGTATAACTACCTCTCAGACCTTAACTGAACAACACTTCAAATCTCGAAATAGGGTAAGTTCATCTTTTAACCCTTTAACACTTCCTTACGAACCCTCAGATTCTATTTACGAACCCCCTTCTTTTACAAGTTTACGTGATTATAACAATGGTGTTATAATCTCCTGCATCCGAAATATATTATCTTTAATATGACTTTTATTTCCTAACTCGAATAATATAATGACAACTAATTTATTTACTCCTATTCGGTTAACTCTAATATATAACTCTTATTTGAATAACTCCAACCTAATAACTCTTATTCGAATAACTTATTCGAATAACTTATATTCGATTTGCTTACTTGTGAATACTTATATTCGATAATCTCTTTCTTCGAATATCTCTAATTCGATTTAACTCCTGTCGGATAACTAGATTCGATCAGCTCACTTCGAATATTTCTGATTCGATTATCTCACTTCGAATATCTACTATTCGATTATCTCACTTCGAATATCTCTGATTCGATTTACTTCTTCGAATAACTAAATTCGATTAACTCATTTCAACTCTATTCGAATAAACTAAATTCGATTAACTCCATTTGAATAACTCTAGTTCGATTTAATTCTATTCAATAACTTTAGTTCGATTTAACTCTATCGATTAACTCTAACTGATTAACTCTAACGGTTTAACTCTAACTGATTAACTCTAACTGGTTAACTCTACGGTTTAACCCAACTGGTTAACCCTAATGGTTTTACTCTAACTGATTAACTCTAATTCGAATAACTAATATTCGATAAATTTTTTATTGATTAACTCTAATTCGAATAACTATGTCTGTTTTAACTCTATCTTGAATAACTATATTCGATTTAACTCCATTCGCTTAACTCTAGATCGCAGCGATCACAATGATTACGCCTGATTCCCTCAGGAAACATCTAACCATCGTAGGCTATCTGCAGCCCTGCGAATTACGCTAGCAGTCGTGCTAAATGGAATCTCATCCCAAATAACTATGTATGTTTTACTCTAATCGATTTACTCTATTTGATTTACTCTAATCAATTAACTATATTCATTTCCTAAATATATATTCCTTTATCCTATTTATTTTCTAAATAAATATACTCCTTTATAATCTCCTATTTATTTTCTAAATAAATATTCTCGAATTATTTCCTTTTATAAAATCGGTTGATTTTATAAAATTCCTTTATTTCAATATACGTTGAAATATTCCTTTTTACATCCCAGGGTTTCTTATGATATTAAAAATATCGAATAACAATGATCAACACCATTCTAACACACAAAATCCATAACAGATTATATATCACATCATATATTACAATACTTGAAAAATGAGTAAAATAACTGTTGAGGAATCCAATCGGATTCCTCCAACCTGTTTCCCTGCATCCACAGATGTTACACAATATAATATACATCAATTTCATTTCCAACATGAAATATACTGATGAACTGAATCAATATTTGATTGTCGACTTTTATATATAACTATATCTACATTTTCAATCTAATCTATTTAACAGTCCAAACAATCAATACACAGCAATCAATCAACATTGACAAAAATAAAGTACAGTTTATAAAAATATAAATTGAACAGAGTTAGTGAGTTTTACTCACATTGGACGATCATCGTTAATAACGATACCCATCGCTTGATTCAGACGGACAATTTATTTTGCGATAAATTGTGACGGGCTCTAGTTTACTTCCAGTCAGTTCCATTTTGTAGCACTCATCCATATGATCCCATCGGATCTTGTTTTCGTCAGATTTTTTCCTTTCGGCCCAAACAATTGACACCGTTCTTTCTCCTACAGTTCCCACCGTTACTCCACCATACTCAAAAATTGTATTGACCAAACCCTTTGAAGTCTTCCTCGCGTTGAATATGTAATGTTAACATTAATAACGTAGGTGAACCATTAAAGTTGTCGTTGTAGGTTGAAACGGACCAAATGGTTTTGCACTCTTTACCATACTTCATTTTATCTTCTACAGCTAACGCATGAGTTCCTATACGTTATTTACCTCACCATTTTCAAATAAATTACGGTCTCCCTTAACGAATGTTTTCTCCCATACTCCTTTCATGAGACAAGACTATCCGCTCTCAGTAAGTTATTTTTACTTCATCATTTCTGAGCTTGGTTGCTAGTATCACCTCATCGCACAGAACTCACACAATAGATTTCAACTCACCAATCTGCTCCACCCATCTCCATAACTAGAAGCTCAGCCCATCACCCAAGTTAAACAGTGTCCTTCCTATTTCTCGTATAGACATATACCCAGTACTCCTGCCAACCACAGCATTTCCGTAATTATACACAGCATTCCACCCCTCTTGTACTAACGCCTTGCCCATCTCCCTCAAACGAGACACCCTCTTCAAACCAGTGAACTCACGGTCACCAGTACTGGCCGACGACTTCCCCAGGCGCCCTTCTCCAGCGTGGTTTTCGACGCAGCAATCTCCCTCTGGAAACTCGTCCTCTGCTTCTTCTTCTCCGAACCAGAAAAGGATCGACACCTTGTGGATGGTTTTCCATGTTTTCGTTTTGCTGAAGCAACTCAATGGCGTCTTGTTTTATTTCGAGAAAAGTGAACGAATGGTTTAGGTTAGAAGAATGTTGAAGATTATTTATAGGGGATAGGTAGACTCGTGGCTTGTTTTGATCCAGGAAGAATGTGCGGCTGAAAACATTGCATCGTGGACCTTCTGTTGATCAGAGAAAACGGTCTTCTAGGTTTAGAGGAAGATATTATATACTATTATTTTATCTTTATAGTTATGTATCCCGTTACGCCAAACTCCGTTTGTTTTACGGACTGATATAAAAATATCATTGAGTCGAGTATTGTGTCATGATCCCAAAACATAATAACATCGGTAGTTTAACTCATATTTGTGAAACCCAAAAATATTGATACAGGGTGCAAAACACTCCAATATAAAAGTTGCTTAATTAATTAATTAAAAATTACAATAAAATTCTAAAAATTAAATTATCACTACGCCTCAAAAGAATCTTGTCTAAATTCGAAACCGGTGACTAGTTATATCGAATAAACCATTACGTTCGTTAAATGATTCTATAGCGACTATTTTAAAATTTGATTTGGCCATAAATCAAAATCTACACGACGAGATCTCAAATTTTCTCTTCCACTAGAAAGATATACTCCACCAGCTCCACACGTTTCTTGTTTCACAGAAATCCGGCTTAAAACGAATTGTGTATATTCAGTTTAAGTTCGAATCGCCAATATACGAACTGCAGCGCCATTTTGAGCTCGATTTTATTTATATTATAACTCTACATCCAAACTGTCGTTTATATAATATATTCATTATTCAAATTCAATTCCAAACTGAATTAAATATCACAGATGATCCAGTTCACACCATATCGCCATTTCAGCCAATTCTGATTATTTCAGAATTAAATATATTATTTAATTTATTATTAAATATTCACCATTATTTAATTCAACGACCATGAAATCCTTTTAATCACCTTTTAAATAATTAAATTAATTAATTATTATACCGCTGAAAATGCGGGTCATTACACATCACTACTAGCTTCATTCCACACATTGTTGTTTTTATGTTGTTGCAAGTAGCCTTGCACCGGTAGTTGCATGGTGCTCTCTTTTGTTGTCTCGACCATTGTGTCATCATCACCATGTTGTGCGTTACCATTATCAAGTTGACCACAAACACCAGACATAGATCGATTAACACGCACATCATTCTCCATTTCATCATTCATTTGCTTATCCACTCTTTGAACTTCTTGTAATAACTCTTTCACTTTTTCATAATTTTCTTCAATAACCACAACATATTCTTGTGTTCTTACCTCTCCATTATGGAACTCCATTTTTATTGTATTACTCGTTGTCTCCTTACCCACGCCAGTTCCCAGATGATTGTGTAAATTGATCCCAGAATGAACTAAAATAGGTCCAGTAACAATTTCTGAGAAGTCTGGTGAAGGGATAACTAGGAAACTTTCGTGATCATCTTTTTCAACAATTTCCCCATCTTTATAAACAACTGACATTTTAGAAACTGCAAGTTCTACATCATTCTGCAAATCAGGTGTTGTGTCGTTGTTAACGCAATCTCTATTCAAAGAGTCAAACTTATTTGCAGTTACAATAGCAGGCTCACACAAATCAACAGAATTATCTTGCATCACAGAAATATGATCAACTTTCTTTCATTTTTTAAGAGAAACAGAAGGAAGTACCCTAACCTTTTGTCTGCTCCTTGTTAGTATGCCCTTGGACCTACTTTTGGTATCTTCGAAGTGATTATCCACGTTCCTACAGACTCGAAAGCTATTATCTCCATTTCCAATTTCAGCAACTTCAATACCATACATCCTTTAAATCCTCTCATTAGCATTAGATTTATAGACATTATGAGGGTAGTTATCATTTTTGTGCCCAAAGGCAAAGCAAGATTTAAACACATTAGGTTTCCCGTTGTAGTTTATTTTTACATGTGTAGTTCCATCCTTAAGGAGGATTAGAATCGTCTTTGGAAGCTCACTTGCAGAGCTAATCTCAACCATAACCTTTGCATAATTTAGCCACTCTAGTTTAAAAATATTTCATATGATATAATATGGTATTATAGGTTGTGATGAGGTAAGAACAGGTTGGAGGGATCCAACTAGATTCCTGGAAAAAATCGTATGTTAGTTGTTTTTCAATTATTCATATGTGAATTGTTTTACCCAGATAACATTATATCTAGATTGGATTTTGATTTTTCACTGGATATTGATGATTGAATTGGAATTCACTGAATGTTGTGTTTTAATCAATGGACAATATTGATTAAGTGGTTGGCAGTGAATGGCCTAGAACTTAAATTTTAAAGACGTTAATTCGCCATCAGGCAAATCAATGAATTTAAGAAACATGTGTGATAGTAGATTTACTCAAATCGGGTTGCTTTAGTATTATAGTTAATGTGATAGTAGGTAAGAAAATCAAGTTTAGAAGGGGACTTAGACAATGCGACCCTTTATCGCCTCTTTTATTTAATCTCGCTGTTGATGTTGTCACCAAAATTATAAAGGGAGCGGAGAGGAAAGGAGTTTTAGGGTATGTAGGTAACGGTTTTTTTTTATAATGATTTATCTATTCTTCAGTTTGCGATAATACGCTGTTATTTTCCTCTCATCTTCCCAAACATATTATTGCTTTGAAATTTATCCTTTATTGTTTTGAGATTCTTTCTAGTCTCAGATTTAATTTTGATAAGAGTTCGGTCATGGTCTTAAATGATTTTGACAATGCAGAGAATCAAGTTGTCGATACCTTCAACTGTTCTATAATGAAATTCCCTTTTGATTATTTGGGTTTTAAGATTAGGTCAGAATAACTCAAACATGAAGGTTGGGTAATTATTATAGATAAAACTAATAATAGGATATCTAGTTGGAATAATTGATTTTTATCAAGAGTAGGTAGATTAGTCCTTATCAACTCTGTGTTATCTGCTTTTCCAACTTATTGGATGACGTCCATCGTTTTTTGCATTGGGTGATAGATAAAATTGATAGAATTATATGTAATTTTCTTTGGAGTGGAGATAATATTTGTAGAGGGTATAAATGTTTAGTTAATTGGGAAATTTGTTGTAAATCCAAAAATGATGGGGGTCTTGGGGTTATCAATCGTTATAATTTTAACTCTTCATTATTAGCAAAATGGTTATGGAAGTTTTGAAACCATGTAGTATCATCTACATGGAAACAAATTGTTTGTAAATTTTATTATGATAGAGATAATATTATTTTTGCTACTGGTTATAGTTGGAATAATAGATTATCATCATTTTGGAATTCCATTTTGAAATGTTTTGATTTTTTTAGTCAAGGGTGTAAGTTGATTATTCATTAGGGGGATATTACTTATATTTGGCATGACTCTTGGATCACTCGTTTGCCTTTAAAAATAGAATTTAAAGATCTTTTGAGATTTGCTTCTTTAAGAATTCTCTTATTAAGGATGTCTTTAGAGGTAGCTTAGAACCCCAATGGGAGTTCATATTTGAGAATATTTTAGAAGTTCGATTTTTAGGCAGTTTGCTTTACTTCAAGCTAAGCTTGCTTTGTATCACTTGGATAATACTGGGGATATCATCTATTGGGGATTCGATAAGAGATTAAAGTACACTTCTAAATCTATGTATGAGTTTCTTAACTTTTCTGGTATTTCGTCTCTAAAATTGAAGTCTATTTGGAAGACAAACGCTCCACCTAAGGCCAAATTTCATATGTGGCTTATTATTCATAAGAAATTAAATATTTTAGAGCGTTTAAGGACGAAAAATATTATTTTTGATTTGAAGTGCTAATTCTGTAAAAAAAAAAATGAAATAAGCGGGTACTTAATTACATTGAAAAAGAGTACAAAGAGTTTGAGCTGGACATACAAATATAACATACAAAAACAAAACGAATACTGTACAAAAAACACCCAAAAGCCAGCTCAAACATAAATGCACTACACAACTAACCAGACCAAGCTAACTAAAAAAAGAAATACAACACACCCAAAAGGCCAATAATAAGAGAAGCCAAAAGCCCATCAGGGTATATCCACGAATGTATAGCAAGGAAAATCAAGTTTACATGGCATAGTAAACTTCATCAAAAAAAGAGCAAACATGCACCGAACTTCAGAACTCCAAAGCCAACAAGATAGAACAGAGTAGACTCCAGAAAGTAGCAGTTCCTCATATTTAACTTGAGAGCATCCCAAAGAAAAGCGTTAGCATCAAAAAAACATTGAGCACAACCATAAAAAACAAGAAAGCAGACGCAGCAAGCAGAGAACCAACAATCCAATTCAAAGCTGGCCAAAGAAAGTCTCTCACCACAGAAATAACAAATCCAAACATCATGATCTGACCAAGGCAGGTTCCACCATAGAAAACCCACAAAAATCACCCAAAGATACATAAACATAAACTAGCAAACTTGCATATAGCTACACCAACAACAGTAAGACACAACATAGGAAGAAATAAGCTCATCTTTTACATACACCTCCACTTATGACTCCTCCAGGCTTAACACCTTCTTCTTTAGATTTTATAGTCTTGGATCGAGTTTGATATTGGGATACAAGCTTAACCCACTCTGGGTTAGTTTCCACCAATGGTTGATCCATAGCTATCCTATTTCCTTTTCTCAACTTTTTGCATGTAGTAGAGAAGGACGTAAATAAGGGGGAACAACGTATCTATGATCTGAATCAAGAATCAAAGCGATTTTCGCCTTTGATTTGGAATATTTAGAATCAGAGGTCGCCATTTGTAACACCCCACGTCCGTTAATGTCACTCACAAAGGGAATGCATTAAGTTTCGTGGAGCGTTTCAAGTAAACAGAACAGAATATTACAAGATGGATAAAGTAGTACTTGAAAATTTTATAAATTTATTGCAGTGGAAAAAGAAATAGGTTTGGTTACACCTTCAAAACAACAAAACCAAGTACATAATATCAGTCTTGTACAAAAGCCTTCAGAGTATATAATTTTAAAGCCATAACCCCCAACAGAAAATGCCATAAGCAGAATCAAAGCCAAGCAATACATCTTTCAACTTCAAGCTAGAAGAAAGAGACATCTGAACTAAGCTTGAGTATTTCCTCCCTGAGAACCTGGGGGGGAACGGAAGAAAAGAGGTGAAACAAACTAGGTCAGACATTAGTCTGGTGAGTCTAGTAACTTTAACAATATAATCATTAAAGTAACATGATAAGAACATAAACTAGAAAGTAAGAAATGACTGTACATAAGCATGCATGACAAGGTAGGCAAGATGAATAAGATAAATGTTGATTGCGCTTCTAATCACTATAGGGTAATTACGACACTGCACCAATGCTAAATATATCGCACCGTTACTAGTTCCATATCGAAAGTTGATATCAACCCCGCAATTGGTAGCCCTCAGGCGTAACATCTAGTAAGAGGTATCTACCCCATACAATCCTTAACAGCCTACTTGCCCATAATAGATACTAGATGTCCCCATACTACCCTTAATCGATCGGCTCCCTAACTCACATGTATTTATTACTTTTGTCATTCAACCCCGCTTGTTTGTAGATACTTGTGCTGGTCCCACCATGGGGTGTATCAATCCCTATGATGGCAACCTGACGCAATTCAAGATGCACAATGTATGACTTTTGATGCCCAGTACCTGCTTTTTCGACTCCGGAGCACGTGCATGCCCGTACTCCGTCGAAACCTACACTAATGCACCATCCGCCGCTATTTTGACCGCTTATAATCAATCCCAGCAATCGTGCCCTACCCTGCCTAGTTAAGGGTACCGTGATACATCTATTTGGGTTACTGCTGAAATGGGTCCCCGTTACTAGGGTTTCCTAACCAACATGTTATAACGGTTAAGTGTTCTCAGTTTAACCTAACCCCACCCATTTGTTTAATTAACGTGTTGTATTGGTTAAGTGTCGCCTATCCATATGTCACTTAACCTTCCCACTGAATCACGCATGTTTATTTAACGGTTAAGTTTGTGGGCCTATATATACTAATATTACCCACCTACCCAGGATTTACTTAACCCTTTCACCTATTAAGTCCATATGTATTATTGGTTAAGCTTGCCTTAACCCTATCCACTTTGTTCATGTAATATTGGTTAAGTTGTCTTCCTACTCATGTTAACTTAACCCCACCCACCTAACTCGTTTAGGTATCATATTCATCTTTGATTAGCATTAACTAGTCATTAATGCACAGACCTCTCACATTAAGTCGATCACTTGTGGCCGCTAGATATGTCGGGCGGTTCCGAGGTAGACTTCAACCACAAGCCAGACTTAACCTCGTGTCTAAGCATCTAATTTATGCCTTTGACCTCTCACATTAGATGCCGTTTGCGGTTGCTGGATATGTCGGGCTGTTCCGGGCAGTCTTATACCGCATACCAAGTCTAACCTCGTGTCTTAGGCGTTCATCTTTTAGCCAATTTACACATTTACTGTCCAACTCTAGATTTATATGTAAATTATCCATAAATGTGGTCAATTCAAGTTATGCCACATTTACATGTTATGCTCAAAATTACTTAATTAAGTTATACCCAAATCCCCGCATTTCAATCGCACGTACTACAAGGTCCAAAAATAAAACGGAGAGGGATAGAGGAGAAACACAAGAATTGGCATAAGGAACAAAATAGGCATGTAAAGTGTACCCAACTCAAGAATCATGTTTCCAATAGACATGTTGTACATTAACAATAAGTATGGCTAAACTGAGCAAGTTACTTCATAGGCATAAAGGTTTGATAGAATTGAACATAAAAGAATCACCAATTTGGTGTACAACATGATAGGTTCCATTGTGTCAATCACAACAGTCTCATAGGCATAGGTAATTCAGATTTGACAAAAGGATAAGCATGAATCAGAATTGATTATCTTACAATTAGGCATAGTTCTAGATTCGATTCATTACAAGTCATGATTCCTATTACATGTTCCAAATCTGAGAAATAACTGAACTTACCAAATTATCACAAGTTTACACCCAAACCCATTTACGTCAAGTTTCGTGTTTGCTTATTATATACATAGCCATCATCAATTTATTCCTTTTTACAAATCACATGTTATTCAACATTTCCCAAACTTTTCCCCCATCATTCAAGTGTTATATGTGTGCGAATTTCGCATAATATATTAGGCTCGAAGTTAGCCTAACTCATAAAAAGAAAAAGGAAAAAGGAAGAGGGAAGAGAATCATGGTATCAAAATAGGCATAAATATACGAGCACGAACAGGCATGAGCTGATATAATTGATCAGAAAAGCATAGGCTATGAACAAAAAAAAAGATGACAACTTGCAAATTTGATAAGATCCATTATAGGCAAAATTCCATGATCACAATTTACAACTTATCATAATTACTTTTGTTTAATTATCTTGTGAAAGCTACATGAACTCACAGAGATTAAGAAAGAAGAGAAGATTTGGAAACTGATTTCTGAAGTTGATAAGCTAATCCGTTGATGTAGGCTTTGATCTTTATCTTTAATCATGAATTTGATTAGTTATGGTGGAGGCTAGGTTAGCTTAGAGATGGACAGCATGACGGCTTCATAGAATAGGATTATGAGGTTTAGGGTTTAGGTTTGATGTGATTATATAGAAGTATAGGATTAATTTGAGCCTTTAGATCAACTTAGGATCCATCCAAACCATCAAGTCCAAGAAAATGCGTCATCAGGCCAATCATAAGTCGCCACGTAGCCCTACGACTAAGAAAATCGTCACTGTCCAAAACAGTCAACAGGGGTCGACCCCTACAAGGGGGGTCCACACCTATGTCGACACCCCTATAGGGGGTCGAGTCCCATGTCGATACCCCCTAGGGGGGTCGACACCCCTGAGCGGGAGATTTCCCGCTCAGCTGCTTTCCTGAATTTTGAATTTCGAATCTATTTTGATTATTTAATTATTATTTTAATTTAATTTCTGCTTACACTTGAAATCTTCTAACCTCCATAACTTCTTCATACGGAGCCCGATTTACGCAAACTCAGACTCTATCTCAAGCAGAATTCCGAGACGAACGCAATGGCGCAATCCATTTCCCTTAATTCTTCTTCTAAAAATTAAGTGATCTTAAATTTGTTAATTTTAATATTTTAAAATTATGGGGTGTTACACCATTACTCTAACTGTAGCTCCGTTTTCTTTTCTAATATATGCTTCCGTTGTGATTGTTATTTGTAAAATGCTTTTGACACCTGCTTCTATAATTTGTTTGATGAAAATATTGATCATTTTTTTTCTTGAACTAAAACTTTCTTTATATTAAAATGTGTTTTAAGTATTTTTGGTTTTAATTGTTCTTATAATTTTAGGGATTGTGACTATTATTGGAATAGTTTTAGATTAGATTTTAATATTAATGTCAGATTTGTGCTAGATACTTTAGTAACTATTACTAGTTGGTTTATTTGGTTTGATAGAAATTAGAGAATGTTTCAGTCTAACTTTGATTCTACTGATAAATTAATTATTAACGTAGTAACTTTTAGTCTTGAGTGGATGTCTAACCCTCAGTTTATGATAAATAGGAACACTTTGTGTGATAGATTTTTAGTTAAAATTAGAAATAATACGAGTTTGTTTATTAATATCAATAAGTATTTTAATTCCAATAGAATTTGTATCTGTTACTGATTCCTGGTTTATATGATTATAATAGTTGTGTTCTGGTTATCTTGTAGTTTTTTATTAGTTACCCACATATATGGATATATGTACATATATATATATCACTTATATATATATATATATATATATATATATATATATATATGTGTGTTGTTTGCTTACTTTTTTTATTTTGTTTTAGGATTCAAGTAATTATTGTACGATGGAGAGATTTT
This sequence comes from Allium sativum, assembly GCA_030737875.1. NCBI lineage: Eukaryota > Viridiplantae > Streptophyta > Magnoliopsida > Asparagales > Amaryllidaceae > Allium > Allium sativum. Next base: position 941,357,171 of record CM060916.1, on the reverse strand, counting down.
TGGAGTTAGACTTGGAGAACCCGTTATATCATTATTTTATTATGTTCTTTTTTATTTCTGTTGTATTTTGTTCTTGGTGGGACTATTGTTTTGTATAGGAGTAGATATACTTCAATATCGGGTGGTGGCCTTGTCGGAACTCGGTTTTGAAGTATGATGGGCGGTGGTTTATCAGGAGCTCATCTATTTACCTTTCCAACACAGTTGATTATAGTCTGTGATGGTTATGTATATTATAGGTTACATGCTAGGCTTGTTAGCAGCTTTTGTAGACTTTATGTTTCTTTATATATATATATATATATGTATGTATGTATATATGTGTGTGTATGTGTGTGTGTGCGCGGGCGCACGCGTGTGTGCTCTCTTCTTTTTAGAAAATCACACATTTTTGGCTTCAAAAAAATTTAGTTTTATAACTGAAGCAAATGTTTTTCATTTTATTTTATATATAAATAGAACTTTTATTATCAATTAATATTTTATAATTGTAAATGATTTGTTTTGACGTTTTAATAAGTTATAAGCAATGCAGCCAGAAATTAACCTAATGGTTAATCATTTGGACAATGTTTTTGAGAAAACAATTAAGCGATGTTAATTATATCATTAATTTAATAAGAAGGATTAATATAAATCAGTTAAAGGGTTAACTGATTTTTACTAGTTGACTTAGTTTACTGTTTTATTTAAATATTATTTATTAAATTTGTTTCAATAGTTTTTACAAACAATTGTTTAAACTTAACAATTGTGCATAAGTTAATTAAACTCTTAATTAGCCGTATTTTAAGATTATCATTGGGTTGTTGTTTAGTAATGAAATTAATAATTATTTAGATTACCTTTTAATGGAAATTAATTGTTTTATTTTAGATTAATAATGAAAGTTACTACTTTTATTTAGTCAACGATAAGGTTAATAGTTATTTTTAAAGAGATTGTCTTAGTAAATGAAATGCATTTTTAGAGGTGGTCAAGTAGTAATGTGATTCTTAGTTAATTGGATTGAGGGATTCTGTAATAAGGTTTTATGAATAATTCCAAATTTTAAAAACGAAGTTGCAAAGGAGGTATAACTAAAACGAGGATTTTCAAATAAGTGTTTTAGGAAAGATTGAACTATTGAGATTGGAATTTAAAAAAAAAGAGAAATGGTTTATAAAACCATGTTTAAACAAAAAGGAATGGAATTTATAGATATGTTTTTAGTTACGGACTCACATCTATTTTAAGATAAGAACGTTGTCAATCAAGGTCCGAGCTGTATATAGAATACCCCAACTTGAACGTCTTCATTATTATCGAGGGTTAGTACTAGTTTGTAACTGTAAAGGAAATATAAAGGAGATTTTGTGTTAATACAACAATATTTCCAAAGGAATGGATGTACAAAAGGGTTTGAAAATATAAACAGACATTTCCAAAGTAAGGAAATATAAATGGGTTTGTGAATTATAGTGATATTTTCGAAGTATATAAAGGGGATTTTTAAATAAGCCTATCATGGAAGGTATAGGATTTGTTTAAAATGGTTGGTTTTCGAGAAAAATGAAAATAAGGGAATATATTGTAATATAATTATGATTTCCATAAGCAAGATTGTAAACTTTGATTGATTTTAAAGTTAATGACGTCGTTCAAAGTATATTATAAAAATACGTCGTTTAACGTTAAATTGAACGTATAAGATTGATAATTAAACCTATACCGATTGGTTATATATATATATTGATATATATATATACATATATATATATATATATATTGATATTTCCAAGATAAAGGAAGTAAAAGAAGTTTTGTGAACTATAGTGGTATTTTGAGATAAAGGAGTTTGGTGAATATATTATTCCAAAGATATAAATTTTCAAATAACAAAGATAGGAGAGTTTTGTTAAAGGTAAGTTTATGTAATAAATTTTTAAGAATCAATAAATAGATTTAATGAATGATTTGATGAAAAGGGACCCTAGGAAAATAAAAGAACATTTTCGAGATAAAAAAATGAAGAAACGAGTTTGGGAGCTGTTTACTTTAAAAGAAAAAAATGTTGGGAGAAAAAGAGGGGTTTATGGAGATAAGTTGTGGAATCAATTTTTAATCGATAAAATGGATTTAAATGAAAGGGGCCTGAGTTGCCAAAGTGCTAATCTATACTTCTTGAGTTGATAATTAAAATCCTGACTTTCAATGAATATTATTGGGCCTTTGACAAGTTAGTTAAAAGAGACCGGTATGAGATCTAGACCCAAAACCAATTCGAACCAACTGTGCATTTGAGACAAACTCACAGCTTATAAAGATGTAGCATTGAAGGCCGTGGATCTTCATGAGTTGAAGAACTACTCATTAAATTTCTCTGGTTTGGCCACTTGAGATAGTACGACTTGTAATTCTATTGTGATTGAAATCTTCGGATTGTAAGGACTTCCCGCTACTAATCCTTGGGGTGATTCCTATATAGGGTGTGGAAGGAGGGTGCCTTCAGTTCATCCTATCCTTGGATGACTTGTATGGGCCAATGTCTGCCAGAGTATTTCCTAAAAGTTACGCACGTTGATTTCTACAAATATACTAAGTTTGGTGGCGGAGAAGGCAACTTCTATTAGCTTAACACCCAGAGTATATTTGTGGACGTCAATAAGTGATTTAGCGGATTTGACGGTGTGGCATTCAAAGTGAATGATGATGTGATGTTCTTAAAAGGTAATCGTGACCTCAAGCTTCATCAACCAGCAAATGATAGAAATCGGGCTGGTAGCATGGCTATGTGGGTCATTCCCAGTAGGGTGTATTGTCACAATTTAGAGAAAATTCATATTTGTTCTTCTTTATTTCTGTATCTCCCAGGAAATATGGTGGTTGCGCTGCCGTAGGGTGACAATATATTTGTTACACTCAAACTGAATGAATGGTCAGTCATGTGTGGCAGGGTTGCAAGATGTTCTTAAACCCTTATGTATTGCTTTCTAAAGGTACACCTTTAGAAGGTAGCCCTATACCTTGCCATGATGGAAATACAAACTCCATTAAGCTCCATGCGGTTTTTGTTTATATACTAAGTATGTAGAACATGAGATGCAAGCGTTCTGCTAAATGGTTCTTTATTTGTGCTATGATAAACACTATTATAATATCATTGGATATTTATATAAAAAGTGATAAATGATTATCCTTTTCTTTCAAAGGATTTTTCTAAAGTTAAGCGAGATGGTTATGTTATGAGTTTATCACTGAAAAGTACTCCAAACTAATCTAGGTGAATTTTGCTTTGCTTCAAATGTGCTCGGGTCAGACCAAGTATATTTCCATTTTAGATTTTATTGGAGTTTCAGAAGAAGAGCTGAAGTCAAGATGTATACCCATTTTTTCTGGTAATAAGTTATTTCCACTATGTATTGTATTGAAATGCATGAGTACTCTTATGTTGTAATCATATATGTAGTTCATTTTGTGTAAAGAGTTTTGATATATTATATTTTGTTTGTTCCGTTGTGAGACTCTGATCTTCTTATTCTTCTATTCTAATATTCATTTATTTCTTTTTCACCCTCTAACTTCTTTTATTAACAATCAGGATTTTTTAGACTTGGGTTTTGACAAGTAATACAGGATTATGTATTATTGTTGAAAATTCGAGTGTTGAATTTTCTGAGTCGTGACAAGTAACGATCAATATTTAAACAAAACAATCAAATATCTAATCATTAAACTATGGTTTGTTACATTCTTCCTACCTTAAAGGATTTCATCTCAAAATTCTTAAGGATAAAACAACATAACCGAAAATTCACGAACAAGTTATAACACAAGATAAATCATCACATAACGCTGTAAATAACAACCACTAAAACGACAATATCAAAGAAATTTCAACTCGTAATTTGGCATAGAGCCAACATTCTCATTTCTTTGTACAACCACCATCACAATTGGGATCGATGCGGCCAAACCAAGCACTTGAGTTATATACTTATTTTCCAAGCAAATTGATGATGGAAAATAAAAGTGACAACTCATTACTTGGAAGACAATTCAACTCGGCATCATATATTGAATTTGTTTCCAAATATGGAAAAATTCATGAAAAATTTCATCAGCAACTCCCTGTACGGCTTGATGCAGAAAAACCGCAAATTGCCATGAAAGGCTCATCTCAACAAAAGAAAACAAAAGCCCAAAAGTAGCTACCCATATCGGGGCATAAAACAACCAAAATACATCAAATGGAAAAATCCACAACTCTACATCTATTGCATACCTCTTTTTAAGCACGCTTAGCATTTAGATACAAATAAAAGAAAATTAGCATCCAAACAATGAAATCTTGCTTATTTTTACCTAGGCATGTACTCAACAAAGAAGATTAGAAGAAATAGTAAAAATAGCAAGATGGGAATAAACATGTTAAATAAGCTGAATTTATTCAACATAGGCATGTCAAGTAATGTGTGGAGTTTTATCTCGAACAAATAAATGATACACCAATTTAATTATCATGCACACCTAACAATCATATAAGCACAATTAGTCATATAAAACATCAATAATCAAAATGTATAAACAAAACAATGGCAATTATAGTAAGAAACATCCATATCTATCCTGGCATGTAGGATAATAACCTATCTAATAAGATACATCAAATACTAAATTCAATCCATATATGATTCGATTACTTAGTTGTCATTACAGAAATTAACAATATTAATCTAGCATCTTTCGTCAAGGAAGTGCGTATGAATCGAGCGCTATCATAACATTCCCAATTTGTATAGTACCTATAGATGGAAATAGTCGATACTTATTCCCGCATCTATTTGGAAATCTCGAATAACTATGACAACTATTCGATCTCCCATTTAGCTATTGCTAGCTGACATCACATTCATTATAAAACAAATTCGTAACCAACACCTTCTTAGATGTCGGAAACAAATAACACCTTATCAATATGGAACCAACCACCTTGGTTGAATCCGCACTACCTTACCTCGAGTTATGGAGTCATAACGCACAAGAAAAATACACTAAACTAATATCTCTTCTGAATTCGGGCATCTCTAACTTGGCACACACGAACAACTACATTTTTTATACATAACTATAGGAAACACAAACTCAAAAGGGGCAAAGAATTCCAACAATTGTCGCAACCAAATGTTGAGATACTTCCTAAGGAAGAAAAATCTCGATGATAGTTCCATGTTTTGAGTTTACCATGATTTTGATGATATCTTATCTAATTTTGCACTTTTATATTGTTATGCCAAGGGAATAAACCGACAATAGCAAATTGTTAAATCTAAAACGAAATTGTGTATAGCTTCTTCGTTTCTTATCCAAATTTAATTATCTTGCATGTTCTGGAAAGTCAAGACAATACCAATGACTCTAACCCCTTTGCTAATAAATAGTGCCTCCAACTCATCAAAACGAACTTTGTCGCCATCGACTCCGACTCGGGAATCAAATATTCCTTATGTGGTTATGGCTATTGACTAAAACATGACAACTTTATGTTCGAAAAAAACAGCACTATACCATCTCCACAACAAAGTACTACCGGCCTCTCGTTCCTACAAGAAACTAGAAATCAACCGAATCATGGGTCAACACTAAGTTCCAAACCATCTAAATTCATGTAGGACTCATAGTGACATCCTATTCGATATGACATGGCCCATATCATTTCATTTTTCTCTTCGGAAAGTGAAACTCCATCAAGTGGTGTATTCCCAATTCCACAATACAACAAAAAAATATGCCGACTCATTAGTTGGTCCGAACAGTCCAACCAACCAATAAAGAGAAAAGCATCATATAAGACGCTTTAATCGGCATGCATCAACCAACTACTCACATTTGGTAAATCCATTTGGGATTCCCGAAAGAACATTCATAACCAGATCAACACGGAACTCTGTTAGGGACTGATTTGTTGATGATGATGGTTTTGATTATGACAACCTTGTTTTAAATATCATTGCTATAAAATATATATTAACACTTTTATGTAGATATATACATATAAGTGAACATGTAGGAATTATATATAGTTATTGATTAAAAGACTGTACGGTTTTAAAGATTAAAAATTAAAGATTTCAAAGAAGAAGAATTCATGATTGAAGACTCATGAGTAATCAGAGTTCAAGAGTTTAAGAAAATAGGATAAGTTATAGTGTCTAGATTTTATTGTTAAAACTCTATAAAGGCACCGAATCTCTACTTCAAATCTCTTATCATTTTTACCTCACTTTAATATTTCTTTTTTTTCAAATTGATTTCAGAATTACTTCCTATTTAAAAAATATATGTATCTTTTAATATTTAAAATTTATTTCTTGATTTTAAATCTAACTCCTAATTTAATATTATAAATTTTCTTGCTTATATTTTAAGTTTTAATATGATTATATAAGTTTTATTCTTTTCTTTTATTTATAGGTTTATATATTAAGCTTTAAGTTTACTATTTAATCTATGACTTTGTATATTAAGTTTCAAAATTCTTATATTTGTACTTATAGTTTTATAATTTTTTATAATTAATTATAGTTATATGTTTTTTAATTTATATTTTTACTCTATTATACTATTTTATTATATAGAACAATAGTATGTTTAAATTCCAGAATTAGCTTGATTTATTTAATTATTGTTTTCACTATTTTTCAAAAGAATTCAAATTTCAAATTTTGCCTAAGGCATTTCGCTATGGGAACACTACATGTCGATATGGTTACTGTTATTTTCAAATTTTGAATATCAAAATTTGTGTCTACTGCTTTGAATCATTTCTTGAAAGGTTATGACTGTTAGACAACTATAAATAGGCTTTTAAATTCTAATTTTCATAATTAATTTTCATTTTTCTTCTTCTTCTCTCCTTTCTCCTCTCCATTTCTACTCTTAATTTTCTAAATTCTATAATCAAATTATGACGAATTTAAAAGGGAATTAAATCAATTCAATGCTAATTTGAATCACTTTCAATCACTCTCAAGATTTAAAGTGTTATTAAAAATTTTAGGAGTTTCAAAATCAAAGATCACAAGATTATGTTCTATCAAGTCTTCCTCCCAAAAATAGATATTAAAAAGGTGTAATTGTAGTCCATGTAAATCAACTAGGGATGATTGTTTCATGGAAATAAATTGAGTCTCGTTGTACTCAAGAAACAGGTGGGGTGTACCTCATGGCCTGTGAAATTGAGGATAGTATTTGACGATTATATTGAAAATAAATCTGCGTCAACCCAGAGTTGTATGGGATTGGATGTAGTTAACTCTGAACCAGTATAAAAATCTTGGTGTGTTCTTTTCTTTACCACTTTTTACTTTTTATTATGTGATTGCAATATATTTGTGATTTGCATCTATTTCTGATTTATACAAAAAGGTTTCATAAAAAACTATAAGATTCCACTAAATACTATTCACCCCCCTCAAGTGTTATGCTTGCCTTAAGATCCTTAATCTGCATTTCCCAACAATTGGTATTAGAGCATTGTATTTCAAAGTTTTCACAATCTGATTTTTGAAAAGTTTAAATGGCAATTTTCAAGAATATTTTTAACAATAATTCAAAAATATTAATTTAATCCTTGTTTTATGAATATGCATCTAATTATTTTGAAAAATCGAGTTATCTACCGAATTGGTGTGTTGTATAGGAACAGATGTGTTATATGGCTTTCGACGTATCAACACTCAATGAACAAATGGTGCGATTAAGAAAGATAAATGGATACTTAATAATGGTTGTTCGAGGCATATGACTGGAAATTCAGTGATACCAAAAGATATAATTTACGAAGATGGAGAATTAGTTAACTTTAACGATAACTCGAAAGGATATGTGATTGGCATCGCCAATGTGGGTAATTGTAAAACTCCTACTATTTCTGATGTATTATTAGTTAAAAATTTAAAAACAACTTACTTAGTATAAGCCAATTATGTAACACAGGTTATAAAATTGAATTCAAAAAAAGATAAATATTACATCAAAGATGATAATTCAAATATAATCTTTGAAGGAATTAGAAAGAAAAATATTTAGGTTTTAATTATGAAAAATTCAAATGACAACCTATGTCTTTTTGGTAATATAAGCGATACTTGGATTTGGCATAAAAGATACATTTAAATTTTAAAATATTTTATAAAATTTCCAAACTAGATTTAGTAAGAGGTCCTCTAAAAATAATTTTAAATTAGATGGTATAGGTGATGCCTATCAACTAAGTAAACTAAGAAAAACTTTGTTTAAACCAAAAGTTGAAATTTCCATAACACAATCTTTAGAATTACTTAATATGGATTTATTTGGTCCATCTCAAATTCAATCAGTAAATCACAATAGATACATTTTTTGTTATTGCTGATGATTACTCTAGATACATCTAGACTTTATTTCTTAAACATAGAAGTGATGCTTTTGAATTATATAAAACTTTTGCAAAACTAATCCAAATTTTGTTTTCTTCCAAAATTAAAACTATAAGTATTGATCACGGTGGAGTATTCGAAAATGAAAATTTTGAGAAATTCTATAATAAAAAGGGAATTACTCTTGATTTTTCCTTTCCAAGAACTCCACAACAAAACAGAGTAGTTGAGAATTAGAATAGAATGATTCAAGTGTGTGGAAGAACAATGCTTTCTAATTGTAATTTACTAATAAATTTTTAGGCTGAAGAGTTGTTACAACTTGATATGTCTTAAATAGAATATTAATTAAACCATTAACAAATAAAACACTCTACGGACTTCTTTACAATAAGAAACCAAAAGTATCTTATTTAGAGTTTTTGGAAGTAAACGTTTCATTTTAAATACTAAAGAAATTTTGGATAAATTACATTCCAAATCAGATAAAGGATTTTCTATTGGTTATTCAAACAGAAGTAAAGCCTGCAAAGTTTTTAATTAAAAACCAACTCTATTGAAGAAACTATGAGTATATCTTTTAATGTGGATTTTAAGAATGTAAGTCGAAAACATAATGAAGATGAATTTGATAATGAAAACAGTGAAAAACTAATAATGAAATTAATTAACCTAATAAAAGAATTGAACTTTTGAGAGATCATCTTATAGAAAATATATTATGAGATATTAAGTCTATAGTTAGAACTAAAATCCAATCAATAGCATGAGTAATGTAGCTTTTATATCAACCGTCGAGCCAGAAAATCCAAAGGAAACATCAACTGATGATTCATTGATACTTGCTATGCAAGAAGAAACTAAATCAATTTACCAGAAATGATGTATGGGAACTTGTTTCTAGACCTGAGGATAAATAGATAATAGGAAATAAATGGGTTTATAAAAATAAAATGAATGAATACGGTGAGTTTGTAAGAAATAAGGCACGACTAGTAGCACAAGGATATACTCAAGAAGAAGGAATAGATTACGATGAAATTTTTGCCCCCGTAGCAAGACTAGAAGCTATTAGGATTTTACTAGCCTTTGCAAATCATAATAATTTCAAATTATATCAAATGGATCAAAAGTGCTTTCCTAAATGGATTTGTTAAAGAAGACGTATATGTAGAGCAACCACCTCTATTTGAAGATGAAAAATTATCAGATCATGTATATAAGTTAAAGAAAGCGTTATATGGATTAAAACAGGCTCCTAGGGTGATAGATTAAGAAATTATTTGTTACAATCAAATTATGAAATAGGAAAATTAGATAATACTTTGTTCATTAAGAAAAATAAAAAGGATATTCAAAAAATATATGTTGATGATATAATTTTTGGATCAAGAAACGATAAGATGAATAAAGAATTTTCAGACATTATGACTCAAGAATTCAAAATGAGTCATATGGGAGAATTAGCATTCTTTTTAGGATTACAAATTCGTCAATTAAAGAATGGAACCTTTATTAATCAAGAAAAATAAGCAAGAGATCTAATTAATAAATATAATTTAACAACAACAAATGGGAGACCAACACCTGCGACGACTAATATAGCATTAAGTAATCTAAAGATGTGGATCAAAAACTGTACAGAGGAATGATAGGATCGTTATTATATATAACTGCTAGCAGACAAGATATGATGCATAGTGTATGTCTCCGTGCAAGATATCAATCGCAACCTAAAGAAACACATTTAAAAGACGTAAAATGTATTCTAAGGTATGTGAAGCATACATCAGACTTTGGATTATTTAACCCTAAGGATGATTCATTCGATTTAGTTTCTCACCGTGACGCTGATTACGCAGGATGTAAATCCGATCGTAAAAGTACTAGTGGAACATGTCATGAAACGACCCAAACTCGCCCTTACGGGAAAGCACGGATTGAGATGAGAACACGACAAATCAGAATGCAAACAGAAGAACATTTCATTGATATTACAACAATTACATCAGAGTACAAGAATATAACAGAGTATGAATAAATTATATACATTTGATAAACATCAGAGATTTACAAATTACAATGCAGCGAAAAAATAATACAAAACACAACTGCAAGAAATACACGAATACAGAGCTTTCCGAATATATTTCCAGCCGTAAATCCAGGATCCTGTATAAATAGAAAGCTGTAAAACCAAAACTACTATTTTCCCGTGTGGAAAATAGGGGCATCCGGAGTTTAGGTTAAAACAATAAACTCCAGGTCAGTCATATGACTGGTGTGTGAGAACTAAAAACAGTTATTAGCTTGGTCTTAAAGTTAGGTAAATCAAGGGACCATGCCGTATAACAAAGAACGGGTTTAACCCCAAGAATACCAGTGCATATAACAAACAGCACAATGCTATATAATGAAAATGAAGCTATTAGAAGACTCAGGTCCCATCACACAATGCAACGCAAGCCGGAGGATAGAGTTTTTACCTTATAATAGCCAAAAATTCTTTGTATGTGAAATTTCATATTTTATTATTACTATAATGAAGAAATCAACTTCAAATATAAATATATCAATCATAGGCGGCGTAGGTACCTATATATTACGTCGCCATACTAGGCTCTACAATTAAAACTGAAAAGTCACGTATTGGAAGTTGGATTTCCGTCTGTGAACCAAGGCAAGGGATTGTCCTTATCGCTTCGAGACTCTCTAGCCCGAGCCTCAGGGCCCAGACTCAGGTAGGCCCTTGGATCGTCAGGGCCCGTCCACCAAAGTGCAAAGTGGATTAATAATCCCTGAGCAATACGTTTCCCTGCCCTATGGGGTGTAAGTCTGGTCAGTATGTCGACCAGGTCATCCATCGTCCCCGTAGTGACCGATATATCTAAGGTGCCTCGCTATCTATCAACCATATAAGTAAAAATGTCTATGCTCCATACCATGATACCACTCCTAGCTAGAAGGAAACGCATGACCTCCCTGAAGTCCACTCCCATTTATGGTTCACACCGGGTGTGAGGCTCGCGAATTAACGCTACACAAAGCTATGCTATTTAAAGCCGTGCTTTGATCATCAACAACAAGAATCTGCTTTTCAATAGAAGCCTTGATCATTTGCATCTCAGCATGCCACACTGACATTTCACGCCATGCGACTGATGTCTATCGATATATAACCTCAGAGCTCGTACGTCTCAGAGAAGGGTGTTAAGCAAGAGGATAAATTCTCCACCACCAAACAGATATATATTTAATAGAAATCAATCAACACAGAATAAAATCCAATGTCAGACACACATCCATTTACTAGTTCCTTCTAGGTCTGAACGAAACCGCAGGCACTTTATTCCTCGTCCCATATGTCCAATACAGCATAGAGGTCCTCTCAAATCCGGTCGATCTCCAAGTACGTCTAGACGATCACCACTTATTACCTTGTCTTGGGTGTACTGCCCAATCAAGAAATCAGTAATCATCCAAACGACGTGAAGAACTCCGGTCTTCAACCACGTCTTCATCGTCGAATCAGTTATTCAGAATGGGTATAACCCGACCTTTCCAAATAACTCACGTATTTTATAACCAAATGCTATAAAAACAAAACGTACGCCTCATTCCAATCTAGAATATTCTTTTATTCAAATATTCATATCTTTAGGGAAAGGTTCCCATTAACTTTTTCAAAGATAAGTTCTTTAAATTTATTCTTTAATCTTCCTTTGGATATCAATTCAAACCAAATTAAGGTTTATCAACTAGTCGGGATTAGCAAACCTTACCGAAGTAATCATTTGTTTAATTTCCCAATCCCAGCCTGTTCATCCCATGGAGCAAATTTGGTAATACTCCATTTCTAACACCACGGTGTTATCGGTAAAATTAATTACCATTTCACGTTCAAATCTAATTAAAGATTTAACTATCGCTTGGAACAAAACTGGTGATACTCCATTCTCGATCATTTCCTAAATTTGATAATTTAAACTTATCACATTCACATTTCAATCTAATTTAAGATTAATTAAAACTACACTTAGTTTTAATCCCCAAAAATCATTATATAATGATTATTCAAATTTAGAAATACATCCTGACTTTAACTGGGTTAAAGAACAAATGTCATTTAAAACACAATTCACGATAAACCCAAAATCACATTCCATAAATTATGGAATCTGCATGGAAAACAGATCAATATTTATAATCGATATAAACTTCCATATCCAACCAATAATACAAATGGAATAACAGCAATGCCTTTTAAATTCCATATACAGTAATAGTCTTCCTCCACAGAAGTTCACTTCGATTATTACCAAATTGAATTCCATTCCACTCCAATTTATTTTAATAAATTGGTGTGCATTACTTTGGAAAATTTCCAATAAATCTTAATAGAAAGATTTATAAATTCCAAATAACATTTCACTATTAGTCGGGTTAAAGAACGAATGTCGTTAAAAACACAATTCACAATAAACCGAATTCGCATTACTTTTTTATTCCAATTACTAAATATAACTGGAAACTCCAATAACCTTAATTAAAAGATTTATTCTTTTCATACAGGGTTTAAGAACAGTGTTACCGAAGACGCCATTCACGACAAACCCAAAATCCAATTCTTTTATTCAATTCCAATTAAATATTAATTAATTGTAAAATTTCCCTAAATTTTAATTAAAAGATTTATTCTTTCGTCAACTGGGTTTAAAAATAGTGCTATTTAAGACACCATTCACAACAAACCCAAAATCCAATTTGATATCAAATACAAGGCTCGGAATAGAAATTATATCGGCTTATATTCAATATCAAATTCTGAAACTAACGGATATCGTATTGGGAATAACGATATCTGTATCTTTCAAATTCCCATAACAACATCCGTATAACCACGGAATCCAATATCGAAATATTCCGAAGATTCCGTTCCAAACCATTCCAATTTATTTATTGGAAAATTATGGTTATTTTTAAAACCATTTCAAATCCAATTTATTTCTTTAAAAATATTGGATTATTATTCTAGTTAATAACTAGTTCATTTTGATAAAGATATATTTTTATCTATTCAGATATGGAATTTTTCATCCCAACTCTTTCCAAATCATCTTTTATGATTTTACACAAATTATTAATATTTTTAATAATTTTATTAAGGCCCTTTCAGTCGATTTCCATAAACTGTCATCGAACAACACTTACAATGACCTTTTCCAAATTTGATTTGGACATAATTCTAAATTCAACCATTAGATTTCAAATCTCTTATATTCGTCTGAAAGCTCTTTTCAATACGAACCCAACGGTTCCAGTTTTAGAGAATCCAATGGTCGGACTTCCCGTAATGTCAATTCGAAGTCAATGCTCGAAATTCGCGAACGGTCGCAGCGCAACGCGTTCTATTCAGGCCATTAAATATATATATATATATATATATATATTATATATATTTCATCGATTTCCATTTAAAATGTATTTTATAAATCATTTTAAATTCGTTTTGAAAGCGATTCCAACTTCATTTTCAATTTTAAATCAAAATTGAATATTCTATATCATTATAATATATAAATGATTATATTTTCAAAATATCGGATTTTGAAATCATTTCGTTTTCGATATTCATTTTAAAAATGAATAAAATCAATATAAATATCGTTCGCATCAAAATGGCGCATATCTAATCAACACAGCTTCATATATTTCAATATTTTCGTGTCCATCCAAAATCGGACATCAAAATCAGATTTTATTCCTTTACTGAATATTATTTTAAAATATTCATTATTTTAAAATATTCATTATTTCTGAATTGGAATCAGACAAAATCAACTATCATATAATGTTAATTACATGGATTTCATACAACACATGTATACTACAATCAACCATCATCCAAAGTGCAATTTATAACTGTATAAGCATTAAAAATAAATAATTAACGCTCATCACAACCTGTCAACCCTTGACATACAACTAAATATTTGAATTAGTGTATGTTCATATCATCCCAATACCCGTGTGGGGTTTCAAACAACAAATACTGATTATTATTTGTGCATATGGGCGATGTGTAAAATTAATCATCCCAAAATGGGTGTACACAAACAAGTCGTCAGATTTGTAAACGAATATATATATTTTCATTTCATGAACATTTTATTCCATTAATATATATGTTAAAAAATATATTTTTAACGATAAAATATTTTATTCATCACATGAATATTTTATATAATTCATTCAATTAATAAAAATGACATTTTTATTGTATATATATTTTATTCATTCAATAATCACAGCACAGTCAATTCAATCCAAACAAACAATCATGGTTTGTACAATCAATGGTGTTGGGTGATGCTAAGTACAGTCTGCGTCCTAGTATATATTTTACTGGAAAATAAATTGAGTGAGAAAGAGTTCTCACCTTTGGTTTCCACTCCGTCATCCTTTAACTGTACGGTTTGGATTCTGTTTTGCTTCCAGACAGTTCCATCGCAATCTACTTCACGCGATATATATATATTAAAAATCATATTTTTAAAACGATGCTATATATAATTAGAAATCACATTTTTAAATTGTTCTATATATTTTTAAAAATCATATTTTTAAAACAAAGTCATTTATAATAAAAATCATATTTTTAAACTCTCCTATATATATAAATCATATTTTTATATTTTAAAAATCACATTTTAATTATCAAAGTTATATATATAATCAAATTTTTATATTTTAAAAATCACATTTTTATTATCAAAGTTATAAATATATAAATCATATTTTTATATTTTAAAAATCACGTTTTTATTTACATTGCTATTTTATAAAAAAAATCGTATTTTTATTTACATTGCTATTTTATAAAAAAATGATATTTTTAAAACAATGCTTTATATTAAAAATCCTATTTTTAAAACAATGGTATTTATATTAAAATCTAACTTTTAAAACAAAGTCATTTATATAAAAAAATACATTTTTATCATTGTTATTTTATATTTTTAAAATATTATCATTTATATTTTAATAAAACATTGTCATTTATATTTTTAACTAATTTCCTAAGCGTAATTAATTAATTAATTAAGTGTATTAACCTTATCAACTTCGTTCTCTCTTCTGTATAAAGGCTGAACCCATCGTCAATGTACAAACCCCCATCGCGCCGCCACTGGAGGCCGCCGCCCCCTGATCGGACGCCGCATGTCGAGGCACCTCAGCCTCGCCACCTCGCACCCTAAACCCCTTGCATTCCGGTGCACCACGTCAGCCACGAAATGGCTTTGAACACCGCGATTTTGGATAAGAAATTCTCCCAAACCATGAACTGAAAGATGATCACCTCCGTTAAATACATTGACCTCGCCATGCTGTTCGATTTGGTTTTGGAAAGATCGAAAATCATTGAATGGATTAGCAGATCAAAGAGGGAAAAATTTGGAGAAAATCGGTCACCGTTTTCTAGTTGGTGGCGAATTTTTATTGTGGGCTAGGGTTTAAAGTTCCTAGGATATATATATTTATATTTTTAAATTATTTAATTCCACCATCACTTGTTTATCGCTCCGAACTCCGATTGAATCCCAACGACTGTCGTTCTTAGTTAAATACCCCCATTTCAAACATAATGGGATATGTCTGGTAAGCCAATTCGACTGTTAGGATCAGTTTTCATCAAAATTAAAATATAATTTAACATAACGTTCAAAATTGATTTCAACGTACATTTTAATTTACCGGGGTCACATACTGACTTCAAGAATTCCAGAAAAATAAATCTAGCTATGTTTTGATGATGCGGTCCTAACAAAACTAATTTCATCGAATTTGGAGATCGTTTGAAAAACGGTCACTTTCCAATCGATTAAATTCAAACTAAAATTACCAAACATGTTTTAATTCACCACGCTCACATATTAATTCCAAAAATTATGAAAATTGGAATCTAGTGATAATTTTGACACTCCAGATCCGATAAAAGTAGTTTCATCAAAAATGGAGGTCATTTGCAAAATGGCTATTTTTAAGGGTCATATATTATATTACCATAGCGACTATTTTAGAATTTAAACTGGGCATAACTTTCAATTCCCGTTATGAAATCTCAGTTTTTCACATTCGTTAGAAAGATATAATTAAACAGATTCAAATATTTCTTGTTTTACTGAAATCCGATTTATTTTGAATCATGTACATTCATTTGAAATTTGAAATCGAATTTTCGAATTACCACGCCATTTCAGGCTCGTTTTATAATTAAAATAAATTTATTCGTCCTAACTCCGACTAAAATAAATTTTTAGTCGTTATTATTTAAAATAAATCATTTTAAATATTAAAAATCCCTTAAAATTTCTAAAATAAAAATTTTAAATTGGTTCTGAAAATCCGGGTTGTTACAATCTCCTCCATTTAAAATCTTTTCGTCCTCGAAAAGGAACGGAACTGAAAGTTGTTTAACTAACCAACTCAACTTTAATTCTGGCTTTAATTCTTCAACTTTTCAGTTTCTAAGAATTTTTTAATTCTTCAAAAAATTTGTTAACACCCTAAATTTCTTAATTTTTTTCCATAACCTCCTTTGTACGGGTTGATATTTAAAACCGCAACTTGCCTCACAGAGCCCTCATCAATCCAAAAGAAAAAGAAAAACCCAAGCGTCTAGCCAATCGGCTCATAAAATCAACCAAACCCAATAAATTAGTAAACATATACCTACTTGTCTGGCATACAATTTTATTCCTCTTCATAGCTTTCGTGCTATGACCTGTTCGATATATATACATGTATTTGCATGCAATTTCAATCAAATTTGCAATTCAGTTCAATATTTGATTCAATTTGGCTAGTTTTACCATACATTCTCTTATTGGTATTATCAATCCAATATTTTTATTAGTTAAACTAATAATCAAACAACACAACTAGCAATCAATTTGTGAATTAGCTTTAGAAATGCATAACTTTAATATGTATATTCAAAAGTATAAATTTTAGTGCCAAATAACAACAATAAACCCTATCTAGTTTTGGTTCTCACATCAGTCAATTGGAAATATATAGACATTCCACTTTCGAAACTCGAAAACAAACTACTGATGTTGTACAGTCATCAGTAGAATCATCCCCGAGCGACTAGAGTGTGATTCTATATCTATTCAGTATATTTGAGGCTTCGAACACCCGCTAGCTAGGCGTATATTCAAAATCTCCATATACTCGATTGTCCAAAAATCAATATAAAAATAATATTCAATTACGTATGATAAAATATAAATTTTCAAAACTAAATTCATTTTTACTTTAAAACAACGCTCTTCCAACTCATTCTAGGATACTACTGATCCTATCTCTAACGAGTCATTCCTATTAGATATTACTAATCCAATCTCTGATGAATTCTTTTGTGTGATTCTAAGGTGTCTTGTTCTCGAGCTATGTAAACTAAAGCTTTGATACCAGCTGAAACGACCCAAACTCCCACTTACGGGAAAGCCCGGATTGAGATGAGAACACGACAAATCAGAATGCACACAGAAGAACATTTCATTGCTATTACAACAATTACATCAGAGTACAAGAGTATAACAGAGTATGAATAAATTATATACATTTGATAAACATCAGAGATTTACAAATTACAATGCAGCGGAAAAATAATACAAAACACAACTGCAAGAAATACACGGATACAGAGCTTTCCGAATATATCTCCAGCCATAAATCCAGGATCCTGTATAAATAGAAATCTGCAAAACCAAAACTACTAGCTGCCCATGTGGAAAATAGGGGCACCCAGAGTTTAGGTTAAAACAATAAACTCCAGGTCAGTCATATGACTGGTGTGTGAGAACTAAAAACAGTTATTAGCTTTGTCTTAAAGTTAGGTAAATCAAGGGACCACGCCGTATAACAAGGAGCGGGTTTAACCCCAAGTATACCAATGCATATAACAAATAGCGCAATGCTAAATAAAGAAAATGAAACTATTATAAGACTCAAGTCCCTTCACACAATGCAACGCAAGCCGGAGGATAGAGTTTTTACCTTATAATAGCAAAAATGCTTGGTACGTGAAATTTCATATTTTATTATTACTATAAGTGAAGAAATCAACTTCAAATATAAATGTATCAATCAAAGGCGGCGCAGGTACCCATATATTACGTCGCCATACTAGGCTCTACAATTAAAATCGAAAAGTCATGTATTGGAAGTTGGATTTCCGTCTGTGAACCAAGGCAAGGGATCGTCCTTACCGCTTTGAGACTCTCTAGCCCAAGCCTCAGGGTCTAGACTCAAGTGGGCCCTTGGATCGTCAGGGTCGGTCCACCTAAGTGCAAAGTGGATTAATAATCCTTGAACAATACATTTCTCCGCCCTATCGGGTGTAAGTCTGGTCAGTATGTCGACCATGCCATCCATCGGCCCCGTAGTGACCGATATATCCGAGGCGCCTTGCTATCCATCAACCACATAAGTAAAAATGTCCGGGCTCCATACCATGAAACCACTCCTAGCTAGAAGGAAACGTATGTCCTCCCTGAAGTCCTCTCCCTTTCTGGTTCACACTGGGGTGTGTGGCTCGTGAATTAACGCTACATAAAGCTATGCTATTTAAAGCCCTACTTTGATCATCAACCACAAGACTCTGCTTTTCAACAGAAGCCTTGATCATTTGCATCTCAGCATGCCACACTGACAATTCACGCCATGCGACTGATGTCTATCGATATATAACCTCAGAGCTCGTACGTCTCAGAGAAGGGTGTTAAGCAAGAAAATAAATTCTCCGCCACCAAAAAGATATATATTTAATAGAAATCAATCAACACAGAATAAAATCCAAT
Organism: Allium sativum; assembly: GCA_030737875.1. Classification (NCBI taxonomy): domain Eukaryota; kingdom Viridiplantae; phylum Streptophyta; class Magnoliopsida; order Asparagales; family Amaryllidaceae; genus Allium; species Allium sativum. The sequence goes on along the minus strand of CM060916.1, from coordinate 941,337,904 downwards.
GTCAGACACACATCCATTTACTAGTTCGTTCTGGGTCTGAACAAAACTGGGGGCACCTTATTCCTACATATGTCAAATACAGGAGAGAGGTCCTCGCATATCCGGTCGATCTCTAAGTACGTCTGGAGGATCACCACTTATTACCTCGTCTTGGGTGTACATCCCAATCAAGACATCAGCAATCATCCAAACGATGTGAAGAACTCCGGTCTTCAACCACCATCTTCATCGTCGACTTATCGTCGAATTAGTTATTCAGAATGGGTATAAACCCGGCCTTTCCGAATAACTCGCGCACTTTATAAATAAGTGCTATAAAAACACAACATATGCCTCATTCCAATCTAGAATATTCTTTTATTCAAATATTCATATCTTTAGGGAAATATTCCCATTAATTTTATCAAAAATAAATTCTTTAAATTTATTCTTTAATCTTCCTTTGGATATCAATTCAAACCAAACTAAGGTTTATCAACTAGTCTGGATTAGCGAACCTTACCGAAGTAATCATTTGTTTAATTTCCCAATCCCAACCTATTCATCCCATGGAGCAAAACTAGTAATACTCCATTTCTAACACCATGGTTTTATCGGTAAAATTAATTACCATTTCACACTCAAATCTAATTAAAGATTTAACTATCGCTTGGAGCAAAACTGGTGATACTGATAACTTAAACTTATCACATTCACATTTCAATCTAATTAAAGATTCATTATAACTCCACTTAGTTTTAATCCCAAAAAATCATTATATAATGATTATTTAAATTCAGAAGTACATCCTGACTTTAACTGGGTTAAAGAACAAATGTCATTTAAAACACAGTTCACGATAAACCCAAAATCACATTCCAGTAATTATGGAATCTTCACGGAAAACATATCAATATATATTTAATCGATATAAGCTTCCATATCCAACAAATATTATAAATGGAATAATGGCAAAACCTTTTAAATTCCATATATAGTACCAGTCTTCCTCCATAGAAGTTCACTTCGATTATTACGAAATTGAATTCCATTCCACTCCAATTTATTTTATGAAATTGGAATGCTTTACTTTGGAAAATTTCCAATAAATCTTAATAGAAAGATTTAAAAATTCCAAATCACATTTCACAGTTAATCGGTTTAAAGAACGAATGTCGTTAAAAATACAGTTCATAATAAACCCAATTCACATTCCTTTTTTATTCCAATTACTAAATGTAACTGGAAACTCCAATAATCTTAATTAAAAAATTTATTCTTTTCACACAGGGTTTAAGAACAATGTTACTGAAGACACCGTTCACGACAAACCCAAAATCCAATTCTTATATTCAATTCGAATTAAATATTAATTAATTGGAAAACTTCCCTAAATCTTAATTAAAGGATTTATTCTTTCCTCAACTGGTTTTAAGAACAGTGTTATTTGAGACACCGTTCATGACAAACCCAAAATCCAATTTGATATCAAATAAATGGCTCTGAATAGAAATTATATCGGCTCATATTCATTATCAAATTCTTAAACTAACGGATATCGTATTAGGAATAACGATATCTGTATCCTCCAAATTGCCATAACAACATCTGTATAACCACGTAATCCAATACCGAAATATTCCGAAGATTATTTCCATTCCAATTTATTTATTGGAAAATTCTGGTTATTTTTAAAACCATTTCAAATCTAATTTATTTCTTTAAAAATATTGGATTATTATTCTAATTGATAACTAGTTCATTTTGATAAAAATATATTTTTATCTTTTCAAATATAGAATTTTTCATCCCAACTCTGAACCGCAAAGGAATTTCGCTCGATCCGAATCAGTCGCGAAACCGATCTAGACCGTTCGAAACGCTTGATTGTTTTGAGAACACGACAAAATAGAACGCGGACGGAAGAACATTTCATTGTATATTACAGCAATGCATCAGATTACAAGAATATACAGAGTATAAATGAATATTACACAGAAATATCAGAGATTTAAATTACATTACATAGCAGCGGAAAATAATACAATACACAACTAGAAGAGATATACGGATACAAAGCTTTCCGGATATCGTTCCAGCTGTAAACCAGGATCCAGTGAATATAAATCTGCAAAACCAAAACTACTAGCTGCCCGTGTCAAAATAGGGGCACCCAGAGTTTAGGTCAAAACAATAAACTCCAGGTCAGTCATGGGACTGGTGTGAGAACTAAAACAGTTATTAATCTTTATTTTAAAGCTAGGTAAATCAAGGGATCACGCCGTATAACACGGAACGGGTTTCCTCCCAAGAATACCAGTGCATAAAACAAACAGCGCAATGCTAAATAAAGAAAAATGAAGCTATTATAAGACCCAGTTCCCATCACACAATGCAACACAAACCGGAGGATAGGGTTTTTCCTTATAATAGCCAAAGCATGCTTGATACGTTTAAAACAAGTCATTTGATATTATAATAAGTGTACAGTGTTTAAAACAATTTCAATCATAAATATCAATCATAGACGGCATGGGTACCATATATCATGTCGCCATACAAGGCTCTACAATCAATACCGCAAATGTCACGTATTTGGAAGTTGGATTTCCATCTGTGAACCGAGGCAAAAGATAGTCCTCTATCGAATTCGAGACAATCTAGCCCATGTCTCAGGGACAGAACGCATCGACCCTTAGGAACCACAGGGCCGGTCCACCGATGTGGATTAAAATGCCTGAACACTGCGTTTCCCCGCCCTTTGGGGCGTAAATGAGTCCAATGACTCTATCGGTCCCGGATCGACCGATATAACCGAGGCGCCTCGCAACAGCAACAACCACACAGGTGAAAAGTATATAAATGTCAGGGCTGGTAGGTCACTGACACCACCCTAGCTAGAAGGAAACGCATGCCCTCCCTGGATCCTTCTCCCGTTTTTGGTTCACAACCGGGGTGTGAGGCTCGCGAATCAACGCTACACAAAGCTATGCCACACAGGTCGTGCTTTGATCATCAACCACAAGACTTTCCTTTTCAACAAAAGCCTTGATCATCTGCCACTTAGGCATGCCACACAGGCAATTCACTCCATGCGATTGATATCCATCAATATATAACCCCTGAGCTCGTACGTCTCAGAGAAGGGCGTTAAGCAAGAGAATAAATTCTCCGCCGCCAAACAGATGTATATTTAATAGAAATCAATCACACAGACTAAAATCCAATGTCAGACACACAGTCCATTTACAAGTTCGTTCTGGGTCTGAACGAAACCGGAGGCACCTAGTACCCCGCATATCCATCGATCTCCAAGTACGTCTGGACGATCACCAACTGATTCCCTCATCTTGGGTGTACAGCCCAATCAAGATCATCGGTAATCACTTAAATGATGTGAAGACTTCCGGTCTTCAACCACCGTCTTCATCTTAGACACCACGTCGAAACAGTTATTCAGAATGGGATAAACCCGGTCTTTCTGAACAACTCGCGTATATATATAATAAACACGTGTTACACAAACACAACATACGCCTCATTCCAATTCAGAATATTCCTTAGTTCAAATATTCTTATATTTTGGGAAAGGTTCCCATTAATTTTATCAAAGATAAATTCTTTAAATTTATTCTTTAATCTCCTTTGAATATCAATCAAACTAATCGTGATTAGCGAACCACACCGAAGTAATCATTTATTTTAATTTCCCAATCCCAACCTATTCATCCCATGAAGTAAAACTGGTTATACTTCATATCTAACACCACGGTGTTATCGGTAAATTCAATTACCATTTCACGTTTAAATCTAATTAAAGATTTAATTATCGCTTGGAGCAAAACTGGTGATACTCCATTCTAACACCTTTTCAATCTAATTAAAGATTCATTAAAACTCCACTTATTTCTAATCTTTAACTGGGTTAAAGAATCGGTGTCATTTAAAACACAGTTCACGATAAACCCAAAATCACATTCCATTAATTATCGGGTTAAAGAACAAGTGTTATTTAAAACACCGTTCACGATAAACCCAAAAATCAATACCAATTCAATTCCAATTAAGTATTATTTAATTGGTACACTTCATTAAATCTAAATAAAAAGATTTAATCTTTTCTCAACTGGGTTCAAGAACAGTGTTAGTCAAGACACCATTCACGACAAACCCAAATCACATTTGATATTAAATACAAGGCTCTGAATAGAAAATATACCAGCTTATATTCAATATCAAATTCTACGACCAACAAATATCGTATTGGAAATAACGATATCAATATATCTTTCAAATTCCAGTAACAATATCTGTATCATCACGAAATCCAACATCGAAATATTCCGAAGACAATTTCGATTCAAATCCCTTCCAATTCAATTATTGGAAATTCTGGTTATATTTCAAAACCATTTCAAATTCACTTTATTTATTTTAAAAATAAATAAATTACTATTCTAGTTCAAAACTAGTTCATTTCGAAATCTATTTTTATCTTTTCAAATATGGAGTTTTTCATCCCAATTCTTCACAAATCATTTCTTATGATTTTACACAAATTATTACTATTTTTAATAATTTTATCAAGGCCCGTACAGTCGATTTCCATCAACGGCCATCGAACTGTACTTACAGCGACCTTTTCCAAATTTGATTTGGACATAATTCCAAATCCAACCGTTAGATTTCTAATATTCGTTAGAAAGCTCTTTTCGATACGAACCCAACGGTTCCGATTTTAGGAGAATCCGACGGTCGGATCTCCAGCAATATCCATTCGAAGTCAATGGTCGAAATTCGCGAACTGCCGCGGCGCGGCGCGTTCTATTCAGGCCATTATATTATATATATATATATAATATATAATATATACTTCGTCGATTTCGCTTTAAAACGTATTTTATAAATCGTTTTAAATTCATTTTCAAAACGGTTTCAACTTCATATTCAATTTCAAATCAAAATTGAATATTCCAATATAAATTCGTTTTAAATTCATTTCAAATTGATTTCAATTCAATTTCAATTTAATTCGAATGCAATTCCTTTCGATTTCAATTCGAATTCAATTCTATTCAATATTAATTCGAATTCATTTCTATTCAATTTCAATTCGAATTCACTTCTATTCAATTGCAATTCGAATTCATTTCTATTCAATTTCAATTCGAATTCACTTCTATTCAATTTCAATTTGAATTCATTTCTATTCAGTTTCAATTTGAATTCATTTCTATTCAATTTCAATTTGAATTCATTTCTATTCAACTTCAATTTGAATTCATTTCTATTCAATTTCAATTTGAATTCATTCTATTCAATTTCAATTTGAATTCATTTCTATTCAGTTTAATTCGAATTTCAATTCTTTTCAAAATTTCAGATTTTGAAATCACTTTCGATATTCGTTATAAAATGAATAAAATCGATATAAATATCGTTCACGTCAAAATGGCGTCAATCTAATCAACACGGCTTCATATATTTCTATTTTCAAATATTCTATTTCAAATATTTCTATTCAAATATTTCTTTTCAAAACTGGAATAAAGCCCAATTAATTACCATATAATGTTAATTATATGGATTTTCTACAACACATGTATACAATAACAACGATGAATAATCAACCACCATCCAAAGTGCATTCTACACTGTATAAGCATCAACTATAAATATTCAACGCTTATAACAGTCTGTCAATCAATTGATCGACATACAACTAAACAATCGGGATTAGTGTACATCAAATATCATCCCAATACCCGTGTGGGGTTTCAAACAATCAAACACAGATTTTATTTGTGCAGTTGGGCGATGTGTGAAATTTATCGTCCCAATCAATATCAGTCAAATGTGTGTATATAAACAAATCGTCCGATTTGTTTATCTTTATTTCTTTTCATATACACGTTAAAAATTCTATTTTTAACTATAAAATATTTTCCACTATAAAATATTTTATTTCATTTCACATCACATCACACAATCAACTACACATTAAAATCAAACAAAAAAGCATACAAGTCGTCCATGGTCTGTGAACGACGGGTGTCGGGTGCTACTAAACACCGTCTGCATCCTAGTATATATTTCAAATAGAAAAATAAAATTAAAAGGTGAGAAGTTCTCACTTAATAGCTAATCCATCGCCATGACTCTTCTTAGGTAGAAATCTTCGCCGTTTCTTCTTTCGTCACTTTCTTTGCCCGTATTCTCTACATATGTAAAAATCGAATTTTTACTTTGTTGTTCAATATATAAAAATCGAATTTTTACTTTGTTATTCAATATATAAAAATCGAATTTTTACTTCGTTATTCAATATATAAAAATCGAATTTTTACTTCGTTATTCAACATATAAAAATCGAATTTTTTACTTCGCTACAATATAGGTAAAAATCACATTTTTACTTCGCTACAATATAGATAAAAATCATATTTTTACTTCGCTACAATATAGATAAAAATCATATTTTTACATCGCTACTTCACATATAAAAATCAAGTTTTTCTACTTTAAAAATCAGGGTTTTTTCCTTCATTGAAAATCTATATTTTCAATCAACTAGGATCTATATTTTTAATTCAAAATCCAACCTTTTTACTATATTCAAAATCCGTTCAGTTTAAAGATCATATAAATTTCAGAATTATAAAACAATAAAATATATAAAAACTAAATTAGCTAAATTTAAAAAGAAACTCACTATTTTAAGTGAAGAGGGAGGAGGAGGGGGGTTTGGTTTGCGTCGCTGGAGGTGGGGGAAGTCGCGGCCTCGCTGGTGGTGGGGGGTCCGGCGAGAGGCTGCGGTGGCGTGGGGGCTGAGCGACGGAGGTTTTCCTTCGACGGTTTTTTTTTCTTTATTTCCAGAACGCAAGAGAGAGAGAAGTGAGGGAGAGAGAGAGAGCGTTGACCTGTTATAGGAGGTGGGGAGGTTAAAGGAAATTTAATTATATTATTTATTTAATTATTTAATTTCAAAAAGCAACTTTTTCATTTGACCTCTAAACGAGGCCCACCGCCTGTCATCCCTAGCTAATTACCCCCATTCCAAACACAATGGGATATGTATCGTAAGCTGATTCGATCGTTTCGATCAGTTTTCGTCAAAATCAACATATAACTCTATATATTGAATTTGAACGCACATTTCAATTTACCGGGGTCACATACGAACTAAAAATTCCATAAAAATGTTTTCTAGCTTCGTATTGACGATACGGTCCTAACAAAACTAATTTCGTCGAATTCTGAGACCGTTTGAAAAATGGCCATTTTCAATTCCTTATATAATTTAAAATAAATATTTATATTCTAACGACGATCTATATAAATATATTCATTCTAATTATATTCAAAATAAATTTCTCGTCGATATTATTTAAAATAATTCATTTTGAATAATCAAAATTCCCTAGAATTGCCAAAATAAAAATTTTAAACTGGCCCAGATTTCCGGGTTATTACAATCTCCCCCACTTAAAACTTTTCGTACCCGAAAAGGAACAAAGCCGAAAGTTGTTTTACAAACCAACTCAACTTTCATTATTTTTATTATGGCTTAAGTTCTTCAACTTTTTGGTTTCTAAGAACTTTTCAAAAATTTCAAAAATTTGGCTAACACCCTATATTTTCGAAAAATTTCGCCGTAACCTCCCCTGCACCAGGAGCACGGGAAAATCCCGAAATTGCCATATAGGCCCTCTGATCTTCAAAAAGAAAAAGAAAATGCCAAGTGGCTAGCCAATCGGCTCATAAAATCATCATCACCCAAACAAAACAGTAAATTATGTTAAACATGTACCTATTTGTCGGGCAAACAAATTTTATTCTCTGCTCTAGCCTCCTTGCTATGACCTGTTCAATGTAAGTACATGTATATGCAAGCAAATGCGACTAATTTTCAATACAGTTCACTATTTGATTCAATTAGGCGTAATGGTTCAAAATTATCAAACAAATAAACAAACAACACAAACATCAATAAATTAGTGGATTAACGTTTCAAATTCATAATTTTGATACATATACATATACAGAAAATCATGTTTTTGATGCCAATTCACAACGATAAGCCCTATCTAGTTTCGGTTCTCACACCAGTCTAATGGAAATATAGAAATCTCACTTTCGTTACTCGAAAATAAATACTGGCGATGGTGCCCCGTCACCAGAATTATCCCCGGGCACTAGAGTGCGATTCTATAACTATCCAATACATTAAAACTTCGAATACACGTTTGCAAGACATATATGCAAAATCTTTATGTATTGGATTATCCAAATTAATATATGATAAATATTCAAATACGTATGAAATGGTTTAAATTTCAAAACAAAATTGGTTTTCATTTTAAAAATATACTCTTCACACTCGTTCTAGGATACTACTGATCCCATCTCTAACGAGTCATTCTCATTGGATATTACTAATCCAATTTCTGATGAATTCTTTCGTATGGTTCTAATGTGCCTTTTTCTCTGAGCTTTGTAAACCAAAGCTCTGATACCAACTGTGACGAAAAGGAATTTCGTTCGATCTGAATCAGTCGCTAAACCGATCTAGACCATTCGAAACGCCTGATTGTTTTGAGAACACGACAAAATAGAACGCAGACGGAAGAACATTTCATTGTATATTACAGCAATGCATTAGATTACAAGAATATACAGAGTATAAATGAATATTACACAGAAATATCAGAGATTTAAATTACATTACATAGCAGCGGAAAATAATACAATAAACAACTAGAAGAGATATACGGATACAAAGCTTTCTGGATATCGTTCCAGCTGTAAACCAGGATCCTGTGAATATAAATCTGCAAAACCAAAACTACTAGCTGCCCGTTTCAAAATAGGGGCACCCAGAGTTTAGGTCAAAACAATAAACTCCAGGTCAGTCATGAGACTAGTGTCAGAACTAAAACAGTTATTAATCTTTATTTTAAAGCTAGGTAAATCAAGGGATCACGTCATATAACACGGAACGGGTTTCCTGAGACGACCCCAAATCCCGTACAGACGGAGACAAGGGTTATCTTTGGAATATAACACAGAAACAGATAATAGCAGAACAGAATTAAATAAATATACCAGAGAATGAACAATAGAATATACTGGATAAAAGTAATCATCAGAGTTACACAGTATACAGGATCTTACTTAGTACAAATACAGTTCAGCTATACATAAATGTCTACAGCGGAAAAACAAACAAAATATGTACAATAGGAGCTGAACAGCATAAAAAGAGATAAATGATAGAATCCACCTTCAGCTCTAGCTATCCAGAAAGAACCAGCTAAACCTGAATACAAGGCTGCCCGTGGAGAAAAAGGGGCACCCGAGTTTGAAAGTGAAACAAACTACGAGTCAGTCATGGGACTGGTATGAGAAATCTACTCAACACATATATAATTCGGCTAATCACAGGACCACGCCACTTTCGTGGAACGGGTGTTCTCCATTGGATTGCCGGTGCTTTAAAACAAATCTTTCTTTTAAACATCGCTATGCTTTTTATAAAAATGAAGCCGTTATAAGACTCAGTTCCCATCACACAATGCAACGCAAACCGGAGGATAGAGTTTTTACCTTATAACGGCCAAAATATGCTTGATACGGATAAAACAAAGGCATTTGATATTATTGCTAGTGTTCATATGTTTTGAAAACAATTTCAAATCATAACTATCAATCATAGACGGCATTAATGCCCCATACCACTATGTCGCCATATATAGGTATACAATCAAAACCGCACGAAGTCGTATTTGGAAATTGGATTTCCGTCATGAACCAAGACAAAAGATAGTCCTTACCGAATTCGTGACTCTCTAGCCCGAGCCATAGGCAAGCGCGCAGGCAAGCCTTGGAGCGACAGGGCCGGTCCACCGATGTGGATTATTATGCCTGAACAATACGTTTCCCCGCCCTTTGGGGCGTAAACGAGCCAACGAATGACTCCATCGGACCCGGATCGTCCGATCAAACCGAGGCGCCTCGCAACAGCAACAACCACATAGGTGAAAAGTATATATAAATGTCAGGGCTGGTAGGTCACTGACACCACCCTAGCTAGAAAGAAACGCATGCCCTCCCTGAGGTCCTTCTCCCGTTTCTGGTTCATACCGGGGTGTGAGGCTCGCGAATTCACGTTATACACAAAGCTACGCCACACAGGCGGTGCTTTGATCATCACCACAAGACTTTGCTTTTCAACAGAAGCCTTGATCATTTGCCACTTAGGCATGTCACACTAGCAATTCATGCCATGCGACTGATGTCCATCGATATACAACCTCTGAGCTCGTGCGTCTCAGAGAAGGGCGTTAAGCAAAAGAATATATTCTCCGCCGCCAAAACAGGTGTATATTTAATAGAGATCAATCGACAAAGAATAAAATCCAATGTCAGACACACAGTCCATTTACAAGTCCGTTCTGGGTCTGAACGAAACCGGAGGCACTAAATACCTCGCAAACCCATCGATCACCACGTACGTCTGGACGATCACCACTCATTATCCATATTTCGGGATGCCTCCCAATCAGGACCTCGGTTACCATCCAAACGAGGTGAAGATCTCCGGTCTTCGACCACCGTCTTCATCTTCAAATTTCAATCGTCGGTCAATTATTTGAAATGAGAATTAACTCGGCCTTTTCAAATAATTCACGTATATTTAGAATTTCAAATCAATTTATTTCAATGGTTAAATCATTCGATAACACCAATTTTGTTTTCTAATGTAATTTTCACACCAAACACATTCAACCATCAAATACCACATAAATCGAGCAAGTTCAGTTTATTTCCATTCTATATCGTTTATGATATTTTATAACGATTTATCGCTATTTTTATTTATTTTAAAATAGCCAATTTATTCAAAACGACGCTTCGGGCCATAACGCGGCCGTGGCGCTGTTTTTCTTTAGATTTGATTTACACATATCTGACAATCTAACCTTTGGATCTTCACAAAATTTACATCATTAGAAAGGTCTTTTCAAAACGAATCCAACGGTTCCAGTTTCGGGAAAATTCGACGGTCGGATCTCCCAGTACACTCGTTTGAAGTTTCGATTTCAAAATACGAACTGCAGCGTCGTTATTCGATTTAATATAATTATATATATATATATATATATATATATATAAATATAATCGTTTCTGGCGCTGTTTTTCTTCAGATTTGAATTAAACATTCCAGACAATCCAACCGTTGGATTTTTACATGGTTGGTGCCGTTTGAAAGATATTTCCAAGGCGAACCCGACGGTTGCGGTTACGGGAAAATCCAATGGTCGGATTTCTCGTACTAGTTGTTTGAAATCACGGTTTCAAAACACGAACTGCACGGCCACGTTTCGTTTTAATTTTAATTATATTTATATAATTATATGAATATAATTTATTCAAAAATTCCTATATCGTTTTCACTTCAAATATTTCACTAACGCCTTTAAATTTTGGAAAATTTCGCCATAACCTCCTTTGTACGGGAGGGGCTGGGAAAATTCCCAAATAGCCACACGGGTGTCTCATGTCGAAAAGAAAAAGAAAAAGTCAAGCGGCTAGCCAACAGGCTCATAAAATCATCACCCAAGCAAACCAGTAAATGTGTACCTATTTGTCGGGCACAAAATTTTACTCCTCTTCTCTAGCCCCTTTGCTATAACCTGTTCAATAAATATGCATGTATATATATGTAGTTCTTATCACTTATCATTTTCTATTCAACTTCATATTTGATTTCATTTGGTTTAAAAACACCATTCATTCTAATGTTGCATGTATAGGCAAAAATCGTATCATTAGCTAATTAATGAATATTTCAACTCACGCATTTTTATTTGAACGAGTTGCTATTTTTAACACCTCACATTTCAACAATTCATGTATATAATAAAAATGTGATTTTTATTGTAAAACAATTCATTTCAAAACGCTATTATTTTATATAATTAATAGAGGTGATAGGATTTTTATTATAAAACAAGGATTTTTATTATAAAACAATTTATTTCAAAATATGAATACCATTCAACACATGAATTTCAATTCAACGAATGAATATCGATTCAACACATGAGGGTTTTCTATAGTTTCTATATATAGATAAAAATGTGATTTTTATATTTAAAACACGAATACCATTCAACACATGAATTTCTAATCAACGAATGAATATCAATTCAACACATGAAGGTTTTCTATTCAATGAATAAACATAGTTTCAGCAAATGAAAATAATTCAAACACATGAATATTATTCAAAATTTCGGCAGCATAACGGCAGGGTAGTTAAAACCGGGACCGTCCCTAGTACGGCTCCTCGCTCGACCTTAAAACCTCGCGGTTTTTGACAATGGGAATCATGCATCTAGTTCGCACGCAGGCGGCATGTATATATTTATTTCATTTCCACAAACTAATCCTATGTGGTTTCAACCAAATATTTCTCAACCACAAATGGGTATTTTTTTCAACCACGATCAATCAATTTCAACCACAAACAATCCCAAACAACCATTCGCTATCAATCAATTTTCACACCAATCACAACCAATAAATATCGTCCATGGTTTGTGGACGAGGGGCGTATGTATATATATATATAGCAATTCACTTTAATTTCCACACATAATAATTTTTACAACGCATATATAACTTATACATCGAACATACAACTTATACAACGCTTATACATGAGGTGTACAACGCTTATATAACTCATACATCGACTATATAATTTATACATCGTCGTTTTCCATATTGTTTATAAATTTGAAATCTCACATTGGGTTCCACTCCACCAAAAATAGCAGAAGGCTCAGAAAAATATGCGGTCTCTTCTAGAATGTAGAAGACATCCACACGGTCACGATGTTTCCTGTTTCATCGAATTTCGTTAACATAGCAAAAATATATGATTTTTCGAAGTTTGCAACGGTTTAAAACTGTTAAAATCAGTTTTAAATTAAAACAGCCGATACCTTTCAAAACTGCTCGAAACTAGGTTTCGATTTTTCGATCAATCGGTGCAATGGTTCCACGATCGGGTTGCGCAGGGTCGAAGAGCTACGTGAGGCGCACGTGCGCCAGGAAGGGGGGTCAACTCGGTGGGCCCTAGCTGGCGTGGCGGCGGTTTCAATGCCGCAACTTCACGGAGGTGATTCGGGAAATTTACACAACTATAATTGCTGCTCCTTATATGGATTTGAAGATCTCTCCGAGCTCTACAAAATTCTCAATAGGAGGGAGGCGTAATTTTGCTTGTAGGAGGAGAAACGGAGGAGAGAAGGCACGAGCGGATTCTGCCGTGAATCGATATCGAGGAGAGAGAAGCGGGGGGGGGGGGGTCTGACGTGGACAAATAGATTTTTTTTATTTATTTATAAACTTTTAAAATCCTAAAATACCCCTTGCCTCCTGCGAACCCCAATCCAAACCCAACGACTGTCGTCCCTAGCGTTTTGCCCCCATTCCGAACATAATGGGATATGTTTCGTAGGCCCATTCGACTGTTTCAGCCAGTTTTCCTTCAAATTAAAATATATAACATTCAATATTAAATTTGAACGTACATTTCAATTTACCAGGGCCACAAACTGATTCGAAAAATTCCAGAAAAATAAATCTAGCTATGTTTTGACGATACGGTCCCAACAAAACTAGTTTCGTCGAATTCTGAGACTGTTTGCAAAAAGGCCCATTTCTGGTCGATCCAATTTAACTGTAATTGACCAAAACACATTTTCTTTTGCCACGCTCACATACTAGCTTCAAAAATTACGAAATTTGAAACCTAGCAATAACTTCTCATGCCGGATCCAACAAAAGTGGTTTCGTCGAATTCCGAGGTCGTATGCAAAATGGCCATTTTCACGGGCTATATAAATTCCATATCGACCCTTCCGAAAATTCATTCGGCCATAACTTTTGCTTTCCGCTATGAAAATTCGATTTTTCAGATTTGTTAGAAAGGTATTCACTAACAGATTTAAATATTTTTGGTTTCACTAAAATCCGGATTGTTTTGCACCCGGTACAGTCCGACAAAGTTTGAATTCAATTTTTGAAACTGCAGCGCCTCTTCAGGCCTTGTTTATAATTATAATTAATTATATTCGTTTTCAATTGTCGATTCAAACTCAGTTTTCATCTCTATTATTGAAAATATTTATTTTAAATAATTAAAATCCATTATTTTAGCCAATTTAAAAATTTTAAATTGGTTCAGATTTTCTGGGTCGTTACAATCTCCCCCACTTAAAACTTTTCGTCCCCGAAAAGGAACAAAGTCGAAAGTGGTTTGATAAATCTACAATCACACAACACAACAACCAATCCAATTGTTTTCAACCTTTCAAAACTCTACAAATTAATTTCTATACTCCTTTCAAAATCATTCAGACTATAGAATTTTTAAAAGTGCACATCCATGGAAAGAAAGTAACAACAGAGTAGAGAATTAAATGGTAATGCCAAGTAGGATAAATGTACCTTGCACCGGGGTCAATCAGAGATATCTACTCGGCATCTGGGATAGGCTTTCTGAATGCTCTCCTCAGTGTCCCAAGTACAATCTCGTGGATCTCCACTCCATTGCACTTTGACTAAGTGAACCTTCTTGTTTCTCAGCTCTTTGGTTTCTTTGCCGATAATCTTTAGCGGCTCTCGTCTCACAGCTAATTCTGGAGTAATTTCAATATCCTGCTGAGCTGCTTCTTCCACGATCAAGTCTGGATCATGAACGTGCTTTCGAAGTTGAGATATGTGAAATACATCATGAACTCCAGGCAACCAATCTGGCAATTTGACCCTATAAGCGAGAGTACCGATCTGTTCCAGAATAGGAAACGGACCAATGAATTTGGGCGCCAACTTTCCAGTTTTACCGAACCGGATAACTCCTCTCATCGGCGATACTTTCAAATATACATAGTCGCCAACTTCAAAGGATATATCTCTTCTTCTTCTATCGGCATAGCTCTTTTGTCGGCTTTGAGCGGCGAGCAATCGCTTCTTAATAAAATCGACTTTGTCGGCAGCTTCTCGGATCATGTCTGGCCCTAACACAAGTCTATTTCCAGGCTCGACCCAACAAGCAGGAGATCGGCACGGCCTACCATACAATGCTTCGAATGGAGACATTGTCAGACTCGCCTGGTAGCTGTTGTTATATGAGAATTCAGCCAAATGCAGATGGTCTTCCCATGATCCACCGAAATCTATAACACAAGCCCGCAATAGATCTTCTAGAATACGATTCACCCTCTCAATCTGACCGTCTGTCTGAGGATGATAAGCGGTGCTCAAGTTTAACTTCGTTCCTAGCTCGACTTGAAATGCTTCCCAGAATTTGCTAGAAAATATTGTATCTCTATCACTGAATATACTGAGCGGCACTCCATGTAGTCTAACTATTTCCCTGAAGTATATCTGCGCCAGACTCTGAGCAGTTCTGTTTGATTTGACAGGTATAAAATGGGCAGTCTTCGTGAAGCGATCTACGATCACCCAAATACTGTCATTCCCTCTTCTAGTTCTGGGCAGACCATCAATGAAATCCATAGAAATATGTTCCCACTTCCTGCCAGGAACTTCTAGCGGTTGCAACAATCCAGCCAGTTTTTGTTGGTCGCTCTTGACTAGCTGGCAAGTAGGGCATCGGCTAACATATATTGAAACATCTCTTTTCATAGCCTTCCACCAGAATGTTCGTTTGAGATCGTTATACATTTTGGCCACACCAGGATGGATACTCAGCTTGGACTTGTGACACTCGTCTAACACTTCCCTTTTTAGCTCAGGAATGTCAGGAACACAAATCCTTCCTTTTAACCTCAAGGTCTCGTCGTTATCTATTTGAAAACACGAGGGTTCGCCTTTCTGAATCTTTTTGATCATATCCTTAATAAAGTTATCCTCCTTCTGAAGAATAGATATTTTGTCAATCAAGGAAGTCGTGATAATAAAGCTGGCGATCATTACATTCTTTCTGCTCAGCGCATCGGCCACGACATTGGCTTTCCCTGGAGTATATATAATTTCAAAGTCATATGCTGCAAGAAACTCTAGCCAACGTTGCTGCCTCAAATTCAAGTCTTTCTGGGTGAACAGATACTTTAACGACTGGTGATCTGTAAACAGTTCAAATCTCTCACCTAGAAGATAGTGTCTCCAGATTTTCAAAGCGAACACAATAGCCAATAACTCAAGATCATGAGTTACATAATTTTTCTCGTGCGGCTTCAGTTGGCGGCTAGCATAAGCAATCACTTGGCCCCTTTGCATTAACACTGCGCCAAGGCCTTCTCTAGAAGCATCAGTCCAGACTTTTAAATCCTGGTTGCCATCGATGATGGTTAACACTGGAGCGGTCGTTAATCTTAACTTTAGCTCCTCAAAAGCCTCCTCACTTTTTGGAGTCCATTTGAATTTAGAATGCTTCTTCGTAAGCTTTGTTAAGTGACCTGATATCTTCGAAAAGTCTTTAACGAACTTTCGGTAATAGCTAGCCAATCCGAGAAAACTGCGGACTTCAGTGGGGGTACTGGGCTGTTTCCAATTCTGAATGGCCGTGATTTTGCTCGGATCCACAGCAATACCTTCTTTCGATACGACGTGGCCCAGAAATTTCACTTCATCTTGCCAGAAGATACATTTGGAAAACTTTGCTTTCAATACATTCCTTCTTAGAATTTCTAACACTTGTTCCAAATGCTTTTCATGTTCGGCTTTTGATTTAGAGAAGATTAAAATATCGTCAATAAAAACCAGAACAAATTTATTCAATACTCCTCTGAATACTCTGTTCATCAGATCGACGAAGTAAGCGGGAGCGTTACATAAGCCGAACGGCATTACTAACCACTCGTAGAATAAGTCGGGACCTCTGAATGCTGTCATTGGAACACACTCTTCAGCAATTCGAAGTTGATGGAAGCCTGTAGCTAGGTCCATTCGTGAAAATACTTGTGCGCCATTTAATCGATCCAACAAATCATCAATCCGCAGCAATGGATATTTTTTCTTTATTGTCTGTTTGTTCAGATCACGATAATCCACACATAGTCGTAGAGTACCGTCAGATTTTGGGACAAAAACCACTGCTGCTCCCCAATCAGAGAAACTAGTCCTGATCAGACCCTTCCATACGAGCTGTCGTGTTTGATTGTCTAATTCCTCTTTCTCTTTCAACGACATTCTTCGAATAGCGTGAACTACCGGCCTTGCATTCGGAATTAAAGCAATTTTGAAATCTATCTCTCTCTGCGGAGGTAAGCGAACAACCTCTTCGAACACATCCGCATAGTTCTTGACGACAGGAATATCTTTCACTAAGTCGGGAATATTCTCTGTGACTTCAGGGACATTTTCTATTTGAGCTGGAGAAACATTCAAAGCTGCTCAGAAGTCCTTTCTATTTGATGTTGGGCCTTCACAAGGTATGGTTATATAATTCCCCGATTGTGCCTTTGCCTTTACAACTCTCTCGGCGCATCTAACCTCAGCTTCATATTTGGTTAGCCAATCCAACCCCAATATAAGATCAAACTCCTTAAAATTCATGACGATGGAGATAGTAGGGAATTTATAGCAGGAAAAAGAGACGGGTACTGCACAAACCCAACTGAGATCGATGGAACCCCCAACCGGATTTTGGACAGTCATTGGCTCTTTGAGCTTTCTCAATTTCAAATCTAACTTCTTAGCTACATCCTTCGAAATGAAGCTTCGTGACGCGCCTGTGCCAAACAGTACTTTAACTGGAATATTTTTGACATTAAGCGTGCCTTCTAAAACATCAGACCTTCCCTGACTATCTGAGGGTGCTGAGGTTTCTGCTACTTCGTTTACTTGAACCGTTTTGGTCTTTTTCAACATCCAACAGTCTCTCTTTATATGACCAGTCTTATGACAAAGATTGCACTCTCAGGTCACTTGAAACTTATTCTTGGATTTAGATTCATCCCTTTTTGGTTTCTTTAAGGATCGGCAACTTATCGAGAGATGTCCTTGCTTATTGCAGTTAGAGCATACAGTTGTCGTTACTGATTTCTTCTCAGATTTGGCCCTTTTCCTCTTAGCACCGGGCTCCTTACTGACCTCAGACGTTGTACTTGCCTCAGGATGACCAGTTTCAGATTCAATTTTATTACTAGAGCTGACTTCCTCTTCGTACTATAACATACCTTTCTTATCTAGATCTTCATATTGATAAGCCATATAAATCATTTCTGAAAAAGGAAGCTTCACATGCCCCAATACTTTATTCTGGTATTTCCTTTGAAGCCCATTGATAAACCTCAAATTCTTCCTCTTCAGATTTTGAATTAGATGAGGAGCAAAGTGAGAAAGTTCACTGAATTTCTTATGATATTCGGGAATGGTCATATCACCTTGTATCAGATATGAAAATTCATCACATAGTCGCTCAATTGCTTCTGGAGGAGTAAATCTTTCTAGGACAATCACTTTGAATTTATCCCAGGTGATATCACCTTCTGGATTATCCTTAACAATAGAATCCCACCAGAATAAAGCTTCGTCTTTGAGTGCCCAGGAGGCCAGTAATCTTTTCTGGTCATCCCTCAGCTTTAATCCTTCGAAGATTTTCTCAGCCGAACGAATCCATGCTTGTGTTCTCATAATAGATTCTTCGCCCGAGAACGGCTTTCCACCCAGATTTCTATATTTCATATATAGGGCTTCAATATCCGGGTCAGTATTACTTCTTCTGTTTCGGGCACTCATTTTCTAGTTCTTCTGCAAATAGCAGATCAAGTGTCAAGTCAACAAAAAAGATATTTCAAAATATAGAGACAAATACCTGAATGTAAATGTGTCTATCTAGGTGTAATTTCATTCTGCTACTCATACTAGGATATTACTGATCCTATCTGTAATGAGTTGCTCGTCCTAGAACACTACTGGTTCTATTTCTGACGAGTTCGTTAATATGTTATTTTCCAGAACTAAGCTTAACCAAAGCTCTGATACCACGTTGAGACGACCCCAAATCCCGTACAGACGGAGACAAGGGTTATCTTTGGAATATAACACAGAAACAGATAATAGCAGAACAGAATTAAATAAATGTACCAGAGAATGAACAATAGAATATACTGGATAAAAGTAATCATCAGAGTTACATAGTATACAGGATCTTACTTAGTACAAATACAGTTCAGCTATACATAAATGTCTACAACGGAAAAACAAACAAAATATGTACAATAGGAGCTGAACAGCATAAAAAGAGATAAATGATAGAATCCACCTTCAGCTCCAGTTATCCAGAAAGAACCAGCTAAACCTGAATACAAGGCTGCCCGTGGAGAAAAAGGGGCACCCGAGTTTGAAAGTGAAACAAACTACGAGTCAGTCATGGGACTGGTATGAGAAATCTACTCAACACATATATAATTCGGCTAATCACAGGACCACGCCACTTTCGTGGAACGGGTTTTCTCCATTGGATTGTCGGTGCTTTAAAACAAATCTTTCTTCTAAACATCGCTATGCTTTTTATAAAAATGAAGCCGTTATAAGACTCAGTTCCCATCACACAATGCAACGCAAACCGGAGGATAGAGTTTTTACCTTATAACGGCCAAAATATGCTTGATACGGATAAAACAAAGGCATTTGATATTATTGCTAGTGTTCATATGTTTTGAAAACAATTTCAAATCATAACTATCAATCATAGATGGCATTAATGCCCCATACCACTATGTCGCCATATATAGGTATACAATCAAAACCGCACGATGTCGTATTTGGAAATTGGATTTCCGTCATGAACCAAGGCAAAAGATAGTCCTTACCGAATTCGTGACTCTCTAGCCCGAGCCACAGGCAAGCGTGCAGGCAAGCCTTGGAGCGACAGGGCCGGTCCACCGATGTGGATTATTATGCATGAACAATACATTTCCCCGCACTTTGGGGGCGTAAACGAGCCAACGAATGACTCCATCGGACCCGGATCGTCCGATCAAATCGAGGCGCCTCGCAACAGCAACAACCACATAGGTGAAAAGTATATATAAATGTCAGGGCTGGTAGGTCACTGACACCACCCTAGCTAGAAAGAAACGCATGCCCTCCCTGAGGTCCTTCTCCCGTTTCTGGTTCATACCGGGGTGTGAGGCTCGCGAATTCACATTATACACAAAGCTACGCCACACAGGCGGTGCTTTGATCATCACCACAAGACTTTGCTTTTCAACAGAAGCCTTGATCATTTGCCACTTAGGCATGCCACACTAGCAATTCATGCCATGCGACTGATGTCCATCGATATACAACCTCTGAGCTCGTGCGTCTCAGAGAAGGGCGTTAAGCAAAAGAATAAATTCTCCGCCGCCAAAACAGGTGTATATTTAATAGAGATCAATCGACATAGAATAAAATCCAATGTCAGACACACAGTCCATTTACAAGTCCGTTCTGGGTCTGAACGAAACCGGAGGCACTAAATACCTCGCAAACCCATCGATCACCATGTACATCTGGACGATCACCACTCATTATCCATATTTCGGGATGCCTCCCAATCAGGACCTCGGTTACCATCCAAACGAGGTGAAGATCTCCGGTCTTCGACCACCGTCTTCATCTTCAAATTTCAATCGTCGGTCAATTATTTGAAATGAGAATTAACTCGGCCTTTTCAAATAATTCACGTATATTTAGAATTTCAAATCAATTTATTTCAATGGTTAAATCATTCGATAACACCAATTTTGTTTTCTAATGTAATTTTCACACCAAACACATTCAACCATCAAATACCACATAAATCGAGCAAGTTCAGTTTATTTCCATTCTATATCGTTTATGATATTTTATAACGATTTATCGCTATTTTTATTTATTTTAAAATAGCCAATTTATTCAAAACGACGCTTCGGGCCATAACGCGGCCGTGGCGCTGTTTTTCTTCAGATTTGATTTACACATATCTGACAATCTAACCGTTGGATCTTCACAAAATTTACATCATTAGAAAGGTCTTTTCAAAACGAATCCAACGGTTCCAGTTTCGGGAAAATTCGACGGTCGGATCTCCCGGTACAATCGTTTGAAGTTTCGATTTCAAAATACGAACTGCAGCGTCGTTATTCGATTTAATATAATTATATTTATATATATATATATAAATATAATCGTTTCTGGCGCTGTTTTTCTTCAGATTTGAATTAAACATTCCAGACAATCCAACCGTTGGATTTTTACAAGGTTGGTGCCGTTGGAAAGATATTTCCAAGGCGAACCCGACGGTTGCGGTTACGGGAAAATCCAATGGTCGGATTTCCCGTACTAGTTGTTTGAAATCACGGTTTCAAATCACGAACTGCACGGCCACGTTTCGTTTTAATTTTATTTATATTTATATAATTATATGAATATAATTCATTCAAAAATTCCTATATCGTTTTCACTTCAAATAATTCACTAACGCCTTTAAATTTTGGAAAATTTCGCCATAACCTCCTTTGTACGGGAGGGGCTGGGAAAATTCCCAAATAGCCACACGGGCGTCTCATGTCGAAAAGAAAAAGAAAAAGCCAAGCGGCTAGCCAACAGGCTCATAAAATCATCACCCAAGCAAAACAGTAAATGTGTACCTATTTGTCGGGCACAAAATTTTACTCCTCTTCTCTAGCCCCTTTGCTATAACCTGTTCAATAAATATGCATGTATATATATGCAGTTCTTATCACTTATCATTTTCTATTCAACTTCATATTTGATTTCATTTGGTTTAAAAACACCATTCATTCTAATGTTGCATGTATAGGCAGAAATCGTATCATTAGCTAATTAATGAATATTTCAACTCACGCATTTTTATTTGAACGAGTTGCTATTTTTAACACCTCACATTTCAACAATTCATGTATATAATAAAAATGTGATTTTTATTGTAAAACAATTCATTTCAAAACGCTATTATTTTATATGGTTTATAGAGGTGATAAAAATAGGATTTTTATTATAAAACAATTTATTTCAAAATATGAATACCATTCAACACATGAATTTCAATTCAACGAATGAATATCGATTCAACACATGAGGGTTTTCTATAGTTTCTATATATAGATAAAAATGTGATTTTTATATTTAAAACACGAATACCATTCAACACATGAATTTCTAATCAACGAATGAATATCAATTCAACACATGAAGGTTTTCTATTCAATGAATAAACATAGTTTCAGCAAATGAAAATAATTCAAACACATGAATATTATTCAAAATTTCGGCAGCATAACGGCAGGGTAGTTAAAACCGGGACCGTCCCTAGTACGGCTCCTCGCTCTACCTTAAAACCTCGCGGTTTTTGACAATGGGAATCATGCATCTAGTTCGCACGCAGGCGGCATGTATATATTTATTTCATTTCCACAAACTAATCCTATGTGGTTTCAACCAAATATTTCTCAACCACAAATGGGTATTTTTTTCAACCACGATCAATCAATTTCAACCACAAACAATCCCAAACAACCATTCGCTATCAATCAATTTTCACACCAATCACAACCAATAAATATCGTCCATGGTTTGTGGACGAGGGGCGTATGTATATATATATATATATATATATATTTATATATAGCAATTCACTTTAATTTCCACACATAATAACTTTTACAATGCATATATAACTTATACATCGAACATACAACTTATACAACGCTTATACATGAGGTGTACAACGCTTATATAACTCATACATCGACTATATAATTTATACATCATCGTTTTCCATATTGTTTATAAATTTGAAATCTCACATTGGGTTCCACTCCACCAAAAATAGCAGAAGGCTCAGAAAAATATGCGGTCTCTTCTAGAATGTAGAAGACGTCCACACGGTCACGATGTTTCCTGTTTCATCGAATTTCATTAACATAGCAAAAAGATATGATTTTTCGAAGTTTGCAACGGTTTTAAACTGTTAAAATCAGTTTTAAATTAAAACAGCCGATACCTTTCAAAACTGCTCGAAACTAGGTTTCGATTTTTCGATCAATCCGTGCAATGGTTCCACGATCGGGTTGCGCAGGGTCGAAGAGCTACGTGAGGCGCACGTGCGCCAGGAAGGGGGATCAACTCGGTGGGCCCTAGCTGGCGTGGCGGCGGTTTCAATGCCGCAACTTCACGGAGGTGATTTGGGAAATTTACACAACTATAATTGCTGCTCCTTATATGGATTTGAAGATCTCTCCGAGCTCTACAAAATCCTCAACAGGAGGGAGGTGTAATTTTGATTGTAGGAGGAGAAACGGAGGAGAGAAGGCGCGAGCGGATTCCACCGTGAATCGATATCGAGGAGAGAGAAGCGGGGGGGGTCTTACGTTCTTACGTGGACAAATAGATTTTTTTTTATTTATAAACTTTTAAAATCCTAAAATACACCTTGCCTCCTGCGAACCCCAATCCAAACCCAACGACTATCGTCCCTAGCGTTTTGCCCCCATTCCGAACACAATGGGATATGTTTCGTAGGCCCATTAGACTGTTTCAGCCAGTTTTCCTTCAAATTAAAATATATAACATTCAATATTAAATTTGAACGTACATTTCAATTTACCAGGGCCACAAACTGATTCAAAAATTTCCAGAAAAATAAATCTAGCTATGTTTTGACGATACGGTCCCAACAAAACTAGTTTCGTCGAATTCTGAGACTGTTTGCAAAAAGGCCCATTTCTAGTCGATCCAATTTAACTTTAATTGACCAAAACACATTTTCTTTTGCCACGCTCACATACTAGCTTCAAAAATTACGAAATTTGAAACCTAGCAATAACTTCTCATCCCGGATCCAACAAAAGTGGTTTCGTCGAATTTCGAGGTCGTATGCAAAATGGCCATTTTCACGGGCTATATAAATTCCATATCGACCCTTCCGAAAATTCATTCGGCCATAACTTTTGCTTTCCGCTATGAAAATTCGATTTTTCAGATTTGTTAGAAAGGTATTCACTAACAGATTTAAATATTTTTGGTTTCACTAAAATCCGGATTGTTTTGCACCCGGTACAGTCCGACAAAGTTTGAATTCAATTTTTGAAACTGCAGCGCCTCTTCAGGCCTTGTTTATAATTATAATTAATTATATTCATTTTCAATTGTCGATTCAAACTCAGTTTTCATCTCTATTATTGAAAATATTTATTTTAAATAATTAAAATCCATTATTTTAGCCAATTTAAAAATTTTAAATTGGTTCAGATTTTCTGGGTCGTTACATTTCCTCCCAAGAATACCAGTGCATAAAACAAACAGCGCAATGCTAAATAAAGAAAAATGAAGCTATTATAAGACCCAGTTCCCATCACACGATGCAACACAAACCGGAGGATAGGTTTTTTCCTTATAATAGCCAAAGCATGCTTGATACGTTTAAAACAAGTCATTTGATACTATAATAAGTGTACAGTGTTTAAAACAATTTCAATCATAAATATCAATCATAAACGGCATGGGTACCATATATCATGTCGCCATACTAGGCTCTACAATCAATACCGCAAATGTCACGTATTTGGAAGTTGGATTTCCATCTGTGAACCGAGGCAAAAGATAGTCCTCTACCGAATTCGAGACAATCTAGCCCATGTCTCAGGGACAGAACGCATCGACCCTTAGGAGCCACAGGGCCGGTCCACCGACGTGGATTAAAATGCCTGAACACTGCGTTTCCCCGCCCTTTGGGGCGTAAATGAGTCCAATGACTCTATCGGTCCCGGATCGACCGATATAACCGAGGCGCCTCGCAATAGCAACAACCACACAGGTGAAAAGTATATAAATGTCAGGGCTGGTAGGTCACTGACACCACCCGAGATAGAACGAAACGCATGCCCTCCCTGGATCCTTCTCCCGTTTTTGGTTCACAACCGGGGTGTGAGGCTCGTGAATCAACGCTACACAAAGCTATGCCACACAGGCCGTGCTTTGATCATCAACCACAAGACTTTGCTTTTCAACAAAAGCCTTGATCATCTACCACTTAGGCATGCCACACAGGCAATTCACTCCATGCGATTGATATCCATCAATATATAACCCCTGAGCTCGTACGTCTCAGAGAAGGGCGTTAAGCAAGAGAATAAATTCTCCGCCGCAAAACAGATGTATATTTAATAGAAATCAATCACACAGACTAAAATCCAATGTCAGACACACAGTCCATTTACAAGTTCGTTCTGGGTCTGAACGAAACCGGAGGCACCTAGTACCCCGCATATCCATCGATCTCAAAGTACGTCTGGACGATCACCAACTGATTCCCTCATCTTGGGTGTACAGCCCAATCAAGATCATCAGTAATCACCCAAACGATGTGAAGACTTCCGGTCTTCAACCACCGTCTTCATCTTCGACACCACGTCGAAACAGTTATTCAGAATGGGATAAACCCGGTCTTTCTGAACAACTCGCGTATATATATAATAAACACGTGTTACACAAACACAACATACGCCTCATTCCAATTCAGAATATTCCTTAGTTCAAATATTCTTATATTTTGGGAAAGGTTCCCATTAATTTTATCAAAGATAAATTCTTTAAATTTATTCTTTAATCTCCTTTGAATATCAATTCAAACTAGTCGGGATTAGCGAACCACACCGAAGTAATCATTTATTTTAATTTCCCAATCCCAACCTATTCATCCCATGAAGTAAAACTGGTTATACTTCATATCTAACACCACGGTGTTATCGGTAAATTCAATTACCATTTCACGTTTAAATCTAATTAAAGATTTAATTATCGCTTGCAGCAAAACTGGTGATACTCCATTCTAACACCTTTTCAATCTAATTAAAGATTCATTAAAACTCCACTTATTTCTAATCTTTAACTGGGTTAAAGAATCGGTGTCATTTAAAACACAGTTCACGATAAACCCAAAATCACATTCCATTAATTATCGGGTTAAAGAACAAGTGTTATTTAAAACACCGTTCACGATAAACCCAAAAATCAATACCAATTCAATTCCAATTAAGTATTATTTAATTGGTACACTTCATTAAATCTAAATAAAAAGATTTAATCTTTTCTCAACTGGGTTCAAGAACAGTGTTAGTCAAGACACCATTCACGACAAACCCAAATCACATTTGATATTAAATACAAGGCTCTGAATAGAAAATATACCAGCTTATATTCAATATCAAATTCTACGACCAACAAATATCGTATTGGAAATAACGATATCAATATATCTTTCAAATTCCAGTAACAATATCTGTATCATCACGAAATCCAACATCGAAATATTCCGAAGACAATTTCGATTCAAATCCCTTCCAATTCAATTATTGGAAATTCTGGTTATATTTCAAAACCATTTCAAATTCACTTTATTTATTTTAAAAATAAATAAATTACTATTCTAGTTCAAAACTAGTTCATTTCGATAAAAATCTATTTTTATCTTTTCAAATATGGAGTTTTTCATCCCAATTCTTTACAAATCATTTCTTATAATCTCAAACAAATTATTACTATTTTTAATAATTTTATCAAGGCCCGTACAGTCGATTTCCATCAACGGCCATCGAACTGCACTTACAGCGACCTTTTCCAAATTTGATTTGGACATAATTCCAAATCCAACCGTTAGATTTCTAATTTCTAATATTCGTTAGAAAGCTCTTTTCGATACGAACCCAACGGTTCCGGGTTTAGGAGAATCCGACGGTCGGATCTCCCGCAATATCCATTCGAAGTTAATGGTCGAAATTCGCGAACTGCCGCGGCGCGGCGCGTTCTATTCAGGCCATTATATTATATATATATATATATATAATATATATAATATACTTCGTCGATTTCCCTTTAAAACGTATTTTATAAATCGTTTTAAATTCATTTTCAAAACGGTTTCAACTTCATATTCAATTTCAAATCAAAATTGAATATTCCAATATAAATTCGTTTTAAATTCATTTCAAATTGATTTCAATTCAATTTCAATTTAATTCGAAGCAATTCCTTTCGATTTCAATTCGAATTCAATTCTATTCAATTTTAATTCGAATTCATTTCTATTCAATTTCAATTCGAATTCACTTCTATTCAATTTCAATTAGAATTCATTTCTATTCATTTCAATTCGAATTCACTTCTATTCAATTTCAATTTGAATTCATTTCTATTTAGTTTCAATTTGAATTCATTTCTATTCAATTTCAATTTGAATTCATTTCTATTCAGCTTCAATTTGAATTCATTTCTATTCAATTTCAATTTGAATTCATTTCTATTCAATTTGAATTCATTTCTATTCAGTTTAATTCGAATTTCAATTCTTTTCAAAATTTCAGATTTTGAAATCACTTTCGATATTCGTTATAAAATGAATAAAATCGATATAAATATCGTTCACGTCAAAATGGCGTCAATCTAATCAACACGGCTTCATATATTTCTATTTTCAAATATTCTATTTCAAATATTTCTATTCAAATATTTCTTTTCAAAACTGGAATGAAGCCCAATCAATTACTATATAATGTTAATTATATGGATTTTCTACAACACATGTATACAATAACAACGATGAATAATCAACCACCATCCAAAGTGCATTCTACACTGTATAAGCATCAAATATAAATATTCAACGCTTATAACAGTCTGTCAATCAATCGATCGACATACAACTAAACAATCGGGATTAGTGTACATCAAATATCATCCCAATACCCGTGTGGGGTTTCAAACAATCAAACATAGATTTTATTTGCGCAGTTGGGCGATGTGTGAAATTTATCGTCCCAATCAATATCAGTCAAATGTGTGTATATAAACAAATCGTCCGATTTGTTTATCTTTATTTCTTTTCATATACACGTTAAAAATTCTATTTTTAACTATAAAATATTTTCCACTATAAAATATTTTATTTCATTTCACATCACATCACACAATCAACTACACATCAAAATCAAACAAACAAGCATACAAGTCGTCCATGGTCTGTGGACGACGGGTGTCGGGTGCTACTAAACACCGTCTGCATCCTAGTATATATTTCAAATAGAAAAATAAAATTAAAAGGTGAGAAGTTCTCACTTAATAGCTAATCCAACGCCATGACTCTTCTTAGGTAGAAATCTTCGTCGTTTCTTCTTTCATCACTTTCTTTGCCCGTATTCTCTACATATGTAAAAATCGAATTTTTACTTTGCTATTCAATATATAAAAAATGAATTTTTACTTTGCTATTCAATATATAAAAATCGAATTTTTACTTCGTTATTTAATATATAAAAATCGAATTTTTACTTCGTTGTTCAATATATAAAAATCGAATTTTTTACTTCGCTACAATATAGATAAAAATCACATTTTTACTTCGCTACAATATAGATAAAAATCATATTTTTACTTCGCTACAATATAGATAAAAATCATATTTTTACATCGCTACTTCACATATAAAAATCAAGTTTTTCTACTTTAAAAATCATGGTTTTTTCCTTCATTGAAAATCTATATTTTCAATCAACTAGGATCTATATTTTTAATTCAAAATCCAACCTTTTTACTATATTCAAAATCCGTTCAGTTTAAAGATCATATAAATTTCAGAATTATAAAACAATAAAATATACAAAAACTAAATTAGCTAAAATTAAAAAGAAACTCACTGTTTTAAGTAAAGAGGGAGGAGGAGGGGGGCTTTTGTTTGCGTCGCTGGAGGTGGGGGAAGTCGCGGCCTCGCTGGTGGTGGGGGGGGTCCGGCGAGAGGCTGCGGTGGCGTGGGGCTGAGCGACGGAGGTTTTCGTTTGACCATTTTCTTTCTTTCTTTCCAGAATGCAAGAGAGAGAGAAGTGAGGGAGAGAGAGAGAGCGTTGACCTGTTATAGGAGGTGGGGAGGTTAAAGGAAATTTAATTATATTATTTATTTAATTATTTAATTTCAAAAAGCAACTTTTTCATTTGACCTCTAAACGAGGCCCACCGCCTGTCGTCCCTAGCTAATTACCCCCATTCCGAACACAATGGGATATGTATCGTAAGCTGATTCGATCGTTTCGATCAGTTTTCGTCAAAATCAACATATAACTCTATATATTGAATTTGAACGCACATTTCAATTTACCGGGGTCACATACGAACTCTAAAAATTCCATAAAAATGTTTTCTAGCTTCGTATTGACGATACGGTCCTAACAAAACTAATTTCGTCGAATTCTGAGACCATTTGAAAAATGGCCATTTTCAATTCCTTATATAATTTAAAATAAATATTTATATTCTAACGACGATCTATTTAAATATATTCGTTCTAATTATATTCAAAATAAATTTCTCGTCGATATTATTTAAAATAATTCATTTTAAATAATCAAAATTCGCTAGAATTGCCAAAATAAAAATTTTAAACTGGCCCAGATTTCCGGGTTATTACAAACTCTTTCCAAATCATCTATTATGATTTTACACAAATTATTAATAATTTTATTAAGGCCTTTTCAGTCGATTTCGATAAACGGTCATCGAACTGCACTTACAACGATCGTTTCTAAATTTTATTTGGACATAATTCCAAATCCAGCCATTAGATTTCAAATCTCTTATATTCGTCGGAAAGCTCTTTTCGATACGAACCCAATGGTTATGATTTAGGAGAATTCGACAGTCGGATCTCTCGTAATGTCAACTCGAAGTCAATTGTCGAAATTCGCGAATGGTCGCAAAGCGACGCGTTCTATTAAGGCCGTTAAATATATATAATATATATATATATATTATATATATTTCGTCGATTTCCATTTAAATCGTATTTTATAAATCATTTTAAATTCGTTTTAAAAGCGATTCCAACTTCATTTTCAATTTTAAATTGAATATTCTATGTCATTATAATATATAAATGATAATATTTTCAAAATATCAGATTTTGAAATCATTTCCTTTTCGACATTCATTTTAAAAATGAATAAAATCGATATGAATATCGTTCGCGTCATAGTGGCGCATATCTAATCAACACGGCTTCATATATTTCAATATTTTTGTGTCCATCAAAAATCGGACATCAAAATCAAATTTTAATCCTTTATTGAATATTATTTTAAAATATTCGTTATTTCTGAATCCGAATCAGACAAAATAAATTACCATATAATGTAATTCATATGGATTTCATACAACACATGTTCACAACAGCAATGATAAACAATCAGCCATCATCCAAAGTGCAATTTACAACTGTATAAGCGTTAAAAATAAATAATTAATGCCCATCACAGCCTGTCAACCCATCGATTAACATACAACTAAATATTGGGATTAGTGTATATTCATATCATCCCAATACCCATATGGGGGTTTCAAACAACAAATACTGATTATTATTTGTGCAGTTGGGCGATGTGTAAAATTTATCGTCCCAATCAATATCAGTCAAATGGGTGTATATAAACAAATCGTCCGATTTGTAAATGAATATTTATTTTCATTTCATGAACATTTTATATCATTAATATAAACATTAAAAATTATATTTTTAATAATAAAATATTTTATTCATCACGTGAATATTTTATATAATTCACTCAATCAATAAAAATGATATTTTTATTGTATATATATTTTATTCATTCAAGAAACACAACACAGTCAATTCAATCCAAACAAACAATCATGGTTTATACAATCAATGGTGTCGGATGCTGCTAAGCACTGTCTGCATCCTAGTGTATATTTTACTGGAAAATAAATTGAGTAAGAAAGAGTTCTTACCTTTGGTTTCCACTACGTCATTCTTTAACTATACGGTTTGGATTCTGTTTTGCTTCCAGATAGTTCCATCGCAATCTGTTTCATGCGGTATATATATTAAAAAAATCATATTTTTAATACGATGCTATATATAATTTGAAACCACATTTTTAAACTGTTTTATATATTTTTAAAAATCATATTTTTTAAACAAAGTCAATTATAATAAAAAACATATTTTTAAACTCTCCTATACATATATAAATCAAATTTTTATATTTTAAAAATCACATTTTAATTATCAATGTTATATATATAAAAATCATATTTTTATATTTTAAAAATCACATTTTTATTATCAAAGTTATATATATAAAAATCATATTTTTATATTTTATAAATCACATTTTTATTTACATTGCTATTTTATAAAAAAATCATATTTTTTATTTACATTGCTATTTTATAAAATAAATGATATTTTTAAAACAATGATTTATATCAAAAATCCTATTTTTAAAACAATGGTATTTATATTAAAATCCAACATTTAAAACAAAGTCATTTATATAAAAAATTACATTTTTATCATTGCTATTTTATATTTTTTTAAATATTGTCATTTATATTTTAATAAATCATTGTCATTTATATTTTTAACTAATTTCCTAATCATAATTAATTAATTAGTTAAGGGTATTACCCTTATCATCTTCGTTCCCTCTTTTGTATAAAGGTTGAACCCATCGTCAATGTACAAACCCCCACCGCGCCGCCACTGGAGGCCGCCGCCCCCTGATCTAGCACCGCCTGTCGGGGTGCCTCAACCTCGCCACCTTGCACCCCAAACCCCTCGAATTCTGGTGCCCTAAGTTAGCCATGAAATGTCTTTGACACAGCGATTTTGGATAAGAAATTCTCCCAAACCATGAACTGAAAGATGATCACCATCACCTCCGTTGAATACATTGACCTCGCCATGCTCTTCGATTTGGTTTTGGAAAGATCGAAAATCATTGAATGGATTTGCAGATCGAAGAGGGAAAAGTTGGGAGAAAATCGGCCGTCATTTTCTTGTTGGCGGCGGATTTTTATTATGGACTAGGGTTTAGAGTTCCTAGGATATATATATATATACTTATATTTTTAAATTATTTAATTCCACCATCACTTGCTTATCACTCCAAACTCCAATTGAATCTCAATGACTGTCGCCCGTAGCTATATACCCCCATTTCGGACATAATGGGATATGTCCGGTAAGCCAATTAGACTGTTACGATCAGTTTTCATCAAAATTAAAATATAATTTAATATAACATTCAAAATTGATTTCAACGTACATTTTAATTTACCAGGGCCACATACTAGCTCGAAAAATTCCAAAAAAATAAATCTAGTTATTTTTTGATGATGATACAGTCCTAACAAAACTAATTTCGTCGAATTTGGAGATCGTTTAAAAAACGGTCACTTTCCAGTCGATTAAATTCAAACTAAAATTACCAAACACATTTTAATTCACCATGCTCACGTATTAATTCCAAAAATTATGAAAATTGGAATCTAGCAATAATTTGATATTTCGGATCCGACAAAAGTGATTTCATCAAAAACGGAGGTCGTTTGCAAAATGGCTATTTTTAAGGGCTATATATTATATTAAATTCCATAGCGACTATTTCAAAATTTAAACTAGGCATAACTTTCAATTCCCGTTATGAAATCTCAATTTTTCACATTCGTTAGAAAGATATAATTAAACAAATTCAAATATTTCTTGTTTTACTGAACTCCGATTTATTTTGAATCCTGTACATTCATTTGAAATTTGAAATCGAATTTTCGAACTACCGCACCATTTCATACTCGTTTTATAATTAAAATAAATTTATTCGTCCTAATTCCGATTAAAATAAATTTTTACTCATTATTATTTAAACTAAATCATTTTAAATATTCGAAATCCCTTAAAATTGCTAAAATAAATTTTTTAAATTGGTTCTGAAAATCCGGGTTGTTACATGTCACTTCTTAGGACATTCACGAGTCTCATGGTTTAGTAAAAAGCAAAATACTATATCTTTGACAACAACTGAACCAGAATATATCTATGCTGCTTTGGCTTGTTCACAAGTAATATATATGCAACAAACTTTAAATGATTTTGGACTAAAAATAAATAAATCCCCAATATACTGTGATAATACAAGTGCTATAAATATATCTAAAAATCCAACTCATCATTCAAGAACTAAACATATTGATATAAGACATCGTTTTGTAAGAGATAACGTAAGTAAAGAGAAAATTTCACCCGAATTCATAGAAACAGATAAACAAATTGTGGATATATTAACAAAACCATTAAACGAAGCAACATTCACTAAATTTAGAAGAGAATTAGGCATATGTTCATTAAGTGAGATAGAATAATTAAATATACTATTATATATAAAAATAACATAAAAATTAGAAAAATTAAACTTAAAACACAAGTATGTCGACATACATTTATGCATATGTCGATCTATGACTGCCAGAATTTTAAATTTAATTCCCACCAAAAGTTAGTTATATCGATTATTTAAACCTTCTACTTTGACTTTTCTTCTTCATTTTTATGTCTCTTCTCTGTAAAAATTCTAAACTAAAATAAACAATGGCCTCCACTAATTTAAACACCCAAATCTATCCCAATTCGTCTGTTGGACCATCTGAGGGTCCTTTTCAATTATCTATCCCAATTCGTCTGCAAATGATGGCTAAAATACAAGTACTGTAGATTAGGATGAGCCAAGAAAAAAATAGGCAAGAAAAGTAATAAGAAGTCTTCTTAAATTCATAATAGATAATCTGGCTAATCTGATTATCATTGACGATAATAATAAAGCCATGGAAGAGGAGGAAGAACCAGAGGAAGAACTAGAAGAGGAAGAAGAAATGATGGAGGAAGAAGAACCTCAAGAGAGTCAACCAACAATTACGGAAGAAGACGATAAGGTTGTATGAGTAGGAGAGGTCTTATTCGACTAAAATGGGAATGTGATTGAACATAATGGGGATTTTTGCCTCCATTATCCAAATTGTCCAATTCACAACCTCCCATTGTCAAGAATAATTAGTATTTAAGGTTTTCTTTGGTTATTTCGATGTATCGTGCTTGTAATTTAAGCCTCTTATATATATAACATATATCATCAGAGTACAAAACTGGATTTTGCTTACATACATCATCATAGTGCATCACATATATATCACCGCAGAAATAAACTCCATATAGATTTAACATTTGAGCTTCCTGCTCCAGGCTCCTCCAAGTATATCTGCAAAATCCCGACTACTTGACTGCCCGTACAAACTTGGGCGCCCAAGAGTTTAGGATAAAACAAAACAAAATAAACTCTGGGTCAGTTGTTGGAATGGTGTGAGCCAACTCTAACCATTTGGTATAACCTTTAAAATATCTTTTTAAAAGAAATGATAATCATAAGACCGATCCACACATAAACATGGATGTTTTTTACCCTACGATATCCCAAAACATTCTTTTAAAACAATATTTTTCTGATATTATAATAGTGTCTAATACAAGAAAATAACAATCTAGCATAACGCTTCCATCTCATGCTCCACATACATAATATGCAATCAGAACATCTTGCAACTCGACCACACTTGATCGACCATTCATTTCGCTTAAATGTTCCTAATATATTTTCACCTTACAGTTGGTATACCATCATATCCATTCCCAGGAGATACAGAAACAAAAGAAGAACAAAATGAATATTCTCTAAATGGTGACAATGTACCCTAATTGGGAGCGACCCACTTAGCCATGTTATCAGCCCATTTTTGTCATTTCCCAGTCGATGAGGCTTGAGGTCTTAATGTATCCTTTGGAACATGTGGCCACCATTCACTTTGAATGCCACATCGTCATACTCGCCAAATCACAAATTGATTTCCCTAGAAATATCATGGGTATAAAGCTAAGAGAAACGAATTACTCCGCTACCAACGTAAATACATTTGAAGAGATCAACTTACGCGATCTAATAGATATACTATGTCAAACATTCATCCATACACGTTGTCCCGGGACTGGACAAATCGAAGGCACTATTCTGTAAATCCATCTTAGGCAATTTCTACCTAGGATCGCCAGAACAACCCTTGCATAAACTCTGTCTTCAATTATCTTCATTAGATGTAATTTTCAATGCTAACGCCCATATGGAGTGGTTTTCAGATAATAAATGTGACGATCCCAAAACCCCATGTCACGGAATTAAGGATAATCATTGGAATATGACACGTTAATCATAATTAGCAGAGTACAGATAATAGCATATACAGAAAATAGAATAATTTACATCAATATGACAGCATAATCATAATATGTAACAACATCAGAGTAGCATAGTGAAGGATACAACTTAGTGCATAAAAGGAAATGATCAGTCTACATCAAGATCACTAGGACATATACATCACAGAGTACATAATAGAAGTAAATCTATCTACATCGTGATAAACGGAATCATATACATAATATATTAATGGAAGAATATCAAATAGCCAAAATACTGAGGAATCTAGTCTTCGCCATACAAGCTAAAAGGTGCACTCCATGCTGCGGTGCAAAAGCCAAAATATAACCTATCACCTGTCACTAGGCTGCCCATGTGAAAATAAGGGCACCCGAGTTTGCAAAGTGAAACAAACTACGAGTCAGTCATGGGACTGGTATGAGAAATCTACTTAACTGTTAAGCAACAATAACAAGGCAAATCATAGGACAACGCCACTTTCGCGGAACGGGTTTACTCCAGTGACTTCCAGTGCATGAAATAAAGTAAATCTTTTGAACAATGCAATGCTTTTTATAAAAATGAAGCCGTTATAAGACTCAAGTCCCATTACACAATGCAATGCAAACCGGAGGATAGAGTTTTACCTTATAATGGCCAAAATATTCTTAATACGTGTAAAGCAAAATCATTTGATATTATTACTAGTGCATATATGTTTCAAAAGAAAATTCAATCATAAATATCAATCCTAGACGGCCTGGGTACCATATATCATTTTTTCATATATAAGTTACAATCAAATCCGTAATTTCGTATTGGAAATTTGGATTCCATCATGAGTCGAGGCAAGGGATGTACTCCTCACCGGCTTCGAGACACTCTAGCAAATGCCTCAGGATTCCCCGTAGAGAACCCTTGAATCCTCCAAGGTCGGTCCTCCCTTACGTTTGAGGATTAATTATTCCTGAACACACGTTTCCCGGTCCTATCAGACCTATCCATCGGCTCCGCAGAGACCGATATAACCGAGGTGCCTCGCATTCCAACATCCATAATGGTAAAGATAATATACATGTTAGGGCTTGTAAAACACTGACACCACCCATAGCTAAAACGAAACGCCATATCCTCCTTGGGTCCCTTATCTCATTTTTAACTCATACCGAGGTGTGAGGCTCACGAATCAACGTTATACACAAAGCTACGCTATATTAAAGTCGTGCTTTGATCATCAACTACAAGACTCTACTTTTCAACAAAAGCCTTGATCACTGCATCTCCGCATGCCACACAGGTAATTCACTCCGTGCGACAGATTTCTATCAATATATAACCTCTGAGCTCGTACGTCTCAGAGAAGGGCGTTAAGCAAGAGAATAAATTCTTCGCCGCCAAACAGATTTATATTTAATAGAGATCAATCAACACAGAACAAAATCCAATGTCAGACACACATCCATTTATAAGTTCGTTCTGGGTATGAACGAAACTGGAGGCACCTTATTCCTCGTTCCAATTGTCCAATACGGAAGAGAGGCCCTCGCACATCCAGATGATCAACAAGTACGTCCAGACCACTATCACTGTAACCTCATCAAGAGAGCTACCCATCTCAAAGGAATCAATAGTAATCTACACGATGTGAAGATCACCGATCTTGCACCGTCTTCATATCTTTGACATTTATTCGTCGATCAATTATTTGAAATGAGAATTAACTTGGCCTTTTCAAATAATTCACGTATATTAGAATTCATATCAATTCTGTCCATGGTTAAATTATTCGACATCCACATGTCAGTTCTTTAATATAATTTTCATGTCAAACACATTCAACCATCTAATATCAAGCAAACCAAGTAAAATCGGTTTATTTCCATTCCGTATCGCTCATAATATTTTATAACGATATATCGCTATTTTTATTTATTTAAAAATAGCTCCATTTAATTAAACGACGTTTCAGGCCATAACGTGGCCTTGGCGCTGTTTTTCTCCAAATTTGATTTACACGTTTCTCAAGATCTAACCGTCGGATCTTAACGAAGTTAATTCCGTTGGAAAGATCTCTCCAAAGCGAACCCAACGGTTCTGTTTCGAGAAAATCCGATGGTCGGATCTCTCGACATAATCGTTTAAAGTTACGGTTTCAAAACACAAACTACAGCGTCCTTATTCATTTTATTTAATTTATATTTATATATATAAATATATATATAGATATAATTCATTCGACGATTTCTATATAATTTTTCACTTCAAATATTTCACTAACGCCTTTAAATTTCAGAAAATTTCGCCATAACCTCCTTTCTACGGGGAGGGATTTGGAAATTTATTGGGCCGTATCAGGCACCCAATAAATCCTAAAAATCATGCACATATTTATAGTGATATATTCCGGTGTCCACAGAGGAGTGTGTATAGATCATAACTCCAGAGAATAGATTCTCGTCACCCTATAAATTGTTTTTATGCCTTAATGACTAGAGAGACGTGTTTATTGTCATCTCCAGACCCGTGTGGGGTTTTATATTAATCTTGCAATTTATCGTTACATTTTATACATTCCATATTAGTCTTCAGTTCAACCTAAAATATAGTCATCGCCATACAAGCCTCTCGCTTGTATGGTAAATCTTCAACCTCGTCACACAAGCTCCAAATGCTTATGTGTTATATGATAGGGTATGCTATCTTCAAGAAGAATGACATGTAGTGTAGTTCAAAATTAATTGTTACTATCCTATGGAGACATTTATTATTTCACACAAAACAACCAGCACTCCACATCTAATGGCATTCACAGGAGTTTATATAATAATAAAATCGCGCAGCCAACTCATTAAGGCTTACCTATTTGTCGGGCACACAAATATATTCTTTACTCAACAGCTAACCTATATTCCTATTCAACATATGCATATATATGCAGAACCAAGCTAAAAATAATATTTCTAGCAAACAAATGTTTATTCTAACACACGGTTATTTTTAACACTTCATACATAGGATAAAAATGATATTTTTGGCGAACAAAAATATGCTTCAACACATGTGTATTTTTAGTGAGTCGTATACATGATAAAAATGATATTTTTATCGTTCAAAATATTTATTCTACACATGAATGTTTTTAGCACTTCCTATTCACAATAAAATGTAAATTTTATTGTTCAATCCTTTTATTCAACGCATGAATCCTTTTCAACAAATGAATATGTTAAATAGTTCATACATATAATAAAAATGATATTTTTGCTATTAAAACAATTTATTTAAAAACACGAATATTTTATATAATTCATACATAAGATAAAAAATGTGATTTTTGGTGTTAAAACAATTTATTTAAAACACTAGTATTTTATATAGTCCATATGTATGATAAAAATGTGATTTTTATCTTTCAAAGAATTTATTCAACACATGAATGTTATTCAACACTTGAATTTCTCAACATATGAATATTCCATATACTTCATACGCATAACAAAAATGTGATTTTTATTATCTAATCAATTTATTCGACACATGAATATTATTCAACAGATAAATTTCTCAACACATGAATATTTCATATACTTCATACGCATAATAAAAATGTGATTTTTATTATCTAATCAATTTATTCGACACAGGAATATAATTCAACACATGAAAATAATTCAAACACATAGATATTACTGAAAATTTCAGCAGCATAATGGTAGGGGGTTTAAAACCGGCACCATCCCGAGTACGGCTCCTCGCACTACCTTAGGCCTCGCGGCGTTCCATAAGGGGCTTATCTAAATGATCTAAGATCAATTTCATACCGTATGAATTTTCCACAACAATTCCCATTTGTTTCAACCACAAACAATTTCTTTCAACCACAAACAATTATTTCCAACCATTCGCATTTAAACTAA
Organism: Allium sativum; assembly: GCA_030737875.1. Taxonomy (NCBI): domain Eukaryota; kingdom Viridiplantae; phylum Streptophyta; class Magnoliopsida; order Asparagales; family Amaryllidaceae; genus Allium; species Allium sativum. Next base: position 941,298,891 of record CM060916.1, on the reverse strand, counting down.
TTTTTCACCATTCGCATTTCAACTAATTTTCAACCATTCGCATTATCATCCAATTTTCACGCCAATCACAATCAATTCATATCGTCCATGGTCTATGGACGAGGGGAGTATATATATATACGTATGTAAATATATTTCATTTCCATTTCAACACATATATGATTTTTACAATGCATGTATAATTTATACATCGCTCATATAACTTATACAACGCTCATACATGAGGTGTACAACGCATATATAATTTATACTTTGCTTATATAATTTATACGACGCATTTCCATTCAACATTTAAATTCAGAAGTCTCACATCGATTTTAATCCTTCTGAACTTTTATAGCGAGCTCGAATACGTTCTAGCTTCTTCTAGAATGTAGATGACGTCGCTACGGGTCCGATGTTTCCTGTTTCATCGAATTTCGTCAACATAGGAAAAAGATATGATTTTTATTTGAAAATCAAGATTTGCAACACTTAAAAGTGTTATAAACAGTTGAATATATTCTAGGCTGTTACCTTAGCTATTTCTTCAAAACTAGGTTTTGATTTTTAGCATAAACGTGGCATGATGTTGGAATCGGGTTTGACCATGGCCTAGAGCTCGGAGAGGCGCTCAGGAGGAGGTAGATGGGGTCCCACTCGATATGACGTGGCAGGCGAGGCGGCGCACGGAAGTGATGACTTCAGGGAGCTCGTTCTTGACGATGGAGCGAAGAGGGGTGGTGCTCCTTATATGGATTTGAAGAGGGGGAGATGATCTTCAAAAAGTTGTACTGGGGCGAGGTGTGATTCAACGTGGATTGGCCGGAATATGGACGGGAACGATGGAAAGCTTTTCCGTCGTCGGGCAGACGGGTAACGGGGGTTTTTGATTTTTAATTAGAAAATAAAATAATGAATGGAATTTTTTTATTGGTCCATATAAATATATTTCAAAAATTAGGGTTTTTTCCATAAGAACCCCAAATCAAACCCAACGGCCGCGCCCCAAGCTAATTCCGGACACAATGGGATATGTTTCATAAGCCCATTCGACTGTTACAGTCAGTTATTCTTCAAATTAAAATATAAAACATTCAAATTTGGATTTGAACGTACATTTTAATTTTCCAGGGCCACATACTCATTCTAAAAATTCCCAAAAAAATAAATCTTGCTATGTTGGGACGATACGGTCCCAACAAAAACTGATTTCGTCGAATTCTGAGACCGTTTGAAAAATGGGCATTTTCTGGTCGATCCAATTTGACTGAAATCAACCAAACACATTTTCCTTTTCCACGCTCACATATTGATTCCATAAATTATGGAATTTTAAATCTAGCAATATATTGATATCTCGGATCCAACCAAAGTGGTTTCGTCGAAAACGGAGGTCGTTTGCAAAATGTCTATTTTCAAGGGCTACATTAATTTCATAGTGACCATTCTGAATATTCAACTGGCCATAACTTTTGATTTTCACTATGAAATTTTGATTTTTCAGATTCGTTAGAAAGATATTCTTAAACAGATTTAAATATTTTTGGTTTCGCTAAAATCCGTTTAATTTTGCATCCTGTACGTTCAGTCAAGGTTTGAATTCAAAATTTTAAACTGCCTCGCTATTTCTAACTCATTATTTAATTAAAATAAATTATTTCAATTACTCCAAATTCATTAAAATAGCCAAATTAAAAAATTTAAATTGGGTCTGATTTTCCGGGTTGTTACAATAAATCTGATCCGGGTCTCTCCGTATTGACAACGAAAAAATGGCCAAAAACTTTGATAACCGGTGATTTAAGTATCAAAGGAACATCCATATAAACAACGATCTTATTTCCAAATGGAATTTATCGATCAGTCATCAATCAACACTGAGCCCCTTTAAATTAATTTATCAATAATTTATTTATTTCCCATTTCCCAAATTCTATCCTGATATTCTTAAAATTCGTTTAGCCTTTCATAATTCTCGAAAAAAATATTTCCATATACAAGAATCACAACTCCTTATTTCCCATATTCCGAAAATATACGTTATTAACATTGGAAAACATTTCCATATCTTATTCACGCATCACTATTATTTCACATCCGTCAGTCCCTAACCGTAAACTAGTAAGAGAACAATTCTCTAAATATCAAGCCCGAAGGTAGAAACCAACATCAGATCAACACTCAAGGAAACCATTCAACTTAAATAATCTCCAGTCAGTTTCTAATTTCCTTAATTCCATTTCTTAATTTCTTATCAAATCATTGCTTACGCAACTCTCGGATTCAGTTTCGAATTAACTTCTTTAACCAAAATCGTTGATTATAATGATAGCGTTAAAATCGCTACTTCTGAAATATTACTTTTATTTGAATAAACAAACAATTAATTAATTAATTAATTAACTAATGTTGATTATAAATGGAAAATAAATAGTACTTTCTTGAATTCAATATAATCGAATTCCAACCTTCGAATGAACTCTATTCGATTAACGTTCTGAACATCAGAATAAACTCATTGTTTCAGGTTAACTCCTTTTTTAATTCACTTTTGAATTTATCACTTCAAGTATTTACCAGTTTCCTTTTATAACTAGTTAAATCTGCAAAACGTTTGCTTATTCATTTTAAAACATGAATATTATTTCTCCTTAGAAAATTGGACTTGTTTTTATCAAATCAAAATCATGATTATTATTTATATATATACCATTAGAATTTAAACCTCATCTATCAAGTTATTTTACAAATTTACGTTCATATTTCACTTTATAAACTCTATTTATAAATCAGCTACTTGTTAATTATATATCAAGTTTATATCTTAAGTTTGATTACATATTCGATTATAAATTATTGGTTTTAAACCAAATATTAACTATCTTGTCAGATTCTGTATTATAATATAATTCTAAAATAGAATATTTTTAAAACATTTGACATAGTCGAATTCTATACGGATTTAATTCAATTATATTACAATTCGAACATCGAAACAATTTCATCACTTTCCTTTGAAAACGATTCTCATTTCCCTTTTTAAAATTTCATTCTTGATTTCATATTTCCCAATTATCCAAACATCTCATTTGTAAATATGACTACTTGTTTTTATAGAACTAAAATAAATTATTATATTCTAGCCAAATTGAAATTAAATTTCTATTTTAAAATAGATTTTTCATTTTTAAAACTCCAAATTCTTTTCCAATATATTTGAATATATTTTACGGTATTTAAATACCAATTATTTCAGGTAAATGTTATTCAAAACATCCCAAAACAGACAATAATCAATCACAGATAATTAGCCACATCATATAATACTATATATGAAAAATAACAATAAAATTATTGAGGGATCCAGTTGGATCTCTCCAACCTGTTTCCATACATCCACAGATGTTAGTCAACATAAATAACATCAAATTTCATAACAATATGAAATATAAGAATAAATAGAATCAATATTAAACCAGGGTTTTATATAAATAATTGTATCTATAACTTCCACCAATTTATAAACAATTGATCCAAACAACCATCACACAACAGTCAACATCATTTATCAATATTAAATAACGTTTATAAAATAATAAAACTAGACAGAGTTAGTGAGTTTACTTACCTTGATGGTAAATCGTTGAATAATGATTTATGTCAGTTGATTTATAGTAGGTGCTTTTAATTCATCTAAAATTGTAACGCGCTCCAAAACACTCCAGGCTAGTTCCATTGTATAGCCTGCGTCCGCACGAGTCCATCGTGACAAACGGTTCGTAATTCTGACCACGTATGGATAAGTTATTAGTTTTATAAGTTAATACATAATAAAATTAAAAACAAAACCTAAACTTATTTAAATAAAAATGGGACTCACCATTTTAAACATCGACCCACCCACACATTATTTGCCACCGACCTAATGATGTGTATGAACTAAACGGTACTGTTTCGTTATATATGTTGTTGAAACAATATGTAAGAAACACTATATATGAAATAGTATGTATCTTCTTTATTGTAATGTAATGAAACTACATGTATCTTCTTTATTTTAATGTAATGAAACAACATGTATCGTTATATATGTTGTTGGATTGGTATGTAATATTTCATAAAATTGTTTCGTTTACTGTTGTAATTTGTCAAATGAGTTTGCATGATATTTAATGGACTTTTGTATAAATTAGGCGGGTTATGCTTCTGGCTATAACTCATAAATAGTATTATGGTTTAAGGCAGTATCTTATTTATATAGTAAAACGGCTGAAGGCCATATATAAATTTCCTAGTCGATACGGCTTAGGCCATACCTGTTTATATTTTACGTAAGGCTTATGGTTGTATCCTACTACGATTTAGATATGGCTTATGGTCGTATCTAATGTATAAACACACCATAATTTGATACAACCCGAAGCACTGCCTAATTGCAGTAGATGTGGCCCAAAACACAGCCTAATTTGCATATATGGTGTAATGAAAGGAAAACCCACACATATGACAACCAATGAAGCCTTAAGCAAATATGACCGGTCAAAAGATGTAGATCAAAAATTATATAGAGATATTAAAGGTTCTCTACTATATATAACTGTGACTAGACCAGATATAATGCATAAAGTTTTTCTTTGTGCAAGATATCAATCTCAACCTAAGAAAATCACTTGAAAGCCGTAAAGCGAATTCTACGCTTTGTCAAACACATACTAGATTTTGGTTTACTTTATCCTAAAGGTAGTTCATTCAATTTAATTTCATATTGTGAATCTGATCATGCCAGCTGTAAATCAGACCGAAAAAGCACAAGTGGAACTTGTCATTTTCGGGACATTCCTTGGTTTCCAGTTTTACTAAAAAGCAGAATACCATTTCCTTATCAACAAATGAAGCAGAATATATTTTTGTTGCTTTATCTCGTTCTCTAGTAATTTATATGCAACAAACTCGAAAAGATTTTCGAATAACAATAAGCAAATCACCAATTTACTACGGTAATACAAGTGTGATAAATTTGTCTAAAAATCCTACCCATCATGCAAGAACAAAACATATTAATGTTAGACATCATTTTCTAGGAGATGCTATAAGTAAAGAAAATATTTCACTAGAATTCATTAAAACAGAGAATCAACTTGTAGATATTTTAAGTAAACCCTTGAATAAAGCAACATTTACTAAATTAAGAAGAGAAATAGGTATTTGCCCAATAACCGAAATAGAAAAACTAGATACATTACGTGTATATATATATGTGTGTGTGTGTACATATTAAAATACAGGAAAATTCAAAAGTTTCAAAATTATAGGAGACATGTCGACATGTACTACCCCCTATGTCAACATACAATAGTAAAATTTCAAAATAAAACTTCCCTCCATAATTAGTTTTATTCCTTATTTAAACTCACAATTTTAAAAATTCTTGTCTCTTCACTCAATCTTCTCTGTAATAAACTTCTAAAATAAAATAATAATGGCATCCTTAACAAATACTAACCAAAACAACACGTTCTCCTTTCCCACTTTTCCTCAAGGTATGTTTCAATGAACTACGCTAGCACAAGTAATCAACTTGGAAGAATCTATGAAGGATAAATACAAATACTCGTTGAAATCCTACAAATGCAACTACGAATGCAAGAGAACATGAGAAACAAAGAAAAATCATTAGGAATTTGCAAAAATTTCTAATGGTTAACCATTCTAATCCAATTGTTATCGAGGATGATTCATCTAATACTCAAATTCATAATCCTATCGAAGACGAAGAAGTAGAAGAAGAGAAAGAAGAAGAAGAAGAAAAAGAAGTTCAAATGGATGAAGATGATTGAGTCGTTTGTGTTGGTGAGTTGTGTTTTGATAAGGATGAAAATATGATCTGATAAAGTGGAGAATTTTGTCTCCATTATCCAATTTATAAATCTTCAATTAAAAAAGATACATAGTGAATAGGGTTCGTATGTTCGTAAATATTCGTTGCATAGTTTGATTATGTATATTCACTAATATTTGTGTATTCATTAAATAGTCGATGTACAGTTACATGCATTATAATATGTACCAAAAATTACAATAAAATTTTAGTTTTATTATAGAATTATGTTTTAGTGGTACCATAGTTTTTGCTCGAATATTAGATATGAAGACTATTCTTTAGTCTAAGATTATAGTCTTAAGGGAAGTATTGTAAGTCCTATCATAGTTTCTAAGATTTAGCTCTTAGACTAGGTTTAGTCTTGTATTAGTTTAAGGGGAAGTTTTATAGATTAATTACTGGTATATAGTTTTTGTTGATGAAAACGAGGGATAATTATAATATAGGCTTAGATTAAGGGGAGTTAGTAGTTTTGAAAATAGTTATTGGAGTTAAGGAGAGTAATTAAGGCATCAAGACATTAGTTAAGTATATTTTATAAACTAAGGTTGTCATCATTAAAAAAGGGGAGATAGTTAAGGATTGAGATGTTGGTGATGATGGTTTTGATGAAAACAACTAGATTTTAACTATTATTGTTATAAAATATATACTAACATTTTAATCTAAAAATATATATGTGTATATGCAGGAATTATATGCAGGTATTGATTTGAAGGCTGCATAGTTTTAAAAGTTCAAGATTAAAGATTTCAAAGAAGAAGGGTTTAAGATTGAAGAATTATGAGTAATAACAGTTCAAGAGTTCAATAAAATAGGATAAGTTATGTGGTCTAGATTTTATTGCTAAAACTCTGTAATAGCACTGAATCTCTATTTCAAATCTCTTATCATTTTTACCTTATTTTAAATTTTTCTTATTTTCAAATTGATTTCAAATCTCTATTTCAGATCTCTTATCACTTTTATAAGTTATAATTATAAGTTTTTAATTTATATTTTTACCCTATTTTACTGTTAATTATATAGAACAATAGTATGTTTAAACTTAATGTTAAACTGAATTGAAAATTATTTCGGATTGGACATGTATATATGTTGGACAGGTTATTGCATGGAAGTTGAGAGGAGGAAAAAAATTGAATGACCGACAAACAGGTACATATCTATTATATTGATTGAGTTTGATGATTTTATGAGCTAACTGGCAAGCCGCTTGGCTTTTCTTTTTTTGATTGATTAGGGCCCTAAGAGGCAAGTTGTAGTAGTACCAATCAACTCATACAAAGGAGGTTATGGCGAATTTTTTCCAAAATTTAAGACGTTAGCCAAATTTCAAGAAATTCGGAATTTCTTAGAAATCGAAGAGTTAAAGAACTTAAGTCAGAATGAAGGCTAAGTTGGTTAAGTAAGTGACCTTCAGTTCCGTCTCCGATTTCAGAGACGAAATCCTTTTAAGTGGGGGAGAATGTAACGACCTAAATTTGTTAAGAAATATTTAATGGATTTTAAATATTTAAAACAATTTATTATGAGAATTAACTATTAGAATTTATTTTAAATGAAGTTTGAACATATAAATTAATATCAACTAAGAAGAACTCGTAATGTCGCGGTAGTTTGAAACTTTTAGTTTTGAACTTTAATTGAATATAGAGAATTCAATATAAGTCGGATTTCTGTGAAACAAAAAACGTTAGGATCTAGTTAATTATATTCTTATAACGAATGTGAAAAATTAAAATTTCGTATTATAAATTATAGATTATGTCCAAATCAAAATTTCGAAAAGTCGCCATAAAATCGTTTATAAATTATAAGATTTATTAAATAAACTAAAAGGATTTTATTATAAATCGAATATCGATTTAACTTGAATTTTGAAATATTGAGTTATAAACCCCAAATATGTTTGTTTTGGAACCATATGATATTTTATTTTGATATATACGATAATATTAATTTATTATTATTATTTATTTGAATTGTTTTTGAAACTATTTATATTTTGTTGGTTTATTCAAGCCTTAAAAATAGTTATTTTTCAAATGACCTCCATTTTCGATGAAACTAATTTTATTGGATCCGAAATGTTAAATTATTATAGGATTTCAAATTTCATAATTTTGGAGTTGTTTTCTGCCGATGGAATATAAATGTGAATCGGTCAATAATTTGCTTTAAAAATATGTTGTGTGAGCAAACGAACTCGGAATTTGACGAAACAAGAGGAGCCGCCACTTTATCTTCTTAAAATGTGAGATAGTGAACATTTGAAAAATCCAAACAATTGAAATAAAAAGCCTAAAATTATGAAACAAAGTTATTTGTGTTCCTGGAAAGCTTCTCTACATACTGGCATGCAGTTTGGCGTTGTTCGAATTGTTTTGGGTCGCTGAGAATTTTCCAGCATGGTGCTTTAGGGCTTAGGGATGGAATTCATGGCAAATTTAAGCATCGATTCATGTTTTAATTGTTATTTTGGGATGAGGAGGTAGAATAACACATGCTTGCAAATTATTGGGGGAATATGTGGGTTTTGGTGTCAATGTCTGTAAGCTCCAGGGCAAGGAGGAGCAGGTGACGCGTTTTAAGGGTGGTGTTCGGAGTGGTGAGTTTGGCATAGGGTAGTGGAGATGATGAAGAGATGAACGATGATGGTTTTTATTTGATTTTTAATTGTGAAATGGTGGAGTTTTTGATGGAGAAAAGTGGCGAGAATGCAATAGGAGTTTGTGTACAGCATGCTTGTGTTTGGGGAATAAGAGATGAGCAAGGGGATTAGTGTGTAATAAAGTAACTAAGGGTATAATTAATTACTATTTAATTAACTAATGACGTTCAAATAGTGTACAACTTGTACAATTAATAAATTCTTCATACATTATCAGAATCTGACGAAATAGGATCTATTGAAACCGCATGGATGCAAGCTCCGAAACGAAACTGATTTGGAGAGATTTGGAGCTCGTTGAAATTTATGGTGAAATAAAACGCTTGACTAAACTATCGGAAATGAACGTTTTATAACGATTTCGAACCGATCAAAGTGAGAACTCTCATTCAACTGATTTTTATAATTATTATACTGATAAGTGAATGTATATTGATTTCCTGTGATTGCAATGTTTGCTTCGTGGTTGATGGATGATTTTACAGTTATTATTACTTAATTGTGAATATAAGCATTGACGATGGAAACACATATATTATAATTATCGATTAATGGATGGTAGTTGATATGGATGTTAGTGATGTGTGAAATCCATATAAATTGAATTATATGGTAATTGGTTGAACCTCATTCCAAACAGGAATTTAATTTGAATATTTTATTTAAAAAAATATTAAGCGTAAAAACAAAATTTGAATTTTATATTCAGATTAGTTTGGAAAGACAGTTTAAGTGGTTACTGAAACGACCCGAACTTCCCCGGTAAGTAAAGCACGGATAGAGTAGAGAACAACACACAAAACAACGTAGACAGAAGAACATTTCATTGTATATTACAACAATTCCATCAGAATACAAGAATATACAGAGTATAAATAAATATTACACAGAAAATTTCAGAGATTTAAATTACATTTAATACATCGCAGCGGAAAATAATACAAAACACAACTAGAAGTAATACACGGATACAGAGCTTTCCGAGTATCGTTCCAGCTGTAGATCGGGATCCTGCGAATATAAATCTGCAAAATCAAAACTACTAGCTGCCCGTGACAAAATAAGGGCACCCAGAGTTTAGGTTAAAACAATAAACTCCAGGTCAGTCATGGGACTGGTGTGAGAACTAAAACAGTTATTTAAAACTTTACTTTAAATCAGATATACCAAGGGACCACGCCGTATAACACGGAACGGGTTTCCTCCCAAGAATACCAGTGCATATAACAAAACAGCGCAATGTTTTTTTGAAAAATGAAGCTATTATAAGACCCAGGTCCTATCACACAATGCAACGCAAGCCGGGGGATAGGGTTTTCCCTTATAATAGCCAAACATGCTTAGTACGTTTAAAACAAATCATTTGATACTACTATAAGTGCATAGTGTATAAAACAACTTCAAATCATAAGTATCAATCATAGACGGCATGAGTACCATATATCATGTCGCCATACTAGTTCTACAATTAAAACCGCAAAGTCACGTATTTGGAAATTGGGTTTCCATCTATGAACCGAGGCCAGGGATCGTCCTCTACCGATTCGAGATAATCTAGCCCATGTCTCAGGCAAGCGCGCAGACAAGCCTTGGATCGTCAGGGCCGGTCCACCGATGTGGATTAAAATGCCTGAACTCTGCATTTCCCCGCCCTTTGGGGCGTAAATGAGCCAATAAATGACTCCATCGGCTTCACATAGTCACTGATATATCCGAGGTGCCTCGCAACAGCAACGACCACATAAGTCAAACTCGTCAGGGCGTGTAAAACCACTGACGCCACTTCTAGTTAGAAGGAAACGCATGCCCTCCCTGATGTCCTCTCCCGTTTCTGGTTCACAACCGGGGTGTGAGGCTCGCGAATCAATGCTACACAAAGCTATGCCACACAGGCCGTGCTTTGATCATCACCACAAGACTTTGCTTTTCAACAGAAGCCTTGATCAATTGCCACTTAGGCGTGCCACACAAGCAATTCACTCCATGCGTTTGATATCCATTGATATATAACCCCTGAGCTCGTACGTCTCAGAGAAGGGCGTTAAGCAAGAGAATAAATTCTCCACCGCCAAACAGAAATATATTTAATAGAAATCAATCACACAGAATAAAATCCAATGTCAGACACACAGTCCATTTACAAGTTCGTTCTGGGTCTGAACGAAACCGGAGGCACCTAGTATCCCGCATATCCATCGATCTCCAAGTACGTCTGGACGACCACTAACTGATTCCCTCCTCTTGGGTGTACGGCCCAATCAAGATCATCAGTAATTATCCAGACGACGTGAAGACCTCCGGTCTTCGACCACCGTCTTCATCTTCGACTCCACGTCGAATCAGTTATTCAGAATGGGATAAACCCAGTCTTTCTGAACAACTCGCGTATATAATAAACACGTGTTACACAAACACAACATACGCCTCAATCCAATTCAGAATATTCTTTTATTCAAATATTCTTATACTTTGGGAAAGGTTCCCATTAATTTTATCAAAGATAAATTCTTTAAATTTATTCTTTAATCTTCTTTGAATATCAATTCAAACTAGTCGGGATTAACGAACCTTACCGAAGTAATCATTTGTTTTAATTTCCCAACCCCAACCTATTCATCCCATGAAGTAAAACTGGTTATACTTCATATCTAACACCGCGATGTTATCAGTAAATTCAATTACCATTTCACGTTCAAATCTAATTAAAGATTTAACTACCGTCTGGAGTAGAACTGGTGATACTCCATTCTCGATCTTTTCAATCTAATTAAAGTTCATTAAAACTCCACTTAGTTTTAATCTTTGACTGGGTTAAAGAATCAGTGTCATTTAAAACACGGTTCACGATAAACCCAAAATCACATCACATTTCAATCAGTCCCTAACCGTAAATTAGCAAGTGAGCAATTCCCTAAGTATTAACCCCGAAGGCCGAAACCAACATCAGATCAATACCCCAGAAACCATTCAACTTAACTAATCTCTAGTTAGTTTCTGATTTTCTTAACTCCTTTGGGTCTAAGAACAGTATTATTGAAGATACCGTTCATGACAACCCAAATCACATTTGATATTAAATACAAGGCTCTAAATAGAAAATATATCGGCTTATATTCAATATCAAATTCTACAACCAACAAATATCGTATTGGAAATAACGATATATATATATATATATATATATATATATATATTTCAAACTTCCATAACAACATCTGTATAATCACGAAATCCAACATCGAAATATTCCGAACACAATTTCGATTCAAATCCATTCCAATGCAATTATTGGAAATTCTTGTTATTTTCAAAACTATTTCAAATCCAATTTATTTATTTTAAAAATAAATAAATAAATTACTATTCTAGTTCAAAACTAGTTCATTTCGATAAAATTCTATTTTTATCTTTTCAAATATGGAATTTTTCTTCCCAATTCTTCACAAATCATTTCTTACGATTTTACACAAATTATTGATATTTTTAATAATTTATCAAGGCCCGTACGGTCGATTTCCATCAACGGCCATCGAACTGCACTTACAGCGACCTTTTTCAAATTTGATTTGGACATAAGTCCAAATCCAACCGTTAGATTTCAAATTTTTAATATTCGTTAGAAAGCTCTTTTCGATACGAACCCAACGGTTCCGGTTTCAGGAGAATCCGACGGTCGGATCTCCCGTAATATCCGTTCGAAGTCAATGGTCGAAATTCGCGAACTGCCGCGGCGCGGCGCGTTCTATTCAGGCCATTATATATATATATATATATATATATATATATACTTCATCGATTTCCTTTTTAAACGTGTTTTATAAATCGTTTTAAATTCGTTTTCAAAACGATTTCAACTTCATTTCAAATCAAAGTTGAATTTTTCCTTACAAATCCGTTTTAAATTCCTTTCAAATTGATTTCAATTCAAATCGATTTTTAATTCAATTTCAATTAGTTTTCAATTCAATTTGAATTTCAAATTAATTCAATTCCAATTCGAATTCAATTCTATTCAATTTCAATTCGAATTCAATTTCAATTCGAATTCAATTCTTTTCAATTTCAATTCGAATTCAATTCTTTACAATTTCAATTTGAATTCAATTCTTTTCAATTTCAATTCGAATTTCGATTATTTTCAATATATTTCAAATTTCGATATCACTTTCAATATACATTGAAAATTGATTAAAATCGATATAAATATCGTTCACGTCAAAATGGCGTAAATTTAATCAAAATGGCTTCATATATTTCTATTTTCAAATATTCAATTTCAAATATTTCTTTTTCAAATATTTCTATTTCAAAACTGAAATGAGGCCCAATCAATTACCATATAATGTTAATTATATGGATTTTCTACAACACATGTATAAAATAACAACGATAAATAATCAACCATCATCCAGAGTGCACCACACAACAGAATAAGCATTAAATATAAATAATTAATGCTTACACAGTCTGTCGACCAATCGATCGACATACAACTAAACAATCGGGATTGGTGTACGTCAAATATCATCCCAATACCAGTGTGGGGTTTCAAACAATCAAACACAGATTTTATTTGTGCAGTTGGGCGATGTGTAAAATTTATCGTCCCAATCAATATCAATCAAATCAGTGTATATAAACGAATCTCCGATTTGTTTATAAATATTTATTTTAAATACACGTTAAAAGTTCTATTTTTAACTATAAAATATTTTATTTCGTTTCACATCACATCACACAATCAACTACACATCAAAATCAAACAAACAAGCATACAAGCCGTCCATGGTCTGTGGACGACGGGTGTCGGGTGCTACTAAACACCGTCTGCATCCTAGTATATATTTTTAACTAGAAATTTAAATTAAAGGTGAGGAGTTCTCACCGAATAGCTAAACCAAACACCACGACTCTTCTGATGTATAAAATCTTCGTCGTGCTTCTTCTTGTCACTTTCGTTGCCCGTATTCACTACATATATAAAAATCACATTTTTTTTATATCATCGCTATGTATATAAAAATCACCTTTTTATACGGCTACCATATAGATAAAAATTCTATTTTTATCACCCTAACTTCATAATAAAAATCATATTTTTATTGTCTATACAACATAAAAATCATATTTTTATATCACTAAAATTATATTTTCTATAACTCTGTTACATATATAAAAATCGTATTTTTATAACTCTAACTTCATATTAAAAATCAGATTTTTATAGTTTCAACTTCATATTTACCATACGGTAAAAATCAAACCTTTCTCTAATAAAAATCGCATTTTTTACATAAATAAAACATTACATATAATTTACTTGCTGTTTAATTATTAATTTAATGAATTACCTTAAGTAAAATAAAATAAATTCTCACCTTTTTTATAAAAACTGAATCTCTGTCGAAAGGGGAGGGTCCCATGGCGAAGATGGCGTCGCTCAGGTGGTCGGCAGGTCGGAGGCGGCCCCTCCGAGGTGGCGGCAGTCGGATCTTAAGTGTTAGGGGGGTTTTAATTGAAGGAGGAAGAGGAGAGGGAGGTCGGGGAAGAAGGGGAAGCGCCGGAGCGGGCGAAGGGGTGGGGCGCAGGCGGTGGTGGCGGTAGCAAGGGGCGGCGGCTCTGATTTGGGGCGCGGTTTCTGATTCGAGGTGGAGGAGGGTTGGGCGACGCGAGAGGCTGAAGGGGAGGGGGTTGGCTTGGACGGAGGTGGGCGGAGGTCGGTCTAGGGGGGCGACGGCGCCTAGCGCTGGCGGTGGTGGGACATCGGGGGGGGGGGGGGGTTCCATCGTCGGCTTCCTTTTTTTTCGATTGGTTTGAGTGAGGGAAGAGAGGCAGTGGTGAGGATATAATATAATATATATTAATTTATTTTAATTTCTCTTCAAAAAGTAACTTTTTATTTCGAAGTCGAAATCAAGCTCACCGCTTGTCGTCCATAGCTAATTACCCCCATTCCGAACACAATGGGATATATATCGCAGGCTGATTCGATTGTTTCGATCAGTTTTCGTCAAAATCAGAATATAACTCTATATATTGAATTTGAATGCACATTTCAATTTACCGGGGACACATACTAACTAGAAAAATTCCCGAAAAATATTTTCTAGCTTCGTATTGAGAATATGGTCCTAACAAAACTAGTTTCGTCAAATTCTGAGACCATTTGAAAAATGGTCATTTTCCAGTCGATTGAAATCAACTGAAACTGGTCAAACGCGTTTTCCTTCGCCACGCTCACATATTGATTCGAAAAATTATGAAATTTGAAATATAGCAATAATTTGACATCGCGGATCCAACAATAGTGGTTTCGTCGAAATCCGAGGTCGTTTGCAAAATTCCCATTTTTAAGGGCCAGAATTCCATAGCGACTATTCTGAAATTTCAACTGGACATAACTTTTTATCCCCGCTATGAAATCACGATTTTTCGGATTCGTTGGAAAGATATCCACAAATAGATTCTAATATTTTTGGTTTCACTAAAATCCGGTTTATTTTGCACCCGGTACATTCATTTGAATTTTGAAATCGAATTATCGAACTACCGCGGCATTTTCAATTCCTTTTATAATTATAAATAATTATTTATATTCAAACGACGATCTATATAAATATATTCTAATTCTATTCAGAATAAATTTTTCGTCGTTATTATTTAAAATAATTCATTTTAAATATTCTAAATTCACTAAAATTGCCAATATAAAAATTTTAAATTAGCATAGAATTTCCCGGTTATTACAATCTCCCCCACTTAAAACTTTTCGTCCCCGAAAAGGAACGAAGCCGAAAGTTGTTTAACTAATCAACTCAACTTCCATTATTTCCATTACGGCTTAAGTTCTTCAACTTTTCAGTTTCTAAAAACTTTTCAAATTTTTCAAAAATTTGGCTAACACCATAAATTTTCGAAAAATTTCGCCATAACCTCCCCTACACCGGGGACTTCGGGATATTTCATATAGCCTCCCATGGCCTTCTTCAATCCTAAAGAAAAAGAAAAAGCCAAGCGGCTAGCCAATCGGCTCACAAAATCACCCAAAACTCAAGAAATACAATAAACATGTACCTATTTGTCGGGCAAACAATTTTATTCTTCTTCTCTAGCCTCTTTGCTATGACCTGTTCAATGTAAGTACATGTATATGCAAGCAAATGCGACTAATTTTCAATACAACTCCCTATTTGATTCAATTTGGCTAAAGGTTCAACATTTAATTAATCAAACAATAATCAAACAACACAATCAGCAATTAATTAGTTAATTATCATTTCAAACACATAATATTTTGATATATAGTCAAAAATCACATTTTGATGCCAAATCACAACAATAGGCCCTGTCTAATTTTGGTTCTCACACCAGTCTAATGGAAATATATAGATATCACACCTTCGAAACACGAATATAAATACTGATGGTGTCCGGACATCACCAGAATTATCCCCGAGCGACTAGAGTGCGAATATCTATCCAGTATATTAAAACTTCGAATACACGCGGATCAGACGTATATGCAAAATCTTTATATATTGGATGGTCCAAATCAATTTAAATAAATATCCAAATACGAATAATTGATTTAAATTTTCAAAACAAAATTTGTTTTCATTTTAAAAAAAAAATACTCTTCACACTCGTTCTAGGATACTACTGATCCCATCTCTAACGAGTCATTCCCGTTGGATATTACTAATCCAATATCTGATGAATTCTTTTGTTTGGTTCTAACGTGCCTTGTTCTCCGAGCTTTGTAAACCAAAGCTCTGATACCAGCTGAAACGACCCGAACTTCCCCGGTAAGGAAAGCACGGATAGAGTAGAGAACAACACACAAAACAACGCAGACAGAAGAACATTTCATTGTATATTACAACAATTCCATCAGAATACAAGAATATACAGAGTATAAATAAATATTACACAGAAAATATCAGAGATTTAAATTACATTTGATACATTGCAGCGGAAAATAATACAAAACACAACTAGAAGTAATACACGGATACAGAGCTTTCCGAGTATCGTTCCAGCTGTAGATCAGGATCCTGTGAATATAAATCTGCAAAACCAAAACTACTAGCTGCCCGTGACAAAATAAAAGCACCCAGAGTTTAGGTTAAAACAATAAACTCCATGTCAGTCATGGGACTGGTGTGAGAACTAAAACAGTTATTTAAAACTTTACTTTAAATCAGATATACCAAGGAACCACGCCGTATAACACGGAACGGGTTTCCTCCTAAGAATACCAGTGCATATAACAAAACAGCGCAATGCTTTTTGGAAAAATGAAGCTATTATAAGACCCAGGTCCTATCACACAATGCAACACAAGCCGGGGGATAGGGTTTTCCCTTATAATAGCCAAACATGCTTAGTATGTTTAAAACAAATCATTTGATACTACTATAAGTGCATAGTGTATAAAACAACTTCAAATCATAAGTATCAATCATAGACGGCATGGGTACCATATATCATGTTGTCATACTAGTTCTACAATTAAAACCGCAAAGTCACGTATTTGGAAATTGGGTTTTCATCTATGAACCGAGGCCAGGGATTGTCCTCTACCGATTCGAGACAATCTAGCCCATGTCTCAGGCAAGCGCGCTGACAAGCCTTGGATCGTCTGGGCCGGTCCACCGATGTGGATTAAAATGCCTGAACACTGCGTTTCCCCGCCCTTTGGGGCGTAAATGAGCCAATGAATGACTCCATCGGCTTCACATAGTCACCGATATATCCGAGGCGCCTCGCAACAGCAACAACCACATAAGTCAAACTCGTCAGGGCGTGTAAAACCACTGACGCCACTTCTAGCTAGAAGGAAACGCATGCCCTCCCTGATGTCCTCTCCCGTTTCTGGTTCACAACCGGGGTGTGAGGCTCGCGAATCAACGCTACACAAAGCTATGCCACACAGGTCGTGCTTTGATCATCACCACAAGACTTTGCTTTTCAACAGAAGCCTTGATCAATTGCCACTTAGGCGTGCCACACAGGCAATTCACTCCATGCGTTTGATATCCATCGATATATAACCCCTGAGCTCGTACATCTCAGAGAAGGGCGTTAAGCAAGAGAATAAATTCTCCGCCGCCTAACAGATATATATTTAATAGAAATCAATCACATATAATAAAATCCAATGTCAGACACACAGTCCATTTACAAGTTCGTTCTGGGTCTGAACGAAACCGGAGGCACCTAGTACCCCGCATATCCATCGATCTCCAAGTACGTCTGGACGACCACTAACTGATTCCCTCCTCTTGGGTGTACGGCCCAATCAAGATCATCGGTAATTATCCAAACGACGTGAAGACCTCCGGTCTTCGACCACCGTCTTTATCTTCGACTCCACGTCGAATCAGTTATTCAGAATGGGATAAACCCGGTCTTTCTGAACAACTCGCGTATATAATAAACACGTGTTACACAAACACAACATACGCCTCAATCCAATTCAGAATATTCTTTTATTCAAATATTCTTATACTTTGGGAAAGGTTCCCATTAATTTTATCAAAGATAAATTCTTTAAATTTATTCTTTAATCTTCTTTGAATATCAATTCAAACTAGTCGGGATTAACGAACCTTACCGAAGTAATCATTTGTTTTAATTTCCCAACCCCAACATATTCATCCCATGAAGTAAAACTGGTTATACTTCATATCTAACACCACGGTGTTATCTGTAAATTCAATTACTATTTCACGTTCAAATCTAATTAAAGATTTAACTACCGTCTGGAGTAGAACTGGTGATACTCCATTCTCGATCATTTCAATCTAATTAAAGATTCATTAAAACTCCACTTAGTTTTAATCTTTGACTGGGTTAAAGAATCAGTGTCATTTAAAACACGGTTCACGATAAACCCAAAATCACATCACATTTCAATCAGTCCCTAACCGTAAATTAGCAAGTGAGCAATTCCCTAAGTATTGACCCCGAAGGCCGAAACCAACATCAGATCAATACCCCAGAAACCATTCAACTTAACTAATCTCCAGTTAGTTTCTGATTTTCTTAACTCCTTTGGGTCTAAGAACAGTATTATTGAAGATACCGCTCACGACAACCCAAATCACATTTGATATTAAATACAAGGCTCTGAATAGAAAATATATCGGCTTATATTCAATATCAAATTCTACGACCAACAAATATCGTATTGGAAATAACGATATATATATATATATATATCTTTCAAACTTCCATAACAACATCAGTATAATCACGAAATCCAACATCGAAATATTCCGAAGACAATTTCGATTCAAATCCATTCCAGTGCAATTATTGGAAATTCTGGTTATTTTCAAAACTACTTCAAATCCAATTTATTTATTTATAATTACAATTCTAGTTCAAAACTAGTTCATTTCGATAAAAATCTATTTTTATCTTTTCAAATATGGAGTTTTTCATCCTAATTCTTCACAAATCATTTCTTATGATTTTACATAAATTATTGATATTTTTAATAATTTTATCAAGGCCCGTACAGTCGATTTCCATCAACGGCCATCGAACTACACTTACAGCGACCTTTGTCAAATTTGATTTGGACGTAATTCCAAATCCAACCGTTAGATTTCAAATTTCTAATATTCGTTAGAAATCTCTTTTCGATACGAACCCAACGGTTCCAATTTCAGGAGAATCCGACGGTCGGATCTCCCGTAATATCCGTTCGAAGTCAATGGTCGAAATTCGCGAACTGCCGCGGCGTGGCGCGTTCTATTCAGGCCATTATATATATATATATATATATATATATATAATATAATATATACTTCGTCGATTTCCTTTTAAAACGTATTTTATAAATCGTTTTAAATTCGTTTTCAGAACGATTTCAACTTCATTTCAAATTCAAATCAAAGTTGAATTTTTCCTTATAAATCCGTTTTAAATTCCTTTCAAATTGATTTCAATTCAAATCGATTTTTAATTCAATTTCAGTTCGTTTTCAATTCAATTTGAATTTCAAATTAATTCAATTCCAATTCGAATTCAATTATATTCAATTTCAATTCGAATTCAATTCTATTCAATTCTTTTCAATTCAAATTCAATTCTTTTCAATTTAAATTCAATTCTTTTCAATTTCAATTCGAATTTCAATTATTTTCAATATATTTCAAATTTCGATATCACTTTCAATATACATTGAAAATTGATTAAAATCGATATAAATATCGTTCACGTCAAAATGGCGTAAATTTAATCAACACGGCTTCATATATTTCTATTTTCAAATATTCTATTTCAAATATTTCCTTTTCAAATATTTCTATTTCAAAACTGGAATGAGGCCCAATCAATTACCATATAATGTTAATTATATGGATTTTCTACAACACATGTATAAAATAACAACGATAAATAATCAACCATCATCCAGAGTGCACCACACAACTGCATAAGCATTAAATATAAATAATTAATGCTTACATAGTCTGTCGACCAATCGATCGACATACAACTAAACAATCGGGATTAGTGTACGTCAAATATCATCCCAATACCCGTGTGGGGTTTCAAACAATCAAACACAGATTTTATTTGTGCAGTTGGGCGATGTGTAAAATTTATCGTCCCAATCAATATCAATCAAATCAGTGTATATAAACAAATCTCCGATTTGTTTATAAATATTTATTTTAAATACATTTTTAACTATAAAATATTTTTAACTATATAAATATTTTATTTCGTTTCACATCACATCACACAATCAACTACACATCAAAATCAAACAAACAAGCATACAAGCCGTCCATGGTCTGTGGACGACGGGTGTCGGGTGCTACTAAACACCGTCTGCATCCTAGTATATATTTTTAACTAGAAATTTAAATTAAAGGTGAGGAGTTCTCACCGAATAGCTAAACCAAACACCACGACTCTTCTGATGTATAAAATCTTCGTCGTGCTTCTTCTTGTCACTTTCGTTGCCCGTATTCACTACATATATAAAAATCACGTTTTTTTTATATCATCGCTATGTATATAAAAATCTCCTTTTTATACGGCTACCATATAGATAAAAATTCTATTTTTATCACCCTAACTTCATAATAAAAATCATATTTTTATTGTCTCTACAACATAAAAATCATATTTTTATATCACTAAAATTATATTTTCTATAACTCTGTTACATATATAAAAATCGTATTTTTATAACTCTAACTTCATATTAAAAATCAGATTTTTATAGTTTCAACTTCATATTTACCATACGGTAAAAATCAAACCTTTCTCTAATAAAAATCGCATCTTTTTATATAAACAAAACATTACATATAATTTACTTGTTGTTTAATTATTAATTTAACAAATTACCTTAAGTAAAATAAAATAAATTCTCACCTTTTCTGTAAAAACTGAATCTCTATTGAAAGGGGGAGGGTCCCGTGGCGAAGATGGTGTCGCTCAGGTCGGAGGCGGCCCCTCAGAGGTGGCGGCGGTCGGATCTTAGGTGTTAGGGGGTTTTAATTGAAGGAGGAAGAGGAGAGGGAGGTCGGGGAAGAAGTGGAAGCGCCGGAGTGGGCGGAGGGGTGGGGCGCAGGCGGTGGTGGCGGAAGCAAGGGGCGGCGGCTCTGATTTGGGGCGCAGTTTCTGATTCGAGGTGGAGGAGGGTTGGGCGACGCGAGAGGCTGAAGGAGAGGGGGTTAGCTTGGACGGAGGTGGGCGGAGGCCGGTCTGGGGAGGGCGACGACGCCTAGCGCCGGCGGTGGTGGGACATCGGGGGGGGGGGGGGGGCTCGATCGTCAGCTTTTTTTTTCGATTGGTTTGACTGAGGGAAGAGAGGGAGTGGTGAGGATATAATATAATATATATTAATTTATTTTAATTTCTCTTCAAAAAGTAACTTTTTATTTCGAAGTCGAAATCAAGCTCACCGCCTGTCGTCCATAGCTAATTACCCCCATTCCGAACACAATGGGATATGTATCGCAGGCTAATTCGATCGTTTCGATCAGTTTTCATCAAAATCAAAATATAACTCAATATGTTGAATTTGAACGCACATTTCAATTTACCGGAGCCACATACTAACTAGAAAAATTCCCGAAAAATATTTTCTAGCTTCGTATTGACGATACGGTCCTAACAAAACTAGTTTCGTTAAATTCTGAGACCGTTTGAAAAATGGCCATTTTCCAGTCGAT
This sequence comes from Allium sativum, assembly GCA_030737875.1. Lineage (NCBI taxonomy): Eukaryota > Viridiplantae > Streptophyta > Magnoliopsida > Asparagales > Amaryllidaceae > Allium > Allium sativum. Next base: position 941,277,152 of record CM060916.1, on the reverse strand, counting down.
TAAAATCAACTGAAACTGGTCAAACGCGTTTTCCTTCGCCACGCTCACATATTGATTCGAAAAATTATGAAATTTGAAATCTAGCAATAATTTGACATCGCGGATCCAAAAAAATTGGTTTCGTCGAAATCCGAGGTCGTTTTCAAAATTCCCATTTTTAAGGGCTAGAATTTCATAGCGACTATTCTGAAATTTTAACTGGACATAACTTTTTATCCCCGCTATGAAATCTCGATTTTTTGGATTCGTTGGAAAGATATCCACAAATAGATTCTAATATTTTTGGATTCACTAAAATCCGGTTTATTTTGCACCCTTTCATTCATTTGAATTTTGAAATCGAATTATCGAACTACCGCGCCATTTTCAATTCCTTTTATAATTATAAACATTTATTTATATTCAAACGACGATCTATATAAATATATACGTTCTAATTCTATTCAAAATAAATTTTCGTCGCTATTATTTAAAATAATTCATTTTAAATATTCTAAATTCACTAAAATTGCCAAAATAAAATTTTTAAATTGGCACAGAATTTCCCGGTTATTACAGTTACGAACAAATTTCGTAAAAGTCAGAATTTGATTTGAATTAATTTTCAACTAATATAAGGCATGTTTTCAAATTTGTTTTGAAATGAATGGAAATTTCAAAATGTGAACTCGAGTGAAGTATATAAACGATTTTTTCAACTCAAAAAGACTTCTCTATTGATCTTATTAAATTTTATAATGGATGTGGATAAAAATTGGATTTTAAAATATTATATTTCGAAAAATATTATTATTTTAATATTATGATAATATGAAATATTCAATTTTGATTTAAAATTGAACTGAAGGTTGAATCGTTTCTAAACGAATTTATAAACGATTTATAAAATACATTTATACTGAAGTGTTGAATATTATTATAAATAATAAAATGGTTTGAATAGGATGTGCCGCACGGCGACCGTTCGCGAATTTTAATCATTAACTTCAAATTGACGTACCAGGAGATCCGACTGTCGGATCTTCCCGAAACATAAAACATATGGTTCAGAATGAAAAGAGCTTTCTAATGATATATGAAGTTTTAAAATCCAAGGGTTAGATTTTGAGATAAATTGAAATCAAATTTGAATAAAAGCAGCATTATTGTTGTTAATGACCTAAAATTGGTTTTTAAAGAAAATGTGGAAAAATTATAATAAATCATAATAAATGATTTTAAATTGATTTGGAAAATATATTTAGTTTTGGATAGTATAACGCTATTTTGTGAAAATTTACTATTTTGACAAAAGTGATAGAAACATTTTGAAGTTAATAAATACTTAACCAAGTTAAGTTTTCCAATAAATGAATATTAGAATTGAATCAAAATAATCTTCGGATATTTCGATATTGGATTTCGTAATTATACAGATATTGTTTTGAGTAATTTGGAAGATATCGATTTCGTTACTCCCGATACGGTATTTGTTGGTTTCAGAATTCGATGCTGAATATAAGTCGATATGATTTATATTCAGAACCTTATATATGATATCAAACTAAATTTTGGGTTTGTCGTGAATGGTGTCTTCAATAAAACTATTCTTAAACCTAGTTGTAAATGAAGTTATGGAATAAATCTTTTAATTAAGATTAATGAAGTTTTCCAAAATGAAGTTTTCCAATTAATAAATTTTACTGGAATTCAATGGTAATCGATTTAGTGATAATCGAGATGAACCTCCATGGAGGAAGACCTTTACTATTTAAGAAATTTAAAAGGCTTTTCGTCATTCCTCTTATAGTATTAAGTCTGATACGGAAATTTATATCGGTTGTGAACTGGTATGATTTTTGTGAAGATTCCATTTCGAAAGTAAGTTTGATTTTGGGTTTATTGTGAACGATGTTTTAAATGACATTCGTTCTTTAACACAATTAAAGGAAAGACGATTTCTCAACTTTGATTTGTAATAAATATTTCAATAAAGATTTAATTGGATGAAATGGAGATTAAAAATATATGAGATTTTTAATATATCTTTCAACAAAGATTTGGAAAAATGAGTTGGAGATTAATACTGAGCTAAAGTTTTAATTGAATCTTTAATTAGATTTGAAATGAAAGAAGGTAATTAAACTTACCAAAACACAGGGGGTGTTGGATATTGAGTACCACTAGTTCTGCTCCATAGGATGAATAGGATGGGAATAGGATAACAATATGAGAGACTACTTTTTGTAAGACTCGACAATCCCGATAAGGCTTATAAACCATAATTTGAGCTAAGTTTGTGAAAAGAGATTATATAATTTTTGAAATGATTTCCAAGAAAAGATTTAAACAAGAAGTTTAAATGATGTAACTCGTTGATAATATTTATGGGAGTAATGCCCAATGAAAACAATATTTAAATCAAAGAATATTCTAAATTGGATTGAGGCTTATGATATGTTTATATATCACTTGACTTTAATGATGCAATAGTTATTCATAATGATCGGGTTTCAACCCATTATAAATAACTAATACGACGACTGTCGAAGATATTGAAAATGGTGGTTGAAGACAGGAGATCTTGACATCTTTTGGATTATTTTTGATGCCTTGGGTAGCTCCGGTTATAAGGTTAAAGTGGTGGTCATCCAAACGTACTTGGAGATCGACCAGATATGCAAGGGCCACTCTCCTTCAGGGGACGAGGAACAAGGTGCCTTCGGTTTCATTTAGACCAGAATGACTTGTAATGGATGTGTGTCAGACGTTGTATTTCTTAACATAACCGATTAGTTGCTATTAATGATATATCTGTAGTGGCAGGGAATTTATTCTATTAGCTTAACACCCTTCTTTGAGACGTATGAACTTAAAGGTTATATTATTAATAGAAACTAATCATATGTGTGAAATGACAATGTAGCATGCTAAGTTTTTTTATTGATCAAAGCCTTTGTGAAAAGTAGGGCTTTGCGGATGATGATCAAAGCATGGCTGATGTAGCGTAGCTTTGTGTTGAAATGTGACTTCGGCAAGCCTCACAACTCGGGAATGGCCGAAAACGGGATGAAGGACAGCATAAAAAGAACATACATTTCCTTCAAGTTAAAAGTGATGTCACGATATGGATCCCAGACAATTTACTTATGTGGATGTGGGAATTGAGGCGCCTCGGATGATGGTCAATGTACCGACCAGTATGGAGGTCCGATAGGACCAGGGAACATTATGTTCAGGAGTAACACTAATCCACCGGAAATTGGTGGGCCGGCTTTTCCGCTCCGAGGGTCACATGCATGTGGTCCTGGACATCTTGCTAGAGATGGTCTTAATCCGTTAAGAAAGATCATTTGCCTTGGTTATTGATGAAAATCCAACTTCCAATACGAACCTTACATTTTTAGTTGTAAACCTATATGGAGACAAAATAGGATGGGATATTAAGTCGTCTAAGATTGATACATTTATTTTTGTGATTGATTTTCGCACTATGCACTAGTGATAATAAAAGAGAAACTTCGTGCATCAAACATGTTTGCCTACTATAAGGTAAAACTATATCCTCCGGCTTGCGCTTGCATTGTGTGATGGACTTGAGTCCGATAATAGCTTCAATTTTCAAAAAGCATTGCGAGTTTTTATGATTGGTATTCATGTGGAGAAAAGTCGTTCCGCATTATACGGCGTGGTCCCGTGATTTAACCAACTTTAAAATAAAGGCTATAACTTTTTTGGTTCTTGTACCAGTCTCATAATTGGCCTGGATTTTATTGTTTCCCACATAAACTCTGGGTGCCCTTATTTTCTACGCAGGCAACTAGTAGTTTTGGTTTTGCTGATATTTTTAAGACAGGATCCTGGATCTTGGCTGGAGCTATAGTCTTGATTATTTGGAAGTCTTCCGCTGAATGTTTTCTATACTGTAATTTACGATTCTCTGATATTTTTTCGTTGTGTTTCAATATTTTGTTCTCTGACACATTCTTGTACTCTGATGTAAAATTATTGTAATAGCAATGAAATGTTCTTTTGTGTTTTGTTCTAATGTGTTGTATCCCATAACGGTTCGAGGATTTCTACTGTTTTGGATCGGATCTATGTGGCTTACGGTCGATTAGAAGGGCGGGGATTTTCGGGTCATTACATTACTTGACATTAAGATTGGACTATCAGGTACCTAAAGCATTTGGGGATGTGTCAGGCCAACGTATGTACTAAATTTTATAAGTACTAGGTAGGTATAATACCTCACTCTAGTCGCTTGAAAAGGACTGTAATGATGATCATAACATCATCAGTGTTTATTTTCATGTTTTAAAAGTGAGATTGATATATGGTTCAAGTTGAGACATCAGGTATATACTTAAAAATAGATTTTTTTTAGAAGTATATAAACATTGATTTATATAAACTAAAAAAGTAGTTTAATGTATATAACTTGATGTTAATTTATATATATATATATATAATTGCTTACTACTTTCCCTTTCTCGTTCCTTTATGGGAACGAAAAGGCTTGAGTGGGAGAGATTTTAACAAGCAGAAATTTAAACGATTTTAAATAATGTGCTTAATTGAACTTTACTTAATAATTTATATTTTTATTATTTTGAAATATAAGAATGAATGAAACTGATTTCTGAATATAATTTAAAGCACGTACGTCTAATTTGATGAACAAAAATCAGAATGATCATTTATGTCAGAACTTAATTTCTTTGAAACTAACGAGAAATTGATTAATAATATAAACATTGAAATATCGATTCTTAAAAATGTAATATTTTAAATAAGATTGATCTTGTAAATTTTACAGAGAAAACGTTAACTTTCACTCATTCGATGTAAATCAATTTAGGGTAACGAAAATTGATATATCGTAATTGACGTTATAACTTAAATTTTGAATTAGAATCTGAAATTTAAGACTTGAGATGTGTACAACTAAATATAGAGAAGGAATAAATTATGTAGTAAAATAAGCAAGTTTGTCCTATTTGCGAGTTTAGGTAAATTTGAACTAAATTTTTATTTGAAAATTTAAAAATTTAATTGGAACTTAGGTGTTTTCATTCTAAAAATACTAGACCATTTTTTGGATAAAACAGTATTTTACATTTTGTGAAATTTGGATGTTTACCTCTTCAAAATATTAAATTCGACTGAAAACGAGCGCTTTTTGCGTTAAATAAAATAAGTGTTTTAAGGTAACTAGAATAAAAATTTTAAGAAAATAAAATTTGAACATTTGTTTTTAATATAATCGGAATTCAAATAAAAAGATAAAAATGAATTTCAAAAATATTAAATAATGGTCGTTAATTTGCAGTTGCGAACAAGTATTTAAAAATTGAATAGAATTGATTTTTAGTAAATTTCGATAATTCCATTGTATTTAAAAACATTTAAAACATATATTTCAATATATAAAACGACGAAATTCGTCTAGTAGTAGAAACGAGCTTTTGGGATGATGTAGACACTATAGCCCAATAGTAACATTATTCCTTATATATATATCTAGGTTTCCTAAACCCTACAGGTCATCTCGTTTCTCAAACTTCTCATTCCTTATCAAATCACGTTATTTCTTCCTTTAAAAATGGCGATTACAATCTGTAAAATAAACATTGAATTTTTTTTATCTTCAAACACTATTGAATTATATATTGTTGAAAAGGACGTGATTGACACAATTGAAACTACCATTTATTTTTCTAATCGATGTTCATTCATTTGGAAATCACGGTCAATGTTCTAAAATTCAAAATCAATTAGGTCAAAATTGGACGTTTTTGATTCGGGTGATTTTAGGCTAATCGAAAATATGGGTATTGTAGAGTTTTGCATCTTGAGTTGATTGGCGGTGTGTAGTACTTATATATATATGTATAGTTTTAAAAATATTTTCAAATAAAAAATATGTCTCTTTAATGTATATTTCCCCGTAATCGGATAACCTATGCTCTGATACCAAATGTAACAACCCGCTGGAATGGGCCAAAATTCCGATCTAGAAAAGGCCCACCGGAACTTAGAACCATTCTAAACGGATCGTTGGTTACTATAAGGAAATACTAAAACAGATATAACAGAGCAATCTAAACAAATCAGAGTCTCACACAACGAAAGGGATAAAATATAATATCTCAAAATATATGTGCCATAAATAAAACTATCACAAATGTCATGATACAACAAGTCTCTAATAAAAGGTACATTAACAACAACATCTATCCCAATAACATGATGATGATAATAATGCTGCCATAAATAACTAATCCTCTATCGTCGGGCTCCATCTCCAAAGCATCACTGATCATCACTAATCATCTCCAATAACAAGTTAGGAATGAAGATTTTCTATATTTGGCAGTGTAAATTCTTCATGTTATGTCTATGTGTAACATCCCAAAATTTCTGTATAGTTTAAGCCGACAATAGTCAACTTAAATTATACAAAAATTGGGAAAGTTAAGAGAAAGAAGTCAGAGGATGAGAAAAGATAAGATAGAAAAGTTAGAATAGAAGAAAAAGAAGAACCAACACAGAATCAGAGTCTCACATTGTAACAACCCGGAAAATTAGAACCAATTCAAAAATTTACTTTAAGGAAATTTTTGTTAGAAAATGCGTCAGAAAAAAAATCCATTATTAAATTAAATTATTGGGTTTAAAAAGTTTTTTTTAATAAATTACACAAATAATTTTTCTATCCATTCACATTTCATGCAAGTTTACTTTTCTTTCCTATTCCTTTTCTAATTACCTCAAATTCAGTGCTTCTTTCTCTCCGCTCTATTTCTCCGTTAATTAGCATTCATTGTTTCCTATTTAATGTATATGTTACCCATTTTAATTTAAATATTATATAAAAAAAATGCTAAAACAAACAAATGGGGAGAAAGTTTCTTTACTAGAATTACACCTTTCTCCCTTCCATTTCATTTATTTCTTAACGTTACAATTCTTAAATAAATAAATAACGCATTAAGACAAAACACATGAAGAGTTAATGCACCCGCTACCCATTCTAATTCCTTTCTTTTTCTTCTATTTATTCTTACGCCATTCCTCTTACCATCCATTCATCTTTCACATATTACTCCTTCCTTTTTCTCCATTAAGTGCACATTTATTTATTTCCTTACTTCTACATTCATGCATCTAATTGCATTTGCATGTTCTCATTCCTTATGTCTTCATCCCCTTATTTTTCTTTCCACTTTTTGTTTCCCATTATTATTATTTATTCTTCCAAAAACAAACAATTCACACACACACACACACATATATATATATATACATATTCTTGTCTGTGCAAATTAATATGTTCCCAACGATCATGATGTTATATGTTTTGAAATTAAAGAGGAGACACAAATTTATAACAATTAGCATCAAACAATTTCTTATGCATTCATTATCTTTGTTTTCTCTTCCTCTTTGTGATTTATTTTTGAATTTTGAATATAAGATAAATATTGCCACCTCAACCTTAATAAACCACGTTTGATTTATTTATAACTTGCCTAATACAAAGGGGTACCTTAGTTAAATAAATCATGTATATATCTTTTCATTTCTCACTCTCTATCAGAAAAGTCTAATTCTCCTTCTTCCTTTATGAATCTAGATCTACATCTCAAAAAAAATCATGGAGAAAAATTCCTCAAAATCCATTTGCAAATGAAAGAAGAAATCAAGGCAAACAAATCCTATATTCCTCTCTCTCTTATCATCACCCCTCGAAAATCCAAATCCATAAAATGCGAAAATCACTTCTCCTTTTCCCTCTTTCTTTTTCCTCGCTTCAGCCTCTACGGCGGTTGATGCAGCGATGTCTGATCGGTGGTTACGGCTCTGGATGGCGTGCAGTGGTGGAATGTCTCTGGCGATGAAAAGGGTTTCGCAGTCTTGTTATTTAGGAAGGAAGAAAGTGTAATTTAATGTAATTATAAAATTAATTATGTTATTTATGCAATCAAATCGATGAAAATTCATAACTTTTCCATATGTAATCGGAATTCAGCGAAACTGAAAGCGTTGTGACCGTAAATGCAAGATCTACATGATGGAACAGTCTGAAACGGATTTGGAGCTGACTCCGAATTCAGGAGGAAAATACCAATGTGAGATTTCTATTTTATAAATTAAAATTATTTATTTATTATGAATGTAAAATTTATATTCTATTTAAATTCCTGTTGATGTTGTATATATTTATTTCGATGTTGATTGTGTTATGGTTGTGATGTGAACTCCATGTATGTGTCATTAGTTGTACTGATCACAAATAACAACCAGATTGAACCGTGTGTATTAGAAAAATATCCATGTTTGCCAAATTTGGTTTATACAATAAAAATCTTATTTTTATTGTTGTGCATTAGAAAATATCCGTACTTGTTAAATTTTGTTTACACAAATAAAATCTCTATAAATTGTCATATTAGAATATAAAAATTGACATACAAATAAGATCTCTTTATTTGTCATATTCAAATATAGGAATTGATTCACAAATAAAATTTCTTTTATTTTTTATTGCAATTACATAGCAAGTATTTACATATAAAAACCCTTTTATATGACATTGAATACTTAGCAAAATATTTACACATAAATACCCTTTTATAAAACATTAAAATACATAGGAAAATGCTTTACATATAAAATATCCTTTTATATGTTATTAAAATGTATAAAAAAAGTAAAAACAAATAAAAGTATTCTTTTATTTTTTATTAGAACACATAGAAAAGTGTAAAACAATAAATTTTTTAATTCTAGAATCGAAATAAAAGTTGCATTTTTTTTATTTGCACTATTCGATGCAAATGAAAACATGAAATCAAAGATTATATTCTTTTATTTGCATCGAAAAATGCAAATATGCATTGAAATTGAAATTTATTCTTTCGTTTGTATTCACTTATGCAAACATATATTAAAAAATAAAATTTATTTATTTGCATTCGCCAATCCAAATATATATAGAAGACAGAAATTGTTCCTTATTTGCATTTACCAATGCAAATATATATTGAAACAAATCACTCTTTCATTTACACCCACCTATGCAACTATATATATTGAAAATAAAGTTTATTCTCTTATTTGCAAATTCAAATACAAGCATACATTGAATTTTAAGATTGTTCTTTTAAATTTACATTTACCAATGCGAACACATATTCCAAATGAAACTTGTTCTTTTATTTGCATTCACAAATGCAAGTATACTTTGGAAATAAATGTTGTTCTTTTATTTGCGTTCACAAATGCAAATATACTTTAAATAGAATATACTTTGAAATAAAACATATTTTGAAATAAAATATGCCTTGAAATGAAATAAACTTTAGAAATGAAATTTGTTCTTTTATTTGCATTAATTACTGCAAATAAACTTTACAAATGGGAGTTGTATTTACTTTGCATTCACAAAAGCAAATACCCATTGAAATTAAAATTGTTCTTTCATTTGCATTCACAAATGCAAATATATATATTGAAAACAAAGTTGTTCTTTTATTTGGAATCGCTAATGCAAATACACATTTAAATAAAATTTGTTTCTTTATTTACATTCACTAATGTAAATACACATTGGAAATGAGTTTCTTTTCACATTCACTCAAATATACTTTTAAATCAAAATACGAAGTTACATTTGTTATTTGCATTCCTTGTTGCAAATAAAACCTTAAAATAAAGTTCATCTTTGTTTGCAATTCATCAATGCAAACAAACCATCAAAATGAAAGTTACATTTTTGATTTGTAATTTTGATATGAATAAAATATTGTTTGAGAGTTGCATTTTTATTTGCATCCTTCAATGCAAATAAAACATGAATTAAATCTTTCATTTTACTTTCAAATTAAGAAATACCTTTTTATTCACATTTTTAGATATAAATAAAGGATAAGATTTAAAAGTTACATTTTAGTACATTCTAGTTGTAGCAAAAGAGATAATGTTTCATTTTATTTTCATTTTAAAGGACAATAGAAAGAATAATTTTTAGAAGTGCATTTTTATTGCAATTCTATATGAAGTGAAAAGAGCAAATTTGTCAAATGTCTTATATAAAATAAAATGAGTTCTTTTTGTCACTTCAAAAAGAATGAATTGAAAATGTTTATTTAAGCTTTTGTAAAGAATGAATAACTAAACATTCATATTTTTATCATTAAAGTAAAATAGACAAAAACACTCATTATGTCTAAATTAAAAGGATGAAACAAAATATAGCACCGAAATATTATATTAGAATTGAAATACAAATTAATCACTAACGTAAATTTACATTAGTTAAAACCGATTATTCACTTTTGTCAATTTACATTTGTTGAAACCAATTATTTGTTCTGTTACTATAGAGTTGTTAAGACAAAGATATTCATTTTTGTCTTGTTATCACTTTTACATGAAATAAGAATATACATTTTGTCATTTTGAAAGATTATTCTTTTATTTGCATTCTCCAATACAAATGTACATAAAAATGAAGATGTTCTTTTGTTTGCATTTCTTGATGCAAATAAAACATATATTAAAAGGTTACAACTCTATTTGTAACTAAAATGTGAATGAACACATAACTTCAAAAGATTACATTTTTATTTGTCTTTTGATGCAAATAAGAACATAGTTTAAGAAATTATATCTCTATTTACACTCTAGATGTAAGTAAGAGGATAGGATTGAAAATATTATTTTCTATTTTTAAATTAGAGGCAATAGAAAGATTGTACATTAAAATTATACATTTTTTTACGAAGTTCATATTTCATTAAGGAGATTAATTAAACCAAAATATACATTTTGTCAAAAATATTCAGTTTTGTCAAAATGAATTAGTTAAAGCAATTTATGTATAGATATATATATGTTATGTTTGGAAAGATATATACTTGTCAAGATAGGTTAGTTAAATCAAAATTATCCCTTTTGCCCCATTAGAATTGTCAAAACAATATAACCATTTTTGCTTGAGTTTAAACTAGAAAAATATAAATTGTCAATAGAGACAAAGTTATTATCCTTATTCATTCATTGCAATAGAATTTTGAATAATATAAAAGAGACATTTTCTTGTCACGGTTATATATTGTGTATTACACTTCCATTCACAAGTTACCCGACTTGTTTATGTGATTGGGACGATTATTTTCACACATCGCCCAAGTGCACAAATTAATTTATTATTTATTTATTGGTTGAAACCCCACACGGGTGTTGGGATGAAAATTTACATACACTAATCCCAATATTCAGTTGTATGTTGATCACTAGATCGACAGGCTGCGATGAGCGTTATTGCTTCATTTTAACGCTTACACAGTGGAAATTGCACTTTGGATGTAAATGGATGATTTGATGATTATACTGTTATTATCATATATATGATGTGTGTGAAATCCATATAATCCAAATTATATAGTAAATGATTGAGTCGCATTTCGATTCAGGTGTTCTTTTAAATAAGAATATTTTAACATTAAAAATCCTTTTTATATAAAGTATATATTCTTTCATAAAAGAGAAAATATTGTTAATCAAGTATATGTTAAAACAAAGAATATTTGTAAAAGATAAAAATTTGTAATTTAAAGAATACTTCTCATTTAGAATCTTTTATATAAAGAATATTTTTAATGATTATTTTAAAATATGTTTTTTTAAAAAGATTATTAGGATTTGCAATTATATTTTATGTTATGAAATAAATTGAGGTGTGAAGTGGATTTATCGTGGACGGTGTTTTAAACAACATTTGTCCTTCAATCCAATTTACATTGAAATTATTATTTGGAATTTATAAATCTATTTTATAGATTTAAAAAGGGCATTTTCTAAAAATCAAGTTTTCCCATTTAATATATTAAATTGGAATTAAGTGGAAATTTGATTGGTAATAATTGAAATGGGCTTCTATAAAAGAAGACCGATATTATATATGGAATTTAAGAGGCTTTGCCGTTATTCCATTTATATTATTAGTCCAATACAGAAATTTATATCGATTATGTATTGATTTGATTTCTGTGGAATTCCATATTTTATAAATAGATTTATGGGTTTATCGTGAACTGTGTTTTAAAGGCCACTAGTTCTTTAACCTGTTTAAGACAAGATTTATTCCTTAAACTAAATGGTCTTGTAATAATGATTTTTGATATCAAATCAAAATTGGAGTTTTAATAAATCTTTTAAGGAAGATTTAAGATTTTATTTTCAGAGTTTATCTTTGATAAAATTAATGAGAATCTTCTAATATGGATATCTTATTAAAAGAATACTCGGAGTTGGAATGTGGCGTAATGTGTGATTTTCCAATATTTGTTTTTATTCACAAAATACGCGAGTTATTCAGAAAGACCGGGTTTAACCCATTCTGAATAATCATCACGACGATCAAGAGTCGAAGATGAAGGCGGTGGTTGAAGACCAAAGGTTTTCACATCGTTGGGATGATGATGACTGGTATCTTGAATTGGGATTGGCCTTCCAAGGCAAGGTATTTAGTAATGATCGTCCAAACGCAGTTGGAGATCGACGGACACGTTGTTTTTCTCAGACCCAGAGCGGACTTGTAAACGGATTGCGTGTCCGACATTGTATTCATTTCTACTGTATCTGTTGAACGCTACTGATTATATATTTCTGTTTGGTGGTGAAGAATTCATTCTTTACTTATCACCCTTCTCTAAGACGTATGAGCTTAGAGGTTATATATATATTGGTAGATGATCAATAATATGGTAGGATCTGACAATGTGACATGCTAAGATGCAAATGATCAAGGCTTTATTGAAAAGCAGGCCTTGTGGTTGATGATCAAAGCACAGTCTATTTAGGCATAGCTTTGTGTATATCATGATTTCGCGAGCCTCACACACCGGTTGAGTCTAAAATGGGAGAAGGGAACGCAGGGAGTGCACACGTTTCTTTCTAGCAAGAAGTGGTTTTGGGCTTTGACACGGCCCGACATTTGCTTATGTGGTTGATGGAATTGTTGTGAGGCATCGGTTTATTCTTATCAGTCGCCCTCGGCTGATTTGTAGATCCAATAGGATCGGGGTGCGTGTGTTCAGGCATAACTAATCCACTAAAGTATTTGTGGACCGGCCCTGCTGTATCCAAGGGTTCGCCAGCGTCCGAATCCTGAGGCATTGCTAGAGTGTCTCGAATCGGTCAGGAGCTCCTCCCTAGCCTTGACTCATGATGGAAACCCAATTTCCAATACGCCCCTTGCGGTTTTGATTGTATAACTAGTATGGCGACATAGTAGATGGTAGCTATGCCGTCTAGGATTGATATTATATTTGAAATGTTTTAAATATATATATATATACACACTAATAATAATATCGTTTTTACGTATCAAGCATCTTTTGACCATTATAAGGTAAAGCCCTATCCTCTAGTGTGCGTTGCATTGTGTGATGGGACCTGGGTCTTATAATGGTTTCATTTTTCTAAAAAGCATTGCGTTATTTGACGATTTACTTTATTTATGCACTGGCAATCCAATGGAGTAAACCCGTTCCGCGTTAGCGGCGTGGTCATGTGATTAGCCTACTTATTAGATAAGTTAAGTATAGAATTCTCACACCAGTCCCACGACTGACCTGTAGTTTGTTTCACTTTGCAAACTCGGGTGCCCTCTTTCCACACGGGCAGTCGAGTAGTTTTTTTTTTGCAGATATAGTTAAGCAGGATCCTGGATTGAAGCCTGAAGCTGGGTCCAGAATATTGATGGCCTTCCGCTGAGATTAGTTCCGCTGCAATGTATTAATGTATTGTAATTTATCTTCCGCTGTAATTTTATTCCGATGTACTCTGATGTAACATTTATTATTGATGTTATAAAAGTCTGTGTTGTTGTCCTGATGTGTTGTATGCCCAAAGTTAACGTATGTGGAATTTGAACGGTCTTGATCGATCTTGCGACCGATTGGGGTCGGGCAAAATCCAGGTCGTTACAGCTGGTATCAGAGCTCTGGTTAGCTCAAATCTTTGGGGTACAACTCGTTAGAACTGAACAAAAGACTCATCAGAGGTAGGATTAGTAATATCCTATAAAAGAATACTCATTAGAGATAGGATCAGTAGTATCCTAGAATGAGAAAACTCGTCAGAGATGGGGTTAGAAATGCCCTAGAATGAGTTGAGAGTGACAAGTTTATAATTAACGTATTTGTGATTATATATATAATTCGATATTAGAAAAATATGATTTTTGAATATGTAAAAGTTATATATATTTGAAAAGCTAATCAACTAATTGATTGATGATTGTGTTGTGTGATTATTAGTTCAACTAATAAAAAATTACTAAAACAAATAAAAGAATGAAAGTTGAGTTGGTTAGTTAAACAACTTTCACCACCAATCCTTTTCGAGGACGAAAAGATTTTAAGCAGGGGAGATTGTAACAACCCGGAAAATTAGAACCAATTCAAAAATTTACTTTAAGGAAATTTTTGTTAGAAAATGCGTCAGAAAAAAAAACTCCATTATTAAATTAAATTATTGGGTTTAAAAAGTTTTTTTTAATAAATTACACAAATAATTTTTCTATCCATTCACATTTCATGCAAGTTTACTTTTCTTTCCTATTCCTTTTCTAATTACCTCAAATTCAGTGCTTCTTTCTCTCCGCTCTATTTCTCCGTTAATTAGCATTCATTGCTTCCTATTTAATGTATATGTTACCCATTTCAATTTAAATATTATATAAAAAAATGCTAAAACTAACAAATGGGGAGAAAGTTTCTTTACTAGAATTACACCTTTCTCCCTTCCATTTAATTTATTTCTAAACGTTACAATTCTTAAATAAATAAATAACGCATTAAGACAAAACACATGAAGAGTTAATGCACCCGCTACCCATTCTAATTCCTTTCTTTTTCTTCTATTTATTCTTACGCCATTCCTCTTACCATCCATTCATCTTTCACATATTACTCCTTCCTTTTTCTCCATTAAGTGCACATTTATTTATTTCCTTACTACTACATTCATGCATCTTATTGCATTTGCATGTTCTCATTCCTTATGTCTTCATCCCCTTATTTTCCTTTCCACTTTTTGTTTCCCATTATTTTTATTTATTCTTCCAAAAACAAACAATTCACACACACACACACACACACACACACATATATATATATATATATATATATATATATATATTCTTGTCTGTGCAAATTAATATGTTCCCAACAATCATGATGTTATATGTTTTGAAATTAAAGAGGAGACACAAATTTATAACAATTAGCATCAAACAATTTCTTATGCATTCATTATCTTTGTTTTCTCTTCCTCTTTGTGATTTATTTTTGAATTTTCAATATAAGATAAATATTGCCACCTCAGCCTTAATAAACCAGGTTTGATTTATTTATAACTTGCCTAATACAAAGGGGCACCTTAGTTAAATAAATCATGTATATATCTTTTCATTTCTCACTCTCTATCAGAAAAGTCTAATTCTCCTTCTTCCTTTCTGAATCTAGATCTACATCTCAAAAAAATTCATGGAGAAAAATTCCTCAAAATCCATTTGCAAATGAAAGAAGAAATCAAGGCAAACAAATCCTATATTCCTCTCTCTTATCATCACCCCTCGAAAATCCAAATCCATAAAATGCGAAAATACCTTCTCCTTTTTCCTCTTTCTTTTTCCTCGCTTTAGCCTCTATGGCGGTTGATGCAGCGATGTCAGATCGGTGGTTACGTCTCTGGATGGCGTGCGGTGGTGGAATGTCTCTGGCGATGAAGTGGGTTTCGCGGTCCTGTTATTAACGAAGGAAGAAAGTGTAATTTAATGTAATTATAAAATTAATTATGTTATTTATGCAATCAAATCGATGAAAATTCATAACTTTTCCATATGTAATCGGAATTCAGCGAAACTGAAAGTGTTGCGACCGTAAATGCAAGATCTACATGATGGAACAGTCTGAAACGGATTTGGAGTTGACTCCAAATTCAGGAGGAAAATACCAATGTGAGATTTCTATTTTATAAATTAAAATTATTTATTTATTATGAATGTAAAATTTATATTCTATTTAAATTCCTGTTGATGTTGTATATATTTATTTCGATGTTGATTGTGTTGTGGTTGTGATGTGAACTCCATGTATGTGTCATTTGTTGTACTGATCACAAATAACAACCAAATTGAACTGCGTGTATTAGAAAAATATCCATGTTTGCCAAATTTGGTTTATACAATAAAAATCTTATTTTTATTGTTGTGCATTAGAAAATATCCGTACTTGTTAAATTTTGTTTACACAAATAAAATCTCTTTAAATTGTCATATTAGAATATAAAAATTGACATACAAATAAGATCTCTTTATTTGTCATATTCAAATATAGGAATTGATTCACAAATAAATTTTCTTTTATTTGTTATTGCAATTACATAGCAAGTATTTACGTATAAAAACCCTTTTATATGACATTGAATACTTAACAAAATATTTACACATAAATACCCTTTTATAAAACATTAAAATACATAGGAAAATGCTTTACATATAAAATATCCTTTTATATGTTATTAAAATGTATAAAAAAGTAAAAACAAATAAAAGTATTCTTTTATTTGTTATTAGAACACATAGAAAAGTGTAAAACAATAAGTTTTTTTTATTCTAGAATCGAAATAAAAGTTGCATTTTTTTTATTTGCACTATTTGATGCAAATGAAAACATGAAATCAAAGATTATATTCTTTTATTTGCATCGACAAATGCAAATATGCATTGAAATTGAAATTTATTCTTTCGTTTGCATTCACTTATGCAAACATATATTAAAAATAAAATTTATTTATTTGCATTCGCCAATGCAAATATATATAGAAGATAGAAATTGTTCCTTATTTGCATTTACCAATGCAAATATATATTGAAACAAATCACTCTTTCATTTACACCCACCTATGCAACTATATATATTGAAAATAAAGTTTATTCTCTTATTTGCAAATTCAAATACAAGCATACATTGAAATTTAAGATTGTTCTTTTAAATTTACATTTACCAATGCGAACACATATTCCAAATGAAACTTGTTCTTTTATTTGCATTCACAAATGCAAGTATACTTTGGAAATAAATGTTGTTCTTTTATTTGCGTTCACAAATGCAAATATACTTTGAAATAGAATATACTTTGAAATAAAACATATTTTGAAATAAAATATGCCTTGAAATGAAATAAACTTTAAAAATGAAATTTGTTCTTTTATTTGCATTAATTACTGCAAATAAACTTTACAAATGGGAGTTGTATTTACTTTGCATTCACAAAAGAAAATACCCATTGAAATTAAAATTGTTCTTTCATTTGCATTCACAAATGCAAATATATATATTGAAAACAAAGTTGTTCTTTTATTTGGAATCGCTAATGCAAATACACATTTAAATAAAATTTGTTTCTTTATTTACATTCACTAATGTAAATACACATTGGAAATGTGTTTCTTTTCACATTCACTCAAATATACTTTTAAATCAAAATACGAAGTTACATCTGTTATTTGCATTCCTTGTTGCAAATAAAACCTTAAAATAAAGTTCATCTTTGTTTGCAATTCATCAATGCAAACAAACCATCAAAATGAAAGTTACATTTTTGATTTGTAATTTTGATATGAATAAAATATTGTTTGAGAGTTGCATTTTTATTTGCATCCTTCAATGCAAATAAAACATGAATTAAATCTTTCATTTTACTTTCAAATTAAGAAATACCTTTTTATTCACATTTTTAGATATAAATAAAGGATAAGATTTAAAAGTTACATTTTAGTACATTCTAGTTGTAGCAAAAGAGATAATGTTTCATTTTATTTTCATTTTAAAGGACAATAGAAAGAATAGTTTTTAGAAGTGCATTTTTATTGCAATTCTATATGAAGTGAAAAGAGCCAATTTGTCAAATGTATTATATGAAATAAAATGAGTTCTTTTTGTCACTTCAAAAAGAATGAATTGAAAATGTTTATTTAAGCTTTTGTAAAGAATGAATAACTAAACATTCATATTTTTATCATTAAAGTAAAATAGACAAAAACACTCATTTTGTCTAAATTAAAAGGATGAAACAAAATATAGCACTGAAATATTATATTAGAATTGAAATGCAAATTAATCACTAACGTAAATTTACATTAGTTAAAACCGATTATTCACTTTTGTCAATTTACATTTGTTGAAACCAATTATTTGTTCTGTTACTATAGAGTTGTTAAGACAAAGATATTCATTTTTGTCTTGTTATCACTTTTAAATGAAATAGGAATAGACATTTTGTCATTTTGAAAGATTATTCTTTTATTTGCATTCTCCAATACAAATGTACATAAAAATGAAGATGTTCTTTTGTTTGCATTTCTTGATGCAAATAAAACATATATTAAAAGATTACAACTCTATTTTTAACTAAAATGTGAATGAACACATAACTTCAAAAGATTACATTTTTATTTGTCTTTTGATGCAAATAAGAACATAGTTTAAGAAATTATATCTCTATTTACACTCTAGATGTAAGTAAGAGGGTAGGATTGAAAATATTATTTTCTATTTTTAAATTAGAGGCAATAGAAAGATTGTACATTAAAATTATACATTTTTTTTATGAAGTTCATATTTCATTAAGGAGATTAATTAAACCAAAATATACATTTTGTCAAAAATATTCAGTTTTGTCAAAATGAATTAGTTAAAGCAATTTATGTATAGATATATATATGTTATGTTTGGCAAGATATATACTTGTTAAGATAGGTTAGTTAAATCAAAATTATCCCTTTTGCCCCATTAGAATTGTCAAAACAATATAACCATTTTTGCTTGAGTTTAAACTAGCAAAATAGAAATTGTCAATAGAGACAAAGTTATTATCCTTATTTGTTCATTGCAATAGAATTTTGTATAATATAAAAGAGACATTTTCTTGTCATGGTTATATATTGTGTATTACACTTCCATTCACAAGTTACCCGACTTGTTTATGTGATTGGGACGATTATTTTCACACATCGCCCAAGTGCACAAATAAATTTATTATTTATTTATTGGTTGAAACCCCACACGGGTGTTGGGATGAAAATTTACATACACTAATCCCAATATTCAGTTGTATGTTGATCGTTAGATCGACAGGCTGCGATGAGCGTAATTGCTTCATTTTAACGCTTACACAGTGGAAATTGCACTTTGGATGTAGATGGATGATTTGATGATTATACTGTTATTATCATATATATGATGTGTGTGAAATCCATATAATCCAAATTATATGGTAAATGATTGAGTCGCATTTCGATTCAGGTGTTCTTTTAAATAAGAATATTTTTACATTAAAAATCCTTTTTATATAAAGTATATATTCTTTCATAAAAGAGAAAATATTGTTAATCAAGTATATGTTAAAACAAAGAATATTTGTAAAAGATAAAAATTTGTAATATAAAGAATACTTCTCATTTAGAATCTTTTATATAAAGAATATTTTTAATGATTATTTTAAAATATGTTTTTTTAAAAAGATTATTAGGATTTGCAATTATATTTTGTGTTATGAAATAAATTAAGGTGTGAAGTGGATTTATCGTGGACGGTGTTTTAAACGACATTTGTCCTTTAATCCAATTTACATTGAAATTATTATTTGGAATTTATAAATCTATTTTATAGATTTAAAAAGGGCATTTTCTAAAATTCAAGTTTTCCCATTTAATATATTAAATTGGAATTAAGTGGAAATTCGATTGGTAATAATTGAAATGGGCTTCTGTAAAAGAAGACCGATATTATATATGGAATTTATGAGGCTTTGCCATTATTCCATTTATATTATTAGTCCAATATAGAAATTTATATCGATTATGTATTGATTTGATTTCTGTAGAATTCCATATTTTATAAATAGTTTTGTGGGTTTATCGTGAACTGTGTTTTAAAGGACACTAGTTCTTTAACCTGTTTAAGACAAGATTTATTCCTTAAAATAAATGGTCTTGTAATAATGATTTTTGATATCAAATCAAAATTGGAGTTTTAATAAATCTTTTAAGGAAGATTTAAGATTTTATTTTCAGAGTTTATGTTTGATAAAATTAATGAGAATCTTCTAATATGGATATCTTATTAAAAGAATACTCGGAGTTGGAATTGACGTAATGTGTGATTTTCCAATATTTGTTTTTATTCACAAAATACGCGAGTTATTCAGAAAGACCGGGTTTAACCCATTCTGAATAATCATCACGACAATCAAGAGTCGAAGATGAAGGCGGTGGTTGAAGACCAAAGGTTTTCACATCGTTGGGATGATGATGACTGGTATCTTGAATTGGGATTGGCCTTCCAAGGCAAGGTATTTAGTAATGATCGTCCAAACGCAGTTGGAGATCGACGGACACGTTGTTTTGCTCAGACCCAGAGCGGACTTGTAAATGGATTGCGTGTTCGACATTGTATTCATTTCTACTGTATCTGTTGAACGCTACTGATTATATATTTCTGTTTGGTGGTGAAGAATTCATTCTTTACTTATCACCCTTCTCTAAGACGTATGAGCTTAGAGGTTATATATATTGGTAGATGATCAATAATATGATAGGGTTTGACAATGTGACATGCTAAGATGCAAATGATCAAGGCTTTGTTGAAAAGCAGGCCTTGTGGTTGATGATCAAAGCACAGTCTATTTAGGCATAGCTTTGTGTATATCATGACTTCGCGAGCCTCACACACCGTTTGAGTCTAAAACAGGAGAAGGGAACGCAGGGAGTGCACACGTTTCTTTCTAGCTAGAAGTGGTGTTGGGCTTTGACACGGCCCGACATTTGCTTATGTGGTTGATGGAATTGTTGCGAGGCCTCGGTTTATTCTTATCGGTCGCCCTCGGCTGATTTGTAGATCCAATAGGATCGGGGAGCGTGTGTTCAGGCATAACTAATCCACTAAAGTATTTATGGACTGGCCCTGCTGTATCCAAGGGTTCGCCAGCGTCCGAATCCTGAGGCATTGCTAGAGTGTCTCGAATCGGTCAGGAGCTCCTCCCTAGCCTTGACTCATGATGGAAACCCTATTTCCAATAAGCCCCCTGCGGTTTTGATTGTATAACTAGTATGGCGACATAGTAGATGGTAGCTATGCCGTCTAGGATTGATATTATATTTGAAATGTTTTAAATATATATATACACACTAATAATAATACCGTTTTTACGTATCAAGCATCTTTTGACCATTATAAGGTAAAACCCTATCCTCTGGTGTGCGTTGCATTGTGTGATGGGACCTGGGTCTTATAATGGTTTCATTTTTCTAAAAAGCATTGCGTTATTTGACGGTTTACTTTATTTATGCACTGGCAATCCAATGGAGTAAACCCGTTCCGCGTTAGCGGCGTGGTCCTGTGATTAGCCTACTTATTAGATAAGTTAAGTATAGAATTCTCACACCAGTCCCACGACTGACCTGTAGTTTGTTTCACTTTGCAAACTCGGGTGCCCTCTTTCCACACGGGCAGTCGAGTAGTTTTTTTTGCAGATATAGTTAAGCAGGATCCTGGATTGAAGCCTGAAGCTGGGTCCAGAATATTGATGGCCTTCCGCTGAGATTAGTTCCGCTGCAATGTATTAATGTATTGTAATTTATCTTCCGCTGTAATTTTATTCCGATGTACTCTGATATATTCTGTACTCTGATGTAACATTTATTATTGATGTTATAAAAGTCTGTGTTGTTGTCCTGATGTGTTGTATGCCCAAAGTTAACGTATGCGGAATTTGAACGGTCTTGATCGATCTTGCGACCGATTGGGGTCGGGTAAAATCCGGGTCGTTACACACATCGCAACAGAACAAAATATAATTTGGAAATTAATATTTATAAATAACTTTCATAAATACTTACATTCTTCAGAGTATAACATACAATCTGGACAGTTAAAATAACTTGTCCTTATATACAATACACAATGGAATAAATAGTAATATGTCTGGGCTTCACCTCTCTAGCATGTCTTCTTAAAATGGTAGCATCCTTAACCTGAACCTGTAAAACTCGGTCTGACCCGAGCACTACAAATGCCACAGATCAGTCTGGTGAACTAGCGTGAGTAAGACTCACTAATTTTAAGTATCATCCAAATTGCTTAACTTTAGAAAAACCTTTTTGAAAGAAAAGGATAATAGTAAGACCAGCCCACACATAAACACGGACGGCTTTTACCTTACTATAACCAAAACATTTTTGAAATCGGTACTATTCTGATATTATAACAGTGATGTAAATCAAGTAAATAACCAAGTAGCAGAACGCTTGCATCTCACACTCTACATATTCATTATATAATCAAAAACCGCAAGGCACTTATTGGAGATTGGATTCCAACTATGACAAGGTATGGGACCACCTTCTGATCAGTGTACTCCAAAGGGCATACACTGGGGTTCAACAAGAACATCTTGCAACCCGGCCACACATGACCGCCTAGTCATTTAGCTTGAGTGTAACGATTGTGTTATCACCCTACGGTTTTAAGGGCCCACCATACATCCGTGGAGATACAGAAGTGAAAGAAGAATAAATAAGGAATTTCTCTAGATGGTGGTAATACACCCTGCTTGGGAATGACCCACCTAGCCATGTTGCCTGTCTGATTTTTTTCATTTCTCGGTTGTGAGGCTTGAGGCTACGTTTTCCTTTCTGAATATCAGGCCATCATTCACTTTGAATGCCACATCATCAGATCCTCAAGAAAATCACTAATTGATGTCCATAAAAATACTCCAATTTTTAAGCTAAGAGAAGTGCCCTTCTCCGCTACTAACCTGGTACGTTTGAAGAAATCAACGCACGTGACTCCTTTGGAAATACTCTGTCAGACATTCGTCCCTACAAGTTGTCCTGGGACAGGACAAACTGAAAGCAACCTCCTAACACATACTAGGAATCGCCTAAAGGATCAGTAGCGAGAAGTCCTTGCAATCTGAAGATTTCAATCATGACATAATCACTAGTCATAATAACTCTGGTAGCTAGCCAAAGAAATTTAACGAGTAGTTCTTCCGCTCGTGAAGATCCTTGGTCTTCAATGCTCCATCTCGATCATCTTCTAACATCTTTAACGTGTACGTATTTGCTATCGGAATGGTTTTTGAATATAATTTCGATTCCGGTCTTTCCGTACCTACAATCGATAAAAAGGCCAAATTTTGATAGTTGGTTATTTAACTATCAAAATAAACTCCATACAACCATAAAAGAAAATAAATTCATTGGTTCAGTAGATAGCATCATTTGGCCCCTTTAAATAACCTTAAAATCTTTCAGTAATTGGAACAAGACATTTTCCATCTTATTTTAAATATAAGAGAAGTCTCAAATTCATTTCATTTCCATACTTTGGAACTGTCTAATAATCATATCAAGTTCCAATTTGAATATATCTTTGAAAAAATGTTTGCTAATTCCATGATTTATATCTGAACTGGAACAAAGTTTGTTTTTTTATAAAATAAATGGTTATTAAACCATCAGTTCAACTTAACCTTCATAAACCATTATATGTTTCAAAAAAAATCTAACATTACCAATTATGTTTTCTAAAATCTTGCAATAAGCCACAATATTCCACTTATGGGAAAAATAAACCTTTTCCAACCTCTTCTACCATTACAAACTAATATCATCCCTCGATAATAGCTAAGCCGTTCAAGTTGGGGTATTCTAACTACCACTCATACGTTGATTAACAACGTTCTTATCTTAAGATAAATAAAGATCATATTTCTAAAACTCATATAAATCTTGAAAACCTAAAATCCCATTTAATTCAAAATAGACCATTTCTTCATTTGAGAATATCAACTTATAACTCCCTTTTTAATTAACTCGTTTTATAACGCTTATAAAAATACAAGCATTATCTTTAATATCACTTTTTAATGATTTGTTTCTATGTTGAATTTATTGGAAATCCATTTACAAAATGCTCTACATTTACCCATTTAAATTAGGGTTTTACCTCCCACTGATTATCATTCTAAATGATTTCAATGAAAAATAAATCATTTTAATTATTATTAAAATCATAATTAACTACAATATTAATCAAAGTAAAATTAATTTACTTCGTCATTAATCAGCGTAGAAGTCGTTAACTTTTTTATTAATTGAAAATCGATCAGTTAATAAAACACCCCACCTCCGTTAAGGTTACTCGCAATGGGAATGCCTTAACTTCGGTGGAGCGTTATAGGTAAAAGATGCAGATAAATTACAAGACAGACAAGATAAAGCAGTGGAAAATAAAGTCATTTTATAAACAATGTGGTTCAGTCAAGCTTTTACAACTATTGTCTCAATCATACTTAAAACTAATACATAAAACTTCTATCTTGATTCAAAAACTTCCAAGTATAAAAGAAGCATAAAAATAACAATGATATTCCCCAATAAAGCATGAACAAGCCATAGTAGTGGAGGAGAGGGTCCCAAGGCAATACATCGACTATCTTTGATCTTGGAAAGAAAACTGAGCTAAGTGGTAACATTTCCTCCCTGTGAACCGGGGGGAACGGAAGAAAAGAGGCGAAACAAACTAGGTCAGACATAAGTCTGGTAAGTCCAGTGACTTTCAGCATGTAAATAGGCAAAAGCATCATGACATGAATAAACTGAATATAAGACAATACCGTGATGACAAGGATAACAAGATAACATAAGATTAGCATAGATATGATAAGGCAAGATAAACTGAATGCACTTCTACTCTTTTTCTGTTTTGCTACTACCCTGTTATTCTGATTTCTATATCTATGCACCACCTAACTAGTGTCCCAACTAGTAATCTGTATAAAATGTTCATATGATAATGTGATCTCAATCCCTACAACTGTGGTAGCCTTTAGGTGTACATCTATTGTGAGGATTCCACCTAAATCTGCCTAATTGCCATGAATATGTTAGATGCACCCTTACTACCCTATCGATCGGCTCCTTACTCGTATTAATTTTCCTTGCGTCTTATGTCAATCGGCCCTCTCTTGCATGTAGATACCCTATGTTGGTCCCACCATAAGGTGTATCAGTCCCTATGATAGCAACCCGACACGATTCAAGGTGCACAGTGTATAACTACTGGTACCCAGTGCTTGCTTTTTCCCACTACGGAGTACGTGCACGCCCGTAATCCGTCGGAACCTACACTGACGTACCCCCACCACTAATTTGACCGCTTATAATCAGCCCAGTAATCGTGCCCCACCCTTCCTAGTTCAGGGTACCATGATACATCTATGTGGGTTACTGTTGAAATAGGTCCCCGTTACTAGGGTTTCCTACTGGTTAAGTTTGTGGGCCTATATATACAAATATTACCCACTTACACGAGATGTACTTAACCCTCCCACTGATTCAAACATGTTTATTTAACAGTTAAGTTTGTGGGCCTATATATACTAATATTACCCACCAACCCAATATGTACTTAACCCTCCCACACATTATGCCATATTGGTTAAGTGTTGTCCATTCATGTTAACTTAACCCACCCACTCATCATGTCATGTTGTTTAAGTGTTTCTTATTAACCCTTCACTTAACCCTCCCACACATTATGCCATATTGGTTAAGTGTTGTCCATTCATGTTAACTTAACCCACCCACTCATCATGTCATGTTGTTTAAGTGTTTCTTATTAACCCTTCTCACTCGTCATGTTGGATTGGTTACGTATTTCCTATTAACTTAACCCCGTTCATTCATCATGTTATATTGGTCAATTATCTCCCATTAACTTAACCCCATTCATTCATCAAGTTACATTGGTTAAGTGTATCTTATTAACTCAACCCCATCCATTTATCATACTGTATTGGCTAAGTGTCATCAATAATCAATTCAAGTTAACTTAACCCACCCACTTGTTGTGTTACATTGGTTAAGTGTTGCCTTCTTGTGTTAACTTAACCCTTCCCATTCATCATGTTATATTGGTTAAGTGTTGCTCTCTTGTTTTAACATAATCCTACCCATTCATTATGTCATATTGGTTAAGTGTTTCTTATTAACTTAACCCTTCTCATTCATACTGTCATATTGGTAAACTTAACCCTGCTCACTTGTCTAATTAACAAATTATAACGGTTAAGTGTTCTAAATTTACTTAACCCCGCCTTCTTGTCTAATTAACATGTTATAACAGTTAAGTGTTCTAAATTTTACTTAACCTTACCATTCTTAGCATGTCTGTTTATTGGCATTAATTAATTTATTAATGCCCCAACCTCTCACATTAGAACTGTTGTTTGCGGTTGTTGGATGTGCTGGCAGTTCCGGGCAGACTTCTACCATAAACTCATTCTAACCTCGGGTTTTGGGCTAAATGCGCTAACCTCTCACATTAGATCTGTGTTGTTGCGGTTACTGGATGTGTCGGGCAGTTCCGGGCAGTTTTACACCACAACTCAATCTAATCTCGGGTTAGGCATGTTTATCTTTTAACATATTTACCATACATGTCCAAGTCTAGATTTTATATGCTAATCATCCCAAATTCACAAAACTAGTTATAACACACCGCAAATTTTAAATCGGGACATAAGATATAATCAAAGAATAATTAATTTCAAATGCGAGAATTAAGGGAAACGGGTTTCTCCATTGCGTTCGTCTCGAAATTCTGCTTGAGATAGAGTCCGAGTTTGCGTAAATCAGACAACGTATGAAGAAGATATGGATAAACGAAGTTAGGCAGAAAACCAGAAGAAGAGAAGAAAAAAAATTGCACTAGCGCACTTGGGAAGTGCGCCAGTACAAAAATTGCACTGGCGCACCTGCCAAGTGCGCCCAGGTCGAGCTGAAGACCTGCACAGCTTTCTGGTGTGTTCTGATCCGTACTGTGACTCATTGCTGAGTCCTTTCCGACTCCTTGCTGAGTCATTAGGGCTGAGGTGTCACCCTATCCTGACTGAATGGTTGTGATTAACTCTAGGATCATCCGATGGCTCTAATTGAATTTGAAACTCTATATAAACAACCTAACACTCAACCCTAAAATCACAGTAATTCATTCTAAGAGCCGTCATACCGCCATACTCAACCTAGGACAGCCACCATTCTCTTTCAACTAAAAAGAAAACTAGAAAGCTACGAAGTGAATCAAATCTGAATTATAAGAACAACAATCTACATCAAAGGCGAGCATACCAACTTCAGAATTCAGGTTCCAGAAATCAAGAATTCCTTCTTTGTAATTTCGGTTATTACTTAGATTTGAACGTGTAATTGGAATCGTGAATGTAATGAATAAAAATATTGAACTATACCAATTTGCAAGTTAATTATCTTTGATTCGTGCTTATGTCAAATCGAAAGTTATCTATGCCTTTGGATCTGATTTACGACTATGACTGTGAGACTTTTGCCTAAGACTATGACTATGAAACTGTTGCCTATGAAGCTATTGCCTATGACTATGACTACGAATATGAGACCTTTGTCTAAGACTATGGCCATGAATTGTCGCCTATGAAATTATTGCCTACGACTATGAATCATAACCATGAGACTATTGCCTATGACATTGATTAAGAAATTATTGTGATTAGTAGCCCATGACTATTGTGGTTAATTGCCTATGACTATTGTAGTTAGTTGCTTATGACTATTCCCATTGTTACAATTAACCGATCATGTTGTACCTTGAACTGGCATTATGATTGGACCAAATCACCTATGTTGATTCCCTTGATTTTTTGGATCTCATATTTAGTGTGTAACTTGGCTAGTTTATTCCTATTCACTATTATGTACATCGAACCTGTTAGAGCCATTATTTTTGCAAGCCTAATCTTTTATATCAATTCTTGTGCTTATCCCCTATTCCTTTTGATTAGTGCCAATTCATGAGTACATAGAAAACTTGTGAAATCATGTTATACGTACGATTATGATGCGGGGATTGGGCGTAGCTTAATTAAGTTCATTTGGCATAATAAATATGTTGGCATAATCTAAATTGGCTATAATAGTGAATGATTTACATGCATAATAGACTTGGGCATAAGTGGATAAATTTTAATTGGCCGCAAAGTGTGTAATTGGCGTGTAAACCAAGTTTTGGACATAAACGGTAAACTAGGATATTAAATCTAGTTTTGACATGAACCATAAATTGGAATATTAATCTAGATTGGGCCTGAATTGTAAAAGGGGAATATTAAATCTAAATTGGTATAAACTGCAAGTTGGGTTAATTGATTGGTAAATCAAGTTTTGGGCATAGAATATAAGTATGTTAATTTGCATGACAGATGAATATGATCTAGGCTAAATTGATTTACGGAAAATTTACATAAATAGTAAATATGTAAATTTAGTAAAAGACGAATATGCCTAACCCGAGGTTAGACTGAGTTGTAGTGTAAAACTGCCCGGAACCGACCGGCACATCCAGTGACCACAACAATACCTGTCTAATGTGGGTGGTTAGTGCATCAAGCCCAGAAAGACCCGAGGTTAGACTGAGTTGTGGTGTAAACCTGCCCGGAACCAACCGGCACATCCAGTAACCACAACAATATATGTCTAATGTGAGTGGTTGGTGCTTTAATTAATTAATTAAGGCTCATGAATAAATCAAGCTAGAAATGGTGAGGTTAAGTAATTAACCGTAATAACATGTTAGCAAAGACAAGAAGGGTAGGGTTAAGGAATCGAGAAAACACTTAGCCAATTCAACATGCTAAATAGACTAGATGGTGAGGTTAAGTAAATTTAGAACACTTAACCGTCAAAACATGTTAACTAGACAAGTGGGTGAGGTTAAGTAATTTTAGAACACTTAACCGTCATAACATGTTAACTAGACAAGTGGGTGAGGTTAAGTAAAATTATAACACTCAACCGTCATAACATGTTAATTAGACAAGTGGGTGAGGTTAAGTTAATAGGACACACTTAACCAATATATATATATATATATATATAACATGATGTGTGATAGGGTTAAGTAATACAAGAGGAACACTTAACCAAAATATATATAACATGATATGTGATAGGGGTTAAGTAACACAAGGGGAACACTTAACCAATATATATATATATATCATGATGTGTGGGCAGGTTAAGTTAACTTGAATGAATGGATAACACTTAACCAAGAATATATATCAACTTGAATCAGTGGGAGGGTTAAGTACATATCGGGTTGGTGGGTAATATTAGTAATATAAGCCTACAAACTTAACCATTAAATAAACATGCTTGAACCAGTGGAAGGGTAAAGTACATATCGGGATCGGTGGGTAATATTAGTACATATAGGCCCACAATCTCAACCATTAAATAGACATGCTTGAATCGGTGGGAGGGTTAAGTACTTCACGTGTAGGTGGGTAATATTGTATATATATAGGCCCACAAACTTAACCGTTAGGAAAACATGCTAGAATCGGTGGGAGGGTTAAGTACATCTCATGTAGGTGGGTAATATTTGTATATATAGGCCCACAAACTTAACCAGCAGGAAACCCTAGTAACGGGGACCCATTTCAGCAGTAACCCACATAGATGTATCATGGTACCCTGAAACTAGGCAGGGTGGGGCACGATTACTGGGCTGATTATAAGTGGTCAAAATAGCGGCAGGGGGTATGTCAGTGTAGGTTCCGACGGTTTACGGGCGTGCACGTACTCCGGAGTGGAAAAAAACAGGCACTGGGTACCAGCAGTTATACACTGTGCATCTTGAATCGTGTCGGGTCGCTATCATAAGGCTTGGTACACCTTATGGTGGGGCCAGCACAGAGTATCTACACGCAAGAGAGGGCCGACTGACACAGACACATGGAAAATTAATACAAGTAGGTAGCATAATCCCTAGTTGGACCTAGGTCGCGTAAACCCTGAATCCGAGAGGCGTTCAATAGGTAGCATAAACCCCAATGGCCCTGGGTAGCGTAAACCCTGGTTGAATCTAGGAAGCACTCGATAGTAAACCCTAGATTAGATTTAAGTAATAAATGGAATCCCCATAATAGATGTACACCTGAAGGCAACCGCAAATACGGGGATTGGGATCACGTTATCATATGATCATAGGTTACTAAGTGCAGAGATATAGAAATCAGTATAAACAGGGTAGTTACGAAGCAGAGAAGGAGTAGAAGCGCATTCAGTTTACCATTACACTCAGTTTATCATTACATTCAGTTTATCAGTACATTCACTTTATCTTGCCATATCCCATGTTATCTTGTTACTATGGTTTAGTCTTATATTTAGTTTATTCATGTCATGACCCCTTTTCCTCGTTTAAATACTAAGAATCACTGGACTTACCAGGCTTTATGTCTGACCTAATTTGCTTTCGCCTCTTTTCTTCCGTCCCCCCCCCAGGTAGTCAGGGAGGGAAAAGCTCAGCTCATCTTGGGGCCATTCTCTCTCCGACTTTGAAGATTCTTTGGCGCATTGCTTTGAACTCCATTTTCTACTGCTATGGCTGGCTCATGCTTTATTGGGGAATATCATTGTCAGTTTGAGCTTCTTATATATTAAACAAGACAGATGTTTTCTTGTAATAAGTATTGGTGTTGTAAAGCAATCTTTGTACAAGCTGTTTTAATCAATAAAGGTTATTTATCTTCCGCTGCTTTATTTGTCTGTCTTGTAATGTTTCTGCATCTTGTACTAAAAATGCTCCACCGAAGTTAAGGCATTCCCTTTGTGAGTGACCTTAACGGAGGTGGGGTGTTTCACTTGGTATTAGAGCCGAAGGTTACTAGATCAGATAAAAAGATTTGAAAATTATTTTCAAAACGGTTTTAAAAGAAGCATTTTCAAAAGAAAAGTTTTGTTTTAAAGGCATATTCCCCAAAGCCGTATGCACTATCTTTTAACCCTCTGCTTGAATCCTTGTTTCCTTCTTTCTTGAGTCTCTGGAGCTCCTGGCTTTCTGGGAGGTAACCTCATCGTGGCATGGTTCCGTAGGCTTGATGAGACTACAACACTTGTCAAAGGGCAAATAAGTGCCTAACTTCCATCTGTAGCCGTAATTTTCTTTCGAGCCTTGTAGGATTCCCCGTGCGATGGAGGCAGCTTTCGAGAGACATGTCAACAAGTTACACAAGGATGGCAAAGTTGAGAAAGAGGGGGTCTGGCTACGGAGCACAACACAAGGATGAAGAACCCATGGATATGGACTTGGTTCACAAAGGAGGGGAGGGAAAAAAATAGTAAAACCTAAAACAAGAGGAAGTATCTTTATTCTGGTATAACGGGTCGTATAATTAAGGGCAAGGGCAAGAAAAAGGGACAGGATTTTCCGGAAGACGAGTGCATGCTCTCACCGCCAGCATACCTGAAAGAGAGAGGCAGTAATATTTCTGTTGGAAGAGTTTTTTTTTTTTTTTTTTGATTATCCTGTTAATACTCCTTCTGACTTTAGCGCTTCGCATCCATACATATCTGCTTCCATAGTTGAATCTCTGCACCCTAGTTATTGTGTAGTAGAGGATCCCATTATAGTCTCAAATCCAATTGCTAGTTCGGCCCATTTATCTTTGACTTGTGAGGATTTGAGAATAGCTATATTTATGCTTATGTTTTTGGGCTATGGGTTGATTCGAGGCATTGATTGATTAGCTAGTAATTGTGAAGCAAGGGTAGTTAGACTTTCGATTTTCCTCGGGAATACCCTTGAGATTTCGTACGATCTTAAGGGATCAGTTTGTCTTAGCTACCTAAAATCACTTTATTTCCTATCGACGATTTTCGATCCGTTGGAGTAGTCCATGAGTATGCAAGGTGTTTTGATTAGGGTAGGGGTTTTCCCCCTAAAACCCGGGATAGACTTCTGTATATATCTAGATGACACTTCAAAGCCAGTTATGCGATCAACGATAATTTTGGAGCAAGATTGGCGAGGATAGCCAGAGTCGATAGAGTGCTCAATTGTTTGGTTGTATCATCTCACATAGATCGTCCAAATTAGGAGGAGGTATACCTTGGGTGCTTGTCTGATATTGGTTTAGGCCTTTGGGGTTTGTACTTGAGGGATGTCGAGTTCGACTAGGATGGTTTGCGTGAGAAATAAATGGTTGGGGCTGGCACCCTAAGTTAGACTGACCTTAAGAGAGGTAATAAGCACATAGTAACCATTAGCTTTAGACCCTCAGACTTGCAGCATAATGGATAAGCTAAGTAGAGGAGAGACCTCTAATCATCTTAGGATATACACTTGATATCATAGTTAATATCTGTTTAACTTGGAAAGATAGTTCGACTACATTGGATACCCTCTAGCATAGTAAGTGATCGAGGGCCTATCTTTACTAGTGGGTTTTGGAAATGGAGGTCAAGAAGCTTCGCAACCATGAAGTTAAATTAGATAAGGTACAGTGGAGTGAAGCTCAAGAAGATGCGACTTAGAAGACTGAAGACTAGATACGCACATCTTACCCTTTTTGAGGGTATATCCTTGATTCTTCTTTTTCTGTAAAATCTATTTGCATGCTAGTCTTTAGCTTTTAAGTATATCCTCTCGGTCCTATCCTCAATCCTTAGGTAGAAGCTAATCGATGTAAACGTGTGTTTGAGACATGTTATGTTTGGTGGATGCAAGTGGTTGCAAGTGTTTGCTAGTGGTTGCTCGTGGATGCATATACACACATAGGGCAATAGATCAGCTCAATCACTTCCATATTGCATTTGCATATATGTATTTGTTTATGGATTGAACTTGATGTGTTATCCTATGGACGTTGCATTTGAGTGAATGGTTGAGCCCTCATATAGAAATAATATGTATCATTAGGATTGCATACATATTGGATGCATGACACTGACATGATTTGCATTAAGGAGGTCAACTGAATCAGTAGACCGCCTGATTTTGCATTAAATAAGGACATATACACACACTATGCATATGATCATGAAAGCATTAGAAATCTTTTAAGGACAATGGACACCAGTGATTGAATGGTTGAGTACATAGATGTTGGATGATAGGATATGCATTCTTCTTAACTTAGAGATTTCGGGGATGAAATCCTTTAAGGAGGGGAGAATGTAACACCCCGCAATTTTAAATCGGAACATAAGATATAATCAAAGAATAATTAATTTCAAATGCAAGAATTCAGGGAAACGGGTTACGACATTTCATTCGTCTCAAAATTCTGCTTGAGATAGAGTCCGAGTTTGCGTAAATCGGACACCGTATGAAGAAGATATGGACGAACGAAGTCAGGCAGAAAACCAGAAGAAGAGAAGAAAAAAGAAATAAATTGCACTGGCTCACTTGGGAAGTGCGCAGTACAAAAATTGCACTGGCGCACCTGCCAAGTGCGCCCAGGTCGAGCTGAAGACCTGCATAGCTTTCTGGTGTGTTCTGATCCGTACTGTGACTCATTACTGAGTCCTTTCTGACTCCTTGCTGAGTCATTAGGGCTGAGGTGTCACCCTATCCTGACTGAATGGTTGTGATTAACTCTAGGATCATCTGACGGCTCTAATTGAATTTGAAACTCTATATAAACAACCTAACACTTAACCCTAAAATCACACTAATTCATTCTAAGAGCCGTCATACCGCCATACTCAACCTAGGACAGCCACCATTCTCTTTCAACTAAAAAGAAAACTAGAAAGCTACGAAGAGAATCAAATCTGAAATATAAGAACAACAATCTACATCAAAGACGAGCATACCAACTGCAGAATTCAGATTCCAGAAATCAAGAATTCCTTCTTTGTAAGTTCGGTTATTACATAGATTTGAACGTGTAATTGGAATCGTGAATGTAATGACTCAAAATATAGAACTATACCAATTTGCAAGTTAGTTATCTTTGATTCGTGCTTATGTCAAATCGAAAGTTATCTATGCCTTTGGATCTGATTTACGACTATGACTGTGAGACTTTTGCCTAAGACTATGACTATGAAACTGTTGCCTATGACTATGACTACAAATATGAGACCTTTGTCTAAGATTATGGCCATGAACTGTCGCCTATGAAATTATTGCCTACGACTATGAATCATAACTATGAGACTATTGCCTATGACATTGATTAAGAAATTAGTCTGATTAGTCGCCCATGACTATTGTGGTTAATTGCCTATGACTATTGTAGTTAGTTGCTTATGACTATTCCCATTGTTACAATTAACCGATCATGTTGTACCTTGAATTGGCATTATGATTGGACCAAATCACCTATGTTGATTCCCTTGATTTTGTGGATCTCACATGTAGTGTGTAACTTGGCTAGTTTATTCCTATTCACTATTATGTACATCAAACCTGTTGGAGCCATTATTTTTGCAAGCCTAATCTTTTATATCAATTCTTGTGCTTATCCCCTATTCCTTTCGATTAGTGCCATTTCATGAGTACATAGAAAACTTGTGAAATCATGTTATACGTACGATTACGATGCGGGGATTGGGCGTAGCTTAATTAAGTTAATTTGGCATAATAAATATGTTGGCATAATCTAAATTGGCTATAATAGTGAATGATTTACATGCATATTAGACTTGGGCATAAGTTTATAAAATTTAATTGGCCGCAAAGTGTGTAATTGGCGTGTAAACCAAGTTTTGGACATAAACGGTAAACTAGAATATTAAATCTAGTTTTGACATGAACCGTAAATTGGAATATTAATCTAGATTGGGCCTGAATTGTAAAAGGGGAATATTATATTTAAATTGGTATAAACTGCAAGTTGGGTTAATTGATTGGTAAATCAAGTTTTGGGCACAGAATATAAGTATGTTAATTTGCATGACAGATGAATATGATCTAGGCTAAATTGATTTACGGAAAATTTACATAAATAGTAAATATGTAAATTTAGTAAAAGACGAATATGCCTAACCCGAGGTTAGACTGGGTTGTGGTGTAAAACTGCCCGGAACCGACCGACACATCCAGTGACCACAACAATACCTGTCTAATGTGGGTGGTTAGTGCATCAAGCCCAGAAAGACCCGAGGTTAGACTGAGTTGTGGTGTAAACCTGCCCGGAACCGACCGGCACATCCAGTAACCACAACAATATCTGTCTAATGTGAGTGATTGGTGCTTTAATTAATTAATTAATTAAGGCTCATGAGTAAATCAAGCTAGAAATGGTGAGGTTAAGTAATTAACCGTAATAACATGTTAACAAAGACAAGAAGGGTAGGGTTAAGTAATCGAGAAAACACTTAGCCAATTCAACATGCTAACTAGACTAGATGGTGAGGTTAAGTAAATTTAGAACACTTAACCGTCATAATATGTTAACTAGACAAGTGGGTGAGGTTATGTAAATTTAGAACACTTAACCGTCATAACATGTTAACTAGACAAGCGGGTGAGGTTAAGTAAAATTAGAACACTTAATCGTCATAACATGTTAATTAGACAAGTGGGTGAGGTTGCGTTAATAAGACACACTTAACCAATATATATATATATATATATATGTATGAATATATATATGTATATATATGTATATATACATCATGATGTGTGGGCAGGTTAAGTTAACTAGAATGAATGGATAACACTTAACCAAGAATATATATCAACTTGAATCAGTGGGAGGGTTAAGTACATATCGGGTTGGTGGGTAATATTAGTAATATGCCCACAAACTTAACCATTAAATAAACATGCTTGAACCAGTGGAAGGGTTAAGTACATATCAGGATTGGTGGGTAATATTAGTACATATAGGCCCACAAACTTAACCATTAAATATACATGCTTGAATCGGTGTGAGGGTTAAGTACATCACGTGTTGGTGAGTAATATTGTATATATATATGTAGGCCCACAAACTTAACCATTAAGAAAACATGCTAGAATCGGTGGGAGGGTTAAGTACATCTCGTGTAGGTGGGTAATATTTGTATATATAGGCCTACAAACTTAACCAGCAGGAAACCCTAGTAATGGGGACCCATTTCAGCAGTAACCCACATAGATGTATCATGGTACCCTAAAACTAGGCAGGGTGGGGCACGATTACTGGGCTGATTATAAGAGGTCAAAATAGCGGCAGAGGGTACGTCAGTGTAGGTTCCGACGGTTTACGGGCGTGCACGTACTCCGGAGTGGAAAAAAATAGGCATTGGGTACCAGTAGTTATACACTGTGCATCTTGAATCGTGTCGGGTCGCTATCATAAGGCTTGGTACACCTTATGGTGGGGCCAGCACAGAGTATCTACACGCAAGAGAGGGCCGACTGACACAGACACATGGAAAATTAATACAAGTAGGTAGCATAATCCCTAGTTGGACCTAGGTCGCGTAAACCCTGAATCCGAGAGGCTTTCAATAGGTAGCATAAACCCTAGTGGCCCTGGGTAGCGTAAACCCTGGTTGAATCTAGGAAGCACTCGATAGTAAACCCTAGATTAGATCTAGGTAATAAATGGAATCCCCATAATAGATGTACACCTGAAGGCAACCGCAAATACGGGGATTGGGATCACGTTATCATATGATCATAGGTTACTAAGTGCAGAGATATAGAAATCAGTATAAACAGGGTAGTTGCGAAGCAGAGAAGGAGTAGAAGCGCATTCAGTTTATCATTACACTCAGTTTATCATTACATTCAGTTTATCGGTACATTCAGTTTATCTTGCCATATCCCATGCTTATACCATGTTATCTTGTTACTATGGTTTAGTCTTATATTTAGTTTATTCATGTCATGACCCCTTTTCCTCGTTTAAATTCTAAGAATCACTGGACTTACCAGACTTTATGTCTGACCTAGTTTGCTTTCGCCTCTTTTCTTCCATCCCCCCCACCAGGTAGTCAAGGAGGGAAAAGCTCAGCTCATCTAGGGGTCGTTACTCTCTCTGACTTTGAACATTCTTTGGCGCATTGCTTTGAACTCCATTTTCTACTGCTATGGCTGGCTCATGCTTTATTGGGGAATATCGTTGTCAGTTTGTGCTTCTTATATATTAAACAAGACAGATGTTTTCTTGTAATAAGTATCGGTGTTGTAAAGCAATCTTTGTACAAGCTGTTTTAATCAATAAAGGTAATTTATCTTCCACTGCTTTATTTGTCTGTCTTGTAATGTTTCTGCATCTTGTACTAAAAATGCTCCACCGAAGTTAGGGCATTCCCTTTGTGTGTGACCTATACAGAGGTGGGGTGTTTCACTAGTCATGTTCCAATTCTCAAGTTATACCCCAACAAAGTTGATTGCAAGTTATGCCTCACAAATTCAAATTCAAGTTGTTACTCAAAATAGGTTACACCCAATTTTTCTCAATTTTGCAATAATTGTCATGCCCCAAAAATCACAATATAATACATGCCCTAAGGTTTAGTCATATTACACCGTACAAAATATTCTCCCAAAAACCCCCAATCATGATTCACAGTATAAACTATGCCAAACTATAGCCTTTAATTACAGTGCATGCCAATTACCCAAAAATTTCAATTTAGGCGTGTTCACATTTAACAGTTATCCCTATCTTACTATAGGTTTTCACGCCTAAGCCATATAGCACTATACACAATAATCTCCTTCTTCCAAGTCATAAACTATCATATATAATATGCCCCAATTTTAGGTCTTAAACCACAACATGTACTATGCCTAACATGTTTACAACTCAATTTATGCCCCAAACCCCAAGTCATATGTCCAATATACTTTATGCCTCAAATCTCAAGTCGTATGTTCGATACACTTTAGGTTTTAAATACAACATGTGTTATGTTCTCAAATCAGTTTTGCCCAATTATACATAATTTAATACTTTTCCCAATTTTAGCGCTGGTCATGTCCAAATCATATATTATGCCCAATTTTAGCGCTGGTCAAGTCCAAATCATATATTATGCCCAATTTTTTCCAACGTATGTTCATCTCATATGTGATTTGGCTCAGGCTTGCAGTAGCCTGGCTATAAAAACAAAAAGGGAAGAATGAAAGAAGAGACAAAGAATAGACATAATAATATCAATGAGATAGATCCAATGGATATAGAAAGACAGATTAAAATAGGCATAATCTTAGATTTAGATTTATTACTATGTCAGAATCACAATTAAATTTTATTTCTGAAAGTAACATGAACTTACAAATTACAGAACAATCTTGAATTCTGGGAACTGATTTATGAATTTGATTAGCTATTCCTTTGATGTAGACTTTGATTGTTAACTTGAAAACTCTAATTTGATTGATTAAGGTGGAGGCTAGGTCACTTCAGGTTTTAGCAGCATATAAACGCCTATGAATTCGTGTGGAGAAAACAATAGGTTTAGGGGTCTTTTTATAGGTGTATAGGGAGATTTAGAGCCTTCAGATCAGTCTAGAAGTCATCAGAATCATCCAAAGCAGAATACCACGTCACACAGTGAATCAGAAAGCGACACGTGGCGAAACACGTCATCGGCCAGATCTGGGCCAACAGGGGTCGACTCCCCTATAGGGGGTCGACACCTATGTCGACACCCCTATAGGGGGGTCGACACCTATGTCGACTCCCCCTGGGGGGTCGACACCTCTGAGCGGGAAATTTCCCTCTCAACCTGCTTTGACCCAAATTCGAGATTTGAACCCCGTTTTGACTTTTGGAATTATTTTATATGTATATATATACTTCCTTGGGCGTATACAAACTTCTAAGGCTTATAACTTCTTCATATAGTGTCCGATTTACGCAAACTCGGACTCTATCTCAAGCAGGATTCCGAGACGAACGCAATAGCGCAATCCGTGTTACTTAATTCTTCTTATAAAATTAAGTAATCTTCAATTCGTTACTTTAATATCCACAGAAAATACAGGGTGTTACATTCTCCCTTCCTTTAAAGGATTTCGTCCCCGAAATCTCCAAGTCAAGGAGAATGTATCCTAACATCCAACATCCATCTACTCAACCATTCAATCACAGGCATCCATTGTCCTTAAAAAAACATTTCTAATGTTTTTACGATCATATGCATAGTGTGTGTACATGTCCTTATCTAATGCAAAGTCAGACAGTCTACCGATTCAGTTGACCTCCTTAATGCGAATTATGTCAGTGTCATGAGTCTATCATGTATGCAATTATTCCTAATCGTACTTTATAACTTCTACATGAGTGCACAATCATTTATACAAATGCAACATCCATATGATAACACATCAAGTTTCAATTCATATACAAATACATATATGCATATGCAATATGAAAGTGACTGAGCCGATCTAGTACCTAATGTGTTTGTATGCATCCACGAGTAACCACTAGCAAACACTTGCAACCACTTGCAACCATCAATAATAACATGTTTCAAACACATGTTTACATCCATTGGCTTCTACCTAAGGATCGAGGATAGAACTGAGAGGATATACTTAAAGGATAAAGACTAGCATGTAAATAAACTTTACAAAAAAAAAGATCAAGGACATACCCTAAAAAAGGGTATGATGTGCATATCTAGTCTTTAGTCTTCTAAGTCGCATCTTCCTGAGCTTCACTCCATATTGCTCTGACTGTCTTAACTTCATGATTGCGTAGCTTCTTAATTTCTGTTTCCAGAATATGCGTTGGAACTCATTTCACTATCGCCTCTCGTTTCACCTTTTCTTCTTATAGTATACTTGGCACTACAACTTCTGCCGTGTCATGATAACATTCCCAGAACTATCTCTTGAAAATAAACAGATGCTAACCATGTTACCAAGTGTATATACTAAGATGATTAGATTCTTTTTCGTCAATCTAGTAAGTGGGGCTGATACCTTCATAAAGTCCTTAATTAACTTCCTATAATAGCCCGCTAGTCCAAGAAAGCTTCTTACTTCTGTTGCATTCCTTGGGACCTTCCAGTCTTGCACCGCAAATACTTTTGCGGGATCTACTGCTATCCCTTCTTTGGGCGCCACATGTCCTAGAAACCTTACTTCTTCTCTCCAAAAATGACATTTTTTTTGGAGAACTTTGCCTTAAGTTGATGCACTTAAAGGGTATCCGAGACTTCCCTTAGATGCAAAGCATGTTCTTCCTCATTCCAAAATATCATCTATGCACAAGCGAAGTGAACCATCTGCCTTTGTAACGAAAACGACTAGAGCACCCCATTCAGAAATACTTCGCCTTATGAACCCTTTTTCAAGTAACTCTTTTACTTGTTTACTGAGCCCTTCCTTTCCCTTAGATTCATGTGTCATACAGAACTAGTTTTGCATTGTCAACTAGATATATGAGGAAGTCTATCTCGCATTTTAGGGGATAAACCCCTAACCTGATCAAAACATCTGCGTACTCATGGACTACTCTAACGAATCGCAAATCGTCGATAAATGCATCAAGTGATTCTAGGTAGCCAAGACAAACTGATCCCTTAGGATCGCACGAAATCTCGAGGGTATTTCCCGAGGCAAGTCGAAAGTCTAACTACCCTCCTTTCACAATTACTAGCTAACCAATCCATGCCTAGAATCAACCCATAGCCCATGAAACCCGAAAACATAAGCATTACACTTAAACTTAATACTTAACATAGCTATTCTCAAATCCTTACAAACAAAAGATAAACGAGCCAAACCACCAACCGGATTTTGAGACAATAATGGGATCTTCTATTATACAAGTACTAACGTGCAGAGACTCAACTATGGAAGCAGATATAAATGAATGTGAAGCACTAAAATCAAAAAGAGTACTGACAGGATGATCAAAAAGAAAAACTAGACTTTTTTCAATAGAAACTTTACTACCTCTGTCTCAGGTACGCTGGCGGTGAGAGCATGCACTTGCCCTCCTGAAAATCCTGTCCTTAGTTCTTGTCCTTAATTATATGGCCCGTTATAAAGACACTTACTCTTGTCTTAGGTTTTCCTATTCTTTCTTCCCTTCTTGTCCTATGATTCTTCCACTTACACCTCTTTCTTTTTAACTCCTCTGTGAACCAAATCTATATCCATGAGTTTCTCATCCTTGGGTTGTGCTCCTTAGCCAAACTCCCTCATTCTCATCTTTACCATCCTTGTGTAGCTTGTTGACAAGTCTCTTGAAAGCTGCCTCCATCGCACAGAAATCCCTATAAAGCTTGAAAGAAAAATTAGCCGCAGGTGAAACTATTGCGACTATAGATGGAAGTTGGGCACTTCTTTGCCCTTTAACAGATGTCGTAGTCTCATCAAGCCTACAGAATCATGCCGTGATGAGGTTACCTCCCAGAAAGCCAGGAGCCCCGGAGACTCAGGAAAGAAGGAAACAAGGATTCAAACAGATGATTAAAAGATAGTGCATATGGCTTTGGGGAATATGCCTTTAAAACAAAACTTTTCTTTTGAAAATGCTTCTTTAAAACCGTTTTGAAAATAATTTTTCAAATCTTTCATCTGATCCGGTAACCTTAAGCTCTGATACCAAGTGAAACACCCCACCTCCATTAAGTTCACTCGCAAAGGGAATGCCTTAACTTCGGTGGGGTGTTATAGGTAAAAGACGCAGATAAATTACAAGACAGACAAGATAAAGCAACGGAAAATAAAGTCAATTTATAAACAATGTGGTTCAGTCAAGCTTTTACAACTATTGTCTCAATCATACTTAAAAGTAATACATAAAACTTCTATCTTGATTCAAAAACTTTCAAGTATAAAAGAAACATAAAAATAACAAAGATATTCCCCAATAAAGCATGAACCAGCCATAGTAGTGGAGGAGAGGGTCCCAAGGCAATAGATCGATTATCTTCGATCTTGGAAAGAAAACTGAACTAAGTGGTAACATATCCTCCCTGTGAACCTGGGGGGGGAACAGAAGAAAAGAGGCGAAACAAACTAGGTCAGACATATGTCTGGTAAGTCCAGTGACTTTCAGCATGTAAATAGGCAAAAGCATCATGACATGAATAAACTGAATATAAGACAATACCATGATAACAAGGATAACAAGATAACATACGATTAACATAGATATGATAAGGCAAGATAAATTGAATGCGCTTCTACTCTTTCTCTGTTTCGCTACTACCTGTTATTCTGATTTCTATATCTCGGCACCACCTAACTAGTGTCCCAACTAGTAATCTGTATAAAATGTTCATATGATAAAGTGATCCCAATCCCCGCAATTGTGGTAGCCTTCAGGTGTACATCTATTGTGAGGATTCCACCTCAATCTGCCTAATTCCCATGAATATGTTAGATGTACCCTTACTACCCTATCGATCGGCTCCTTACTCGTATTAATTTTCCTTGCGTCTTGTGTCAATCGGCCCTCTCTTACGTGTAGATACCCTGTGCTGGTCCCACCATAAGGTGTATCGGTCCCTATAATAGTAACCCGACACGATTCAAGATGCAAAGTGTATAACTATTGTACCCAGTGCCTGTTTTTTCCCACTACGTAGTACGTGCACGCCCATAATCCGTCGGAACCTACACTGATGTACCCCCTGCCGCTAATTTGACCGCTTATAATTAGCCCAGTAATCTTGCCCCACCCTGCCTAGTTCAGGGTACCATGATACATCTATGTGTGTTACTGCTGAAATGGGTCCCCGTTACTAGGGTTTCCTACTGGTTAAGTTTGTGGGCCTATATATACAAATATTACCCACCTACATGAGATGTATTTAACCCTCCCACTGATTCAAACATGTTTATTTAACGGTTAAGTTTGTGGGCCTATATATACTAATATTACCCACCAATCCAATATGTACTTAACCCTCCCACACATTATGCCATATTGGTTAAGTGTTGTCCATTCATGTTAACTTAACCCGCCCACTCATCATGTCATGTTGGTTAAGTGTTTCTTATTAACCCTTCTCACTCGTCATGTTGGATTGGTTAAGTGTTTCCTATTAAATTAACCCCATTCATCTTGCTATATTGGTCAAGTATCTTCCATTAACTTAACCCCATTCGTTCATCAAGTTACACTGGTTAAGTGTATCTTATTAACTTAACCCCACGCGTTCATCATGCTGTATTGGCTAAGTGTCAACAAC
This sequence comes from Allium sativum, assembly GCA_030737875.1. Lineage (NCBI taxonomy): Eukaryota > Viridiplantae > Streptophyta > Magnoliopsida > Asparagales > Amaryllidaceae > Allium > Allium sativum. Next base: position 941,234,092 of record CM060916.1, on the reverse strand, counting down.
CAATTCAAATTCACTTAACCCACCCACTTGTCGTGTTACATTGGTTAAGTGTTGCCTTCTTGTGTTAACTTAACCCTTCCCATTCATCATGTTATATTGGTTAAGTGTTGCTCTCTTGTTTTAACTTAACCCTACCCACTCATCATGTCATATTGGTTAAGTGTTTCTTATTAACTTAACCCTTCTCATTCATCATGTCATATTGGTTAACTTAACCCTGCTCACTTGTCTAATTAACATGTTATAACGGTTAAGTATTCTAAATTTACTTAACCCCACCTTCTTGTCTAATTAACATGTTATAACGGTTAAGTATCCTACATTTACTTAACCCCACCTTCTTGTCTAATTAACATGTTATAACAGTTAAGTGTTCTAAATTTACTTAACCTTACCATTCTTAACTTGTCCGTTTATTGGCATTAATTAATTTATTAATGCCCCAACCTCTCACATTAGAACTGTTGTTTGCGATTGCTGGATGTTCCGGCGGTTTCAGGCAAACTTCTACCGCAAACTCATTCTAACCTCGGGTTTTGGGCTAAATGCTCTAACCTTTCACATTAGATCGGTGTTCTTGCGGTTACTGGATGTGCCGGGTGGTTCCGGGCAGTTTTGCACCGCAACTCAATCTAACCTCGGGTTATGCATGTTTATCTTTTGGCATATTTACCATACATGTCCAAGTCTAGATTTTATATGCTAATCATCCCAAATTCACAAAACTAGTCATGTTCCAATTCTCAAGTTATACCCCGACAAAGTTGACTACAAGTTATGCCTCACAAATTCAAATTCAAGTTATTACTCAAAATTGGTTACACCCAATTTTTCTCAATTTGCAATAATAGTCGTGCCCCAAAAATCACAATATAACACATGCCCTAAGGTTTAGTCATATTGCACCGTACAAAATATTCTCCCAAAAACCCCCAATCATAATTCACAGTATAAACTATGCCAAACTATAGCCTTTAATTACAGTTCATGCCAATTACCCAAAAATCTCAATTTAGGCGTGTTCACATTTAACAGTTATCCCTATCTTACTATAGGTTTTCATGCCTAAGCCATATATCACTATACACAATAATCTCCTTCTTCCAAGTTATAAACTATCATATATAATATGCCCCAATTTTAGGTCTTAAACCACAACATGTATTATGCCTTACATGTTTACAGCTCAATTTACGCCCCAAACCCCAAGTCATATGTCCAATATACTTTATGACTCAAATCTCAAGTCATATGTTCGGTACACTTTAGGTTTTAAATACAACATGTGTTATGTTCCCAAATCAGTAACAAATCAGTTATGCCCAATTATACATAATTTAATACTTTTCCCAATTTTAGCGCTGGTCATGTCCAAATCATATATTATGCCCAATTTTAGCGTTGGTCAAGTCCAAATCATATATTATGCCCAATTTTTTCCAACGTACGTTCATCTCTTATGAGATTTGGCTCAGGCTTGCAGTAGCCTGGCTATAAAAACAAAAAGGGAAGAAGGAAAGAAGAGACAAAGAATGGACATAATAATATCAATGAGATAGATCCAATGGATATAAAAAGACAGATAGAAATAGGCGTAATCTCAGATTTAGATTTATTACAATGTCAGAATCACAATTAAATTTTATTTCTGAAAGTAACATGAACTTACAAATTACAGAACGGTCTTGAATTCTGGGATCTGATTTTGATTAGCTATTCCTTTGATGTAAACTTTGATTGTTAACTTAAAAACTCTAACTTGATTGATTAAGGTGGAGGCTAGGTCACTTCAGGTTTTAGCAGCATATAAACGCCTATGAATTCGTGTGGAGAAAACAATAGGTTTAGGGGTCTTTTTATAGCCGTATAGGGAGATTTAGAGCCTTCAGATCAGTCTAGAAGTCATCAGAATCGTCCAGAGCAGAATACCACGTCACACAGCGAATCAGAAAGCGACACGTGGCGAAACACGTCATCGGCCAGATCTGGCCTAACAGGGGTCGACTCCCCTATAGGGGGGTCGACACCTATGTCGACTCCCCCGAGGGGGGGGGGTCGACACCTCTGAGCGGGAAATTTCCCGCTCAGCTTGCTTTGACCCAAATTCGAGATTTGAACCCTGTTTTGACTTCTGGAATTATTTTATATGTATATATATACTTCCTTGGGCATATACAAACTTCTAAGGCTTATAACTTCTTCATACGGTATCTGATTTACGCAAACTCAGACTCTATCTCAAGTAGGATTCCGAGACGAACGCAACGGCGCAATCCGTTTCACTTAATTCTTCTTCTAAAATTAAGTACACTTTAATTCTTTGCTTTAATATCCACAGGAAATACGAGGTGTTACAGTTAACCCTTTTTAAAGGATGCTTAGAATAATCATTAACTCGATAAAGGTCTTTGAACATTGTTAATTAAAAGTTTTATTTATTTTTAAATCAAAAATTGTTTTCGAATATAACTTTGAAACATTTAGAATCGATTCCAAAAGCTTTATTTTAATCGATTGTACTAATGAGGCAAATATCTATTAAACTACGAAACTGTAAAATCTTAGTTAATTTCACATTCAATAACAACATTTATTCATATTGATAAGTATTATCAATAATAGTGAGGAATCCGTTTAGATTCCTCCAACCTGTCCTTCCCTACATCAGAATGGGTTACTTCAATTCAATACAACAATACATTTATCATGAAAAATGGAATAAACAGTTTAACTAATAACAGTCAACAATCAGCTAATAACATCCAATCTAGCATCCAATTATTTATTTAATACATTTATATTTTTATAAACATAACCAACACAGTAAGTTACGTTGATTGGAAATAATCGCTGCAAGAACGATTGGGTTTTAATTAAATTAAACTAACATACAATACATCCAATATATAAATATTCAACATTCATTTAAATAATTATCTCAAACATAGCACACAAATATTAAACCAGGCTTATATAAGGTATAAGTGGGAGGACTGAGTGAGTTTAACTCACCTTGATTTAATTTGCATTAAAGCAATTCACTCTTAATAAAATAAAACAGATGTTTAATCTTATTAAAAATCTCAGACGCTACCACTGCTGACTAGACCAACTCCATTGCGTAGCCTACAACGATACGATTCTAACGTGACCAGTTGCGTTCAATTATGTTAGCGTAAGGGTTAGATATTATTTCCACAAAATATTATACTATACAATTTAATCTTAAATTTTTGATATTAATGGCCCCTTACCCCCCCCCCTCCTCGGCGTCTCCTAGCCCACATACAAAACTTAACCGCTTCGTTCTCCTTTGGTTTTCATTTGATCTGTACAAAGACCAACTGCACCATCCCTTCTCCCACTTTCGCCTGCCGATCTCTTCCAAATGTTTTTCTCCTCCTTTTTTTAAAGGCCAGGCCCAAAGCCCATTGGATAGGAAACCGCCGACACACACGCCTGCATGCATAATCTTCCCCATACCCCATCATCCTATTCTTCTTCTCTGCATCTTCATTCGCAAGCTACTGGTTGTAACTTCTTATACACACACACATGCATATATACACACACACACACACACACTAGGGGTCGAAGCCTAAATACACTTTAATAGCCCATGTATTCTTCGCGCAGCAGTTTTTTCTTCTTCCTATAGTTTTTTTAATCAAGTTTTCCCCATCCCTAGTAATACATGTGACACCTCACGTCCGTTAATGTCACTCACAAAGGGAATGCATTAAGTTTCGCGAAGCGTTACAGGTAAACAGAAACAGAAATATTACAAGACAGATATAAAAGCAACATAGGAATTTAAATTTTTATTTCAAACATAAAATCATAACATCATGGTCCAAAATACCATAAGTCTAAAACTTCATAAAAGCCATTACAATAATATAAAACTTTCTGTCTTGTTCCATCAGAGTACATGAAAAGCATAATTCCCTAAAAAGAGACAAAGCCATATTAGAGATAAGAACTTGAGCAATACTTCAAAACCTGCTCCAAGCAAGATGATAACCGAGTCCTGACTAAGCATGAGAATTCCCACCCTGTGAACCTTGGGGGGGATAGAAGAAAAAAGAGGAAACAAAAAGGGTTAGACATAAAGTTTGGCGAGTCTAGTTACTTTTAGCAAGTAAATAAATAAAAGTAGCATGACAGGCATATAAGATAGATAAGAAAGATAACATTATAAGAGACAGGTATGACAAGGTAAACATGATAGAGTGATACGCTTCTCTAAAGATTCCTCTGCACAATACTAGTATAACTAGAATGATATGATCCCCAACATGTACAAGATGGTAGACATAGGCGTACTTCTAGTGAGAGGTTTTAACCCCATACAATCCACAGGCAGCCCCAATAACGGAATCCTAAACATACCAGATTATAGATGTACCTTAACTACCCTAATCGACCGGCTCCCTATCCAAGTAGATACACTGTGCAGGCCCCATAGTAGGAGGTATCACTTCCTAAAGTGGCAACCCCTCGTTAATAATGTGCACAACCATATCTACATGTGTCACGGTCGTCTTATCCCCCTCTGCCCGACTCATGCATGCACATAGCCCGGTCGGTTTGCGCCGCCGCCCACACCGTCCTCTAAGTTTGGATCTCTTACAATCAGTCTAGTAAGCATGCCCCTTCTCCGACCTAGTACGGAGTACATGTTTTGATACCTACTCTGGGTTACTGGATGAAATGGGTCCTACACAATATGATACAAGCTCTCCCCTTTGTCTTGTATCCCCCACTAGGTTTTCTTTGGCTATGTATACCACGAGGTGTCTTTAATTACATAACCCTATCACTTCTACAAGTTATGCTTACCCTAAAAGGTGTCTTTAATTACATAATTTTATTATTTCCACCGGTTATGTATACCACTAGGTGTCTTTAATTACATAACCTTATCGGGTTAAGTTTGTGGGCCTATATATATACTAATATTAACCACCTACCCAAGATTTACTTAACCCTCCCACTGAGCCAAGCATGTTTATTTAACGGTTAAGTTTGTGAGCCTATATATGCCAATATTACCCATCTAACCAAGATTTACTTAACCCTCCCACTGCTTCAACCAAGTTTACTTAACCCTTATTCATGTTTATGTTCACACAATCCCTATGGATTCAACTAGGTTAAGTATTACAGACTAACAGGTTATCCCCATTCACATTGACTGCTTTTTTTACTCGCCAAAGTTTAACTTGCTTATTAATTTCATATAAATATAACTTAATCCATTTAAGTTCATTAATAAGCCCTATTACATGTTATTCTGTAGGTTGTAATTAACAGAAGTAATCTTACAATATTTCACCCCTGGATTGTAATTAACGGAAGTAATCTTACAATCCCTTTTGTATTGTCTGTTTCCATAGTTACAATAACATGTTTTACTTAATATTTAATTAAGTATACTTCTTCTCAGTTCACCTGTTTCCTGTTTAACATATCACTACAACTTGACGTTGTTTACTGATTAACTTAGTTTTCTTAACTAAGGTTTACTAATAAGCTTTCTTTCCTTTTATTATACTTATGTTATAATTTCCGCTCGTCCCTAGGACAAGCCTACCTATTACATACAACATTTTCATTAAGTAATTAATCATAATTGGTTACTATCATTCCTTGTTTACTCCAATTCATTACCATGTCCATTTATGGTTATAATGGGCTAGACCTCCCACATTAGGTCTACAACTTGTGGATGTTGGATATGCCGGTCGGGTCCGGGTAGACTTCATCCACAAGTTGGGCCTAACCTCATGTCTTAGCCCTTCTCATATTTGTGCACTTAGACCTCTCACATTAGATTCACTACTTGCGGTCGCTGGGTATGCCGGTTGGTTCCGGCAAGACTTCCACCGCAAGTGCAATCTAACCTCGTGTCATAAGTTCCATTACAGTTTCTAATTACTGTAATCCTAGACATTTCGATTATTAATTAATTATACCTATTTCTTTTATAGGTGTTCATGCCTTTTTTTCCCCAATTACATTCATAATTAATGTATTCCCAAATTCATGTTCTCATTTATTACTCAATTTATGCCAAACTTCCCATTTACAATTTATGCCAATTTTACCGTTTTCCCTTCATCCCCAACCTAATGCATTCGTATAAATTTAGCGTGAGGCCTAGGCTAGAAAGTATCCAAGCCATAAACATTAAAAGAGAAAGATGACAATAGTGATTATTTTAACAAAAGTGACATAAATATGTAATTGGCATGGTGATGAGGTGGACATATAAAAATAGATCTAGTGAGCTTGTGATAAGAAAACTAGATCTAACATACTAAGGATATCATAATAGGCATGAATAAATAAGGATTCATATTTCCATTTAATGATAGATCTAAATTAATCACCACATAATAGGTAAAGTTTAAGATCCACAAATGTGACATGACAGATTAACCACAAACGAATTAGATCTATAAGGGTAGATCTAGCATGACATGATAAATTATCCACAAACGAATTAGATCTATAAAGGTAGATCTAACATGACATGATAAATTATCCACAAACGAATTAGATCTATAAAGGTAGATCTAGCATGACATGATAAATTATCCACAAACGAATTAGATCTATAAAGGTAGATCTAGCATGACATGATAAATTATCCACAAACGAATTAGATCTATAAAGGTAGATCTAGCATGACATAATATATTATCCACAAAAAAATTAGATCTGTAAAGGTAGATCTAACATGACATGATAAATTAACCACAAACGAATTGGATCTAACATGATAATATTTAAGATCAAGGATGTCATAGATTCACGATTTATAACAAATCCAAATCACAGTCATATCATGTTTACTTTTAATCTTTTAAATCTAAAAGTAAGTAACTCACAGTGTTTGGATTTTAGAAGATAGAAAAGAATTTGTTGGTGTTGAATCTCAGATCTATAGTTGAAACGCTTGAATCTTTTAAACTTGATTTGTAGAAGAAGATAGGATTAGATTCAGTTCAGGAACTGACGGCATCTAGCCTCCATTGTTTTTAGTATGAGAAAACAAGAGAATTGAGGTATATTTATAACTGCTAGCCTCCAGAATTCGAATGCCACTTAGCCCTAGGGTGAATCAGGCCATGGGCCGACACCCACTTGGGTCCGGGTGCCCAAAATCATACATGGATGCACTTTACAGGTGCGCCAGTGCAAAAATACATTGGCGCACTAGTCAAGTGCACCGAGAATTCCTGCTCTTTTTGCCAAACTTCTACCGTCCATAACTTCTTCATGCGTTATCCGTTTTACGCAAACCAGGTGTCTATCTTGACTTGAATTTTGAGACGAACGCAATGACGTAGTCCGTTTCCCTTAATTCTGAATATTACATTAATTATTCTTTAATTTATCTACTTTAATATTGTTAAAATTTCGGGGTGTTACATTCTCCCCTACTCAAAGGATTTCGTCCTCGAAATCTTCAAGTTAAGAAGAATGTATCCTACCATCCATCATCCATCTACTCATCCACCAATCACAGGCATCCAATGTCCTTAAAATTTTCTAATGCTTATATGAATATATGCAAAGGTGTGTGTATATGTCCCAACACTAATGCGAAAGATCAGGCGGTCTACTGATTCATTCGACCTCCTTAATGCAATGTATGTTAGTGCCATGAATCCAACATGTATGAAAATAATCCTATTATAACATGTAAGTTCTATATATGTGCACACTCATTCGTCGAAATGCAACATCCATATGTTAATACATCCATTTTCATCCATGAAAGAAAAGAAAATGCACACATCCATATGTAGTATGAGAGTGATTGAGCCAATCTAGTGCCTAATGTGTGTGTATATGCATCCATGAGCAACCACTAGCAAACACTTGCATCCACTTGCATCCATCAAACATAACATGTCTCAAACACATGTTTACAATCATGGGATTTCCTACCTAAAGGTCAAAGATTCGATCAATAGGATATACTCAGATGATAGGAGCAAATGCGAATAAAAGCTTATGGAAGAGAAGTTAAGAACATTCCCTTGAAAAGAAAAGGGTACGAAGCGCAAAAATATTATCTTCGGTCTCCCAAGTTGCATCTTCTTTGTTGTCTCCACATTGAACCTTTATCAACTTGATCTCTTTATTGCATAGCCTCTTAACTTCTGATCCAAGAATACGGGTAGGAACTCGCTTGACTGTTGCCTCCCGTTCCACTTCTACCTCTTCCAATATACTCGGCTCAACAACTTCCGCGGTGCCATGTAAACATTTGCGTAGATGAGAAACGTGGAAAACATCATGAACGCCAGATAGATTTTCTGGGAGCTTTACTCTAATGGCCATTTGGCCAATCCTCTCGGTTATGGGAAATGATCCCACAAACCTAGGTGCCAACTTCCCCACCGGTCCAAAGCGAGCCACATTCCTCAGAGGTCATACTTTGATAAAAACTAAGTCTCCCACTTCAAATTCGATGTCAGTCCTTCCCTTGTCTGCATAGGATTTCTGCCTATCTTGAGCTGTCTTCATCCGGCGTCGAATAAGTTCAATCTTTTCAGATGTTTCTTTAACCATATCTGGTCAAGTAATAATCTTTTTGTAGATTCCCACCAACAAGTTGGCGATCTAAAGGGTCGTCCGTATAATGCTTTGAAGGGTTCCATGCCAATGCCTGCTTGATGACTGTTGTTGTGGGCAAATGCTACTAAAGGAAGGTGCTCTTCCCAAGTCCCTCCGAAGTCTAGGATACACAGCCTCAAAAGATCCTCTAGAACTCTGTTCACCCTCTCCGTCTGTCCATCGGTCTGAGGATGATAAGCGGTGCTCAAACATAACTGTGTACCTAATGCTTCTTGCAAGCTCCTCCAAAATTCACTAGTGAAAATGGGATCACGATTTCTTACGATATTGGAGGGTACACCATGAAGACGGACTATCTGACGAATGTAAACTGCTGCCAACCATGTTGTTGTCCTCTTACTCTTAACTGGTATGAAATGAGCGCTCTTAGTAAGCATGTCTACTATCACCCAAATGCTGGTGTTTCCCTTCCTTGATCTAGGAAAACCATCTATGAAATCCATGGAGACACTCTCTCACTTCCATTGTGGGACCTCTAAAGGATGAAGTAAACCACAGGGCTTCCTTTGCTCAGCTTTGCCTTGCTGGCAAATCAGACATTGAGAAACAAACTCTGCTACACCTTTCTTCATCCCATCCCAAAAGAAAACCCTTTCTCAAGTAGCTCCCTTACTTTCTCTTGGAGCCATATGGCGCACGGGCAATGCAACTGGCTTTGTATTGTCCAACAAATATATGCGGAAATCGATCTCGCCCTTTGGGGTAAACCCCGAACCTCATCAAAGACATCAGGATACTCACGGACTACTGGAACAGATTTTAGATCATCGATAGATGCGTCAAGTGACTCTAGGAAACTCAACATAACAGACCCCTTGGGGTCACAAGAAATCTCGAGTGTCCTCCCTTGGTAAGTCAGAAGCCTAACAACCCTCCTCTCATAATCCAGAATGGCACCATATGTGGTTGGCCAGTCCATCCCTAGAATCAACCCATAGCCCATGATCCCAAGCATATACGCATCGCACTCGAACTCGACACCCAAAAATGATATTCTCAAACCCCAACAAATCACAAATAAATGAGTCGAACCACCTATGGGGTTTGAGACAATAATGAGATCCCCTACTATACTAGTATTTAAGTGCAGAGATTCAACTACAGATAAACAAATGCGAAATGCTAGAATAAAAAAGAGTTCTTACAGGTTGATTGGAAAGAGAAATCAAACCTTCCATGGAAACTTTCCTACCTCTATTTTACGCACTAGCCATGAAAGCACTCGGTTGCCCTCCAGAGGTTCATGTCCTTTGGCCTTGCCCTTGCTTCCTTGGGCACTCCCTAGAATAGTGTCCAACCTCTTCACAAACAAAGAAAGCATTCTTCCTTTTCCTACAGTCCTGGGCCAAATGACCCTCTCGCCCGTAACTATAGCACTTCATCTTACCCTTAGCCTTGTCATTCTTTCCGTCCTTCTTCTGTTGTTGTTGCCGTCCTTTCTTATGCCATACCTTTTTATTTTGTGTTTCCTCAACCTTAACTTTTTCCTTTTCACCTTTATTTGAACTTTATCTATGTTCCCTTCCCGGGCCATCATTTTTCTCATCCTTGGGCTGTGCTCCTTAGCCCTTACTCCCTTATTCTCCTTTTTTTACCATATTTGTATAACAAACTAACTAGTCTCTCGAAAGCTGCGCCCATCGCACAGAAATCCTTACGAAACTCAAGAAAATTAGCCGTAGGTGATACTACTGCAGCTACAGATGGAGGTTAGGCATTTCATTGCCCTTCGACATGTGCCCCAGTTTAAACATGCCTACGGCATCATGCCGGAATAGGGACACTTTTTAGGAAGAATCGATTCCCCAGACAAAAAGGAAAAAAGGAATCAAGCGGAGAATCGAGAGATATTACATATGGCTTTAGGAAGAATCGATTCCCCAGACAAAAACAGACTTTCCTTCTGAAAATGCTTTCTTTTAAAACCTTTTTGAAAATAATTTTCAAAAACTTTATCCAATCTGGTAACCTTCAGCTCTGATACCAAGTGTGACACCACACGTCCGTTAATGTCACTCACAAAGGGAATGCATTAAGTTTCGTAAGCGTTATAGGTAAACAGAAACAGAAATATTACATGACAAATATAAAAGCAACATCAGAATTTAAATTTTTATTTCAAACATAAAATCATAAAATTATGGTCCAAAATACCATAAGTCTGAAACTACATAAAAGCCATTACAATAATATGAAACTTTCTATCTTATTCCATCATAGTACATGAAAATCATAATTCCCCAAAAAGAGACAAAGCCATAGTAGAGATAAGAACATGAGCAATACTTCAAAACCTGTTCCAAGCAAGATGATAACCGAGTCCTGACTAAGCCTGAGAATTCCCACCTTGTGAACCTGGGGGGAACAGAAGAAAGAAGAGGAAACAAAAAGGATCAGACATAAAGTCTGGTGAGTCTAATTACTTCTAGCAAGTAAATAAATAAAAGTAGCATGACAGGCATATAAGATGGATAAAAAAGATAACACTACAAGAGACAGGTATGACAAGATAAACATGATAGAGTGATACACTTCTCTAAAGATTCCTCTGCACAATACTAGTATAACTAGAATGAGATGATCCCCAACACGAACAAGATGGTAGACTTAGGCGTACTTCTAGTGAGAGGTTTTAACCCCATATAATCCACAGGCATCCCCAATAACGAACTCCTAAACTTACTAGAGTCTAGATGTACCCTAACTACCCTAATCGATCGGCTCCCTATCCGCGTAGATACCCTATGTCGGCCGCACAGTAGGAGGTATTACTTCCTAAAGTGGCAACCCCTCGTTAATAATGCGCACAACCATATCTACAGGTGTCACAGTCGTCTTATCCCCCTCTGCCCGACTCATGCACGTACATGGCCCGGTCGATTTGCGCCGCCCACACCGTCCTCCACGTTTGGATCTCTTACAATCAGTCCAGTAAGCGTGCCCCTTCTCTGACCCAGTACGGAGTACATGTTTCGATACCTACTCTGGGTAACTGGATGAAACGGGTCCCACACAATATGATACAAGCTCTCCCCTTTGTCATGTATCCCCCACTAGGTTTTCTTTGGCTATGTATACGATCAGGTGTCTTTAATTATATAACCCTATCAATTCTACAAGTTATACTTACCCTAAAAGGTGTCTTTAATTACATAACTTTATTATTTCCACCGGTTATGGATTCAACTAGGTTAAGTATTACAGACTAACAGGTTATCCCCATTCACATTGAATGCTTTTTTTACTTGCCAAAGTTTCACTTGATTATTAATTTCATATAAATATAACTTAATCCATTTATGTTCATTAATAAGCCTCATTACATGTTATTCTTTAGATTGTAATTAACAGAAGTAATCTTATAATCTTTCACTCTTGGATTGTAATTAAAGTAGTAATCTTACAATCCCTTTTGTATTGTCTGTTTCCATAGTTACAATAACATGTTTTACATAATATTTAATTAAGTATACTTCTTCTCGGCTCACCTGTTTCATGTTTAACATATCACTACAACTTGACGTTGTTTACTTAATAACTTAGTTTTCTTAACTAAGGTTTACTAATAAGCTTTCTTTCCTTTTATTATAACTTATGTTATAATTTCCACTCATCCCTAGGACAAGCCTACCTAGTATATACAACATTTTCATTAATTAATTAATCATAATAGGTTACTTGTTTTCTCCAATTCATTACCATGTCCATTTATGGTTATAATGGGCTAGACCTCCCACATTAGGACTACAACTTGTGGATGCTGGATATGTCGGTCGGGTCTGGGCAGACTTCTTCCACAAGTTGAGCCTAACCTCGTGTCTTAGCCCGTCTCGTATTTGTGCACTTAGACCTCTCACATTAGATTCACCACTTGCGGTCGCTGGATATGCCGGTTGGTTCCGGGCAGACTTCCACCACAAGTGCAACCTAACCTCGTATCATAAGTGCCATTACAGATTCTAATGACCGTAATCCTAGGCATTTCAATTATTAATTAATTATACCTATTTCTTTTATAGGTGTTCATGCGTCTTTTTCCCCAATTACGTTCATAATTAATATATTCCCAAATTCATGTTCTCATTTAATTCAATTTATGCCAAACTACCCATTTGCAATTTATGACAATTTTACCATTTTCCCTTTGTCCCCAACCTAACGCATTCGTATAAATTTGGCGTCATGCCTAGGCTAGAAATTATCCTAGCCATAAATAATAAAAGGGAAAGATGACAATAGCGATTATTTTAACAAAAGTGACATAAGCATGTAATTGGCATGGTGATAAGGTGGACATATAAAAATAGATCTAGTGAGCATGTGATAATAAAACTAGATCTAACATACTAAGGGTATCATAATAGGCATTAATAAATAAGGATTCATATTTCCAGTTAATGATAGATCTAAATTAATCATCATATGATAGGTAAATTTTAAGATCCACAAATGTGACAGGATAAATTAACCATAAACGAATTAGATCTATAAGGGTAGATCTAGCATGACATGATAAATTAACCACAAACGAATTAGATCTATAAAGGTATATCTAGCATGACATGATAAATTATCCACAAACGAATTAGATCTTTAAAGGTAGATCTAACATGACATGGTAAATTATCCATAAACGAATTAGATCTATAAAGGTAGATCTAGCATGACATGATAAATTATCCACAAACGAATTAGATCTGTAAAGGTAGATCTGGCTTGACATGATAAATTGTCCACAAACAAATTAGATCTATAAAGGAAGATCTAGCATGACATAATAAATTATCCACAAATGAATTAGATCTGTAAAGGTAGATCTAATATGACATGATAAATTAACCGCAAACGAATTGGATCTAACATGGTAATATTTAAGATTCAAGGTTGTCATAGATTCACGATTTATAACAAATCCAAATCATAGTCATATCATGTTTACTTTTAATCATTTAAATCTATAAGTAACTAAATCACAGTGTTTGGATTTTAAAAGATAGAAAAGAATTTGTTGTGTTGAATCTCAGATCTATAGTTGAAACGCTTGAATCTTTTAAACTTGATTTGTAGAAGAAGATAGGATTAGATTCAGTTCAGGAACTGATGGCATCTAGCCTCCATTGTTTTTAGTATGAGAAAACAAGGGAATTGAGGTATATTTATAGTTGTCAGCCTCTAGAATTCGAATGCCGCCTCAGCCCTAGGGTGAATCGGGCCACGGATCGATAGCCACTTGGGTCCGAGTGCCCAAAATCATACATGGGTGCACTTTATAGGTGCGCCAGTGCATAAATACTTTGGCGCACTTGTCAAGTGCACCGGGATTTCCCTCTCTTTTCTCCAAACTTCTACCGTCCATAACTTCTTCATAGTTATCTGTTTTACGCAAACCAGGTGTCCATCTTGACCAGAATTTCGAGACGCACGCAATAACGTAGTCTGTTTCCGTGCAACCTCTTCTACCTTCATGTGATTCTTCTCCTTCCATTTATATTAAACCCTTCACCTTTATCTCCTTCCCCTCTTCCTATAGCACGTATCATGACCAACATGCGCATGTTATTCAACGCCCATGTTTCCTTTTAAGTTTATACATCATACTGCCCCTCACCGTCGACCATAATGTCGAACTCCGTCCAACTTCGCCATCAACATACGCCCAGTTTTCCCAGCCTCTACTCAAACCACGACCATCAAAAAGCACCAAAATTCCACCTCCTTAGTCGCCTCGTCGTCACTGACCTATTTCCAGACTTTGGTGAAAGCCTCGCGACTCACTAGAAAAGGAGAAAAACTCGGCTCATGTTACGGTTTCCAATAGGAAGAATTTTTGGTTATTTAATTTGCCGGAAGAATTATAAAGATGAGCGAGCTGTGTGTGTGTGTATATACACACACACATGCCAAGGAGAGGATAAGTATCACGCTATATCGAACGTACGGGGTAGGTCGGCGCGTTACCTAGGTTAGCTAGGAAAATTTGATAGGTTTGCAGCAGTTTTTTCTTTTCAAAACTAGGTTGTCGAGAAACAATATATAGGGTAGGCAACAGAGTATTTTTGAGGAAGAGAAGTATGTGCTTTGTGCTTCGTGTGTAGAATGTAAGGTGGAGAAAATATATATGTACAAGTTTGTAAACTAGCTGTACATATAAGTAGAATGTAGGGTGAATTTAATATATATTAGTTGCATATAATTTATTATTTTAGATTCGTATTTGTAAACTAACGTTGCGAACCACTTTTTAAATATATATGTACACACATGTTGGTTTTTACACGTTTAATTTATTCTACCAAACGAAATGAAAATAGATGCACCGCTACGTCAAAACGATCCAGTTCCAATAAAACTAATTTCCTTGAAAACGGACTCCGTCTGCAAAACAGTGCTATTTAAAATCTTACTTCATTCATAGGTTCACTTTTAAATTTCGTCTGCTGACAAAACAACTCCGTTGGGCTCCAAATCGGAAATCTGGCAATAATTAGACATACATATTCCAATAAAATTCGTTTTGATAAAAACGGATGTTATTTGGTAACTGACTAATATTAACGCTTATATGATAAAATAATTTAATTCCAAATTAATTCAGTTTAATAAAAATAAATTATTATTCCTAAATATATTCAAATGGAATAATATATAGCTTCAAATTCAACCCGTATAGATTTAAAACTCAACAATTAAAATTCTGGTTCAAACGATATTCAAAATATATAAAAACCGTTAATGTTTATTAAACAAACATTATCGTTTATTAACGAATTCCTTAGCAACTATTTGAAAATTTGATTTGAACATATCTTACAATTTATACAATCAGGTCTCGATTTTTCTTTTTCATTAGAAAATCACTACCCAACAGATTCAAACGTTTCTTGTTTCACAAAAATCCGAATTATATCGGATCCTGTATATTCAAACAAAGCTCAAAACTCAATATTACGAACTACTGCGACGTTACGAGCTTGTTTTAATTAAATTATAAATTTATATGTTCAAACTTAGTTTTATTAAGTAAATTCAATATAAATGTCCACTAAATCAATATTTAAAACAGAATTAAATATTCGTAATTAACGTTCAAAAATCTGGGACTTTACACTATGCAAGCAAACACAAACAAGTAAACATATGAGGCGAACATTCCTACAGTCACTTAAGGCCTGCATGATGATATAAGGGTGAACATTTTTATAGTCATTTAATGCTCTACGAGCTAGGCTTTACCTGGTTACTTAAGGCCATTACCTAAATTTATATAAGGGTGGATTCCTTCTATCACTTATTACACTATGGCGGACCCCTAGCCACTTAAGGCTTCATCCCTAACATCAACGTTCTCAAATATATAATCTCCTTGTAGGTCGATCAAGAGATAGTAAACAATCACTTAATACTAGATTTAGGTAGGAACACAACATCATTTAAGACCTTCCTGGCTGAAACCTTTGTAACTATCTAGTTGTCCCTACGGGTGAACTCATGGCCACTTAATACTTATGTTAGATGGTGGTTCCTTTAGGCCTCTTATATAAGGTGTGGACCTAATGACTATTTAAAACCTAGTAGGACGGGACCCATGACTTTGGTCCACAACAAAGGAGTGAACCTTAGGAGTGGACCTAGTCCTAACCACTTAATACCCAACAAGGTAGGTCATCTACTTAATACCTTCTCAAGGCAGGTCTACTTCACACACAAATAATACATATATATACACACTAGACATATCACATTAAACCGACCACTTGTAAATGTTGGATTCCTCGGACGGTTCCGGACAGTTCCTATTAAGTTGGGCCTAACCTTGCGTCTTAGTGTAATAATATAATAGTCCATGGTACCTACACTTTTTACGTTGACCGGTCTTACTTGTAGATGCTGGATATGTCTGTCAGTTATGGGAAGGCTTTCTACTACAAATAATGGTTAACCTCGTGTCTATGTGTCATTAATTATAATTAAAGCCATTAACTCACACGCATAAAGATACGCATACAATTTCCTATGAGGACATTCAAATTCTATTCCTAATTTAAACATATTTAGTACGCATCTAATACGCATTAATATTACACCTAATTACGATATAAATATATATAAATGAATAAGCATGAATTTAGCGCATATGAATAACGACCGAAATCATTTGAAATACCAGTCGTAATAACCACAAAGGAATGCAAGTTAATTTCCCTATCAATTAACATGGTTCAACATGCATATTCTCATTTAATGATAAAAAGAGAAATAACAACACATACAATTAAAATTTGCAACCTAGGTTTGACTAATTATTCAAGAAATAAAAGTATAAGCAAAGTGTAATAAATCAAATTACATATGCAAAAAAGCTTGCTTTTGGCGCTACTTCACTTTTTATTTTATATCACATACAAAAACTTAAGATACTAATATGTTGTATATAATACGTTCAAATAAATCTATTTAATAGATGTTTAAACCTACTAATTTACAATACATAAATCTTACGCTTTAGTACACAAACGTATATGAACATTCAAAATAAGAATCAAGTGAATCAGACCTAAAAACTAAGAATTTCACAACACCCGATGCCTAACAGTTATTATTTCAAAAATACAAACCCAAATACATCACTTTTGATTGACCATTTCCGCAATAAATGAAATATTGGATTTAGAGGGTTTATGATGTTTTATTATCTTTTTAATCCAAACCCCGTACAAGCATAATTATCCAAATATAAACTACAGAAGATAGAAAATAGAAACTTATAGGTTTCCACTCTCAGTGATTGAGAAGGAAGAACAATAGGATTTGTGTCAAATTAGATTAGGATTTAGCCTTCAAAATTGTACTCCAATCCTTCTATTAATATATGTATGTATGTATGTATATATAAGAATTAGATCTTAGAATCTCATATATATATATAACATATAACTAAATTCTAGAACCTAAATCTATATGAATCTAGAATAGAAAGGATAGAACAGAGATTTAGCGGAATAGAAGAGCATCCTAACCTTTTTCTCTGGAATTAGCAATGGAAGAAGGACTGTGTTGAGGCACAGAACGAAATGAGAGTTAGGTTTAGAGTGAGGTTAGGGAGCTATATTTATAATTGCAAGTGCGTATATAAACCACTGGACTATTTAGATTTAATATGGACGTTTTATATGATGCAAAACTATACAAATCTCCATATAGAATCACACACTCATCACCCATCCCCTAAAAGGGAGGTCGACCCCTTTTATGGAAGTGCGGTCGACCCCCAATAGAGGGCGAGGGGCCCCTAGGTCAACCACCCTTTTATAGGGATGGTCGACCCCATTATGGGGTCGAGCCAAGAGATTTGAATTTCCTGCGACTTCGTTTTCTATTAATTTCTTAATTAATGTCTTTGATCTATTTCATTATGTTGATTATCTTTGTCCACTTTGCATATAAATATATAACACAAATTCAAATCCCTTTGGAATACTCTTTTATGCTGATCTATAATTATTTATATTCTAGATTTATATTTAATTTATTTGAATTTTAAACCTTATGTTTAAATATTTACACATAACTTGTTTTATTAATATTTTCTTCATACGAAATCCGTTCTCAATGAATAAAATATGAAAATGGATAAGAATCTTGCCATGAACACAATAATAATACTTTCGTGGCTTAGTTCCCAATATTCAAAATTCTATTTTTCTGCCCGTTAATCCATAACGGATTATTATTATTTATATTAAATTAAATTACCTTATACTTAATTTAGGGTTAATTTTATGAGGTGTTACAATATTCAAAATGGTGAAATATAAAATCAAATTTTGAATTTTATAATGAATTGTTTTGAAAAATGAGATTTGAAATTTGAAACTAAATCCAATATTGGACTGATTTTAATAAATAAATCAAAATGAAGTGAGCTAATTTATGACACTGAAATATGATTTTAAATTTAAATGACTACGGTGTGAAAAATGTAAGCATTTGGTTGTTAAAGAGGCCAGGATTTGATATTGTCAAACTCTCTGCTAATACCGGAAACCGCTTTAACAACTATGTATTTGGTGGATGAATCCAAAATGAAGTAGGATGGTTTGACGAATGCGACTAGAATGAAGTAAGAGAACGATGAAGGATATCCTTGACCTTTGAGTCATAATTTAAATAACTAAAACAAAAGCTATACCGTAAGTGGGTTAGCTACCCCTATCAACAACACTTCTTTCTCTATTATTATATTTCCTTGATTGAAATGATTTTATGTGCATTTGTGAGTTTGGTAGTGTTGTTCGAGGTGGGTGGTAGTTGCGGCTAAGCATTAGCACCATTCTAGGAATGCAGCTGGTAGATTCATACCCTAGCTATGTAGTTAAATCCCCGTTAAAGCCCCACAACATCCCCTCTATAGTCCATAGCGCTCTTCAACCGCCACGCTATTTCAATTTAGGACTGATGAACAGTAGATCCTCTTCTAGACCTGCTATTTTCTGCGGCATCCTCTAAATCGTCCGCTTTAGCAGTATATCTACTAATAAAAAAAAATCTTTTAGGGCTGGTGAAGCTTTTTCACTGTTCCACAACAGCCCTTCGCCCTTTTTGCGCATGAGTAAAAAGAACCAGTTAAACTCAAGGTCAGACTCGTCTTTTGCACCCACATTTCCTCTAACCCACTAAGACACCGGTTACGCACACGTTTAAATTTTCCTTTTTTTTCCCAACCGTGTTTCGTTGCTCCCTTCTCTAGATTCTTCGCCTCTTCTTCATTTCGTCAATTCCTCTTCCTTCTTTCAACCCTAACATTCTTCTTATTTTACTGATTATTCAACGTTCCTTTACTTCACGCTTTATTTACTTCTCCTCCTACCTATTTCTTCCTTTGCTGCATCCGATCTGACAGCACACCTTCGTCCTTCCCCTACACCCGCCTGACCGGTGCTCTAAACCACCATTTAATTTCCACTCTTCGTCAGATCGGTCACTACTCCATGCCCCTCGCACTGAACGAACTGTACCTCTGCCTCGACAACTGCTTCACAGATGAACATGGTATATATTTCTTCCTTGCTCCTGCTTCGTTCACTCTATTCCTTCATGATGTTGTTTGTTCAGATCTAATGTTGTACGTTGCCACTTACCCCTTAGACGTAACTAATTTGCTTTTTTCCTTCGTCTTCAGATTTGATTTGTAAGTTCAGATACACATCCTTCTTCCTCCTAATGTATATTGCCATTTACCCATCATTATTACTAATTTTTTTATTTCTTTGTTTTTGCTGTTCAGATCTGACAATATGAATGTAATTAACGATCCATCGATTTTAGCTGTGGTCTGTTTCGATGGATCCATTTGGTTCATCGTGAGGGTAATGGTACAATACTTGATTTCAGATTTGTTATTTTGCATTGATTAATATGTTGTTTGCACAGATAATTATTTGTAGTTTGCATACATAAAAATTTGTACTTTCATTTCTTTGTTCTTGCTGTTTAGATCTTCATATAGTTTGCAGGGATTAAAATTTTACATGGGTTTTAAAAATTAATTACCATCATTTCTGTAAATTCTAGGTGACTCGTTGTTAGCAACATATCTGACTATTAGGAATAAGCTTATTGAACTTAACATGCTGCAGTATGTTTCCACACATATCATTACATCCAATGCAAGCCTTCCGCAAATTTTTTACCATTTCTACATACCTTGGTTTCTTTAAGTCATGATAAATAAGGCATAAATTTTATAGTTAATAAGTTCTTTTAACTAATTACAAAGCTTTTCGAGAAATGTAAGTGGTGAACATAGAAATGATTCAAACATTATAATTCAATGGGCATACTTCTTCAATTATGATGATTCCTGCAGAGGAAAACGTAGCTCATGGAGGACATGGTTAAGGGTAAAAGTAGGTTAGTAGTGTAATTTTTTTACTGCTACAATCATAATGTAATTACTGTTTGTAGTTTGATTGATTTGTCACAATGTACATATTTTATTCTATTACTGGATTTGTTGATGACTTCGAAGTTACAAATGGACATGTAAACCTGTTTAGTTTCCAACCAATTATAGTTAGTTGCTAATTTAATTAGAAATTTCTTCTCTTTTTTGTTGTGTTACTTGTTTATTTAAACGGGAATTAAAGAGATTGTATTTCTCTAATTTGCCTTTCATCATGCATAATTCAAAGATTTTTGTTACCTTTTCCTTTTAGTTGCTAAATGAGGTTTCATTTATATATTACAGCATTGTTGAAAAAATGGCTTCAACATTATGTTTGCAAATAATGGGACTTTGGATCCTTGAATAATTACTATTTTGTTCCATTTATATTATTCGTCTTCAAGTTACTACTGGAGAGATTAGAATCTTTGTTCATTACAATGGTCCATGAAAACATGATTAGTTACACTGAGTCTTATGGCTCTGTAAAACTGAGCCGTTAGGCTCAGTTATACTGACTGGCTCAGTAAAACTGAACTGATTTCAGCCTACTGCTCTGACATACATATAGAGTAAAAATTTGTCACAATCCATTTAGTATATCCTATAGGGTACACCACCTATAGTAAGTTCCTATTTATGAAGCTGAACTGATTTCTTATGTTATTGTACCGTAAATAATTTATATAGGGGTTTGTTTACTATTGTTGCCCCCACTAACGGATGGTAATTCAGTGTTTGTTGTTGCCAAGAAATATTGATTGCTTAAACTTATGAAATTTACTGTATATACAAATATGGACTGCCTGCTGACTTCACAGACTGCATTTTCGGACATTGTTGATGTTTTAAGCATTATAAGTACAATCTAATTTGAAATTATTTACTTCTTATGTAAAGGATTTTATATCTTATTCAAGGTGGAGATGCACCTTAATATATATTGTCATTTTTGTTGATGATTCCTCTTTATACATATAGTTAAATAGGTAGCTATGTATATTAGCAGGACCTTGACATTGGCGGGATGAACCTGGAAGAAGAGTCAACGGCTTGCACATAATACAACTCCTTAAAAGAATCTGATTTAGAGTTCATACATGTTTTCATTTGAGTTGACAGGTATGCTACTCTAACTACATTTATCCTAATATGTGGAGTGGCATTTAGCATGAAGATAACATGGTTGTTTTCTCAACTAAGCGGTCTAAATTATTACTTGTTATTTGGAAGTTTTATTTGGGAACGCTGCTATTGATTTAGCATGCATGCATGCTAAGCTACAAATCATGAAATTCATGTTGATGTCTAAATTATTAGCTGTTATTTAATCTTCGTATTTTTGCTAAGTTAGAGAAGCAAACTAAACAATTTCATATGATCTTCATATTTTTGCTAAGTTAGAGAAGCAAACTAAACAATTTCATATGATCTTCACTTATAAAGAAAAGATTTTGATTACATTGAGCCTAAAGCTTTAGATTCAAACTATATATAAGAAACTCATAGTCTGTTTATTTACTTGCAGAATTCACTTTTCGACTAGCATTTGGTTACTTGACGGTGTGCTTAGCCTATTGCAAGGAATAGTGTAATAAAACTTACTTCAAATGATGGTTATAAGGTTTAGATCAGTAAATTTTTATAGGCAGATCGATAAAAATTAAAAGAAGCATTATAATAATGTGAAAATATTGAACCTAATATAAGAATATGATCATGTATATATTTAATGAAGTTGATAGATTTTAAGAGTTAAAAATCTAAGAATTTCACAAGACTAGAAAATAAATGACAGAGAATAACAAGTCAAGTGATTCTTATTCAAAATGGAATCTATCATTAATATGTAATAAAATTTAATGAAGAATAATAATAATGAGACGAAAGTGTAGAAATTCATTACAAAAAGTCAAATGAAATCAGTAGGGCATGTGAATCAGAATCCAACTTAGAAAGGAAATGGCAGCTTGCTTAAGATTCAACTAACTGAAGTATCATATCATTCGACTGTATCCAAAGACTATGGATTTGGTCTGTTTTTCACTCTTTCTGCTTCAGTACACACGTGCTTGCTCTTTCGTTTTATCCATGTTGGTTTATTCAAGTTAATGGCCTTTTTAGCCCAAATAATCAAAGTTCAGTCTTCTGTTTTTACTCACGTGATATCATGGCTTTTTGCTTTGTCCTTTTTTGGTGAATGCAGATGAGTACATACTTGATTGATAGAGAAATATTAAATAGAGCTTTTACTGGAAAAAAAATTGCTATAAGGTGCGTGTTATTTTGAGATATGAAAATGTGTACATGTACAAGTTTAAAACATCTCTAAAGTTTGGACTTTATATATATATATATATATTCATGGTAGACAATGTCAAGTTCAATATTTTCATATTCTATATGCAACAAATTACCACCAATAAGGCAGCAGTAATTTCAGAACTTATGCAAGCAGACCATGAATTTCAAGTGGTTATTAGGACATTTTAAGTTTTAAACCATTTGGTTCAAACCTCAGGTTTTAGATTTGAAGATAGGGCTTGAATTGTAAATTTGGAGTTGTAAGGTTAATGGACGTCAAGCAGACTGATGTTCAACACTTCAAAGGATGTTTTCTGTCATTTTAGATTGGCCATGTTGTTACTGCATTCTTCTACCCATGGAGCGCTTATATTTGGCACTAGATTTTATTCCTTATATATGTTCAACACTGCCGTCATTTATGTTCCTTCTTCTTTTATTCATTTTCTACTTAATTTATCATGTATATATGTTGAAGATGCTCACATCAGTTAGTTTGGGTGTTGTACTTTCTAGATGTTCATTTTCCAATTATAACCTTCGGGTCTTACTTTATACTCAGATCGTCTACATCACGTCCAATTTTCCTGCTTTATTATGTTTCGTTTTTTCAAATTGCAATATCTTATATTCTTAGACACAAAGCGCCGCAAGGATTGTTCATTTTAAACATTATTTCCAGTTTTGGTCAAATTCATCTATGCACATGCCCATCGGGTGTGCCTCCGTACTGGTTAATATAAAGAGCTTGATTTGACTAGTTTTCTTTTAAAAAATTCAGTAAATTTAGCGTAAATGCTGAATTTAAGACATAAGTTCCTAATGTATGGTAACAATCAATAACACTCATTAAATTTAGCATGTATGACTATGATTTTCCTTATAAGATTATTTCATATTAGTTTCTTGTACACATATAATATGACAAAGATGATTAATTAATTTTCGAATATTTGGTTTTACATCAAATGAACCTTTTTATGCTTCCGCTATATCCCCTATATTTCTCCGCTACACCTTTTTGCACCTCTACCGCTATAGATCCGTTAAGCACTTTAATTGCACAGTACCCTAGGTATTGCCTTGGGTGCCTTGTCATATTGTCCTAATCGTGCCCCCTACGGTTTTGATTTGACGTTGTCGTATAGTGGCACATCCCTATCCACCAATCGTTTAATTGGTGTTTTTTAATGCAATATGCATAAATGGAGTATGGGTAAAAATGTAATGTCGCTTTTGCTATTTTAATATTTTTACTTTACTAAATAGACACTGTTATGATAGCACATTATATAATGTAATACCTAGTTTAACAGATTCTTGGGAGATGGAAATTCCCGTAACATCTCTAAAGTTGTTGCACTCATGATATACACTGATAGGAGACAGAAAGTCCGTAAACTTCTCTGATGCTACCACACACATATTTCATTTGTCTGATTTCACTTACATGTGAAATTTTTGTCCTTATTCGAGGTCGTTGTTTTTTTTCATTATGCTTGGGTCAATAGTTTAGCGAAGTCCTCACTTTGAAGATGAAGATGGAGCTTGACAAATGTATTATCTAGCATTATTCCATTCCAATTATTGGTATGTTTTGTAATCGTTTAACTCTGATATTTGATAATGCATATTATAAACTGATTAATGTTTTAATTATGTTCTTGTTATATTTTATCCTTCTGCCGTGAGATTCTATGTTGTGTTTTCCCTTCTCGTTTATTTCTTTTATTAAATCCTCATTAACACTTCACCATATTAAACGGTTTGGGTCTGACATGTGTGGTTTATTGTATATTCAAAATCATTCTAAAATGTGGTTTACCAAATAAGTTACATAAGAATTACTAAGGACAGTGATTTCTATGTATGGTGTTAAGTGGATGGATATAGAAATTACATGTGGTTGCTGCTTACATTTTTGTATCCTAGAAGATTATGGGGATAACTTTTAAGAAGTGGAGGATGTAATACCCTTGAAATTTATAAGAAATAATAAATTAAATAAGAATTAAGCTAAAAACTAAAGTATCCACAGATGTCTGAATTTGGCTATATAAATTTCACATTGCGTCCGTGACAATTTTCATATATACCTTGTCACAATTCGAGTTAGAATGAGGAAGATATGCAGAAAATAAACTCAAGAATTTAAATTCAAAATCAAATTCAAAACCTAGAGCCACTAAAAAAATTAATGCATCACTAGGGTAAACCACCCTTGGGGATGGTTGACCATAGAGGTTGACCTTCCCAAGAGGCAGTCGTCCTAAGACAATACCTGGTCAACATTTCGACCAGGTACACTATGTATTAAGTACGTATCTTTGGGACAATTCAAATATAATGACCAACTATTTTCAATGACCATATTTAATTCATAGGCATATGTGTACAATTAAAAGAAAGCTAAATTTAATTTATGGTTAGATCTAAAATAGAACCTAACTTTAATGGTTAGAAATGGTATGTGACATGGTTGCACTAGGTTAAATTAGATTAAATCTAGTGGCCTTGGACTCTCCACTAAGCTTATAAATAGGTACTAAGCATAATCCCAGACGACAAACGTTGATGTGGGAAACTAGTCCTCTCACGCCAACACTCGATGAGTAAATATTATCCAAATATAGTCCAAACATAGAGTATTAAAAAGTAAATAATACCAGAGATTTATGGTGGTTTGACAAATGTGCCTACGTCTACTTCAATGTAACATTTCATATTCGTGATGTATAGTTAGAAGTACAAACTAAACCCAACCCTTTTTGTTTACAAATTTATGTATTAGCAATGGTAAAGTCCTTGCGTAGAGCCTACAAGTCCTTTGCTAGGTCCAAATATCCAAGAGTATCTTCAATGTCCAAAAGAGTCCAAGATGAAGCTTCTATGTCCAAAAGAATACAACTAGCAAGCCAAGAATCCAATCCAAACGCCAAGAGGAAATTCAAAAGTCCAAAGAAGTTTACAACGAGGAAGAGGCAACTAGAGAAGCAATTAAAATGCTTTAAGTCCAAGAATCCCGTGTGCAACAGAAACGAGCCTAAAGATCCTAGAAACAGCCAAGTGAAGGGCTATTTAAAGACAGGGTGATACGAGATTTGTATCCACACAATTCGTATCCCTGGATCAGCAACAAATCTGGGTACTTAGCCATTTTCCAGCTCACCTCGAAGTGTCTTGATTCCATATACCAGCTATCCTTCTTCGTATTGGGGAATACGAAATAAAACAACCAATCTTGAGAGCTGCTCGCAATTATACCAATCCCGAAGCTAGCATGAGGATACGAAATCATAGCACCGATTCCTGAAAATTTATAAAATCCATGCCAAGTTGGATGATGAATTCCACTGCCTTCGAGGGATATGAAATCCCACAATCCGAAAATACGATCTTAGGATACAAAGAACGTATACCGATCTGGGGATAGAAAAGACCATCCTAATGTGTTTCGGGGAGTTGTACCGATCCCAAAAGTATTAGCCAAATTTCCATGATTTCTTGAATTCCTCGACTTCGATCAAATCGCTCCAGGTTTTTTCCAAGTTCATACTCAAGTCTTATGCACTCCAATAGCCAGAGATTCGACACATACTGTAAAAAGGCGGGTCAACACTTGCCCCATAAATATCACTTTCTATGAAAGACTTGTTTTGTATAATCAAAATATCCATGAATCCAAAAGTCGCAACTTGAAGGAATTCCAAATAGAAATATGGAAATAGAAAAACCAAAAACCACGATTGTGTCGGATCATATTAGCATAAAACTAGAATCTGAAGTCCAAAGAACTCCAATGATCACTCCAGATCATATTATAAGAGAAAGCTAGAACCATAGTATCTGAGAACCAAAAAAACAGAATTACCAATATCCAAAAAACCAGAGAAGTATGATATCCATGGCCTCATTGGGCCTAACCTAAGTAAGTATAATCATAAATATCCATAGTATCTGATGCTGGCATAATCCATACTTACAAGAAACCAAACGAATCATTTTTGCCAAGTCCTGACAAAACGACCGACAACCAATAGAGAATAGCCTATACTCAAGCTGTGACAGAGCAGCCTTACTAAGTCCTGACAAGACGGCCAGGCTCTTCCCAACTAAAATCCTTATTTGGGGACAAGTTTATTTTTATACTTAATGAGCAAAGTCTTACCCACCAAGTCCTTAAAGTTTTAAATTCCAATTTCAGATTTCATACTTCACAAGCATAGACCATATGAGCGAAGAATATTTATTAAAGTTTTGGAAAAGTTCTAAGTTTTTAATAAATCCAACAAAACCAATGGTTTATCACTAGGTATAGAGCATGCCTAGGTACCAATTCCTAACCCCGTATGTAGGTAGCCCTAATCAGTCATTTTCGATTTCAAGTACATTAAGTTTTGTTAAGTATGAAAGGCATGGTTTATCATCGGGTATAGAACATGCCTAGGGATTAAGTCATATCCCATACATAGGTTGGACGACTTAGCCATCCTAAGCCAAAAAACCAAGGAAAATTATTAACCATAAGATGGGTGGTTTATAGTCGGGTATAGAAACCTAAAAACTGAGAAACTAGAGATATAGTGTCCAGAAAGCCAAAGCCCAAATAACCAAAGCCTAAAATCCAAAAGCAAGAATCCTAGTGAGCAAGTAACCAAAATCCATAAGCTAGAAATCCACTGAGTCATATCCAAAAGCCAAAATACAAATAGCCAAAATTTAAGTGTTAGAAAACCAAAATCCAAAGTGCAATAGTAGAAGAACCAAAGAGCCAAAAAGACAGAAACCAAACAAAAAAAATCCAAAATTCAAAAGCCACAAATCCAGTAATCCCGGAGATATCCATATCAGTCGATGATCAATACTCCTGAGCCATGCCCTGGCTCGTTCCTATTTCGAACTGGATCAGGAAGCTGTGATTACTACGGTGTTGCAGCCCGATTCCTAACATATTATGCATGCTTGCCACGTCTAACACATTTCTCAACCATTCCAAAAGATGCCTGCAATTGTTTATATTATGGCCATCAATCTCATAAAACAAACAATGTTTACCATAATCCCATTGCCTCCAAGTTGGCTCCCTTACGGGAGGCTTTCTGAATGAAGCAACTGGGTGAACTTCCAATTAAATCTCTTCTAGGAAATGAATAAGTTCCATGTATGAAAGGAATTTGGGTTCCCTCCATTTCATATATTGATCACTATAAGATGGGAATTTCCTTTTGCCTTTATCCTTTGTAGAATCGGACGATCCTTCGACCTTAACAATGTTAACCTTGATAATTTTCTTATCATTCCTGACATCCTCTTCCCGTAGAAACCTATTTGCTTCAAAGTAAAACTCGCCAAGGTCCCTTGTTGGAATTAGTTACAGTAAGATCTTAAAATCCATCTTATCCAAAAAACTAGAAACAACAGTCATAAGAACCATGGGCGGATCAGGTCGATCGACCGACGCCACCGCCACATCAAACCTTTCCAAAAATTTCTGTAAACTCTCACTAGACCTTTGCTGTATTACCATAAGAATCGTTGTGTTCTTGGATCGAGAAATTTGAACCCTGAACTATTTGACGAATTATCAAACCAACACATCCCGCCTATTAACCCATTCATTTTCAATTTGCCTGAACCACATGTAGCAATATCCATAAGATAAAGCGGAAAGCACTTCGCCACAACATTATCCAATGTCAAAAGCACTTCCATGTGGTGCACATAACACATCAAGTGAACGGTAGGTTCCTTAAGCATTCAAAACCGGTAACTTGAAATTGGGGGTTTCTAAGAATTCAAGATTTCCTGAGTGAATAAGCTGCGAGTAACGCAGTCCAAATTCGAGTTAGACTCGCCACCTTAAGTTAACCATCGAATCACGTCTACGATTCGATTACCGTTCCCAAATAATTGCCTAAGATCTTCCAAACGGACGTCGGTGTCCTTGGTATCCAATCCAACATGAGCCCTATTCAGTTAAAGTGCTTAGCGGTTCTATAGTGGTTAAAGTGAAAATAGTTGTAGCGGGAATAAAGCGGGGAAATAGCAGGGATATAGCGGATGTGCAAAAAAGTTCATTAGATGTAAAATAAAATTTTTGAAGCTAATTAATTACCATTTCCACATCATTTATGCAGAAGAAATTAACATTTATTAATTTATATAACAAAATTGAGGAATATCATGGTTTTGTTATTAGATTTGATGGCTATGATGGATTTCTACCTTAAATTAGGCACTTATGCCTTTAAATTAGCCCTTTAATATAATTTTTTGATTTGTTTCAAAAAAAAAACGTGGAAAATCGACGTTTGTGCATTATTATTGCTAAAGAGGATGCTAAATATGTTTGATTTAGCAGGTGCAACGGAAAATAGTGAGGTTTAAAGCGGATTTACTATTCATCAACGCTAAAATTAAATAGCGTAGTGGTAGAAGAGTGCTATGGGCTATTGCGGGGATATTACGGGGCTTTAGCGGTGCTTTCACTGCCCAGCATGAGCCATCCATTAATTTTCAATCTGAACCTCTGCTTCAACCCTGACCTGAGGAGCTGCCGTAAGTGCAAGCCTAACTTCCGAAACCGTAAGTGCTCTTCCGACACATGTACCATATGCATCGGTGCTTGATTCACAGTTCCAAATACATATCCCATGGCCTGACCAACCAAAGCATCACAAGACATACTTCCATCTAGGTTGGGGGAGATGCCCCTAATCAGGTCCTACAAGTCCTGCAAACTTTGAGAGCCTTGCGCACTCGTTCCAACCTGAGTTCCTAGGCCTATCGACCATCCAAATCCTTTCATCCTGGCAGTAAATGCATTCATGACGTCCTATTGTCTTGGGAAGACTTCTTCTTGTCGTTCGAGGCATGTATTCTAAACCTGAACCAATTCACCCATCTATTTTCTGGTTAGATAATTTAATGGATTTCCATTCGAGTAAACCTCCTGGCATCCTTCAATTCCAGCTCCGTCCAAACAAGCTAAGGTAGCGTCTTTCTTCCTCTCAACCATTTCTAAAATTCCGAGAAATCCAAATTCTCAGCTATCAAAAATTATGTTGGTTCCCTTCCTAGCGTGCCAAAATGTTGAAGTGGGAAATTTATCCCCTCACGCCGATACCATATGAGTAAGTATTATCCAAATACGTCCAGACATAAAGTGCCAAAAAGTAAATAACACCAGAGATTTTTAGTAGTTTGGTAAATGTGTCTACATCCATTTTGATGTAACCTTTCATGTTTGTGATGTGTTGTTACAAGTACAAACCAATTCCAACCCTTTATTTTACAAAGTTATGTATTAGCAATGGAAAAAGACTTACCCAGTGCCTACGAGTCATTTGCTGGGTCCAAATGTTCAAGAGTATCTTTAATGTCCAAAAGTGTCCAAGATGAAGCTTCTATGTCCAAAAGAATGCAAGTAGCAAGCCAAGTGTCCAAAAGAGTTCAATAATCCAATCCAATTGCCAAAAGGAAGTTCACAAGCTCAAAGAAGTTTCAAGAAGGAAAAGGCCATGAGAGAAGCCATTAAAATGCCCAAATTCCAAGAATCTCTTTTGCAGCAGAAATGAGCCAAAAGATCCTGGAAACAGCCACGTAAAGGGGTGTTTATAGGCAGGGGGATACGAGGTTTGTATCCCCAAAATTCATATATCGGCATAGGTATCGAACCCTGGGTACTTATCCATTTTCCAGCTTCACCTCGAAGCCCTTTGATTCCATTTGCCAAGTTTCCTTCTTTGTATTGGGGAATACGAAATAACACAACCAATCCAAGGATTGCTCACACTTATATCGATCTCAAAGCGCTCATGGAGGTACGAAATCATAACACTGATCCCCGAAACTTTAGAAAAATTCACTCCATGCTGGAATATGAAATGACATTGCCTTCGAGGTATACGAAATCCTATCATCTAGAAATACAATCCCGAAACATGAAAAATGTATACTAATCCTAGGATATGAAAAACCATCCTGATGTGTTTCGGGGAGTTGTACCGATCCTGAAACACTTTACCAAATTTTAATGTTTTCGTGAATTCCGCGATTTCGACCAAATCGCTCTAGGTTTTCCTAAGTTCATACTCAAGTCCTGAGCACTCCAATAAACAGAAATTCGATGCGTGACTGCCTTGTAAAAAGGCGATCAATAGCAAACATTTTCATTCTCTTCTTACTCCTTTCGCCATTACCTCCAGTCTTCTTCCTCTCTCCAAATATTTTTAGAGGTGAACACAAAATAAATTATTAAAAAGAAGGAAAATTTTGAGATAAAAAAGGAGTTAATTAGGAGTAGGAGGATTCTTTGAGTACTAAAGGATGAGCTTTGGACTATAGGTGAACGGGGAATCTGCTTATTTTTTGAATCAAAAAGGTTAATCCCTTAGTCATAGGTTGGTTCCAGAACATATATAGTTTATACATATGAAATGGACTTATTTTCAAATATTGAATCTAATTGTAAATTTCATATATTAAGATTATGTGCTTAATTAAAGAATATGAAATTAATAGCAAAATAATTACTTGTATGTAAGTTTGGACCTAAATACTTATATGCAAGTTTTTACAATTTAATCTGAAACCTACATCCGCACGTAACATGTCATGATTTATAAATGAAATAAAGAATATTAAAGGACCAAAGAAATAACTAAATCCCAATATTGGAAGAGTGAATTAGAACTTAAAATCCAAGTTATCATAAAAAGACAATGATAGAGTCAAATCATCATAAAATGATACAGTGAACAAAAATGGTATATTCTTGATGATTTTACTTAGTAGATATTAGGGAAGAAAAACTTAGATTATCCTTTCTAAATAGAAATTATTGTTGGTGGCCAGTTCTAACGATGTTGGTCACAAATGCCAAAACATAAAATAAGAGAGCAGGATTAAAGACTCGATAGGGACTGAGATGGGAGTGCTATATGGTTATTGATTGGGAGCTAATTCCAATGATAAATGGACGTGCACGTCAAAGAAGAAAAACATGGCTATAAAAAGAAAGATACTGGAGGGAGGGTATCCTAATGATGTTCAAGCATGTAGACATCAAAGCAGGAAATAAGATATCTAGGTACTCATATGCTAAATATGTATGATGCTCATCAAAACAGGTTCACAGGAAACTTCAGCATTAAAAATAAAAGACCACAATATAAGTGACCCCTCTAAACAATGTTTATTCGATGTGAATATCGAATTCGGAAATAAAAGGCAGTTTTCTACTACATATGAAAGGGACAGGGGAAATGTTTTGGATGATTTAATGCGCGAATCATTTTACGGCCTCCATCAGGCGAAGTAGAGTAGAGACGGGACAGAGGTTCGATAGGCTAATCATTGGATAAATTTAGAATGAACTTTAGGATAGGTCACATGGTGTAGATAATCTTTTTAAAGTATAAAAGTACGAACATTAAACCTTTATAATACATAGGGTAAACTTAAGACTACTTGCCCTTGACCTTTTTTAAAAAGTTTATTTCTCATTCACTAGACTCTATGTCTGACTCTGTAACACCCCACCTCCACCAGGGTGGCTCTTGCAAGCACTCTGACTTTGGAGGGGCATTTGAATCAGGTAAACATGCATAATGATATATCAAGGCAGAATAAGAACATATGTATATATGTAAACAGAGTAAATAACATAGATAAAACAGCGGAAGATTTCAAAACATTTCAAAACAAGACTGGTACAACATAGCTTTCCAAGTAAACAAGTCTAGATAAAACAACATCAACTGAAAAACTGAAATAAATAAGTGCTATCCCCAATTAAGTGGTAACCATAGCTAGCTTCATGTCGAAACCATACATGAGCTGAAATCCCACAAGCAGGCAATCCGAAATCCAAGCTAAGCTCCAGTATTCCCTCCCTGAGAACCTGGGGGGGAGGGGACGGAAGAAAAGAGGCGAAAGAAAACAGGTCAGTCAAAAAGACTGAGTAAGCCCTACTACAATCAATGTAAACTGATAAAGTTAACTGGCATGAGCAGCAGGGATGAACATAAGGATAACAATATACTAGCATGATGATTAACTAACAAGGTAGATAAAGGTGTCATCGCATAATCAGGATTAAGGTTTTGCACCACAGGTGTACTAGCAAACTAACATGACTTGAATAAACAAGTATTGATCCCTTGGCCCAAGCTTTGGCCCAATAACATGAAATGACCCTAATACAAGGTCCAACCAAACGGTCTAGTCGATCGGCTCCCTAAGCCTAACTCGTCACGTGTTGGTGTCAATACGGCCCAAACATGATTGTAGTCAGACTGTGCAGGGTCTCCCGTCGGGTGTATCAAGCCCTAGGGTGGCAACCCATGGACACCATGAACATGAGTGCACAGTCCCGATCTACTGGTACCCATGCATGCTTTCCCCGGCTTCGGACTATGTGCACGACCATGGTCCGCCCGGAACTACACCGGCGTACCCTCTGCCGTCGCTTTTGGTTGCTTACCTCCAGTCCAGTAACCGTGCCCCCACCCTAGCCTAGTCCCTAGGGTCATGATGATACTAACTTGGGATTACTGCTGGAGTGGGCCCCCATTGTTAGGATTTTTCTAGTGGGTTAAGTATGGTTTAACCCCCTTGCTAATCACGGATTAACTTGGTTAAGTGTAACGATGAGTTCACGACTTAACCCCGATTAATCTACCGAGCCCAAATTGGTTAAGTACTAAGTGGACCATGACTTAACCCTAATCATGAGGCATTAATTAATTTAATGCGCCTTAACCTCTCACATTAGACTTTGTTGCGGTTACTAGTTAAGCCGGGCGGGTCCGGGTAGCTTTACACCACAACTTGGTCTAACCTCGGGTCCAAGGTACAACATGACCAACTTCTCACATTGGGTCCTATTGTTTGTAGCAACTAGTTAAGCCGGTCGGTTCCGGGTAGGTTTACGCTACAAACTCAACCCAACCTCGAGTTGGTCACACTTATCTTTTCTAAGTGTCATGTCCATCATGTTTCCAAAACATGTTACAAGTTTTCAAGCAATTGGGTAGACCTAACTTAATAGGTAAATTCCCAATGGGTAGACCTAACTTAATAGGTAAATTCCCAAGCTTATGTTTTTATGTCTTTTAAGTTTACCCAACCCCAAACGCAATCCCATCGCTTACATATCGCAATAGCGCATAAAGGATAGAAAGAGGGAACTTGGCATAAATCATGACATAAAGGTATTGAAGCCACAAGTTTAACATGGTGGCATATGAAATGTACATATGTTCATATACTTGCATATTACATATTTTGGCCTCAAAAGCATGCATAAAACAAAACTTGGCATATTGATGATACATGGTGCTAAATGACATGTAAACATGGCCATAAGTTCGCATTTAGCCTCACATGCAAGTTATCATAAGAGATATGATAACTTACATGTTGCCAAAATGCAACCTTTGGCATAAAGCTTGAAGCTTTATGTTCATAAACCCAAGATAGGCTTGCATAACATGATAGCATGAACAAAATGTTCAACCCAAACTTGCATAACACAACTTGCATATCATATGACAACTTGCATATCAAACTTGCATAATATAACATGATGAACTTGCATATCATATCATAGCATACTTGCATAACATGATAAGCTTGCATATTACATCATAGAAAACTTGCATAACATGATAAACTTGCATTTCATAACATAGTAAACTCGCATATAAACTTGCATATCATACATTTAACTTTAGAGTTTAAGTATGAAAGTAGAATAAGGCTTACAATGCTTATGAAGACTCAAATGAGTATAGCAAATATAAGAAAGCCCTTATGCAACCAATTCAACCCAAAAATGCAAGCCAAAATGATCAAAACTCCTTCTTTATGATGCAAATATAAAAACTTGACTTGAATGCAAGCTAATGATGCTCATACAAGTCTAAAAACACTTGTATGCATGGAAAATCACTTAGAAATTGATTTAGGAATTTTTATGAAGAGAGTGGAGGCCATGAGAGGATTGATTTTGCCATAGTTTAGTTGCTAGAATGAATAATGATGATTTAGGGTAGGTTAGGGTCTTATTTATAGATTAGGCAAGTGTTTTAGGCCATAGGATTAACCCTAGATTCAATCCAAGCCATCAAAGCATGTCTTGGGGAAGAAGTCAAGTGTAGGAACCATCTAGGGACTTTAGATTAAAGATGAACCATGAGAACCATTCAAATGCAAAATCTGCATTTGAGCGAATCGGCCCACGGGTTGACAGCCAAACACCCTGGATTAACCCCTAGTCGACCCAGCGAGCTCGGGTCGACCTCAAAAATCGGCCGGTTCGGTTATTCCTCTCTCCCAATTCGCTGTTCTGAACATTTTTGCATATTTATTTATTTAATTTTCAATTATATATATATATCAATATATATATATATTTCTCTGCGCAACCCATTTCACTTAATTAAGTATACTTTAATTTGGGAATTTTTCGTGAAACTTCGCGAGGCCATATCTTGGTCATACGGACTCCGATTTTCGAAAACTCGGACTCTATTTCGCGTATTTTTCCGAGACAAACGCAATGACATAGCCCGTTTCCCTTGATTCAGATTTTACAGTTTAATTCTGCCTCCATTTATGTTATAACATGTTATTCAAAAATACGGGTTGTTACATTCTTCCCTCCTTAAAGGATTTCGTCCCCGAAATCTCCAAGTTAGGAAGAACGTATCCTACCATCCATCATCCATCTACTCAAAACATCATCCACGAGCAATCATTGTCCTTAAAAGGTTCTAAATGCTGTATGATCATATGCAAAGATGTGTGTATATGTACTTATCTAATGCGAAAATCAGGAGGTTACTGATTCAGTAAACCCCCTTAATGCAAAATATGTTAGTGAAATGAGTCCATATGTATGCAAATTCCTAACATAATTTATAATCTCTACATGAGTGCACATAACATTCATCCATATGCAACATCCACGTGATAGCATAACAAGTTTTCATCCATGAATAAGCATAAACACTCATGCATATGCGGTATGAAAGTGTGTGAGCCGATCTTAGTGCCTAACGTGTTTTATGCATCCACGAGTATCCACTTGCAAACACTTGCAACCACTTGCAACCATCAAGCATAACATGTTTCAAACACATGTTTCATCCAAAGGGTTTCTACCTAAGGTTCTCATGACAAGATTAACACGATAAACTAGATAAACATGGATAGCAAAGAGAAAGATATGCTAACAAAGAAAAGAGATTGAGAGTGTACCCTCAAAAAGGAATGGATAAAGCCCACGCATCTTCTTCTCGGTTTCCCAAGTTGCGTCTTCTTCGGCTTCACCCCATTGAACCTTCACCAATTTGACCTCTCGATTCCTTAGCTTCTTGATCTCCGTCCCCAAGATACGAATCGGAGCTCTCCTCAAGGTAGCCTCTTTCTCCACTTCTACATCTTTTAGAACACTTGGCTCAACAACCTCTGCTGATTCATGTAAACACTTCCGGAGATGCGAGACATGAAAAACATCGTGTACTCCAGCAAGCTTCTCGGGCAACTTCACTCTATAAGCCATCTGCCCGATCCTCTCTATAATAGGGAATGGTCCAACAAACCTCGGTGCCAACTTTCCAACAGCTCCAAATCGGACCACATTCCGCAAAGGAGAAACCTTCACGAAAACCATATCCCCAACATCAAACTCCAAATCCGTTCTTCGCTTATCAGCATAGGATTTCTGTCGGTCTTGGGCCGCTTTCATCCGTCTCCGAATCAACTCGATCTTCTCGGATGTATCTCTGATCATATCAGGCCCAAGTATAAGCTCATCTGTAGTCTCCCACCAACATGTAGGCGACTTGCACGGCCTCCCATATAAAGCTTCAAATGGTGCCATCCCTATGCTTGCCTGATAACTGTTATTATATGCAAACTCAACAAGAGGAAGATGGTCTTCCCAAGTACCACCAAAATCCAGAATACAAAGCCTCAACAGATCCTCGAGTACCCTATTTCACCCTTTCGGTTTGACCGTCCGTCTGTGGGTGATAAGCAGTACTTAGATTCAACCTCGTGCCCATGGCTTCTTGCAAGCTATTCCAGAATTGACTTGTAAAGATTGGGTCACAGTCACTGACTATACTAGAAGGGACTCCATGTAGTCTCACAATCTCACGAAGATATATAGACGCTAGCCAAGATGCGGTCCTCTTGCTCTTCACCGGAATGAAATGAGCACTCTTCGTAAGTCTATCCACAATAACCCAAATGCTCATATTCCCTTTCCTTGACCTTGGTAGCCCATCGATAAAATCCATGGAAATACTCTCCCACTTCCATAGTGGAACGTCTAGAGGATGCAATAGCCCACCAGGCTTCTTCGACTCGGCCTTAACTTGCTGGCAAATGATACATCTAGAGACAAATTCTGCCACATCCTTCTTCATCCCAGGCCAAAAGAAAATGCGCTTCATATCTTTATACATCTTATCTCCGCCCGGATGTATAGTCAACTTAGAGCGATGCGCTTCCTCAAGAACTCTTCTTACTAGATCTTCTACCATTGGAACACATAACCTTCCGTCTCTCCTCAGCCAACCCTTGTCATCAATAGAATATCGAGCGAGATGACTAGACGTCTCTCCTCGAATTAGCTTATCCATAATCTCAACTATTTGAGGGTCTTCTCTCTGCGAAGCCCCAACTTGATCAAGAAGGGTAGGTCTGAGTTCCAGAGATGCTAAAGAACCGGTCATCGACTCAATCGCCAAAGAGAAATCAAAGGTTGCCACATACTCTAAATTCTTCATCTCAACGAATAGAGGACTTAGGGTCAACCTTCTTCTACTCAATGCATCTGCTACCACATTCCCCTTGCCAGGGGTATAAGCTATCTCAAAATCGTAGGACGCCAAGAATTCCATCCATCTTTGTTGCCTCAGATTCAGATCCTTCTGAGAAAAGAGATACTTCAATGACTTGTGATCGGTATAAAGCTCAAATCTTTCTCCCAGAAGATAATGGCGCCAAGCCTTGAGTGCATATACTATTGCTGCCAACTCTAAGTCATGAGTGGGATAATTCTTCTCATGCACTTTGAGTTGTCTACCGCCAAAGCATATCACTCTTCCTTCTTGCATAAGAACAGCTCCTAACCCCGTGCCACATGCATCGGTGTATACGGTAAATAACTTCCCTCCATCGGGCAAAGCTAGAACAGGTGCTGATGTGAGGGCTCTCTTGAGCTTCTGAAAAGCAAGCTCGCATTCTATGCTCCAAGCAAAAACTAAATTCTTCTTCGTCAATTTAGTGAGAGGAGCGGATATCTTTGTGAAGTCCTTGATGAACTTCCGGTAAAAACCCGCAAGACCTAGAAAACTTCTCACTTCGGTTGCATTCCTTGGAGTCTTCCAATCCTGAACTGCCACTACCTTAGCGGGATCCACCGCTAAGCCTTGCTTAGATACTATATGCCCAAGGAATCTAACTTCCCTTCTCCAAAAGTGACACTTGGAGAACTTGGCCTTCAACTGATGCGCTCTAAGCGTATCCATCACCTCCATGAGATGCCTTGCGTGCTCTTCCTCATCCTTAGAGAAGATCAGAATATCATCTACGAAGACCACGACAAACTTATTCAAGAACTCCCTGAACACCCTACTCATCAAGTCCACGAAATATGCGGGTGCATTAGTCAAGTCGAACGGCATGACAAGCCATTCGAAGAATCCATCTGGAGTTCTGAACGCAGTCTTGTCTATACTATCTTCAGCTACCCTGAGCTGATGGAACCCCGTAGCAAGATCAAGCTGAGAGAAAACAGAAGCACCGACAAGCTGGTCAAAGAGATCATCAATCCTCGGTAACGGGTGTCTGTTCTTCTTAGTCAGCTTATTCAACTCTCGATAGTCAACGCAAAGTCGGAGAGAACCATCCACCTTGGTAGCAAATACCACAGGCGCTCCCCATTCAGATATACTTCGTCTAATGAAGTTCTTCTCAAGCAACTCTTTCACTTGCTTACTTAGCTCCCGCCTTTCACGCGGAGCCATGTGCCGAACGGGCAAAGAAACAGGCTTTGCATTATCCACCAGATAAATGCGGAAATCAATCTCTCGCTTAGGGGGCAACCCCCTAACTTCATCGAAAACATCCGGATACTCTCGAACCACTCTCACAGACTGAAGAGTTTCCATTGACGAGTCGAGTGATTCCAGATAGCACAACATGACGGGACCTCTCGGATCACAAGAAATCTCTAGGGTGTTTCCGAGGCGAGTCACGAGCCTCACAACCCTATGCTCACAATCAAGAATGGCTCCATATCTGGACAGCCAATCCATGCCCAATATCAATCTGTATCCCCTAAAACCAAGAACATAAGCACTGCACAAGAACTCTACACTCAGTATAGAGATCCTCAAATCCCCACATATCATAGACAAATGGGCGGAACCCCCAATAGGATTTGAGACACAGACGGGATCATCTACCAAGCTAGTACTAAGGTGCAAACTATCAACAAGATCAGATGAGATAAAGCTATGCGATGCACCAGAATCAAACAAGGTACGAACTGGAAAATCAGAAATATATACAAGGCTCTCAACAGAAATACTACCTCGATCGGGAACTGGAGCGACATTGAGAGCATGAACTTGCCCTCCTGAAGGTCCAGCACGCTGAGTCTGACCCTGGCCTTGCCCTTGCTTCCTCGGGCAATCCTTACTGAAATGTCCAGTCTCACCGCAGAAAAAGCATTCACCATTCTTCCTTTTCCTCTTCTTACAATCCTTAATAAGATGCCCAACTGAACCGCAATAATGGCACTTCCCCTTGTTGTTCTTGCCCTTGTTGTTATTGCCCTTGTTGTTGTTCCCCTTGTTGCCTTGACTCTTGTTCTTGTTCTGATTGCCTTGACTGCTCTGACCACTTGGATTACGCTGATTTCCTTTTCCCTGGGAATCAGTCTTCTTGGCTTGAGTATCATTCATCTTGGTTTCTTTCTTGACATCTCCCTGAAGTAACGCCATATCAACCAAACTCTCAAACGTGGCCCCATGGGGAATATGTGACATAGCCAATCCCTGCAACGGCTCATTCAATCCTCTAGCAAAACGAAGAGCCTTCTTCTGAGGAGTATTCACCATATCCAAGCCAAAACGAGCTAACTGATTGAACTTGTTCACATATTCTTTGACAGACATATCTCCTTGTTTCAAAGTTATGAACCTCTCCATTTGCAGATTCTCCTCAGCAGAAGATAGAAACTTAAGCATGAACCTTGCCCTGAAATCGGCCCAAGTCTCAACAGGCCTAGTACCATTGGTGACTTCCCACCAATAAGCGGCTTCATCCTTCATAAGCCAAACCGCCAACAAGAGCTTCCTCTGATCGTCTAACCCAAAGATAGCAAACAAATCCTCGGTCTCTTTCAACCAATTTCTGGCCTCTACAAAAGTCTCAGTGCCTTGAAAGTTCTTGCCACCCATTGCTTTGAAATCTTTGCAAGTCTTTGCGAAGTCCACTTGAGGATGCTGAGGGGGAGGAGGAAGAGGAACCTCAGCGACAGGAGGAGGAGGAACATTAACTACCGGAGGTGGAGGAGGAGGAGGAACATTAACTACCGGAGGAGGAGGAGGAGGAACATCTGCGGGGCCGGCTTCGGTCGCCCTAGCCTCCAAAAGTCTCCTATACCAAACAGGTACGTGTACTCCCTCCGGAATAGCAAAGTTATCGGCCATACTGAAAACGAAGAAAAAGACAGATTCAGAATGGAGAAAAACGAAGGAATTTTGCTAATGGCTTTTTGGGGAATAGCCTTTAAAATAAACTAGACTTTTCTTTGGAAAATACTTTATACTTGGTTTTGAAAATAGTTTTCCAAAAGTGTTAAAAACCTTTTTGTTCCTTCTCGTAAACCATATGCTCTGATACCAAATTTAACACCCCACCTCCACCAGGGTGGCTCTTGCAAGCACTCTGACTTTGGAGGGGCGTTTGAATCAGGTAAACATGCATAATGATATATCAAGGCAGAACAAGAACATATGTATATATGTAAACAGAGTAAATAACATAGATAAAACAGCGGAAGATTTCAAAACATTTCAAAACAAGTATGGTACAACATAGCTTTCCAAGTAAACAAGTCTAGATAAAACAACATCAACTGAAAAACTGAAATAAATAAGTGCTATCCCCAATTAAGTGGTAACCATAGCTAGCTTCATGTCGAAACCGTACATGAGCTGAAATCCCACAAGCAAGCAATCCGAAATCCAAGCTAAGCTCCAGTATTCCCTCCCTGATAACCTGGGGGGGGAACGGAAGAAAAGAGGCGAAAGAAAACAGGTCAGTCAAAAAGACTGAGTAAGCCCTACTACAATCAATGTAAACTGATAAAGTTAACTGGCATGAGCAGCAGGGATGAACATAAGGATAACAATATACTAGCATGATGATTAACTAACAAGGTAGATAAAGGTGTCATCGCATAATCAGGATTAAGGTTTTGCACCACAGGTGTACTAGCAAACTAACATGACTTGAATAAACAAGTATTGATCCCTTGGCCCAAGCTTTGGCCCAATAACATGAAATGACCCTAATACAAGGTCCAACCAAACGGTCTAGTCGATCGGCTCCCTAAGCCTAACTCGTCATGTGTTGGTGTCAATACGGCCCAAACATGATTGTAGTCAGACTGTGCAGGGTCTCCCGTCGGGTGTATCAAGCCCTAGGGTGGCAACCTCTGGACACCATGAACATGAGTGCACAGTCCCGATCTACTGGTACCCGTGCATGCTTTCCCCGGCTTCGGACTATGTGCACGACCATGGTCCGCCCGGAACTACACCGGCGTACCCTCTGCCGTCGCTTTTGGTCGCTTACCTCCAGTCCAGTAACCGTGCCCCCACCCTAGCCTAGTCCCTAGGGTCATGATGATACTAACTTGGGATTACTGCTGGAGTGGGCCCTCATTGCTAGGATTTTTCTAGTGGGTTAAGTATGGTTTAACCCCCTTGCTAATCACGGATTAACTTGGTTAAGTGTAACGATGAGTTCACGACTTAACCCCGATTAATCTACCGAGCCCAAATTGGTTAAGTACTAAGTGGACCATGACTTAACCCTAATCATGAGGCATTAATTAATTTAATGCGCCTTAACCTCTCATATTAGACTTTGTTGCGGTTACTAGTTAAGCCGGGCGGGTCCGGGTAGCTTTACACCACAACTTGGTCTAACCTCGGGTCCAAGGTACAACATGACCAACTTCTCACATTGGGTCCTATTGTTTGTAGCAACTAGTTAAGCCGGTCGGTTCCGGGTAGGTTTACGCTACAAACTCAACCCAACCTCGAGTTGGCCACACTTATCTTTTCTAAGTGTCATGTCCATCATGTTTCCAAAACATGTTACAAGTTTTCAAGCAATTGGGTAGACCTAACTTAATAGGTAAATTCCCAATGGGTAGACCTAACTTAATAGGTAAATTCCCAAGCTTATGTTTTTATGTCTTTTAAGTTTACCCAACCCCAAACGCAATCCCATCGCTTACATATCGCAATAGCGCATAAAGGATAGAAAGAGGGAACTTGGCATAAATCATGACATAAAGGTATTGAAGCCACAAGTTTAACATGGTGGCATATGAAATGTACATATGTTCATATACTTGCATATTACATATTTTGGCCTCAAAAGCATGCATAAAACAAAACTTGGCATATTGATGATACATGGAGCTAAATGACATGTAAACATGGCCATAAGTTCGCATTTAGCCTCACATGCAAGTTATCATAAGAGATATGATAACTTACATGTTGCCAAAATGCAACATTTGGCATAAAGCTTGAAGCTTTATGTTCATAAACCCAAGATAGGCTTGCATAACATGATAGCATGAACAAAATGTTCAACCCAAACTTGCATAACACAACTTGCATATCATATGACAACTTGCATATCAAACTTGCATAATATAACATGATGAACTTGCATATCATATCATAGCATACTTGCATAACATGATAAGCTTGCATATTACATCATAGAAAACTTGCATAACATGATAAACTTGCATTTCATAACATAGTAAACTCGCATATAAACTTGCATATCATACATTTAACTTTAGAGTTTAAGTATGAAAGTAGAATAGGGCTTACAATGCTTATGAAGACTCAAATGAGTATAGCAAATATAAGAAAGCCCTTATGCAACCAATTCAACCCAAAAATGCAAGCCAAAATGATCAAAACTCCTTCTTTATGATGCAAATATAAAAACTTGACTTGAATGCAAGCTAATGA
This sequence comes from Allium sativum, assembly GCA_030737875.1. Taxonomy (NCBI): domain Eukaryota; kingdom Viridiplantae; phylum Streptophyta; class Magnoliopsida; order Asparagales; family Amaryllidaceae; genus Allium; species Allium sativum. Next base: position 941,190,874 of record CM060916.1, on the reverse strand, counting down.
TGCTCATACAAGTCTAAAAACACTTGTATGCATGGAAAATCACTTAGAAATTGATTTAGGAATTTTTATGAAGAGAGTGGAGGCCATGAGAGGATTGATTTTGCCATAGTTTAGTTGCTAGAATGAATAATGATGATTTAGGGTAGGTTAGGGTCTTATTTATAGATTAGGCAAGTGTTTTAGGCCATAGGATTAACCCTAGATTCAATCCAAGCCATCAAAGCATGTCTTGGGGAAGAAGTCAAGTGTAGGAACCATCTAGGGCCTTTAGATTAAAGATGAACCATGAGAACCATTCAAATGCAAAATCTGCATTTGAGCGAATCGGCCCACGGGTTGACAGCCAAACACCCTGGATTAACCCCTAGTCGACCCAGCGGGCTTGGGTCGACCTCAAAAATCGGCCGGTTCGGTTATTCCCCTCTCCCAATTCGCTGTTTTGAACATTTTTGCATATTTATTTATTTAATTTTCAATTATATATATATATATATTTCTCTGCGCAACCCATTTCACTTAATTAAGTATACTTTAATTTGGGAATTTTTCGTGAAACTTCGCGAGGCCATATCTTGGTCATACGGACTCCAATTTTCGAAAACTCGGACTCTATTTCGCGTATTTTTCCGAGACGAACGCAATGGCATAGCCCGTTTCCCTTTATTCAGATTTTACAGTTTAATTCTTCCTCCATTTATGTTATAACATGTTATTCAAAAATACGGGTTGTTACAGACTCATTCCTTTTATTTTCCATTCCACAAGAGTGCAAGATAGTAGCTGATTTTCTTTGCTAATCCAGAGCTTTGTTATGGTGCTTCTCTCTTTTTATGTTTTCCATCTTTATTATGTACCTTTGATTTTTAATGTCGAGGGTTATATTGATACATTATGTACTATGATATATTTTAGTGGTTTGATATTTGAATATTCTAAAGCATATTTGCTGGTAATCACTCAAACGGTATTTTTCTAAGCTTTTGCATAAATTATTTATCCCACTGTGATATTGTATATTATGTCATGTGTTGATATCTTGGTCTCTGAAATGATTTAACTATACCTTATGATCCACACTCTTTCATACGACCATGATTAGGGTATGTCAATTTTTGTAGGTTATCACAAGAACAAACTAAGCATAATTTCAGTCGATAATGAAATTTGTGATATTGGCTAAAAGTGATTTGATTTGGAGTTTTTTGAAGGTCAAAAGATCATGCTTTTATTCAAAATAGGTAAGAAATGTTTAAGCTAGAGACCTTATATACTCAAATATTCTCTAAGTTGTCACAATTAATTTATGGACTTCAAATATGAATACGTCTAGGTAATTAGATAGATTAAAGTTTGAAAAACATTTATATTCAAGAGTTAAGGAAGACGGTGGTTTAAACTAAAACAAATACGGGATTCCATATCTTTTCATGTCCTAGTGCATATAAAAAACATGCAACATTTAAAAGCTTAAACATGAAAACAAAAAAAACTCCATATTAAATTTAGAAATTAACAAACTTGAATCATACAATCAGATTTATGCCCAATAGGATATTTCTCACAAATAATTAAACAAGATAAAAGTGTGGAGTATATACACTTCACATGTTTTCCATCAAGATTCAAGTGTGATCTTGAGTAAAATACATTTTTTTTGTACAAATACTTATTAATTAAAAATGATTATTTGACTATTAAAACCATAAATCAAATATTTAATTAGAATTAAATATTTCCAAAACAATCGATAAAATCTTGGATCGATACACCTCATGTTCCAATCGTTTGTTTCATATCCCTTTTTTTACTTTTAATTGAGAAATCATATCATGTAGCATGAGGTTTTCGATGACATTAGTAGATTTTAAAAGTAAAAAAATCAATACACGACATCTGCTTGGTGCTTCATCTTGTGATGCTTAGCACTAGTGTGGAAGCTCTTTGATTCATATTCTTGAATATTGGATGCGTTCTACTGAGCAAGTTAGACTTGTTCTTCATCCTGCATTTTCATTTTTTGGTCAAGTCACTATATGGCAATTGTCTCATTAATTATGTTTTGGTTATTTCCATTAATACTCAATGCATTGTATAGTGGAACATGATGTTGTTCACTATGTAAAACATTGGATAGGATAATAAGATTGAAACTGTTAAGCTTTTGAGTTTGAATTGAAACTTATGCTTATGCTATGTAAGTTTCTGTTTGGTTGCACAGAGCATTAATTTGACCATACTGAGGTAGCTTAATGTTAACATTATCTTGGCTAAAATTGCCATTATGGGAAAGCTCGCAGTATTTAGATTATTCATATTTTTGAGAAGCATCTACCACCATGTGTGCATTACTTGATGTTGTATTGTTATTAATTATAAAAATGCACACTTTTTTGAATGGGAAAATGCATTCCAACTGTTCAAAAACAATGAATGTTTTGACATTTAATTGGTTTGCATTTGTATTCCATATCTTGCTTGAAAAATTAGGCGTTTCATCAAGAATGAGGATTTTCTTTGGATATGAAAATGTGTTAGAAACTACCACTATTGTTCGAGCATGAGATATTGTACAATTACTTCGGTCTTCTTATCAAATTATATAATATCCCAGTATCGAGACATTACAACTAATAAATTTTACGATATGATTAGCTATGGGATTGCTAAATCCAATTTAGGAATGATAATATTAAATGTTCGTTTAAGTACATATATCTACAGTCCATTGTTTCATTATCATAAGTTTTTTTAATCATAAAAGCCATTATTTATAAGTTTAGTGTGATACTCTTTAGAGTAAAATTTTATAGGATAATTCACATATGTAGCCACTTTAAAAAAAATATAACAGATTTAAACCTATTTCAAAAGTAATTACAAACGTAGACTTATTTTGTCCAGGTGTGTGTATAGGCGAGTTTTGAAAACGCGCCTTTGTGCGAGTTTTCAAAACTTGCCTTCGCAATTGAACTCTTTTGAACACATTTTAAACAAGCCAAACATTTTACAAGAACAACATATACGTACAAACCCCGTTCGCCTAATTCGATAAAAACACATTACTATGACCCAATACAACATAAACAAGAGCCTACGAAACAACTTGAATAAGACCCAACATAACCAAGACACAAAAATACAACATAACTTAGACCCAACGATACAACATAACCACGACCCAATACAAGTAGTCAGTGTGCATGTGATGTCCCCTTTAGCTAAAGTTAATTATGGGGCCGAACTGATATGACTACTTGGTATGATAGTTATGGGGCTGAACTGATATGACTAATCAGTATGCTCACTTCAGAAATTGTTCCCTTAGGAACACTGTAGAACTGATATAAAGTTAAATGTTAAGTTAAATGCTCACTCCATACTATATACATTTTGGCCTGACGTGCTGCGAGTTCCTAGGCATTTATCAACAATAATGCGCATGTGAATAGGGACGACCCTGTTTTTAACTCCTTTGTGCAGTGAAATATTTAAATTTTATGTTGTTGGGGACGATCCTATTTTCGCTATATATAGCGGCTTCTCTGAAGCCGGCTAAACACGAAAAAACCGCTCCTCCTTCCTCTTTCACCATGCCGAAACACGAAAAAGAAAGTGTAGGCTCCACCATGGACAAATGGGAAAATGACGATGAAGTGGTAGCCAATCAACGACCTGGAAAAGAAAGGGTGGTTGAAGGGCGCGTTGTCGAGCCACTAGGTCCGGGTGGATCCAACCATATTTGCCAATGTGGAGAAAAATTGGTCGTGGTTGTTTTGAAAACCAAAAAATATGCGAGTCGTCGATTTTTCGGTTGTGAAGCCTATGAGGACCACAAGGTTTTTCCTGACAAAATTGATTATTGTTACTTTAAGCAGTGGATCGATCCTCCGATGTGCGAACGTGGAGTTTAATATGCACTGCAAACACAAACCAAAATAAGACGCTTGAACAAGATCGTAGATGATGCAGCTAAAGCTGGATTTTTCCCATGTCCGTGGTAGGTGTACGTGGAAACTATCTTAATGATTTTTTACTGTACTTTGAATTTCTTAATGTTGTAATCGTCGTTGTTGTAAGCTTCTCAGTTATGTAATGCAAAATATTAAAATTTCTGGAAGTACGAACATTGCTGATAAAAAACCATAAATCTTGATGTAAACTAATAGCAACATTACAACTACGAAGTAGCAACATTACATCTCCGCAAAGCAAATTCCCTACAGTAATACGTCAGATGAAACAATGTCGTGCAGGGTTAAAGGAGTACGTAAAGCAGATTCTCTCCTGATATGACTAGTCAGTGTAGGGTTAAAGGAGTACGTAAAGCAGATTCCCTACAGTATTGCGTCAGACGAAACAATGTCGTGCAGCATGTAAAGCAAGGTATACCAGTGACCGTTCACATCATTGGTTGTTTTACCCTTTATTCACTAGTACACTATGCAGCTATATATCTCTGTCGAATTACTCAGAACTTACGTCACTCTAACATTTCATTTTCAACTACTCTGTGCTTCACCATAACTATGCCTTCTTGGCCATCATCTCCAGACTCTGATGAACAGGCGTATGAACAGATGCGACTTCAGGAGATTGCAGATGAACTCGAGTTTCTAAACGAACTGAACTCTCGGATTGGACCACCGTCCGAACAACAGCCCGTCCAACCTCCACATCAAGCCCAAGTACCAAACGTTCAATGCACGCATGAACAGTCTGTTGTTGTACCACGACAAGAAGTTGGTTCTTATCAAGTACCACATGTTCCGATTCCTTATGAACAGGAAGATGACTCTTATCAAGTTTGTTGCTACTGTGGTTATCCGGTTGAAGTTGTGGTTCGTGCAGATGGCAACGATATTGGTCGGCGCATTCAACAATGTCCATCCTATCCGAACAGATGCAATTACTCTGAATGGATAGACGAACCGTTATGCCCAAGGGTAATAACATATGCGAACGAACTCGAACAAGAAATTAGACGTCTCTGAATCGTTAATGAACAGTTGCGGTTTAAACCTAAGTTTTAGTATCTATTTCTGTGTTAGTATCTATTGCATCCTAAATTTTAGTACTTATTTCTGTGTTAACATCTGTTGCAATCAACTTTGTTATGTTTGATACCTTTATTTGTTATTTCTGGCACGTTTATTTATTTCTTAGCTTTGAATAAAACTAGCGTATGTATAATTATTTGGTATGTTTGGCTATATGTCATTCAGTTTCCTTGTTTGCCATCCATGTTTTTGGTTTTGATATTCGTATTAACTAAACGACGTTTGAATGTATAATTTATAATATAATATAATTAAAAACGAGCTCCCAAGGTCGCGGTAGTTCGTAGTTTTACGCATTGAACTTTAACTGAATATATATGATTCGTTCTACATCGGATTTCTTTGAAACGTAAATATGTTCGAATCTATTGAACTATATTTTTATAACGGAAGAGAAAAATGAAGATTTCATACTACAGATTTTTAGTTATGTCCAAATCAAATCTTCAAAAAGTCGATGCGGAATCGTTTATAAACCATAGCGATTTATTAATAGTTTATGCAGAATTTTTATAAAATATTAACTAAGCGTCAATTTTAATGTACAAGGGAGTAGTCAACATAGCACTACGTCACCGTTTTGTGACAAGGCTAGTTTGAATGTGGTTTTGTGTGTATCCTAGTTTGAATGTGGTGTTGTGTGTGTAAGTTATTAATTGGGGGAGGATTTACTGAAGGCGTGTTTTGGAAACTCGCCTGTGTATTTTAATGAAGGCGGGTTTCCAAAACTCGCCTTCAGTACTCAAATAGGTCTACATTCGTAATTATTTCTGAAACATGGCTATTCTCGTTATTGTTTACGAAAACAAGGCTGAGTAAGTGAATTCCTCAATTTTATAATATAAAAGTCATTTTCTTTGGAATAAATAGTAAAATTTTGTTATGGCTTCCATACTCCACTAGTATAAGCTTAAAAAAAAGGAAAATAGGAGTTTTAACCAATAACATAAATAAAAATGGAATTTCCCCCATCGTTTTCTTATTTTATCAGTAATTTCACATCTTAGCGCAAAAATTGGAATTGAATTATATTGTAATTTTTTTCAATAAAACGTTGACATGAATTAGATTAGCTCTGTAAACATTTAAAAAATTGCAAAATATACGAGGAGGTTTACCAAATGATGGATTGGGAAATTTAGATCTATATCTATCAAAAGGAGAGGTGGTCAAGCAAAGGAAGGCAGCGAAGGCTATAGGTTAAGGTCAAATGTTGGAGAGAAAGAAGGGATGGAGTTGGATTTTAGAAGGCTGAGGGTTTCAAATCGTGGAGGAGTTGAGAAACGACTAGAACAAGAATTATCGCCAAAGATGGAGGAATGGGTTTTAACTTTTCTTGATATGTTTATGTGAATTGTTAGAACTCCAATAAGAAATAGGCTACCTCTATTGAAACCCCGTATTTTCTCTTCCCACGCCGCCAACTTAAAAAAAGAATTGCCCCCTCCCCCATTTTTTATTCTTTTCACCCCGTTTATACCCAGAATAACCCTCCCTTTCCTTGTCATCCAAACATTGTCCGAGTCCAGTTAATATATTGTACTAGTTACTAAGTTTTGTACTACTGGAGAGATTGAAGTTGTATTCTTTGGTTCAAGTATTACAGCCATATTAAAATACGCATAAAACGATTGATTATAACTGGATAATGCATGATGTTGTATCCTTTGTTTCGTAAAACATGATGAAACTGTCATTGTTGTAAATGATAATGTACATTTAATGAATTGAACTTGTAAATGATGTTGTAATTTGAACAGGTAAAGATGTAAGATGAAATGGAAGATGAATATACACATAAAACAAGCTATATGAAAAATTATTAAAGGGTATAATTGGTATTGAAATTTTAAAGTTTTTACCGGGGTGTGAAGAGCAATTAGTAGGGTGGAAATAGACGAAGCATAAGAAATAACTTTGTATAAAATCATGACTACTCATAGGAAGGATTATTTTTTTGGGGAATAAAAGATGAGTACGAGCAGATAGGATGAAAGGCATAGGTTGAAAAACATTAACTTTTAAAGGTCATCGTCGAAGGCTAAAACTATAGGTTTCGAAACTTTAGAATTTTATATTTTTAGAGTCGTGTTTCCCTTTTCAGGGTCAAGGACGTGAAGAACTCCGTAGAAACGCAATAAAAGTAGTATGAAATGTCGACACATTAAAAGGAACAATTATTAGAGCAAGATACATATCTCTACCTGAAATAAGTATTATGTTACAAAATGATGATGTGTAAAGAAGATTTCAACCGAAGCATAGAAGAGAAATATTTATAACAAAGGCATGATGACAAGAGCACGAAAAACTTATTTCATCTTATTCAACTGAATGAAAACAATATAATATAAAAGAAAACTAAGTGATGCTCCTAAAATTATGCCATATCAACAACTAAAAGTACTAAGAAAAAAATAGACATCCTGAAACATTTAATTATATAACATAACATCCCTAAATATGTTGTCTAACACTCCTCCTTGCCTTAGGAGCTACATACACCAATTTTTTCTCTAAGAAATTCAAATAAATTGATCGGTAGTGGCTTGGTGAAAACATTTGCAACTTGATCATCAGTTTTGCAGCAAACAATATTGATATTTAAAAAATATAGCTTAATATTGAAATGCTTCGCTTTTCCACGAAATACAAGATTTTGAGAGATTCAATAGCAACTTGGTTATGAAGAAGAATTTTTGTGCTTCCGTTTGTGTCAAGTTAAGATCAACTAATATCATCTTCAGCCACAACGCTTGATTTATAGAAGTTGTTATAGCAATAAATTTTGCTCAGCTATAGGTTGAGCTTTAATTTCTTGTTTCTTTGAGCTCAATGAGAAAACAGCGAAACTAAGAATAAAGCAGTTGAGAAAGCATACAACTTAAACTTTTCGCTCCTTGTGAATTTTATGCCAAAATCACATGTGTCTTTAACATGTCTAAGCACCCTTTATAGCCTTAAGATACATTCACTTGCACAATGCATAAACTAAGATAAAATGCTTACAATGTTTAAAATATCAGGTTGAGTAGCTACGAGATAAAACAATAAACCAATCAAGCTTTTGAAATTTGCTTGGTCAATCTTATTAGTTCCATCTTTTTTGCTAAGCTTCTCTTTTAAGTTTACGGGAGTGCTCATTTCTTTGCAAGTATCAAGTTTAACTTAATCAAAATCTCCTTAGTATATGTCTTATGACAAATGAAAATTCATATTACTTTTGCTTAATCCACATCCCAAGAAAGAAAATCGTCAATCGGAGATCTATCATCTCAAAAAATTTCATCATCTCTTGCTTAAAATTTTCTACATCACTTGGTTTATTTCCTATAAGAATAAAGTCTTCTACATATAGCGGGATAATAAGAATGCCCACACCATTATGTTTGACATACAAAGTTGGTTCAGATGTGCTTTTAAAAAATCCTTAAATTTGAAAATATTCACTAATCCTGATGTACCAAGTTCTTAGAACTTTCTTTAAACCGTAAAGTGCCTTCTTAAAAAGAAAAAACTTTTTTTCATCCCCTTGCTTTACAAGACTTTCGATTGCTCTACACAAATCTCCTCTTGTAAGAAACTATTCCAAAATACTGATTTAACATCAAATTGTTAGACTTTCCAATTGAGTTATGCTGAAATAGCAAGTAAAAGTTTGACAATGTCAAGTCAAGCAACAAGCGCAAAGGTACTCGAGTAATCCACACCAGATATTTAAGCATATCCTTTGACTACTAATCAAGCTTTATACTTGTTGATTGAGCCATCTACGTTAAGTTTAGTTCTATATACCCATTTGACTTCAATTACCTTCCTTATGACACCCCACGTCCGTTAATGTCACTCATTAAGAGAATGCATTAAGTTTCGTGAAGCATTATAGGTAAACAGAAACAGAAACATTACAAGACAGATATAAAATAGCAGCGGAATTAAAAACTTATATTAACCATAAAGCATCGTAGTTCAAAACATGGTTACATCATATGTCTGAAAAAACATAAAACCTGGTACATCATTAAAATTTATGTCTTGTACTTAAAACATTAGAGTACAATAAATAAAGAAGCATAATCCCTAAAACATAGCCATAGTAGAGAAACATGAAATCGAGCAGTACAGTTATGCAGCTCCAAGCAAGATGAAAGTAGAATCCTGATCAAGCTGGAGTATTCCTACACTGAGAATCTAGGGGGAACAGAAGAGAAAGAAGAGGAAACAAAATGGGTCAAACATAGTCTGGCGAGTCCAGTTACTTTTGGCATATAAATAAGTAAAAGTATCATGATAGGCATATAAAGTGGATAAGAGAGATAACATCACAAAAGTAGGTATGGCAAGGTAAATAGGATAGACATGATAGAGTATATTATGCTTCTCTAATGATTTCTCTACACCAATACTAGTGTCTTATTAACAAGATGATCTCCAATAAGTATAAGATGGTAGACTTAGGTGTGCTTCCAGTGAGTGGTTCTCACCCCATACAATCAACAGGCAGCCTAACATATCGGAGTTACCTCTAAGGGTATTAACGGGCTCCCCAGCATACCGGAGTCTAGATCTACCCTAATTACTACCCTTAATCGATCGGCTCCCTACTATGTAGATATCGTGTGCTAGCCCCATAGTAGGGCGTATCACTCCCTAAAGTGGCAACCCTTCGTTTTCAGGATGTGCACAACCATATCTACATGTGTCACGGTGTATAAACCTCATCTGCCGAACCCATGCACGCACATGACCCCGTTGGAATGCACCGCCCACACCGTCCCCCACGTTTGGATCTCCTACAATCAGCCCAGTAAGCGTGCCCCGACTCCAACCTAGTTCGGAGTACTCGTTTGATACCTATATATGGGTTACTGACTGAAACGGGTCTCACACACAAGATGATACAAGCATCCCCCTACTCTTGAATCCCCACTAGTTTTTCCACGAGTTATGCCACATCGGAGTAAAAGATTACATAACCCCACAGGTTAAGTTTATGGGCCTATATATATAAATATTACCCACCCACCCAAGATTTACTTAACCCACCCACTGTTTCAAACAAGTTTACTTAATCCATGCTCATGTTATTTATTCATACAATCCCTATGAATTCAATTAGGTTAAGTATTCCAATTCATTACCATATTCATTTATGGTTATAATGTGTTAGACCTCCCACATTAAGCCTATCACTTGTAGATGCTGGATATGTCGATCGGTTCCGGGCAGACTTCTTCCACAAGTCGAACTTAACCTCGTGTCTTAGCACATCTCGTGTTTATGCACTTAGACCCCTCACATTAGATTCACCACTTGTGGTCGCTGGATATGTCGGTCGGTTCCGGGAAGACTTCCACCACAGGTGTAATCTAACCTCGTGTCTAAGCGTGGTTACAGTTTCTAATTACTGTAATTCTAGGTATTTCAATTATTAACTAATTATTCCTGTGTTGTTATAGGTTTTCATGCCCCTTTCCCAAGTTATGTTCAGAACGAACCGCATACCCCAAATTAAGGTCTTTAGCCATAATTTGATTTAAGCCCCAAATTCATGTTCATATATTTCATTCAAGTTATGCCCAAATTTCTAATTACAAGTTATGCCCTAGTTTTACTGTTTTCCCCTCGTTCTCAATTGAATGCGTTCGCATATTTCAGTGGCATGCCTAGGCTCGACGATAGCCTGGCTATAAAAATAAAAGGGAAAAGATGAAGGAAAGAAGACAGAAATGATCATACTAATAAGTTTGACATATAATGGCAGAAACGGGCATAAACATATAGTGGCATATTGACAAGATAGGTATATAGGAACAGATCTGATGAACATGTGACAATATAACTGATTCTAGCATAATAGGGACATCATAAACAGGCATGATGAAGTATAAACAATGAATTAGATATCCAAATAATAACAGATCTGATTTAGCCATAAACATAATAGGAACAAGCATGAGATGATCTAAACAATGAATTAGATCTAAAAATAATTGCAGATATAACATGATAAATAGGTATAGGTTCAGATCTAGTTCATAGTCATGTAAGAATAAATTAGATGAATATGTTATAGAAAATCTGATATGATTCAAATAGTCACAGGCAAAGATCTAATTTACAGTCATGTCAAGATTTACTTTTTAAATATTTTGATTTAAAATAAACATAGACTCACATTGTTTGGATCTAGAAAAATAGAGAAAAGAATTGTTGATGTTTAATCACAGATCTCTAAACTTGAATAACTTTAGTTGATTGCTGAAGAAGAAAAGACTTGATTTAATCCAGGGAGAGGCAGCATCTAGTTCTCCGTTTATTTAGATAGAATAAAACAATGGGTATAGGGTCTTATTCATAGCCTAGAATCAACGAATTTGGTCAAGAAAGGAGTTCACATTCAAGAAAATGAATTCTTCCGCGGATCTGGCAGGTGGGTCGACCGCTCCTTATAAGGTCGACCCATGGGTCGACACCCCCTTATGGGGCCGACCCAGGGATCGACACCACGTTGGTGGGGTCGACACCCCTAAGAGGGAATTTTTCCACTTCCCCCTTCTGCTCGAATTTTGAACGGTTTTGAATTCTGGTTTGATCAAATATATATACTTATATATATATATATATATATATATTCTTCTTATGTGTATATGTTTCGTGGGCGTGTTAGACGAACTTTGGAGGTTGATTTTGAAAATAAAACAAAACAAAATTAAAACTGTGATTTGATTCAGAACAGATCTAACTGAACCGACGATCAGATCACAATTTCAATGGAAAAGAAAATAAAACTATGAATTAGATTTGAATCTAATCAAATCCAATTTGACCTAAGAAAATAATAAAAGCAGAAATTGAAATTGCAGAAATTGAAATAACAAACAAGAATTAAAATTAGGATTTCCGCTGAATCTAATCTGACGGTAAATCACTAATGCAAATAAGTGCAAAATACAAATAGTGTTCTACCGAATCTAATCGTATAGACAACACTAGTTGCTAAGAAAACAAAAAAATGCAGAAAATAAAAGAGAAAGAAGAACTTTTATTAGAACAATGGAATAAGAGATGAGATAGGATGGTGGCTACAATGCCATTACAAGGGTATATATAGAGTAGATAGCCAAACCCTAACCCTAACCCTAATGATAAATGGGCCTGGTCATTACATCACTAATTAGTTTACAATGAGAAACATAAATGGGCCTTTGATAAATAAAGCAAATTTGGGCCTTTTCTCTTTTTCCTCTTGCTTCCTTGACATTTCTTCATTGATTTGTGATGTTCAAAGCCTTTTTATCAATCCTTTTCTTGTCCAACAGCAACTAGATGTGAGATCTTCATCTACAATTCTTCAAACTGCAAATACACAGCAAATTGATCTCTATTTCTCTACATTTCTGGTTGCATGCGGGCTGGGTTGGAATATCTGTAAAAGTAACAAAACAATACCCAAGTAATATTTATTTATATACAAAAGATAAGATATAAGAGCATAAAATAAAAACATTTCTATGTCAATCAAATACCCCCACACTTATCTTTTACTCGTCCTCGAGTAAAAAGAAAATGAAAAACTAACTAGATAGGTCGCACTTTCGTAGGAAACACGATTGCATTGAGCGTATGCAACAAGCCGTTAAACCTCTAGGTGTCCCTAGTAGGACGAGTGGTGTCTCGTGAGGGTTTTCAGCGGATACTACCCACAAAATCCAAATGCAGTATGCTATGATTCTAATGAAACTACATGAATGCAATGGACATATGCAAATAAAAACAAAAAAATGAAAACACGACTTGTTTCAGGAAAGTGGTACAACAAATTAAGATAACAATTTCTAGTCAGTTGATTTTATTTTAGATACCTCGACTTGTCACAAATTTTCAATATAAATCAAGTTTTCAAATGTTAAATTCCAGTTTGGCCAGTTAGTTCGGTCGATAACATAGTGCAGCCATGAAATAAATTCTTAGTTTGCTTGGCACAATTTGCAAAGTGGTATTCTAATTTTCTCATGTATGGCTAGTCAAATCAATAAGGTCAAGAAGTGTTTGGGTATCATCGCTTATTCTTTATTCTATAAAATTTTAAGATTTATGATTAAGTATATACACCTAACTAAAAAGACCAAGGTTTTCCACCCATGCACTGCCTCGCGGACTAACGGAGAGTAGGCAAAGAGCTTGGCGGATTGTGCAGGCCGACTTTGACTTTGTCAACAACGTGTCGGTAATCCTTAGGTGTCCAATCTCATAAAATGAGACCAAGATATTCCAACTTTGACTTTGTCAACAACGTGTCGGATAGAGCTTGGCGGGTTTGCACACCAACGCTCGATATACAAGCAATGTTGGATACCCTTGGAATACTATTATTATTATTGTCGAAAATATAAGCACAAAAGAGAGTTACGCGAATTCAACTTAACACAACTTAGTTTTAAAGATTCGAAAAGCCAATATAAGTATTTTAAGTCCTCCACTTATTTAAACAAAGTCTACAATATAGAATAGATTTCATGGCCATCACCTAAGAATCTCCCTATGTACTGGTCACACTCTTATCCCTCAAGATTAAACTTTTCATTATATTTCCAATTCGATCTAAGTTGAGAGAGAAAAATACTATCAACTGGATAAAAATTTTAAACTTATTTTGCCGTATCAATTGAAAATGAGTCGTGTTTCAAAAAAGAAATAAAAACAAAAAAAAATTTGTGGTATGTTACTACAATCTAAAATGTATGATGGTCCTACTTAAATGGCTGAAAAGAAATAAAAACAAAGAAAAATGAAAATGGATGAAATGCAGACTCCCCCCCCCACACTTGAACTAAACAGTGTCCACACTGTAATTTTTTTCTATATTTGAAAGATAGTACCCAAAGGTGTATCAATTGCAAAATAATTTGAAGAATGAAATGTAGTTTAGCTATATGTAGGGATGGATCATATGTACAATGATATATGTGTTTGCGGTGCACGCGATGCAAAGAATTCCGCCAACTTTTCCCCCCACACTTGGTTCTAGCCCTATGAGTACCATTCCCACTATGTCTAGGCATATTTTCTAATAAGTGCAGGTTTTTGAAAATCATCTCATCTTTATACCTCGATTTGTAGTCCAGGAGATAAATATCTAGGGTCGTCCTAACCTGAAATTTTTCAACCAAGCCAGCATTCCAAAAGTAATTCATGTATTCAACAAATTTGTCAGTGTAATTTCTCAAAAATTTGTGATCGTATATAAATTCAGTGAAAGTTGAAATCTGACTGTTGTTCAAGACTATGTGATCGCCTTTCTTGATTGGCAACGTATTATCGACACCGACAATTTCACGTTCATTTGAATATTCAAAATCAAAATTTTCAAACTTGGATTGGTGGTTTGATTCTGTTTCATCCTTGTCAATTAAAAGTTTTAGTTCATCTACGAAAAGTTCTTCGGAAGCTAACGTGGACACGTCAATTGAAGTATGAGAAACTTCCTGAAATGGTAAATGTGGCGTGTCATCAACAATGGTTTCTACCTTGTCGATCTGTCCTATTCCGGGTTCTTGGTCCTTCGGAGGAGAAGGTGTCGACACAGGAAGTGGAAGAAATAAAGTTATAGAAGAAGGTTTGTTGGGATTGCCAACAGTCAAAGAAGAGATAGTGTCGGGGTTGCCGACATCAGAAAAAGAGATGTTGGGATTGCCAACATTAAAAGAAGGTGGGGATTTGGAAGGTTCAGACGAATTGGCCTCGGTTGCCATTGGAAGAGCGTCAAGATTTTCGATTGGGGTCAGAATCAAATGATTGTCGGGATTGGAGTCAGAATTAAGGCTTTCATCCTCACATAAACCAAAGAATTCATGTTCATTAAAGTTCTTTTCCAAATTTGAGTTGAAAAATTCCACATTTTCGTTTTGTTCAATTTCTAGAATTTCAAGTTTCTCACAGTCTGAAAGAGGAAGATCAAAATCTAAGCTTAAATTTTTTTCTTGAAAAGAATCGAAGTCCAGATCATTCGTTGAATTTTGAACAACTTCATTTAGATCGTTATTCTCAATTTCGAAAGTTGTTATCTGAAAATTATCACTATCCGTAAAGAATGGAGTATTTTCTGATTCATCGCTTGTTTGAATTTGATTTTGTTGCTCTTGTTGTTCTTTCAAAGTTGTCAATAAACAAAGAAGTTCATCAGCCCTCTCACTAAGAATGTTAAGGTGATATTCTTCAGAATCGTTGATTTGAGAGCTCTCATTTTGGATTTCTTGATTCTCAAAATTATAGTCCACATCAATTTCACAATCAATATTATTTTCAAAGTGATGGTTGTTTGAATTTTCAGAAAAATGACAATGATATTGGAAATCGTTTTGATTATAAAAATTATGTTCGTAACCAAAATTGTTGAAATTCGAAGGAAAATTGCAATTTTGGTCATTTTCAAAGTGTTGATATGGGCTATAATTTTGAAAATTTTGGTTTACAACCCCATATTGATGTGGATCAAAGCTATTTTGCGATTCAAAACCGTTTTGATGTGGATGTGACCCATAATCGAAATTATTGAAATTTAAATTGAAATCATCATTTTGATTATATCTATGATTTTGAAAATGTTGGTCAGTTGGAAAATTTTGAAAATTGTTGACATTGGGCTCACGAAATTTTGGAAAATCTTGTTTCATGAGTTGCAATTCATACTCATACTCTTCAAGAGGACGTCTACTCCGATTATTATCCCACAATTCTCTCAAAGATTTTTTTGAATCAGACATTTGAATGAAATCAAGGAAAAACAGAATTTATCCTTACTTCAAAATAATATAAAATGTCGAGTTATGCTCTATTAATTAACTGGCTCAATTAGAAGGGGGAAGAGGGTCTTATGGCCGTTCACGTATAGTATGAATACTAAGGGATACGACCAATGTTTTACGGGTAGTATGCAACCTCTTTTGCTAGAAGTTCAATAAATTGAACCAATATATATCCGCGATCTAATTATACGAGACAGTCAACTTCATAAAACACAACTTTTCAATTATATTATTTTGAAAATCAAATCGAGTTTTATAATTGAAAAACGATGAGAGAGATGACGTTAGGTATGTAATTCGTTTCTCACAAACAGATTCAGAAATATCATCCACAGAACAGTCACAGAACAATCACAGAATAACAACAGAAAATTAAAACATTGTACAAGAAAGCCGCTGCTGCCCCTGCAGAAGATTTTTACAAGCAATTTCTATATTTTTATTTTGCAGCAGAGCACCTGTAGGGTTAAAGAAATTTTTACAGTGGGGTATGGCAGTCCGTCCAGAGATTAAGTAGTTAGTGTTTCAAAGTCAACAGTTTGCTTTGCTCGATTTCTTCGTTGGTTGCTTGAACTCCTTCTGTCACTTTTGCCTTCGAATATTTTTTTTTTTTTTTTTTGATGTTAAAAAAAAAGAAAAACCAAACAAAGAAGAAAAAAAACTAAACAAAAACAAATAGAGAAGGAAAGGAAAAGAAAAAAAACTAAAATCTAAGCTAGAAAAAGGAAAAAAAAAACAAAGCTTAAAAAGAAATTAAAAAAAAGAGACTAGCTTAACACTAAATTAACACGACCAGGGACCGCACTCATATAGAGCCATGCGTTCACCAAAAATAGAGGACACATCCTTATTTAAAACACGCCAAGCTTCAGAACGTTTCCTTTACAAATCAATTCCCAAAAATAAAATAAACCAATCGGTTTCCTGAAACAAAACAAATCTTTTTTTTTCTTCGATGCAGATCTAGGCGTTCGTGATGGGTGCGATTTGGGAGCTTCGATTCTCGGTATGAGGGTTTCTGGAGTTCGATTTTTTTTGTTTGAGGCTAGGGTTATTGCAGTGGTTTCGGAGTTTGCGAGGTGGTCTGTGGATCGGAATGGGTTGAAGGAGATGCGATTGAAGGTAGAGAGGGAGATCGGGTTTTCGAACTGCGGTTTGGTGATACTGGGTTTTCCGTGATTGGATTGTTTTATGGATGGAGGGGGAGATGCTGACTGGTGGATAGTGATGGAGATGTAATTGAGGGGTAGGTGCTGTATTGAGGGGTATTGAGGATGGAGCAGTACAAGGGTGGATTATGGTGACAGTAGAGTGAGAAGAAGGAGGGATTTGCAAAGTAGGTGTGGGGTTGGTTTGAAATAAGGGGGTCTGTGCTGCTATGAACGTGGTGAAGAATTTGAGGTGGTGAAAATAGAGATGGTACGTGAGGGATGGTTGCGATGAGTGGCGTGATATACAGGTGAACTACGGGGGCAAGCTGTGAAGATTTGGATGGGCAGGGGCGTTGATGGATATGAGGCTAATTGTATAGTGGGTTTCGGATTTGCGAGTTGGGTTGTAAACAGTGGATGGTTTGAATTTGGGGGTTGTTGAAGATGAGGGAATGGTTTGGGTTTACTGTTGTTCTGATCTGTGGGGTGATGGCGGGAGTATTTGGCAGTAGAGGTATGATGAAAGGTGATGATGGTACTGTAAATTGTGAAAGGAGTTGTTGTGGTTTGGTATTGGGAAGTGCGGGCTTTTCGCAGATGAAGTTTTGCTGTGGATTAAATGGGTTGCGGATGGACGTTGCAGGGTGAAGATGAAAACGGTTTTGAGGAGGGGAGTTATGGAGAAACGTTGGTGGATTTTAGGTTCGACTTGTGGATCTGAAGTATGGCCGAGGGAGAGCGGACGTGAATTTCTGAACGGAGTTTGAGGTGATTGAATCGAACTGGGTAGGTGGGGAGATGATGTAGAAGAATATATTCGTTTTTGATTTGAGCTTGTGGTTTGTGAATGGAACGTGTATATATGACGAGGGATTTTTTGCTTATAGAATGGTGATGAACTTGTGAATTTGGTTCTGGATTGTGGAGTTGAATATGAACTGAGTTTGTGATAGCAGGGAAGGCGGTCTGAGGAAAGATGGTAGACTGGTGATGGTTTACTGATGCGGAAGGTGATGAGGGGGGACTTGAGGATGATAAAAGCAGAAGAAAAATAGAAGAGAAAAGAATTTAGAAAGAAACCCTTTTTTTTTTTGGAAATAAATAGATTGTAAAGAACTATAAAAGGGAAAAAATTGAGAAAAGCGAAGAGAATCAATGCTGAGCAGAAACAACAATGAAAAGCTATTTTTTTTTTTTTTTGAATTTAGACTTGTAGAAAAGGAAAAGAAGGAAAGCTATGTACTAGGGATTGGAAAGAAATAAAAAAAGAAGGAAATAGGAAAAAGTTTAAGATTTTTTTCAATTCTTGAAAAGGGGGAAGGAAATTGCAACATGGAAAGGAGTTAATGATTTTTTTTTTTGAAATTAGTAAAAGAAGAAAGGAAATATTATGTACTGAAAAGAGGAAAGAAGATTAGCAGGAAAGAAATCAAGGAAAATTTGCAACTCTTTTTTTTTTCTCTTTCTTGGAAGATTGTAGTATCAATGAATAATACCAAATCAATCCAATTAAGAATTTTTTTTTTCTTTATATACAACAAAACAAAACGAAAGTAAAATAAAATAAAAGCTAACTCGAATCAGAAATTAAATAAATAATAAAATTCAATGTTGACCTCCCCGGCAACGGCGCCAAAAACTTGATCGACGCTAATCTATGAATTAGAAAAGCGCGACATTTGTAATAAATTCTGCAAGCATACAGGTCGAACACAGGGAGGAAAGTTAAATTTTATTATTTATATGTTTCGTGGGCGTGTTAGACGAACTTTGGAGGTTGATTTTGAAAATAAAAAAAACAAAATTAAAACTGTGATTTGATTCAGAACAGATCTAACTGAACCGACGATCAGATCACAATTTCAATGGAAAAGAAAATAAAACTATGAATTAGATTTGAATCTAATCAAATCCAATTTGACCTAAGAAAATAATAAAAGCAGAAATTGAAATTGCAGAAATTGAAATAACAAACAAGAATTAAAATTAGGATTTCCGCTGAATCTAATCTGACGGTAAATCACTAATGCAAATAAGTGCAAAATACAAATAGTGTTCTACCGAATCTAATCGTATAGACAACACTAGTTGCTAAGAAAACAAAAAAATGCAGAAAATAAAAGAGAAAGAAGAACTTTTATTAGAACAATGGAATAAGAGATGAGATAGGATGGTGGCTACAATGCCATTACAAGGGTATATATAGAGTAGATAGCCAAACCCTAACCCTAATGATAAATGGGCCTGGTCATTACATCACTAATTAGTTTACAATGAGAAACATAAATGGGCCTTTGATAAATAAAGCAAATTTGGGCCTTTTCTCTTTTTCCTCTTGCTTCCTTGACATTTCTTCATTGATTTGTGATGTTCAAAGCCTTTTTATCAATCCTTTTCTTGTCCAACAGCAACTAGATGTGAGATCTTCATCTACAATTCTTCAAACTGCAAATACACAGCAAATTGATCTCTATTTCTCTACATTTCTGGTTGCATGCGGGCTGGGTTGGAATATCTGTAAAAGTAACAAAACAATACCCAAGTAATATTTATTTATATACAAAAGATAAGATATAAGAGCATAAAATAAACACATTTCTATGTCAATCAGTATACAAACTTCAAACCTTAATAATTTCTTTATACGTTGTCCGTTTTATGCAAACCAGGTGTCTATTTTGACCAGAATTCCAAGACGAACGCAATGGCGCTATCCGTTTCACTTAATTTTGAATATTAAATTAATTATTCTTTAATTTATTATCTTTAGTGTTGTTAAAATTACGGGGCATTACATTCTCCCCTACTCAAAGGATTTCGTCCTCGAAATCTCTAAGTTAAGAAGAATGTACTTCCTACCATCCATATCCATCTACTCATCCACCAATCACAGGCATCCCTGGTCCTTCAAAATTTCTAATGCTTATATGAACATATGCAAAGGTGTGTGTATATGTCCCAATACTAATGCGAAGATCAGACAGTCTACTGATTCAGTCGACCTCCTTAATGCAATGTATGTTAGTGCCATGAATCCAACATGTATGCAAATAATCCTATTATAACTTGTAAGTTCTATATGTGTGCACAATTATCAATGCAAATGCAGCATCCATACGATGATACATCCATTTTCATCAAATAAAAGAAGAAAAATGCACACACATCCATATGCAGTATGAGAGTGATTGAGCCGATTTAGTGCCTAATGCGTGTGTATATGCATCCACTAGCAAACACTTGCATCCACTTGCATCCATTAAACATAACATGTTTCAAACACATGTTTACATCCATGGGATTCCTACCTAAAGGTCGAAGATTCGATCGATAGGACATACTCAAATGATAGAAACAAGTATGAATAAAAGCTTTGGAAAGGAAGTTAAGAACATACCCTCGAAAAGAAAAGGGTACGAAGCATGAACCTTGTCTTCGGTCTCCCAAGTTGCATCCTCTGGGTTATCTCCCCACTGAACCTTCATTAACTTGACTTCTCGGTTGCGTAGCTTCTTAACTTCTGATCCAAGAATACGGATTAGAACTCACCTAACTTCCGCCTCCCGTTCCACCTCTACTTCCTCCAATATACTTGGCTCAACTACTTCTGCGGTATCATGTAAACACTTCCGCAAATGAGAAACATGGAAAACATCATGAACACTGGACAGTCTCTCTGGTAGCTTTACTCTATAGGCCATCTGGCTAATCCTTTCTATTATGGGAAATGGCCCTAGAAATCTTGGTGCCAATTTCCCTACAGATCCAAAGCGAACCACATTCCTTAATGGTGACACCTTGATGAAAACCATGTCTCCCATCTCAAACTCAATGTCAGTCCTTCTCTTATCTGCGTAGGACTTCTGCCTATCTTGGGTTGTCTTCATTCATCGTCTAATAAGATCAACCTTCTCGGACGTTCCTCTAACCATATCTGGTCCAAGTAGAAGTCTTTCTATAGACTCCCACCAACAAGTTGGTGATCTACAGGGTCGTCCGTACAATGCTTCGAAGGGTGCCATGCCAATGCTAGCTAGATAACTGTTGTTGTAGGCGAACTCTACTAAAGGAAGGTGATCTTCCCAAGTCCCTCTGAAGTCTAGGATACACAGCCTTAAAAGATCCTCAAGAACCCTATTCACTCTTTCTATCTGTCCATCGGTCTAGGGGTGATAAGCGGTGCTCAAACACAACTGTGTACCTAATGCTTCTTGCAAGCTCCTCCAAAATTCACCAGTGAAAATGGGGTCACGATCACTTACAATACTGGAAGGTACTCCATGAAGTCGGACTATCTCACGAACGTAAACTGCTGCCAACCATGATGACGTCCTCTTACTCTTAACCGGAATGAAATTATCGCTCTTTTTAAGTCTGTCTACTACAACCCAAATGCTGGTGTTGCCTTTTTTTGATCTAGGCAAACCATCTATGAAATCCATAGAGACGCTCTCCCACTGCCGCCGTGGAACCTCCAAAGGATGAAGTAAACCACCGAGCTTCTTTTTCTCAGCTTTAACTTGTTGGGAAATCAAACATTGAGAAACAAACTCTGCCACATCTTTCCTCATCCCAGCCCAAAAGAAAACCCTCTTTATATCGCTATACATCTTATCACCGCCTGGATGAATAGTCATCTTAGAATGATGAGCTTCCTCTAGGTCTGTCTTAACAAACTCCCAGTCTGGTGAACACAAAGCCTCTCATCTCGTCGCAACCACCCCTTATCATCTATGAAATATCTACTGAGGTGACTAGAAGTCTCCCCTTTACTGAGCTTATCTAAGATGTCTGACATCTGTGGATCCTCTCACTGCAAAGCTCCTATCTGATCCATAAGATTAGGTCGCACCTCCAGTGATGCTAATAGGCCAGGCAAAAACTCGGTGGAGGGTCTAAAGTCAAAAGTCGATATAAACTCCAAGTTTTTCCTTTCCACAAACAGAGGAATTAAGGCCATCCTTTACTTACTCAGTGCGTCTGCCACCACATTACCCTTGCCAGGGGTATAAGCAATCTCGAAGTCATAAGATGCTAGGAACTCCATCCAGCTTTTTTGCCTTAAATTAAGATCCTTCTACGAGAACAAGTACTTGAGAGATTTATGATCGGTGTACCACTCGAACTTCTCTGTAAGCAAATAATGACGCCATGTCTTAAGCGCGAATACTATGGCAGCTAGCTCTAAGTCATAGGTAGGGTAATTCTTCTCATGAACCCTTAGTTGTCTACTTCCATAACATACTAACCTTCCTTCTTGCATCAGAATCGCTCGAAGCTCTGTACCACATGCATCGGTGTATGCTATAAATATTTTGCTTCCATTGGGCAAGGTCAAGAATGGGGCTGTTGTCAGAGCCCTCTTCAATCGCTGGAAAGCAACATCATAATCTATATCCCATGAAAATGTCAGATTCTTCTTCGTTAGCCTGGTGAGCGGGGTTGATATCATTGCGAAGTCCTTAATGAACTTCCTATAATAGCCTACTAATCCAAGAAAACTTCTCACCTCCGTTGCATTCTTTAGGGTTTGCCAATCTTGGACTGCAACTACGTTCGCGGGATCTACTGCTATTCCATCTTTAGAGACTACATGCCCTAGAAATCTCACCTCTTTTCTCCAAAAATGGCATTTGGAGAATTTCGCCTTAAGCTGATGCACACGCAGAGTTTTCAAAACTTCTCTCAAACGTTGGGCATGGTCTTCCTTGCTCTTCGAGAAGATCAAGATATCATCAACAAAGACCACGATGAACTTATTTAGAAACTCGAAAACACCCCACTCATCATATCAACAAAATAGGCGGTGCATTTTTCAACCCAAAAGGCATAACGAGCCATTCAAAGAAACCATATGGAGTCCTAAAAGTTGCCTTGTCTATACTATCCTCGGCCACCCTCAACTAATGAAATCCCATGGCCAAGTCTAATTGAGAGCATACTGGTGCACCAACAAGCTGGTCAAAAAGATCATCTATCCTCGGGAGTGGTGTATGACGACCGCCCATAACCCCTGCACTAAACAAGAGGAATAATGCGCTGAAAGGCGTGCCAGGCTGCTATGGACGATCATCATAGTAAGTGAACACATCGAAACCTGTCGTAGAACTCACAGCGCAAGGATAAAATATAATAGAACATATACAACAGGTGATAGTAATGAGGTATCATATAGCAAACTTTTGAAACTCTTTCAACATCCAGAAAGATTATCCAACTGATATCCAAGTTTGTACATAAGGCCTCACTACAACTCTCAAGCAACTCAAACAGCGGAAACAGAAATGCTAGATAGAATAAAACTGGTACGCCAGCCTCCTGCTCGTCATCGCTCAGCTTCCTCGTATCACTAAGCTCCATTACCTGTAACCTGCTACTTAGTCTGCCCATCCACAACCGGATGAACAGCCCAAGGTAATAAGTGGAGACATAAAACCTTGAGTCAGGCAATAGTCTTAGTGAGCGATAATACAGCTAACAAACTTCAACAAGAAAGCATATGAGAATGGGTAAATGAACAACTTATCTACCCACATCACCAGAGAAGAACTCAACCTTATCTTCCCCACATCGGACAGTGATAGCCTTTACACCAAGCATTCCAACCATTCATCCATAGAAACCAGAACACCCATTCAATCATAGAGAACACACATAACATCCAGATTATATAAGTCTCACACAGACAACCCTAATTGAGTTTAACATTCCTCAAGTACCCTTGCCAGAGGCCTAGACCAATATCACTTAAGCACTCAAAGAACATCTCCCTCGACTTTGGATAATCTATGTGAGATAGTACAAACAGAACAAACAATCATCCATAACCGACTCTGGCTATCACCGCCAATCCTGCTTCGAAACCATCATTGTCGTATGACGGCCAACCTTGCCATATGTCAAGGGCTAATGATAACCCCAGTTCTAGCATGAACTCGATATGCCCAACCTTGGCAATGTCCAACCTTGACACTAGGCCTTTCCCCAACCAGAAAGACCCAGGGTACTCGACCAACAACCGGTCTTTTGGGCCTTTCAACGATACCCATCGTACCCCTGCTTTGAGCCTGCTAGAACTTACGACAACGATGACTTTTCGGCCTTCGCATCTCTAATCGTCCAACTTTGACGATGTTTCATAGCTCAAGCAACCTTCTCGAGCAGCCATTATCCACCAACTCACGACCTTTGAGTTGTCTCCGCATTCGTTGTTCCACCTTGATCAACGAACACATTCATCACTTCGAGTCTTCCTACTTGAATCACCTCGAAGTTACGTCATCACTAGAAGTGTCCGATCAGAAATTTCCACTAGAAATGCCGACCAGACCCATTCTGGACCGACCAGACCTCTTCCGGTACTTCTAGACCGATCAGACCCCCTGGACCGACCAGACCTCCCTTTGCTCCTCCTGGACCGACCAGGACCCTCCTGAGCCGACCAGACTCCCTCCTCAGCCTTCTGGACCGATCAAACCGACCAGCTCCAAGACCCAGTCAAAACCGACCAGAATTGCTCCAGAACGACCAGTCAAAATCGACCAGCATTGCTCCAGAACAGCATTGCTCCAGAACGACCAATCAAAACCGACCAGCATTGCTCCAGAACGACCAATCAAAACCGACCAGCATTGCTCCAGAACGACCAATCAAAACCGACCCCGATGCCTCCATTCCAACCAACCAGCTCCCTGACTTGCTCCCCAAGCCATAACGTGACCGACCACCTCAGTCCAGACCCTTCTGGACCGACCAGAGCCATCAGACCGCCTCAACCGACCCGACTAGCTCCAAAACCGACCAGAAACCTGCACAGCTCCATTTCGACTTCGATTTCGACCAAAACTTCGCCAAACGACGAATCCGACGAAACCGGCTCATCCAATTCATCCAAACGCAACCACAAACATGTTATGCAACCAACAATATCACCAATCTAACAATTTCCATCAAAACACATAAATTTCCCAAAACATGATAAGTGAATCATATGAACATAAAAACGGGTCTAACTTGCATAATCTTGAGAGAAATCATAAAATTAACCATTTAAATTATCTAGATCAGATCCTAAGGTGATTCATATATAAAATGGACTTAGCATGGTGTGGATCTAAGGAAAATAACATGGAAATGATGAAATTAACATCCTAAAACCCATATACTTGCATGAATCCGAATGAGAGATGTAAATCACTCACCAATTATCCAAATCTAAGAAAAAGCAATGAAAACGCAATCCGGACAGCGAACACTTCGAATCAAACTCTTCAATCCGATGAATTTGCCCTTGAGACGATGTAGATCTAGCCTCTTATGGTGTAGATCTTCGATTTCCCTCCTTGGATTTTGGAATTTTAATGGTGGAAAGATGTTAGAGGAAGAAGGAGATCAAAGCCTCCCCATAAGAGAATGGAAAATGTCAACCTTTCTCCATACCCCTTACCCCCTATTTATAGTCTCCACCCACCATCTAATGGGCCTTCTCCAAATCAGCCCATTAGCCTTCCCAAAACCTGAACAGCCAACTGAAAAACCTTAAAACAACGATTTCTCCCAAACCCCTGAACCAAATCCTTAATGTAACCACTCTACGGAAAGGGAATCATCAATTCCTTTCCAATGGCACAGCTCTCACCCTCTGATTCGACCTGAGTCAAAAGTTATGCCCAGTACAAGACTGATTGGGGCAAAATGGTCACAAACAAAATCGGTAAAAATTATGGACATGTCACACATCCCCATAAGCAACATATCAAAAGATGAGAATGATCCAACCCTCAGGGAATAAAATAAAAATATTTTACGATCTTCCGATACGTAAAATGCGGGATGTTACATTCTCCCCCCCTTAAGAATTTCGCCCCCGAAATTCCAAGCAAACACAAGCAACCACAACTATTCCGCATGCCTATCATTCATGAGAAGCCAATCCTATCATCCAAACTAGCAACCATCAAGCCATACATCCATAGCCTTATCCTAGCACGCGGAATTCTATCAAACAACAACAAGATATAACGATATAACGATGATACAATCAAAGGGTCCTACCGATGAAAAGTTCTGGATGAGTCGCCTTAATGCTCTCTTCCGTCTCCCATGTACAATCATCGCCATCTTCACTCCATTGTACCTTGACTAGCTTAACCGTCTTCCTCCTAAGCTGCTTCATGTCATTCCCCACAACACGAAGTGGCTTGCGAGTTTTCGCAACTGCGGTCTCAACTTCTAAATCTTCATACTGTTCTGGAGATACCACCACATTCGAGTCGTGCACAAACTTTCGTAGAAACGACACATGGAAAACATTATGCACACTCGACATCTTCTCGGGTAACTCCAACCTATATGCGAGCTTTCCTATTCGCTCGACTATCGGAAATGGTCCAACAAACCTAGGAGCCAACTTTCCTTTACTTCCAAATCGAACCACTTGCTTCAACGGTGAAATCTTTATGAAAACCATATCACCTACGTCGAACTCCAAATCCTTACGACGCTTATCGGCGTAACTTTTCTGACGATCTTGGGCCGCCTTCATTCGTTGCCGAATTATCTCGATACAATCCGAGGTTTCTCTTATCATCTCAGGCCCAAGTATCAACTTATCTCCTGTTTCTAACCAACAAGCTGGAGAATTGTACGGCCTTCCATACAACGCCTCATATGGTGCCATCCCAATACTCGACTGGTAGCTATTATTATATGCAAATTCGACTAAATGTAGATGGTCCTCCCATGATCCTCTGAAGTCTAACACACAAGCCCTCAGGAGATCTTCTAAAACTCGGTTGACTCTCTCTGTCTGACCATCAGTTTGGGGATGGTATGTCGTACTTAAGCACAACTCGATTCCCAAAGCTTCTTGCAAACTTTTCCAAAATCCACTCGTGAACAATGGATCCCGGTCACTTACTATACTCTTTGGGACACCATGGAATCGAACTATCCATTTCACATAAAGCTCAGCCAATTTTGACGCTGTCCTAGTCGTCTTGACAGGAATAAATCTCGCACTTTTGGTCAAACGATCCATAATGACCCAAATCCCTTCATTCCCTGCCCTAGTTCTAGGTAGTCCATCGATAAAATCCATCGATATCTGCTCCCACTTCCACGTAGGAACCTCTAATGGCTGAAGTAAACCACTTGGCTTCTTCTGTTCAGCTTTCACTAACTGACAGTTCATACACTTGGAAATGAATTTTCCAATATCTCTTTTCATCCCTTCCCAGTAGTAGACTCGCTTCATGTCCTGATACATTTTATTACCACCGGGATGAATCGTTAGCTTCGAGTGATGACATTCTCTCAGAACCTCATCCCTCAATCCGTCGACATCAGGAACAACTAATCGTCCTTGCTTTCGAAGCCAGCCTTCTCGGTCGACCTCGAACTCCTTATCCTCTGGTTTCAGTTTCTGAATGGACTCGACAAGCTTCGCATCTTTCTTTTGGCCCTCGCCAATCCTTTCGATAAGAGTAGGCCTTATCGACAAGCTTGCCAATATTTCAGGTTCCAACTCACACCTTGGCCTGAAATCGAACCTTGCCAAATATTCGAGGCCCTTCCATTCCGAAAACATCGCTCCCAAACTTGCGTGTCTTCGACTCAATGCATCTGCAACTGCATTGCCTTTGCCAGGAGTATAGGCTATCCCAAAATCATACGATGCCAGAAACTCTAACCATCGTTGCTGCCGAAGATTCAAATCCTTTTGGGAGAAAAGATACTTCAACGACTTGTGATCCGTAAACAACTCGAATCGTACTCCCAACAGGTAATGTCTCCACATCTTCAGAGCAAACACAATCGCTGCCAACTCCAAATCATGAGTTGGATAGTTTCTCTCATGTGGCTTTAGCTGTCGACTTGCGTAAGCCACTACTTTATCCTTCTGCATTAGCACTGCTCCCAAGTCCAGTACCACATGCATCAGTATATACCACCATCTCTTCATTCCCACTTGGAATGGTCAACACAGGTGCACTCGTCAATCTCTCCTTCAAGATTTCGAACGCTTGTTCACACTTCGCATCCCATGCGAACACTTGGTTCTTCTTCGTCAATCCTGTTAATGGTGCATCCATCTTAGAGAAATCCTTGACAAACCTTCGGTAATAACCAGCCAATCCAAGGAAACTCCGAACATCCGTTGCATTCTTAGGTCTATCCTAGTCCTGGATTGCTGCAACTTTAGCGGGGTCAACCGCTATACCCTTTCCAGAAACAACATGACCTAAGAACCTCACTTCATCCTTCCAGAAGTGACACTTTGAGAACTTAGCCTTAAGATGATGCTTTCGCAAGATCTCTAACACAACCCTCAAGTGCGTCTTATGTTCTTCCACATTTCTGGAGTAAACCAGTATATCATCCACGAACACAAGTACGAACTTATTCAACTGATCTCTGAACACTCTATTCATAAGACCAACAAAATACGCTGGTGCGTTAGTCAATCCGAATGGAATCACCAACCACTCGAAGAACCCGGATGGTGTCCTAAAAGCAGTCTTTGGTACACTATCCTTAGCCACTCTCAACTGGTGAAATCCCGTTGCCAGATCCACCTGAGAAAACACTTTGGCTTCGTGAAGCTGATCGAACAAGTCATCAATCCTTGGCAACGGATACTTGTTCTTCTTAGTCACCTTGTTCAGCTCACGATAGTCCACACACAACCTTAACGAGCCATCTGCTTTAGTTGCAAACACGACTGGTGCACCCCACTCGGAAACACTCCTCCGAATGAAACCTTTTCCCAAAAGGTCTCTAACTTGCACCTCCAACTCTCGCTGTTCCTTAGGCGCCATCCGCCTAAGTGGCATAACAATTGGTCTCGCACCCTCGACCAAATCGATCCTAAACTCGATCTCACGATGCGGCGGCAACCCTTTGACCTCGTCAAAGACATCCACATACTCATTAGCGATCAGCACTGATGATAGGTCTTCCTGTGGAATCCCAAGCGAATATAGATAACTCACGAAGACCCCGTCTTCGCGCTTACATCTAATCAACACCTTTCGCCCTTCCACATCCCCGACCCTCACCTCTAGCTTCTCGCAATTCACCCTTGCCGCATATCTCTTGACCCAATCCATGCCCAAGATGATCCCATACCCAGCGAAGTTAAGAACAAAGCAATCACACATAAAAGAGCAACCATGACTCGATAATACTAGACCACGGCAAATCATGCACAAACTGGACGAACCCCCAACTGGATTTGTCACGATCAATGGCCTATCACAAATCTCGGGTTCCAAACCCAAGCGACAAACAAGCTCATTGCAGATGAATGAATGTGATGCTCCAGTATCAAACAAAACTCGAACTGAAACACCATTAACGGAAAAAGTACCTTGCACCATGACACCCTTTCCCTTCTCCTCTGCAGTAGGAGCTCTTGAAGAAGATGGCACAACATCCAAAGCATATGCCTTAACAATCTGCTTACCCTTAGCTGATTCCGGACAATCTTTCTTCTCATGCCCAGGCTTTCCACACTTGAAGCACTTCTTCTCAGCTTTGGGATTCTTACACTCATTCGAATAATGTCCCTTCTGTTGGCAGTTAAAGCAAACTGCCTCACTCTTGGGTTTCTTTTGGCCATCCTTTCCTTTCTGTTGTTGCTGCTTCCTCTTTTTATTACCACTCTGCTGTGGTTTCTGAGCTTCCTTGGTTGCAGCGACAACATTTGCTTCCTTGGGAAACAAGCTCTCATGGCGAATAGCTTTTTCCACAATCTTTTCAAATGAATCATCAAGATGGTCCACAAGTGGCTTCCCAATATGTGCATCCAAACCTAAGACAAACTTCTCGTTCTTCTGATAGGGCGTATCAATGTATGAACGAGCATATCTAGACAAAGCCTCAAAATCAGAAATATAGTCAAGAATTGATCTGCCATTCTGCTTCAACTCTACGAACTTCTTGAAGAGAACTGACTTTTGAGCAGTGGAGATAAACTTTGCTTCAAACTTAGCTTGGAATTGCTCCCATGAAATCTCCTCTTCCGGAGTCTCGAGTATAACAGAATTCCACCATTCCATGGCCCTGCTTTGCAGCTGCCTTGATGCAAGCTTTCTCTTCATTGCATCTTCAATACCCAAGTCTCCAAAGATTCGAACACATGAATCCATCCACCTCTGAACCTCTTCAGCTGGTTCAGTTCCCTTGAATGGTTTCCCTCCTAGAGATATAAAGTCCTTGCACATCTTTGCAAAATCTATTCTAGGAACTCGCACCCCTACATCTACCGTGGCCGCCACTGGAGTGGGTACCCTTCGCATAATTGCTTCTGCCATGGCTTCAAACATGGCCGGGTAATCTGGCTCACCACCATTTCCCCCTCCAGTATTAACTCTCCTAGCAGCGTGCCTTGATGGTCGTCTACTCATTCTAAATCTGAAATTTAGAATAGTTATCCACTTCCAAGAAAACTGCTAAAAGAATACAACCGCTACTACTATATATGCTAATATATATAGTAACATCCAACTGAAATCTACAAATACGTCCCTCATACGCAATTACGTCTTTGAACTTTGGCCAAAATCGTTGACCAGAGCTCTGATACCAAATGTGACGACCCGCCCATAACCCCTGCACTAAACAAGAGGAATAATGCGCTGAAAGGCGTGCCAGGCTGCTATGGACGATCATCATAGTAAGTGAACACATCGAAACCTGTCGTAGAACTCACAGCGCAAGGATAAAATATAATAGAACATATACAACAGGTGATAGTAATGAGGTATCATATAGCAAACTTTTGAAACTCTTTCAACATCCAGAAAGATTATCCAACTGATATCCAAGTTTGTACATAAGGCCTCACTACAACTCTCAAGCAACTCAAACAGCGGAAACAGAAATGCTAGATAGAATAAAACTGGTACGCCAGCCACCTGGTCGTCATCGCTCAGCTTCCTCGTATCACTAAGCTCCATTACCTGTAACCTGCTACTTAGTCTGCCCATCCACAACCGGATGAACAGCCCAAGGTAATAAGAGGAGACATAAAACCTTGAGTCATACAATAGTCTTAGTGAGCGATAATACAGCTAACAAACTTCAACAAGAAAGCATATGAGAATGGGTAAATGAACAACTTATCTACCCACATCACCAGAGAAGAACTCAACCTTATCTTCCCCACATCGGACAGTGATAGCCTTTACACCAAGCATTCCAACCATTCATCCATAGAAACCAGAACACCCATTCAATCATAGAGAACACACATAACATCCAGATTATATAAGTCTCACACAGACAACCCTAATCGAGTTTAACATTCCTCAAGTACCCTCGCCAGAGGCCTAGACCAATATCACTTAAGCACTCAAAGAACATCTCCCTCGACTTTGGATAATCTATGTGAGATAGTACAAACAGAACAAACAATCATCCATAACCGACTCTGGCTATCACCGCCAATCCTGCTTCGAAACCATCATTGTCGTATGACGGCCAACCTTGCCATATGTCAAGGGCTAATGATAACCCCAGTTCTAGCATGAACTCAATATGCCCAACCTTGGCAATGTCCAACCTTGACACTAGGCCTTTCCCCAACCAGAAAGACCCAGGGTACTCGACCAACAACCGGTCTTTTGGGCCTTTCAACGATACCCATCGTACCCCTGCTTTGAGCCTGCTAGAACTTACGACAACGATGACTTCTCGGCCTTCGCATCTCTAATCGTCCAACCTTGACGATGTTTCATAGCTCAAGCAACCTTCTCGAGCAGCCATTATCCACCAACTCACGACCTTTGAGTTGTCTCCGCATTCGTTGTTCCACCTTGATCAACGAACACATTCATCACTTCGAGTCTTCCTACTTAAATCACCTTGAAGTTACGTCATCACTAGAAGTGTCCGATCAGAAATTTCCACTAGAAATGCCGACCAGACCCATTCTGGATCGACCAGACCTCTTCCGGTACTTCTAGACCGATCAAACCCCCTGGACCGACCAGACCTCCCTTTGCTCCTCCTGGACCGACCAGGACCCTCCTGAGCCGACCAGACTCCCTCCTCAGCCTTCTGGACCGATCAAACCGACCAGCTCCAAGACCCAGTCAAAACCGACCAGAATTGCTCCAGAACGACCAGTCAAAATCGACCAGCATTGCTCCAGAACAGCATTGCTCCAGAACGACCAATCAAAACCGACCAGCATTGCTCCAGAACGACCAATCAAAACCGACCAGCATTGCTCCAGAACGACCAATCAAAACCGACCCCGATGCCTCCATTCCAACCAACCAGCTCCCTGACTTGCTCCCCAAGCCATAACGTGACCGACCACCTCAGTCCAGACCCTTCTGGACCGACCAGAGCCATCAGACCGCCTCAACCGACCCGACTAGCTCCAAAACCGACCAGAAACCTGCACAGCTCCATTTCGACTTCGATTTCGACCAAAACTTCGCCAAACGACGAATCCAACGAAACTGGCTCATCCAATTCATCCAAACGCAACCACAAACATGTTATGCAACCAACAATATCACCAATCTAACAATTTCCATCAAAACACATAAATTTCCCAAAACATGATAAGTGAATCATATGAACATAAAAACGGATCTAACTTGCATAATCTTGAGAGAAATCATAAAATTAACCATTTAAATTATCTAGATCAGATCCTAAGGTGATTCATATATAAAATGGACTTAGCATGGTGTGGATCTAAGGAAAATAACATGGAAATGATGAAATTAACATCCTAAAACCCATATACTTGCATGAATCCGAATGAGAGATGTAAATCACTCACCAATTATCCAAATCTAAGCAAAAGCAATGAAAACGCAATCCGGACAGCGAACACTTCAAATCAAACTCTTCAATCCGATGAATTCGCCCTTGAGACGATGTAGATCTAGCCTCTTATGGTGTAGATCTTCGATTTCCCTCCTTGGATTTTGGAATTTTAATGGTGGAAAGATGTTAGAGGAAGAAGGAGATGAAAGCCTCCCCATAAGAGAATGGAAAATGCCAACCTTTCTCCAT
Organism: Allium sativum; assembly: GCA_030737875.1. Taxonomy (NCBI): domain Eukaryota; kingdom Viridiplantae; phylum Streptophyta; class Magnoliopsida; order Asparagales; family Amaryllidaceae; genus Allium; species Allium sativum. The sequence continues at coordinate 941,157,820 of CM060916.1, read as the reverse complement.
ACCCCTTACCCCCTATTTATAGTCTCCACCCACCCTCTAATGGGCCTTCTCCAAATCAGCCCATTAGCCTTCCCAAAACCTGAGCAGCCAACTGAAAAACCTTAAAACAGCGATTTCTCCCAAACCGCTGAACCAAATCCTTAATGTAACCACTCTACGGAAAGGGAATCATCAATTCCTTTCCAATGGCACAGGTCTCACCCTCTGATTCGACCTGAGTCAAAAGTTATGCCCAGTACAAGACTGACAGGGGCAAAATGGTCACAAACAAAATCGGTAAAAATTATGGACATGTCACACATCCCCATAAGCAACATATCAAAAGATGAGAATGATCCAACCCTCAGGGAATAAAATAAAAATATTTTACGATCTTCCGATACGTAAAATGCGGGCTGCTACATGGTGCCTGTTTTTCTTGGTGAGTTTGTTCAACTCTCTATAGTCTACACATAAGCGAAGCGAACCATCCACCTTAGCTGTGAATACTATAGGAGCACCCCATTCAGATATGCTTCGCCTAATAAACCCTTTCTCAAGTAGCTCCCCTACTTGCTTACTAAGCTCCCTCCTTTCCCTTGGAGCCATATGGCATACAGGTAATGCAAATGGCTTTGCATTTTCTACCAATTATATACAAAAATTGATCTCTCGCCTCGGAGGTAATCTTCGAACCCCCTCAAAAACATCAAAATATTCACGGACTATTGGTACAGATCGCAGATCATCAATATATGTGTCAAGAGACTCTAGGAAACTAAGCGTGACAAACCCGTTGGGGTTATAAGAAATCTCGAGGGTCCTCCCATGGCAACTAAAAAGTCTAACGACCCTCCTCTCACAATTCAGAATGGCACCATACATGGCTAGCCAATCTATCCCTAGAATCAAACCATAGCCCATAAAATCGGGAATATATGCGTCGCACTCAAACTTGCCGCCTAACACTGATATTCTCAAACCCCAACAAATCATGGACAAATGAGCCGAACCACCAATAGGGTTTGAGACAACAATGGGATCCACTACCATACTAGTACTAAGGTGCAGAGACTCAACTACAGAATCAGATATAAATGTATGTGAAGCGCCAGAATAAAAAAGAGTTCTAATAGGATAATTGGAAAGACAAATCAAACCTTCCACGGAAACTATCCTAACTCGATCTGGAGCACTGATCGCGAGAGCGTTCACTTGCCCTCTAGAAGCTCCTGTCCTTTGACCTTGTTCTTGCTTCTTCGGGCACTCTTTAGAAAAGTGTCTGACCTCTCCATAACTGAAGCAAACATTCTTCCTTCTTTTGCAGTCCTTGATCAAATGACCTTCGCGTCCACAATTATGGCACTTCCTCTTATCCATAGCCTTGTCATTCTTTCCGCCTTTTTTTTTTGTTACTGTTGTGCCTTCTTGGGCCATACTTTCTTGTTTTGTGTTTCCTCAACCTTAACTTCTTTCTTTTCAGCTTTATCTTCTTCATGCATCAAGGCCATATCAACGAGCCTTTCAAAAGTTGCTCCCATTGGAATATGGGACATAGCTAACCCATGAAGGGGTTCATTCAGTTCTCTAGCAAACCGCAAAGATTTCTTATGCGGAGTATCTACTAGCTCCAATCCAAACCTCGCTAGTTGGTTGAATTTGTTAACAAACTCTTTGGCAGTCATGCCTTCTTGCTTGAGTGCCAGAAACATTTCCATTTGCATGCTTTTCTCAACTCGAGAAAGAAACTTCATTTCATACCTTTGTCGAAAATCATCCTAAGTCTCCACTGGACGCCCTGCTTGCATCACTTCCCTCTAGAATGAAGCTTCATCTTTCAGTAGCCAAGCGGCTAATTGAATCTTCCTATGATTGTCTACATCGAAGATTCCAAACAGATCCTCCGTCTCTTTTAGCCAATTCCTTGCCTTTACGAATGTCTCGGTTCCACGGAATGGCTTTCCCCCCATAGCACAGAAATCTTTGCAGATCTTAGAGAAACTATCTACAAGTGAAGGAGGAGGAGGAGGATGAGGAACGATGGGTGCAACTGAGGGAGGAACGTTAGCTTGACCACCAGCAGGCGTCGTGGCTTCTAGATACCTACGGACCAACCTGGTATCGTAACGCCCTCAGGAATATTTGATTTCCCAAACATGCTAAAAAGAAAAGGAAAGGGATTCAGACAAAGGATCAATAGATATTACATATGGCTTTGGGGGATATGTTTTTCAAAACAGACTTTTCTTTTGAAAATGCTTCCTTTTAGAACTTTTTTGAAAGTAAGTTTCAAAAACTTTATCCGATCTGGTAACCTTCAGCTCTGATACCAAGTATGATACCCCATGTCGGTTAATGTCACTCATTAAGAGAATGCATTAAGTTCCGTGAAGCGTTATAGGTAAAAAGAAACAGAAACATTACAAGACAGATATAAAATAGCAATGGAATTAAAAACTTTTATTAATCATAAAGCATCGTAGTTCGAAACATGGTTACATCATATGTCTGGAAAAAACATAAAACCCAACACATCATTAAAATTTCTGTCTTGTACTTAAAACATCAAAGTACAATAAATAAAGAAGCATAATCCCCGAAACATAGCCATAATAGAGAAAGGTGAAATCGAGCAGTACATTTATGCAGCTCCAAGCAAGATGAAAGCAGAATCCTGATCAAGCTGGAGTATTCCCACCTTGAGAACCTGGGGGGAAATGAAAGAGATAGAAGAGGAAACAAAATGGGTCGGACATAAAGCCCGGCGAGTCTAGTTTCTTTTAGCATATAAATAAGTAAAAGTATCATGACAGGCATATAAACTGGATAAGAGAGATAACATCATAAAAGCAAGTATAACAAGGTAAACAGGATAGACATGATAGAGTATACTATGCTTCTCTTCTGATTTCTCTACAAAAATACTAGTGTCTTATTAACAAGATGAAACCTAACAAGTATAAGATGGTAGAATTAGGTGTACTTCCAGTGAGAGGTTTTCACCCCATACAATCAACAAGCAACCCAACATACCGGAGTTACCCCTAAGGGTATTAATGGGCTCCCAACATATCGGAGTCTAGATGTACCCTAATTACTACCCTAATCGATCGGCTCCCTACTCCATAGATACCCTGTGCTAGCCCCACAATAGGGTGTACCACTCCCTAAAGTGGCAACCCTTCGTTTCCAGGATGTGCACAACCATATCTACATGTGTCACGGCGTCTAAACCTCCTCTGTCGGACCCATGCATGCACATGAACCCGTCGGAATGCACCGCCCACACCGTCCCCCATGTTTGGATCTCTTACAATCAGCCCTGTAAGCGTGCCTCGACTCCGACCTAGTTCGGAGTACTCGTTTGATATCTATATATGGGTTACTGACCGAAGCGGGTCCCACACACAAGATGATACAAGCTTCCCCCTACTCTTGCATCCCCACTAGGTTTTCCATAGGTTATGCCCTACCAAAATAAAAGATTGCATAACCTCATAGGTTAAATTTGTGGGCCTATATATATAAGTATTACCCACCCACCCAAGGTTTACTTAACCCACCCACTGTTTCAAACAAGTTTACTTAACCCCTGCTCAAGTTATATGTTCATACAATCCCTATGGATTCAACTAGGTTAAGTATTCCAATTCATTACCATATTCATTTATGGTTATAATGTGCTATACCTCCCACATTAAGCCTATCACTTGTAGATGCTGGATATGTCGGTCGGTTCCGGGCAGACTTCTTCTACAACTCGGAAACCTCGTGTCTTCGAACGTCTCGTATTTATGCACTTAGACCCCTCACATTAGATTCACCACTTGTGGTCGCTGGATATGCTGGTCGGTTCTGGGCAGACTTCCACCACAAGTGTAATCTTATCTCGTGTCTAAGCGCGGTTACAGTTTCTAATTACTGTAATTCTAGGTAGTTCAATTATTAACCAATTATTCTTATGTCGTTATAGGTTTTCATGCCCCTTTCCTAAGTTATGTTCAAAACAAACCATATACCCCAAATTAAGGTCTTTAACCACAAATTGATTTATGACCCAAATTCATGTTCATATATTTCATTCAAGTTATGCCCAAATTTCCAATTACAAGTTATGCCCTAATTTTATCATTTTCTCCTCGTTCCCAATTTAATGCGTTCGCATATTTCAGCGGCATGCTTAGGCTCGACGATAGCTTGGATATAAAAATAAAAGAAAAAAGATGAAGGGAAGAGGACATAAATGATCATACTAAGAAGTTTGACATATAATGGCAGAAACAGGCATAAATATATAGTGATATAATGACAAGATAGGTATATAGGAATAAATCTAATGAACATGTGACAATAGTACTGATTCTGGCATAATAGGGACATTATACACAGGCATGATGAGATATAAACAATGAATTAGATACCCAACTAATAACAGATCTGATTTAGCCACAAACATAATAAGAACAAGCATAAGATGATCTTAAGAGTGGATTAGATCTACAAACTATGGCAGATCTGACATGATAAATAGGTCTAGGTTCAGATCTAGTTCATAGTCATGTCAGAATAACTTAGATGAATATGTTATAGCAAATCTGATATGATTCAAATAGTCACAGGCATAGAACCAAGTTATAGTCATGTCAAGATTTACTTTTTAAATATTTAGGTCTAAAATTAACTTAGACTCACAGTGCTTGGATCTAGAAAAATAGAGAAAACAATTGCTGATGTTGAATCATAGATCTCTAAACTTGAATAACCCAAGTTGATTGCTGAAGAAGAAAAGACATGATTTAATCTAGGCAGAGGCAGCATCTAGTTCTCCATTGATTTAGAATGAATTAAACAATGGGTATAGGGTCTTATTTATAGCCTAAAATTAATGGATTTGGTTAAGAAAGGAGTCCACATTCTGGAAAGTGAATTTTGCCTCGCATCTAGAAGGGAGGCCGACCCCATCCTTATAGGTTCGACCCATGGGTCGACACCCCCTTATGGGGTCGACTCCCCTAGGCGGGAATTTTCCAGCTTCCCCCTTCTACTCGAGTTTTAGATTGTTTTTAATTTTGGGTTGATTATATATATATATATATATATATTCTTCTTATGCGTAAAAAACTTCAAACCTTAATAACTTCTTTATATGGTGCCCGTTTTACGCAAACCAAGTGTTTATTTTGACTAGAATTCCGAGACGAACGCAATGGCGCAGTCCGTTTCACTTAACGTTGAATATTAAATTAATTATTCTTTAATTTATCATCTTTAGTGTTGTTAAAATTGCGGGGTGTTACATTCCTATTTTGAAGTCGACTTGTTTTTTTTTCTTCAATGATCAATAATTCTTCCTTTATTTCTATAATACAATTCTCACTAGTTTTGGCTTCTTCATAATCGTTTGGTTAACATATTGTTGAACTATTTTTTTGCGAAAGGTGTCACAGTTCAACGGATCGAAGCCCAATGTCAAAAGACTCGCCGATCGACCCCAACGGTCGTTCCCTGCTTCAGAATGCCCGAACAAAACTTGGCCCTAGCTAGTTTCCCTTAGGCAATGGCATCTCATGCTCCAACATAATCTCTTCCCCAGGCCGACCGAGTCAGCCTTATAGATCAGATCAATCAGATATCTTTGGATCTACATGGAAATATCCAAATGAATTATTCATTGCTTAGCCCGGATTTCAAGGCATTAAAGGCGGTCAACCACTTCCGGCCAAAGCTCTACTTTTGATACACCTCGTCTAGAATGTCATGCAAGCCACAATTTTCGAGGATACTATTAACCAGTAGTAGACCGGGTCCCACCGCCGCAACTATTACAAATAGTTGAGCTCCATGTGTCCGAGCTTCGCAGAAAAGGCAGGCTATGTTGCACCTCGATCATCCCATTCTTTATCAATAAATACCTCCATACCAAGAATGGAAAAAAGGACTTTTGGTGGAGCCTTCTCTCTCAAGCTCATATTCTACAGCTAACTCCAAAAATAGCCAAATCTTTCTCTACAACACAGTCACCTTGTGTTCATCTCCCAATTTTTTTACCAAAAGTAAATATATTGTACTTGTAATCAAAAGTAAATCAATATATAAAGTGGACGTAGGAACCATCTCTTGCCGAACAACTATAAAAAGTCTTGTGTGTCTCCTGTTTTACTTACTTTATCATAACCTGTAATTGTTATTCATGTGTTCAGCACACGATTAGGGTTGACCGTCACTAGTGATCAACTTTTGACGTCAACACTTTGGCGCACCAGGAAGGGGGGCACGCACCGACATACGCCACGACCTTCAACAATTTCTGATCAATGGCGAACAAGCAGAAGAAGGATGCTACATCTTACCGTCCCATAAACGCTGATGCAGCCGAAACAAACGCTGCAGAAGCAAGTCGGGAAGCCTCCTCTCATGAAGACGTGTCCTGATATCTTACTCGGGAGGACATGGACAAGATTATGCCTGAGTTCAGAGGTCAGATGACATCTCAGGGTAAATTCCTCGAACAACAACAACAGTTGATGAATAGCCTCCTCGCTTGGATGAAAAAGGGATCTAACACTTCAATATCAATTCCTCCACCGAGCGAAGCCGGGGGAACAACTGATCGTTGGTCTGTACAAATGCAAGTAGCAGATCAGACCATACCTTTGCTTCCTTCTGGCTCGACTTCACTTCTTGATCGACCATTGCCAGGAGCATCACTTCCAGCAACCAACGTCGCCGCAGCTGTAGATTCACATGAGGCCCGCGATGATCTAGGTCGTTCGACCATTCTGCCTCCACTCCAGGGAATAGCTCAACTACCTGAATCAACCGAACAACAGCTTGGTTGACCGGGATCAGTGCCATTCCCATTACAACCCGGCATCTTACCATAGACTCGTCTTATGCCTCCTTCCCTCCAACGAAGAGCTGGTGGAGCCTTCCCTTCAAACCACGAAGATCACTCTACTATACCATTTCCCAACATTGAGGAGGAAAACGCTACTCTAAACCCTTCTAACATCGCTCCGAGCGGGGGCACCGAAGAGGCACAAACATTACATGTTATGCTGGTTCGGCCAGCTGCTAACAAAACTCGGACTAACCCTGCAAGGACCGGTATGGTTTAGCCCAATAACGATCGGGCAATCCCCATAGCGGCTAAACTAGGCCCCAAAACTGCGATGGACCCTCGCTCTCACCTTCACTCAACTCTTAGTGGTCGAGCCCAACCAACGGCCACCCTTTCGAGCATGCTTTCGGCAGACCCTAGTACTAGAGTTCTTACAAATGCAGAGTTGGATTCAAGGCAACGGCTCCTCGGAGATGGAAGCCAGCTTGAAAGTATTATTAGACGCTTCACCCGGGGTACTTCTTCTCAAAAGGATATGGATGATATCCATCGTAGCCCATTTACAGGGGAAACTGCAAACTCCCACAATCCTCCAGACTTCAAGTTTCTGGCCATAAAGCCCTACAACGGTCGGGCCGACCCAACCATTCATGTGATATATGTGCCATATAGATGCACTCTCTGCATCGACCAATGTTATGGCCAAGTGCTTCCCCCTCTTCCTCACAGGTATAGCCGGCTTGTGGTTTTGACAACTAACAATGGAGTCGATCAGCAGCTAGAACATGCTGGTCACCCGCTTCATCGAGCAATTCAGAGTTCGCATCTCTCGGCCAAAGAGCGTCATGTTCCTAACCTCTATCAAACAACGACCCGGCGAAACCCTCGGGTCCTTCCTCAAAAGATTCAATGCGGCCGTAGCATCGTTCGATTGACCCGAGCCATCGATGGTGCTTATGGCCACCATTGCAGGTGTTCAAAACTGATCCGAATTCAAGACGTCATTAACTAGGGATCCTCCCAATGACATCGAAGACTTTTATGCCGAGGCCGATCAGTTCCTCCGACAAGAAGACGCCAGCATTGAGATGGAAAGGCTCGAAGTGCTTGCCACCAAAGATGGAGATCCATCCAACACCAATGGCCACAATAAAGGAAAAGGAAAGGTCTTGGAAAAGAATGAACGCAACGTATGACTCCGGGGAGAGAATAAGTATGATCAGTACACGGAGCTCAATTCCTCCCTACTCGACATCTACCTTGACGCACGAGGATCTCTACCTTTCTCGAAACCTCCTCGTAGAGAGCAGACCCAGAAAGAGCTCGACTTTGGGAAACACTACATGTTTCACAACATTGTCGGTTACACACCAGTGAATGCAGGCACTAATGCGATATCATCGAGGATAGGGTCAGGCGGGGGGAACTGCTGGAATATTTCTAGAAAATCACACCGGCCATGTCGCCACAATCTTCTGCCCAAGCTCCTCAGGCCGGAACTCGAACTCCAAGAAACGGATAGGACCCTGAGCCCAGCAATCGTGGCATCATCATCAATTAATAAGATTTAGATTTCTTCTTTCGAATTTATTTTTGTTTTTTTCAATAAAATGGTATGATGAAGTACACACGTATGGGGTTAGGATTTAGCTCCTAGGCGTGCTGTGGATTAAATTGTCACCCATCTAGAATTTATTTTCATTTCCTTGTAATGGCTCTTTAGCAGCAATAAACTTTCTTTTGAAAACATGGATTATGTTTGAATGTGTTGACACACTTTTTTGTAAAAGATGTCACACATGAAACACCTGGATAACAACATGCGCAGGCACTGAAAACATGGTCAGCAGACATGAAGCAGTTTGACTGAAATCGCATCACAAACAATGAATGGCCCGAAACTCCTATCAGACGACCTATTTTGGGCCCGAAAACAGCAATTACGGTGCTTTGCACTGCAATGCTTTGCACTGTAAAACCTGTAGCTCTCTGAATAAGCTTCAGGTTGATCTTTCGTTTGGCTCAATCGGACTTACGGTTAGGAAGTTATGCATGTTTCCGTAAACTGGTGTAATTAGGCAATCGCTTGGATGAAGTGACGAAACATCAGAAAGTTCAGAATATGGATCGGCTCGTGGGACCTACCTTGGATCGTGGGATCCAACTCGACTCGTGAGCAGGAACCTGGATCGCCCCCCTCGACTCGTGGACTAGGGCTCGCCTTCTCCTTCCACTCGTGAAGACCCCTCTGGCTCGTGGAGCTCAGGCAGACCACGGCCCTCTTCCACGACCCGATCGTGGACACTAGCTTCACCACTCAAGCTCACGACTAGACATCGGTTCGTAAAGGCCTCACCACGACCTGACCCCATTCACGACCCGCGATCCGACCACCGAACCTGCTAATACACGCGTAGATCTTCACCTGTTCTCAAGGCTATTCCCGCTCCTACTTTCCCGGATCGGGTGCCACGTACCTCATCACGAACCAGTCTTCCCAGAAGCTCTCCTACATCTATAAATACACCACTTGAAGGCATTTTCAAGGATTTTTTGGCTCTAACTCCTAACCTCTTCCACCATTGCTCTCTGCAAAACATTTTCAACAGCAAAGGAGCCAAATTCCACACTACAACACGAGGATTTCGTGTATAATCTTCATTTTTCTCACTTCTCTTTCATTGTAAACACGAGGACTTCGAGTATAAACCAAGAGAATTGTACTTGTAGTTTCTTAGGATTTAAGGAATTATAAAGTGGACGTAGGCTTGGTTTGAGCCGAACCACTATAAAATATCAGATGTTCCCCATTTTTACTGGTTTTTCTGCTTTTCTGTGATCTACATTTGGGTGTTAGCGTCATTTTTTGGTCTAACATTTTGACGCGCCAGGAAGGGGGGCACACGACAACTTCAACTTCTAGCTTGAAAGGAGACTCAATGGCAATCAAAAGGTAGAAAACCGGAACTTCCTCTCATGCCGAGGATGTAGATGCTGAAGGCACTAGGAACGAGGCAAGCTAGGAGGCTTCCTCTCATGGAGATCCTTCGCAATACTTAACTAGAGACGAGATGGACGGCGTTTTCGCTGAATTGAGAGATCAAATGGCAAGGCAAGATGATCTCCTCCAAATACAACAGGAGAAGAACGATGGATTCTTCGCTCGGATGGATGGAAGGCCAAGTAATGCTCAAATCACTAGAAACGAAGCTATCGAAGCGCCACTCCACCAAATCGGATCGGGCACGATCCACGTTACTGATGGACTCGGGGGCAACCCCCTCACTCTTGGAAATGGTCAGGATCAACCTTCTTCAACTCTGGATCGGATGGGTGTCAGAATACAAGCTTCCACTCAGCAAGGCACAGCTTGTGATGCAGAACCAAGAGTGGCTCGTGATGCACCCCTGGACGGAGACCCAGTTCGTGACCCACTCCAGCGACCCAGACAGCTCGCCCCTCCTGCCTCACGAACCGACCACCCTAGTGCACGAATCGCACATCTCCACGACCCTGGCTCACGAGCTGCATGTCCTCACGACCTGGATCCACGAGCAGGCCTTCACGACCCGGGTTCATGAGCCGATCTCCGCAACTCGCTCCTAGCAGCTCACCATCTTCCTGCTCGTCCTGCACTCCACGTTGGGGGCACCAACTCTGATCTAAGCAATCTGCATAAACTTTTTGAAGGGAACCGGCTAGCAGAACTGATTGAACGCCTCTCGAGAGGCCGCACTTATCATAATGACGTGGATGACGTCAATCACAATCCATTCACTCAGGAAATCAGGAATTCCCGCAATCCCCTGGATTTCAAACTTCCACAACTGGAGCCTTACAACGGCAGGACAGATCCTACTGTGCACCTGATGTGCTACAAGTGGCATATGGAAGTACAATCGGCGTCGGAAAACGTCATGGCTAAATGATTTCATCTCTTCTTGAATGGCATAGCTACAATGTGGATTCAGTAGTTGGAACATTAATCAATCAATAGCTGGAATATGTTGGTAGCTCGCTTTCTTGAACAGTTTCGGGTTCATATCGCTCGACCCAAGAATGTAATGTCTCTCACTACAATTAAGCAGAGGCCTAGAGAAACTCTGCATTCATTTCTTGAAAGATTCAACGTTGCAGCAGCATCAGTTGATCGCCCTGAACCGTCGATGGTACTGATGGCAGCGATATCCGGTGTCCTGAATAACACGGAATTTAAAAAATCTTTGTACCGAGACCCATCGTGAAATCTCGGCGAATTCTACCTTGAAGCAGATAGATTTCTGCAGGAAGAAGATGCAACCTCCGAGAAGAAAGTTCTCGATGTCAACATGCTCAAAGATGGAGAACCATCTAATTCTGGAAATGGCAAAGGAAAAGCCGCCTTCAAGAATGACCGCAACACTCAGCCCCGGAGAGGGCCCAGATACAAAAAGTACACTGAACTCAATGCCCCACTCTCAAACATCTATCTGGACACGAACGGTGTTATCTCCTACCCAAAGCCTCCCAGGAGGGAGCCTTCACAAAGAGAACGCGATTCTGGAAAGCACTGCATATTCCACGATATGGAGGGACACGACACAAATGACTGCAGGCATCTTCGTGACCTGATTGAGGAGCGGGTTAGACGTGGAGAGCTACCTGAGTATGTGAGACAACCAACTGCGCCTGCACCTGTGTTACCACCTCCTGCTCCAAGGAATAGAAATGACCCTGGATCGAGCTCTCGTGGGCTCATCATCAACTAATCTGGATGAGATCAACTTTCATTTTCTGCATTTCTTAGGCTTTAAGATTTGTTTTTGCTTTCATTAGGTTTTCCGATTGGTTGAATCAGAGTACACATGTACGGGGTTAGGATGTAGCCCCAAAGCGTGCTCTGGACTCGGTGTCAAACCAATCAGGATTTGATTTGGTTTTGCATTTTGAATTGAATAAGGAAGAATTTTACAAGCATGGATTATGTTTGGTGAATTTAAGTATCTTGTCAGGATGTGGCAAGATCCTCAATCTCGGTTAAAGTATGGCTTATACCTATTTTGAAACACTGGGTGTGGATTACGCCTAGGGTCGAACTATCTTGTCAGGCTATGGCAAATATAGTTTTCTCTGGATATGAGTACGGATGATACTTAGATTGATAACTCGAGTATGGTTTATACTCACTTTGGAATCCTAAGTATGGATTATACTTTGGAATGGCAAATGGTCTTGTCAGGATGTGATAAAAGAAATCGTGTATGGATTATACTCGGTTTGAACTTCTAGGTATGGATTATGCCTAGAAAGTTTCTCCCCTGCCAGGATTTGGCAGGATGACTCTATTTCAGGATAGAGTATGGTTTATACTCACTTTGGACTCCTAAGTATGGATTATACTTGGGAATGACAAATGGTCTTGTCAGGATGTGACAAAGGAAATCAGGTATGGATTATGCTCGGTTTGAACTTCTAGGTATGGATTATGCCTAGAAAGTTTGGCCCTTGCCAGGATTTGGCAGGATGAGTCAAACGTCTTTTGAGTATGGTTTATGATCATTAGACGTCGAAACATGGTTTATGCTCGGAAAGTTTGAATAATACTGTCAGGATTTGGCACATTTGTTTTACCTTTATCCCTTTACAGAAATTCATATATTTGTAGCTGGCAGACCCGACAAGATCATGGCATTGTCGGATTTCTATGGCTTATAGATTTCCTGGATTATCCAGAACACATCTTCCTTCAACCAGCAAGATATGTTCTGGGGGGCAAACTTGTCGACACACTTTTTGGTAAAAGCTGTCACACATGAAACATATGGATAACAGCATGCGCATGCACTGAAAACATCGTCAGCAGACATGAAGCAGTTTGACCGAAATCGCATCACAAACAAACAATGGCCCGAAACTCCTATCAGACGACCTATTTGGGCCCGAAAACAGCAATTACGGTGCTTTGCACTGTAAAACCTGTAGCTCTCTGAATAAGCTTCAGGTTGAGCTTTCGTTTGGCTCAATCGGACTTACGGTTTGGAAGTTATGCCCGTTTCCGTAAACTGGTGTAATTAGGCAATCGCTTGGATGAAGTGACGAAACATCAAAAAGTTCAGAATATGGATCGGCTTGTGGGACCCGCCTTGGCTCGTGGGATCCACCTCGACTCATGAGCAGGAACCTGGATCGCCCTCCCTCGGCTCGTGGACTAGGGCACGCCTTCTCCTTCCGCTCGTGAAGACCCCGCTGGCTCGTGGAGCTCAGGTGGACCACGACCCTCTTCCACGACCTGATCGTGGACACTAGCTTCACTACTCCAGCTCGCGACCAGACATCGGTTCGTAAAGGCCTCACCACGACCTGACCCCATTCGCGACCCGCGATCCGACCACCGAACCTGCTAATACACGCGTAGATCTTGACATGTTCTCAAGGCTATTCCTGCTCCTACTTTCCCGGATCGGGTGCCACGTACCCCATCATGAACCGGTCTTCCCAGAAGCTCTCCTACAGCTATAAATACACCATTTGAAGCCATTTTCAAGGATCTTTTGGCTCTAACTCCTGACCTCTTCCACCATTGCTCTCTGCAAAACATTTTCAGCAGCAAAGGAGCCAAATTCCATACTACAACACGAGGATTTCATGTATAATCTTCATTTTTCTCACTTCTCTTTCATTGTAAACACGAGGACTTCGTGTATAAACCAAGAGAATTGTACTTGTAGTTTCTTAAGATTTAAGGAATTATAAAGTGGACGTAGGCTTGGTTTGAGCCGAACCACTATAAAATATCGTGTGTTCCCCATTTTTACTGCTTTTTCTTCTTTTCTGTGATCTGTGATCTGCATTTGGGTGTTAGTGCCATTTTTTGGTCTAACAGAATGATTTAAGCCGAGCGTGACTGACGCCCGCTGACCCGAATATGGTCAGTGCTAATCCACCGTTTGTAATACATGATCAAAGCCTGCCACCATATCTAAGCCTACTCCTCGAGCCGAGTACAGTCAGATTTCTCTTGTAACACCCCACCTCCGCCACTGCCACTCTTGCAAGCGCACTAGCATTTGAGGGACGTTAAACGAGGTAAACATGCATGCAGATATCATAAGACAAAACATATAAGTAAAACAGAGTAAATAAAGCAGCAGATAAAACTACTATTTCAAAACCATAGTCAAGTTACATCAAAGTACTGTCATTATTTTCCAACTACTACAAGTCTAGAAAACATAAACTGAAAACTGGAAATAACATAAAGTAACTATCCCCAAAGTAGAATAAAGCCATAGCATGCTCAAGTCCAAACCGTACATGAGCTATCCAGAAAAGCAGCTAAAGATCCAGCTAGGTGCTAGTGTTCCCACCCTGAGAACCTGGGGGGAAACGGAAGAAAAGAGGCGAAAGAAAACGGGTCAATCAAAAAGACTGGTAAGTCCTATCTACTATTAGTATAAAAACTAATAAAGTTAACTGGACATATAAAGCAGAGATGAAACATAGGGTGATAACTGGCATGGTGAAAAGTTAATAAGATAGATTAAGTGTGGCATCGCATATACAAGGTTAGGTTGCACCAGGTGTGTGCTAGTATTCCAATCCATGTCAAGTATAAACAAGAAATGATCCCTTGGCCCAAAGCTGGCCCAATATCATGAGGTGACCTAAATCAAGGTCCAACTACTCGGTCTAGTCGATCGGCTCCCTATAAGCCTAACTCGTCATGTATCGGTGTCATACGGCTTAATCGTGGAATGTAGTTAACTGTGCAAGGTCCACTCCAGGGTGTATCCAGCCCTAAGGTGTAAACCACAGACACAATTCAAGCACGCACAGTCTAAACCTACTCGTGCCCATGTTCAACTCCGGACTTAATGTGCACGACCATGGTCCGCCTGAACAACCGGTGCACCCTTCAGCCGTCTCTTTTGGTCTCTTACAATCAGTCCAGTAATCGTGCCCCACCCTAGCCTAGTCCAGGGTACCCATGATACTTCCAAGTGGGTTACTGCTGAAAAGGACCACGTAACTAGGATTTCAAGCGGGTTAAGTGTGGTTAACCCTATCCTAACCATGTATTGAGTTGGTCAAGTGTATTCAAGCAGTTCATGACTTAACCCTATCAATACATCGGGTTTAATTGGTTAAGTATTCAAGTAGTCCATGACTTAACCCTACCATGTGGCATTAATTAACTTAATGCACCCCAACCTCTCACATTAGACTTTGTTGTGGTTAATAGTTAAGCCGGGCGGGTCCGGGTAGCTTTACACCACAACCTAGTCTAACCTCGTGTTTTAAGTGCGATATGACCAACTACTCACATTGGGTCCTATTGTTTGTAGCCACTAGTTAAGCCGGTCGGTTCCGGGTAGATTTATGCTACAAACTCAACCCAACCTCGAGTTGGCCACTTTCATGTTTTCTACATGTCATGTGCACGTTCATGTTTTCAAGCATAAACACATGTCAAACTTTCATGTCATATTTTCAAGTCATGGTTTCATGTCATTTAAGTTTGCCCCATTACCCATAACGTATTCCCATCGCACGTAAATTCGCATCAACACAAATAGATCAAAAAGGGAACATAACAATATGACAAGGTGGCCATAAGATGGCAAAGTCTATCACAAGTTAAACATGGTGATGTTTGAGGCAAAAAGGGGTTCAACATACTAGCATATGGCCTCAACATGTATGATAGCATAAAAGGTGACTTGGCCTCAAACATATCAAATAGCATAAGGGTGATTTGGCCACAAGCATGCATAATAGCATAAGGGTGATTTGGCCACAAGCATGCATAATAGCATAAGGGTGATTTGGCCACAAGCATGCATAATAGCATAAGGGTGATTTGGCCACAAGCATATTAAGGAACATGAGGGGTTAAGGTTTGGCCACAAGTTAAACATGGTGGCATATGAGGCAAATGTGTTCATAAACTTGCATATTACATTATAAGCCTCAAAACATGCATGATATCAAACTTTAGCAAAATAGGTGAAACATGGTCATAAATGACATAGGATGTTAGCTAGTGATTCGCATATAACATCATATGCAAGATAACATAAGGGTTATGAGAGTTTCTATGTTGCTTTTTGCAACATTTCAAATCAAAGCTCATAGCTTTCTATGCACAAAGTCAAGGTGATAGCTTTACAAACATGCATAAAATAAATCTATGCATAACATGATAGAATCAAAGCACAAATCATACTTAGGCCCAAACTCAAACTTGCAACATGTCATATTTAACTTCATAGTTAGAATCTAAGAGTAGTATAGGGCTTACAATGCTATGAAGACTTATAAAATAAAATAAGATTGAGACGAAGCCACTAGCAACTCTAAAAACCCCCAAATGAATACAAGCTCCAAGTTGTCTTGAGAAACAAGAAGCTCCCTTTGATTTGTATGAAGAAAGATCCTTGTTTTGATGAAGAAAGGTGGCTCTTTTACTAGCTTAGGACACTCAAACTTTCATGAATAGGATGGAGGCCATGATATGAAGATGGAGGCCATGATCAAGAAGCATTTTGGCATAGTTTAGTTGTAGGAATGATTAACGAGGGTTTAGGCTAGGTCTTAGGGTCTTTTTATAGAAGATTAGGTTTGTTTAGGCCATAGGATTAACCCTAGTTCAGATCTGAGCCATTAAAATCCGTCACCAGCCCTAAAGCATGTCTTGAGGAACAAGTCAGGTGCACCCAGGCCAAACTGGCCGACCACCCAAGTCGACAGGGGTGTCGACTGGGCAGTCGACACCACCTGGGGTGTGTCGACTCCCAAGTCGACTCCCCAGTCGACTTGGGGGTGGCGGGAATTTTTCCCGCCTGTTCTGCTTGGCTGAATTTGAATTCTGAATTCAAATTTGAACTGTTTTTGAACTTGAAATTTTCTGAAAACTTCGACGGGCCATAACTTGGTCATACAGACTCCGATTTTCGAAAACTCGGACTCTATTTCGCGTTTTTTTCCGAGACGAACGCAATGGCACAGCCCGTTTCCCTTGATTCAGATTTTATCATTTATTTCTGCCTTGGTTTATGTTATTACATGTTATTTAAAAAAATACGGGTTGTTACATTCTCCCCTCCTTAAAGGATTTCGTCCCCGAAATCTTCAAGTTAGGAAGAACATATCCTACCATCCATCATCCATCTACTCAAAACATCACCCACGAGCAGTCATTGTCCTTAAAATATTTCTAAATGTTGTATGATCATATGCAAAGGTGTGTGTATATGTACTTCTCTAATGCGAGAATCAGGCGGTTACTGATTCAGTAAACCTCCTTAATGCAAGATATGTTAGTGAAATGAGTCCATATGTATGCAAATTCCTAACGTAATTCATAATCTCTATATGAGTGCACATAACATTCATCCATATGCAACATCCACGTGATAGCATAACAAGTTTCAGCCATGAATAAGTATAAGCACTCATGCATATGCAATATGAAAGTGTGTGAGCCGATCTTAGTGCCTAATGTGTATCATGCATCCACGAGTATCCACTTGCAAACACTTGCAACCACTTGCAAACATCAAGCATAACATGTTTCAAATACATGTTTCATCCAAAGGGTTTCTACCTAAGGTTCTCATGACAAGGTTAACGAGATAACAAGATAAACATGGATAGCAAAAGAAAGATATGCTAACTAGGAAAAGAGATTGAGAATGTACCCTCAAAAAGAAATGGATAAAGCCCACGCATCTTCTCCTCGGTTTCCCAAGTTGCATCTCCATCGGCTTCGCTCCACTGAACCTTTACTAACTTGACTTCTCGATTCCTCAGTTTCTTGATCTCCGTTCCCAAGATGCGAATTGGAGCTCGCCTCAGAGTTGCCTCTTTCTCTACCTCCATGTCTTCAAGAATGCTAGGCTCAACTACCTCGGCTGACTCATGTAGGCATTTTCGGAGGTGCGAGACATGAAAAACATTGTGCACTCCGGCCAGCTTCTCGAGCAATTCCACCTTATAAGCCATCTTCCCAATCCTCTCTATGATAGGGAAGGGTCCAACGAACCTTGGTGCCAACTTCCCAACTGCTCCAAAACGAACCACGTTTCGCAAAGGAGGAGCCTTCACGAAAACCATATCTTCAACTTCGAATTCCAAATCTGTCCTTCGCTTGTCAGCATAGGATTTCTGTCTATCTTGGGCCGTTTTTATCCGTTTTCGAATCAACTTTACCTTCTCGGATGTGCCCCTTATCATGTCGGGCCCAAGTATAAGCTTATCCATCGTCTCCCACCGACATGTTGGTGACTTGCACGGCCTCCCATATAAAGCTTCGAATGGTGCCATTCCTATGCTTGCCTGATAGCTGTTATTATAAGCAAACTCTACGGGAGGAAGATGATCTTCCCAAGTGCCACCAAAGTCAAGGATGCATAGCCTCAACAGATCTTCTAGTACCCTATTCACCCTTTCGGTTTGGCCATCTGTCTGGGGGTGATAGGCTGTACTTAGATTCAATCGCGTACCCATCGCTTCTTGCAAACTATTCCAGAATTGGCTAGCGAGAATTGGGTCACGATCGCTAACTATGTTAGAAGGAACTCCATGCAATCGCACTATCTCTCGAAGATGAACAGATGCTAGCCATGATGCAGTCCTCTTGTTCTTTACTGGAATGAAATGGGTGCTCTTCGTAAGTCCATCAACTATGACCCATATCCCATAAAACCCAAATAGTTTGGTCAACATGACAGACATCTTCACCCCAACTATATATCACAAACAGGCGAGTCATACTCCTTATGGGGTTTGCAACAGAACTAAGATTGAGAATAGGACCGAGAGGATATACTTGAAAGATAACATGCGAGTAAGCTCTACAGAATAATATGGATCAAGGATATACTCTTAAAAGGAGATATAATGCGTGTATCTAGTCTTCAATCCCCTAAGTCGCATTTTCTTGTGCTTAATCCCATCGTGCCTTGACCGTCTTTTAACTTCACAATTCCGTAGTTTCCAAATATGAGTTGGAACTCGTTTCACCGTTGCCTCTCGTTCCACATCCACTTATTCTTTTCCTAAAAATACTTGGCTACAACTGAGTGCTCATGGTTTTCCTGCAAGCTTTCCAAAATTCGTTAGTGAATCCTGGATCTCGTTTACATACCATACGGTATTCAACGCAGAAAAACTATCTCTTGAAAACAAATGTCAATCCATGTTGCCAAATGTACTTACTAAGGTGATTTCTATAACCCCTGCTTAAGCGGAATGGACTATCCGCCTTAGTGGAGAACACTACTCGATTGGATTACAAATTTCCAAAAAGTGCCAAGGGATTCTAGATAACTAATCATGACGGAACCCTAAAGGTCACACGAGATTTCGAGGGTATTACCGAGGCGAGTCGTGAGCCTCGCAACCCTATGTTCAAAGTCAAGAATGGCTCCATAACCGGACAACCAATCCACGCCCACAATCAACCTGTGTCCCATAAACCCGAGAACATAAGCATTACACATGAATTCTACGCTCAAGATAGAGATTTTCAAATCCATACAAGTCGCAGATAGATGGGCGGAACCCCCAATCGGATTTGAAGTACTAACGGGATTTTCAACTAGACTAGTACTTAGGTGCAAACTTTCAACAAGATCAGAAATAAAACTATGCAATGTGCCAGAATCAAATAAGGTACGAACAGGGAAATCAGAAATGTAATCATGACTTTCTATAGAAACACTACCTCGATCAAAAGCTGGAAGAGCGAGGGGAGCCTGCAACTGCCTTCCAGAGGGTCCTGCTTGCTGAATTTGCCTTTTCCCTTGTCCTCGCTTTTTCGGGCAATCCTTACTATAGTGTCCAGACTCTCCACAATGAAAGCATTTGTCCAACTTACTCTTCTTCTTCCTACAGTCTTTGGCTATGTGCCCAGTGATCCCACAGAAGTTGCACTTTCTTGTGTCCTTTGCCTTGTTGTTGTTGGCCTTGTTTCCCTTCTTGTTGTTCTTGTCTCCTTTCTCGGAATCTTCCTTCTTGCCTTAAGACTTATTTGCCTTGACCTCCTTCTTGCCACTCTTATCTTCCTCTTGAAACAGGGCCATATTCACCAAACTCTCGAAGGTTGCCCCCATGGGTATATGATACATGGCCAAACCGCGCAATGGCTCATTCAATCCTAGAGCAAAGCGTAGGGCCTTTTTCTGAGCTGTGTTAACCAAGTCTAGACCGAACCGAGCAAGTTGATTAAACGTATCTACGTATTACCTAACTGTCATGTCCCCTTGCTTTAGAGATAGGAACCTCCCCATCCGAAGGTTCTCTTCTGTCGATGATAGAAACCTCAATCTGTACCTTCTCCTAAAGTCATCCCAAGTCTGAATTGGTTTAGTAGTGGTGGTGACTACCCACCAATATGCAGCTTCCCCTTTCAACAGCCATACCGCTAACAGAACTTTCCTACGGTCTTCTATATTAAAGATAGCAAAGAGGTCTTCAGTTTCCTTTAACCAGTTTCTTGCCTCAACATAAGTCTCCGTCCCAACAAAGTTCTTGCCACCCATCGCCTTAAAGTCCTTGCAAATCTTCGCGAAATCCGCTTGTGGATGCGGAGGAAGAGGAGTGTTAGCCACGGGGGAAGGAGGAGGAATGTTCGCGGGGCCGGCTTCATTCGCCCTTGCCTCCATGTACCTTCTAAACCAAATAGGTACTGGTACGCCCTCCAGAATGGCAAAATTATCGGTCATACTGAAACGAAGAAAAAGATAGATTGAGAACGAGGAAACAAAGGATAGTGCTAATGGCTTTTGGGGAATAGCCTTTTAAAATAAACTAGACTTTTCTTGGAAAATACTTAATTGGTTTTGAAAATAGTTTTTCAAAAGGTAAGTTTTAAAAACCTTTTGTCCAATCTCGTAAACCTTATGCTCTGATACCAAATGTAACACCCCACCTCCGCCACTGCCACTCTTGCAAGCGCACTAGCATTGGAGGGGCGTTAAACGAGGTAAACATGCATGCAGATTTCATAAGACAGAACATATAAGTAAAACAGAGTAAATAAAGCAGCGGATAAAACTACTATTTCAAAACCATAGTCAAGTTACATCAAAGTACTGTCATTATTTTCCAACTACTACAAGTCTAGAAAACATAAACTGAAAACTGGAAATAACATAATGTAACTATCCCCAAAGTAGAATAAAGCCATAGCATGCTCAAGTCCAAACCGTACATGAGCTATCCCGAAAAGCAGCTAAAGATCCAGCTAGGTGCTAGTGTTCCCACCCTGAGAACCTGGGGGGGAAACGGAAGAAAAGAGGCGAAAGAAAACGGGTCAATCAAAAAGACTGGTAAGTCCTATCTACTATTAGTATAAAAACTAATAAAGTTAACTGGACATATAAAGCAGAGATGAAACATAGGGTGATAACTGGCATGGTGAAAAGTTAATAAGATAGATCAAGTGTGGCATCGCATATACAAGGTTAGGTTGCACCAGGTGTGTACTAGTATTCCAATCCATGTCAAGTATAAACAAGAAATGATCCCTTGGCCCAAAGCTGGTCCAATACCATGAGGTGACCTAAATCAAGGTCCAACTACTCGGTCTAGTCGATCGGCTCCCTATAAGCCTAACTCGTCGTGTATCGGTGTCATACGGCTTAATCGTGGAATGTAGTTAACTGTGCAAGGTCCACTCCAGGGTGTATCCAGCCCTAAGGTGTAAACCACAGACACAATTCAAGCACGCACAGTCTAAACCTACTCGTGCCCATGTTCAACTCCGGACTTAATGTGCACGACCATGGTCCGCCTGAACAACCGGTGCACCCTTCAGCCGTCTCTTTTGGTCTCTTACAATCAGTCCAGTAATCGTGCCCCACCCTAACCTAGTCCAGGGTACCCATGATACTTCGAAGTGGGTTACTGCTGAAAAGGACCACGTAACTAGGATTTCAAGCGGGTTAAGTGTGGTTAACCCTATCATAACCATGTATTGAGTTGGTCAAGTGTATTCAAGCAGTTCATGACTTAACCCTATCAATACATCGGGTTTAATTGGTTAAGTATTCAAGTAGTCCATGACTTAACCCTACCATGTGGCATTAATTAACTTAATGCACCCCAACCTCTCACATTAGACTTTGTTGTGGTTACTAGTTAAGCCGGGCGGGTCCGGGTAGCTTTACACCACAACCTAGTCTAACCTCGGGTTTTAAGTGCGATATGACCAACTACTCACATTGGGTCCTATTGTTTGTAGCCACTATTTAAGCCGGTCGGTTCCGGGTAGATTTATGCTACAAACTCAACCCAACCTCGAGTTGGCCACTTTCATGTTTTCTACATGTCATGTCCACGTTCATGTTTTCAAGCATAAACACATGTCAAACTTTCATGTCATATTTTCAAGTCATGGTTTCATTTCATTTAAGTTTTCCCCATTACCCATAACGTATTCCCATCGCACGTAAATTCGCATCAACACAAATAGATCAAAAAGGGAACATAACAATATGACAAGGTGGCCATAAGATGGCAAAGTCTATCACAAGTTAAACATGGTGATGTTTGAGGCCAAAAGGGGTTCAACATACTAGCATATGGCCTCAACATGTATGATAGCATAAAAGGTGACTTGGCCTCAAACATATCAAATAGCATAAGGGTGATTTGGCCACAAGCATGCATAATAGCATAAGGGTGATTTGGCCACAAGCATGCATAATAGCATAAGGGTGATTTGGCCACAAGCATATTAAGGAACATGAGGGGTTAAGGTTTGGCCACAAGTTAAACATGGTGGCATATGAGGCAAATGTGTTCATAAACTTGCATATTACATTATAAGCCTCAAAACATGCATGATATCAAACTTTAGCAAAATAGGTGAAACATGGTCATAAATGACATAGGATGTTAGCTAGTGATTCGCATATAACATCATATGCAAGATAACATAAGGGTTATGAGAGTTTCTATGTTGCTTTTTGCAACATTTCAAATCAAAGCTCATAGCTTTCTATGCACAAAGTCAAGGTGATAGCTTTACAAACATGCATAAAATAAATCTATGCATAACATGATAGAATCAAAGCACAAATCATACTTAGGCCCAAACTCAAACTTGCAACATGTCATATTTAACTTCATAGTTAGAATCTAAGAGTAGTATAGGGCTTACAATGCTATGAAGAGTTATAAAATAAAATAAGATTGAGACGAAGCCACTAGCAACTCTAAAAATCCCCAAATGAATACAAGCTCCAAGTTGTCTTGAGAAACAATAAGCTCCCTTTGATTTGTATGAAGAAAGATCCTTGTTTTGATGAAGAAAGGTGGCTCTTTTACTAGCTTAGGACACTCAAACTTTCATGAAGAGGATGGAGGCCATGATATGAAGATGGAGGCCATCATCAAGAAGCATTTTGGCATAGTTTAGTTGTAGGAATGATTAATGAGGGTTTAGGCTAGGTCTTAGGGTCTTTTTATAGAAGATTAGGTTAGTTTAGGCCATAGGATTAACCCTAGTTCAGATCCGAGCCATTAAAATCCGTCACCAACCCTAAAGCATGTCTTGAGGAACAAGTCAGGTGCACCCAGGCCAAACTGGCCGACCACCCAAGTCGACAGGGGTGTCGACTGGGCAGTCGACACCACCTGGGGTGTGTCGACTCCCCAGTCGACTTGGGAGTGGCGGGAATTTTTCCCGCCTGTTCTGCTTTGTTGAATTTGAATTCTGAATTCAAATTTGAACTGTTTTTGAACTTGAAATTTTCTGAAAACTTCGACGGGCCATAACTTGGTCATACGGACTTCGATTTTCGAAAACTCGCACTCTATTTCGCGTATTTTTCCGAGACGAACGCAATGGCACAGCCCGTTTCCCTTGATTCAGATTTTATCATTTAATTCTGCCTTGGTTTATGTTATTACATGTTATTTAAAAAAATACGGGTTGTTACATCTCTAAGCCGAGTATGGAAGATAATCGCCTCTTCCCTAAGTCGGGTGCACTCACCACCCACTAAAACTTCACAAGTTCTCGACAGAAGTGATACAACCACTTAAGTCTCGCTTACCCATCACTGCATATGTCCGACTCCATTAGCCGAGTACAGATAAAATTATATAAGCCGAGCATGATTGACACTTGCCATAAGTAGAGTATGGATAATACTCGCCACCTCCGTAAGCCGAGTATGGTTAATACTCGCCATCTCTATAAGCCAAGTATGGATTATACTCGCCATCTCCATAAGTCGAGTATGGATAATACTCGCCACTGCCATAAGACGAGTATGGATAATACTCGCCACCCCTCTAAGCCAAGCGCTACTACTGCTCCCCAACTCTTTAAAGTCGAGTACAGTTAATACCCGCCCGATCAAGACCCAAGCCTTCTCTAAACCGAGAATGGCCTCCATAATCTCTACAGGTATTGGATCTTGTGACCGAAGTTGTTGACTACTTTCATAGCGTTGTCGGCCTTAATACAATCGTCGATGGTTGTTAGTTTTCTTGCCTTAATACGATCTACACCGATTGTTGGTTTTCTGGTCTTAATGCAACCATTGGGATCATCGAATTTCTGGCCTTAATATGGTTCGGCGCAACCATAGTTGCCTACACATTGGACCCCAATGCAATATTTAGAACACACCTCCTTTATCAAGATGGATGTATTCTGAGGGGCAAAGTGTTGACCCACTTTTTGGCAAAAGATGTCATGGTTCAACGGATCGAAGCCCAATATCAAAAGACTCGCTGACCGACCCCAGCGGTCGATCCCTGCTTTAGAATGCCCGAATAAAACTTAGCCCGAACCATTTTCCCTCGAGCAACGACATCTCATGCTCCTACATAATCGCTCCTTCAGACCGACCGATTCAACCTTAAAGATTAGATATCTTCGGATCTACATGGAAATATCCAAATGAATTATTCATTGCTTAGCCCGAATCTCAAGGCATTAAAGGCGGTCAACCACTTCTAGCCAAAGATCTACTTTTGATACACCTCATCTCGAATTCCACGCAAACCACAATTTTCGAGGATACTATTAATCAGTAGTAGACCGGGTCCCACCGCCGCAACTATTTCAAATGGTTGAGCTCCACGTGTCCGAGCTCTGTAGAAAAGGCAGGCCACGTTGCACCTCAATCAGCCCGCCTCTTCATCTATAAATACCTCCATACCAAGAATGGAAAAAAAGATTTTTGGGCAGAGCCTTCTCTCTCAAGCTCATATGCTACGGCTAACTCCAACAATAGCCAACTCTTTCTCTACAACACGGTCACCTTGTGTTCATCTCCCACTTTTTTTACAAAAAGAAAATATACTGTACTTGTAATCAAAAGCAAATCAATATATAAAGTGGACATAGGCACCATCTCTTGCCGAACCACTACAAAAGTCTTGCATGTCTCTTGTTTTACTTACTTTATTGTAATCCGTAATTGTTATTCATGTGTTCAACATACGATTAGGGCTTGACCATCACTAGGGACCAACTTTTGACGTCAACACATATTACAACATTGTATCTTTGGTAAACATCAGAAAGTGGCCTTGTGTCGTTGATGGATATATCGTCCGTTATTCATTCTCCCAGTCTTTGATGCTTTGTTCTACTATGCTTAAAACATGAATGCTGAGATTTGGTCCTTTTGCGGTTGAATCTACTTTCTTTACATCATCCTAAATCCATTCTTCGTCTTCTATAAAATGAAAATTTCTAATTATAGTAATATTTTAAGTTTCTAGACGGAAAATTTTATAAGCTTTTGCAGCACAGCTATAACCAATAAAAAAATGTCTGGAAGTGCTCTTTTATCCAATTTGTCTCTTTTAACCTACAAAACATGTGCGAAGCACAAACATCCAAATATTTATAGAAAATTTGAAGATGGTTTATATCTATACTAGACCTCAAATTGTGTTTTATCTCTCATTGCCCTTGTTGGAAGCTACTTTCTAGAAAAACAAAAGTGCTTTACTGCTTTAGTCTAAAACTTCTTTGAAAAATTCTTCTCATGTAACTTGCGTCATGTCATTTCTAATATAGATATGTTCCATCTTTCACTAACTCCATTTTATTGTAGGGGATATGGTGTAGTTAGTTGATGATGAATACATGCCTCCTTGCAAAACCAATCAAGTACTTCAAAGGTTTACTCCTAGCCATCGTCTGAACGAAGAGTTTGAATTCTACAACCATTCTCGACTCTATCTGTAAAATTCCAAAACACTTGAGATACATATGTTTTGTGTTTCAAAAAAGAAAATTTAACACAAAGATGTAATATCATCAATGAATGCAACATAATACAAGCTACCATTCAAAGAAGGTGTTCTCTGTGGACCAGCAATATCAGTATGTACCATGTTGACACGTTTTGCAGTTTTGAATATTATTATCAAGTTCAGGAAGAACATTCGACACTTCCTTTGATTTCATTTGCAGTAGCCCTTCGTTATGTTAATGCATGAGCCTCTTGTGTCATAACTCAGTGATGTTTTATTTAATTTTAAAAGAAGTGTTCTCTACATTTAATGGATTTAGAGCAACAAAATTCACTTTCATTCTTATTCTGAAAATATCTTTAAACATTTACATCTTCTATTAGACAACATTTGTCTTCGAATACAACTTTGTTGAGACAAATCCCACATCGGAGAATTTATAAAATAAATTATGTATAAATATTACAAGTCTACCATTCACATTGTCAATTGGTTTTGTGATAATTTGGGGTTCTCTAACATGGTATCAGAGCAGGTTTAATTCGTGTGCACAAAAATACCACACTTGTCCACATCACCCAATAAGATCCATGTAACAACCCGAATTTTTACAATGTGTTAAGACAAGAATCAAGACAGAATTAAATTATAAAATCTGAATCAGGATAAACGGGTTGCGCCATTGCTTTTGTCTCGGAAAAATACGCGAAATAGAGTCCGAAATTTCGTAAATCGGAGTCCGTATGATCCCGTTAAGGCCCAACGAAGTTTCACGAAAATTCAAATCCGAAAACAGATTTGAAATTCAGCCCAGAAAGAGAAGGCGGGGAAATTCCCGCCAGACACACAGGGTGTCGACCCCTGGGTCGACCCCCCTCCAGGGGGTCGACATGGGTGTCGACCCCTGGGTCGACCCCCCCTCCAGGGGGTCGACATGGGTGTCGACCCCTGGGTCGACCCCTCCCCAGGGGGTCGACATGGGTGTCGACCCCTGGGTCGACCCCCCCCCCCCCCCCCCCCCCCGTTGTAGAACCCCGACCTGGTGCATCTGCTTGTCATGTTGGCTCGGTTTTGGAGGCTTGTGACGATTTTTGAGGGTTCAGATCTATCCTAGGGTTTATCCTACGGTCTAAACTACTCCTAATCTCTATAAAAAGACCCCTAAGCCTACCCTAAACCCTCACAAATCACTCATGCCACAAAGTGCTGCCCAAATGTCAAGTGATCATGGCCTCCATCTCCAACTCCAAGAGACTATGCATGCAAATCGAATCCGAATCGAAAGGTGCAAGCTTGCTACACCAAGTCGAGGCTCGATCAACGTTGCTACGCAAATTCCATGATGATTCTTCGACAAAGGAGCCACCTTTCTTCGTCAAGATGGATCATGCTCATTCCCTAAGCCTCGCTATGTAAGTTCTAGCTACTTGTAGATTTTAACGGTGGTTCTAATGTGACATGGGATAAAATGCGATGAAACATAAGTATGCTAGCTTATGTGAACCTAAATTTGCCCCTTTTCTATGATCTATGACCTTAGGCTAAGTTGTAGCGACTTAATCATGCCATTCATGTTATGTTTAACCCAGTATATCTTGCAAGTTTGAATCTTTATCTATGAAATGTTAGCATGAACCTTTGGGAACCACTTGACTTGTGAAACATGGGCAAAGACTTGACTTTGGGGCTTATGCATGTTTGTAGCCAAATTACCTTAGAATGTTATGCATGTTTGTGGCCAAATTCACTTATGGTACTATGCATATTTGTGGCCAAATTCCCTTATGACACTATGCATGTTTATGGCCAAATCCCCTTATGAAACTATGCATGCTTGTGGCCAAATTTCCTTATGATACTATGCATGTTTATGGCCAAATTTCCTTATGATACTATGCAAGTTTGTGGCCAATATGTTGGCATAATACCCTACTATGTGACTCGCTTCCACTTGGGTTGGAAATACGTTTGGGTAGTTTAGGAAGAACGTGGGTATGACATGAAAAACTTGACATGGGGTTTACAGGAGAACATGACATTCATGATACAATTAAATATGGTCATGACACGTGGGAAAACATGGAACTTGAACTAGACATGGGTGGGTTGTAAGTGTAATAAGACACTAGACCAAACATGAAGGTGGCCAACTCGAGGTTGGGTTGAGTTTGTAGCATAAATCTACCCGGACCCGCCCGGCTTAACTAGTGGCTACAAACAATAGGATCCAATGTGAGAAGTTGGTCATGTCGCGCTTAAGACCCGAGGTTAGACTAGGTTGTGGTGTAAAACTACCCGGACCCGCCCGGCTTAACTAGTAACCACAACAAGGTCTAATGTGAGAGGTTGAGAGTGCATTAATTAAATTAATGCCACATGATAAGGTTAAGTAAATTTGACTAATGACACTTAACCGATATGACACGAATGGGTAGGTTAAGTGGGACCGGGCTTGATTTCTTAATGACACTTAACCATATAAGACAATTAGGGGATGGGGTTAAGTAATTTACGCTTAACTAATCCGACTTGGTAATTAGATGGGGTTAAGTAATTTAGACTTAACTAATCGAAACACGGTAATTAGATGGGGTTAAGTAACCTATACTAAACTAATCTAAACACGGTAATTCGATGGGGTTAAGTTAAACATTTAACCAATCTAAACTTGGTAATTCAATGAGGTTAAGTAACCAATACTTAACCAATTTAACATGATAATTTAATGGGGTAAGTAACTTATACTTAACCAATTATACATGATGATTTGATGAGGTTAAGTAACCTACACTTAACCAATCTAATAAGTGGACCTGGTAGGGTTAAGTCACAAGACCTTTTAAATTAGGCTTAACCATTGTAATACGATTAGTGGATGGGGTTAAATTAACCTATACTTAACCAATCCGACTCGATAATCTGATGGGATTAAGATAATCTATGCTTAATCAATCTAACAGGATAATCTGATAGGGTTAAGACAAATAAATACTTAACCAATTTGACTTGATAGGGTTAAGTCATGAGCTTCTTGGTATACTTAACCAACTTGTAGGGCTAAGCCTTGAACTTAAATACTTAGCCAATCTTGACGTGATTCGTAGGCGGGCTAAGTCATGAACCTGAATAACAACACTTAACCCAATAGACAAACCCCTAGTGAGAGGAACTAGGTAGAAAATCGTGGTTAATCAAGGGTAACGGGGAACGGGGAAAAGAAGCTAAGTGGTAAACCTTAGTTAAGTATAACTAAGTAATAATTCTTAGCCAAGGACACGGGACTAGTTCATGAATGGATGAGTAACCCGATAGGGTAGGTCATCGCTTAAACACACGAGGAGGAGCAAATTATCCGACTTGGATAAGGGCTCCAACGAACTGGGTGACGAAGCGGTAGCTTCGGGGGACGAGAGGGTACTCTTGGTATCCCTCTATGAGGTGGCAGGTGGTCCATGAAACCCGGCCTCACAGAGGTTAAGGTCTGCGATAGAAGAGCCAAGAGTATGCCTTGGTTGCTATGCGAGCGACCTAAAGACTGGGATGGATTAGCGTGGAGTCGACGATACTTGATTTTGCCCTGGATAGCACGTCGCCGACTACCTACCATCTTTAGTCAATCGTGTACGAACGGAAAGGCAGAGAACTCCCAACAGACCATGTTCTTGCTATCGAGTCATGGGTGAGGTTGGCCCATAGGAAAGTGGGGCTATAGTGGGGCCGGGATGTAGTTCTCATACATGATTTTTCTTGGATTGCCTTTCAGTAGTTGAGGGAGGGGTCACGTGGGACCATAGTCACGGGTACAAAAACAGACCTTGATATCTGCATCAGCAGACGACTTAAAGCTCCCGACCGAGTTCCGTATTTCTTGATTTGCCCTGGCACGGAACTCGGATGGCACATTGAGGAACATGTGCGCCTAGACATGGGAAATGATTCACGATACGTACGCGGGATAAAGGGCGCGGTTGACGGGTGGCATAATCCCTAGCGGTCCTAGGTGGCCAAAACCCAAACCGAGACACGGAAACGTTCATTAGGTAGCATAATCCCTAGTGGTCCTAGGTGGCATAAATCCTAAGTGAACACGCGATAGTTCATGGCAAGAAAACATAACTTGATCAAGGGTAGCAATCCAAAACAACTTCAAGGATAAAATGGTACTATGTTGAAGTGGTATAGATTTACATAGGAAAGCCCGTACGGCCTACGGCAAGGGACTGAACTTATACATGGAAAGAATCATACGAGTTGGGAAAACCTACATATGCTATATATTAGGTTGACATGGACCATTACATGACATTGGGCAAGGGACATTCATAGTTAACACATGACGCGGGTTGGGATACTAGTACAAGAGGTGCAGAGCAAATATACATGTTAGAACCATGAGAAATATACATGATAGATACCGTGGGATGTTATACAGGATAGATACCTTGGGATAGTATTCTTGATAGAAACCTGACGATGTGATACCTTGATTTATCATGACACCGTAGTTTATCATGATATCTTAGTTTACCCTGCTACAGTAGTTCAGCCTGTTACCCTGGTTTAGTTTATCTATCTTGTCGTCATCCTTATGTTTACTTTCAGTTTATGCATGTCATGTTACCTGTACCTGTTCTTATACTGGAAGTAGATAGGACTTACCAGTCTTTATGACTGACCCCGTTTTGTTTCGCCTCTTTGTCTTCCATTTCCCCCCCAGGTTTCAGGGAGGAAACACTGTTATCTAGTTCAGACTTCTTCTGCCTGAAGATCATCACGCATGGCTTGGACTTTTCTTGGCTATGGCTACTTTACTGTTTTACTTGGGGAATAATTTATGAAATGGTTTTATGCTTCTTTACTATCGCAAGACAGGTTTTGATGTATTCTGATGTAAAAGGCTTTAGACCTTATTTTATAAGGTAATGAAATTTGTTTTACTTCCGCTGTTTTATATATGTTCTGTCTTGTAATATTTCTGTGCATGTTTACCTCGATAATGCTTCACCAAACCAAGTGCATTCCCTTTGTGAGTGACCCTAGCGGAGGTGGGGTGTTACATTTGGTATCAGAGCAGAAGGTTACCAGACTGAGCAAAAGTTTTTAAAACCTTCTGAAAACTATTTGAAAAACCGTTTACAAAGAAGCATTTTTCAAGAAAAGTTTTGTTTTAAAAGGCTATTCCCCAAAGGCCATGAGCACTATCCTTTGATTCCTTGATTGAATCTCTTTTCCTTTCTTTCCTCCATCTGTAGTCACAGTAGTTCTAACTGTGACTAATCTTTGTCTAGCCACGTAGGTGTTTTCCGTACGATGGAGGTGGTTCTCGAGAGACCTGTTGCCGTGGTACAAGGAAGGATAATAAGGGTAAGGATAAAGGACGCGAGCTCAAGGATAAGCAACTTGTTGGTATGGATTAGTCCATCAAGGAGGACAAGGACAAGATCATCGGAGAGGGCAATTGTATGCTCCCATTTCTAGGGTACCTAAAAGAGATGGTACCGTTTCTGGTAAAGGTTTAGTCGTTCTTTTCTATTTGTCTTGATCATCGTATCATTTAAGTCTGCTTGGATAGTTGAGTCTCTGCACCTTAGTACTAGCATGGTAGAGGATCCCAATTTTTGTCCCAAAAATCTGGTTGGAGAGTTGGTCCATTTCTTCATGACTTGTTTGGATTTGAGAATGACATGTCTCGGCTACGGATAGATTCTAGGGATAAAGTGGTCACCCAATGAGGGGTGCCATTCTCGGTTTTGGAAAGAGGGTAGTTAGACTCTCGACTCACCTTGGTGATACCCTTGAAGTCTCGTGTAACCTTTTGGGTTCTGTCATGGTTAGTTACCTAGAATCTCGGGATGCAGTTGTTGGGAATCCGTTCGAATAGAATTCGCCGCTAAGGCGGATGGTTCGTTTCGCTTATGCATGAGTTATGGGAATCACCCTAGTAAGTACTCTTAGCAACATGGATTGGCATCGGCAAACGAGATCCAGAATTCCCTAGTGAATTTTGGAGAGCTTGCATGAGTAAGTGGATACGTTTGAGCCAAGTATACTAGGAAAAGGATAAGTGAAAGTGGAATAAGAGGCGACAATGAAATGAGTTCTAACTCATATCTTGGAAATAGGAATCAAGGAGCTACGAAATCATGGAGTTAAAAAGAAGGTCAAGGCACCGAGGAATTAAGCTCAAGGAAATGCGACTTAGAAGACGTAAGGCTAGACACGCGCATCGTACCTCTTTTTAAAGAGTGTATCCTTGATCCCTGGTTTTTCCTGTAGAGCTTGCTCGCATGTTATCTTTTGGTGAATATCCCCTCGGTCCTGTTTCTGTCCTCAATCCTATTGTGAGAACCTTAGGTAGAATCCTATGGATGTAAACATGTATTTGAAACATGTTATGATTGATATGGTTGCAAATGGCTGCAAGTGGTTGCTCGTGGATGCGCGAATACACATTAGATACTAGATTGACGCGGTCACGTTTCATGTTGCATATGCACGAGTATTTATACTTGTTTATGGATGAAATTGAATGTGTTATCATGCGGATGTTGCATATGAATGAATGTTTGTGCACGCATATAGTACTTATATGACTAGGACTATTTGCATACATGTTGGACTCATGGCACTAAACATATTTTGCATTGGAAAGATCATTCAGGCCTGATCATTAGCATTAGCTAAGGAGCATATACACACACGTTTTGCATATGTTCATATGGCATTAGAAATCATTTAAGGACAATGTTTGCCTGTGGATGATGTTTTGAGTAGATGGATGATGGATGGTAGGATGCGTTCTTCCTAACTTGGAGATTTCGGGGACAAAATCCTTAAAGGAGGGGAGAATGTAACAACCCGAATTTTTACAACGTGTTAAGACAAGAATCAAGACAGAATTAAATTATAAAATCTGAATCAGGATAAACGGGTTACGCCATTGCGTTTGTCTCGGAAAAATACGCGAAATAGAGTCCGAAATTTCGTAAATCGGAGTCCGTATGACCCCGTTAAGGCCCAACGAAGTTTCACGAAAATTCAAATCCGAAAACAGATTTGAAATTCAGCCCAGAAAGAGAAGGCGGGGAAATTCCCGCCAGACACACAGGGTGTCGACCCCTGGGTCGACCCCCCCTCCAGGGGGTCGACATGGGTGTCTACCCCTGGGTCGACATAGGTGTCGACCCCTGGGTCGACATGGGTGTCGACCCCTGGGTCGACCCCCCCCTTGTAGAACCCCGACCTGGTGCACCTGCTTGTCATGTTGGCTCGGTTTTGGAGGCTTGTGACGATTTTTGAGGGTTCAGATCTATCCTAGGGTTTATCCTACGGCCTAAACTACTCCTAATCTCTATAAAAAGACCCCTAAGCCTACCCTAAACCCTCACAAATCACTCATGCCACGAAGTGCTGCCCAAATGTCAAGTGATCATGGCCTCCATCTCCAACTCCAAGAGACTATGCATGCAAATCGGATCCGAATCGAAAGGTGCAAGCTTGCTACACCAAGTCGAGGCTCGATCAACGTTGCTACGCAAATTCCATGACGATTCTTCGACAAAGGAGCCACCTTTCTTCATCAAGATGGATCATGCTCATTCCCTAAGCCTCGCTATGTAAGTTCTAGCTACTTGTAGATTTTAACGGTGGTTCTAATGTGACATGGGATAAAATGCGATGAAACATAAGTATGCTAGCTTATGTGAACCTAAATTTGCCCCTTTTCTATGATCTATGACCTTGGGCTAAGTTGTAGCGACTTAATCATGCCATTCATGTTATGTTTAACCCAGTATATCTTGCAAGTTTGAATCTTTATCTATGAAATGTTAGCATGAACCTTTGGGAACCACTTGACTTGTGAAACATGGGCAAAGACTTGACTTTGGGGCTTATGCATGTTTGTAGCCAAATTACCTTAGAATGCTATGCATGTTTGTGGCCAAATTCACTTATGGTACTATGCATATTTGTGGCCAAATTCCCTTATGACACTATGCATGTTTATGGCCAAATCCCCTTATGAAACTATGCATGCTTGTGGCCAAATTTCCTTATGATACTATGCATGTTTATGGCCAAATTTCCTTATGATACTATGCATGTTTGTGGCCAATATGTTGGCATAATACCCTACTATGTGACTCGCTTCCACTTGGGATGGAAATACGTTTGGGTAGTTTAGGAAGAACGTGGGTATGACATGAAAAACTTGACATGGGGTTTACATGAGAACATGACATTCATGATACACTTAAATATGGTCATGACACGTGGGAAAACATGGAACTTGAACTAGACATGGGTGGGTTGTAAGTGTAATAAGACACTAGACCAAACATGAAGGTGGCCAACTCGAGGTTGGGTTGAGTTTGTAGCATAAATCTACCCGGACCCGCCCGGCTTAACTAGTGGCTACAAACAATAGGATCCAATGTGAGAAGTTGGTCATGTCGCGCTTAAGACCCGAGGTTAGACTAGGTTGTGGTGTAAAACTACCCGGACCCGCCCGGCTTAACTAGTAACCACAACAAGGTCTAATGTGAGAGGTTGAGAGTGCATTAATTAAATTAATGCCACATGATAAGGTTAAGTAAATTTGACTAATGACACTTAACCGATATGACACGAATGGGTAGGTTAAGTGGGACCGGACTTGATTTCTTAATGACACTTAACCATACAAGACAATTAGGGGATGGGGTTAAGTAATTTACGCTTAACTAATCCGACTTGGTAATTAGATGGGGTTAAGTAATTTAGACTTAACTAATCGAAACACGGTAATTAGATGGGGTTAAGTAACCTATACTTAACTAATCTAAACACGGTAATTCGATGGGGTTAAGTTAAACATTTAACCAATCTAAACTTGGTAATTCAATGAGGTTAAGTAACCAATACTTAACCAATTTAACATGATAATTTAATGGGGTAAGTAACTTATACTTAACCAATTATACATGATGATTTGATGAGGTTAAGTAACCTACACTTAACCAATCTAATAAGTGGACCTGGTAGGGTTAAGTCACAAGACCTTTTAAATTAGGCTTAACCATTGTAATACGATTAGTGGATGGGGTTAAGTTAACCTATACTTAACCAATCCGACTCGATAATCTGATGGGATTAAGATAATCTATGCTTAATCAATCTAACAGGATAATCTGATAGGGTTAAGACAAATAAATACTTAACCAATTTGACTTGATAGGGTTAAGTCATGAGCTTCTTGGTATACTTAACCAACTTGTAGGGCTAAGCCTTGAACTTAAATACTTAGCCAATCTTGACGTGATTCGTAGGCGGGCTAAGTCATGAACCTGAATAACAACACTTAACCCAATAGACAAAACCCTAGTGAGAGGAACTAGGTAGAAAATCGTAGTTAATCAAGGGTAACGGGGAAAAGAAGCTAAGTGGTAAACCTTAGTTAAGTATAACTAAGTAATAATTCTTAGCCAAGGACACGGGACTAGTTCATGAATGGATGAGTAACCCGATAGGGTAGGTCATCGCTTAAACACACGAGGAGGAGCAAATTATCCGACTTGGATAAGGGCTCCAACGAACTGGGTGACGAAGCGGTAGCTTCGGGGGATGAGAGGGTACTCTTGGTATCCCTCTATGAGGTGGCAGGTGGTCCCTGAAACCCGGCCTCACAGAGGTTAAGGTCTGCGATAGAAGAGCCAAGAGTATGCCTTGGTTGTTATGCGAGCGACCTAAAGACTGGGATGGATTAGCGTGGAGTCGACGATACTTGATTTTGCCCTGGATAGCACGTCGCCGACTACCTACCATCTTTAGTCAATCGTATACGAACGGAAAGGCAGAGAACTCCCAATAGACCATGTTCTTGCTATCGAGTCATGGGTGAGGTTGGCCCATAGGAAAGTGGGGCTATAGTGGGGACGGGATGTAGTTCTCATACATGATTTTTCTTGGATTGCCTTTCAGTAGTTGAGGGAGGGGTCACGTGGGACCATAGTCACGGGTACAAAAACAGACCTTGATATCTGCATCAGCAGACGACTTAAAGCTCCCGACCGAGTTCCGTATTTCTTGATTTGCCCTGGCACGGAACTCGGATGGCACATTGAGGAACATGTGCGCCTAGACATGGGAAATGATTCACGATACGTACGCGGGATAAAGGGCGCGGTTGACGGGTGGCATAATCCCTAGCGGTCCTAGGTGGCCAAAACCCAAACCGAGACACGGAAATGTTCATTAGGTAGCATAATCCCTAGTGGTCCTAGGTGGCATAAATCCTAAGTGAACACGCGATAGTTCATGGCAAGAAAACATAACTTGATCAAGGGTAGCAGTCCAAAACAACTTCAAGGATAAAATGGTACTACGTTGAAGTGGTATAGATTTACATAGGAAAGCCCGTACGGCCTACGGCAAGGGACTGAACTTATACATGGAAAGAATCATACGAGTTGGGAAAACCTACATATGCTATATATTAGGTTGACATGGACCATTACATGACATTGGGCAAGGGACATTCATTGTTAACACATGACGCGGGTTGGGATACTAGTACAAGAGGTGCAGAGCAAATATACATGTTAGAACCATGAGAAATATACATGATAGATACCGTGGGATGTTATACAGGATAGATACCTTGGGATAGTATTCTTGATAGAAACCTGACGATGTGATACCTTGATTTATCATGACACCGTAGTTTATCATGATATCTTAGTTTACCCTGCTACAGTAGTTCAGCCTGTTACCCTGGTTTAGTTTATCTATCTTGTCGTCATCCTTATGTTTACTTTCAGTTTATGCATGTCATGTTACCTGTACCTGTTCTTGTACTGGAAGTAGGTAGGACTTACCAGTCTTTATGACTGACCCCGTTTTGTTTCGCCTCTTTGTCTTCCGTTTCCCCCCCCCAGGTTTCAGGGAGGAAACACTGTTATCTAGTTCAGACTTCTTCTACCTGAAGATCATCACGCATGGCTTGGACTTTTCTTGGCTATGGCTACTTTACTGTTTTACTTTGGGAATAATTTATGAAATGGTTTTATGCTTCTTTACTATCGCAAGACAGGTTTTGATGTATTCTGATGTAAAAGGCTTTAGACCTTATTTTATAAGGTAATGAAATTTGTTTTACTTCCGCTGTTTTATATATGTTCTGTCTTGTAATATTTCTGTGCATGTTTACCTCGATAATGCTTCACCAAACCTAGTGCATTCCCTTTGTGAGTGACCCTAGCGGAGGTGGGGTGTTACAATCCACGTGTTAGGCTCAGATTATGCTATACGTACGGGGGTGTGTTGAGACAAGTCGCACATCGGGGAATGTATAAAATAAATTCTATATAAATATTAAGAGCCCACCCTTCATATTGCCAATTGGTTTTGTGATAATTTGGGGTTCTCTAACAAATTTTATTCTCTCCTTTGCAATTAGTTGACTAACACTTAATAAATTTCGATCAATTTCAAGAACATACAATGTATCTAAAATAAATTTTGTACCTAAACAAGTTAAGATAGCAATTTTTCATTTTCCGTTTATAGCTATATACTACTCATTGCCAGCTAGAACCATCAATGATTTGTGATACTTAGTTCCTGGAGTAGATCTTTGTTGCATGTCATATGGTTGGTGCGGCCAGTGTCTATAAGCTAACTTTCATTTGATTTGATGCTAGAGAAACATGTACAACAAATAAATAATCCTCCTCCTCTTGGTCAGCAGTCTTTGGTTCTTTGTTGCTTTGATGATTTCCATTTCTACAAATTATAGCTTCATGGCCTATCTGGTTACATCTGTTGAACTTAGCAATGGGTCTATTCCAACATGAAAATATTATAAAAATATGTTATATAAAAATATTTTTCTATCACTTTGAATATGAGCATTTCCAATATGAGTGATATTTGTGGACTGACCACTACCCATTTGAATACACTGATTACCTCTGTATCCTTGTCTCCAAGATTTTAGTTGCAGAGATTATTAGTAATATGGTTGCACCTGAATTGGAGAACCAAGCATTATCGGTGATGTCGTCAGTTTTGGATGCGTCGTCATTTCTTGAGTTATCTATTTGGTTCCTCTGTTCTTATTGTAAGTTTGCCAGGTCAACACTCAAGTTGTTGTATTTTTGATTGTTTTGACTTGAATTGAAACTTGAGTCAAATCTCAAGTAGCATTTGTTGGTTGTGTCCAAAATTTTCATATATCTGACACTTGGTATGCTGTTATTCCTTCTTTCCCCTCGTCCCCTTTAAATTTTGTCGGATTGGCCTCCTCTTTAATAATTGATGCTTCTTTCTTGATTTTTCTATCTTGTTCTCTGAGGCAATGTTTAATGAAAGATTAGAAACAATAGTCTGTTTATGTTCTATTCGACCTCCAAGCAAGAAGCGTGGAATGAACATAAGAAATAAATACTATGGGCTCCATTAATGAGGTGATGACAACCACAGCCTTGTAATCATCATCAAGACCATTAAAGATAGATGTTATATGCTCTAAGTTTGAGACTATTTGACCAGTAGACTCAAGTAAATCATAAGTATTCTTGACCTTTATGTGATATATCTTTCTTTACGTTTTGAAGTTGCTTTCTGTAGTGCATCACTTTAGCAGATGATTGCAAAATCAACACTTTATGCACTGTTGACTATATATTATGAGATGTAATGCATCCAATTAGTGTTGATAGAGGATAAGATCAACGCATTCAGTAGCCTATATTGTCTTTTGCACACCGTGTAATCTATGTTTATGACAGTGTTGCCTTCACTGTCAAGAATAACCTGATCAAGGATAACTTTTGAACCATCAATATAGTCTTCTAGACCATATCCTACAACTACGGTTTGAATTCGAAATCTCCATAGGAGGCAGTGGTTCTCATCCAATAATATAAAAGTTAGCTGATTTTGAGGACTTATGATAACCTTTGACAAGTTTTCAGGTTGGTTTTATGAGACTGCATTGACCGTTCCATAATTGGCAAACATGAACGTATTATTGTTACCTTGGCCATGATCAGAAAAAACAGTGAGAAACAAGAGATTCTTGATTCAAGAAGTTAGAAATGATGAACGAATGCGATAAATGGATTGCTCCAAGAAAGCGTCACGATCAAATGATGAACCAATGTTCAGTGGTGTGGCTTAATAATTGGGGCAGTCAAAGATAAGAGCACTGGAACCAAGAACTGAGAAACCACACTGGCATGATCAAATGATGAGAGTTCTCTGACGAACTGCCACTAGTTGCAACCGGTTGCAATTGTTGAAACCACTTTGATGCAACGAGGATGACAAACTGACAACACGTGTGCCGATTGGATAAGGTGCCATGCTTTGATACCAATTTGAAATATTGTTTGATGCAATTGATAATGATTTCAGGAGAAAGAAATGCATTCGGTGTAATGAAGATAGAGGTTGTGTGTGTGTTTATATAGACACACAAACTCATATACATATACATATATATATATATATATATATATATATATATATATATATATATATACACACACATACATATATTGCTAAGCCCACATATATGTATTAGGTACAATATCCTTATTAGTTGAAATATATTACATTTGATATAAAATGTCTTTTATACCATTTCACACATTAGTTCCGATAAGTTCCCATCTTATGTGATATACATATTCAACATGTCCACAAATAATCGTATATATCATCTTTTCTTGGCTAGTGGCAAAGATGATATATTCCAATTATATATTAAATTATGTATATTCAACACCGACAACCACCAGGGCAAACAATCATTTGCAAAATAAGTTTCGTATAACTTTAAACATATCCAAATAATTAAATGATGCCCCTCCTCCACCTGCATTTTTAGGTGGTTGGCTTAGCATTATACCTGGGTCGGGCCTAATACTAACGATCGATACAAACTTTTTTGTATATTGTTTATGTCCTTTTTGGTCATCATTTTTGTATATTGTTTATGTCCTTTTTGGTCATCAACATCTTGTTGACCAATAATCTAAAACAAACAGGCAGGCAGAAGAAAGAAAATTATAAAACAACCATGGATGTCACACTCAACTAAGCAATATCCATTGTAGCTAACTAGTGTGTTTCTAGTTCTTAAAAATCATACTAGTAACCATTTGTAGTTTTTGAATATGTTAAAACCATCCACGTAAATTTGTCGTGGTACAAACACAATTTCCAGTGGGAACATCTTTGGGTAACATCTATACGCTAATGATTAACACCCGGAAGAGTGAATATTTTTACCTACTTGGTCTCAATTATAGCCTATGGACCAAGCATCATGTTTGTTTTTGTTTGTTTGTTTCTCTTCCAAAGTTGATTTTATGGAGCTGAAACTACAGAACTATTTTGATTTTCTTAAATGCTACATGTTCTTTCTATAAATGCTTCCTGCCTTCTTCCTCTACTTGTAATTCATAAAAGTTATTTGTCTTTATTCCAAAGTTGAAATGCATACCTCTTTAATCTGTCCGGCCTAAACCAATATTAAGTCAGTGAAAGATAAGTTTGTTCATTCCTATGCAAATGTATAAATTTTCTGCCATTTTTCCGTATAAATGTGACTGGAATCACAAATCTTTTATAGGGAAGTAATGATTTCTGTAACTATACCAAAAGATATAAACTATGATAAATACTAGATTTATACTTCATTAAAACAATAAAATATTGTTTTATTACACATTTTTTATAATATCCACCAACAAGTACACAATAAAACATATTGCATGTAGTCGCAATATCTCATGACATTACTCTTTATTGCTTTGAAACTGACCCAAACTATCTTTAAACTGGCCATTTTCTAAAATATACTGCAGTTGCAATACACACACCATTCAGTCAGCCCTTGCCCAAGTCATATCCCCTTCAAAGATCCAATGGCAGACCTCTATCTTACCCGGCCCAGATCCTAATGACAAAAATGCTCCATGCCCAGCACTCCAGTCTGAAGTGTCTATATGACAAATCGCAACACCATGGTTAATCTTCTCCTTGCTCTCGACATCGAGTATATCAGCTTCATATACCCTAACCTTAGGCACTGAATGACAATAATACACCAGATATGGAAACAAAGACTGATGGCAAGAAACCGATTTAGTAATTTCACCACCGTTTACGCCTTTTACATCCCCGATCATGATGTCCTTCTTCGACCCCTTTGTATTTTCTGTGCTTCTTACCACTACATCGGGCCCAAGCACAGACACTGCAAAGTCGATTATGTCCTCCGCAGACGTCCCACATTTTTTGGTCTCCCCTTTGCTTGGTGCACGATTGCAGTCATTTATCGTGTCACCGACCGCCTTCCCCATTGCAGTGTCCGCTGGAATTGCAAATATAGTTCTAACATTCTCGGCTGTGAATGTGATTTTGCTAGCAATGGCCTGGGGCAAAAATGACCTTGCAGGCATCTTATCCCTTATGTCAGGCATAGGCATTATGTTCCCCTTCTTCAAGTTGCTCTCTCTGAAGAACTTTCCAGGCTCCACCAACCACTTATTTACAACTTTACCACTCGGCCTCTTCGCCTTCATCTCCTCTACTTTGACCCCATCAGAATGTGGCACCGTAGATGCATTCACATAAGACTTAAAATTAAACTCATTCTGACCCTTCACATTGTTTTCATAACCTTTAAAGTCAGTAAGCTCGCCAGCATACGTAGTGAAATTAAACACATCATTAAATGATTTTTCTCCATAACCTTTGAAGTTATCACTGCCAGGATTGAAAGACTCTCCGTAGTGCGAAAAACTAGCCTGTTCGTTATTGGCATTCTTTCCATAAGAATTGAAGAAATCATCACCTACATTAGACTGATTTCTGTAAGTCTTGAACTCGTCCACAGGCCCATTTCCATTTT
This sequence comes from Allium sativum, assembly GCA_030737875.1. Classification (NCBI taxonomy): domain Eukaryota; kingdom Viridiplantae; phylum Streptophyta; class Magnoliopsida; order Asparagales; family Amaryllidaceae; genus Allium; species Allium sativum. Next base: position 941,115,887 of record CM060916.1, on the reverse strand, counting down.
CTCCATAAGCTTTGAAGTTATTCTCAGGCACATTACCTTCCACACCATAAGAAATAAAGCCATCATAAGCCCCATTAGCGTTCTTTCCGTATCCGGAGAAGCCTGATCCAATAACATTCGAACTCTCCCCGTACCCGCTAAACTTAGTAGGCACTCCATTGCCAGCCTTCCCATAACTGGAGAACTTCTCATCTCCTGCATTGGTGTCCTTCGTGTAGGTTTTGAAATTTCTTTGTGGCCCATTTGCATCAGTGTCGTAGTTTGTGAATTTTAAATTCGGCACGTTGGTATTTGATTGGTAGGTTGTAAACTCGCCAGAGCCACCAACTTGGCCACCAGAGTAGCTGGTGAAGTTGGCAGTTACGACGTTGCCATCAACAGTGTAAGCAGAGAAAGAATCGGTGTCTCCTACCGAGTTTCTGCTGTAACGCCTGAAAGTGTCGAAACTGCCATTGAAATTGTTAGAGTAGTTTTTGAAGGAGTTTGAAAAGGCCGTGCCTTCATCAGCGTAGTTTGTGAAGTTAGAGTCGGAGTAGACTGAGAAATGGGAAGGGGCATCATGGGAAGAGAGGGAAGTTGTGAGGTTGTTGTAAGAGGTACAAAGAATGTGAGCTGAAGCGCAAAATGTGGAAAGGGAGGAAGATAGTTGAGAAGAGGAGAAGGAGGAGTATTTGGTGAAATCGAAAGGTGATAATGGTGATAGCTTTGAGGTAAAGAAGAGAGGCCGTGGTTTGTTGTTTGATATCTTCCTGTTCCAGTATCTTAGCAGAGATGATTTCGGTGAGAGTGGAGAGTCAGGCTTAAGTTTTGAGGGGGTTTTTGAGAAGGAACTGAATCTTGAGAGCGACACAGGGATGAAAATGAGAAGTAGGAAGATGAAGAATGAAGAAGAAGAAGAAGAAGCCATTGGTGCTTTCTATGAAAAATGAAATGGAAGAGGATCAATAAATAAAGGTTGAAAGGAAGGATTGTTGATATTGGGAGCAAACAGAGTTCTTGCAACCAGTGTACTTTTTATTCTTCTTTCTCTAATTTTTTGGATCTTTGTTACTCATTAATTTTTATCCTTTTTCATCTGGAGTTTGAAAAAGTATGGTTATGCGCAAAATTAGTTCTTTGAATCAATGAGCTGCCTTTATTCTTACAATGCTACCTTTCGTTTGCATAATGACAATGCAATAAGACATTTTCCACCTGTTTTTTTTTCCCCTCATGACGTCTATTTTTCGGATTCTACTTACATGTGAAATGAAAACACAAGTTTAATTTTTCGAGCTAATGTGAACTGTTTATTCTTATAGTAGTAAATTAAGTGACGTAGTTTTAAAACCCCTCTGTACTTTATAGCTTGAGGTTGGGCTTGGACATAATGGTCTGACCTCTGAGCAGTTTAATAATATACTCCAGAATATATGTATGGTTGGTTGGTAGCACATATCAACTTTGAGATGACTACAAACTAAACAATTATTGCAAAGCATCATCAATGCTAAGAAATAAAAAAGCGTAAGAGGAAACACCACTTTGCTAGGGCTCCCACTCAGCTTTAATCTTCAACAACTTTTTGGAAATAATCAATTGGAGATTGAATAACATCCTTTCAGTTTTCGAGATTCCTTTCCAATTTTCCTTCGTACTTCTGTTCACTAATTAAAGAAGCAGCGGAAGTGGATTCAGTTTGGTATCAAAACTTTGTATTATAAATCATTACCGTATCGATTTATATGGTAATAGAAATATCACATTATTATCATTCAGAGAAATCAGTTACGAACAGTTCTATTTATATTTGGTAGATATCGATAATAAGTTTTTGCCATTTATTAGTATGAATCTTTTTTATTTACAATCTTCATGTTAAAAAATTAAATATTGAAATTAATTTTTTTGTTATTATATTATTACTTATCTATTATTTTATGTTATCAAACATATAAGAAAACATTATTTATAAAACTAAAATATCATACAAATTATACTGCTTCTAAGATATATGATGAAAATTGCATTCAATCTTGTATCGTAATAGTATTTTCTTGGGTATTTTATTAAATCATTACATATTTAAAGTTCGATGTTCTGTAATAGACATACATGATAAAATATAGGAATATACATATGTTTTGTTTAAGGTATGTGGTAGGTATGGTAATTACCATTGTCCATACTTAATTACAATTACCGTACCACATATTTTCATGCGATTTGACATGCTATACCAATCAAATCGATTACCATTTGTTCGGTACCCCTTTTGTTGGTAGCGGTTGGTAATGGCTAGTAAGTGGTAATATGGTAAAATGTTGAGCCCTAGTTTTAAACCATTGAGGGACAAAAGTTTTTATCTGGAAGAAAAAAAAAAAAGCCCAAAGGCCATGTACAAAATAGCCCGAACTGGGTGGGTAAATAACAAAACGTGAATTCTCAATCCCTAAAAAATGAAGAGAAAATTCCAACAAAAATGGTGAGTATAAAAGCAAGAATCTCTAGAGTTACTTACTTCAGCTTGAAAATTATTCGAAGCTTACAACTTTCAACTCGATCTATGTTTTCCTAAATTTAGAGCATTCCCAGCACTGCGTCAATTTTCGAGAGGAGGACGTGAAAAAAAAAACGTGGAGATGCCCCCAATCTTATAGCAGTGAGTGAGGCTTAGCCATATTTTTTCTTTTAATTTAAACAAAATACCCTAAACGGCAAACAGTTGTCGTTTAAGGGTTAAACAACAATCAGTTTGCGCTGTTTATTTTATTTTATTTTTGCATTGAACAACAAACTGATTGTTATTTAACCCTTAACGACAATTTATTTGTCGTTTAGTGATTGACGTTTTAGAAAAAAGTGGGGAGAATCCCCAATTGAATCCTCTCCTCACGCTGCAATCGACACTGTTGCTGCGCGAGGAGCATGATTTAAGTGGGGATTGCCCACACTTTCTCAAGTATTCCCACTACTGGAAATGCTCTTAGTCTCCTTGTTGAAGTTGCTATTCTAGAACTTTACAAGCTTGGAGGAATTGCTAATTTCCCTCTACCCCACATAGATAAGCTCCAGTTCTTTGGTTGCTAAATATTTTGATGGTTGGAAATGTCATTTTGCAGGGATGAAGCATTTTCAAGAACACTATTGGAAGAACAGTGATCCTTTTCATGTGAAATACGTAAATCAAACAAACAATCATTATTTTTACATGAATAATAATTTGATTTACAGCTAACAGTTACATCTTTACTTACTCCACTTGAAGTGTTTTATCCTGTTTTGAGATCAAGGATGATTGCCACTAGAGAGATCGCTTGAAAAGAAGGTGTCTTATCTCCTTGCATGCTCATTAGTTCTGATATGATCTTTGGATTGGTTGTGGAAACCGCCGGTTCTTCTTTAAGAAATATTATAAAAATTTCCCGCTTTATAAGAAAGCTTTAACCCATTCCTTGTAATTATCTAAATTTCTGAGATCTGAGTGAGCATGTTGTTTAGTTGTTGTTTTTTGTTAAAATCTGATATTCTAAGCGAATGTTCTTCTATGATCGAACGTCGTTTCTTTCTTTGTTGCGATGCAATCTTTGATTATCCCCCCTCCCCCGCTAAATAAGGTATACAACGACAATTAACATTATGGAGGCATTTCTGAATTCTTTTGATTGGATTTTATTTTGAATGTATTCAATACTTTCTCTGATATTTTTGTTTTGTATGTGCTGACTGAAATTCAAAATACTTTTGATATTGAACCGAATGTGTTTTGCATAAACCCGATCAGAAAATAAATGTTCAATGTTATCAGAATCATTTTTTTACATAGTAGACATAAGCTTTTATAATTATTGTTCAGAGGGCTGGACATTTTTACCATATTACCACATACCAACCATTACCAACCAATACCAACGAAAATGGTATCATACAATTGGCAATCGATTTGATTGGTACGGTATGCTAAACCATATGAAAATATTTTTAGATCCTCAGTTTTGATGATGACACACTATACACATTATACAAACATGTATATACATATTCATGCAGGAATCAACTCAAGGAGAAGACTAAAGATAACAAGAACACTTAAAAGGGTATCACATATGATATACATAGCTAATTAGATTTGATCTACAATCTCCTTGACAAAATATGAGAGAGCGTAAAGGAAATCATAATGTCTGGCAGTGTTAGGCGTCTGCCATATATACAACACTCGTCTGTCACTAGAGCAAGAAAAATCTTCCTGACTCAGCACAGACATCTGTTATATATATGTATATATATATGTATATATATATATATATATATATATATATGAAAGTCGTCTGTAGAGAGCCTCGGATTATTTTTCCTGCACACACAAACGTCTGTCGTATTACGAACAGACATCTGTATGTGTATCTGGATTACATCGGAATACACAGATAGACGTTTGATCAAGAATGACAAACATCTGTCCTGGCACACGACCTATGATTTCAAGAGACATCTCTTCAGGCTGAATAGTTGCAACTTTAACTCTTCTTCTCAAATATGATTATTTGAAAAGAGATCTCATTTAAAACAAAGGGTTTTATTCAGAAATCATAACCTTTCATGAAAACTCTTAGTTTATTATAAACTGAGCAAAGATTCAAATTTTCTACTTACTTACTCATTCTAGATCTATTTTATATTCTCTAAAAAGCTCTTTATTCCCAAATACTCTCTAGATTTCAGTCAAACACTAAATACTTCTATTTTCTCTAGTGATTCAACTCTCATATCAACTCAAGGAGATTATAGGAGCAATTTGTACGAATCAGTCAATATCAATGTTGCAAAAAACACAAAATTGTCAAGAATACTTATCTTCTGTAAGCCTATTCCTCCGGGCGAAGCGAGGACAGTTTTTGTTGATAGTAAGAAGGCCGAAGGGGAGCATCGGGACTGGACGTAGGACGGGAGGTCCGAAACAGGGTAAAATATCTGTGTGATTATCTCTTATTTTATCTTTACTACTTACTATTGCATAATATTAGTACTTGCTATAGTTTAGACACTTATACGATCCTATCATAGACTTTCAATTGGTATCGGAGCTAGATTTTAACAAATAACAGTAACTTGTATTTGTTTCATTGTGTTTAATAAGGCAAGTAATATTGTTAGTAGTATTTTTTAAGAAGGATAATCTACACAAAGACCACCACTGTTTAATAGGTCTAATTATGCTTATTGGTCAACACGTATGAGAATTTTTAATGGAAGCTAACGATTTAGAAATATGGGCTGCTACTCAAAAGAAATATGAACCACCAACAACTAAATTAAGTACTTGGATCGATGTTCAAAAAGCAGCAGCATCAAATAACTCAAAAGCCATGAATGTATTATTTTGTGCATTAGATAAAAATGAGTTTTCACGTGTTATGATGTGCACTACTGCTTATGACATATGGAGAACCTTACAAATCACTCATCAAGGTACTACCAAAATCAAACAAACCAAAATATCAATCCTACAAAATCAGTTTTCATCATTTAAAATGAAAACAGGTGAAACTATTAGTGATATGTATACTAAATTTCAAACTATTCAACATGATTTAATGGCTCTTGGAGTTAAATTTACTGATTTTGATCTAGTTACACGTATCTTAAATTCATTAACTAATGAGTGGAAAAGAAAAGTTTTAGCCATAGAAGAGGCAAACGATCTTTCTCAACTCAAAATTGAGAAATTGATAGGGAATCTTCCTATGAAGCTAACTTGCAGATTAGAAAAGAATAAAATATTGAAAAGAAGAACATAGCTTTTCCGGCAAATAGTGAAGATTCAGACTTGGATGAAGAAGAGATAGTATTCATAGAAAAAAACTACAACAAAGTTAAGAAATTTAGAAAAATGACAAACTTTCAGAAGATCGACAAACCAAACCTTGGTTAAATGCTTTAGTTGCGATCAGTATGGTCACATAAAGAAGGATTACCGAAAGAATGATAAGAAGAAGCAAAAGATTGAAAAGTTTAAAAAGAAAAGAAAAGCATTTCAAGTTACATGGGATGATTCAAATTCATCTTCATCAGAGGGTGATAGTGACTCAAAGCAAGCAAATGTATGTTTTATGGCTGATGTTGATGAGATAAATTTAGAGAATAAAAGAAGCTGAATAAGGAATTTATTGTTAAGATAAATAGAATGGAAATTGGGATTGGATTATTAAAAGATGATAAAACTATTCTAGAAGAAGAGTTAGAAAATGCACAATTTAAAGGTAACAACTTATCCTTAGAAAATGATTCTTTATCTAGCAAATTAAAAAAAATTGAACTAAAAAATGAGGATACTTCAGAAAAATATAGTAAATTGAGTAGTGATCTAGAAGTCACATTATCTGAAAATTTAATACTCAAAAGTGAGTTAGAAAAAATTACTGCAAGTGTTTCCAAGTTTAACAAAGGTAAGCAAAATTTAGAGAATTTAATCAAATGCTCAAAACCGTCAGAAAATAGAAACGGTTTAGGCTTTAAGAAGGAAAATAAATTCAAAAATCATAGCTTTCTTTATAGAAAGACTTAGAGGAAGAATGTTCATAAAAAGGAAGAAATACATAAAGAGGAGAAAATAAATTCAAAAAATACTGAGTTACCCAAAGAAGTAAAAATATGGATTCCTAAAACTAATAACAAGCTTATTAGGCAAAAACATATTAAAAGTTTCTTACAAAGTGTGATATGCAATTCGAGTTATGTTTTTAAAGGTCCCAAACCTACATGGGTATGGCTACCTTCTCCGCCTAACATTTAAGACTCTAACGGAGAAAGTGGGTACCAATAAATTCTCTTTGTCTTGTAGGTACCCAAATCAAGACAAAAGGAAAAATGGATCTTGGCTAGTGGCTGCTCCAAGCAAATAACATGAACTATAAACATGCTATCAAATATAAAATACATGGATGGTGGCACAGTTACTTTCGAAGATAATTCAAAAGGATATGTCATTGGCATGGGTGAAGTCATAAATACTGTTATATCTAACTCTCCTATTATTTCTAATGTGTTATTAGTTAAGAATTTGAAACATAATCTTTTAAGTATAAGTCAGCTTTGTGACAAAGGTTTTTAAATAGGTTTTGAAAAAGATAAATGTAACATTTTTGTCGAGCATAAAAAATTAATTTTGAAGGAATTAGAAATAGAAACATATACATTTTAAACATGAAATCAAAACAGAAGACAAATTTATGTTTAACCGTTAATCATGAAGATCCATGGTTATGGCATAAACGAATTAGTCATATAAATTTCGAAATATTAATAAACTATCTAAAATGGAATTAGTTAAAGGTTTACCGAAAACTAATTTTAAGGTAAAAATCTTTGTGATGATTGTCAAATTAGTAAACTCAAAAAGAGTTCTTTCAAATTAAAAACTAAGATTTCTACAAGTCAACCTCTAGAATTATTACATTTAGATTTATTTAGTCCTACCCAAACTCGTTCTTTAAACCATAATAAATATGTCTTTGTAATTGTAGATGATTTCTCTAGATACACATGGACTCTATTTTTAAAACATAAAAGTGATACTTTCGGATTATTTAAATTTTTTGCTAAACGAATAATGAATTTATTCAGTTTAAAAATTAAAAAGATTCGAAGCAATCTTAGAGGAGAATTTGAAAATGAAATATTTTATGATTTTTGTAACAAAAAAGGTTTTGGTCATAATTTTTCAATACCACGAGCACCACAAGAAAACGGTGTTGTAGAATGGAAGAATAGAACTTTACAAGAATGTTACAAAACACTTTTAAATAGGAGTGGCTTGCCAAAACATTTTCGGGCTAAAGCAATAGCTACAGCTTGTTATGTCTTAAATAAAGTAACTCTTCGACCTTTGACAAAAAAATACTTGTTACGAAATGCTTTACGGGAAGAAACCTAATGTATCATATTTTAGAACCTTTGGATCAAAATGTTTTATATTAAACACAAAAGATGATCTACAAAAGTTTGATCCAAAAGCTGATGAAGGAATTTTTATTGGATATTATGATCGAAGTAAAGCTTGTAGAATTTTTGATAAAAGAACTAATACAATAGAAGAAAGTCTACATGTTTCGTTTGACGAAAACGTCCAAAATATTAAATCTACTAATGAAGATGAAAATGAATTTACAAATAATATAAATCCAAATAATGATGAACCAGCAACTACTTTAAGTTCACCCCTCATATTTTAAAAGATCATCCGTCAAATAATATATTGGAGACATAAATTCAAGAGTATCTACTAGATATCAACTTAATCAAATAAGTCATGTGGCTTTTTTTTCGTCATTAGAACCTAAGAACTATAAGGAAGCAGCTAATGATGAATCATTGGTATTAGCTATGCAAGAAGAACTTAATCAATTTGAAAGAAATGAAGTTTGGGAATTGGTACCTAGACCAACAGAACAATCAGTAATAGGAACAAAACGGATCTACAAAAATAAATCTGATGAAACTGGGGTCGATTATAAAGAAACCTTTGCCCGAGTAGCACGTTATGAAGCAATTCATACTCTATTAGCTTTTGCAGTACATCATCACAATATAAAACTGTTTCAAGTGGATGTTAAAAGTGCCTTTTTAAATGGTTATATAAAGGAACAAGTTTATGTTGAACAACCTCCACTTTTTATACATGAACAATTTCCCGATCATGTTTACAAATTAAAAAAGGCCTTATATCCTCTTAAACAAGCACCTCATGCTTGGTATGAACGACTGAAATCGCACTTAGTAAGTTCTGGTTTTGAAATCAGAAAGGTAGATACGACTCTTTTTATAAAAAGAATTCAAAATGATATTCTAGTAGTTCAAATATATGTTGATGACATTGTTTTTGGATCAACTAATGAAGATCTGTGTAATGAGTTTTCTAGAATAATGAAAGATGAATTCGAAATGTCACATATGGGAGAATTAAATTTCTTTCTTGGATTACAAATAAAAAAACTTAAAAATGGAATTTTTATAAATCAAGAAAAATATTGTGATAATCTTTTAAAAATGATTTAACATGGAAACTAAGCCAAAAAACAAACGCTCATGAGCACAACTGTTCATTTAGAGAAAGATTAAAATGGAAAAGATTTTGATTAAAAACAATATCGTAGTATTATAGGCTCACTTTTATATTTAACTGCTAGTAGATCAGACATCATGATGAGTGTTTGTCAATATACACGTTTTCAAGCTCAACCAAAAGAATCACACTATGGAGCAGTCAAACGAATTTTAAGGTACTTAACAAACACAAAAGATTAAGGTATATTCTATCCAACTAGTAATCCTTTTGAACTCGTGTCATATAGTGATGCAGATTTCGGAGGATGCAAGTCAGATAGAAAAAGCAGGAGTGGTACATGTCATTTTGTCGGACATTCTCTAGTATCATGGTTTAGTAAGAAACAAAATTCAGTTTCACTACCAACATGTGAAGCAGAATATATATTTGTTGCTCTTCCATGTGCCCAAGTGATTTATATGCAACAAACCGTAAGTGTAACACCCCACCTCCGCTAGGGTCACTCACAAAGGGAATGCACTAGTTTTGGAGGGGTATTATCGAGATAACATCACAGAATCATCACAAGATAGAACATTAATAAAAAAAAATAAGAAAACAGCGGAAGAACTTATGAGCAAAATAGAACTTCATTTTATTCCAAAATGAATCATGTCCCTTACAAACATTTCAAATAACTTCATTACAACTGTCTTGTAATAATAGCCAAAGAAGCAATAACTTAAAAACAGAAAAACAGCTTATTCCCCAAGTGCAGTAAGAAGAAGCAGCCATAGCAAACCGTACATGCTGAGCCAAAGCAAGTGATATCCAAGCTAAGAGCTAGTGTTTCCTCCATGAGAACCTGGGGGGGGGGGAACGAAAGAAAAAGAGGCGAAAGGAAAAGGGTCATTCATAAAGACTGAGTAAGTCCTAGTGACTTTCAGTGTAAAAACGATTAAAACAACCTGTCATGTATGAACTGGAACTAAACTTAAGAATGGTGTCAGGGTGAACAAGATAGACTAAGGTGATCAGGATAAGTCAAGACAAGTCAAGTAAAGCGTCACATGTTCGAGATTCGTTGCATCGACTGTACTAGTATACTAAGCCCATATCACAAGTTAATCACGAAATAAATCCCACGGCCCAATATCTTGAAATGACCCTGAAACGGGGTCTGACCCAAGTACGGGGTCCTACGGAGCGATTATCTAGTCGATCGGCTCCCTACAAGTTCTAGCTCGTCAAGTGTCCATGTCATACGGCTAATCACGAATGTAGTCACCTGTGCTGGGTCCACCTTCGGGTGTATCAGCCCTAGGGTGTCAACCCCTGACACGATTCAAGATGCACAGATAAATCTACGGATACCCAGTGTCTGCCCCGGAATACGTGCACGACCGTAGTCCACCGAACCTACACTGGCATACCCCACTGCCGTCATTCACCTCTTAAAATCAGCCCAGTAATCGTGCCCCACCCGGCCTAGCCCCAGGGTACCTTGATACATCTAGAGGGTTACTGCTGAAAAGGGTCGTGTCTAGGGTTTCGCCTAACAGATTAGGTCATGTAATTCGTGACCCAATCCGCCTAACCGATTAAGTCATGTAATTCGTGACTTAATCCTTTTCCAGTCTAGATGTGTCAAGATGGTTAAGTATGTCATTTAAATTTGTGACTCAACCCGCCTACGTGTCATGTCAAGTTGGCTAAGTGTTGTCGTTTCAAGTTCATGACTTAGCCCTACAAATCGTGTTCAAGTTGGTTAAGTTGTCTTTTCATGTTCATGACTTAACCCTAATTGGCATTAATTGATTCGTTAATGCACCGAACCACTCACATTGGATCCTATTGTTCATAGCCACTAGATTTGCCGGGCGGTTCCAGGCAGGTTTACGCTACGAACTCAACCCTACCTCGGGTTTCAAGTGCGATGTGACCAACTACCCACACTGGATCCTATTGTTTGTAGCAACTGGTTTTGCCGGGCGGTTCCGGGCATATTTACACTACAAACTCAACCCAACCTCGAGTTGGCCACTTTCTTGTTTTCTAAAGTCATGCCCATGTTCTTATCAGATTCGTGCTATTTTCATAGCATGTTCATATGTCAATTTCGTGCCCAACTAAGGCATGTTTCAAGTCAAGTTATGGCATGTTCAAGTCGAGTTTTCGTGCCATATTTCATGTTCTACTTATGCCAAATTTCACGGTTTATGATTATAATCAATTCAAGTTTTTCCTATTCTACCCAATCGTATCCCCAACGTATATAAACGTACTTCGTTTACAAGCATAAACAATTCAAGAGATAAAGGGGAATAACACCAAACATGTGATAGGCATACGTGACAATTCCAACATCACTTGCATAATAAACAGGCTATAACATATCACATGGTTTCAATACTAGCATGATGATAACTTGGCATAGTAATGGTTCCAACTTAGTTCAACATGATGAATTCAACTTTACATCCTAGGCATAATAATCATTGCGGCCATAATAATAATTTTTTATTACAATCATGAAACATTAAAGGCATGGTAATTCTAATAGGCATAGTGGATTCCAATTTAGTATTTTTAACATAATGATTCTCATCTAGCATTATAAACATAACGATTCCAAATTTTCATCATGACCTAGCAATTCCCAATTTGTCATTAGCATGATAGGTATATTAACCTCACAGGCATAGTTTCATTAATATCATAGACATGGTTTAATTAGCATCATAGGCATGGTTTAATCAACATGAGGATTTCAGTGGACATAATGATTCCATGGACATGTATTTGTTCAACTTGCAATAAAATTAAGCCCAAGTGATTCATAACAACATCAACATCATGATAAGTTTAACTTGCAACATTAACATAGCAATATTCCCAAATTTTGATTCAAAGTTAAACAATATAAACATGGATTAATAATAGTTCTTAAATCCGGTTTCAATTCATAGCATGTCCATGTTATTTCAGCGTTTTTGCCTAAAAAGTGACATAGAACTTACAATATGAAGCAAGCAATCCAAATCAAAACTTTAAATCAAATAGCCCAAATCCGTTGTCTTAAGCGTCGTAGTTGTTGTAGCTTCTAGTTGTAGCCTTCAAGAATCATCCTTCGTCTTCTTTAATTTTGTTCTTTGTATTTTTAATTTAGAGTTCTAGGTTTAATGGCGGCTGCATGAGTGCTAAATGAAATAGTATGATTTAGGCTAGGTCTTAGGGTCTTTTTTATAGTTGTAGGAAATTGATTTCAGCCTCTATATTAACCCTAGAATAGGTCCGAGCCATCCAAAATCGTCACAAGCCCCGAAAACAAGACCCAGGAGCCAAAACAGGTGCATCAGAAAAATTGGTCCGACCGGGGGGGTCGACCCCTGGGTCGACATGGGTGTCGACCCATGGGTCGACATGGGTGTCGACCCATGGGGGGGGGGGGTCGACACTGGTGTCGACCCCTGGGTCGACCTTGCCTGGGGCAGGAAAATTCCCGCCCATTCTGCCTTGGTTGTAATTTAAATCTGAATTCGAATTTGAACTGTTTTCGGGCTTGGAATTTTCTGAAAACTTCATTGGGCCATAACTTGGTCATACGGACTCCGTTTTTCGAAAACTCGGACTCTATTTCGCGTATTTTTCCAAGACGAACGCAATGGCGCAACCCGTTTTCCCTGATTTAGATTTTAATATTTAATTCTGCCTTGATTCTTGTCTTAACACGTTGTTAAAATACGGGTAGTTACATTCTCCCCTCCTTAAAGGATTTCGTCCCCGAAATCTCCAAGTTAGGGAGGATGTGTCCTACCATCCAATCATCCATCTACTCAAAACATCATCCACAAGCAACCATGGTACTTAAAAGACTTCTAATGTTTTATGAACACATGCAAAGAGTGTGTGTATATGTTCCTTAGCTAATGCTAATGATCAGACCTGATTGATCTTCTAAATGCAAAATATGTTTAGTGAAATGAATCCAATATGTATGCAAAATTTTCCTATTATAATTCATAATTTCTACATGAGTGCACAAACATTCAATCATATGCAACAACCAAATGATAGTACAACCAAATTTCCAAAATAAACACTCATGCATATGCAAGTATGAAACTGTGACTGAGCCGATCTAGTGCCTAATGTGTATTCATGCACCCACGAGCAACCACTTGCGACCACTTGCAACCATTTCGCAATCATAACATGTTTCAATTACATGTTTACATCCAAAAAAAAGATTCTACCTATGGTTCTCAAGATAGGATCGAGGAGATAACAAGATAAAACAAAGCATCTAGAAAAAGAAGTTAATGATGTAACCCCAGAAGGTCCGGTCTGCTTTTTAGGGAAGTCCTTGCTGATGTGTCCAGTCTCCCCACAATGAAAACATTCACCTTGCTTTCTCTTCCTCTTTCTACAATCCTTGGCTATGTGCCCTTCCGTACCACAGAAATTGCATTTCCTTTTATCACGTGAGTTGTCGTTCTTTCCTCCTTTCTCGGGGTCTACCTTCTTATTATGAGAATCGTTGGGCTTGACCTCTTTCTTGCCCTTCTTATCTTCCTCATACAGTAGGGCCATATCCACCAAGCTTTCAAAGGTCGCCCCCATGGGCACATGAGTCATGGCCAAACCATGTAGTGGCTCGTTCAAGCCTCGTGCAAAACGTAGCGCCTTTTTCTGAGGAGTGTTGACCAACTCCAATCCGAAGCAAGCAAGCTGATTGAAACGGTTCACGTACTCTTTAACTATCATATTTCCTTGTTTAAGGGCCAGAAACCGTTCCATTTGGAGACTCTCCTCTGCCGATGACAAGAACTTAAGCCCAAATCTCCCTCTAAAGTCCGCCCAAGTCTCAATGGGCCTAGTAGCGTTGGTGACTTCCCACCAATAAGTAGCTTCCTCTTTCATGAGCCACGCCGCCAACTGTACTTTCCTATTGTCCTCTACCTCAAAGATAACAAACAAGTCTTCAGTTTCCTTCAACCAATTCCGTGCCTCAACAAAAGTCTCAGTTCCTAGGAAATCCTTTTCGCCCATGGCCTTAAAGTCCTTGCATATCTTTGAAAAAGCGGTTTCTCGCGGAGGTTGAGGAGGATGAGGAGGAGGATTGGCTGGGCCTGCCACATTAGCCCGAGCCTCGAGGAAACGACGGAACCAAGTGGGTATATTGACCCCCTCGGGAAGATTAAGGTCATCGGCCATGATAAGTTGAAAACGAAAAGGGAAAAGATTCAAACGAGGAAACAAAGATAGTGCTAATGGCTTTGGGGAATATGCCTTTTAATCAAAACAAAATTTTCTTGAAAATTTGCTTCTTTGTAAATGGTTTTGAAAAAAATTCAAAAGGTTTTCAAAACTTTTGCCCAGTCTTGGTAACCTTCTGCTTTGACACCAAGTGTAACACCCCACCTCCGCTAGGGTCACTCACAAAGGGAATGCACTAGTTTTGGAGGGGTATTATCGAGATAACATCACAGAATCATCACAAGACAGAACATTAATAATTTTTTTTTTTAAGTAAACAGCGGAAGAACTTATGAGCAAAACAGAAATTCATTTTATTCCAAAATGAACCATGTCCCTTACAAACATTTCAAATAACTTCATTACAACTGTCTTGTAATAATAGCCAAAGAAGCAATAACTTAAAAACAGAAAAACAGCTTATTCCCCAAGTGCAGTAAGAAGAAGCAGCCATAGCAAACCGTACATGCTGAGCCAAAACAAGTGATATCCAAGCTAAGAGCTAGTGTTTCCTCCATGAGAACCTGGGGGGGGAACGAAAGAAAAAGAGGCGAAAGGAAAAGGGTCAGTCATAAAGACTGAGTAAGTCCTAGTGACTTTCAGTGTAAAAATGGTTAAAACAACCTGTCATGTATGAACTGGAACTAAACTTAAGAATGGTGTCAAGGTGAACAAGATAGACTAAGGTGATCAGGATAAGTCAAGACAAGTCAAGTAAAGCATCACATGTTCGAGATTCGTTGCATCGACTGTACTAGTATACTAAGCCCATATCACAAGTTAATCACGAAATAAATCCCACGGCCCAATATCTTGAAATGACCCTGAAACGGGGTCTGACCCAAGTACGGGGTCCTACGGAGCGATTATCTAGTCGATCGGCTCCCTACAAGTTCTAGCTCGTCAAGTGTCCGTGTCATACGGCTAATCACGAATGTAGTCACCTGTGCTGGGTCCACCTTCGGGTGTATCAGCCCTAGGGTGTCAACCCCTGACACGATTCAAGATGCACAGATAAATCTACGGATACCCAGTGTCTGCCCCGGAATACGTGCACGACCGTAGTCCACCGAACCTACACTGGCATACCCCACTGCCGTCGTTCACCTCTTACAATCAGCCCAGTAATCATGCCCCACCCGGCCTAGCCCCAGGGTACCTTGATACATCTAGAGGGTTACTGCTGAAAAGGGTCGTGTCTAGGGTTTCGCCTAACAGATTAGGTCATGTAATTCGTGACCCAACCCGCCTAACCGATTAAGTCATGTAATTCGTGACTTAATCCTTTTCCAGTCTAGTTGTGTCAAGATGGTTAAGTATGTCATTTAAATTCGTGACTTAACCCGCCTACGTGTCATGTCAAGTTGGCTAAGTGTTGTCGTTTCAAGTTCATGACTTAGCCCTACAAATCGTGTTCAAGTTGGTTAAGTTGTCTTTTCATGTTCATGACTTAACCCTAATTGGCATTAATTGATTCGTTAATGCACCGAACCACTCACATTGGATCCTATTGTTCATAGCCACTGGATTTGCCGGGCGGTTCCGGGCAGGTTTACGCTACGAACTCAACCCAACCTCGGGTTTCAAGCGCGATGTGACCAACTACCCACACTGGATCCTATTGTTTGTAGCAACTGGATTTGCCGGGCGGTTCCGGGCAGATTTACACTACAAACTCAACCCAACCTCGAGTTGGCCACTTTCTTGTTTTCTAAAGTCATGCCCATGTTCTTATCAGATTCGTGCTATTTTCATAGCATGTTCATATGTCAATTTCGTGCCCAACTAAGGCATGTTTCAAGTCAAGTTATGGCATGTTCAAGTCGAGTTTTCGTGCCATATTTCATGTTCTACTTATGCCAAATTTCACGGTTTATGATTATAATCAATTCAAGTTTTTCCTATTCTACCCAATCGTATCCCCAACGTATATAAACGTACTTCGTTTACAAGCATAAACAATTCAAGAGATAAAGGGGAGTAACACCAAACATGTGATAGACATACGTGACAATTCCAACATCACTTGCATAATAAACAGGCTATAACATATCACATGGTTTCAATACTAGCATGATGATAACTTGGCATAGTAATGGTTCCAACTTAGTTCAACATGATGAATTCAACTTTACATCCTAGGCATAATAATCATTGCGGCCATAATAATAATTTTTTATTACAATCATGAAACATTAAAGGCATGGTAATTCTAATCGGCATAGTGGATTCCAATTTAGTATTTTTAACATAATGATTCTCATCTAGCATTATAAACATAATGATTCCAACTTTTCATCATGACCTAGCAATTCCCAATTTGTCATTAGCATGATAGGTATATTAACCTCACAGGCATAGTTTCATTAATATCATAAACATGGTTTAATTAGCATCATAGGCATGGTTTAATCAACATGAGGATTTCAATGGACATAATGATTCCATGGACATGTATTTGTTCAACTTGCAATAAAATTAAGCCCAAGTGATTCATAACAACATCAACATCATGATAAGTTTAACTTGCAACATTAACATAGCAATATTCCCAAATTTTGATTCAAAGTTAAACAATATAAACATGGATTAATAATAGTTCTTAAATCCGGTTTCAATTCATAGCATGTCCATGTTATTTCAGCGTTTTTGCCTAAAAAGTGACATAGAACTTACAATATGAAGCAAGCAATCCAAATCAAAACTTTAAATCAAATAGCCCCAAATCCGTTGTCTAAAGCGTCGTAGTTGTTGTAGCTTCTAGTTGTAGCCTTCAAGAATCATCCTTCGTCTTCTTTAATTTTGTTCTTTGTATTTTTAATTTAGAGTTCTAGGTTTAATGGCGGTTGCATGAGTGCTAAATGAAATAGTATGATTTAGGCTAGGTCTTAGGGTCTTTTTTATAGTTGTAGGAAATTGATTTCAGCCTTTAGATTAACCCTAGAATAGGTCTGAGCCATCCAAAATCGTCACAAGCCCCTAAAACAAGACCCAGAAGCAAAAACAGGTGCATCAGAAAAATTGGTCCGACCGGGGGGGTCGACCCCTGGGTCGACATGGGTGTCGACCCATAGGGGGGGTCGACACTGGTGTCGACCCCTGGGTCGACCCTGCCTGGGGCGGGAAAATTCCCGCCCATTCTGCCTTGGTTGTAATTTAAATCTGAATTCGAATTTGAACTGTTTTCGGGCTTGGAATTTTCTGAAAACTTTATTGGGCCATAACTTGGTCATACGGACTCCGTTTTTCGAAAACTCGGACTCTATTTCGCGTATTTTTCCGAGACGAACGCAATGGCGCAACCCGTTTTCCCTGATTTAGATTTTAATATTTAATTCTGCCTTGATTCTCGTCTTAACACGTTGTTAAAATACGGGTTGTTACAGTAAGAAATTTTGGAAAATTAATTACTAATTCACCAATATATTGTGATAACACTAGTGCCATTAATTTATCCAAAAATCCTATTAATCATTCTAGATCTAAGCATATCGATATCAGACATCATTTTTTTTACGAGATCATGTTGAAAAAGGCAATATTACTTTAGAATTTGTAAATACTAATAAACAAATTGCGGATATATTCACAAAACCTTTAAATGAATCTACTTTCATAAATTTATTTAGAGAGTTAGGTATCTGTTCTCCTTCGGATATATGATTTTGGTTTTTCTAAAATACATGCCTCATATTTCTCTTTACTCTATTTTTTGGTTGGTTTTAAGATAACTACTGCTTATTTTGAGGAATGAAATTTAGTAAATTTCTACCTATAAATAACCCATTCTAACTTGAAAGAAAAATTATTCCAACAATTGAAATGTCTAATAATTCTACTTCCTCTCTCAACATTACTATCACCACTGATTGTTCAGCAGACACACCACATGTTCCGACTCCAGTATCCAGACATGAGCCAGTATATAAATGGGAGGATTATAGGACTGGTTTCACACTAGTTCCAAAACAAGCTAAAAGAGCTCTGTTTACATCACCTAATACTAAATGAAAGATTGATGATATTCACCACATTCAAGCGCAGCAACTACACCTGCAAAAAGAGCTCAATTATGAACAAAAAGTCACTTCTTCTCAGTTAAGCTTCCTACGATAAGTTGCACTAAAGTTTTGTGGTTCTAAAATAAAAAATGTTTCAGAACCTCTCCCAAAACCTGTCAATCCACTTGATCCATCTTCATCCTTTCGTACAACAGACGATTCAATAAATCCATGGACATCCCCAAAGAGACCACCATTCTCACCAAACTATTGAGAATTTCGATCAAAAGATGAAGACTCGATGACGGTATTTCCAAGAATAAAGTTTTACTTCGTTTCATACTTGTTTTTCAAAATAATATGATGCATTGTGATAATGCATTGCTATGCAAGCTTATTTACATCATGAATAAAAAAAAATTGTTCTATAAAAAATTTGAATATATCATCGACATATGTTTGAAGTAATTTTACCACAAATGTCTGACCTATACTTGGCAAAACAAAATTTTAATATTTCCTCACAGACGTCTATAGAACCTCTCGGGTTTCAAATCCCTACGGTACCAGACGTCTGACTCCAATACCCACGGACGTCTGAGCATGTTACCATATATTATTTTCAAAAAATTTCAGCACAGACGTATGGAACAAAATGAACAGATGTATGTAGAACCTCTCGGGTTAAAAAACCCGGTAGTACTAGACGTCTGACACATGAATCAACAGATGTCTGACCACATTTCCAAATGACGCTTCCAACATGCTTCAGTACAGACGTCTGTACAAACCCTAGGGATTATATCCCTGTAGTAACAGACGTCTGCACACCCATCTGAACCGTTTGTTACCCCCATACATACATACGTACATACATACATACATACATATATATATATATATATCTTTTTATCCATTTTACTAATTCAATTTTACCATTCTCATCTTCCTCATAAACCTAACCCTAAATCCCTAATTCTAAAACTATCAATTACAAAATTCATTGGCCCCAAAGAAATCCTCCAACAAACAAAAGAAGGTTGTCGAAGCCTCCTCCTCCCAACCATCTCAAGAAGCACCAAATTATGCCACTGATAAGCAAATCAATGAGTGGATGAAGGAGAAAGATGGTCCAAAACGTTTAGAGTCCTTGAAGACAAAGTCAATTCATCAAGGACCTTTCTACACTCTCTTGCAATTGAAACACAATGATGTCAATACCATCCTCACTCGAGCAAAACTTACACATTTGATTGAGTATAAAGATAACAAAGGTATGATTGACTCTCTTGTAATCTACTTGTTCTTCATAAACTTATGTTCACTCTCGGTATAATATCCATCAAACCCAGGAAATTGGGTTTGGTCTTTGGTTTGTGGTCAAGTGGTTAAATTTATTATCGAGATGCTAGGGCAAATTTTAAACACATCATATACATGCACTCGTCTGCAAGATATCCCAGATATGCGATTTCAGGCCCGAGATCGAGTTGCTCATCAAATTCGGCAAGATAATTTTACTAAGATGACTCCATCTCAATTCCGCTCTAGGCCACGTCTTATTAATCATATGCCTATTAATGCTGTCTTTCGACGACTAGGAAGTCATGAACAAGTATATCCGATTGATCATAAGGCATTATCTGCGATTTTTGGACACACACGTGTAAGTTGGGCACAGTATACCTTTGAGCAAATTCGAGATTTTTGGACCTCAACGAAAAGAACAATTCCTTATGGAGCGTATATAATGCGTATTTTCTGGTCACAAGAGATTAATCTTTATCTTTCATCACATCCCGAAATACCAATTAAGAATAGCGGAATACGATTTGCGGCAATAATAAAATTACCCGATTGACCATAAGACATCATTGCTTTCAATCAATGGCAAATACAGCAAGGACATCTTCAACAACCAATTCAAACCCCACAGCGATGACCACGACAACACACTGAACCAAGCGAACCTTCTAAATACCATTCCGATCTCAAAATCCAGGAAGCTAGGATAGTAACCGAGCCCGGTGAGAATGTACACGATCTTACACTATACAACCAACGACCACTTTCTCAAAATCAACAAATTATAGAAAAGAAAGTAACTCGTCTCGAACGATCATTCTCTACCTGGATGACAAAGGTTGAGAAAACTTTAGAAAAAGTTGTTCGCGCTTGGTAAAATTATTCGCAAAGTTCGTGGAAGATCCTCTTCCAGTTCCTCCTCAGCATCACCTACTCCTCCTCCTAGCGCAACCGTGGTTAGCAACATTGCACCAGGACTTGGTACTCCACATGAATCACCTCAGCCTGAAGAACATGCACCTGATAAGGAACCTGCAACATCTGGAGGGGAGGAAGAATCTAAATGGGTACCAGATGATGCTATACACCATTCACCGTCTATGCTACACGACTTCCTTATTCAAGAGAATGTCATTTACTATGAGAATTCACAGTGGGGACAATATGGTAACCAAGCATCGGACTTATGGGGATATTTCTCTGATGCTTAATGTTATCTTATCTTATCTATTTACTATTAGTACACTTCTCTGGTTTGTAATCATAACTTTTATGGTATGATACTCCATGGGTTATGTATTAAACTCTGTATGCTTGACACCTTTTGCTTTTGCTCCATCTATATTTTTGCTTGCTCTACTATTTTTTGATAATGCCAAAGGGGGAGAGAAGTTAAGTGATCACTAACTCAGGGGGAGTTTTATAAGAGTATAGTTGTCATCATCAAAAAGGGGAAGAATGTTAGATCCTCGATTTTGATGATGACAAACTATACACTTTATACATATATATATATATATACACACACACATATTCATGCAGGAATCAACTCAAGGAGAAGACTCAAGATAACAAGAACACTCAAAGGGTATCACATATGATATACATAGCTTATTAGATTTGATCTACAACCTCCTTGACAAAATATGAGAGAGCATATAGGAAATCATAATGTCTGAGCAGTGTCAGACGTCTGCCATATATACAACAGATGTTTGTCACTAGAGCCGGACAAATCTTCCTGACTCAGCACAGACATCTGTCATATATATGATACACGTCTGTAGAGAGCCTCAGATTATTTTTCCTGCACACACAGACGTTTGTCGTACTACGAACAGACGTCTATCTGTGTATCTGGATTACATCAGAATACACAGATAGATGACTGATCAAGATCGACAAACATCTATCCTAACACACGACCTATGAATTCAAGAGACATCTCTTCAGACTGAATAGTTGCAACTTTAACTCTTCTTCTCAAATACGATATTTTGAAAAGAGATCTCATTTAAAACAAAGGGTTTTATTCAAAAATCACAACCTTTCAAGAAAACTCTTAGTTTGTTATAAATAGATCAAAGATTCAAGTTTTCTACTTACTTACTCTTTCTATATCTATTCTATATTCTTTGAAAATCTCTTTATTCCCAAATACTCTTTAGATTTCAGTCAAGCACTAAATACTTCTATTTTCTCTAATGATTCAACTCTCATATCAACTCAAGGAGATTATAGGAGCAATTTGTATGAATCATTCAAATATCAGTGTTGTAGAGAACACAAGATTGTCAAGATTACTTATCTTCTGTAAGCCTATTCCTTCGGGCGAAGCGCGGACAACTTTTGTTGATAGTAAGAAGGCCGAAGGGGAGCTTTGGGACTGGACGTAGGACGGGAGGTCCGAACTAGGATAAAATATCGGTGTGACTATCTCTTATTTTATCTTTACTACTAACTATTGCATAATATTAGTACTTCTATAGTTTGTACACTTACGCGATCCTATCATAGACTTTCAAATATGTGGTATGGTAATGGTAATTGAGCACTAGCAATGGTAATTACCATACTTACCACATATCTTAAACAATACATATATATATTCTTACATTTCATCGTATGTGCTTATTACATAACAACGAACATATAATATGTAACGATTTAATGAAATACCTAGGAAAATATTATTGTGATGCAAGATTGAACATAATTTTTATCATATATCTTAGAAACAGTATGATTTATATAATATTTTAGTTCATCCATAATGTTTTTTCTGCTTGTTTAACTACGTAAAATAAGATAGATAATAATATAATAACAAAATAAAACAGTTTTAATATCTAATATTTTAACGCGAAATATTGTAAATAAAAAGATCTCATACTAGTAAATGCTAAAAACTTATTACCGACCTTTACCAACCATAAACCAAAACTATTGGCAACCGATTTTTTTGGTTAGCAATGATATGATTTTCCAATTATCATATAAGTTGGTACGGTAATGGTTTTGAATACAAAGTTCCAGTATCAAACCGATTCCACCACTAATTATTCCACCTTAAACACTTGTCTTTTGTAGATAGTATAATTAAAACGACAAAAAATGCACCTTGGGAGATATTTGAGCAATTTGATTTATTCCGAATGATTTTATGTCAACTAATTTTGGGTTCTTCACCTCCAGTGAATCTCCAAGCTTTTTTGAAGGAGAATTTAATTTTGGAGCTCAATTTCCATATTCAACAATCTTTCTAATGATTTGGATCATTTGTGGTTTTTTCAATAGCTGATCTCAAAATTAATGGAGTCTTCTTAAAATGTTTTTATGATACAACACAAATAAAGTGATGGTGCATTGGTAATTTCTATGGGAAAGAAGCCAAAGCCTGCAACTCTTAAATCATTTATGTATATTAATCGAACACTACCTTATGCCAAATAAAACTTGAATTTACAGAAGCTTTTAGTAATAATGAAAAAAAATTATATTTATTTAATTAGAATCGACTGACACAAGTCCATACTTATCGATTGTATTATTATATGTATAGTTAAAAAAAATTGTGAAGTTCAAAAGAATGAGGGAGAAACCGACTAATCGATTCGGAGACAGAGCCTTTGGGGGGAAAAGCACTAAAAGTAGTTGCTTTGGGCCAAGCAAATTCCCAAGCACAAATATATATATATCGAAAATCATATGTAGTCTATAAAGAAGTAATATTGTGATGTAATCTTAATCGCCACTACAAACCAGGCTGCTCCAGTCTTTAAATGGTGCGACTCGGACTCTAAGGTTGATACCGACTGTAATAAATCAGAATTTTATCAATTTAGTTTTTGAGTATTTAATTTACTTCAATATTTGATTTTGTGTTTTAATCACTTAAAATTCCTTTACAATTCAATTTAATAATCAGAATACAATTATCATTTAAGTAATGATTTTTATGATTTAATTGACGTTTAAAATTTTAAAATGGAAAAATCGATTTTATGTATTTTACAAATAAATATGTATATAAACAGTTATATGTAGACTTTAGAATTATATATATATAATATTTCAAAAAAAAAATTCATAAATAGTCATATTATATACATATATATATTATATTTTATATCCTATAATTCATAAACTTATAATGGAATATGCATCAGGAATTTGATTATAAAATGTATATAAATATGTATATATTATATATATACACTATTTTTTATATGTAAGTTAAGAAAAGCTTATTTACTTCTCATTGTTTGATGATCCAATTCCTTGTAAGACAATGATTACAATTATTCCAACTGAGGATGATCTCATAACAAATGAAAAGGTTCCACAGAAATCAAAACCGTATTGTTGTGAATGCCTTTTAGTAACTAGCGTTATATTATACTTAGATACTGAACCATCGGCATTGTTCTTAATTCTGAATGTCTATTTACACCCAATTATATTTTTATTCCTTGGTTTTTAAACTAAAGATCAAGTTTTATTTCTCATGAAAGCATTGTGATCTTCTTCCATAGCTGCTTTCCACCAATCACATTGAATAACCTTAGTATATGTAGATGGCTCTTCATACATTGTGGCAGTGTTGATGAATTTGGGCTTGAACACTCCACACTCAACTCTAGTTAACATTAGATGCCTGCCAGCATTATCTCTTAAATTAGCTCATCTATCATCATTTCTTGTTGAACTTGTGGCAGTGTCAGGTTCTTGTCTTTCATTATCATTGCTGGCACTTTGCTCAAAATGATGGCTGTTGTTATTAGGCATGCTTTGATGCCCTTAACATGGTCCAACTGTGTGCATTGTGAGTCAAGTGTCAGTGTTGATGTCATCCTCCTTTTGCTGAGTTAGCATCAATGCTTCAACTTCATCAAGCATGTTAGGTATGGACAACCTTGTGTTTACAACTTTCTTTGTTGTTTTGATTTCTACCTTACTGAATGGAAATACTTCCTCATTGAATGTCACATTATATATATACACAACCTTTGTTGTCTAGGCACCTGTAACATTTTTAGCTGGAGCAGTATCCCAAGAATGTACAAGAAGTATATATTAAATCTAATTTGTGTGAATTATATAGTCTTAAATAGATAAAACATTGCATCCAAACACTTTTAGATGTTTGTAATATGGTTTAACTTTAGTCAACACCTCCCGTGGACATTTGAACTTAAGTACCTTTGTTGGCAGTAAGTTAATCAAATATACAGCAGTGGTAAATTCTTTTGGCTAGAATTTTGATGGCATAGAAGTTTGAGCAAATAAAGTTATAGACCAGTCCCCATAATGTGTCTATGTTTTCTCTCTATGATATCATTCTATTCAGAGGTACAAGGACACGTTGTTTGGTGATAAATTCCATTAGTTTCAAAAAATTGCTTCATTAGTAGAAATTCTTTTCCACCATCTGTTTGAACAATATGCACTTTTTTCCCTGTCATATTTTCAACCTTGCCAACAAATCGCATGACAATGTTACCAGTTTCAGATTTATACTTTAACATATATATCCACACAAATCTTTATTAAACATCCATAAAAGATATGTAGTATTTATAGCCATCGTCTGAACTGATTGGGGTAGGACCCCATAGATCAGTAGCTATTAACTGCAGCGGTCTAGTATAAGTAGTTTGAGAGTCTGGAAATACAAGTTTATTACTCTTTCCCATTTGAAAAAAAGGCATATGTATATGAACTAGGAATTTCATCAATAGGAATGTTGTCATTATCAATAATATGTTTGAAAGGTTTACACTAGGGTGACCCAATTTACTGTGCCACAATTCAAACTCTTTACAACATTCGGAATCATTCAAAGTTATCAACATACAAGTGTTTCCCTTATGTTCAGGGATCTCTGAGTTAGAAACGTCAAATTAGTATAAAGTGTTACTCTCTTTACACTACAAAATAGTTTCTTATGTTAGTATATCTCTTACTATGCATGTGTTAGGGTACAATTCAAAGTATACACTGTTGTCTTTGCAAATTGAGAAACGCTCATTAAGTTATTCTTGATAGATTATACCCATAACAAATTTTTCAAAAAAAAAAAAAAAAAAAAAAAACCAGTTTGGTTCCATTAACACTTGCATTTCCAATGTGTGTAATGTGAACAATTCTATCATTACCAACAAGAAGATTTTGCGTACCTATATACTCTTTGTTTCTGTTGTTGTAGTACGCGTAGTTTACAGATAGGTCAAAATTGGTATTTCTTTTGTTAATGCCTCAAACTAATTCTTATTGAGCTAGGGACAACATATACAGTAATCCAACTACAATTATTTAAAGCAAAATTATTTAAAGAAACTTATATTGATAATAAGGTACCAACTAATATTTCATTGTATTAACATGATTACAAAACGATTGAGCGTGTAATGATTGCATAATTTTTTATTTAATACATTATGCATAATTTTAACGGTAACATGTAGTTCAATTCAACTGCATATACCAATTCTAGCTAAAGTTGTTTAAGTACAATGTTAAGGTTACTAGAAAAGCTGTTGCATGCAAACATTGTGTGTTATAGTTAGTATGTCATAATATAAGGATTGGTTTAATGGATCAATAGTAGATGAACACAATATCTTTTGGCAAGACAATCACTACAGGAAAACATTTCAATTTTCTACAATAAATTTCCTACGCTAAAATGCAGGGCATAAGGAATGCATAAGAAATATGTAGAAAGAGGTAATGGCGTAGGAAATTTTCTACGCCTACCGTAGTATGCAGAAAATTTATAAAGGCATAGGAAATTTACTATGCCAAAATTACTGGCGTAGCGAAGACATAGATAATCTCCTACGTCATTCCTATGACTTTGTTAATTTTTTACAAATACAGCTTGGCGTAGTAATGACATAGGAAAGTTCCTATGCCAACTCTACGAAAACAGAAAATAAATAAATTAGTGTTATTCCAATTTATTTATAATTACTATAATAATTATTTAATATTTAAAAAGAAGCATTGTTAGTTGAGATAGAGAATCGATATCCTCCATTCTTTCACTTTCTTCATTTTCTTCCTATACCACTTCGAATTGGTGTAAATCTCCACGCTTGTCAGTCTTTCCATCCCTTGGCTTGATACAGATTTTCTGCTTTTGTCTGCGTGATGTTTTCTTAAACCCTATTTCGTTTTATCAGGTCTAAACCCTATTCCTCTCGCATTTTAATTTTTCCACACTATTAGAACCTGTAACCCGTTTGTACTTCTGCAATCATCCCGATTTGTGACGTGGTGGTTTTTTGGGTTTCTACGGATGACTTTGAACTGGGTATGGTTGTTCTCATTTTGGGTAACAACTGCGCTTCTTTGGTGGTTTGTCTGGAATACCTTGATGTGTTTTGACTTGTTCAATGCTGGGCGGTTAGTAGCTTCGTGGTGCTTCCATGTTTGACAGTAACTTCTCGAAACAACATTTGGTTTTGCATTTCACTCAACTTCTGTAATGCAGTCTCCTTTTCCTTGTATTTGGTCTTTGTCTCTTCTAGGTGAGCTAATTCTTGGTCACAATTATCTAAAATTTTGAGTTGTGATGGGTCGAAATGTTGATATTCAATGTTGTCTTGGTTGTCGACTTATTGGTACCATTTGTTGTTTTAATCCTTTATGGTTGCGGTTGTCTGTCGTTTGTGTCTAGAGTTTTTTTTTGCATGAGGATGTTGCTGCTTGTTTGCTTGAAGTCCCAGTTAGGGGCCATCTGTTCGGTCATGGGTGTATAATGTTGGCAGTTTGACACTGCTAGGCCTTCTTCTGCTTTGGAAAAATAGTGAAGCATAATGCTCTCAATTGCCGAGCTTTGTAAGTTGGGTTTTTTGGTGTTCCGGCTACATATGCTAGTTGACCTAAATATGTTCATCAAGATGAATCTACTATGTAATCTGGTGATAACCGTACTCCTTGAAATATGCCTTGTTATATGCCATGTTATCTGCCACGTATGTTCTGTCTTGTGACTACTGTTAGAGTTGATGTGTTTGATGCTTGGAGTCTTGTGCTATGTTATATTGCAAGTGGGCTGATCAGTATGTTGCCTTACTTGTTTTACTTTAATAAATGTAACGTATGTATGAAATGTGTTACCCGCCTCCCTGCATGGAGTTATGTGGAATACGAAATTCATAGTAGTCTAGTTTATTGGCTAGCTCCTGTACTATAATATAGGATAGAGTTAGTGGACAACACACTTTATATGTGGTATGTAGTGGACGATCCATTTTAAAAACCCAAATAATAGTGTGGCAATCTGCCAAACTCTTGTAACTATTGTAATTATTATTTGTTACAATAATAAGTGTTACAGAACACTATAAAACCCGGCTGACATTGCCAAAAAAAAATTAAAAAAATTAAAAAGAGGTATTGGTGTAGGAAAGTCGTAGGAAATTTCCTACGCCTACCATAGTATGCAGAAAATTGTTTAAGGCGTAGGAAATTCACTACGTTAAAATTACTGGCGTAGTGAAGACGTAGAAAATCTTCTATGTCATTCCTAGACAATGTTAATTTTTTTATAAATTCATCTGGGTGCAGTAATAGCGTAGGAAAGTTCCTATGCCAACTCTACAGAAAAATAATAATTAGTTAGTACTATGCTAATTTATTATAAATTTATATAAAATTACCAATTTGTCCTTGCCTACAACATTTCGTACGAGCCAACGTCTTAGTCTAAAAAATATCTCATATGAACTAAAAATTGTCCCCAAAAAAATTGTCGTTCGCCCACACAAAACCCTTCTCTCTGTTTTGTTGAAAGACAAAAGAAGGGGAAGAGAAACCGCAGGCTACCTCCTTCTGATCGGACGCCGGCTTCCCTCAACTCAACCACCGCCGCCATCTTCAGACTAAAGCCGATTTGGTTTTTATTTTTATTTTCATTTCATTCTTGTGTTGTTTGCTCTCTTTTTTGTTTACCAAGGACGATTCTTAACTAGGCTGATAATAAGGAATGACAGTTTGTTCTTAATTTTGTGCTTTTTAGTGGTGTATACATTTGCTCTATATTTCAAGGACTAGATTTAGTTGAAATTTGTTTGACCGAATACTAGTATATTCCTTTGTTTCTAGATATCATCATTAATAGATTGCTTTGTTCTTAATTGAATTCTATTTCTATGTCATTTATTTGAACTATAGATTTGCCTATAAATCCGATCCTTGTTTTTAATTTTAAATCTGATTTGGAACAAGGGCTTAGCTTATGTTACTTTATTTAGATGAGATGTTTTTGCTACATGATAAGTTGTTATATCTCTTTGCGGCAACCTCAAAAATTAAAGTACCCATTTTATACCTTTCTTATAATTTCTATTCCTTTTTTATTAATTTCCCTCTTATTATTTTTCACTTTTTGCCTCCTCCGCTACTTTCTCGCTTTCAAACCTAACCCTAATCATGCTCTCCCGATTCTTTAAAATGCAACCTGTCCCTAAACTTCGTCTCTTCTCTACCAATGCTTAAAACTATTTCTGAAATACAAAATCATAAGTCGATATAAAGCCAATCATATCGACATTCAAAAATTAGAGGCGTCAGATCTCTTCTGAATTTCTAGTTTGATTTGATAGTGGCGATTTTGAGGTTATACTATATACTCAAATACCACGATTTTAGTAAGATCGTCGTACTCGATTTTCAAATTTATGGTGATTATTTGTTTTAATGGCCAAGTGCTAGCAAGTTTTCATGTATGTTAGTGGTTTGTCTTTTTAGCTGTATTCTTTTCATTTGACAGTGGTAAAATTAGTTTAGGTCTAAACTTTATTTTCCTAGCTTTTTGCCTAGTAAATGTGAAAGCATAAAACCCTCGATAAAGAGGTATAATTGCTAAGTTAATCAGTAGATTTTTGCTACTGATAATTTTCTAAGCGGTCTTGGTTAATGTTATTTCCACTGTTTATTTAGGATCGAGTTGTAGAGAAAGCCAATATAAAGCATATTCGTTGAGAAGTAGTTTTGTGACTGTACATTTTCGAGCTCACACCAGTCTTTCTCCTCACCTCACTTTATTACAACAACTTTGCTATTAACTCTGATGAATTTTTTGAAATTATGGTTCATAACACCACATCGTATGGTCATATTTGTCGTTATTGCCTATTGGTAATGATTCAGTCTGTAATTTTCTATTTTATTTTTCAACTAGTAATGCTAAAAACCCTTTTGTCCACATTTTGTGAGACGTTATACCTAATTTAATCGTGATTATGCAGGTTTCATAAACCACCCAAATGAACCATAGACTTATTTTAAAGGGTTTTAGTCGTGATACACTATAAGAAAAAGTCACATAGACATCGACTGAAAAACGATGTTCTCTTTTTTTTGGAGTATGTCTTTGTCGGTAATGCTAAAGTACCCTTATTGCGAAACCCTCTACCGCTCAACCCTCTTTAGATTCCAAACTGCTCAACCCTTTACCGCAAATTAGACTACATTCCACCTTCTAAACAACTACATCACTACTACCTTACTTCATCACTATTGCCTTACTTCCAATTCCAGAAACAACACTACATTGACCACCACCGTCCTCGGCAATCAAACCAGCCGACCATCACTACATATCCCGGCTACAACCGACAAACAGTGCATGTGTAGCTGGTAAGGGGTATTAACTCAATAACATTAGAAAAATTAAATATGGATTAGCAAAAAATAACTACTATTGTGGTAGGTGACTCAAAGGAGAATCGATACTGAAATTTACTGAATGTAGTAACTCAAGCAGCGATTTCTAGCTACCTATTGGAACTAACATAGATTACATAGTGCATAAATTGAAAAAAATGCAATATATGTTTTTTGGATATATTTATTTAACATAACTTATGCACTCTGACATAAAAATAGTTGGAGAATCCCACTACTCCTCCCAAACACAGCCACCTTAAAAAATTCTATGGAATATCCTCTCTAGCATAATATCCTAAAAATGGTGAGACATACATTCAGAATATGAATTGTGTAAGTGTTTTGATCCCACTAAAACCCAATGTCCAATATCAATAGTATGTGTTGAATACAAAGAACTTGGACAGTATGAAGATTAATGCAAAAAACAGTGAGGTCTAAAAAGAAATTCAATCCAACAAAATTCTTATGCAAGAAAATTGTATGTTGTATTTACAAATTAACTGAAATAAATTGAAAAATAACCATCGAGTTAATCCAAAGATTATTTCCAGATTTAATTCTTTGTACACCATTGTTTTTAACATCTAAAGCAGAAGTCGTTTAAAGCAGAAGCCATCTAGACTTCACTGAAATCTTTGCATGCTTTCAGTAGTTTCAAATTACAGTGGACTGTGAACCAACGTTAAGCACCTCTTTAGGCTTATCTGCATTATTCACCTAGCCCATTTCAACACCAGGTGCAATCGAGACCTCACATGCTACATCATGGCACATAGTACCATCGCAGTTCACATTTTCAAAATAAACAACCTCGTTTTCAAGCCCATCAAGCGTACCTTGTAGATCTGTACTTACTTTTGAGGTGACCCAGCTGATTGGATAAGCTGGTTGAAAGGGATTTGCAACGGTGAAGTATAACCTAAAGGAGGGAAGTCGATCTCACTGTAGACAGAAGGAGAAGCAAGTGGTTTAGGATTAGTGTTTGAGTACCGCTTCCTAGATCTCATCGACGATGGCTGCCGTTTGGGAGAGGAAGACGACATACAGTGGAGTGAAAAAGGGTGAGCGGAAGAATCAAAGAATGGACGAAGCTCGGCGGATGGACGCGAATTGGAAGAGAGATCTAAATTGTGAAAAGGGGTTTCCAGGAAGATGCCATAGAATTTAGTTTGGGAATAAATGTGTTTGGTGGAAGAAATGAAAATGTGGAAGGAACGAATTTGATTTAGCGAAGAAAGGGGAAGGGAAATTGCTGATGACATGGAAGAGGCTGATTGGAGGGTTTTGATGGTTGCGGATTAGGAGAAGTGATCAACGGCTAGATATAGGAAATTATGGGTGGTGCGGATCGACAAGAAAAGCAAATTATGAGACCTTTAACATCACGCATGAAGCTGATGTAAATGATGCATAGAAACTGATGTTAAAGCACATTTCAATTTATATTGACTATAATTAATAAATATTAGCTATAATTACTAAAAATATTATCTATAAAATACAATTAATAAATATTAAATATAATTACTAAAAAATATTAATATAAAATATACTTAATAAATATTACTATAATTAATAAATATTAACTATAATTACCAAAAAAATATTAACTATAATTTACTAATTATAATATACTTATAATTAATAAATATTAACTAACTAAATATAATATAATTAATAAATATCAACTATAATTAATAAATATTAACTGTAATTACTAAAAAATATTAACTATAAAATATAATTAATAAATATTAACTATAAAATATAATTTATAAATATTAACTATAATTGATAAATATTAACTATTATTACTAAAAAATATTAACTATAATTACTAGAAAATATTAACTATAATTTACTAATTATAATATAATTAATAAATATTAACTATAATTAATAAATATTAAGTATAATTATTAATAAATATTAACTAGAAAATATAATTAATAAATATACACTATAATTCACTAATTATTAGTCATTATCAATAATACACTTAACAAGTGATGTAGCAGAATAGCTATTTTAATAAGTAATGTAATAGCCAAGATTTTTGGTATGGCCTATAAGCTCAATTTTTTAAAAGTGTATTTAAGACATCAGTCGTTTAATAAATCGATATCTGAGAAACCAACAACATCGCTTTAGAAATTAGTGATGTTAAAAAATGTTTTGACATCAGCTGAATTTACAATCGATGTTAAAACTGGGATGTTTATTCTACTTTTTCTTGTAGTGATAGAGGACTAATTTCGTTAAGCTAAATAGATCCCTAGAGTTGTAATATATTATCGTCGCTCTTTATTAGCTTTTTGAATGTACTTTTTATTATAGGTTTATATGTGTCTGCATAAGTAATGCCAACTTGACTATTTTTGAGAAAAGATTTTCTTGTGATTGTTTACCTATTTTAACCGGTGAAAGGAAATCTTCTTCTAATATGGAAAATACTAAGGGTGGGCGCGGTTTGGTTCGGTGCGGTTTAAAGCTCAAACCGCTTCCGCATTGCATCAAACGATTGATAAGAAATACAAACCATTATACTAACTGTTCAAACAGTTCGGTTTTGGTTCGGTTTCGATGTAATACGGTCCGGTTTTGGTTCGGTCCGGTTTGAACCCGTATTAAATATGAAATAAGAAAATTACTTCCATCAACATTCAATTTATGATTGTATGACGTTGTGTCATCTGAAGGTTAAAACACGTAGTGCTATCTTTAATTAATATAACTACAACATATATTGAAAACAGAATATATATCGTTAAATTAGAAGTTAGATAGGAATTTGTTAATTTTTTTATCATAACATTATCGGTGTAGCTATGCGCTTTGGTTCGGTTTAATATGGTTTGGTAAAAGTTCGAACCACAACTGAACCGCATTATTGCGCATCTATTCGGCTTGGGCTGTTTGCTTTAGAAAGAGAATCTGGTGCGGTTTACCGCACCGTTTTCACGGTTCGGTTTGGGCGGTATTCGCATTGCGGTCGGTTTATGCCCACCCCTAGAAAATACTGCTTAATTGGTTGCTTCTGTTTCACTTTCTATAAGTCCACCCATTTATTTGATAATTTTTATAATGTGCAAATGCAGTCATCCTGTTTCAAAGCCTGGCTCACAACTCAATTGGGTAGAAGGTGGTGTACCATGAGGAAATATAAGCATTGGAGCTACCAGTTGCCTTGATTATCTTAAGGTAAACTCTCTAATTCTACACATATATTTTATTTATGGATTTCATTGTATATCCTTGCTACTTAAGCTAATTAAAATAATGCAATATCTTTTGTTTTTAGAGTTTCCCCTTAATTTCTCTCAATAGTCTGTTTTTTGGTACTTTTGACGGTACGTGCTAAATATTTTTGCGAAAAAGCAAAGGAACATAAATGTTCATGCTGTAATTAGAAAGTAGTAGGGTTTGAGACATAATAAACCACTACAAATCAAAAGATATTTGAATCCAAGGCATAGTTCTGTAATGTTAGAAAATGAAGCCTATTAATTAAGATTTTGATGTAGTGCATGCATGAAAGTAAATAAGCTCCAAAAAATGATCTTATTTCATTATATTATCTCCAATATAACTTTAGTAAACTATAACTTTTGTACCATGCTTTTATTGTTCAGTTTGGCATAGTACTTATGAGCTGCAATGCACTCTTATGGTGATATGGTGATTCTATATATGATAATATAGAATATCTTCATGTTTGAATGCCTCTTTTTTGTTTATGTAGCATTGGTTGGTCTGTTTCAGTTTATTTTGATTGTTATATTTATCCATGTATATCTGTTGCACCGTTGAAAGTCTTAATTAGACCATATGCTAGATTGTAGGAGAAAAGACTTAAACCATATTAGCACGATGTACAAGGGCTGGCTGCAATAGATGTTAGTATTGTGCTGACAATCTAAAAGTGAAACAAGTTTGTACTTAAATTTTATACTCCAGTGCATGCATGCACACGTCAGCTCCTGCTATAAATACCCTTCCATTTCCTAGAAAAATGCATCCGAAAGTGAAAGCAAATTATACAAAAGATAAACTGTATTATCAAAATGGTTGGTGAAATAAAGTGGTGAAGATTATTCTGCTTACACTCCTTCCCTTATTTAGCTAGACAAGGGGACATGATGGCATGCTCCAATATGTTTGCATGGTTGATCTCAGTTCAAGTAAGTAAACATATTCGACCGATCAATTGATTAGGTATTTTTAGTTAGCTTATTTCTTATCATTGCATATGTTACATGCGGCGCTGCGTCCCCCGGTGCCAAGTCCGCATGAAATGGCAACATTCCCAATGTGTTCGGCTCTAGCAACTTTTCTACTGTCATCGTCATATATCCCTTCGTGTTGTTTTCAAGCCCTCCGCCCATTGCTATTCTAGTGAATGCGAAGTCGTCTACGCTTGTTTCTGCTCCGGGCTTGCATGCATATCCGTGTACAAAGAGCCAAATGATCGTCATGAGAGTTAATTTCCTTATACGTAGTGATATTTTATACAATGTCATGTATTATGAACATATTATTGTATTGTTTAGATGTGTAAGAACTTAATTAATGTTACCTTGACTTTGTAATATTGATTAGATATTTGAAATTAATTGATGACGAACGATTTGATTTTATTCTTTTTATTGGAATGTATACAGATATAGAACAAGTCTACTTAGCTTTTGTTTGATATAGTTAAATAGAACATGATAATAATATATCGAGATTACTTCAAAAAAGACCGTACAGTGGGCGTAGGAAAGACGTAGGCAATTTGAAAAAAAACCAATAACGTAGATAAAACTAGCTAAATAATATGGCGTAGGAAAGACCATAACACCATAAACTTCTTTTAACAGCATTTGGAAAACGCCTTAATAGAAGATAACAGCGTTATTAGAAACGTTGTATAACGATATGCGGCCGTTGATATAGAATTTTTGACAACATAAGAAAAAACGCCGTAGAAAACCCTATTTTACAGCATTTATATTAAGCTGTGAATAGTTTTGACAAATCTCCTAGAGTTACGCTTTTCATCAGCAATTGATAAATGCTATTATTAACTTATAACAACGTTTACAAATTGCTATCAAAAGCGCATATAATTGTGTTCTATATTTAACATCAACATTTCATAAACAATGTTATTAAGCATTCAAAATACTGATAGCACTAGATAAACGTTGTTAGTAAGTTTTAAGAGTAATGACAACATAAGATAAACGCTGCCTTTTACTGCTTTGTTTTTTTACAGCATTTTTTTGCAGTATCAGAATATTTATGCACATACATATCACTAGCATTCAAATAAATAAATAAATAAATATATAAAAATGAACTAATACTGATAACATTCTATAATAAAATATAAAAACCGTCGTATAAACACATAGTTGTTGATCGTTTACGCAAATTATATAATACAATATTTATACATAAAGACATCTTCAATAAACCAAGTTTACATAATTTCCATAAACAAAAATAACACCATAAACTTAGTTTACACAATACTCGTCGAACAAAGCCACAATATCTATAATAGAACACAATATCCATAAAATAAGTTTGCAACAGATACCAACAAAATGGACAACTAAAAAGTTTTATATGCTTAAAAGAAAAGAAGAAAATGCTACCTTTTTCTGCACCAACAGTCTTTAATTACCTATAAAGAAGAAATTCATAAGTCGATGATTCTACTAGCAACACACGACACGTTCTAATCTTTGTTGCAAAATACATATTGATTCACTGGCAGTATATGACATTAAAAACATATGATTTATTTAATTTACCATCAACGATTTGATAATCATATTGATGGCCCCTTGTTTATAGTAAAACTTGAATTAATTTAGCTAAATATTTATAATACTTAGTTAGCTTTTATAAGCTTGTTTAATTTTTACAAATTTTGATCAATTTTTATAAAATTTAATTAACTTGGTCAATTTATGATTATATTGTTATAAAATTTAGTTAATTTTTTATAAAATTTGATTAATTGGTTATTATTATTTATATCACTTAGTTAACTTGTTAATATTTATATTTTATATTATTATGCTTATTACAAACTTAGATTATTATTATTGTTACTATAAATTTATTAATTTTTATTAAACTTTATTAACTTGGTTAACATTCCATAATTTATAGTTTCCTATTATTATTACAAGCTTAGTTATTTATCATTATCATAAACTTGTTATTTTTTTCAAAACTTAGTTAACTTATGTAAATTTTTATAAGCTTGTTTAAATTTTATAGATCTTAACTATTTTTTTATAAACTTTAGTTAACCTAGTTAAATAATTACTTCAATTACTTTATTATTATTATATATATATCTATAATACTTGATTAATTTGTTTGTCAAACATATTTAATTCATTACAATTATTATTTAGAAAACATAGTTAACTTCGTTAAATAATTATTATAACAAATTTAGTTAATTTTTATAGAAGTTAGTTGACTTGATTAATATTTATAAGTTATCATTATTATAAACTTATTTAATCATTAGTATTATTATTATAAATTTGTTAATTTTCATAAAAATTAGTTAACTTTGTTAATATTTTATAATTTATTATTATCATAAGTTTAGTTAAGTGTTATTATTATTATTAGTTTAAACTTGTTAATTTTATAAAAGTAGTTAACTTAGTTAGCCTGTTTTCTCTCTCATTCATCTTCTTGTCTTCATTTTATTTTTGCAACAATTTTATTTTGACTAACAATAGGATGAAGAATTTTATTCTACAGACAACAATCATTTTTTCATTCATTTTCTTCTCATGTTCTCTCCAATTATGCATAGATTCAACTAAGTTCTGTTCTTTTACTTATCACCCTGTTATGATAAAATTATTCTAAGTTAATGGCTATGCATGCACCTTCTTGCGTGGGAGCTCTCAAAGATAAATAAACTTCTCGACTTCTGCTCTTATAATTAAAGCAACAGTGCAACATCAAAGATGACTCACAAATAAAGAACACATAAATGTTTCTCATGACATGATGAACACATAAATGCGACACAGAATGTGCACAAACATTTAATCAAAAAGGCTGTATATAATGTTAGCTCAGTGATGTATTCAAGAAGCAGCTAACTAATGCACAAGGATACATAAGAATCCCGAGCATCAAGGTGGGAGTGGACAGTAATAGTTTCCACAATGATGAATGGAACATAGTGTACATGTAGGCACACGAATAAATGTAGAAAGGACACATCAATGATGTTGATCAACAGGCTAGTGCAACATATGAAATATAGATAAAGGGATACATATGCACCAATAAGTGATCACATACACAAAAGCATGCATGGTTGAGGACGGTTGTAAACAAAAAACTCATGCAGCGGTTAACTTTGACTTCAATTTTAGGACTAACATTTTTGTTGCTCGGTTTGCTTTAAATTATACCCATCCACCTAATTAAATTAGATTGAGACAAGAATAAATAGGGGAAAATGTTACAAATTAAAGAAACACTTCTTGCACTAACAGAGGTCTGGTAGCAATTGTCGCGCTTGTAGGACATGACTACCAACGGCTCTTCTAGGAGAGTATAATGTAACACCCCGAATTTCACTTAATATTAATGTATGGTAATTAAAGAATAATTAATCTCAGACGTGAGAATTAAGGGAAACGTGTTGCGCCATTGTGTTTGTCTCGGAATTCGGGTTGAGATAGAGTCCGAGTTTGCGTGATTTGGACTTCGTATGAAGAAGTTATGGCCATCCGAAGTTTCAGAAAATTCAAAACAGATTTAAAATATTCAAATTTCAAAATTCAGAAGAGGCGGGAAAATTCCCGCCAGACAGAGGGTGTCGACACAGGGGTCGACATGGGTGTCGACCCCCCCCCCCAAGGGGTCGACCCATGTGTCGACCCACGGGTCGACCCCCCCTGTCGGTCAGTTTGGCCCGGGTGCACTGATTTGGGATTTGGGCTATGTTTTGGTGGCTAGTGACGAGATCTGACGGCTCTAATCTGATTTACGGTTAATCTAATGGCCTAAAACACTTAACTAATCTATAAATACACCCTAAGACTACCCTAATTCATATAAAATTGGAGACAACGTCGTTATGCCGTCAAAATGCAACTAGAAGGAGCCACCAAGAAATTAAAGAGGAAGATAGCTTCTCAAATCAACTTCTAATCAACTCTAGAAACTTAATCTTCTTCATAGGAGTGCTAATCAACAAGTTGTGAGTTTCTATGCCTTTAGCAAGCAATTGCTAAACTAATTATGATAGGATATAATGAGGTTATGGTTATGTATGTGGATCAATGCAAGTTATGTTATCATATGCTATGTGTTCATGATGTTATGCAAGTTATGCAAGTCATATGCTATGTGTTCATGATGTTATGCAATTTATGCAAGTCATATGCTATGTGTTCATGATGTTATGCAAGTCATATGCTATGAGTTCATGATGCTAGTTGTGCAAGTTTTATGCTATATGTTCATGATGCTAGTTATGCAAGTTTTATGCTATTTGTTCATGACTCTAGTTATGCAAGTTTTATGCTATGTGTTCATGATGCTAGTTATGCAAATCACTATGGTAAACATTGATCCATTATGACACCATGTTATGCAAGTTTGGTGTTTGATTATATGCAAGTTCATATATGACATGTTATGCAAGTTTGGTGTTTGATTATATGCAAGTAACATGTGCAAGTTTACACCTTTGTATGATATGCATACATATGAAAGTTAACCCCTTTATATGTCATACATACATATGCAAGTTTACCCCTTTGTATGACATAAGTAACTTATGCATGTTACCCTCTTTATGACATATGTGATTCATGCAAGTTTGGGTTGATTATTTATGCTAGTTGGGTTTGATGCTATGGTCATATATGCATGTTGACACCTTTAAAACCCATGTTGATGCTAATGTTATGCAAGTTGAACCCATTGTGTTTGTGACGAATCTCCCCTTTTAGGTATGTCATGTCAACGTATTACGTGGGGAACGATGGGGTTAATATCCATGTTAATAAAATGGTGTGAAGTTGGTATGATTATGCATACCATAAAGTGGATGGACATAATTGAGTCAATTATGTACATCGTTAAATTTGTAATTAATTAGGGATAATTAATAAAATTATGGGGTTGATTAATTAAGTGTAATTAATCGACTAAGACACGAGGTTGGACCCTTTTGTAGCATAAGACTGCCCGGAACCGACCAGCAAATCCAGAGGCTACAAATGATTGGCCCAATGTGAGAGGTCTTAGGCATAAACTAAATACGTGACAAGTGTAAGGACACGAGGTTAGACTCTGTTATGGCGTAAGGCTGCCCGGAACCGACCGGCAAATCCAGCTGCCATAAAAGACAGTCTAATGTGAGAGGTCTTTACAAAGGTTACGTTCTTAATCAATTAAGAAACACTTAACCATATAAGCATGTAGTGGGGCATGAGGGGTTAAGTGGGTGCCTTGGGTGGCATGTGGAAATCAAGTAAGTGCCTTGGGTGGCATGTGGAAATCTAGTGGGTTGCCTTGGGTGGCAATAGAAAATACAATTAGAATACTTAACCAAGTGGAAATATGTAATTAAACATGATTAAAGGGTTAAGTGGGAAACACTAGAAAAAGGGACAAGCTTAGGTGGGTAGCTTATGGGGGCCCATTTCAACCAGTAACCCATATGTATCTTATTGGGCTCGACCCATGTCGAGGACGGGACACGCGTACTGGGCTTGACTATAAGAGGCCAAAACGGGTTAGCGGTGGCAACGCAAGTCCAACGGGTTTCATATGTGTGTGTGGACCAAGGCTGGTAGGTAAGACGTTGTTGCATCGTGTAGGTATAAGCCGTGCACCGTTGATTGTATCGGGTTGCCACTTTGGGGAGTGATACACCCCACTGTGGGGCCAGCATGGGTATCTACGCTAGGGAGCCGATCGCTTGGGGAGTAGTGGGTACACCTAGTGGAGATAGGAGCATACGGCACCTATGTAGTCAGCTAGAGGTACACGAAACTACTAGTTAAATTTTCTAAGTCCTTGGGTGGGATCAACCTTTAAGTAGGAATGACTGGTGTGGTGCAGTTAGTAATTACCCTTGGGTGGGTAGATGCGTCTTTACCGTTATCTTAGTTCATCCTATGTCTAGTTGGCTGCTTAGTGTAGTCATTTATCCCCAGTCATCACCATACCAAGTTTATATCATACCCTAATTACTTTAATGATTGTATTGTTAAAGTTATAGGGCTCACTCAGACTTATGTCTGACCCCGTTGTTTTTATCTTTTTCCCCCTCAGGTCCTCAGGTTGGGCCTAGTACTAGTGGGCTTTGATCAGATCGCTTATCTATCTTTTGGAGCTTGGACCGTTGATGTAAAGCTCAGCTTATCATTTCTTTTCTTTTATGGCTATTAGCTATGTAATGAAATTATATACTTATGTTTTTATCAGGATGGATATTTAGTACTTGACTCTTTTATGGTGTTGTAACTAAACATGTTTACCTTCTGCTGCAATGAAATGATGTTTTAGATTTTCAAGTATTATTTATATCTGTCTTGTAATTTTTCTGTTCTATATTCACTTAAAATACTCCATCGAAGTTAAGGCATTCCCTTAGTGAGTGACCTTAGCGGGTGTGGGGTGTTACATATAATATATAGTTAAAATATGAATAATGTGGGGTTTAATGAATTACTATAGAATATTTAATACATATATGTTGAGCTGTTTCTGCAAATTGTAAAATTGATGGGTGTTTCTATACAATATAATTGAAGTCTAACATAAATGTATGCATAATGTAAATAACTTTGCAAAATATTACACTCACCTGACCATCCATACCCTTGATACATGCTGCCACCTCCTTTATACTCGTGTATTTGACAAATCCAAACCCTTTCGGGTATCCGGAGACTCGATCAGTTGCAACATGTGCTGCAAATGAAAATTATATATATTAGATATTAATAATAAAGGAAAAAAACAAAATTGAAACTTAGGGTGCGTTCGCATCAATGTTTTGGCACGCTCAACTTTGTGTTCGCGTCCGACGCGTCGGACGCGAGCACTTTTTTCCACTTCCAAATGGAACGACCGCTGGATGTTGGAAATCAAGCCGTTGGCGTCCGACGCGTCGGACGCCAACGACTTGATTTCCAACTTCTCTTCCTCCCTATATATTACCCCCTCTATCTTAACACCTTACACAATACTGCTTCTTCAACTCTTTCTACTTATTCGACTAATGTCAAACTCCGATTCATCCTCCGAGAACGACGATTTGATGGAGCTCTACGGGGTTTATCTGATTCAGAATGAAAGGAGAAATCATATGACGCGGATTAATACTTCGGAGTTCACTGGCTTATCTTGGATCAACGAAATTTTGAATGGCCATCAAAGCCGTTGTCAAAATAATTTTCGGATGAAAAGGCTTTGTTTCTACGCATTATGTGAGAAACTGCAACATCATGGTCTCGCTTCCAGACCAGAAATCTGTGTCGTCGAAATGGTTGGAATATTCACTTATACAATGGCTACTGGGCTTTCAAATAGACAACTACAAGAAAGATTTCAACGATCAGGTAGCACAATTTCCGTTTGTTTTCATGATGTCCTAAACGCTTTTCAATTACTCGCTGCTGATGTAATAAAGCCAGCGGAACAACAATTTAATACTGTTCCACATCAAATCAGAACTTCCACCCGGTATTACCCATATTTCAAAAACTGTATTGGCGCTATAGACGGTACCCACGTATCTACACATTTACCCGCTGATCAAATTATCCCTTATATTGGAAGAAAAGGGTTTGCAACTCAAAATATATTAGCGGTTTGTGATTTCGATTTACAGTTTACGTATGTTATGGCTGATTGGGAAGGGACTACACATGATAGCAGAATTTTTAATGCTGTTACAAAAGATAGAAACTATAACTTTCCTTACCCTCCAGCTGGACAGTATTATTTAGTTGATTCGGGCTATCCACTACAGACTGGATATTTACCGCCATATCGAAATATGAGATATCATATTCCGCATTTCCGTGATACAATGAATCAACCAAAGTCGGCCAATGAAGTGTTTAATTACTACCATTCGAGTTTACGGATGGCCATAGAACGAACATTTGGCATTTGGAAGAAAAAATTTACCATTCTCAACAAGATGCCTACATATCGGTTTCAACCTCAAGTGAAAGTTGTGGTGTCTACAATGGCCTTACACAACTTCATACGCAAATACAATAGTGGTGACCCAGATTTTATGGCTTTTGATGATGATCCTGAACGAATACTCGATAATTACTTGACGGAATATTATAGTATGAGAAATACGACGAATAGAGGCACGAAACGTGTTCAAGCAGAAGGATCCCGAGAAATGTCATTAGTTCGAGATACCATTAGAGATCGGTTGGTTGCTGCGGGTCTGCACTAATTTGTGTTTGTATTTGTAACTGTAGTTGTATCTGTATTAGAAACTGTATTTGTATTTGTATTCGAATTTGCCAAACCATCTCTATTTAAATCTTATTTTAAAAATACCACGCTCAAATACCACGCTCAAATACCCCGTTCGTCGCTAAAAACACAATTCCCCTTCGCTACAGTACCACGCTCAAATGGCACGCCCAAATGCCACGCTCAAATGCAAGCTAACGTTCGTTAAGAACGCACCCTTATAACATGTTTAGAGTTTAGA
Source organism: Allium sativum (assembly GCA_030737875.1). Classification (NCBI taxonomy): domain Eukaryota; kingdom Viridiplantae; phylum Streptophyta; class Magnoliopsida; order Asparagales; family Amaryllidaceae; genus Allium; species Allium sativum. Next base: position 941,072,869 of record CM060916.1, on the reverse strand, counting down.
CCCGTCTCAAAATATATTACAAATACAGCTACTGTGGGTGAGTGGCAACCCTATTCTTTTCCAATCAAATCATGATGGCTTGTGAGTAACATTAATGTAGAAATACTTAATTCGATCGCGTAAGAAGATAAGCTTGGAAAAAATTGAAGAGCTATAAGAAGACGGAAGATCAGTGACATGGTGTTGAGCCAGCGATACGTGCAACATGTGCAGTTTCTTGATGGATCAAGTGCAGTTTCTCAATGGATATAAAAATTGAAGACCAAGTTTAGTTTCTTGATGTATATAAAAACCAAAGATGAAGGGCAGTTTCTTGATGAATGGGTAATATTTTCTGAATATTTTTATAACATGAACTAACTCGCAACATGTTTCAACAACTCAATAAATAAAGTATCGAAAATATCAAGATAGAACAACATATGCATGTACACAACACTAGCATAGCGATTTATGAGTTCAACTTGCAAGCACATGTGTATGAGCAAGCATAAAGGTGCAACAACAAATTGAAACGTAAGAAAACAAGTAATTTCTAAAGGAAAATAGGAATAAAAGGTCTTTCTCTAGAAGATTTTGGTCAGCTAATCATAAAAACTGTGTACTACCATCAAAAATCATATGAATACACAAGTGAACTATCCTTAAGGTGAATCCAATGTGTACTTAAATTATTTTAAGCTAGATAGTTAAGCATTTTAAAATGTTATGAATAGGAATAACATGCAATTTGTGAACTCCATTCACTTGAATTTGATCGTTAATCTAAGCTACCAACCACTCACTTGATTTCCAGTTTCAAACAAGGGGATTCCATAACTAGTATATTATTATGGAACTTACATGTCAATTTCAAATAAAGTTGTCTTTTGGTAGTAGAAGAAAATTCACTTTACCCACTTAAAAACACAGTCAAATGGAACAAATATTCAAGTTAAAAAATCAAGGAGATGCATCAGAAATTCGATTTTGCATCATACATTTGATGTCCTGAAGGGAATCCGAGTTATATCATCATATGCAAGATATATCAGTTAAAAACATATTTATTTACACATGCTACCAATAATTTTTTTAAACAAGTTTGAAATAAAAAGGGATATCTCAAGCAGAGGTAATATATTCAAAATGCCTGGATGTAAACTGTTTGATATATGTACTCTACAATTATACAAAGTAAACTTTAAAATTTGAAAATAAAGTTAACTACACTAGAATATATACAATATACAATTAAGTGGTTCTAGTTGTATTATGCAAGTTATTCTCTAAAAAAACTTTTCATAGGATATCTCCTGCTACTATGAACTAGATTTATTAATTATAAACAAAGGGTGTTACCTACCCCCAACAATTGACACTCTCTCTCTTGAAGATCTTGATCTACTAATCATTAAAATGTAGCATATCAAACATCCAACATGAAAAGCAATTACGAAATCGGTGAAGTGAGAAATAAAAAAGAAACTTAAGTACATTGTTATGCCATCACCAACCTCAGTCATGCGATTTGCTCTTCTCCAATAGACAATCTTTAAGCTTGAAAGACTTACTCTTCATCGCGCTGAATTCAATCAAAGCACACTTACTCTAATTGTCGTGCTTTCATGCCTTCCCTTCACCGTTGCCACGCACGAACAAGCATTTTATTTGAATTGTCGAGTGCTTTCACAAACAAATCAGAGCTAATATATACCTTTAAATCCGAATTGCCCAGTGTCATGACCCCCCGTTTAAATTTTACATGAGGCTTCTTGACCTACACAGCATTTTTTGACACTATTTTTCAGTACTCTCCTCTATTTCTATTCATGGAAGCCCCGACAATGCTGCTCAGGAACCTGCACATTTTTTCATGTCTTCAGAAATTATACCATCACATGCCCCCTCCCGCTCCGGGTGTTTTTGTATTGTATATAACATACCGAATCAAAATTTATTTTGTGACATACATATAAGGTAATTGACACAATTGTATGAACATATAAGCACATAAATTTCATTTTAGGATAAGTATTTTATAGATGTGGAAAGCATGTTGATACAGATTCTTTTTATCTAGATTTGTATGTACTAAGTAATAGTACCAAAAATGATTGTAAAGGAAATAAAAGAGACAAGGATCAATGATGCAATTACACTTACCAATTTCTCTAGCTAACAAACCCAATAAATCATGAATTTTCCTAGTAAATTATCTTTAGTTGTAAACAGTTACTATATTATTTCGTTTATGGATGGAAATCAAATGGTAATGTAAACATTTATCACAACTATAATGGTTTGAATTGAGCATGTTCCTTTTAGCATGCTTTCATAATTTAAAACTTGATGTACCGATATCAAGTCCATTACTTAGGTTTCTGAAACACAGCTACATGTTTTTAATACCCTGAGTCTAATAAAGGAATACAACATAGAACTTAGATACTGCGATAACCTTCGGATTCTCCTCTTATAGACCGATATAGATTTGTGAACTGGGTAAGCGATACAAATGCTAAAGAACAAGTACGAGTTTATAAAAGAAAGTTCCACATTTTAATATAATATCCCAGTATTAAAAAGAGAGAAAATCGGTTGATTAGTACAACAGGGGAAGAGGTTGCAATTAGTTCAAATTTTGAGCTTCCAGAAATAATCTATCATATTTAGAGAAATCTTATTATTTTTAGACAAAAATACTTGTTAAAACTAGTCAGATTTTAACATTTTATGCACATATACCATCATTATTAAACACAAATCATTATTGTCAAATTTTGAGATTTTTCTCCAAGGAACATTTTATGTATTCAAGGTCAGAAAAAGGTCAGAAGAACAATTCATACTTTTAACAATGCACAATAGGTAATTAAGAACATCTACATATGCCCACTTAACAGCCATAATGGACTTAAATTGTATAAATGTGGCATATTAAGCGTAATTTTAAGTTTAGGGTTTCAAAGTAATAAGATATCAAATATACAATCATCCTGAAATCTAGTATTTTATCATAACGTGAGCAAATCAACCTTTAAGAATAATGAAAGTAGCGTTTTGTTTTTGTAATCGAGCAATAATGCATCAAACAATCAAACACGATAAAAAATATTGAAGATGAATAAATGAATGGATGAAAAGAACACTTATTAAGCCAAGACATGTGTAAGGTTGTACTCGTATTTAATGGAGTCAAAAAGGGTAATCTCAGGTTTATCACCACCTAAATCATATGACATATGGATAGCAACTTCTGTTTTCCTTAAGTTATATACTCAATATTATCAACAGTGACTAATATCACATTGATAAAATGATAATCAGCTATATGAGTCAATGGGTATCTGGAATAATTACATTGCAAATAAACTATCATATTTATTATCTTACTACTATAAATTAGCATAAGCTAAGTCCTTATTTCGAAGGTAACGCGCACAACATAATGAGTTGGATTAAATTTTGGTATCATATGGTATGGTACACTGTCATATATGTATAATTTTTTCTCCATTACATTACATTCTCTATGCAACCTTAGGTATCTTACACGACACAAGTATACGTTGGCATTCCTATTTCAATCATTAGTTATGTTGCATTTTCCTATGCGTCCCTATTATAAGTTGTGTTAAAACTTTTGCAACTCTGGAAATACAAATTTCAAGCAAACAAGGATCATATGTAATATGGTGTAAGAGTAACTAGGGCATTGGTTGAATGGAGTCGTGAAGAAAAATGTTGCATGTTATGCTTCGCTATGATTGCCTACCACTATGAATTTTGTATTTATGTTTACCCCTATTGTGTACTGTACTATCACATTTAAAATGCACAATGAATCTGGTTATAAAAACACTACAAGAGAAATAGTAGTTTCCAACGGCCAGGAGCCATTGGAGGCCGTTGGTCGACCCATTGGTAGATCAACGGTTTCCAACGACTTCCAATGCAAACAACGCCCATTTTCCAGTGGCTTCCAACTGGTAGATATGGCCACGTGTCCCATATTTCTGATCAAAAGGACGTTGGAAAAGAATGGAAACCATTGCAAAATAGCTATTTATCGCCGTTGAAAACCGTTGATATACAATGACCAGTAATCCGTTGCTCCTCGTTGGAAATCTGGGTGTTTTTTTTATAGATTTCAGACTTGCCTCTTCTAGCCACACACTACACATACAACCATCGAAACTGCTCCAATCCGAGCATATAACTCAAAATCTGAACCATATATACACCTAATCAAAATAAAAAATAAAAATCAAACACAAAACACATTAACTAACCAATATTTACATAACATACGTCGCCAAAACATCATAACCCATGTCCAAAGTAGCCAAAACAACAAAAGCATGTCCAAACATCATAACCAACACACCATACCATCACCAAAGCATCATAACATGTACAAACCATCAATGTATACAACAAACATGTAGCAAGACTCACCAACTCTCAAAAAAACAAACACAACCATGTCCAAACGCTAACCTGATCAGGTCTCTCCACCGGAAGATGAAGGTGGCTTACCGTACTGGGCAATGAACTCCGCTAGCGTCTGATTAAGCAACTCCATCTGCTGGTCACGTCGATCCTCACGCTCACGAAGCTCTGCAATTTCTGCTTTTAGCTGTTCGATTACTTCCTTGTCCTGAGCCCTCTGATACGCCTCCTGAGATGATCTAACCAGTATCATTTACAAGTATATGTATAATTAGTCATATTATAATTTTTTTATTAACAACATTGTTGTCTTTGTTTTACTTATACTAAATGATCTTATTTTATCATTAATAAGATGTCATTCCAATGTATTTTTAAATGTATTCAAAAGTAATTTGTATAAAAGTAACTGATTACTATAATTTGAATTTTACTAGTAACCATATTATTTTTGTATGAATATATTAAGTAACAGAAAATATTTTTTAGTTATTCAAAAAATTAAAGTGCACAATGTTCATAGTTTTGCCCTTTAGTCCCATTATATAATGATATTTGAATATAAATTTGTTTGAAGCAGTTGATATTTTACAAAGACAATTAGTATTGGATAACATCGAAATTGAAAGAAGCAAAACTATGAACATTTCAAAAATAAATAAATTATATAATTAAATTACATGATTATCCTCAAGGTATACTCTTAACCTCACCAATATTTTTTGTATGAGTGATGTAAAATGAGTTGATAGATAATTGTTCTACATGTGTGATGTAAAATAATTTGAGTATTACCTCTAGATTTCCATAACCGTATCGTCTGTTCCAGGTGGGCTTATCCATGACAACATCAAATATCATATCCTCCTCATCCTTGGTCAACTCAGTCCTCCCAGTAGATTCCAGTAATTGCGCCTTATGTGCTTGAAATTTCTCCTGTTAAACATAAAACAAATGGAATTAGATAACACTATCTTAATTAAATTATACCTATAACTTAACTATTATATACTTACATATCGCTCACGTGCCTTATCACCATGGTCCCAATTGTACGAAACTAAGCCTGTGTCGTCAGTCTGACTCAATGCATGAGTATGCTCGAAAACATCCCAGTACGACACAGGAGCCTTACGCGCTCTCTCCTGAAATAAGCATGCATATACATATATGTGTGTGTTTGTAAATTAAAACTTAAAGTTAAATCAACTATTAAATTTAAATGATGCAATTACTAAATATACCAGATCCTCTCGATGGTGCTGAAACGACTTCGACTCACATCGATGTGTAACAGGATTCTTGCTCCTGTTAGCTGCATTTCTCTCAGACGAGGCCTATACATTTAATTTGTTTTTAAAAATGTATTATTCCAAATCACATATTAAATGAATAGAATAATTTAAATTAAATATGCAGTAAATTTACCTGAAAATCCTCATTATTGTTCCAATAAGCAAGCAACTCATCCCATACTGATTCGCCTATCCAATTCGGTTTTTTCCTGCCTGATTTCAGATTGTTCATTGTCTCTCTGTAATTTTTTGCGACTTTAGAATTCCAGTGGCGCTTGACGACATCCAAATCTGTCTCCTGCAGATCCAGTGAACCCTACATTTTTAAAATAAAATAGCATACATATATGAACTTATCAAATAAGACCATGAGTACTTAACATAATAAATGTTATATCACACATACCAGAAAATCCTGCCATATATTCTCCTTCACAATGTCGGGTACTGACGTCCATATGGGCCAACATGCAGTCGTGCAAGCCTGATATGCACGTCTAGATATCTTCAAGACTGTGTTGGATGACTCCAACTCAAACCCCCTGTGATAAACGAAAAAAAAAAAATGTCTATTCGAACAAAAATTTATATAATTTATTGTACTTGAATTAAATTTATACTAAAAACTTAGTACTTACCCTCTGCTGCCTTTTGGCTTAAGCCAGACCACAGGACGAGATAAGTCTGACGGACCACCCTCATCACCACCTTGTGACATCACCTGTTACAGATAACAACATAACGTATATAGCATAAACATGAAAGAGCTATGTAAAAACAAGGTATGAGATAACATGAGTAGGAAATGTTATGATTCTATATGTGTGCAAATATTTTGAATATTTGCATACACATATGAATATATTCGTTCAGAATATTTGCATACATGTATGCAAAAATTTAGAATATTTGCATACATACATGCAAATATTTATCAGAATAGTTGCATACATGTATGCAAATATTTTGAATATTTGCATACATGTATGCAAAAATTCATCAGAATAGTTGCCTACATGTATGCAAAAATTCAAAATATTTGCATACATGTATGCAAATATTCATTCAGAATATTTGCGTACATGTATGCAAATATTATGAATAACACGTAAAAATGAAAACAAGGACTAAATTTACAATAAGTTTATGATCGGATGTGAGCCTGATTTTGAAACATAATAGGGATGTGACACTAATTTTCACTAAAAACAAACATAAAATTACCTTTTTAAAATGAGGATTATTGGTTAGTCGTCCTCATCACTTTCAGATTCTGATTCCATTTCCTCCTCCATACTTGGTTCATTTGTAGTCTCAAATACGTCAATTAATGTGTTTGATTCATCTTTTAGAGGTCCAAAATCTGTTTGATCATCGGTTATTACTACTTCTGGATTTTCATCGAAATCTGTTTGATAAGCTTTGTCGTCGACAATATTACGTCCGTCAAAAGTAAACCTTGCCTTTGTTTTGAAGACACCCCACCAATCTATTTTGTCTCTTCTCGTAGATGGATAAGGAGCATAATAAACTTGAAGAGCTTGTTTGGCAAGTACAAAAGGATTGTACTTATAATAACAGGAAGTATGTACACTTCAGTAAGATTATATTTTGGGTGCACGTTTATTCCAGAACCCGAAACGTTGCTGTACCAGTTGCACTTAAACAAAAATACTTCTTCCGCGGGTCGTGTGAAATATGTCAATTGCAGAATCTGGTTTAGCATGCCATAAAAATCATGTATATGGTCGTTTGGATCATCACTACCTTTCACAAATACACCACTATTGTCAGTTAATTTTTCAGCACCATATTCTTTAGTGTTAAATTTATATCCATTAACAAAGAATATTGGATATGTCCAGACATTTCTTTTTGGTCCTATTGCCAAATGTTTCAATCCTTCGTCCATAACACAATTTGTTGAATCAAAAACATAATTAGTGAACCAACTAGCGAATTCTTTGCTGATATCGCCGTTTGGATTCTGTGATTCATAAATTCTGCAATTATAGGACAAATGTTACATTTATGATTAAACATTTAGTACATGGATACATAGATGTATAAGTTCATTACCTAACGTGTAACGACCCGGATATTCCGTCGGTTAGATTTGAATAATTAATACAGTTTTAAATATTTAGTTGATAATATAAATGAATTTTTATATTTATGTTTTCGATTTAAATATCGATTTCGATTTAATATCGTATATATTAAATTATCAAAATAAGGAATCAGCGAATAACTGAATTCGAAGTTGAAACTGAATTAGAAACAGTTCAGAAAATCAATTCAAACTCCTGTTTGAATTCGAAGAATAATGTTAATTTATTATCGAAGAATAAATTGCCTGAAATTAATTTATATTGATTTAAATAAATATCTTCCACAGACGATCGAACGGGACTTCGTGACTTATCCCAGTGTGTCCCGAATAGGGGTATTACCCTAGAATTAGCAGTTGTTGCGTTCGAAAAGAAGTTGGTAAATTATGGATAATTTAAATATATACACCTATATTTATAACCATTAAAAATATCATAAGGTAAGGAATTAAACACATCTTCCTTCCCTCACCACTCAGTAATGAACAAAGGAAAATAAGCCCACGTTTGTTCCCGTTCTCTTCTATAAAACCACTACCTTTCCCTTTCATTTTTTTCGGTAGTCCGAGCTTTAGAAACCAATGAAAATAAAATCGGATCCTTTCTCTTTTCTTTTAAGAAATCCGTGCTTCATTTTCAAGTTCAATTCGAATGAAAGCCAAGTCAAAATCGAGAGGAGGCGCGCGAGATTTCAGATCGGGTTCTTCGTCAGAGAGGGACTCGCAGTTGTCAGTGTTGGGGCTTTCGACGAGAGTCGAGTCGCGCCGCTTGAGGATGAGCACCACGATGATCGCGAGTTGCTTGGAAACCAAATACACATACGAGTGGAGTATCGCGAGTTCGAACAGAAGGAGAACCTGGAAATGGAGACTTCGGGGATGAAGAGGAGTGCGACACTGGTAACCGAAGTTTGGAGAGTTCGGGTTGATCGATGAAGCAGGTATGGGTTTCGATCATCACTGGAGGGGATGAAAGGGCTGTCGGCTGTAGAGTTTTGGGTTACTGTCAGGTAGAGGAGGTGGTTCCAATAAGGGACTGTTGGTGGATTTAAAGGCATAACAGTAGTTTAACAGTGGGTGTATGGTTTGGTTGTGTGAAACGGAGTTGCAAATGAAGTGCTTGATGATATGCCAAAGTGAATGATTTCTATTTTTGGGCTGTTCAAGGATTTTCTTCGTCGATTTAGTCGAATAGTGGCAAGGAAGCGAGGTATACATTTTTATCGCAAATCTAAAAAATACAAGAATGGTTAGATTAATTTTTGTAGTAGCTATTAATCTAATTATTCAAAATATTTTATAAGTGAAAAATTGCTAGGGTATTCGACTAAAGAAGTTTAAAAGGAAATAAATGCTAGTATATTAGTTAAACCAAAAAGTTTTAAAGGGAATGTCATTTACTATGTATTTGGGATTTTGAAATTTGAAAGGTAACAAATTCATGTTAATTTCAAATTAAGGAAATGAAATTTTTTAATCATTAGGAATCATTGATTTTAAACAGCGTATGCTTTATTTATACAAGGTCCGGAATATAAATGCTGGTCGAGTTGGACTCGTAGAGAGAAATGGAATTCTTTTCAAAATGTTTTGGAATCAACGGGAATCAGAGTGAATGGATCAAAATAAAAATACACGGTGAGTAAATCTCACCTTTTATTTAGAATTTATTTTTATATAGTTAAAAATAATTGTCTGTGCTTGTTTGAATGCTGTCTGATTATTTTAAAATATATATAGTTATTTAGGATTGGTTGACTATTATATATATATATATATTGGGTTGATGATTGGTTGGATTCCCGCAGTTTCATTAGCGGATGCCCGCAGTTTCATTAGCGGATGATTACCCTATACGCCCCACGCTATGATTAGTGGATGACCTTCTATACCGCGATATCCTGCCTCGAAGCAGGATAGGTATTATTTATGTGCTAACATCTGTGGATGCAGGAAAACAGGTTGGAGGAATCCAACTGGATTCCTCAAAAATATATTATCTGTTTGTTGTTTGTTTGATTTCATATATATTCATATATAATGTGTTAAAAATCAAATGATTGAAAATTGGTTGATTGATTGTTTAAAATATCACTGGGGCTTGGGATATTGATTTATAAAAATATTAAAAAGGGTATTTGAAATTTAAAAAGGGGAATTCTATTTTTATAAATAGAATTTGAATTTTAAATGAAGTATAGAAACATTAACTTGGTTTGAATATATATGTAAACAAGCAATTGAATTTATAAACTTTGTTTATAAATGGAAATGTGGAATTTAAATTGAATTTATAAACTTTGTTTATAAATGGAAATGTGGAATTTGAATTGAATTTATAAACTTTGTTTATAAATCAAAATGTGGGATTTGAATGGAATTTATAAACGTTGTTTATAAATGAAAGGATGGGTTTTGAATCGAATTTATAAACGTTGTTTATAAATGAAAATATGGGATTTGAATTGAATTTATAAACGTTGTTTATAAATGGAAAGGTGGGATTTGAATTGAAGTTATAAACGTTGTTTATAAATAATGTAGAGAATTCAAATGGACTTTAAACTATAGATTTGAATATAGAAATTCAAATGGACTTTAAACTATAGATTTGAATATAGAAATTCAAATGGACTTTAAACTATAGATTTGAATATAGAAATTCAAACGGACTTTAAACTATGGAATTTGAATAATAGAAGCGAATTGGAGTTTGAATATAGAATTCAAATATTAAAAGAGAAATGGACTAAAGAGATAATTAACAAATTGAGTTAAAACGATTTGGTATAGTTAAATAGATTGGACAGGTATAGACATACAGGAGACAGGTATGGAATAAAGTATAGAAGTGAAATAAATAGAATGCCCGACAAAAAGGTACATATTTAATTTCCATATGAGATTTTATGCGCCGTATTGGCTAGCCGCTTGGCTTTTTCTTTTTCTTTTTGAGATGAGAAGGACCGGGAAAGCTATTTGAAATTTCCCGATGCTCCCGGTACAAAGGAGGTTATGGCGAATTTTTCCGGGAATTTAAGGAGATAGAATATTTTTAAGATAATTTGATAGTTAGAAATTAACATATCAAAATATGTAGAAGTCAATAAGGAAACGAACTTAGAAATATAATAGTATAATCAAAAAGGAAGTATAAGAATAAAATCTCGTAGAAATAGAAAGAGAAAATATATATGTGTTAAAAGGTGAATAATCAGTTGTATGGTATTGATTATTCGAGTAAGTAGTCTTGTCTGTTTTGACGTTAAATGTTATTCAGTCAAGGTCTGAGAGGTAATTATACCCCAACTTGGTTGATTTCATGATATACCGATAAGTAGCAAGATTCAGGCTCGAAGATCAATGTGGAATAAGAATTAGTTAAATACTGTATTTGGGTTGTCGTAACGATGTTTTACACAACATCTGTTTTAACCCAAATATGTGCAAAGCTTGGAAATAGAATAACGAATATTTCCTAGCATAGAAAATAAAGGAAGGCGATATATGGAAATGTGTTCGAAAGAACGTAAAAGGCCAATATGGTTATTGAAATATTTGGTTAACAAATATTGATAAAGAAATAGAGAAGTGATTTAATTAATGGAATATTAATTAAAGGCTCAGTGTTTGGATGTTTGGATGAACACTTGTTTTATTCGATAGTTAAATCATCGACTATCGAAACACTTGTTTTTATTCGATAGTTAAATCACAGACTATCGAAGTTTTGACCATCGTTGTCAATATGGAGAGACCGGTTGGATTATTATCCGAAGAACCACTCTGTATTGGCAGTAGCGTGCGAATCAGATTATATAAAGATAATCGAAGACGGAGTAGAGTGCAAGGACTTTTTCTATTAATAGAAATAGTACCTTCGGTTCATCCTGTTCCTGGGTGACTTGTATGGATGAATGTCTGACAGAGTATTTCCAGAATGGTCACGTACATTGATTTCTTCAACCGTACCAAGAGTGGAAGCGGAGAAGGAAACTTCTTTTAGCTAACACGTAATGTACTGTTGAGGACGTCAATCGGTGATTTGATGGATTTGACGATGTGGCATTCGAAGTGAATCTGGTGTGATGATAAAGCGTAGCTTCTAGCCTCAACAACCGGTAAATGACAGAAATCGGGCAAGCAGCATGGCTATGTAGGTCGCACCTATTAGGGTGTATAATCACCTGATCTAGAGTTTCATTTACTTCTAAAAATCTATTGTCGATGCTGTCCAATTCGGGAAATGGTTGCTGATCCCAATCGTTGGTGATATACATTCGATACACTCAAGCGAAATGAGTGGTCGGTCATGTGTGGCTGAGTTGCAAGATGTTCTTGTTGAACTCGGTGTATTCTCCTCTAGAGATATACCAGCGGAAGGTGATTCCATACCTTGTCATAGTTGGAAATCAAATACCCAATACGTGCTTGCGGTTTATGATTGTAAATATATATGTGGAACGTGAGATGCAAACGTTCCACTAGATTGTTATCTACTTGATTTAGACATTATTATAATATCAAAAGAGTTTTGATATAAAGTTAAATCAAGTGTTTGGATGTTCATAAGGGAAAAACCCGTTCCGTGTTATACGGCGTGGTCTTATGAGATATCATTTAGTTTTCTGAAACTGTTTTAAACTGTTTACTCATACCAGTCCCATGACTGACCCGGAGTTTATTTGTTTTGTTCTACCTAAACTCTTCGGTGCCTAAATTTGTACGGGCAGTCAAGTAGTTCAGGATTTTTCAGATATATCTAAAGGAGCTTGGAGCAGGAGGCTTCAGCATTATCTAGTTATAGTTTTGTTCCGCTATGTTGTAAGTGTTGTACTCTGATAAGTGTATGTTATACAGTTAAGATTTTGTATTTCAACGATGTGATATATTATATTTTGTTCCGCTGCGATGTGAGATTCTGTGTTGTTATTTCTGTTCTTCTTCTACCTCTTTCTTCTAAAAAAAAATGTTCCGTATTTTCGTGATATTTGGGTTGGACGTATGATGTATATAGTCAACTCTGATGTTACAAAAATCTGGGTCATTACAGTTGGTATCAGAGCTTAGGTTGAGCGAATACCTAGGCTGTGGAAATGTGCTCATTAGAGATAGGATCAGTAGTATCCTAGAATGAGTTGAGTGTATATATACACGAGAGAGCGTATTTGTTATTTGATATAAAAACTATTTTATATTGGATTGACTAGTCTGTTGAGTGGATTATAAATTTTGGTCGAATCGTGGGACGCCACGAAGTCGATAGGAATTTATGAACATTTGAACAGAAGATTGGACACAATATTGTTTTCAAATAGTTAAGTTGATTGTTAGGATTATAATCGAATTAGATTATAAAACAGAAATAGTTATATATATAACTAATGAAATTTGTATATGAAATCAAATATACAAATGAGATAAATTGAAATTGAATTCCAACCAGAATTAAGAATTTAAAATCCTGGGAGTTTGGAAAATATTTTTCTAAATGGATCTTTGAAAGAAATAAAGCACTGAACTCATTCAGTAGCTGGGAAATAATTCTGATGATGGTCGCAACATCATCAGTGTTCATTTTCGAGTTTCTAAGTGATGAATTGCTGCCTTAGAAAAGTTTTGATGGAAATTTGTTTGAAAAGAAACAAGTTGTTGAAAATTCAAATGTTTTGAATTTGCGATAGATATAAATATATGTATATATTTATATTACTTCAAATAGAAGTGAAGCGGGAATTGGAATATAGATTTCAAATAGAAGTAAAATATAAGGGAATTCAAATATAGAATTTGAACATAGAAATTTAAATAGGATTTGAATAAAGAAAGTTCAAATAAAAATTGTATAAGAAAAATTGAAATGGAATTTGAATTCAAAGGAATTCAAATGGATTTGAATAAAGAAAAGTCAAATAGAGATTTGAATATTAAAATTCAAATGGAAATTGGTTAAATAGAATTTCAAAGAGAATATAAAGTGGAGGTTGAATATTAGAATTCAAGAAAATATAGAGTTTGAAATAGAATTTAAATTCAAAGGATTTCAAATAGAAATTGAACAAAGGAATTTTAAATAGAAAGGGAATAAAGGATTTCAAATGGGTTTTGAATAAAGGATTTCAAATAGGAATTGAAAATAAGAAATTCAAATAGAATTTGAATAGAAGAAATTCAAATAGAAATTGAATAGAAGGAAATTCAAATATAGAGTTTGAATAAAGAAATTCAAATGGAATTTGAATATTGTAAATATATAGGATTTGAATATTTGAAGAGAAATAGATCGGGAATATTATGTGAAATGGATTGGATATATATATCAGATTGGAGTTGAATATATTAAACAAAGTTAAAACGTTTATATTTATAAATATAATTAAAACGAGCTCGCCATAGCGCGGCAGTTCGTTAATTGGCGATTCGAACTTCAATTTAGTATACAGGACTCAAATTAAGTCGAAATTCTTTGAAACAAGAACCGTCAGGACCAGTTAGATAATAGTTTTCTAATAGAAGAGAAAAATCTGGGTTTCATCAAATAAATTTTGAGATAGGTCAAAATCAAATTTCAAAAAGGTGCAGCGCTAAAAACCATTAAAAACCACAATGGTTTATATATATATAAATAAAAGGATTGTTAGGAAATAAAATCCGAATTGGCACTAGAAAAATCCAGGCTGGAGATATAAAATAAATATGAACCCCAGTGAAGTAAGTGAAATGATTTTTAAAACAAAAATCATATTCTAAATGGTTAAATAGAATTAACTAAATTGGAAAATAATTAGTTAAAGGAAATTTGAATCGAAACTGGGTTTTTGGATAAGTGAAAGGGATTGAGAATTTATATTCGAAATCGAATATATAACTCGAGTTGAAAATATAATTAGATTAGTTTATAATTAAGTTGACATATATTTGAACAAGTGATATTCAAATAAAAAAAGGTGAAATTGGCAAAACGGTTAATTAGCAACTAGCTAATGGGAATGTGAATGATTGAAATTAAATTTAACTTAAGTAAGTTAAATGGATCGAAATGGATAAACTGAGTAAAATCAATGTGAATGAAATATAAATTGGGTGTGAATAAAGGAAATATATTTGTAAAACAAATACAAAGGGAGTTATGTGCAAACGAATAAAAGGAGACATATTTGTAAAAACACTTACAAATAGAATTTAAAAGGGGATATTTGTAAAACATTTACAAATAGATTCAATGGAAATATTTATTTATAGAAAATAAATAGAATGTTATAGATGAGATATTTATTTGTTAAATAAATAGAATTTAATCAAAGGAATATTCAGAAGATAAATAGAAAATGGAAATCTGTTTTTAACAGATAAATAGAAAGGATTAATTTATAAATAACAGTTTATAAATTAAATTGAATATTTATCATTCGATAAATGAAATATATAAGTCTGAACTTATATAGAGAAGAGATATTGGTTTTTAACACCGATAGTTTTAAATAGAAGGGGTACACAACACATGTATAAGTGAAGTAACGTTATTAAAGAGAACATTTATAAAGTGAAGAACCGTTACTAAAAGTAAATCTTAATAAATGAATAAACGTTATCCAATAGGAGTTATTCGAATAAAAGAAGGCGATTAGAGTTGGAAATAATCGATTAGATTTAGAATAAATCGATTAGAGTAAGAATTAACCAGTTAGAGTTAATCAGTTAGGGTTAATCCGTAGAGTTAATTGAATATTAGTTATTCAATTAGAATTTATCGAATATTGGTTATTCAAATTAAGAGTTAACCAGATAAAGTTAATTGAACATAAATACATAATTAATCGAATTTGAATTTAATTGAATGTTAGTTATTCAATTAAAGTTGGTCGAATATAGTATTGAGATAGAATTAGTCAAATATAGTTACTCAGAATAATTTGCCATTTCATATGACTGCTAGTGTAATTCGCAGGGCTGCAGATAGCCTAAGACGGTCGGATGTTTCCTGGGGGAATCAGGCGTAACCATTGTGATCGCTGCGATCTAGAGTCAAGTGAGTGGAGTTAAATCGAATATTAGTTTATTCGAATAGAATTAAAGGAGTTATCGAATATAGTTTATTCGAAGGGAGGAGTTATCGATTATTAGTAAATCGAAGGAGTTATCGATTATTTGTTAATCGAAATGAGCTATCGATTATAGTTTAATCGAAAAGAGTTATCGATTAGTTAAATCAAAGTGAGTTATAGAATATTGGTTATTCGTTGGAGTTAATCGATAAGAGTTAAATCCAATGGAGTTAATTGATTAGAGAAAGAGTTAAATCCAATGGAGTTAATCGATAAGAGTTAAATCCAATGGAGTTAATTGATTAGAGAAAGAGTTAAATCCAATATAGTTAATTGATAAGAGTAAAATTGAAAAGAGTAAATCGGATATAGTTTATTCGAAGAAGGGTTTTCGAATCTAGTTATTCGAAAGATAGATTATCGAATATAGTTATTCGATGGGAGGAGTTATCGAATAGGGATTGATTCGAAAAAGAGTTACGTAAGGAAGTTTGAAATGTTGAATATCAACATAAATAAGTTCTGAAAGGTTAATGGGTTTGTAGCACTTTTTCTACCTTAGCAATTTCGAGGACGAAATTATTTTAAGTGGGGAAGAATGTAATGACCCGGATATTCCGTCGGTTAGATTTGAATAATTAATACAGTTTTAAATATTTAGTTGATAATATAAATGAATTTTTATATTTATGTTATCGATTTAAATATCGATTTCGATTTAATATCGTATATATTAAATTATCAAAATAAGGAATCAGCGAATAACTGAATTCGAAGTTGAAACTGAATTAGAAACAGTTCAGAAAATCAATTCAAACTCCTGTTTGAATTGGAAGAATAATGTTAATTTATTATCGAAGAATAAATTGCCTGAAATTAATTTATATTGATTTAAATAAATATCTTCCACAGACGATCGAACGGGACTTCGTGACTTATCCCAGTGTGTCCCGAATAGGGGTATTACCCTAGAATTGGCAGTTGTTGCGTTCGAAAAGAAGTTGGTAAATTATGGATAATTTAAATATATACACCTATATTTATAACCATTAAAAATATCATAAGGTAAGGAATTAAACACATCTTCCTTCCCTCACCACTCAGTAATGAACAAAGGAAAATAAGCCCACGTTTGTTCCCGTTCTCTTCTATAAAACCACTACCTTTCCCTTTCATTTTTTTCGGTAGTCCGAGCTTTAGAAACCAATGAAAATAAAATCGGATCCTTTCTCTTTTCTTTTAAGAAATCCGTGCTTCATTTTCAAGTTCAATTTGAATGAAAGCCAAGTCAAAATCGAGAGGAGGCGCGCGAGATTTCAGATCGGGTTCTTCGTCAGAGAGGGACTCGCAGTTGTCAGTGTTGGGGCTTTCGACGAGAGTCGAGTCGCGCCGCTTGAGGATGAGCACCACGATGATCGCGAGTTGCTTGGAAACCAAATACACATACGAGTGGAGTATCGCGAGTTCGAACAGAAGGAGAACCTGGAAATGGAGACTTCGGGGATGAAGAGGAGTGCGACACTGGTAACCGAAGTTTGGAGAGTTCGGGTTGATCGATGAAGCAGGTATGGGTTTCGATCATCACTGGAGGGGATGAAAGGGCTGTCGGCTGTGGAGTTTTGGGTTACTGTCAGGTAGAGGAGGTGGTTCCAATAAGGGACTGTTGGTGGATTTAAAGGCATAACAGTAGTTTAACAGTGGGTGTATGGTTTGGTTGTGTGAAACGGAGTTGCAAATGAAGTGCTTGATGATATGCCAAAGTGAATGATTTCTATTTTTGGGCTGTTCAAGGATTTTCTTCGTCGATTTAGTCGAATAGTGGCAAGGAAGCGAGGTATACATTTTTATCGCAAATCTAAAAAATACAAGAATGGTTAGATTAATTTTTGTAGTAGCTATTAATCTAATTATTCAAAATATTTTATAAGTGAAAAATTGTTAGGGTATTCGACTAAAGAAGTTTAAAAGGAAATAAATGCTAGTATATTAGTTAAACCAAAAAGTTTTAAAGGGAATGTCGTTTACTATGTATTTGGGATTTTGAAATTTGAAAGGTAACAAATTCATGTTAATTTCAAATTAAGGAAATGAAATTTTTTAATCATTAGGAATCATTGATTTTAAACAGCGTATGCTTTATTTATACAAGGTCCGGAATATAAATGCTGGTCGAGTTGGACTCGTAGAGAGAAATGGAATTCTTTTCAAAATGTTTTGGAATCAACGGGAATCAGAGTGAATGGATCAAAATAAAAATACACGGTGAGTAAATCTCACCTTTTATTTAGAATTTATTTTTATATAGTTAAAAATAATTGTCTGTGCTTGTTTGAATGCTGTCTGATTATTTTAAAATATATATAGTTATTTAGGATTGGTTGACTATTATATATATATATATTGGGTTGATGATTGGTTGGATTCCCGCAGTTTCATTAGCGGATGCCCGCAGTTTCATTAGCGGATGATTACCCTATACGCCCCACGCTATGATTAGTGGATGACCTTCTATACCGCGATATCCTGCCTCGAAGCAGGATAGGTATTATTTATGTGCTAACATCTGTGGATGCAGGAAAACAGGTTGGAGGAATCCAGCTGGATTCCTCAAAAATATATTATATGTTTGTTGTTTGTTTGATTTCATATATATTCATATATGATGTGTTAAAAATCAAATGATTGAAAATTGGTTGATTGATTGTTTAAAATATCACTGGGGCTTGGGATAT
This sequence comes from Allium sativum, assembly GCA_030737875.1. Classification (NCBI taxonomy): domain Eukaryota; kingdom Viridiplantae; phylum Streptophyta; class Magnoliopsida; order Asparagales; family Amaryllidaceae; genus Allium; species Allium sativum. Next base: position 941,054,253 of record CM060916.1, on the reverse strand, counting down.
TGATTTATAAAAATATCAAAAAGGGTATTTGAAATTTAAAAAGGGGAATTCTATTTTTATAAATAGAATTTGAATTTTAAATGAAGTATAGAAACATTAACTTGGTTTGAATATATATGTAAACAAGCAATTGAATTTATAAACTTTATTTATAAATGGAAATGTGGAATTTAAATTGAATTTATAAACTTTGTTTATAAATGTAAATGTGGAATTTGAATTGAATTTATAAACTTTGTTTATAAATCAAAATGTGGGATTTGAATGGAATTTATAAACGTTGTTTATAAATGAAAGGATGGGTTTTGAATCGAATTTATAAACGTTGTTTATAAATGAAAATATGGGATTTGAATTGAATTTATAAACGTTGTTTATAAATGGAAAGGTGGGATTTGAATTGAAGTTATAAACGTTGTTTATAAATAATGTAGAGAATTCAAATGGACTTTAAACTATAGATTTGAATATAGAAATTCAAATGGACTTTAAACTATAGATTTGAATATAGAAATTCAAATGGACTTTAAACTATAGATTTGAATATAGAAATTCAAATGGACTTTAAACTATAGATTTGAATATAGAAATTCAAACGGACTTTAAACTATGGAATTTGAATAATAGAAGCGAATTGGAGTTTGAATATAGAATTCAAATATTAAAAGAGAAATGGACTAAAGAGATAATTAACAAATTGAGTTAAAACGATTTGGTATAGTTAAATAGATTGGACAGGTATAGACATACAGGAGACAGGTATGGAATAAAGTATAGAAGTGAAATAAATAGAATGCCCGACAAAAAGGTACGTATTTAATTTCCATATGAGATTTTATGCGCCGTATTGGCTAGCCGCTTGGCTTTTTCTTTTTCTTTTTGAGATGAGAAGGACCGGGAAAGCTATTTGAAATTTCCCGATGCTCCCGGTACAAAGGAGGTTATGGCGAATTTTTCCGGGAATTTAAGGAGATAGAATATTTTTAAGATAATTTGATAGTTAGAAATTAACATATCAAAATATATAGAAGTCAATAAGGAAACGAACTTAGAAATATAATAGTATAATCAAAAAGGAAGTATAAGAATAAAATCTCGTAGAAATAGAAAGAGAAAATATATATGTATTAAAAGGTGAATAATCAGTTGTATGGTATTGATTATTCGAGTAAGTAGTCTTGTCTGTTTTGACGTTAAATGTTATTCAGTCAAGGTCTGAGAGGTAATTATACCCCAACTTGGTTGATTTCATGATATACCGATAAGTAGCAAGATTCAGGCTCGAAGATCAATGTGGAATAAGAATTAGTTAAATACTGTATTTGGGTTGTCGTAACGATGTTTTACACAACATCTGTTTTAACCCAAATATGTGCAAAGCTTGGAAATAGAATAACGAATATTTCCTAGCATAGAAAATAAAGGAAGGCGATATATGGAAATGTGTTCGAAAGAACGTAAAAGGCCAATATGGTTATTGAAATATTTGGTTAACAAATATTGATAAAGAAATAGAGAAGTGATTTAATTAATGGAATATTAATTAAAGGCTCAGTGTTTGGATGTTTGGATGAACACTTGTTTTATTCGATAGTTAAATCATCGACTATCGAAACACATGTTTTTATTCGATAGTTAAATCACAGACTATCGAAGTTTTGACCATCGTTGTCAATATGGAGAGACCGGTTGGATTATTATCCGAAGAACCACTCTGTATTGGCAGTAGCGTGCAAATCAGATTATATAAAGATAATCGAAGACGGAGTAGAGTGCAAAGACTTTTTCTATTAATAGAAATAGTACCTTCGGTTCATCCTGTTCCTGGGTGACTTGTATGGATGAATGTCTGATAGAGTATTTCCAGAATGGTCACGTACATTGATTTCTTCAACCGTACCAAGAGTGGAAGCGGAGAAGGAAACTTCTTTTAGCTAACACGTAATGTACTGTTGAGGACGTCAATCGGTGATTTGATGGATTTGACGATGTGGCATTCGAAGTGAATCTGGTGTGATGATAAAGCGTAGCTTCTAGCCTCAACAACCGGTAAATGAAAGAAATCGGGCAAGCAGCATGGCTATGTAGGTCGCACCTATTAGGGTGTATAATCACCTGATCTAGAGTTTCATTTACTTCTAAAAATCTATTGTCGATGCTGTCCCATTCGGGAAACGGTTGCTGATCCCAATCGTTGGTGATATACATTCGATACACTCAAGCGAAATGAGTGGTCGGTCATGTGTGGCTGAGTTGCAAGATGTTCTTGTTGAACTCGGTGTATTCTCCTCTAGAGATATACCAGCGGAAGGTGATTCCATACCTTTTTATAGTTGGAAATCAAATACCCAATACGTGCTTGCGGTTTATGATTGTAAATATATATGTGGAACGTGAGATGCAAACGTTCCACTAGATTGTTATCTACTTGATTTAGACATTATTATAATATCAAAAGAGTTTTGATATAAAGTTAAATCAAGTGTTTGGATGTTCATAAGGGAAAAACCCGTTCCGTATTATACGGCGTGGTCTTATGAGATATCATTTAGTTTTCTGAAACTGTTTTAAACTGTTTACTCATACCAGTCCCATGACTGACCCGGAGTTTATTTGTTTTGTTCTACCTAAACTCTTGGGTGCCTAAATTTGTACGGGCAGTCAAGTAGTTCAGGATTTTTCAGATATATCTAAAGGAGCTTGGAGCAGGAGGCTTCATCATTATCTAGTTATAGTTTTGTTCCGCTATGTTGTAAGTGTTGTACTCTGATAAGTGTATGTTATATAGTTAAGATTTTGTATTTCAAAGATGTGATATATTATATTTTGTTCCGCTGCGATGTGAGATTCTGTGTTGTTATTTCTGTTCTTCTTCTACCTCTTTCTTCTAAAAAAAAAATGTTCCGTATTTTCGTGATATTTGGGTTGGACGTATGATGTATATAGTCAACTCTGATGTTACGGAAATCTGGGTCATTACATAACGAACGATGCAACTTTAGTGCAATTGAGAAGAATATATGTGTGTGCTGCATTATAATCTTTATCATTCATCCATTCTTCCACACAACTACCAGAAGGCCGTTGTAAGGACCCGTAACTTCCCCGTGAAGGAAAGCACGAATACTTTGAGAACAACACACAAAAGGACGCAGACGGAAGAACATTTCATTGTTATTACAACAATTCCATCAGATACAAGAATATACAGAGTATGAATAAATAAATTACATTCGACAAATATCAGAGATTACAATAAATTACATAGCAGCGGAAAAATATACAAAACACAACTGAAAGTGATACATGGATACAGAGCTCTCCGAGCATCGTTCCAGCTGTAAATCAGGACCCTGTGAATATAAATCTGCAAAACCAAAACTACTAGCTGCCCGTGCGGAAAATAGGGGCACTCAGAGTTTAGGTTAAAACAATAAACTCCAGGTCATTCATGGGACTGGTGTGAGAACTAAAACAGTTATTAATATTGATTTTAAAGTTAGGTAAATCAAGGGACTACGCCGTATAACACGGAACGGGTTTCCTCCCAAGAATACCAGTGCATAGAACAAACAGCGCAAAGCTAAATAAAGAAAAATGAAGCTGTTATAAGACCCAGGTCCCATCACACAATGCAACGCAAGCCGGAGGATAGGGTTTTTACCTTATAACAACCAAAGCATGCTTGATACGTTTAAAACACATTATTTGATACTATTATAGGTGTATAGTGTCAAAACAATTTCACATCATAAATATCAATCATAGGCGGCATTAATGACCCATACCACTATGTCGCCATACTAGGTTCTACAAATAAAACCGCACTATCACGTATTGGAAATTGGATTTCCGTCATGAGTCGAGGCAAGGGGCAAGCTCCTCTCCGCGTTCGAGACACTCTAGCAATGCCTCAGGACCCCACTCTGATCCTTTGGAACCTCCAAGGCCGGTCCTCTCTTACTTTTGAGGATTAGTTATTCCTGAACACACGTTTCCCGGTCCTTACAGACCTATATCCGAGGCGCCTCGTATCCCACAACCACACAGGTGAAAAGTATATAAATGTCAGGGCTGGTAGGTCACTGACACCACCCTAGCTAGAAAGAAACGTCGTGCACTCCTTGGGTCCGTATCCCGTTTTTGACTCATACCGAGGTGTGAGGCTCGCGAATTCACGTTATACACAAAGCTACGCCACACAGGCCGTGCTTTGATCATCAACCACAAGACTTTGCTTTTCAACAGAAGCCCTGATCAATTGCCACTTACGCGTGCCACACGGGAAATTCACTCCATGCGACTGATGTCCATCAATATACAACCTCTAAGCTCGTACGTCTCAGAGAAGGGCGTTAAGCAAGAGAATAAATTCTCCGCCGCCAAACATATGTATATTTAATAGAGATCAATCAACACAGAATAAAATCCAATGTCAGACACACAATCCATTTACAAGTTCGTTCTGGGTCTGAACGAAACCGGAGGCACTTTCCTCGCATATCCATCCATCTCCAGGTACGTCTGGACGATCACCAACTGATTCCCTCATCCTGGGTGTACAGCCCAATCAAGATCATCAGTAATCACCCAAACGATGTGAAGACTTCCGGTCTTCAACCACCGTCTTCATCTTCGACATCTCGTCGAATCGGTTATCCAGAATGGGTATAACCCGGCCTTTCTGAATAACCCACGTATATGATAAACAAATGTTACACAAACACAACAAACGCCTCATTCCAATTCAGAATATTCTTTTATTCACAGAATCACATTCTTAGGGAAATGTTCCCATTAATTTTATCCAAGATAAATTCTTCTAAATTTATCCTATAATCTTCCTTTGGATATCATTTCAAACTAGTCGGGATTAACGAACCACACCGAAGTAATTATTTATTTTATTTCCCAATCCCAACCTATATATCCCATGGAGAAAACTGGTAATACTCCACATCTAACACCACAGTGTTATCGGTAAAATTAATTACCATTTCACGTTCAAATCTAATCAAAGATTTAACTATCGCTTTGGAGCAAAACTGGTGATACTCCACTCTCGATCACTTTTCAGATTTGATAATTTAAATTATCAATTCACTTTTTAATCTACTTAAAGATTCATTAAAACTCCACTTAGTTTTAATCTTCTCAAAAATCAATATTCTGTCTTTAACTGGGTTAAAGAACCAATGTCATCTAAAACACGATTCACGGTAAACCCAAATCACATTTGATATTAAATACACGGCTTTGAATAGAAAATATACCAGCTTATATTCAATATCAAATTCTGAAACCAACAAATATCGTATTGGAAATAACGATATAAAATATATCTTTCAAATTCCCATAACAATATCTGTATAGTCACGAAATCCAACATCGAAATATTCCGAAGATAATTTCGATTCAACTCCAGTCCAATCCACGTATTGGGAATATTGATTATTTTCAAAATCACTTTCAAATTCAATTTATTTATTTCCAAAAATAAATTGATTTTAATTCTAGTTCAAAACTAGTTCATTCCGATAAAAATCTATTTTTATCTTTTCAGATGTGGAATTCTCCATCTCAATTCTTTCCAATTCACATATTATGATTTTACACAAATTATCGATATTTTAAATAATTTTATCAAGGCCCGTACAGTCGATTTCCAACAATGGCCATCGAACTGCACTTATAGCGACCTTTTCCTAATTTGATTTGGACATAACTCCAAATCCAACCGTTAGATTTCAAATTCCTAATATTCATTGGAAAGCTCTTTTCGATACGAACCCAACGGTTCCGGTTTTAGGAGAATCCGACGGTCGGATCTCCCGCAATGTCCGTTTGAAATAAATGGTCGAAATTCACGAACTGCCGCGGCGCGGCGCGTTCTATTCAGGCCATTATATATATAATATATATATATTATATATATTTCGTCGATTTCCTTTTAAAATGAATTTTATAAAAAGTTCTACATTCGTTTCAAAACAATTTCAACTTCATCTTCAATTTCAAATCGATTTGATTTCAATTCAATTCGAGTTCATTTCAATTCAATTCAAATTCAAATTCGTTTCAATTCAATTCAATTCGAATTTACCTTCTATTTGATTCAATTCGTTTCAAATTGATTTCAATTCAATTTCATTTCTTTTAAATTTCAATTTCTATTTAATTCAATTTGAATTCATTTCTATTTTATTCGAATTCAAATTCGCTTCCTATTCAATTCGAATTTTAATCTAATTCAATTTGAATTTCATTTCAAAATATTTAATTTTGAAATCACTTTTCAATATTCCTTATAAAACGAATAAAATCGATATAAACATCGTTCGCGTCAAAATAACGCATCTCTAATCAACACGGCTTTATATTTCAATAATTCGTTATTCTATTCAACAAATGAATATTTATCCCATTCAACACATGAATCTATATTTCTTTCAACACACGACTAATCTCAACACATGAGTAATGTCAACACATCACTATTTCCGTTATGTAAAATATTTTATAAAACTATGGTATCTATCGTTTGATTTTAATTAGACTTCTACTGGGAAGTAGTTCTAATTTTAAATATGATAAAGATGTAATTTTTATTATTTAAAATATTTTACTCAACGCACGAATATTTTCAACACATGAACATCGTCAACACGTGACTATTTTTATATTCAACACATGAATTTTCTTTTATAACATTCATTATTTTCCCGATTGGAATGAGGCCCAATCAATCACCATATAATGTTAATTATATGGATTCTATACAACACATGCATATAATAGCATTGAAAAATAATCAACCATCAACCAAATGCACTACACTGTATAAGCATCAAATATAGATATCTTACGCTTATAACAGCCTGTCAATCAATCGATCGACATATTTAATCAATCAGGATGAGTGAACTTCAAATTTCATCCCAACACCCGTGTGGGGTTTCAAACAATCAAACACAGATTTTAGTTGTGCAGTTGGGCGACGTGTAAAATTTATCGACCCAATCAATATCAGTCAAATCAGTGTATATAAACAAATCGGCCGATTTGTTTATAAATATTTATTTATTCACTTTCGCGTTAAAAATTATATTTTTAACGATAATATATTTTATTTTAACACATGAATTTCTATTCATTTCAATTACACAATAAAAATGATATTTTTATTTTTCTAACATATTTTAGAAAATTTCGGCGGCATAACGGCACGATACTAGAAACGGGATGAGACATAGCCTTATCCCCGGTCTAGTGAAGGCCCAGCCATTCACACATCAATCAAATCAATTTCAATTCACCAAATAATTCAATTCAACCCAAATCATCTAACTACTTTATGCAACCAAACAAACAAGTCCATGGTCTGTGGACGATTGTGTCGGGTGCTACTAAGCACCGTCTGCATCCTAGTATATATATATATATAACTAGAAAAAGAAGTTGAAGAGTGAGAAGTTCTCACCAATAGCTATCCAATCATCTTGATTCTTCTTTTTAGAGAAATCATCGCCATTCTCGCCTTTTTATCATCTTCGTTGCCCGTAGTCACTACATATATAAAAATCACATATTTTTATATTTTGATGTCTTTAAAATAAAAATCACATTTTTATTTATTCACTTTCAATTTAAAAATCATATTTTTATAATCACTTCATATATTTTAAAAATCGAATTTTCACTACGATGTTCAATATATAAAAATCATATTTTTACTTCGATGTTCAATATATAAAAATCATATTTTTACTTCGATGTTCAATATATAAAAATCATATTTTTACTTCTCTATTTTCTATATAAAGATCTCGCCTTTTCAACTATAAAGACTTCACCCTTACAAAATATAGATTTCATCGTTATGAAAATCACCACTTTATTTCAACGTATATAAAATAAAAATCAGATTTTTATTTCGCTACATATACAAAGATGATATTTTTATATTCTCTATCCCATAAAGATTATATTTTTAATACTTTAAAAATATAAAAATCATATTTTTATCACTTTAAAAATACAAAGATCATACATTTTACCAAATTAAATCTTTTTCTAAAATCAGAATTAAATCTTTTTCTAATCTGTTTCTTTTTAAAATCGAAATCAGTTTTAAATCTTTTAAAATCGAAATCAGTTTTAAATCTTTAATCGCAATTTTCAGATTAAAATAAAAATAAAATAAAGTAAAAAAACTTACTGTATCTCGAAGAAGGGGGGGCGTCGATGTCGACGGCAGGAGGAGGAGAAGAAGAGGAAGGCGGCGCGGCACATTGTGGGGGAGGCGGTGGCGGGGCTCTGGGCGGAGGCTGGAGGAAGAAGGTGGAGCGGGGTCGCCTGGGGGCGCTGCGACATCGGCGAAGGTGGGGGTTCGGAGGTGCGTCGATCGAAGGGAGGGAGAAACGAGGGCGATGGCACTAGGCGGCGGTGAACGCCAGGGAGGGGGCGCGCGCGATGAAGGCGGCGGCGGTTCCACCTCGTCGATCGATTAGGTTTTAGTCTTTTTTTTTCCTTTTCTGCTCGAAATGAAATCGGGGGGGGGGGGTATATGCAAAATAAGATTTTAATTTATTTAATTAATTTATATTTCGAAAAGTTGACTTTTACATACGACCTCGAAACGAGGCCCACCGCCGGTCGTCTATAGCGTTTCACCCCCATTCCGAACACAATGGGATATGTATCGCAAGCTGATTCGATCGCTTTGATCAGTTTCCGTTGAATTTACATTTAAATCGCTATATTGAATTTTTAACGTACCTTTCAATTTACCGGGGTCACATACTAACTAGAAAAATTCCAGAAAAATATTTTCTAGCTTCGTATTGACGATACGGTCCTAACAAAACTAGTTTCGTCGAATTCTGAGACCGTTGGAAAAATGGCCAATTTCCAGTCGATTAAAATCAACTGAAACTGGTCAAACGCGTTTTCCTCTGCCACGCTCACATATTGATTCGAAAAATTATGAAATTTGAAACCTAGCAATAATTCGACATCACGGACCCAACAAAAGTCGTTTCGTCGAAATCCGAGGTCGTTTGCAAAATGTCCATTTTTAAGGGCCTGAATTCCATAACGACTATTCAGAATTTTCAACTGGACATATCTTTTGATTCCCGCTATGAAATTTTGGTTATTCGGATTCGTTGGAAAAATATTATCAATTAGATCCTAATGTTTTCGGTTTCACTAAAATCCGGATTGTTTTGCACCTGGTACATTCAATTGAAGTTTGAAACCGAATTATCGAACTACCGCGCCATATTCAATTCTATTTATAATTATATATAATTATTTATATTCTAACGACGACGCGTATAATATATACGTTCGAATTCTATTCGAAATAAATTTTCTCATCAATATTATTTAAAATAATCTATTTTAAATATTCAAAATTCGCTAAAATCGCCAAAATAAAAATTTCAAACTGGCTCGCATTTTCCGGGTTATTACAATCTCCCCCACTTAAAACTTTTCGTCCCCGAAAAGGAACAAAGTCGAAAGTGGTTTAATTAACCAACTCTACGCTCGATCTGGCTTCCATTCTCCAACTTCTCAGTTTCTGAGAATTTCCAAAATTTCAAAAATTTGGCTAACACCCTAAATTTTCGAAAAATTTCGCCATAACCTCCCCTGCACCGGGAGCATCGGGGAATTTCAAATAGCTTCCCCGGTCCTTCAGATCTCAAAAAGAAAAAGAAAAAGCCAAGCGGCTAGCCAATAGGCTCATAAAATCATCATCACCCAAACAAAACAGTAAATTATGTAGTAAACATGTACCTATTTGTCGGGCAAACAAATTTTATTCTTTGGCTCTAGCCTCCTTGCTATGACCTGTTCAGTGATATATATGTATATGCAAGCAAATGCGACCAATTTTCAATACAATTCAATATTTGATACAATTAGGCTAAATGGTTCAAAATTATCAAATAATTAATCAAACAACACAATCATCAATCAATTAGTGAATTAGAGTTTCAAATTCATAATTTTGATATATATACAAAAAAATCATGTTTTGATGCCAATTCACAACAATGTATTCTAGCTATATTAGTTTTGGTTCTCACACCAGTCTAATGGAAATATATAGAAATCACACCTTCGAAATTCGAATATGAATACTGATGATGATGCACCATCATCAGAATCATCCCCGGATATCTAGAATGTGATTCTATATCTACCCAGTATATTAAAACTTCGAATATACGTTCATGACGCATATATACAAAACTTTTATATACTGGATTGCCCAATTCAAAATAAATAAATAATCAAATACGTATAAAACGATTTAAATTTTCAAAACAAAATTGTTTTCATTTGAAAAATATACTCTTCACACTCGTTCTAGGATACTACTGATCCTATCTCCAACGAGTCATTCTAATTGGATATTGCTAATCCAATATCTGATGAATTCTTTCGTATGGTTCTAATGTGTCTTGTTCTCGAGCTCTGTAAACCAAAGCTCTGATACCAAACTGTAAGGACCCGTAACTTCCCCGTGAAGGAAAGCACGAATACTTTGAGAACAACACACAAAAGGACGCAGACGGAAGAACATTTCATTGTTATTACAACAATTCCATCAGATACAAGAATATACAGAGTATGAATAAATAAATTACATTCGACAAATATCAGAGATTACAATAAATTACATAGCAGCGGAAAAATATACAAAACACAACTGAAAGTGATACACGGATACAGAGCTTTCCGAGCATCGTTCCAGCTGTAAATCAGGACCCTGTGAATATAAATCTGCAAAACCAAAACTACTAGCTGCCCGTGCGGAAAATAGGGGCACCCAGAGTTTAGGTTAAAACAATAAACTCCAGGTCAGTCATGGGACTGGTGTGAGAACTAAATTAGTTATTAATATTGATTTTAAAGTTAGGTAAATCAAGGGACCACGCCGTATAACACGGAACGGGTTTCCTCCCAAGAATACCAGTGCATAGAACAAACAACGCAATGCTAAATAAAGAAAAATGAAGCTGTTATAAGACCCAGGTCCCATCACACAATGCAACGCAAGCCGGAGGATAGGGTTTTTACCTTATAACAGCCAAAGCATGCTTGATACGTTTAAAACATATTATTTGATACTATTATAGGTGTATAGTGTCAAAACAATTTCACATCATAAATATCAATCATAGGCGGCATTAATGACCCATACCACTATGTCGCCATACTAGGTTCTACAAATAAAACCGCACTATCACGTATTGGAAATTGGATTTCCGTCATGAGTCGAGGCAAGGGGCAAGCTCCTCTCCGCGTTCGAGACACTCTAGCAATGCCTCAGGACCCCACTCTGATCCTTTGGAACCTCCAAGGCCGGTCCTCTCTTACTTTTGAGGATTAGTTATTCCTGAACACACGTTTCCCAGTCCTTACAGACCTATATCCGAGGCGCCTCGTATCCCACAACCACACAGGTGAAAAGTATATAAATGTCAGGGCTGGTAGGTCACTGACACCACCCTAGCTAGAAAGAAACGTCGTGCACTCCTTGGGTCCGTATCCCGTTTTTGACTCATACCGAGGTGTGAGGCTCGCGAATTCACGTTATACACAAAGCTACGCCACACAGGCCGTGCTTTGATCATCAACCACAAGACTTTGCTTTTCAACAGAAGCCCTGATCAATTGCCACTTACGCGTGCCACACGGGCAATTCACTCCATGTGACTGATGTCCATCAATATACAACCTCTGAGCTCGTACGTCTCAGAGAAGGGCGTTAAGCAAGAGAATAAATTCTCCGCCGCCAAACAGATGTATATTTAATAGAGATCAATCAACACAGAATAAAATCCAATGTCAGACACACAATCCATTTACAAGTTCGTTCTGGGTCTGAACGAAACCGGAGGCACTTTCCTCGCATATCCATCCATCTCCAGGTACGTCTGGACGATCACCAACTGATTCCCTCATCCTGGGTGTACAGCCCAATCAAGATCATCAGTAATCACCCAAACGATGTGAAGACTTCTGGTCTTCAACCACCGTCTTCATCTTCGACATCTCGTCGAATCGGTTATCCAGAATGGGTATAACCCGGCCTTTCTGAATAAACCACGTATATGATAAACAAATGTTACACAAACACAACAAACGCCTCATTCCAATTCAGAATATTCTTTTATTCACAAAATCACATTCTTAGGGAAATGTTCCCATTAATTTTATCCAAGATAAATTCTTCTAAATTTATCCTATAATCTTCCTTTGGATATCATTTCAAACTAGTCGGGATTAACGAACCACACCGAAGTAATTATTTATTTTATTTCCCAATCCCAACCTATATATCCCATGGAGAAAACTGGTAATACTCCACATCTAACACCACAGTGTTATCGGTAAAATTAATTACCATTTCACGTTCAAATCTAATCAAAGATTTAACTATCGCTTTGGAGCAAAACTGGTGATACTCCACTCTCGATCACTTTTCAGATTTGATAATTTAAATTATCAATTCACTTTTTAATCTACTTAAAGATTCATTAAAACTCCACTTAGTTTTAATCTTCTCAAAAATCAATATTCTGTCTTTAACTGGGTTAAAGAAACAATGTCATCTAAAACACGATTCACGGTAAACCCAAATCACATTTGATATTAAATACACAGCTTTGAATAGAAAATATACCAGCTTATATTCAATATCAAATTCTGAAACCAACAAATATCGTATTGGAAATAACGATATAAAATATATCTTTCAAATTCCCATAACAATATCTGTATAGTCACGAAATCCAACATCGAAATATTCCGAAGATAATTTTGATTCAACTCCAGTCCAATCCACGTATTGGGAATATTGATTATTTTCAAAATCACTTTCAAATTCAATTTATTTATTTCCAAAAATAAATTGATTTTAATTCTAGTTCAAAACTAGTTCATTCCGATAAAAATCTATTTTTATCTTTTCAGATGTGGAATTCTCCATCTCAATTCTTTCCAATTCACATATTATGATTTTACACAAATTATCGATATTTTTAATAATTTTATCAAGGCCCGTACAGTCGATTTCCAACAATGGCCATCGAACTGCACTTATAGCGACCTTTTCCTAATTTGATTTGGACATAACTCCAAATCCAACCGTTAGATTTCAAATTCCCAATATTCATTGGAAAGCTCTTTTCGATACGAACCCAACGGTTCCGGTTTTAGGAGAATCCGACGGTCGGATCTCCCGCAATGTCCGTTTGAAATAAATGGTCGAAATTCACGAACTGCCGCGGCGCGGCGCGTTCTATTCAGGCCATTATATATATAATATATATATATATATTATATATATTTCGTCGATTTCCTTTTAAAACGAATTTTATAAAAAGTTCTATATTCGTTTCAAAACAATTTCAACTTCATCTTCAATTTCAAATCGATTTGATTTCAATTCAATTCGAGTTCATTTCAATTCAATTCAAATTCAAATTCGTTTCAATTCAATTCAATTCGAATTTACCTTCTATTTGATTCAATTCGTTTCAAATTGATTTCAATTCAATTTCATTTCGTTTTAAATTTCAATTTCTATTTAATTCTATTTGAATTCATTTCTATTTTATTCGAATTCAAATTCGCTTCCTATTCAATTCGAATTTTAATCTAATTCAATTTGAATTTCATTTCAAAATATTTAATTTTGAAATCACTTTTCAATATTCCTTATAAAACGAATAAAATCGATATAAACATCGTTCGCGTCAAAATAACGCATCTCTAATCAAACGGCTTTATATTTCAATAATTCGTTATTCTATTCAACAAATGAATATTTATCCCATTCAACACATGAATCTATATTTCTTTCAACACACGACTAATCTCAACACATGAGTACTGTCAACACATCACTATTTCCGTTATGTAAAATATTTTATAAAACTATGGTATCTATCGTTTGATTTTAATTAGACTTCTACTGGGAAGTAGTTCTAATTTTAAATATGATAAAGATGTAATTTTTATTATTTAAAATATTTTACTCAACGCACGAATATTTTCAACACATGAACATCGTCAACACGTGACTATTTTTATATTCAACACATGAATTTTCTTTTATAACATTCATTATTTTCCCGATTGGAATGAGGCCCAATCAATCACCATATAATGTTAATTATATGGATTCCATACAACACATGCATATAATAGCATTGAAAAATAATCAACCATCAACCAAAGTGCACTACACTGTATAAGCATCAAATATAGATATCTTACGCTTATAACAGCCTGTCAATCAATCGATCGACATATTTAATCAATCAGGATGAGTGAACTTCAAATTTCATCCCAACACCTGTGTGGGGTTTCAAACAATCAAACACAGATTTTAGTTGTGCAGTTGGGCGACGTGTAAAATTTATCGACCCAATCAATATCAGTCAAATCAGTGTATATAAACAAATCGGCCGATTTGTTTATAAATATTTATTTATTCACTTTCGCGTTAAAAATTATATTTTTAACGATAATATATTTTATTTTAACACATGAATTTCTATTCATTTCAATTACACAATAAAAATGATATTTTTATTTTTCTAACATATTTTAGAAAATTTCGGCGGCATAACGGCACGATACTAGAAACGGGATGAGGCCTAGCCTTATCTCCGGTCTAGTGAAGGCCCACGCCATTCACACATCAATCAAATCAATTTCAATTCACCAAATAATTCAATTCAACCCAAATCATCTAACTACTTTATGCAACCAAACAAACAAGTCCATGGTCTGTGGACGATTGTGTCGGGTGCTACTAAGCACCGTCTGCATCCTAGTATATATATATATAACTGGAAAAAGAAGTTGAAGAGTGAGAAGTTCTCACCAATAGCTATCCAATCATCTTGATTCTTCTTTTTAGAGAAATCATCGCCATTCTCGCCTTTTTATCATCTTCGTTGCCCGTAGTCACTACATATATAAAAATCACATATTTTTGTATTTTGATGTCTTTAAAATAAAAATCACATTTTTATTTATTCACTTGCAATTTAAAAATCATATTTTTATAATCACTTCATATATTTTAAAAATCGAATTTTCACTACGATGTTCAATATATAAAAATCATATTTTTACTTCGATGTTCAATATATAAAAATCATATTTTTACTTCGATGTTCAATATATAAAAATCATATTTTTACTTCTCTATTTTCTATATAAAGATCTCGCCTTTTCAGCTATAAAGACTTCACCCTTACAAAATATAGATTTCATCGTTATGAAAATCACCACTTTATTTCAACGTATATAAAATAAAAATCAGATTCTTATTTCGCTACATATACAAAGATGATATTTTTATATTCTCTATCCCATAAAGATTATATTTTTAATACTTTAAAAATATAAAAATCATATTTTTATCACTTTAAAAATACAAAGATCATACCTTTTACCAAATTAAATCTTTTTCTAAAATCAGAATTAAATCTTTTTCTAATCTGTTTCTTTTTAAAATCGAAATCAGTTTTAAATCTTTTAAAATCGAAATCAGTTTTAAATCTTTAATCGCAATTTTCAGATTAAAATAAAAATAAAATAAAGTAAAAAAACTTACTGTATCTCGAAGAAGGGGGGGGCGTCGATGTCGGCGGCAGGAGGAGGAGAAGAAGAGGAAGGCGGCGCGGCACATTGTGGGGGAGGCGGTGGCGGGGCTCTGGGCGGAGGCTGGAGGAAGAAGGAGGAGGGGAAGAAGGTGGAGCGGGGTCGCCTGGGGGCGCTGCGACATCGGCGAAGGTGGGGGTTCGGAGGTGCGTCAATCGAAGGGGGGGAGAAACGAGGGCGATGGCCCTAGGCGGCGGCGAACGCCAGGGAGGGGGCGTGCGCGATGAAGGCGGCGGCGGTCCCCCCCCGTCGATCGATTAGGTTTTAGTCTTTTTTTTTTCTTTTCCTTTTCTGCTCGAAATGAAATCGGGGGGGGGGGGGGGGTATATGCAAAAGAAGATTTTAATTTATTTAATTAATTTATATTTCGAAAAGTTGACTTTTACATACGACCTCGAAACGAGGCCCACCGCCGGTCGTCTATAGCGTTTCACCCCCATTCCGAACACAATGGGATATGTATCGCAAGCTGATTCGATCGCTTTGATCAGTTTTCGTTGAATTTACATTTAAATCGCTATATTGAATTTTTAACGTACCTTTCAATTTACCGAGGTCACATACTAACTAGAAAAATTCCAGAAAAATATTTTCTAGCTTCGTATTGACGATACGGTCCTAACAAAACTAGTTTCGTCGAATTCTGAGACCGTTGGAAAAATGGCCAATTTCCAGTCGATTAAAATCAACTGAAACTGGTCAAACGCGTTTTCCTCTGCCACGCTCACATATTGATTCGAAAAATTATGAAATTTGAAACCTAGCAATAATTCGACATCACGGACCCAACAAAAGTGGTTTCGTCGAAATCCGAGGTCGTTTGCAAAATGTCCATTTTTAAGGGCCTGAATTCCATAGCGACTATTCAGAATTTTCAACTGGACATATCTTTTGATTCCCGCTATGAAATTTTGATTATTCGGATTCATTGGAAAAATATTATCAATTAGATCCTAATGTTTTCGGTTTCACTAAAATCCGGATTGTTTTGCACCTGGTACATTCAATTGAAGTTTGAAACCGAATTATCGAACTACCGCGCCATATTCAATTCTATTTATAATTATATATAATTATTTATATTCTAACGACGACGCGTATAATATATACGTTCGAATTCTATTCGAAATAAATTTTCTCATCAATATTATTTAAAATAATCTATTATAAATATTCAAAATTCGCTAAAATCGCCAAAATAAAAATTTCAAACTGGCTCGCATTTTCCGGGTTATTACAGCCGTCCATGTTTTTTAAAAATTGATAAAGTCGTTGGATAGTCATCTTGATCAATGCCTTCGTCATTACGCGCAGTACTTGCAAATGATATGTTCACATGATCACTAAAGTAATGGGAGAAAAAAAATGAAGCTTCTTCTTTGATGTATTATTTGCAAATAGAACCTTCAACTCGAGCTTTCTGCCTCACTTTTTTCTTTAGATGATTTAAATACCTATTTATAATTAATGCAATTTATTTTTATTACACGTTTCACTAACCAAAATTTAAATTAACTAAAAATTAATATACCTTTCAAATGGATACATCCATCCATATTGCACAGGCCCTCGAAGGCGTGCTTCTAACGGAAGATGAATCGGTAAATGCTCCATAACATTGAAAAAAGCTGGAGGAAATATTTTTTCCAATTTGCAGAGTAATATAGGGATTTCTTCCTCTAGTTTACGTAGAAGATCAAGTTTTAATGTAGTAGAACAAAGCTCTTTATAGAATAAACTAAGCTCCGTTACAACAGTCCAAACTTTTACGGGCAATAGTTCTTTGAAAGCGACGGGCAATAAATTTTCCATCATAACATGACAGTCGTGACTTTTCATCCCACTAAGTTTGCTGTTTTTATAGTCGACGCATCTACGAAGATCGGAAGATATACCATCTGGGAATCTAAAACCTTCCATCTGTTTAAAAAAAAATTTAATTTGATTACTGTCCAATTCATAGCATGCTTTCGGTTTTTTGTTGTCATTTGGCTTTGTATGAAGCTCCGAACGATTACATATTACTTCAATATCGCGTCTTGATTTCAAATCATCTTTCGTCTTCCCTTTGACATTCAAAATTGTATTGATTACATTATAAAAAACGTTTTTCTCCTTATGCATCACGTCAATATTATGACGAATCAGAAGATCTTTCCAATAAGGCAACTCCCAAAATATGCTTTGTTTCCACCAATTATGAGTCGTTGATTTACCTTGAATTTCTTCATGTACTCCGGTTTCATGAATCTTGGGAAGATCTTTTACAAGTTCAAAAATTTGTTCACTTGTCCATACTTTGGGTGGTCGCAAAGTTTCATGCCTATTGACTATAAAAAATTTCTTATCTCTTCTATAAGGATGATTAATTTTAAGGAAACACCTGTGATAGTCAAACCATGAAATTTTCTTTCTGATAGGCAAAGAAAATGCTTTTGTTTCTTGCATGCAGTACGGACAAGCTAGACGACCAGCAGTACTCCAACCTGAAAGCATTGCATAACCAGGAAAATCGCTAATTGTCCACAACAGAGAAGCACGCATACAAAAGTTTTTTTTGAGAAATATCATAAGTTTCTACCCACAATTTTTTTAATTCTTCAATCAACAGTTGTAAATACACATCGATTCCTTGCATCGGATCATCAGGACCAGGGACGACAATTATGAGAAACATATAAGGCGTTTTCATACACATCCACGGAGGTAAATTATAAGGTATTACAATTATAGGCCAGGATGAATATTTAGAACCAATTTGAGAAAATGGTGAAAAACCATCCTTACATAAACCAAGTCTAACATTACGACTCTCAGATGCAAAATTAGGATATTTTTGGTCAAAATGCTTCCATGCTTCTCCATCGGACGGGTGTGTTAACGTACCTTCTTCACGTGTTCTCACACTATGCCATCTCATATGTTGCACTGTTACAGAAGATGCATATAACCTTTGAAGTCTTGGAATAATAGGTAAATAATGCATACATTTATACATGACTTCCTTTCCCTTTTTCTTTCTAGGTTTGTATCTTTCCTGATTACATATTCTACAATTCTTAAGGTTGATATCTTCCTTCCAAAATAGCATGCAACCCTTTACACATGTATCTATTTTTTGATATGGTAAACCAAAGGCCGACATCATTTTTTTAACTTCATAATGATTTTCACACAACAAATTATTAGGAGGCATATGCCGCTTCGCAGCTTGTACAACAGCTGTAAATCCAGCTTCTGTGAGTTTGTATTTCAATTTCATCGCAATGTATTCAGCAGTTACTGATAATTAAGTTCCGCTTTCACAACCTTCCCAAATGGGTTTTTTCGCTGCATCTAATAAATCATATTTTTTTTTTTGAATATTTGGTTCTTCTTCATCATTACCATCGTCATCATTGCCATCGTTATCATTAAATTGTTGAATCGGAAACATTGAACGTGCAGCATCTTCAACCATATTTTCTACGAGATTCGTCGTAGCAATTTCGTTATTCACTACCTCCTCAACTTGTGTAGAAGTAGATGCTAATGGTTCTCCATGACGATCCCAAACTGAATAGTTCGGCACAAAACCATACTGATGCAAATGAACTCTAACCATTTGTAGTATCAAATGCTTCAATAACTTGCATCTACTACATGGACAACGGATGTCGACGTCGTTTCCGTTATTACTTAATGCGAAATCAATTAACACGCTGACACCGTTAATAAATTGTTTCTTTATTGTTCCATCAGTTTCTCTTCGTTGGTATATCCAGCTTCGATCATTAAAATAATCGCGATCCATTTTTCCTAAGTACATATAAAATTAGAAAGAATGTTAAAATTTACAATTTTTTTTTACTTTTATAACAATTTTTGTGTCCTTCACTAAATTCTCAAAATTCCCTTATAATTGATATATGCATGTTATGTTGAAATATATTCACTATTTTACTACCGAATGCATGTTATGTTAATTGGTCATTTACTGGTGTTTCATCCTACCTCCCATTACAAATACAATAACGTAATTAAATCACGTAAATCTTTTCAATTTAAACGATTCAACAAAATTTCGGCAGCACTTCCCTTTAGTTCCCTGAACAGTACACAATGGCGTGTACACAGGGAACATAAAGGAAGTACTTTCGAAACTTTGAGAACCGTTTAAAATGAAGTATTTTACGAGATTTAATTTCGTTATTGTGTTCATAACTTGTCCAATAGAAAGGACAAATCCAACAAAGATTGTATATGATGAATATAAATGTCCGTTTTGTTAATAAAACGAACATTCACATAACGATTATATACAATACTTATCAGACGGGGCCAAAAAAATTCTCTAAGGCTTTATGAATGTAACATATAACAATTTGGTTTTTTTGTGATTGAAGTGTATTTTTTCAACTTTGATTTCGAAATTTCAACTTAAAAAATAATAATTAAAATCATAGTTGCAGGTTTACGATCAGTTGCAGAACTCAAAAAAAGGCCAAAGCTCAAGCCGTGCGCATTTGTGCGCCTTAGCGCCTTAATTAACTACTCTGAATAGTACGTATATGAATTTTATCATATACGTATATTTTCAACATTGAATAGAACTGTATAGTCGTACGTTATATACAGAATTAAATGTTATTTTCGCTAAATTTTTATAAAACATACACATAAATATTTCTATTTCCACCACATGTTTTTAACAAATTAAATATATTTTTCAATGCATACATCACTATATAAGTATACATATATATACATATTCAACTTGAACTAATTAAACCCTAGATTAGCAACATAATCAAATAAATCTATAAATACAAACGTACTAACAACAACCAATTAAACTAACTAAAACCCTAGATTAATTAACAACTAAGTAATTTATGAATAAAAACCCTAAATTAGCAATTAAATGATTAAACCCTACATTAGTGACTAATTAACAACATCATACACACAAACATACACTAATTAACAAAATTAGGGTTAATACACACAAACATACCTTCAAATTGGAGAGAATCCGAGAGTGCCTTGACCGACATGGAGAGATCCTTGGTGGATGGGGCGCGGAATAGGGTGATTTCAGAATTAAAGGGGTGGGATTTGGGGTTTTTACAAAGGAATTCGTGGTGAAACAAAATGGGGAAGAAGGAGGAAGCCTTGGGTAATTTTGCAGCAGGCCCGTGTAACGGGTACCAACGACCTCCATCGATTTTATAACCGATGGCCGCCAATGGTTTCCAATGGCGTATATTTGTATTTCGTAAGAAAATACGCAATTTTGGCTTCCGTTGGTCAACAGCTGTTGGAGGCCGTTGGAACACCCCGTCGCTATACTGTACAGTCCTTGTAGTAAAAAGTTATCTTGTTAATTTGACAACTATGAGTCCTAGACAAATAAATTATAGAGTGCCTGGGTCAACTAGCTATCTACACAAATAATAACTTGATGTTTCTCCATAATTAACAATATTTGAATGCAAGTGGTTTAACAACTTCAAATAATGCTTGGCTTCTACAAGTAAAACATTTTGATGGATGTCAGCTGCCAATAATTTAACGCAGTTGATAAGAATGTTACTGTACTTTTACTCTTTTTAATATGGCTATTATGCCTATCTTGAAAATGTTGAATCTTGCCACCATTGATTACCAGAGTGTATTAGTTGAACGCTGCTCACCAGATGTTTGTATTTATAGAATCTTGACTTTTTCAAATTAAATCGTTGGTAAAGGTATTGATTACAAACAAACTAAACCTAATCAAACCAATATTTATTTAAACATTAGATGGTTGCATTTGTCGAATATAACATATCCACGATTTTCCACAATTTTAAACCAAAAAAAAGTTGAATGAATAAAAACAATATAAAACAAAATAAAAGTAAAAAAATATCCAAAGAGCAATACCTGAAAATCAAAAAGCAAATGATAGTTAGATGAATTTGAATTGATTGATAATTTCCTTAACTGGATCCAGTCAGTAAGTAACCCTCGATGCTCAAGTCTATCGTGCATCCCTCCATACAGATATGGGACTCGTTCGAAGATTTGAAGTGGAAAAATATGGATGTAGGGTTTGGAAAGGTGGCATGGAAAGGATGAAGAGTGATGAAATAAAGCAAAAAAATAGAGGATGGAGGTGATAAAGATGGAAAGAAATTATAGTTGTGCAAAAATTATTAGACATGATAATTGTATGGTTGAATGGAATGAAAAGAGACAAACATCAATTACAATTTTTGATTTTTTTTCTATTGAAGGAGGTAGAACGTGTTTTTCAAGTATGGGAAATAATTTGGGGAAATAATTCAGCAAAAATGCAGCCTAGATAATAAATTGGAACCTGCCAAATAAATTCAAGGTTATAAAGTGTTTACGTTTTATCTTGGTAGTCAGTAGGAGACTAAAACAACATTCTATGTTCAAACGTTGTTCTAAACTGCTGTTGATTGATAATTTTCTTGTAGTGGATGTAGGTAAATTGATGGCGTAGGAAAGACGTAGTAAATACTAGATGTAAATATGCTATAGGGAAATCATAGGAAGATCATAACGTAGAAAAATAATGGCATAGGAAATAACCTCACGATTGGTGTACGTAAGGCGTAGGTAAGACATAGGTATATTATTACCTACGCAAGTTTTACCCACACCAATATTGCCGTAAAGGTTACATAGCTACAACATTTACATATGCCCAGCCTACGCCATTTAGGCGTAGGTAAAACCACAATTTTCTTATAGTGAGTGGTCATGTAACGAGACACATAATTTACGTACCGGAGGATCGTAAAATATTTCTATTTAATTCCCCAAAGGTCTGATCATTCTCATATCTTGTTGTCCATGGGGGTGTGAAACATGTCCATGAATTTTACCAATTTTATTTGTGAATGTTTTTCCCTTGTTTTTTTAGGGAAAAACTTTTTAATGAGATCAAATCAGGTGCTGGAAATCAATTTCATTGGACTGGAAATGGTGTTGCCAATTCCTTAGAGTGGTCACATTAAAGATTTGGTTCAGCGGTTTGAGAGGAATCGCCGTTTTAATGTTACACAATTTCTGGATAGGCTAGCAAGTCATTAGTAGGCTGATTTGGTGTGGCCCATTAATGGGCTGGTTAGATGGCTATAAATAGGGGTTAGGGGCAAGGAGAATTGTTTGGTTTCTTCATTTCTCTATTTCGTTGGGGTTAAGATTCTCCGTACTCCAATTAAATACCTCTCTACTCCATTAATTTCATAGATCTGGATTAGTAGATTGAAGATCAATATCGAAAAAAGTTAGATCGCATCAAAGTGATTGATTGAGGGGTTGTTCCTCATCGATCTTCGCTGTCCTGATTTGTAGATCAATGTTTTAAAAGCTATTTCATGGATTTGGTGAGCGATAAACATCTCTCACACGGATTCAATCGAGTATATAGGCTATTTGATCTTATTTTCATCATTTCAAGTTGATTTCACCTAGATCTAATCAATGTAAGTATGATTTCAATTCGGATCACCAAAGGATCTAATCTAGCAACTTATAACGGTAAATTAATGTGTTAATTCTTTGTTTATACAAGTTAGATCCATTTATTTGATTCGTTTATTGTTTAATCATGTTTGATGAGTTACATATGAGTAATGTTGATTATTTGTTGTGTTAATAGTTGCTTGATGATTTTTGAGTGTGTTATAGAATGGTTGCTGGGAATCATATGTGTGTTGACGATCAAACTTGGCTCATGCGGAAAATACGTCAAAGAGGTGGATCGAACAAGGGTGCGCTCGAGGAAGAATTGGATCGGGCAAGCATCTAGAGTTAGATCGGAATTTCATGGATCGAGCAATGATCCAGGCGACGGATCGGCAACACAGTTCGATGGATCGGGCAACGATATGGACACTGGATCAGGCAAGCAAAACTAGGTGAATCGGTCATGGTTTAAGGATGGATCGCCAAACCTGGTACGTGGTGGATCGATAGTGTTTCTGAAACGCTGTGCATGATGGATTGGAAAGGCATGGATCGGGCAGGAATTTTGTAATGGATCGGGTGTGCGCAACTCGAAGGATCAGATGGATCGACAAGGCTCTAGTATGGATCGGAGGAATTGGATCTGGTAACTCTGGGCATAGCATCTTGGAAACGCTATGGATTGATGAATCGGGCATATATCGGCCGAGTGATCAGATGGAGTGCGCACGTGGAAAAACTTGATCAGGCAAGGGGTGCACCGATGGATTGTGGATGGATGGATCAGGCATGACTAGCGAACAATAGTGTTTGAGAAATGCTATGAAAAGAAAATAAAATGCTGTGGAATGTATTCACATCGAAGGATGAAACACTATGAAAAGAAAATAAAACCCTATGGAATGTATTCGCATCGAAGGCTGAAACGCTGTGAATCGAATATCAACCAAACAAAGTATGTTTTGGGTTCAATGATGGTCATGGCTTCGAAGCTAATTCAAGACAGAATGTTGAAGTGTTGTGAAGTGTTCGTTGATCGTCGTAATGCAACGAATTTGAAAACGACTTAAAGTTATGAGTTCGTGGATAATGATTATTCTAGAAGTTGCTTGAGCTTATGGATAATCGTCGAGTCAGATGGCTAGAGATATCAAAGGCTAAGGGATTATCGTTAGTCGTAGGTTCTAGTGGACTCAAAGCAAGGGTATAATGGGGATGCCTAAAAGACTAGAGGGGATCTGGTCGAGTATGCTGGGTATCGTTGAAAGACCTAGATATGTATCATAGAAAGGCTTATGGAGATTTCCTAGAACCAGGGTTACCATTAGCCCTTGATGGATGAAAAGTTAGGCCAGTCATACAATTAACGATGGTTTCAAAGCAAGATAGGCGGTGATAGCCGGAGTCACGGATGTTGATTGATTTTTTTGTATCGTCTTGCGTAGATTGTTCAACATCGAAGGAGACGTATCTTAGGTGCATGCTCAATGTTGGTTTAGGCCTTTGGGCCATGTGCTTGGGGGATGTTGATCTCGATTAGGGTGGTCTACGCTGGATAATCGATTGCTATGTCTGCTACGTTTTTCATTCTGATTGTTGTAAAGGCTACAAGGCAGGTTTGAGTTTCTTCTGTGTTGATATTGGTAGATTAGTTGGTTGATTTACCTATTTATCATATACTTTATTGTTGATGTTAGATAGTTGTTTTATCACTCATTAAGACTGTTGTCTGACTCAAGGTTTTATGTTTCCTCTTATTACCTTAGGCTGTTTATCCATTGTGTTGTGTATGGGCAGACTAAGTAGAAGGTAACAGGTAGTAGATCTTAGTGAGGACGATGTTATAGATCGATGATGAGCTGGAGGCTTATGTGCTGCTTTCTACTATATACATATCTAGATGTTTCCACTATTATGCTTGTTGTATGCTTCCCTAATCGACTTGTAGTGGGGAATTTTTTACAGACAATTAGATGTATCCCTATGGATGTATGGATCTTTCAAGTTGATGTGAAAGTTTTAAGATTCTTCAAAATTGTGCTTCACTATTATATGCATGTTGTATATGTTCTAATATATTTTATCTCTGCGCTGTGAATTATACGACAAGCTCCTGTTGTGTTTATTTTACCTTGATGATCATCCATAGCAGCTTGGCACGTCTTTCAGCGTAGTATTTCCCTTGTTAAGTGCAGGAGTTATAGGCAGTCGTCACATTTGGTATCAGACCCCTGCTTTATCGATTTTAGCCAAGTTCAAGGACGTAATCACGTATGAGAGAATATTTGTAGATTTATGATGGATGAATGTATAGTATGTATTAGTTTATAGTATATAGCGCTTTAACTCCATTTCAGTTTTTCCCGGATGTGGACTAATCATTCTATTTTTCAGATTTAGAATGAGTTGTTGATCGTCAAGACATACTGCTAGGGAGAAGATTGTTCCTGGAGGCGTGGTGGCGGTATTCCAAATTACCCAGCTATGTTCGAGGCTATGATGATCATGAGGAGGTACCCGTTCTATGAGCAACCACTTTAGATGTTGGGGTTCATGCGCAGGTACCTAGGGATGTGGACTTCGCAAAGCTAAGTAAAGACTTCACTTCTCTTGGTGGGAAGCCATCCAAAGGGACAGAGCCGACTATAGAGATTCAAGGGTGGCTTGATACTTGCATTCAAATTTTCGGAGAACTTGGTATTGAGGATGCGACTGAGAGGAAGATTGCATCGAGGCAGCTACAAGGCAGTGCCATGGATTGGTGGAACTCTGTCACTTAAGAGACCTCTGAGGATGATATTACCTGAGATCAGTTCCCAGTCAAGTTTGAGATGAAGTTCATTTTTACCACCCAGAAGTCAGTTCCGTTCAAGAAGTTTGTGGAGCTGAAATAGAATGACATACCAATGTTGGATTATGTTTCGAATTTTTAAAGCCTTGTCCAAGTATGGTCGTTTGCATACTGACACTCCTTATAAGAAGAACGAGAAGTTCATTATGGGCTTGCATAAGTATCTTGGGAGTCAGTTGGTTGATCATCTGGATGATACTTATGAGAAGATCATGGAAAAAGCTTTGAGGCACGAGAGTTTTTTTCTAAAGAAGAAATTGTTGTTGTTGTTGTCAAAGAGGAACCGAAACTACAAAAAAGTGGTAATAACAAGAAGAGGAAGAAACAACAGCAGAAAGGGAAGGATAGCCAAAAGAAACCAAAAGGTGAGGTGACTTGCTTTAACTACCAACATAAGGGTCATTTCTCCAGGGATTACAAGAATCCGAAGGCTAAAAGGAAGTGTTTATAATGTGGGAATCCTTTGCATGACAAGAAGGATTGTCCAGAACTGTCAAAAGGGAAGAAGATTGCAACGACCGCCTACAACCCCTGCACTAAACAAGAGGAATCATGCGCTGAAAGGCGTGCTAAGCAGCTATGGACGATCATCAAGGTATGATAACAATCAGAACCTTTCGTAGAACTCACATTGCATGGATAAAATATAATAGAACATATACAACAGGTAGAAATAGTGGATCATCATATAGCAAACTTTTGAAAACTTTTACAATATCCTGAAAAATTATCCATACATCATAGGAATATCAAAGTTTGTACATGAAGCCTTGCTACAACACTCAGAGAGCAACTCAAACAATGGAAACAGAAATACTAGACAGTAAGTAAGATAATACGCCAGCCTCCTGCTTGCCTCCGAATTGCAACATCGTCCTCACTAAGCCATCACCAGTCACCTGCCATCTAGTATGCCCATCCACATCCAGATGAAAAACTCAAGGTAATAAGACATAAACATAAAACCTTGAGTCAGATAACAGTCTTAGTGAGCGATAAAATAGCTAAAAAACATCAACAATAAAGTATATGAGAATGGATAGATAAACGTACTAATCTACCCACAACACCAGAGAAGAACTCAATCCCGTCTTCCCCACATTGAACAATGATAGCCTTTACATCAAACACTTTAACCATTCATTCATGGAAACCAGAACAACCGTTCATTCATGGAAATCAGAAGCAAACACCACTAGAACTCATAGCATCCAAATTATATTTATCTCACGTAAACCATCCTAATCGAATTCAACATCCCTTAAGCACAAGCCCCAGAGGCCTAAACCAATATCATACAAGAAACCAAGAAACATATCCTTCAATGTTGGACAATTTACGTGAGATGGTACAAACAAGGCAACTATTCAACCATGACAGACTCTGGCTATCGCCGCCAGTCCTGCATCGAAACTATCGTTAATCGTATGACGACCAACCTTGCCATATATTAAGGGCAAATGGTAACCCCAGTTCTAACATAAACTCTATATGCCTTTCAACGATACATATGTATGTCCTACCTTGATAACTAGGCCTTTCAACGATACCTAAGGTACTTGACCAGCAACCTTCCAATCTTTTGGGTCCCCCCATTGTACCTTTGCTTTGAGCCTGCTAGAACTTACGACAACGATAATCTCTCGGCCTTCGTATCTTTAGTCGTCTAACACGACCACTTTTCATAGCTCAAGGAACCTTCTCAAGGAACCATTATCCACCAACTCGCGACCTTTGAGTTGCCCCCTCATTCATTATTCTGCACTAATCAACGAACACATACAACACTTCAAAAACATATAACTTGAGACCAACCGAACCCAACAACCGGCCTGGTTCCTCCGTTGCTTCAAACATGACCGACTGACTAGCCATTAATGTGCGATCGACCTATGGAGTTAGTGACCGACCCGACCCGTCCACTTCACCACTTCAAACATCACGACTGACCGACCTGGTTCTTCCACCAAGGTCGACCGACCTGCCTCGACTGACCAACCCACCTCCTATACTACACTGTACTACACGTTGTACTGCATTGTACTGCATGCTCGACTGACCAACCAGAAGGAGACCGACCGATCCAAATCTTTCTTCAGGCCAATCCAAGCTCAATTTCAACTAAAACTTCGCCAAACGGCAAAATCGACGAAACCCACTCATCTAATTCACCCAATACAACCATGAGCATGTTATGAAATCACTAACAACATGGATATGATGATTTTCACCAAAATCATGATAAATGAACATATGAACAAAACGATGGATCTAAGTTGCTTAAACATATGAAATAGCATAGAAATTAAAAAAAATTAAGTTGTTAAATTAGATCTTATGGTGATTCATATGAAATAAAATTTACCATGGTATAGATCTAAGGAGAACGTCTTGAATTTGATGAAAAACACGATCAAACGTTCATATGCTTGATTGAATCCGTGCGAGAGATGCATGTCACTCACAAATTCTCTAAAACAACCAAAAATAATTGAAATGTGATTCCGGATAGCTAAGAACTTGATCCAAACTCTACAATTCGATGATCTCTCCCTTCGATTTGCATAGATCTAGCCTAAAATGTTGTAGATCTTTGATTCTCTAAGCTTTAATGATGGAAAGGTGAAGAGAATGGAGGAATGGAGGAACTCTAGCTCTTCCAGATGAGAGAATGGAGAAAGTAAACTATTCTCTATGCCTCCTACCTCCTATTTATAGCCTCCTACCAGCCCACTAATAGGCCTCACCAAATTAGCCAATTATGGCCTATCAAACCTGAACAGTCAAATGTTAAACCTTAAAATGACGATTCCTCCCAAACCGCTGAGCCATATCTTCAGTGTGACCAATCTATGGAAAGGGTATCACCATTTTCTTTCTAGTGACATAGGTCTCAACACCTGATTCGACCCGTGTCAAAAGTTATTCCCTGCACAAGACTGATAGGAGTAAAATGGTCACAAACAAAATTGGTAATTATGGATATGTCTCATATCCCCATAAGAAACATATTAAAATACCGGAATGATCCAATCCTCAGGGGATAAAATAAAAATATTTTACAATTCCCCGACATGTAAAATGCGGGTTGTTACAAAGATCATGAAGGCGAGTGCTTTGGAATCCGTACTCTCTTCTTCAAGAGCTCCTATAGTAGAGGAGAAAGGGATGAGTGTTGTTGTTCAAGGTATGCTTTGTGTTGGAGGTGTTTCAGTTCTAGTGTTGTTTGATACTAGAGCATCGCATTCTTTCATTTATAATGAGCTTGTGTGCCGCTCTAGTTTGGAACCCGAGATTTGTGATAGACTTTTGGTTGTGACTAATCCATTTGGGGGTTCGTCCAGCTTGTGTATGCTTTGTTGTGGTCTAGTGTTATCGTGTTATGGTTTCTCCTTTGTGTGTGACTGCTTTGTTTTGAACTTCGCTGGGTTTGGGATCATTTTGGGTATAGACGACTCAAGAGGTCTGCGGAAAAAGTGGATTTCGAGAAGCTTGAGGTGACAGTCGGGAATGTGGGAGGGCGAGTGGTTGTGATTCGATGTAAGTTCGAAGACGGGTCTTCGTAAGCTTTTTGTATTCGCTTGTGATTCCATGGGAAGACTTGAAATCTACGCCGATTGCCAGTGAGTTTGGTAATGTCTTTGACGAGGTCAAAAGTTTACCGCCGCATCATGAGATTGAGTTCATGATCGATTTGGTTGAGGGGGCTACACCTATCGTTATGCCTCTTAGGCGGATGGCGCCTAAGGAACAATGAGAGTTAGTGATGCAAGTATTAGACCTTTTGGGAAAAGGATTCATTCGGAGCAGCACGTCTGAATGGAGTGCGCCAATTGTATTTGCAACCAAGGATGATGGATCTTTAAGATTATGTGTGGACTATCGTGAGCTGAACAAGGTGACTAAGAAGAACAAGTATCCGTTGCCGAGGATTGATGACTGATTTAATCAACTTCACGAAGCCAAGGTGTTTTCTCAGATGGATTTGGTAGCGGGGTTTCACCAATTTAGAGTGGCAAAGGATAATGTGTCGAAGATAGCTTATAGGACACCATCTGGTTTCTTTGAGTGATTGGTGATGTCGTTTGGATTGATCAATGCAGCAACGTATTTTTAAGACCTTATGAATATGGTTTTCAAAGATCAGTTGAACAAGTTCATGCTTGTGTTTGTTGACGATATCCTCGTTTACTCTCAGATTGAAGAATAGCATAAGACACACTTGGGAGTTGTTTTGGAAATCTTATGAAAGCATTGGATGAGAGCTAAGTTTTCGAAGTGCCACTTATGAAAGAGCGAAGTGAGGTTGTTAGGCCATGTTATTTCTAAAAGAACGCAATGGAGGTTAGGAGTTTCCTAGGATTGGCAGAATATTATCGTCTGTTTATCAAGGATTTCTCTAAGACAGCTGCACCATTGACAAGATTAACAAAGAAGAATCAAGTGTTCACATAGGATGCAATGTGTGAGCAAGCTTTGGGAATGCTGAAAGAGAGACTGATGAATGCTCTTGTTTTGACTATTCTAAGTGGGAATGAGGATATGGTGGTATATACCGATGCATGTGGTACTGGACTTGGAGCAGTGTTAATGCAGAAAGATAGAGTTGTGGCATATGCAAGTCATCAACTGAAGCTGGATGAAAGAAATTATTCGACTCATGATTTTGAGTTAGCGGGTGTTTTCTCTAAAGATGTGGAGACATAACCTGTTGGGAGTTCGATTTGAGTTGTTTACCTATCATAAGTTATTGAAGTATTTTCTCCCAAAAGGATTTGAATCTTCGGCAGCATCGGTGGTTAGAGTTTTTAGCATCGTACGATTTTGGTATAGCCTATACTCTTAGTAAAGGTAACATTGTTGCAGACGCATTGAGTCGATGACTACAGGTTGGGAGCTATGTTTTCGGAATGGAAGCACCTCGAGTACTTGGCAGGATTTGATTTCAGACCACAGTGTGAGTTGGAACCTGAAATGTTGGCAAGCTTATCAATAAGACCTACTCTCATCGAAAGGATTAGCAAAAGCAAAAAAAGTTTAATGAAAAGCATGTCGAGATTATCCAAAAGTTTGAACCAGACAATAAGGAATTCGAAGTTGATCGAGATGGTTGGCTTCGTAAAAAAGGACGATTTGTTATTCCTGATATCGATGGACTGAGAGATGAGGTTCTTAGAGAATGTCATCACTCAAAGTTGACGACTCATCCTGGTGGTATGTAGCAGGGCATGAAAAGAGCTTACTACTGGGAAGGGATGAAGAGGGATGTTGGATAGTTCATTTCCAAATGTATGAACAGTCAGTTGGTGAAAGTTGAACCGAAGAAACCGAGTGGATTTCTCCAGCCATTGGAAGTTCCCATGTGGAAATGGGAACATATACCGTCTGATTTTATCGATGGACTACCTAGAACCAGGGCATGAAATGAAGGGATTTGCGTTATCGTGGATCGCTTGACCAAAAGTGCAAGGTTTACTCCTGTTAGATTGAGTAGGACAACATCAAAGTTGACTGAGCTATATATAAAATGGATAGTTCGATTCCATGGTATCCCGAAGAGCATAGTGAGTGATTAAGATCACTTGTTTACAAGTGTATTTTGGAAGAGTCTGAAAGAGATTTTGGGAACCAAGTTGTATTTTAGTACAACTTATCATCTCCAGGCTGATGGTCAAACCGAAAGAGTTAACTGGGTTTTGGAAGATCTTTTTAGAGCTTGTGTGTTGGATTATCGGATATCAAGGGAGGACCATCTACATATAGTTGAGTTTGCATACAACAGTTACCAGTCGAGCATTGGGATGGCACCATACAAGGCGTTATATGGTAGATCGTATAATTCTACGGCATGCTGGTTAGAGACTGGAAATAAGCTGATACTTGGGTTTGAGATGATAAGAGAAATATCGGATTGTATCAAAATCGTTCGGGAATGAATGAAGGCAGCCCAAGCTCGTCAGAAGAGTTATGCCAATAAGCATCGAAATAATTTGGAATTCGACATTGGAACTATGGTTTTCATGAAGATTTATCTTTTGAAGAATGTTGTCCGGTTCAGAAATAAAGAAAAGTTAGCCCCAAGGTTCGTTGGACCATTTCTGATAATCAAGTGAATTGGAAAGCTCGCGTGTTGATTGGATTTACCTGAGAAGATGTCCAGTGTGCACAATGTTTTTCATGTGTCTTTTCTATGGATGTGTGTGCATGATCCGAATATGGTGGTATCGTTGAAACAACACGAAGACCTAAAAGTTGAGTCTGTAGTATCAAAACTTCATTAGCCACTTCGCGTTGTGGGGAATGACATGAAATAACACAGAAGCGAGACGGTTAAGATAGTCAAGGTACAATGGAGCGAGGATGATGACAATTGTACATGGGAAACGGAAGAGAGAATGAAGACAATCCATCCAGAACACTTTATTGGTATGATCCATTAATATCGTACCACTCGCCGTTGAAACTTGTACTATTCGTTAGAATTATGCATGCTAGGTTAAGGCTATGGATGCATGGTTTGATGGATGCAAGTTTGGCTGGTAAAATTTTCTGCCCGTGGATGATAGGCTTGCAGAATGGTTTTGGTTGCTTGTGTTTATTTGCGATTTTAGGGGACAAATTCCTAAGGGATGAAGAATGTAACAACCTGTATTTTATGTATCGAAGGATCATAAAATATTCCTATTTAATTCCCCAAGGGTCGGATCATTCTCGTATCTTGATATGTTGTTTATGGGGGTGTGAGACATATCCATGATTTTTACCAATTTTATTTTCGACCATTTTGTTGATATTATTTTAGTTTAGAGCATAAACTTTGAATGAGGTCTAGTCAAGTGCTGGAATCAATTTCATTGGATTGAAAATGGTGTTGCCAATTCTGTAGAGTGGTCACATTAAAGATTTGGTTCAGCGGTTTGGGAGGAATCACTGTTTTAGTGTTACAAAATTTCTGGATAGACTAACTAGTCATTAGTGGGCTGATTTTGTGTGGCTCATTAGTGGGCTAGTTAGATGGCTATAAATAGGGGGTAGAGGCAAGGAGCATTGTTTGATTTCTTCATTTCCCTACTTGGGTGGGATTTGAGATTCTCCCTACTCCAATCAAATACCTTTCCACTCCATTAATTTCATAGATCAGATTGTTCAATTGAAGATCAACATTGAAGAAAGGTAGATCGCATCAAGGGGATTGATTCGGAGGTCGTTCTTCATCATTCTTTTTTGTCTGGATTTGTAGATCATCGTTTTAAAAGCTATTTCATGGACTTGGTGAGTGATAAGCATCTCTTTCATGGATTCAATCAAGTATATTGGTTGTTTGATCTTATTTTCATCATTTCAAGTTGATTTTGCCTAGATAATTGTAAGTATGATTTCAATTCGGATCACCATAGGATATAATCTAGTAACTTATAACGGTAAATTCATGCGATAATTCTATGTTTATACAAGTTAGATCCATTTATTTGATTCGTTTATTGTTTAATCATGTTTTGATGAACTACATACGGTTGTTGTTGATTATTTTTTGTGTTAATAGTTGCTTGATGATTGTTCGAGTGTGTTATATAATGATTGTTTGGAATCTTACGTGTTTTGACGATCAAACTTGGCTCATGAGGAAAATATAGTAAAAAGGTTGATCAACCAAGGGTGCGCTCGAGCAAGAATTGGATTGGGTAAGCATCTGGAGTTGGATTGGAATTTCACGGATTGGCACAGTTTGAGTATGGATCGGCATCGCAATTTTATGGATCGGGCAACGATCCACGCGATGGATCAACACCACAGTTCGATGGATCGGGCTCTTAATCGGGCAAGCAAAATTGGGTGGATCAGTCATAGTTTTAGGATGGATCGAAAAACCTAGTACGTGGTGGATTGACAACATTTCTAAAATGTGGTGCATGATGGATCAGAAAGGCATGGATCAGGCAGGAATTTTCTAATGGATCGGGCATGCGCTACTCGGAGGATCAGATGGACCAGCATGGCTCTAGTATGGATCAGAGGAACTAGATCGGGAAGCTCTAGACGTAGGGTTTGGGAAACGTTGCATATTGATGGATCAAGCATAGATCAGTTGAGTGATCAGATGGAGTGAGCACGTGGAAAAACTTGTTGAGCAAGGGGCACACCGATGGATTGTGGATTGAAAGATCAGATATGACGAACGACAATGTTTGAGAAACGCTATGAAAAGAAAATAAAACGCTGCGGGGTGTATTCACAGCAAAGGCTGACGCTGTGAATCGAATATCGACCAAACGATGTATGCTTTTGGTTCGATGATGGTCGTGGCTTCGAAGCTAATTCGATTTGGAATGTTCGAAGTGTTCATTGATCATCGTTATGCAACGAATGTGGAGACGACTCAAAGTTGTGAGTTCGTGGATAATGGTTGCTCGAGAATTCTATTATGCTTATGGATAGTCGTCGAGTCGGATGACTAGAGATATTAAAGGTTGCAGGATCATCGTTAGTCATAGGTTCTAGCGGAATCAAAGCATGAGTATAATGGGGATTCCCAAAAGACAAGAGGGGATCTGGTCGAGTACCCTAGGTATCGTTGAAAAGCCTAGATACGTATCATGGAAAGGCATATGTAGTTTTGCTAGAACTAGGGTTACCATTAACCCTTGAGGGACAACAAGTTACACTACAAGCAAAGGAGTTATCTACAAGTGCAACTCACAGCGTTTTGGTCTCTATGCTGTAGAAATCAAGCAGGAGTACATTGGTTTTATCTTAAAACGCTGAGATAAATTTAAGCGGCAATGAATTTTCACTTCCCTCCACTATTACTAAAATCGGCCGTGAATCTATAATATTTCCCAAAATTTTACATTCTTAATTACAAATTTTCCATCCAATTTTCGTCGTTCGCCTGGTCTCCGTCTCACTTTCGAATCTCCGGTTACTTGGCGATGTTGCTCTTGGTCTCTTGGTTGTCATAACGGAAGGCAATCGGTTCCAGTGGAGGTCGGACCCATGGATCACGTTCAGTCTTCATCGTCCTTAAGTCGCGGTAAGCGTCGCCTTGATTATTTTATCTTTTTCATTGATTAGCCAATGTTCGGTTTTTTCTAACATCTGGTATGCCTGCTGAAAATGTTGACTGTGTTATTAGCAGTTTATAAGTTGTTGTGTCTCATTTAGTATCACTGTTTTACTTAAGTAATTATGTTAATTTGCCTGTACTCAAAAATATACTATTACTTCAAATTTTAGAAATTTGCTTGTTTATGCAGTAGACGATGATGGATAAAAATTGGGTGAATCTACACAGGTAACTAAACAATTCTCAACATAAATGTAGTTTGAAAATCATTTCCTATATTTTGACGAAAGCTAAAAGATAATTTTTTTTCAAAGAACTAGTAGTGAGTATCAGCAAGGAGCTCGGAAGTTTGTGCATACCGCTATGAAAAATTCTGGAAATGTAGAAAAGATTCTATGTCCTAACTTAGATTGTCAAAATCTTAGTCATCAATATAAGAAGGTGGTAGTTGAGTATCTGATTATAAGAGGAATGAATCATGTATATAAGACAAGTAGGTGGTATTATCATAGTGAGCACATAAATATAAGCACAAATTTTAAGTTCGATGACATATATGATTTATTTGAGGCTATCGATTATGAAAATGAAGATTTCATCAATTATACTTTTTTCGATGATGATAAAGTTGAAGATAGCGCCCAAAAATGAGAGGATGATTTGTTAAGGAACTTGGAAGAAGCAAAAGCCCCGTTGTATCCTGACTGTATCGATCAAACAAAATTATCTGCCAGCCTCGCCTTGTATAATCTTTAATGTGAGACTGGTTTGTTTGGTATCGGCTTCGATAAACTTCTAAATGTGCAACAATTATTGTTGCCAAAAAATAATGTACTTTCGAAAACATTATATGAGGTAAAAAAAAGTTTCTCAAAATATTCGATATGGGTTTTGAAAAAATTCATACTTGTCAAAATGATTGTTTCCTTTTTAGAAGAGAGTACAAAGATTTGGAAAGTTGTCCTAAATATGGTGTATCAAGATGGAAGAAGAATAAACATACCAATGAAATTATGCATGGAATTCCGATTAAAGTTTTGAGATATTTGCCAACCATTCCTAAATTTAGAAGAATGTTTAGATCTTAAAATACGACAGACGATTTAGGATGGCATTTTAGTAACAAAAGCAATGATGGGAAAATGCGTCATCCTGTGGATTCAATAACATGGAATGTAGTAGATGATAAATGGGAATCGTTTGCGACTGATCCACGCAATATAAGACTTGGTCTTGCTACCAATGGTGTTAATCCTTTTATGACAATGATTTCCAAATATAGTTGTTGGCCTGTGGTGTTTGTGACATACAACCTCTCACCAATGTTATGCATGAAAAAAGAAAATATCATCTTAACATTGTTGATTCCTGGACCAAAGCAATCAGGAAATGATACTGACGTATATTTGGAGCCACCAACTAAAGACTTGCAACATTTGTGGAGTAATGGATTTCAAACTTATGATGCCTTTAGTAGATCGCTTTTTAACATGAGAGCGATTTTACTATGGACGATAAATGACTTTCCAGCGTATGGAAATCTTGCTAGATGTTCTGTGAAAGGTAAAAATGGTTGTCCATTATGCGGTATCAATACTCACCATCAATGGTTGAAACATAGTTGGAAGAGCAGTTATATGGGTCATTGGAGATTTTTACCCCCTTCAGATTCATTGAGAAATAAAAAAATCTGGTTTGATAATACTGTAGAAAATGGTCGTAGACCTAGAGTTTTGACTGGAAGAAACATCTCTACTATTTTGAAAAAATTTCCGAATAATTTTGGGAAAGAAATCAAAAATGAAAATAATAATAGCAAGAATGGGAAGGGTAAGAAGAAAAAAATTAAGCAGGAGAGTAGGAAAAGAATAAATACTAATAAAAAAAATTTGAGGTGAAGATGGTGATCTTGTGAATATAGAGCTATCAAGGTGGAAAAAACAATCAATCTGCTTTGATTTACCATATTAGTAGGTTAGTTTTTTATTTTTCATTGATCAATAATACAGTTCTTTAGTAGTGAAATTTAACATTGTTGAATTTTGTTGGAACTGCCAATGCGTCGTAATGTAGACGTAATGCATGTAAAAAAAATGTTAGTGAAAGCGTAATAAGCATGATGCTGCATGATAACAAATCGAAAGATGGAATTAATTGTAGAAAGATTTAGAAGAGTGGGGAATTCGGCGTGGCCTTTATGCACAATCTCGTGGAAAAAAAATATCTTCCACCTGCTCCATATACATTGTCCAAATCTGAAGAAAAAATATTTTTTTTAAAAGACTGTATGATTTTAAGGGACCTAATGTTTATTGCTCGAATTTCAAGAGTTCTATATCATTGTAGGATTGTAAAATTAGTGGTTTGAAGTCACATGACTATCATGTCCTAATGCAACAGTTATTGCCGGTTGTAATAAGAGGATTGTTATCGAAGAATCCAAGGAAAGCAATAATTCGTTTATGTTTGTTCTTGCATAAATTATGCCAACGTGCTCTTGATAGAGAAAAACTACAACATCTTGATGATGAGGTTATCCTAGTTTTATGTGAACTTGAAAGTTATTTTCCACCTTCGTTCTTTGATATAATGATACACTTGATGGTTCATCACGGAAAAGAAGCCAGATTATGTGGACCGGTCCATTTTCGTTGGTTGTACCCATTTGAAAGATATATGAAGACACTAAAACATTACGTAAGAAACACTGCACGGCCTGAGGGGTGTATTGCAGAATTCTATCTTGCAGAAGAGTGCATGAAATAATTAAGTGAGTTCTTAAAGAAATCAGGAAAAATAGAAGAGAAGGAAGTCCGAAATGAAGATTATGAAAATAATGTCATACTTGAAGGACGACCAACTTCAGCTTGCAAAATAATTACACCGTCCGAGAATGAGAAACAAGCTGCTCATTTGGATGTGCTAATGAATATGGCTATAGTGGAACCATTTGTAGAGTAAGTGATTACTGCATTTTGTTCTATTGTTCAATTATTTTATATTGCAACTTATCTGGTTTTTTTCCTTTTACAATAGTTTGCATCTTCAAGATTTGCAACACTCAAACAAGCGCATAGAAAAAAATGCGACCTTACTTTGGAAAACCCACACAAATAAATTTGCCGATTGGATTAAGAAGAATGTGAGTTGAATTTTAAAATATATTCTCATGAATGTTGAATATATTATTATCGAGATCTAACATAAATAATATTTTCATTTACAGATACCTTATGATGCGAACGATCACGACATAATGTTAAAATGGATCGCCTATGGTCCAAGGAGTAGTGCATTGTCTTATACAGGTTATATCATCAATGGAGAACATTTTCACACAAAAGATATTGAGAGAAAAACTCAAAACAGTGGAGTCACTTATGATGCAACCACCATTTGTAAGGCTAGTGCAAAAGATATTTCCCAAGTGGTTGACGTGATTGCTTATTATAGGATGTTGACCGATATATTTTTGTTAAACTATCATGCCTTTTATGTTCCCATCTTTAAGTGTCATTGGACAAATATAGGAAATGATTCAAAGGTAGAAGATGGATTTACCCTTGTCAATTTACAATAAAATCAAGCTTCATTTTCAAAAGATCTGTATATCCTTGCATCTCAAGCAAAACAAATTTTCTATTCAAGGGAAGATGATGATTCTAATTGGTATGTTGTGATGAGGGCATCATAAAGAACTTTTCATGAAATAGATGCAGATGACTCGTTTGAGGAATTTAGCATGGATACTGGAAATTTTGAAGAAACCAATATGGAGATTGATGATTTTGCTGAGGATCTTAGCTATGTTAGGGAAGATTGCGAAGGAATACTTGAGTAGTATACCACTTGCTATGTTAGGAAATGCTATGTTAGGGAAGATTGCGCTTTGTAGCTATAACTTCACTATAAAATCCAATACTTTATTATATTTTTCCTATTTACATTCCTGCTAGATTGGTGACAAACTGACAATAACTAATTATTTAGGCTAACCCATAATTTGCTGTAGTTATAACTGTACTTCTGTGTTTTAAAGTCTCCTAAACTGCCGTTATTTGCTGTGAAAAGCAATTTGTTTTCCTGTAAATAACATATTGAGGTGTAGCATATTCAAGATGGCCTTAGCGCACAAGTGTTTGGATTGTATAGTTCTGCTATATATTTTATGTTTTTCCTCATGTTTTAGTAATAGAAAATGAGGCCAATAACAAGGCAACAGAAAAGAAGCATAGGAGCCAAAAATATATTGCACAAGCCTAATAAATGGAAGAAGCATATTGAAGACAACAACGTTCAAAGCAAGGGCAATCCACAAGTAGTAGTAGAAGATAATCTACAGGTAGTAGTAGATAATCGAGCACAAGCAGTAGAAAATAATCCACGAGTAGTAAAAGATAATCGAGCACAAACATCAGAAAATAATGCACAAGGAGTAGAAGATAATCCTAGTGTACTTGAGAACCGTATAATGCAAAACAAACAACATGTGGAAGCCGGTGGACCAACTGAAAATGCAAATGCCAATCGGCCAAAGAAAATAAATAGTAAAGGTCCTACGAAAATGAAGAGACTTCCTTCAAACTTCACAAATCGTATTGAAGTTGAATTTAATGAGAATGCTGAACCAATAAGTCAAGGATCAGTCCATTTATCATCTTTTTTAGGACCATTTGTACGAAAGCATGTTCCAATCGCACTTAGTAATTGGAGACACCTTGACACTGGTCTGAAAGCCATTTTATCGGATGGCATTCAGGTATATTTTGTAATTTTTATCTAGTTGTGTCTATTTAACTCATTGTTTTATGCCAAATAAAAAATCCAGATGTTTGGATTTAATATCAGACGCCTGGATACCTATTAAGGCATAATATTATAGGTCCAGAAAAATATAAGATGTTTGGATAAAATACCCAAACGTTTGAGTACTTCTTCAGGCTTAATAGTTTAGGCTGGGAAAAAAATCCAGACGTCTGGATAAAATATCAAACGTCTGTATTCTTCTGCGAATATAATTCTCTAACCCGAGAAATCTATCAGACGTCTGGCTAAACTAACCAGACGGTTGAATATTTATTTAGGTATATTACTTTAGACCTAAAAAAATTCCAGATGTTTGGATAAAATATCAGATGTCTGAATTCTTCTACAGAAACTTTTTTTAAACAGAGAACACTATCCGATGTCTGGATAAAATATCCAGACATCCAAAAACATCTTTAGGCATTTTACTTTAGGCCGAGGAAAAATCCAGATGTCTGGATAAATTTTCAGATGTCTGGTTGATATTCACATTGCTTTCTTTTTCTACTCTCAGAAGTCTAAAAAAATATCCAGACATCTGACACACCTGTTTCACCTGTGCATGTCTTCCTTGTTGTCGTGCTATAGCCATATATAATTATTGTTCCATATCCACAATATTTTCCATCCACAATAACATATCCGAATTACATAACAATAACATATCCAAATTGCATAACAATAATATGCCCAAATATCATAATGAACATAGCAACAACATGTCCGAATTGCATATTGAACATAACATATCCAAGTTGAAGGTTTTAACTTAATTTCTGGTTAAGTATTTGCTCGGTGATTCACTAGGTGGATGCATTTTAGCGCATGGACCCAACCGAGATTTCATGCTTATTAACTTTATTCAAGCGACAAATGCTGCTTCACTTAACGTAATGAAAATTGCAACTCCTTGCAGTTCAGCAATTTACTTTGAAACAACTTTTACTATATTTGAAACAAATTGTGTAGTGCAAGTAATATACATTTGTTTTGCTGTACATGGGAAATGTTTTCATGGGGTTATCTATTTTTCCGTTGCAGCAAAAGAAAAACAGATAAGCTCAGGAAAACACGTCCCTGCAGCAACACAAATGTATATTACCTACACTACACAGTTTGCTTCAAAGATAGTAAAAGTTGCTTCAAAATAAATTGCTGAACTGCAAGTAGTTGCAAATTTCATTACGTTAAGTGAAGCAAAATTTGTCCCTTAAATCAAGCTATTAAAGCATGAAAGCCCGATTGGGTCCATGCGCTAAAATGCATCCACTAGTGGATCACCGAGTAAATTCTTCAGCTTGGTCACGCTTCTTCTGCTTCATAGTCTCTAAACAGTTAAGATACATGCATTAGTACATCACTCAATCAACAGATACACAACTATATATGGATAACTTAAACTTTAATCACAAGTTTAATTTTAAACATACACATACAAGCTTTATACAACTAAGTTAGGCAAACTTACTAGTAGGAGGCGGTTGACAATAAGAGGACGCCATTGAAGTTAATTTCAGAGGAAAATTTTGATTTTTGGCCTTTGAAATTAATTTTAGGAGGCCACTGAAGTTTATACCCAAATGAGGCCTAAACCAGCAATTTATATCCGTTATAATTTCTCAAAATAGGGCTAAATGCAAATTTTCCTTCTTTTTAATTACAGGCAAGATTTGTGTTGAACGACGAATGGCAAAAGGTCCCCATATTTCGGCAAATAGGGTGTATTTTTAGGTGTTCAGAATGCACGTTCGTTAATAAATTGGTCAAAGCAAAGTCCAAGGAGGAAAGACTTCAAAGACTTCAAATGAAACTGGATAATATTAAAACTATTACAGAGTGGAATGGTTTTATCAACTTGAAAACTAGTCCAAAGTTTAAGGTATATTATGTATAAATGGTGATCTTCGTCTATGTGAATTAACTAGTCAGTATATTTTAATTTTTTATTTCAACAACAAAGTGAAACATTCAAAGCCATCAGACGAAGACAGATGCCACGTACATGCAGCCGTAAAGGAATGGCACGCTTAGCTTCTAATTTTGTCAGAAATAATTTTAATGTTGTGATCTTGTCATGCCATTTATAGAGTTATGATAAATTATTTTATTCCAACTTTTATTACCGTAGAAAAACGAGAGTCGCGATCCCTCTTCTGTCGATCGATCTGATGTTTGGATTAAATCTCACACTCGATAAAACGGTGAGCCGACTAGCTCGGTTGTTGAAGAAACTATTGTATGTGATTTAATTTTAAATTGACATACTACAAATGATTTTAGAATTTGATAATGTTGAAAGTTACAATGTATGTTGTCCTTTACAGGAGAAGATTAAAAGGTTTAACGCTGAATCACAAGCAACCTCGACAACTTCTGTGAGAGAAGATGCTCTTTCAGCAGTGCTGGGAAACAATAGACCAGGACGATTAAGAGGAATGGGAAGAGGTATGACCCACACCAAGTTTGTTTTGTCACAAGCTAATCAAAAACAAACAATGCAATTACAAAATAGAGTTGCGTATTAGGAGAAGATGGTTCAAATGCCAGTATCACAAAACCAGGTATTTCTAAAACGAACGGCAATAAGTTATAACTTGTACGTAGCCATTAGTTATTTGCATTCTTGAGTTTAGAATCGTAGTAAATCATTGAATAAACTATGTGTTGAGTATTGACTGCATATATAATTTATAATAAAATTCAAGTTGTCATATACACCCAAAGATAAAATAAAGATTGAGTACATGTAGCAGTTTCAAACTTCACTTTTTGCAAAACCAAAAGATGAATCCAGATATAGAATAAATTCAAGCTGGACACTGCTGCATGTACAGGCTTGACACTGCTACATGTACACATGGTTTCTATGTTGTGATATGCTCAAAAGGTGAATCAATGTATCATGGCTATATGCCAAAACATAAAAAGTTGGACCCTGTTCATAAAAGATGACTCAATATGTGTATATACATGTATCTCCTCATCTAGAACTTATCAAAATGAGCTGCATGTACACGTTGTTCCTTATCAGAAATGAGCTAGCTTTTTCATCCCTATCTAAAACTTATTAGTAGAGTTACTTCTTGTCTTCACCATACTTCAAAATATTATGACAGACCACACTTATAGTAACTTAAAGACACAGTCTTACTGTCTTTAAGTTACTTCTTTCCTCTTACACAAGCCTTATTACCATGTCAGCCATGAAGCAGTGATATCATGCTCGCATCTATTGGGAGCAAGCCATGCC
The DNA here is from genome assembly GCA_030737875.1 of Allium sativum. Classification (NCBI taxonomy): domain Eukaryota; kingdom Viridiplantae; phylum Streptophyta; class Magnoliopsida; order Asparagales; family Amaryllidaceae; genus Allium; species Allium sativum. The sequence continues at coordinate 941,011,119 of CM060916.1, read as the reverse complement.
GCCTTGGTTAATTGAAGCCATGCTTCCTTGGTTAACGTTAGTACTGTCATGAGGTTATTTTCAGATCCATATAGAGGGGTATTCAGTACCTTAAAGATACTGAATGCCTCATCTACATGGTTCTGAAAATAAACTTCGTGGCAGCACTACTTAACATTTTAAGGGGCTACACTGCTATCATATATTGCTATGTCCAATACATTGTTTATTTTGATACTTGATCAAGTGTTCAATATATCGTTGTATTCTAAATGTATATGTTCTACGTGTAAATCAATTTGTCCAATATATCGTTGTGTTCGTTATGATATTCAATGCTTCTACAGACATTATTTTAGGCCAAGAAAATAACCAGACATCTGGATAAAATATCCAGAAGTCTGAATGATTCTTTATGCATAATATTTTAGGCCGAGATGTAATCTAGACGTCTGATTGTTGCTTCATTTACAATTTTTTAGACCGAGGGAAATTTCAGACGTTTGGATAAAAATTCTAGACGTTTGATTACTTCTTCAGGAACAATATTTTAGATGTCTAGGTAAAATATTAGACGTCTGATTACCACTCAGAGGGTTTTCTGGTTCTGGTATCAAATGTCTGGCAATATATCCAAACGGCTGACACATCAAAGTCAGCTGTGCATGTCACAAAATCATTACATTCTGATATCCATCCGTATCCGAAAATTAGGAGGATACAGATATCCGATATCCAAAAATTAAGCGGATTATCCGCTATCCGAAAATAATTTTGATACAGTTACGGATACGGCATTATCATCAAGTTATCACAAGCTAACATACGTCAAAGTCACAATCAAAACACAACCATCAAAGTCACAATCAAAACACAACAAACTAACATCATCTAGTTATCACAAGCATAACACACATCAAAGTCACAATCAAAATACAACCATGTCACAAAATGAAGTTTAATACATAGATAATTTTTCATAAATTATAAATTAAGCGTCGACGTCTTTAGGTTTAACTCTCGCTTTTTTTGAGTGGTTATTGCCCTCTTTATCTACCCCTATGTCCACCTTGTCATCAGATTTCTTTGAATCTTCTTTTTCCTTAGATTCGATGCTTGCTTCTTTTTGGTCGCCTTCCCCCTCTTTTTCTTCCTCTTTCTCCTCCATGTCATCAGATATCTTTGGATCTTCTTTTTCTTTAGGTTCGATGATCGCTTCTTTTGGGCCGCCTTCCACCTCTTTTTCTTACTCTATCTCCTCTTTGTCATCGGATTACTTAGGCTCGATGCTTGCTTCTTTTGGGTTGCCTTCCCCCTCTTTTTCTTCCACTTTCTCCTCTTTGTCACTAGATTTATTTGAATCTTCTTTTTCTACTGAACTATGTACTAAAAAGGTTAGAGATGGTGGAGATGGCGAAGTCCGTGGTCGAGTACGTCGTAAAAGTTCAGCGTGAGACCTGTTGTTGCACTCATTATATTCTCAATTGTTGCGAGACGAGACGCTAGTGTAAGTTCCATATTCACAATATGATTCCCTAAGGCAACTTGATTTTGATACAATATTAGTTGATTATGAATGGCGACTTGACGAAATGATTCGTTTGGAAGAATTTTTGCTTTGGGAGAGGTCATACCTTCAACAGTTCGATATTGAAAAGCTTGCTGGGAGGAAGATTCCGGCATAACCTGAATATGCTCTTAAGGATGCTCTTGCAGCGAACTTATTTGCCTTGATGCTTATCTCTCCATTCGTCCTGAGTGCAAAATGTTGGTAGTTCTTCCAGGAGACGCATCAAGGAGAAGAATTTTTTACCTGCTTTCTTAATCGGAATTTTCTCAAACATTGATAAATAAGTCGAAACTTTTTTTGCCTTTAATAATCTCATAATAAACGGGGAATAGATAATTGTTTGTCAAGACCTACTCCAAAATTCCTTTAGTTCATCAAAGATAAATTGAGCCCAATTAACTTGAATACCACCAAATATAGCATATAAGGCCCTATGCTTAGATCAAGTATTTTTTCATGGCTTCCAAGCCGAGTAAACACTATATTTATAAGAACTCGGTTAAGAAATCTCGCTTTTGGTCTTAAATATTTAGTAGAAAACTGAGGCATATCATCTTCCCAAATTTGATGAGTAATGTTATCCCATGACTTAAAACGCATATCGGGAATATCATTGATATTTGTCCCAGTGTTAGAACATTGCAATATATCTTCTATGTCCTTAGCTGTGAATCTAGCAGTAACCCTGCTAACATTTGACCAAATCCAATCTTTTTCTACTTGAGGATTCCAAAAACCTATACTATCTAAGCTCGCACAGAAAAGAAATATGGATAGCTGGTCAATGTGAAAGTGATTAGAAGGGAATGTGACCAGTGTTACAAGACCAGCATCCTAGCATAAGCTATGTAAATCATACATCGGAAAATCAATGAGACTGTAGAATGGACCATTATTTAGGATTTTATTTTGCATCAATCCATATCTTTTTATTGCCAAGGTTGCTTTGTTCATCCATCTGTCGATTCGTGATTGCGAAATTGGTCGGGTGTTTCTTCAGTAGTTTGTGGAGGATTTGATGATTCTTCGTCTGCCCTCTTTCGTTTTGATGAACTTTTTTAGGATCCATGATTTGGACTTAATTTGGACTGGATTTGGGATATTAGGGTTACAGAAGTTTCAATTTGATCGATGAAATGGAAGAGTGAGGAATAGAAGGTTGCGGTTATTTTCATATAGAAATAACTGATGCTTTGTAAATCAGACATCTGGTTTGAAAAAAAGACATTTGATTTAGGGTTTTTTTCAACCCAAGGAAATTTTCAGATGTCTAGGAACAGTTTTAGACGTCTGTATTGGATGATTTTTAAACCATTGTTTATTTTCAGGCATCTGCTAATTTTTTTTAGACGTCTGATTTTAGTTTTCCTGATTTGTATTTTAACCCTCACAATTTTCAGACTTCTCGTTTATCGATTCAGACATCTAGTTTTTAATTTTTTGTGAGACGTCCCCTTAATTTGCATAATTGTTTACATAATTGCATCACGATCACCACCAATTAATAATTACTTGCATAATTCTTTATCAAGTTAAAGGAAGCAGCAGGGATGAGAGTCCATCTCAAGTGGTACAAATGATTTATATTATTGTTGCCATAACAATGGAATTTATTTTGATTTAATATATAACATAAATGATTTTGACTAAATGTAGAGTAAGTATGACTAATCGAATGTCAGTTGTACTTTGTTGGATTGGACTGGGATGGACGAAACGGTAGCTGAAGGAATCGTTCTTTTAAATGACCATAAAGAGTTTTTATACAATATTCCACTTGGACCAAATGCCATGAAAATTTTGACAGAAATCCCAAAGAAATTAGATGCTTATTTATGGAGGTCTACTCCTAGGATGATCTCACATATTGGAGAAGCTAAGGATGAGATAGTTGCATGACCATCTAATAGAGTTATACTCCACACTACGATAGTCTCTGAAAATGATGAAAACGCGGTATACTTAATCCTTTATGCACACATTAAGAAATAAGAAATGCAAGTTGTATGATTGGGTTGGAAGCAAAGAATTGGTTGCCGAAGGGTGGTTGTACTCTACTGATACAAATCAGCTCGTGGATAATATTCCACTTGGATAGTCTGCTGTGCTTGTTTTGATTGATGCGCCAAAAAAATCAGATGCATTCTTATGGAGAGAACCATTTGGTATGACATATGCTGGAGAAGCTATTGGGTGCAAATTAGCTTAGCCACAAAAAAATGTCGTTCTTGAGGATATTAATGCTACGAAACTGCTGATAAGGCAAATATAGTATCACATTCAGTGGTAATGTGTGGTTTATGTATTCAATTTATAAAAACATGCATATACCTTGATACTGTTTTATTATTATAATCATTTCTGGTTTGTAGAAAACATATTTAAACTATTTCAAATATTGCATGACAGACCACTAGTTTCAAGTCAAACATTAAATGCAAGTTGATTAGTGTTCATGGAGAGAAAGAAGTTGTTGCTGAAGGACACGTGTCTTCGACTGACCCAAATGCGATGGTCCATTTTGTTCATTTGGGAGAAGGTGTCGTTAAAGTTTGGGTTGATGTTGTTAAATTTCCAAATGCACCTTTATGGAGACCTACATCTGAGTTTGAGTTTATTGAAGATGCAATTAGTTCTACTATAGCTTGGCCTTCTACAAATGTCGCTGCAGAATCGTCTTCAAGTAAGAAAGATTTATACTTCTCTTTACTTATCTTCAGTATAAATGATGGAAATACTCCTTATTATGATTGTTTTGGTAGAATCTTACTACAAGTATGATCTCACTTTTCACCTCTTAAAATTGAATTAATATTTAAATTTTGTTTAGGTGGATAAAACCGGAAAAAATAGAAGATACGGTGACCTAAATGTGCTCAAAAATTTTGATCTTATACAATTTTTCTTTCTTGCAATTTGGTCGTACTAAGTCGTATGCATGTTTGTTGGCACAAGAAATGTTGTGAAGTTTAGGATGCTGGTTGGAAAAAAATATGTTGCCTGTGCGTGGAACTGAATCATGCCAACGCTGTCAAGTAGTTTAAGCACTACGACTAGTCAAACAAGCAATATTAGAACTGTTATATTTATACGGAATCCAACAACAAGATGACTTGATCACACTTGACCTCGTTTTCTTTTCACATTGTCATGTTTAGCCGTACTTTTTAGTTCAGTTGTTAGCAGTTTCTCAATGTCATACATATACAACAAAAGTAGTTATGTATTTTCTTATTGCCAATCAGGTGTTGATGTTTGATTCATGACGGAAATTCAACTTTGGAGCGCACAAGCTTGGACTTTGAATGGTTTATATTTTTCTTTTTTGTCTGTAAGCATCTTTTGTAAAAACAAGTTAGATGGGAACATCGATTACAAAATGTTTCGTCCAACTATTGTATATTTGGCATATGGAATTATTATAACTTATGTGATATAGTTTTATAATTAGAATTCTTTTGTGTTGTTTGAATTTCGTGATGATTTTGAACTGCATTATGTAAAAATGATAAATGCTGATAGATATACCTCAACCACTCTACAGAAATGCTGTGATATATTTTGAAAAAACGTTGTGGCATGCCGAAAAGAACAACATTTGCAGATGATTAAAAAAACGCCGTGATATATATGGTGAAACGCTATGATATGTAGAGAGTAACAACTTTTCTAACCAGAAATAAACGTTGTAATTTATATTGGAAAACGCTGTGCTATATGGACGGTCATAACATTTCTGGACTTTATAAAACGCTTGTTTTAAATGTTGAAAACGCTATAATATATGGACGATGACAATGATTATAGCCGTTTTAGAACCCTATTATATATTCATAAAAACGTTGTGGTATGAAGACGATAACAACGTTTCTAACCCATATAAAACGCTGTTATATATGTGATGAAGAAGGAATAATTTGTGTTAGCTATGCAAACACAACAACACAAAATGTGGTATAAACTTAATGACAACACCAATTAAAATGTTGTACAAACATAACAACAACACCAACTAAAACATTGTAGCATGTCCTTTTTCTACAGCATTTTCAAAGTATTGTGATACTCTGACGTATAACAACGTGTCGATAGACAACATTCTTCAATACGCCATAAAATTATATAATAGTGTTTTTTTAACGCTGTCAATGAACATGTTTGTTGTAGTGTTAGGCCAGTCGTAAGATTAACAATGCTTTCAAAGCAGGATAGACGGTGATAGCTAAAGTCATGGGTGTTGATTAATTTGTTTGTTTCTTCTTGCGTAGATTGTTCGACATCGAAGGAGACATCTCTTAGGTGCTTGTCTAATGTTGGTTTAGGTCTTCGGCGATTGTGCTTGGGGATGTTGATCTCGATTAGGGTGGTCTAGGCTAGAAAACTGGTTGCTATGTTTGCTACATTTTTCTATTTTGATTGTTGTAAAGGCTAGATAACTGGTTTGGGTTTCTTCTCTGTTGATATTGGTAGATTAGTTGGTTGATCTACCTATTTCTCATATACTTTATTGTTGATGTTAGATAGTTGTTTTATCACTCATTAAGACTGTTGTCTGAATCAACGTTTTAAGTTTCCTCTTGTGTTGTGGATGGGCAGACTAAGTAGCAGGTAACATGTAGCAATCTTAGTAAAGACGATGTTGTAGATTGATGACGAGCTAGTGTAACGACCCAGGGTTTTCGGCCTCGAAAATCGACATAAATACCTTTACCGTAACTCATGCCGACCTTCCAACATCGAAAACACCGGAACGTTAAGGAAAGAAATTAGAGGGTGAGATAAGAAAGAAAGAAATATAGAAATAGAAGAAGAAGAAGAACCAACACCATACAGAGTCTCACATCGCAGCGGAACAAAATATAATATGGAAATAAATCTTTATTGAAAGCTTTAAATAAAACTTACAACCTCAGAGTACATCAACATCACTGGACAGTTATAATAATCTGCCCTTACAAACAACACAGCGGAATAAAACTCAATTTGTCTGGACTTCTCCAGCACGCCTTTCATGGTGTTCAATAACCTGAACCTGTAAACCCGGGCTAACCCGAGCATTTACAAAACACCGGGTCATTCTGGTGAACCAGAGTGAGATAAACTCGCACAGTTTTAAGGGTGAATCATCCAATCATGATTTTAAAGTTCGAATCCTTTTCAAAAGAAAAAGATAATCGTAAGACCGAATTCACATATAAACACGGACGGTTTTTACCTTACGATAACCCAAAATAGTTTTGAAACCAATATCTTTTCTGATATTATAATAATGTCTAAATACAAGTAAATAACAATCTAGTGGAACGCTTGCACCTCACGCTCCACATATATAGTATACAATCAAAACCGCGGGCATTTATTGGAGATTGGATTCCGAATTTGACAAGGTATGAGACCACCTTCCGACGATGTATCTCTAGAGGCGAATACACCTGGGTTCAACAAGAACGTCTTGCAACCCGGCCCACACATGACCGACCACTCATTTCGCTTGAGTGTATCGAATGTATATCACCAACGGTTGGACTCAAACCACCATTCCCGAATGGGCAGAATAGATAGAGTAAGAAACAAAAGGAATTTCTCTAGATAGGTGATTATACACCCTAATGGGAGCGACCCACATAGCCATGCTGCCTGCCCGATTTTTGCCGTCTCCCGGTTGATAAGGCTTGAGGTCAGAACACATCTTGATCATCATATACTTTGAATGCCACATCGTCAGATCCTCTGGATATCACTAATTGACGTCCACAAAAATACTCTAGTTATTTGGCTAGAGAAAACCATTTCTCCGCCATCAACTATGGTACGTTTGAAGAAATCAACGTACGTAATTTCCTTTGGAAATACTCCGTCAGACACTCGTCCAGACAAGTCATCTAGGAATAGGATGAACCAAAGGCACCCTCCTACTGCATCCAATACAGGAATCACCCCATGGATCAGTAGCGAGAAGTCCTTGCAATCCGTAGATTCCAATCACGACGGAATCACTGTTGAAATATCTCCGACCGCTAAACCAGAGAAATCCAATCAGTAGTCCTTCCGCTTATGAAGATCAACGGTCTTCCATTGCTCCATCTTCGATAATCTTCTTTCACGTATTCACTGGTCGGAATGGTTTTCGAATATATATTCGATCCCGGTCATTCCGTACCAATGATCGTATGGTCAGGTTTGATAGTCGGTGATTTAACTATCAAATCAATACTTGTGTGAATGACATGAGTTTACCAGTTCAATACCAACACCACATGGCCTCTTTAATTCAAAACGATTAACGATAGTTAATCTCTAACCCTTAACATTTCAAATATAACTTATTTGAGGTAGGGTTCTTATTTCAAACTATTTCGCTCTCATTTCTGGCAACGAATTCATTTTCAAAACTTATTTTTCCAATTTCCTTTGATCTCGGAAATACCATTTTAACTTTCCCATTACAAACTAATATCATCCTCAGGTAATCCCGAAGTCGTTCAAGTTGGGGTATTTATTTACCTCTCAGACCTTGATCAACAACGGTCTTATCTTCAGATAGACATCAATTGTAATTCAAAACCCAATATTTTATTCTAAATCCAAACACACCTCATTTCCTTCTTATAAACATTGTTTATAAATCACAGTTTAATATAACACTTTTAATTATCATTTTCCTTTTTCCTTAATTTAACCATTAAACAAATATTTGCTTAAGTTTTCTTCTCCCTTTTGGTGATAAAGACTTGGGTTTTATATAAACCTGTTCATGAATTCTTTTCTCAATGAGCCCCTATTTCATTTCAACTCTAATTACCTTCCATAACCATTCCTTATATAAGTAGTAATCTCTAACTTTAAATTAATGATCCACTTCACCATTAACTTATTTATTTGCTAATAAATAATAAATTTCTTTTTTTAAATCTTATCGAAACTAAACCATTATTCGTTATCCCATCTCATTGGATTTAATTCAAACAATTGGTCTAAAATTTAACTTAGCCAAATAATTGACTTTGCCAATCAAAAATACGATTATCTCATTAACTATTTCCAAATAATCCTTTATTTAAATTAATGAATTTAAATAAATCCTTTTTCCTTTATTTCCCAAAACATTTATTCGAACCTATCACATTAAGTTAATCTTTGTTTATTCACTTATATCTCTAATACGTATCAGGAAGTTCCTTTATAAATTCATTTGAAACCAATTATAAACTCCATAAATAATTAATAAATATTTATTTCTTTTTCAAACTTTAATTCAAATAATAGATTTAAAAATATATTTTCAATTATAAAATAAATTCTATAACTTTTATCTTGTCGATTTACCTGACGGTAGATCGATATTTATAAAACGGTGAATTCATAGGCCATGTACTGCCAACCACTCACCAATAATACCCATTGGTTTTAAACCAAACAAATGGTGAATTTCGGGTTAATATTCAATCATCTAATCAAACAATTCAATAATGGTCTCATAACAGTCTATAACGACAATTTAATATCAACCATAACAGTCAATCTAACAATTCATTTATTAAAACACGTTTATTTTATAAACGTGACCAATAAGGTAACTTACCTTGGTTGGAACCAATCGTTAAAACAACGATTTGGGTTTCACTGAAATTAAACGACGTTTAATTTCATCAGTTCAAACAATAACTGCATATATATATATATCAGTATTCGGTCAATCACTAGCAACCATAGCACATAAAAAAAACCAAACTTATAAAATATAAGCGGGAAATAACTGAGTGAGTTTAACTCACCTTGATTTGATTTCATCGATAAATCGGTTCGTTTAAGTTAAATTAAACAGCGTTTAATTTAACCGAGAAATCCAGCTGCCGTTTGTCCTGGTCAGTCCCCTTCCATCACGTAGTACTCGTCGTCACGGTTCCGGTGTTTTTCGTTTCGTCGAATTCTGGTCACGTTTGTACTTGAAATAAATATTTGAAGTTTATATAAAACTTTAAACTAAGCAAACCTTAAATAAATAATAAATAAAATGGGCCTTACTCTTTCTCTTTCATTCAGCCCATTAGAACCGGCCCGTTTACCCTAAGTAAAAATCCTCCATCCATTTACTCCTTCTCATTTCATCGGCCGTCACTACCAAAAATTGGAGAAACGAAACCCTCTTCACCTCACAATTATCGGATCCACAAAACATCCGCCGCCTCCATCAAAACCCTACCCCGTCAACCGAAAATCTATCCCCTCCTCTAATCGTTGCTCCATCGATGTCAGCAGCCCCATGATGAAACCCCACCTCTGCTCGATATCAACGCTTTAACCCCCTCCATACCGCTCCTGTTGCTCTGTCCCCCTTCACCTTGATCCCAAACCGAGGACGATCCCTAGATCATCCCGAAACAGCTAAGTGATATACTAATTCCTGATTTTTGATTTTCTTTCTGTTTTGCTGTATTTATTTTTCTGTGTTTGTTTGTGGTTTAGAATTCGGTTCTACTTCAAACCGTGTTGATCTCGCACCCTGTATTTATACTAGAAAGGGTTACTATGATTTTCGAATTGTTACATCCTAGCTTTTAGATCCTAAGTGATGGTCCCTTTCCATTTCAGGTCTGCCATGAACTGTTTGTTATGGTTTTGTGTGATGTTTAACAGCGAATTGGATTTCTGTGTAGTGTTGTCTGTTCAAATATGCACATGGATCGACTATGAGCTGTATGTTAGATTATTTGAGTTGTTATATCAGTGCAGATTGATTTTCTGTTGGAGTTGATGCATCGAATATATACCTATATTATTTGTTTTTCCCTTAATTGATTTGCAAAGATTTTAGCTGTACCTATTTCTTATGGGACTTTTCTTTTCATTTCAGCTATGATCTACTTTGGTATTGGTGAAAGAAATCCTATTGCGTGATGCTTAGCAAAGAAAAGTGCAGACATTGTTGGATTTTCCTGTACTGGGCATGTTCAGACATGGATTTGGTTTGTAATAAAATATATGTATATACATAGCTGCTTCCATTTGGTTGATACATATACATAGATTGTTTTCTTCTTTAGCTGGTCATTGTTCTATTATAATTTGGAGTAAAATATATGAATATATTTGTTTCGCTTGAGCTGTCCCTTCCATCTCTATAGCTGTCTATGCTACTGTTGTATTTACTGTTTGTTTTTCTTCTTTTTTTCTTTTCTTTCTTTTTCTGTTCATGTTACTTCTTCCTTTAGGTTCACAGCCGTTTAGGTTATTGTTTCAGTTCGAATCACTGTTTTCCTAAGGAAATTGAGTTCTACTAGAAGGAAAGTGACATGTTTGTTGTACTTGGATTCAAATTGAATTGTCTTTGTCCATTGGATTTTTTTTAGCACTAATACCAATAAAATATATAAGTATGTTGTTATCTTTGCATTGAAAATCTAAACAGTGTATTAAGTTTTAGGTTTGGCTATTTTTAAAACTCATATGATGTCAATACAAATTAAATTAAATTCAATTCCAAAACAGATGAACTGAATGATAAAAACCGGTATTATCAAATATATGTAAGCGAAATATCGTATAACTTCGAATAAACCGAGAATGAATTCCAAACTTGATAAACAAAAATTCGGTTTAAACCATATATGAATATATATATATATATATATATATAAACTGTTAATATATTATTTAATAAACGTTATCGTTTTATAAAAATTTCATAGCGACTATTTTAAAATTTCAACTGGACATAAATAACAAATTATAATACGAAATCTCGATTTTTCTCTTTCATATGAAAAATATAATCAAATCGATTCCAACGATTCTGGTTTCACAGAATTTCAACTCAAAACCAATCCTGTATACTCAGTTAAAGTTTAGAACGAAATTTACGAACTACCGCGCCATTTCTAGTTCATTTATAATAAAATTATAAATTAAACGATCTGACGTCGTTTTAAATAACGAATATATTTATATAACTCAATATAAACAATATTTAAACCACTTTAAACCGTTCGTTCACCCTATATAGCAAATTCACCATTTTCTCAATATCCTGAAATTAAAATATTATTAATATAATTTAAATATTCAATTTAAAATGGTCAAATCCTCTTATTTAAACTCAAATGAATATTTTAAATAAATAAAATATTTCAAATAAATGGTTGGAAAATACGGGACATTACATTCTTTCCCCCTTAAAATAATTTCGTCCTCGAAATTGCTAAGGTAAGAAGATGTTGTAGATCCCAGTAACTTTTAATATACATTTAACTAACACTTCATTTATTTTCTTCTGGGTCTCAGTTCATTTAATTTTGTTTTTTTTACCGTGGATGAAATATATTCAACTAATCTAACAAACAGTCAACCATCAATCAACAAAGGCACAACAAACTCCATCAAACCAACTGAATCCACATCCAAAATTTCTATTCAACTTAATTCAACATATTTCAACATCAACCGATTTATATTCGATTGATTTCTATTTAATTATTATTCATTAAATTCTTAAATTCAATTTAAATTTATTTAATTACAACATTATTTCTTAATTTGATTTCACTTAACCCACTGAAGTTTCAATTCAAAATTTTAACCAAATATTGAATTCAAATCAGTCAACACACCATATCAAAATAATTTGGGAAAATTATTTTTTCTATACAAAAATATATTTCGGGTAAAATTATTTCATTTACCCCCTTTACAAAACAATATTGTGTTCCTTTACCAGTTCAACGCTTTTCAACACTTGAACCGATCAAGCAACAAAATACAAAACATTTGTATATAAAATTTACAAATACGCTCTCATATATATATATATATATATATATATATACACACACACACACACTCAAACTCAATCTAGGGTGTTACTGACCCCATCTCTATCGAGTTACGCCACCGAGCCAAGGTTATCATTAAACCAATAGCTCTGATACCAACTGTAACGACCCAGGGTTTTCGGCCTCGAAAATCGACATAAATACCTTTACCGTAACTCTTACCGACCTTCCAACACCGAAAACACCGGAACGTTAAGGAAAGAAATTAGAGGGTGAGATAAGAAAGAAAGAAATATAAGAATAGAAGAAGAAGAAGAACCAACAACACACAGAGTCTCACATCGCAGCGGAACAAAATATAATATGGAAATAAATCTTTATTGAAAGCTTTAAATAAAACTTACAACCTCAGAGTACATCAACATCACTGGACAGTTATAATAATCTGCCCTTATAAACAACACAGCTGAATAACACTCAATATGTCTGGACTTCTCCAGCATGCCTTTCATGGTGTTTAATAACCTGAACCTGCAAACCCGGGCTAACCCGAGCATTTACAAAACACCGGGTCAGTCTGGTGAACCAAAGTGAGATAAACTCGCACAGTTTTAAGTGTGAATCATCCAATCATGATTTTAAAGTTCGAATTCTTTTCAAAAGAAAAAGATAATCGTAAGACCGAATCCACACATAAACACGGACGGTTTTTACCTTATGATAAACCAAAACAGTTTTGAAACCAATATCTTTTCTGATATTATAATAATGTCTAAATATGGTAAATAACAATCTAGTGGAACGCTTGCATCTCACGCTACACATATATAGTATACAATCAAAACCGCAGGCATTTATTGGAGATTGGATTCCGACCTTGACAAGGTATGGGACCACCTTCCGATGATGTATCTCTAGAGGCGAATACACCTGGGTTCAACAAGAACGTCTTGCAACCCGACCCACACATGACCGACCACTCATTTCGCTTGAGTGTATCGAATGTATATCACCAACGGTTGGACTCAAACCACCGTTCCCGAATGGGCAGAATCGATAGAGTAAGAAACAAAAGGAATTTCTCTAGATAGGTGATTATACACCCTAGTGGGAGCGACCCACATAGCCATGCTGCCTGCCCGATTTTTGTCATCTCCCTGTTGATGAGGCTTGAGGTCAGAACATCTTGATCATCATATACTTTGAATGCCACATCGTCAGATCCTCTGGATATCACTAATTGACGTCCACAAAAATACTCTAGTTATTTGGCTAGAGATAACCATTTCTCCGCCATCAACCATGGTACGTTTGAAGAAATCAACGTACGTAATTTCCTTTGGAAATACTCTGTCAGACACTCGTCCATACAAGTCAACCAGGAACAGGATGAACCGAAGGCACCCCCCTACTGCATCCAATACAGGAATCACCCCATGGATCAGTAGCGAGAAGTCCTTGCAATCTGTAGATTCCATTCATGACGGAATCACTGTTGAAATATCTCTGGCCGCTGAACCAGAGAAATCCAATCAGTAGTCCTTCCGCTTATGAAGATCAACGGTCTTCCATTGCTCCATCTTCGATAATCTTCTTTCATTTATTCGTTGGTCGGAATGGTTTTCGAATATATATTCGATCCTGGTCTTTCCGTACCAATGATCATATGGTCAGGTTTGATAGTCGGTGATTTAACTATCAAATCAATACTTGTGTGAATGACATGAGTTTAGCAGTTCGGTACCAACACCACATGGCCTCTTTAATTCAAAACGATTAACTATAGTTAATCTCTAACCCTTAACATTTCAAATATAACTTATTTGAGGTAGGATTCTTATTTCAAACTATTTCACTCTCATTTCTAGCAATGAATTCATTTTCAAAACTTAATTTTCCAATTTCCTTTGATCTCGGAATTACCATTTTAACTTTCCCATTACACACTAATATCATCCTCGGGTAATCCTGAAGTCTTTCAAGTTGGGGTATTTATTTACCTCTTAGACCTTGATCAACAACGGTCTTATCTTCAGATAGACATCAGTTGTAATTCAAAACCCAACATTTTATTCTAAGTCCAAACACACCTCATTTCCTTCTTATAAACTTTGTTTATAAATCACGGTTTAATATAACCCCTTTAATTATCATTTTCCTTTTTCCGTAATTTAACCATTAAACAAATATTTGCTTAAGTTTTCTTCTCCCTTTTGGTGATAAAGACTTGGGTTTTATATAAACCTGTTCATGAATTCTTTTCTCAACGAGCCCCTATTTCATTTCAACTCTAATTACCTTCCATAACCATTCCTTATATAAGTAGTAATCTCTAACTTTAAATTAATGATTCGCTTCACCATTAACTTATTTATTTGCTAATAAATAATAAATTTCTTTTTTTCAAATCTTATCGAAACTAAACCATTATTCGTTATCCCATCTCGTTGGATTTAATTCAAACAATTGGTCTAAAATTTAACTTAGCCAAATAATTGACTTTGCCAATCAAAAATACGATTATCTCATTAACTAGTTCCAAATAATCCTTTATTTAAATTAATGAATTTAAATAAATCCTTTTTCCTTTATTTCCCAAAACATTTATTCGAACCTATCACATTAAGTTAATCTTTGTTTATTCACTTATATCTCTAATACGTATCAGGAATTTCCTTTATAAATTCATTTGAAACCAATTATAAACTCCATAAACAATTAATAAATATTTATTTCTTTTTCAAACTTTAATTCAAATAATAGATTTAAAAGTCTATTTTCAATTATAAAATAAATTGTATAACTTTTATCTCGTCGATTTACCTGACGGTAGATCGATATTTACAAAACGGTGAATTCATAGGCCATGTACTGCCAACAACTCACCAATAATACCCATTGGTTTTAAACCAAACAAATGGTGAATTTCAGGTCAATATTCAATCATCTAATCAAACAATTCAATAATGGTCTCATAACAGTCTATAATGACAATTTAATATCAACCATAACAGTCAATCTAACAATTCATTTATTAAAACACGTTTATTTTATAAACGTGACCAATAAGGTAACTTACCTTAGTTGGAACCAATCGTTAAAACAACGATTAGGGTTTCACTGAAATTAAACGACATTTAATTTCATCAGTTCAAACAATAACTGCATATATATATTAGCAATCAGTCAATCACTAGCAACCATAGCACATAAAAAACCCAACTTATAAAATATAAGCGGGAAATAACTGAGTGAGTTTAACTCACCTTGATTTGATTTCATCGATAAATCGGTTCGTTTCAGTTAAATTAAATAGCGTTTAATTTAACCGAGAAATCCAACTGCTGTTTGTCCTGCTCTGTCCCCTTCCATCACATAGTACTCATCGTCACGATTCCGGTGTTTTTCGTTTCATCGAATTCTGATCACATTTTACTTGAAATAAATATTTGAAGTTTATATAAAACTTTAAACTAAGCAAACCTTAAATAAATAATAAATAAAATGGGCCTTACTCTTTCTCTTTCATTCAGCCCATTAGAACCGTCCCGTTTACCCTAAGTAAAAACCCTCCATCCATTTACTCCTTCTCATTTCGCCGGCCGTCACTCCCAAATATTGGAGAAACGAAACCCTCTTCACTTCACAACTATTGGATCCACAAAACATCCGTCGCCTCCATCAAAACCCTACCCCGCCGACCGAAAATCTATCCCCTCTTCTAATCGTTGCTCCATCGATGTCAGCAGCCCCATGATGAAACCCCACCTCTGCTCGATATCAACGCTTTAACCCCCTCCGTACTGCTCCTATTGCTCCGTCCCCTTCACCTTGATCCCAAACCGAGGACGATCCCTAGGTCATCCCGAAACAACTAAGTGATTTACTAATTCCTGTTTTTTGATTTTCTTTTTGTTTTGCTGTATTTATTTTTCTGTGTTTGTTTGTGGTTTTGAATTTGGTTCTACTTCAAATCGTGTTGATCTCGCACCATGTATTTATACTAGAAAGGGTTACTACGATTTTCGAATTGTTACATCCTAGCTTTTAGATCCTACGTGATGGTCCCTTTCCATTTCAGGTCTGCCATGAACTGTTTGTTATGGTTTTGTGTGATGTTTAGTAGTGAATTGGATTTCTGTGTAGTGTTGTCTGTTCAAATATGCACATGGATCGACTATGAGCTGTACGTTAGATTATTTGAGTTGTTATATCAGTGTAGATTGATTTTCTGTTGGAGTTGATGCATCGAATATATACCTATATTATTTGTTTTTCCCTTAATTGATTTGCAAAGATTTTAGCTGTACCTATTTCTTATGGGACTTTTCTTTTCATTTCAGCTATGATCTACTTTGGTATTGTTGAAAGAAATCCTATTGCGTGATGCTTAGCAAAGAAAAGTGCAGACATTGTTGGATTTTCCTGTGCTGGGCATGTTCAGACATGGATTTGGTCTGTAATAAAATATATGTATATATGTAGCTGCTTCCATTTGGTTGATACATATACATAGATTGTTTTCTTCTTTAGCTGGTCATTGTTCTACTATAATTTGGAGTAAAATTATATGAATATATTTATTTCGTTTGAGCCGTCCCTTCCATCTCTATAGCTGTCTGTGATACTGTTGTATTTACTGTTTGTTTTTCTTCTTTTTTTCTTTTCTTTCGTTTTCTGTTCATGTTACTTCTTCCTTTAGGTTCACAGCTGTTTAGGTTACTGTTTTAGTTCGAATCACTGTTTTCCTAGAGAAATTGAGTTCTACTGGAAGGAAAGTGACATGTTTGTTGTACTTGGATTCAAATTGAATTGTCTTTGTCCATTGGTTTTTTTTTTGCACTAATACCGATAAAATATATAAGTATGTTGTTATCTTTGCATTGAAAATCTAAACAGTGTATTAAGTTTTAGGTTTGGCTATTTTTAAAACTCATATGATGTCAATACAAATTAAATTCAATTCCAAAACAGTTGAACTGAATGATAAAAACCGGTATTATCGAATATATGTAAGCGAAATATCGTATAACTTCGAATAAACCAAGAATGAATTCCAAACTAGATAAACAGAAAATCTGTTTAAACCATATATGAATATATATATATAAACTGTTAATATATTATTTAATAAACGTTATCGTTTTATAAAAATTTCATAGCGTCTATTTTAAAATTTCAACTGGACATAACTAACAAATTATAATACGAAATCTCTTCATATGAAAAATATAATCAAATCGATTCCAATGATTCTGGTTTCACAGAATTTCGACTCAAAACTAATCCTGTATACTCAGTTAAAGTTCAGAACGAAATTTACGAACTACCGGCCATTTCTAGTTCATTTATAATAAAATTATAAATTAAACGTTCTGACGTCGTTTTAAATAACAAATATATTTATATAACTCAATATAAACAATACTAAAACCACTTTAAACCGCTCGTTCACCCTATATAGCAAATTCACCATTTTCTCAATATCCCGAAATTAAAATATTATTAATATAATTTAAATATTCAATTTTAAATGGTCAAATCCTCTTATTTAAACTTAAATGAATATTTTAAATAAATAAAATATTTCAAATAAATGGTTGGAAAATACGGGACATTATAGTTGGAGGCTTACTTATTGCTTTCTACTATATACATATTTAGGTGTCTCCACTGTTATGCTTGTTGTATGCTTCTCTGAGTGACTTGTAGTGAGGCATTTTATACAGACTCTTATGATTTATTCCTGTGAATGTATGAATCTTTCAAGTTGATATGGAAGTTTTAAGATTCTGCTCAATTATGTTTCACTATTATATGCATGTCGTATATGTTCTAATATATTTTATCTCTACGCTGTGAGTTATACGACATGTTCCGCTTGTGTTTATTTTACCCTAATGATCGTCCATTGATGTCTGACACGTTTTTTCAGCGTAGTATTCCTTTTGTTAGGTGCAAGAGTTATGGGCGGTCATCACAGGTCATGCAAGATTGCTTTGTTCTTGCAGAAACCAGTATTACTACTGAAAAGAAAAAGTGAAAAAGGGATTAAGGCAAAGAGCCTAAGGAGCATGTCCAGAACTAGCATTGTTGTATCCATAGCTTAACACTCCAATATTGGGGCAGGACATAAGAAAATACATTGTACCCAACAATTTAAAACTATAGAAATATGTTTGAACTTATTCATATATTTACATCATATTGATGTAACCAAATCGGTACAAGAAATTGTAGAGCATGTACAATTCAACACATACTTTATATGTGCCTAGAATTCTTTTAAGCTGGTAATTGGTAACTAACTAGTAAAAAGTAATTTACTATAGAATCAAGCGCTTTTCTATTAATAAATTTTTGCAGAACAGTGGAAGAAATTTACAAACACGATAAAGGTTTAAATAAAAGGGTCTGTTTGGCACAGGTCCGTATTAAGTTTCAAAATTAGGCTCACATCCAGTCCTAAACTTATTATAAATTAGGTCCCTAGTTTTCGAAAATTCTTAAGAAAAAATAAAAAAAATTACGTAAATTCATATTAAAATAGAATATGAAAACCTAAAAAAAAAAAATCAGATCAAAAAACACATCAAAAACCAAAATTACAGAAAATCAACGAAACTACGGTTAATTGCATACTAGGATGCACATATTTTGAATTTCATGCATACATCCGTGCAAGTATTTCAGTCATGTATCTGTGTTGGTTTCCTTACATACAGGCATGCAAGAATTACAGAAAATTTGCATACAAATGTGGAAAAATTCACATCAATGCAAATCAATTCATATTTATTTGCATACATATATGCAAATATTTCAGAATACTTGCACACATATGTGCAGCAATACGCAGGCATATTTTTCAATGTGAAACCGTCATGCAATATTTGCATACATGTGCGCAAATATGGTAAAATAGTTGCACACATGTATGCAAGAATTCCTGAAGATTTTCAACGTAAACTGCTTCGTGAATACTTGCATATATGTGTGCAACTATTGTGAATACTTGCACACATGTATTGCAAGTTTTTTTTTTAATTTCCATGGTCCTCTGGGAATATTTGCAGAATTTAGAATATATATTTTTACTTGATAGCGCGTTTTTTTCTGAAGAAATCACGTAAGTATAAAAAGAAGGACCCGCTTTGCATTGGAAACTTGGGAGAGGGATGTCGTTTTAATTTTGAAAGTTTTAGGGAAGTGTCCCTTATTTTCATTAAATTAAATACCTTTGATACGTCAAACCTCCTTACTGAGAGTGATAAAATCACTCCCATTTCATATGACAACGCTTGATAAACTGAAGAATCTGCTAAGTGGTGAACATAAACAAGCTCTCCAAGTATTCTCCGTTCACCGAAACCTCATGATTTATGTCCACTGGCATAATCCAGCATCATGCAACACATATTTAGATACATTCTAGTCAAACAGACTAAAAATATGTTTACTACGACCAATTCATAATTAAGCAAACTGTTGTACAACAACTAATGTCAATCAATTAATGTCTATCTTTCTTACCCTCTTTCCCTTTTTTACCTCTTTAAAATCACTTTTCTGCTCGTTCCCAGACAAGTTTAACCTCGTCACCTTCTTCAACCTCCTGAACAAAAACATGGCACTCCCACTAAACCCTTTGTTAGACAAATCGATCACATTAAGCACTCAAAATGAAGAGGGAATTTTTTACCTTTCCCAGCCAAGATGGCAAAATCATAATCATTCAAAGAAAAAAGTTGAACGAATTCTATTATATTTTGAAATGTTTAGATTATACGAATTCTGATGTTAATGTGTCAAGCACTGAGTTACATATAGAGAACTCCAATACCGTGTTTCTCAACGCAGGCATTTTGTAATAATTTATGTCAACAATAACAATCCAAGATGGTTGTTGAAGTATCTAACTCTAGTTAATGATAGTGTTGTTCATAATAACACAAATCAAAAGGGTAAAGAAATCTTACATAAACTGGGTGGAAGTTGAAATAAAATTGTAAAATCCGCTACTTGAAAATTTTAGGTAAAACCAAATTAGGGCAGGCGACTAGTGCTAATGCGGTCAAACGGAATAACGACAATTACCATCGAGGTGGCTGGCGGTTCAGGATTTTGGTGTTGACGTGGCTAGCATGTGACAGTTCAGTTGCAAGTCGATGACCATGGGATGATGGCGTTGTGGGAGACAACAGATTAGAAGGAGTAATACTACTGTAAAGGATGAAG
Source organism: Allium sativum (assembly GCA_030737875.1). NCBI lineage: Eukaryota > Viridiplantae > Streptophyta > Magnoliopsida > Asparagales > Amaryllidaceae > Allium > Allium sativum. The sequence continues at coordinate 940,990,563 of CM060916.1, read as the reverse complement.
CCATTGCCGTGGAAATAGAGGATTGCTACAAATTTCAGATCTGAAACAAAGCATTAAATTGATCACCCAAAGCGTGCGAAGCAGTTCGGACGATTCACTAAAACAAAAATACCCTATTACAACGTCCATTTTATAACGAGCACTGGCTGCCCGTTGTATCGGAATGATATTACAACGGTCATTTCCTGAATTATTGTAACAGATGCCTGTACAACACTCTTTTACAATGGGCACAGGCTGCCTGCTGTAATAGAATGCTGTTACAACGGTCGTTTTTGGACAGTTGTAATAGATATCATTTACAACGCTCTTTTTACAACAGGTAAAAACTACACATTGTAATAGAGTGATATTACAACGATCATTTCAGACCTGTTGTTACAATGTTCACAAAATGTCTATTGTAATATATGTCAATTGTAAAATTATTACTAACTATTAACTATAATATTATGTTATTAATCATTAATAATATTATATTATTTATTAATATTTAATAATTAATCGTTAATAATCGTTATTAGCAGTAATATTATATTGTTAATATCATCATTGTAAAAGTAATAATATATACGATTTCTACCGGAATAACTGTAAAAAAGTTTCAAATAATGTTTTCTTTATATTATTGTATACATATTAGATTTCACGCAATGATGTTATAATACTTATATTATTGCCTGTAACTATAATATTGCATTATTTACTAATCATTAATAGTACTAAATATTTCAATACAAATACGCTGTTGGATAAAGTCACAAGAGAGGAAAGCAATATAATACAATTATATACTGACAACAATATTGTTCAATTATATAATCTTAGTGTATAATCAAATACGTTGTAATCAAATATATAATATAATTGTTCGATTATATACTGACAATCAAATATATTATCATGTAAAGTCACATGAGAGGAAAGCAATACAATATAAATATATACGTTGTAATCAAGTACCTACGAAATTCAATAATATACTGACAATTTTGTTCAATGGCGAAATTCAATTATATTCTGACAATCTTGCGGGAAAATAATCAATCTATTGAGTGGGATCTTGGCTCCCCACTCAGCACATGCTGGATCCGCTCGTGCACATCACAACATGGCCTAATACAGCGGGTGAGCTGGCCGTTGTAAAACCCTTCTTACAACGGACATTGCCCATTGTAATAGATCTGTTTTATTGTTATGATTTGACTTGCTCGATGTCCATTTTGAAAGCAACATTTGAGATGCCCCGGATCATGACACCTTATGTTATTTTCCTCTGAAGTTGGACTTAAAGTTAGATAAGTCGATTGTTCTATGTTTTTTTTTGTTGAGGAATAAAGACTTTTGGGATGGGACTTTTTTTTTTTTGGAGCAAAGATTACTTTTTGTTGAAGAATTCGAAGTTTGCCCACGAAGTTCGCATGGCTGTGATAGTATTTTACTATTTATTCTAATAAGACCTATTCAATAGGATTGTTTAATTAGTTTGATATAGTCTTTTCAGTAGTAGCCAGGTTTGTTGGCGAGATATTTTATTCTTTTAGGTTTAGTACTTTTTGTAAGGCTATTTAAAGCCTATGCTAGCTTTGAATTTATTAAGGAGTTTCTTTTAGAGAATTGTGCAAGTGTGACATTATAATAGTCTAAATCTTATCAATTTGGTATCAGAGCCAAAAGATGTCGACTTCTTCTCAAGATAAATTTCTTCAAGCTAGCATTCCTAGATTCGATGGTCACTACGACCATTGGTCTATGATGATGGAAAACTTCTTAAGATCGAAAGAGTACTGGATTTTTGTGCAGGAAGGACTTCCGACGTTGCCAAGTGAAGGAGCGGTTGTTGCAACTGAGGCACAACGCAAGACAGTGGAAGATGCAAAACTCAAGGATTTGAAGATCAAAAACTTTCTTTTTAAATCAATTGATCGAGAAATTATGGAGACAATTCTAGACAGAAGCACTGCCAAAGCAATCTGGGATTCAATGAACAAAAATATACCTGGGGTCTACAAAAGTAAGAAGGGCTCAATTACAGACTTTGTGAAGAGAGTTTGAGGTCCTTCAGATGAAGGAACGAGAAGGGGTCGATGCTTATTTTGCACACACCCTAGGAATAGCTAACAAGATGAAGATGCATGGTGAGACTCTGGCCCAAGTAGTCATTATTGAAAAGATATTGTGATCACTGGCCTCAAAGTGGGAATATGTTGTGTGTTCTGTGGAGGAGTCGAAAGACTTCGATCAACTAACTATTGATGAATTGGAAGGGAGTCTTCTAGTACATGAGCAAAGGATGAGAGGGCACGATCGTAGCAGTGAGGAACAAGCATTGGTAGTGTCTTTTGAAGGAAGAGCTGGTGGTAGAGGAAGAGGACGAGGACATGCAGCCTTTAGGGGAAGAGGACAAGGTAGAGGATGGAAGCCTTTTAACAAACCAACAATAGAGTGCTATAACTGTCACAATCTAGGGCACTTTCGATATGAGTGTCCTCATTTGGATAAGAATGCCAATTATGCTGAACTGGACGAGGAAGAAGAGCTGGTATTGATCACACATGTTGAGTCACATAATTCAAGAAGGGAAGACGTGTGGTTTTTGGATTCGGGATGCTCTAATCATATGTGTGGAAACAAAAAATGGTTTTCACATTTAGATGAGAGTTTTCAACAACTAGTTAAGCTGAGAGACAATACAAAGTTAGTGGTCACTGGCAAAGGCAATATAAGGCTGAAGATTGGAGGGCTTACACAAGTGATAACTGAAGTGTATTACATTCTAGAACTCGAAAACAATCTTTTTAGTATTGGCCAACTTCAGGAAAAAGGTCTTACTGTTTTGATTCAAGGAGGAGAATGCAGATTGTATCACCCAAGAAGGGGACTGATTATGCAAACACCAATGACTTCAAATCGGATGTTTGTATTGCTAGCTTCACCAGTTCCTAAAAAATCTCTGGAGCTTTAAAGTTCTTCTTGTTTTCAAGCTATTACTAAAGATACATCACATCTTTGGCATTGTAGGTTTGGACATTTAAATTTGAAAAGTTTGAAAGCTCTGCAATATAGGAAGATGGTGACAGGGATGCCAGCTCTTAAGACCCCAAGCAAGTTATGCACACATTGTCTAATTGGAAAGCAGCACCGGAAAAGTATTCCAAAGAAAAGCTCATGGCGAGCATCACATAGGCTTCAATTGGTTCATGCTGATATATGTGGTCCGATCACACCAGCATCAAGTAGCGGTAAAAGGTACTTGCTAAGCTTCATTGATGACTTTAGCCGAAAAATTTGGATTTATTTTTTATGTGCAAAGTCAGAAGCGTTGGGAGTATTCAGAAATTTTAAACAACTTGTTGAAAAAGAAAGTGGAGATCTTATAGCATGCTTGCGTACAGATAGAGGAGGGGAATTTACCTCTTCCAAGTTTAACAATTTCTGTAAGAATAATGGTATTAAGAGACAGTTGACAGTGGCTTATACACCTCAACAAAATGGCGTAGCTGAGCATAGGAGCAGAACCATTATGAACTCAGTTCGAAGTATGTTGTCAGAGAAGAAAGTTCCGAAGTTGTTCTGGCCAGAGGCAGTTAATTGGTATGCACATGTGATGAATAGAAGTCCAACTGCAGCTATAAAAGGCAAAACACCAGAAGAGTCTTGGAGTGGTAACAAAGCAACAGTGAGCTATTTCCGTGTGTTCGGGTGTGTGGGGCATGTTCATGTACCGGATAGCAAGAGAAAAAAGCTGGATGACAAAAGCATTCGTTGTCTGTTGTTTGGGGTAAGTTCTGAGTCTAAAGCATATAGATTGTATGACCCTATTTCCAAAAGTATTGTGGTGAGTAGAGATGTTGTTTTTGAGGAGAATGAATGCTGGGATTGGGGTACGAGTGTGTCAGATGTGGAATATGATATATTAGAATGGGGAGATTATGATAAAGAATACACAGTAAGTGAAAACAGCAATAGTGAGGGAGAGGGGGGAGACATTGAAGAAATTGATCAATCATCCTTAGAGCCAACATCCACAGGACCAGCTCAAACACCAGAACCTGCTCAAACGTCCTTAGAGGCAACATCTATAGGACTAACTCAAACACCAGAACCTGCCCAAACACCCTCAAGCTCATCATCTGGAAGGCAACCTGATCGAAGAACACCAGGGTTAGGAGAGCTGCTGCCACCGGATAATAATGAAGGGAGGATAAAAAGAACTCCTGGTTGGCTAGAAGATTATGTTAGTGGAGGTAATCTAGGTCTTTCGGAGGAGGAATATGAAGTTAATAATCTTGCATTGTTTACTGCAGATCCTATTTCATTTCAAGAAGCGGTGAAGTGTGAAAAGTGGCGGGAAGCTATGAGTCAAGAAATCAAAGCTATAGAAAAAAATAAAACATGGGAGCTGACCACATTGCCTGCTGGTACAAAAAAGATTGGGGACAAACGGGTTTTTAAAACAAAATTTAATGAGCTTGGAGCAGTGGATAAGTACAAAGCGCAGCTCGTAGCAAAGGGATATGCACAAGAACTTGGAATTGACTATGATGAAGTGTTTGCGCCGGTTGCAAGATGGGACACGATAAGATTAGTAATTTCTCTTGCAGCATACAAGGACTGGAGCATTTTCCAGTTAGATGTAAAGAGTGCTTTTCTTCATGGAGAGTTACTTAAACAAGTGTTCGTCGATCAGCCACAGGGATTTGAGAAGAAAGGAGAGGAGCACAAAGTGTATCGATTGAAGAAGGCCTTATATGGACTCAAGCAAGCTCCAAGAGCGTGGTACAGTCGCATTGAATCCTACTTTGTGAGAGAAGGTTTCGAAAGGTGCTCTTTTGAACATACTTTATTTATTAAATCTAATTCTGATGGTAGCATTCTTGTGGTTAGTCTGTATGTGGACGACCTTATATTTACGGGGAATAATATAGAGATGTTTGAGAGCTTTAAAAGGTCAATGATGCAAGAATTTGAAATGACGGATCTTGGGAAGATGAAATATTTTCTTGGAGTTGAAGTGTTACAAAATGAAGAAGGAATTTATATTAGTCAGAACAAGTATGCAATTGTTGTACTTGAGAGATTCAGAATGTTGGAAAGCAACCTAAATAAAAATCCTATTGTTCCGGGGTCGAAGTTGATGAAAGATGAGATGGGAGTGAAAGTAAATGCTACAACTTTCAAGCAGATAGTTGGAAGTCTAAGATATTTGACAGCGACAAGGCCAGATTTAATGTTTGTTGTTGGGTTAATTAGCAGGCATATGGAAAATCCCATAGAACTTCATCTTCAAGCTGCTAAGAGGGTGCTTCGGTATGTGAAAGGGACACTGTAGTTTGGAATATTTTACAAAAGAGCTGGTGCATGAAATCTAATTGGATACACGGACAGTGATTACGTTGGTGATCTTGAAGATCGGAAGAGTACTTCGGGTTATGTATTTCTGCTTGGTGATGGAGCAGTAATGTAAAGACCCGTATCTTCCCCGGTGAGGAAAGAGCGGATACTTCGAGAACAAGCCACATCAGAATGCAGACCGAAGAACATTTCATTGTATATTACAACAATTCATCAGACTACAAGAATATACAGAGTATAAATGAATATTACACAGAAATATCAGAGATTTAAATTACATTTAAATACATACCAGCGGAAAATAATACAAACACAACTGAAGGAGATATACGGATACAAAGCTTTCTGGATATCGTTCCAGCTGTAAACCACGATCCTGTGAATATAAATCTGCAAAACCAAAACTACTAGCTGCCCGTGTCAAAATAAGGGCACCCAGAGTTTAGGTTAAAACAATAAACTCCAGGTCAGTCATGTGACTGGTGTGAGAACTAAAACAGTTATTAATCTTTATTTTTGAAGTTAGGTAAATCAAGGGACCACGCCGTATAACACGGAACAGGTTTCCTCCCAAGAATACCAGTGCATAAAACAACAGCGCAATGCTAAATAAAGAACAATGAAGCTATTATAAGACCCAGTTCCCATCACACAATGCAACACAAGCCGGAGGATAGGGTTTTTACCTTCTAATAGCCAAGAATGCTTGATACATTTAAAACAAATCATTTGATACTATTATAAGTGCATAGTGTATAAAACAACTTCACATCACAAGTATCGATCATAGACGTCATAAGCGCCCCATCCCACTATGTCGGCATACTAGGTTCTACAATCAAAACCGCAAAGTCACGTATTTGGAAATTGGATTTCCATCTGTGAACCGAGGCAAAAGATAGTCCTCTACCGATTCGAGACTGTCTAGCCCGAGCCTCAGGCAAGCGCGCAGGCAAGCCTTGGATCGTCAGGGCCAGTCCACCGATGAGGATTATTATGCCTGAACAATACGTCTCTCCTCCCTATGGGGCGTAAATGAGCCAACAAATGACTCCATCGGACCCGGATCGTCTGATCAAACCGAGGCGCCTCGCAACAGCAACAACCACATAAGTCAAACTCGTCACGGCGTGTAAAACCACTGACGCCACTTCTAGCTACAAAGAAACGCATGTCCTCCCTGAGGTCCTTCTCCCGTTTTTGGTTCACTACCGGAGTGTGAGGCTCGCGAATTCACGCTACACAAAGCTATGCCATAAAGGCCATGCTTTGATCATTAACCACAAGACTTTGCTTTTCAACAGAAGCCTTGATCATTTGCATCTTAGCATGCTACACAGGCAATTCACGCTATGCAATCGATATCAATCACATAGAATGAAATCCGATGTCAGACACACAGTCCATCTACAAGTTCGTTCTGGGTCTGAACGAAACTAGAGGCACCTAGTACCCCGCATATCCATCGATCTCCAAACACGTCTAGACGACCACTAACTGATTCCATCTTCTTGGGTGTACATCCCAATCAAGATCATCAGTAATCACCCAAACGACGTGAAGACCTCCGGTCTTCGACCACCGTCTTCATCTTCGACTTATCATCGTATCAGTTATTCAGAATGGGATAAACCCGGTCTTTCCGAATAACTCGTGTATATTATAAACAAGTGTTACACAAACACAACAAACGCCTCATTCCAATTCATCAGTCACTAACCGTAAATTAACAAGAGAATAATTCCTCAAATATTAACCCTGAAGGCCGAAACCAACATCAGATCAATATCCAGAAAACCATTCTGCTTAGCTAACCGACAGTTAGTTTCCAAATTTCACATTCATAGGGAAAGGTTCCCATTAATTTTATCAAAGATAAATCCTTTAAATTTATTCTTTAATCTACTTTTGAATATCAATTCAAACTTGTCGGGATTAGCGAACCTTACCGAAGTAATCATTTGTTTTAATTTCCCAACCCCAACCTATTCATCCCATGAAGTAAAACTGGTAATACTTCATATCTAACACCACGGTGTTATCGGTAAATTCAATTACCATTTCACGCTCAAATCTAATTAAAGATTTAACTATGGCCTGGAGCAAAACTGGTGATACTCCATTCTCGATCATTTCAATCTAATTAAAGATTCATTAAAACTCCACTTAGTTTTAATCTGTGACTGGGTTAAAGAATCAGTGTCATTTAAAACATGGTTCACGATAAACCCCAAAATCACATCACATTTTAATCAGTCCCTAACCGTAAATTAGCAAGTGAGCAATTCCCTAAGTGTTAACCCCAAAGGCCGAAACCAACATTAGATCAATACCCCAGAAACCATTTAACTTAACCAATCTCCAGTTAGTTTCTGATTTTCTTAACTCCTTTGGGTCTAAGAACAGTATTATTGAAGATACCGTTCACGACAACCCAAAATCACATTTCATTAATTATCGGGTTAAAGAACAAGTGTTATTTAAAACACTATTCACGATCAACCCAAAAATCAATACCAATTCAATTCCAATTAAATATTATTTAATTGGTACACTTCATTAAATCTAAATAAAAAGATTTAATCTTTTTCTCAACTGGGTTTAAGAATAGTGTTAATAAAAACACCATTCACGACAAACCCAAATCACATTTGATATTAAGTACAAGGCTCTGAATAGAAAATATACCAGCTTATATTCAATATCTAATTTTACGACCAACAAATATCGTATTGGAAATAGCGATATATATATATATATATATATATATCTTTCAAATTTCCATAACGTTATCTGTATAATCACAAAATCCAACATCGAAATATTCCAAAGACAATTTCGATTCAAATCCATTCCAATGCAATTATTGGAAATTCTGGTTATTTTCAAAACCATTTCAAATCCAATTTATTTATTCTAAAAATAAATAAATTACTATTCCAGTTCAAAACTAGTTCATTTCGATAAAAACCTATTTTTATCTTTTCAAATATGGAGTTTTTCATCCCAATTCTTCACAAATCATTTCTTATGATTTTACACAAATTATTATTATTTTTAATAATTTTATCAAGGCTCGTACAGTCGATTTCCATCAACGGCCATCGAACTGCACTTACAGCGACCTTTTCCAAATTTGATTTGGACATAATTCCAAATCCAACCGTTAGATTTCTAATTTATAATATTCGCTAGAAAGCTCTTTTCGATACGAACCCAACGGTTCTTGTTTTAGGAGAATCCGACGGTCGGATCTCCCTTAATGTCCTTTCGAAGTCAACGGTCGAAATTCGCGAATTGCCGCGGCGCGGCACATCCTATTCAGGCCATTATATTATATATATAATATATATAATATACACTTCGTCGATTTCCTTTTAAAAACGTATTTTAAAAACCGTTTTAAATTCGTTTTCAAAACGATTTCAACTTCCATCTCAAATTCAAATCAAGATTGAATTTTCCAATATAAATTCGTTTTAAATTCATTTCAAATTGGTTTCAATTCAAATAGATTTTTAATTCAATTTCAGTTCGTTTTCAATTCAATTTCAATTCGAATTCATTTTTATTCAATTTCGATTCGAATTTCAATTCTTTTCAAAATATCAGATTTTGAAATCACTTTCAATATTCATTATAAAATGAATAAAATCGATATAAATATCGTTTACGTCAAAATGACGTCAATCGAATCAACACGGCTTCATATATTTCTATTTTCAAATATTCTATTTCAATATTTCTTTTCCAATATTATATTTCAAAACTGGAATGAGGCCCAATAAATTACCATATAATGTTAATTATATGCATTTTCTACCATACGTATATAACAACAACGATAAATCATCAACCATCATCCAAAGTGCGTTCTACACTGTATAAGCATCAAATATAAATATTCAACGCTTATAACAGTCTGTCAATCGATCGACATACAACTAACTATTGGGAATTAGTGTATGTCATATATCACCCCAATACCCGCGCGAGGTTTTCAAACAATCAAACACAGATTTTATTTGTGCAGTTGGGCGATGTGTAAAATTTATCGTTCCAATCAATCTCAGTCAAATGTGTGTATATAAACAAATCGTTCGATTTGTTTATATTAATTTATTTCATTTCATATACACGATAAAAATTCTATTTTTAACTATAAAATATTTTAACTATAGAAATGTTTTATTTTCAACTATATAATTATTTTATTTCATTATTTAATTTCCCATAAAAAGTTGACTTTTTATTCGAACTCGAAACGAGGCCCACCGCCTGTCGTCCATAGCTAATTACCCCCATTCCGAACACAATGAGATATGTATCGTAAGCTGAATCGATCGTTTCGAACAGTTTTCTCAAAATCAACATATAACTCTATATATTGAATTTGAACGCGCATTTCAATTTACTGGGGCCACGTACTAAGTCGAAAAATTCCAAAAAAATATTTTCTAGCTTCGTATTGACGATACGGTCCTAACAAAACTAATTTCGTCAAATTCTGAGACCATTGGAAAAATGGCCATTTTCCAGTCGATTAAAATCAACTGAAACTGGTCAAACGCGTTTTCTTTTGTCATGCTCACATATTGAATCGAAAAATTACGAAAATTGAAACCTAGCAATAACTTGGCATCGCGGATCCAAAAAAAGTGGTTTCGTCGAAAACTAAGGTCGTTTGCAAAATTCCCATTTTTAAAGGCCCGAATTCTATAGCGACTATTCAAAATTTTCAACTGGACATATCTTTTGATTCCCGCTATGAAATTTTGATTTCTCGGATTCGTTGGAAAGATATTCTCAATTTGATTCAAATGTTTTTGGTTTCACTAAAATCCGATTTATTTTGCATCCGGTACATTCATTTGAAGTTTGAAATCGAATTATCGAACTACCGCGCCATTTTCAGTTCCTTTTATAATTATAAATAATTATTTATATTCGAACGACGATTCGAATAAATATACACGTTCGAATTCTATTCAAAATAAATTTCTCGTCGTTATTATTTAAAATAATTCATTTTAAATAATCAAAATTCATTAAAATAGCCAAAATAAAAAATTTAAATTGGCTCGGATTTCCGGGTTATTACAGGTAGCTTGGTCATCAAAGAAACAACCTATTGTTACTTTGTCTACTACGGAGGCCGAGTTCGTGGCAGCAGCTTCATGTGCATGTCAAGGAGTTTGGATGAGAAGGATTCTTAGTGTACTTGGTCATCCTCAGAGCGAAGGCACGGTAGTGTACTGTGATAATGGTTCTACCATCAAACTCTCAAAGAATGCTGTGCTACATGGAAGGAGCAAACATATAGATGTGAGATACCACTTCCTTCGCGATCTAACGAGAGATGGAATTATTAAGCTTGTTCATTGCACATCTGGAGATCAAACTGCTGACATTATGACTAAAGCTTTAAAGCTGGAGACGTTTGAGAAACTTAGAAGGCAGCTTGGAGTGTGTGAAGTACATGTATAAACTTCTTGCAAGATGCAAATCAGTTTAAGGGAGGAAATTGTTGAAGAATTCGAAGTTTGCCCACGAAGTTCGCATGGCTGTGATAGTATTTTACTATTTATTCTAATAAGACCTATTCAATAGGATTGTTTAATTAGTTTGATATAGTCTTTTCAGTAGTAGCCTGGTTTGTAGGCGAGATATTTTATTCTTTCAGGTTTAGTACTTTTTGTAAGGCTATTTAAAGCCTATGCTAGCTTTGAATTTATTAAGGAGTTTCTTTTAGATAATTGTGCAAGTGTGACATTATAATAGTCTAAATCTTATCACTTATAATAATCTGAACAAGGTGAAAAAGATTTATGATCAAAATTAGGTTAAAGCCAAAAATTTCGTGGAATAGAGCCAAAAATAGAAGGATTGAAGCCAAAAATTTCATGGTATATGTTACAACCGACCAAAAAATAATTCTAATAGACATCTATTACATCTACAAAAATATAAGAGGTGTTGAAAATAAATTTATTATAATTTGTTTAGAAAAGCAACAGTAAAATGTCTCTATTACAACTGGTATTTTGTGACAATCGTAAAAATATACTTGCAATAAAGTCCTTTTGTTGTAGTGGAGGTAAAACGACAAAGTTTGTATGAGAAAAAAAAATTCTTTTTGGTTTGTATTTGTTCGGTTACGTTTGAATTTACTAAAATTTAGTATATATATCTACATAAAACTCTGCAAAATAAATAAAATTTGAGTTTATTAGCATTGTTTGTCCGTGTCTGCTCATATCCATGTCTGAAAAACGCTGTACATTTCATGTAGGACACAGACTAGAACAACGAAATTTGTACGTTTGTGTTCTGTTTAGTGTCATTTAAGATAGAAATTAAAAACATTGGTGTCTGCTCCTATTCGATCAATTCATACCCATGTTCCAGAGTACGAATATGAACAGTCTTTCAGAGCCAACCATTATACTGCAAACAGACATGCTTCTTGTAACCTTGCCAGTAGCAGCCACAGAGACATAAGGAACCATGGCCACGGCCCATTTTGATGTAGCCACAGAATGATAGAAGAACCATGAGTACACGCCACTCATCTACACACCATGGTACCGGAATATTGTACATACACACTGTCTTGGTAAAGAAAGAACCTGCGTTCTGAACCTCACATCACAAGAAGAAAACAACGATTAATGCACAAGTCACATGCTCACATTTTCTTATTACTTTACTAAAACGGAAATGCAAGATTTAAAATGGGCTGTTATTTTTGTAGTGGATGATTAACTAAACGACTAGATCATACAAGTGAGAAGCTGCAGTGGAAATAATATTAATATGCAGTGTGTTGAAAATTGAAATAGATGCAGAGATTGTTTACCTACCACGTCAGTCACCAAGAAGAATAATCAGACAAGGCACGTATTCTTCAGCATGTTCTGTGTAGTTTTTTGTTTTATTACACTTAAGTACCAACTTTTGTCTTTTGCTAGTTTCTTGCAGGATTTCTTATTTTGCTACTTAATTCTGTGTATTGCCACCTACTGTGCTGCTGGAAAATAGGAATAAACTATAGAATGAGATTATTGGTGCTATATATATTTATAAAACTTCGGGTTAAACTGAGCATTCTTTCGGGCCCATATGGCCATAATTAGGTATGTTAAATAGCCAGTGTTTCAGATAATTGAAGTGGTTTGTTTTTAATTGGTCTGTTACTTTTGCTGGGGACTTTAAGCCCAAACACATGTTTTATTAAAAGATGACATTAAACGAAATGACTGTTCAGAGTCCAGACGCTTGCTTGGCATTTTGAAACTCTTACACATACATACGCATATACAAATATCTTACTTGAATGTTTAAAATCGAAGCAAATGTTTGGCATCAAATATAGCTAAATTTAGTTAAACAGTAGGGAGGGGAATTGGCTAACAATACGCAAATGCTATATATCTTCATTTGGGTTGGAAGTGGGTAACCGCTGGATTGCTCTATTATGGCAATCTCATCTTTCAAATAAATATGTAGGAAGAGCAGCTAAATATTTAACCCACGTTAATATATACATAAATGACCTAGTCTGTTTATACTCAAAGATATGCAACTTATCTTAAATCAACTGTTATGAATATGTTACCCACAAGGATAAAATACTAATATTAAACTCATGTCATGAAGAAAGGAAGAAGGACACGACATGCATTCTTCACTGATGAAGATATATACCTCGACGTGGTGCAGCCGTAGTCTGTGGGACGGAGGCTACAGACAATACTAGTTTGTTGACACCATTTTATGTGGTGTCACCATGACTTCAGTCCTCCGTTGGTGGAAATCAAGGCAGAAAGGTATGTAAACGCTGTCAAAATTAGCACTGGAAAACAAGTCCTGCTGTAAATAAAGTAATGGTTGTTTACATTGATTTTATACCGCAACTTCATGGTTTGGGACATCATGCTTAATGAAGTATAAAATTTAAAATTTTAGAATGCGCAGTTGGCATATCTGGACTACACTTCCAAGTAATAAACAAAGGAACATAATTAAGTGGATATAGAACAATGCATGCCAGCCACCCGTGGAGACCACCAATGATCTGCACAGATATTGTATGTCAATGGAGGGGCCAAGTGACAAACTGTTTTAATATGAAGAACATGCACGTACTGCTGGCCAAGAACCACATTATAATATGATGATTGCAAACATCACACGTGAAAATAACAGCAATACGTATACTACCAAAAAGTATTTTCTCTACCATTTTCTACAAGTGTATCATCAATGAAAAAAACATTTATTGATACTACTATAGATAAACAGATCAACGACCACATGTTCGGTTGATAATGAGAATTCAAAAACAGAATTTTTATGATGTCGGACATCAGGACATGTTGGTATATATCTAGTAAAACTTGAAGCATTTTTATGATGTGGGACAAAATTTGGCCCTAGCTCAAACCAAAAGCTAGATCCGCCACTGATACTAGACGAATATTGTGAAAAATTGGCCGGTGAAAAAGTAAGATAATTTATGATGTACTAGTTGAATTTGTTATATGATCGCCATTAGTAGTTTTAGTTTGTTTTCTTAATATATTTTAATATAAGAATGGATTAGTTTATTTTGGAGAAATTTTGTCTTTATTACTTTCAATTATTAAATGCATATTACACAATAAAAATGAATAATTAATTAACTATAAATCAATTAAATAAAAAATAACATTTTAAATAGGGAATTTTCACTTGAAATGTCTATTGGTTCAGAATAAAAAGGCTTAAGGACAGTATTTTTATTTAAATCTTTTATAGTTTAGTATATTTAAACTTTAAGTTTAATATATAATTATTTTTATAAAAATATAAATATAGATTTTCTTAATACTTTAATTAAGAAAGGATTAAAAGAGAAGTTAGAAATTTAATTGTAACTTGATTTGTTTAAACGATTTAATTGAAATGAAATTATCAAATTAAGTCGAATTGATTTTAAGATGTAATTTAGAATATATATATATATATATATACATATTTATATATAATTGGGTTTTACATGAATATGTTGTGATTATGAAACTTAATAAATTGATTTGATAATAATTTACTAACCAAAGACTTATGTCAAAATATAATTGAAATAAAATATCAAGATTTAATTAAATTTAGATATTAAGATATAATTCATATGAAATTCTTAAAATGTGATTTAAAGTAAATTTGAATCATGAAGAAATATATTTAAGTAATTAAAACCGAAACCTAACTTAAACGCCATTATGAAATGAATTGAAATTAATAATATATTATTTAAATTTAAATTGATATGAATTAAAATTTTGAAATTTGAATTGGCAATAAGTTGAACACGGAAAGACAGATATGTAGCTCAGATTGGAGTATTGTTTAAAACTAGATTATTTTAAATTATTATTATTTTATATTAAACTATTCTAGACTATTTTATCAAACTAATTATTTTACAACTATTTATTTAATACATTTTATAATTATTTTAAAATTTTAACAATGTTATTTAAATTCAAATTATTAAATATTTTATAATTATTTTTCAATCAAGACATTTTACATTAATATAATTATTTTTAAATTTAATTGTTTAATATGGATAAATTGACAGGAATAATCCGAAGTTTGACGTATCTTCCCATATTAATCCCAAGTTTGGATTATTTTTAATTAATCCCAAGTTTGGGATGTCCTTTCCCATATTGATCCCGATGACTTATTAACTTGTTATAGCCGGTTATCAAACTTAAATTCATCTTCTCCAAACTAGTTTCCCACTCCAGAAAAATCGTTTAGGGAAGACAAATATAAGTTTGATAACCGGCTACAGCAAATTAATAAGTGATCGGGATCAATATGGGAAGGGACCCCCGAAACTTGGGATTATTTAAAAATAATCCAAACTTCGGATTAATATAGGAAGACACGTCAAACTTCGGATTATTCCTATCAATTAATCCTTTAATATTTTGTTTAATTACTATTTTAAAAGAAAGTCTGTTTCCACTCCGAGCTATTAATTCTGAATGTCAAAAAGAAGATTTTGAACAACGACACTTAAGATTTGAAATTTGAAATCAAAATGTAATTTTGTTAATGAACTATTTTATAAATATGAAATTTGAAAATCTGAGCTTAATCAAAATAATGAATTAATTTAAAATATGATTTATGACATAGAAATATTTGAACTTATTTATTTGAATATAAAGCAATATTTTTGTTACTTGATTTATGGTATTTTGAATGTGATTTTTAAGTATAAACAACCATGGTGTAAAATAAGCCTTTGGTTATTAATAAGGAGAGTGGGGTCGGATATTGTCATACTCTCTACCAATACAGGGAACCACTTTAACAATTGTGTACGTGGCAAAGAATCCAGAATGATATAGGTTGGTTTGGCGAAGCTACTTGAATGAAGTAAGAGAACAATGATAGATAGTCTTGACTTTTTGGTCGTAATTAAAATGACAAAAATTGAAACCAAACCCAAGTCAATTGAGTTAGATCCTCATATCAGATATGCTTCTTCGATACCACTCTTACTCTGTGATTGATTCGGAGCACCTTTGTTTATGGGAGTATTATTCGAAGTGGCGGTTAGTTGCAGCTATGCGTTACCATTAGTCTGAGTCCGCAATCCGGTTTAGTCATACTATTGGGTATAGTCTCGGTGCCTTGTCATATTATCTTGATCGATCCCCCTAAGAGTTTGATTTGTGTCATACCTATGGAGTGTCCTCTGATGCCACTAGTTCATGGTTGGTTTACGACACTGTATAGACTATGAAATTATAAATTGTGTAAGCGTTAAAATGCAATTCCGCTTACGTTATTTTTAATAGTATATTTAACTTAGACGCTACTATAATAGTGTTTTGTATTATATGTATCTATTTCCATGGATCCTTATAGGATGAGAATCCCAAACATTCTTTAAGTTACTTGTGCAATCCATTGAATTGTTTACTTGAGTTGATTTAATTTCATAATAATCTTAGTCCTGACTCGACTGTTTTGTTTTACTTTATGCTCGGATCAGACTGAGTATTATAGTATTGAGAACTCATCTTTTGGAGCTAGAGACTTGATGAAGACCTCGTCTCTATTTGCTTGTTTCAGTGTTTTTATTCTAATCAGTTGTACTAGAAGTTCACTGTATTTAGACTTCCTTTGTGTTTAATTAAGTATCTATGCTATTATGTATAAATTTTTTGACTTTATATTTATAGCTTCATGAACTACTATTTTATTTATTCCACTGTTAGATATTCTGCTATTCTTAGTATGTGATATATCTATAATTTTGTGATGATTTTATATTTAACCCTGTAGCAATAATAATGCGTTGTTTCAAACGATATGAGTTACTTTTATTATTCACTTAAAGGGTTGAAAATAGCATATCGTTACAGTTTTGATCTGAGCTTTTGTTTTATATAAATCTTAGCTTATGAGGTTAAAAACTCATTTGAGATTGGGTAGCAATAACCTAGAATGAGTAGAATCAGTCTCAAAATCATCCTTAAGAGAGCGTATACTGAAAAGCATAAATGGTTTCTAAAATTATTTTTAGATATCAAGATTTTTTTTAAATTTTAGCCTTTTATTAAAGTTTTCTTCCTTTGGAATCCATCTTCCTTGATAAACATCTCTTCAATTAGGATTTCCATAGCTAATCTCGATCTTTGTTATGAATCTATCGTAGGAAATTTATTATTGATATATTTCAAAGTGCTTATTATTCTCTAATTTATTTTATGTAATAACCCAGAAAATCAGAACTAATTTATAATTTTTATTTTGAAATGGTGCGGTAGTTTGAAAATTCAATTTCAAATTTCAAATGAATGTACAAGATTCAAAATAAATCGGATTTTTGTGAAACCAGAAATATTTGAATCTGTTTGAAAATATCATTCCAATGAATCTGAAAAATCCAAATTTCATAAGGGAATAAAAAGTTATCCCCAGTTGAAAATTCAGAATAGTTGCTATGGAAAATATAGCCCTTAAAAATAGCGATTTTGCAAACCACCTCCATTTTCGTTGAGACCACTTTTGCTGGATCCGAAATATCAAATTATTGCTAGATTCCAATTTTCATAATTTTTAGAATCTATATGTGATCGTGGTGAATTTAAACACGTTTGGCAATTTTAGTTTGAATTTAAATCGACTGGAAAATGACCGTTTTTCAAATGGCCTCCAAATTTGACGAAATTAGTTTTGTTAGGACCGTATCATCAAAACATAGCTAGATTTATTTTTCTGCAATTTTTTGAAGCAAGTATGTGGCCCCTGGTAAATTAAAATGTACGTTTAAATTGAATATATAATGATTTATATTTTACTTTAGAGGAAAACTGATCGAAACAATCAAATTGGCTGATGAAACATATCACATTATGTTCAGAATGAGGGTAATTAGTTAGGGGTGATGGTCGTTGGGTCTCATTTGGAGATCGAATTTTAAAGTTACTTTTTGTGATAATATAATACATAATAATTTATATAAATGCCCTTAACCCCTTTTTCTCTCCCCCCCCCACCTTGAAATCGATCTGGAAAGAAATAAAAAAATAAAATATAAACTGCGCGTTCTACCGCAGCCGGTCGCCGGAGGCCCACCGCGCCAGCGCCGCCCCCAAGCGCCCCACCCCGTCCATCGTCCCCCTCCGATGCTCGCTCTCCTCCTTCCCCATACGAACCCTGAAACCCGCGAGACCCAAATGCAACCCACGTCCTAGCTTTGAACGTCGCCACCACTCCTCCCTGGCCCACCACAAGTGGCGCAGTACGACCCTCCGACCCGCAACACCACCCTCCGACGAACCCCAAACACCCCCTCCGACGAAGAACATTGTAAGTTTTTATTATTTATTTTTTCATTTTTTTCTTTTTTTCCTCTTTTCTCTCTTTTTTTAGTTAGAAATAAAAAAAGCATAGTTTTTTTAAATTCTGATTTTTATATATTATCATTATTTTAAAAAGAAATTTATTTATATATATAAATAGTTTAAAATAAAAAGATTAGATTTTTATATTGAAGAAGATTAGATTGTGATATTGAAGATGAATATATTTTTATATTGATAAATATTCGATTTTTAAAAATATAAAGAGTGATTTTTAAAAATATAAAGATTCGATTTTTAAAAATATAAAGATGGGATTTTTATTTAACTAGCGTTGACAAAAGAATGAGATTTTTACATATATATAAATGATATAAAAATATGATTTTTATATTTATAAAAGCAGTATAAAAATATAAGTTTTATATGTATTGTAGTAATATAAAATATGATTTTTATATATATCATTTTATAATAAGATTTTGATCTTTATTTTATGAATAGCATAATAAAAATATGATTTTTATTATAGGCATAGCGTTTTAAAAATATGATTTTTATAAATGAATAGCGATATAAAGATATTATTTTTAGTTAGATAAAAATATAATTTTTATCGTATGTATAAAATAATATTTTGAGTAGGATAAAAATAGAATTTTTATATATGTAGTGAAATAAAAATCTGATTTTTATTATATATATAGCGATATAAAAATGTGATTTTTATATATATTGTAGTGAGATAAAAATGTGATTTTTTTACATATAAGTATCATTGATTAAAAATATGATTTTTAATGTATAAACATCATATTAAAAATGTGATTTTTACTATGAACCGCGTGGAAAAGGATTGCGTTGAAATTACGGGAAAATCTAAACTGTTCATAAATTCAGAAATAAAACTGAAGGAGTGGATCCTAAAGGTGAGAACTTCTCACTGTAATTTATTTTCTAGTTAAAAATATATACTAGGATGCAGACGGTGCTTAGTAACACCCGACACCTTTGTTTGAAACCATGTTTGTTTGGTTTTTTGGTTGAATGGATTATTTGTTTGAATTTGGTTTGGGAAATGAATTAAATTGAATAGAATTGGTATGTACATGGCGCGAGCCATTAGTAGGCGAGGGATAAGGCTAGACCTTATTCATGTTCTACTATCGCGTCGTTATGCTACCGAATTTTCTAAAAATGTTAGAAAAATAAAAATATCATTTTTATTGTATAAATGAATTAAATAAAATATTCATGTGCTGAAATAAATATTTTATAATTAAAAATATAATTTTTAATGTATATATGAATATAATGAATATTCATTTACAAATTGGACGATTTGTTTATGTACACACATTTAACTAATATTGATTAGGACGATATATTTTACGCACTACAACAAAAATACCATATTACAACTTTAAATTTACAACGGTGCATAAAGCACAGTTGTAATAAATGCATTTTTACAGCTGTGCAAAATGCACTGTTGTAATAAATGTTTTTTACAACTGTGTAATAATCACTGTTGTAATAAACATATATATCACAACTTTTTATTTTTTTGTTGTAATAGAGATGCCTTCATGTTTATAATTAATATCTATATTTAATAACTAATTATATTGATATTTAATAATATCACTTAATAATAATAATTAATAATAAACTTGGGAATCAATAATATTTGTCAATTATTATTAAATAATTAATAGTTAATAAGTAGTAATTTTTTTAATAGTTAATGTATGTTAACTAGCTACTTTATTAATTAACAGTAACATAAGCTTGTAATAATTATTACTCTCGATTATAATTAACTAAGTTGAAAATAAGTAAAAGTTAATTAATTAATAACTATTATTAATAAGTAATATTTGATTGGTAGTAACTATTTCAGCAGTTTTAACAAATATAATTTTGGCAAATTTGTTTGTTCAGCAATTAACAACCGCGCTATCGTTTGTGTGCTTTTGATAGATTTTTTTATTTGCATGTAAACTTAATGTTGTAATTCCATGGCATTGCTTATGATCTGCCGGCTTTTGACAATTTTAATTACAAAGTAATATTTAATATTTGGCAATTAAATTATATAATAATTCATAAAAATATTGACGATAAATGCAACATTTATAATAAATAATAAATAAGATTTTAATAAATAATAAAAATTAAATACAAATATATAATAATTAATAACTAAGACTAAATAATAATTATTAATTTGAAATGTGGCACAATTCAAAGCATAATGTTGAAAACGTTTTTTGAGAATAGTGGAACATAACTCAGCTCCGAACTAATTTCTCACCCCCCGAAACTTAATAAAATTTCCATCCTTCTTTAATTAATCTTCCCACTGTGTGGATGAAACGTTGTGCCTTTTGACATCGGTTGACAACATTTCTTTCGTATTCCATCGTATTCAATTCCTTTTCCATCTGTTCACAACATTTCCTTTTCCATCCGTTCACAGTACATTTCCTTTTCCATCGTATTCCACCGCAAACCCTAATTCCCCTTTCGATAACCAGGCGGCATAGCGATCTCCTCCACTTCACAACGCCACTGCTCGATCGCCGCTGCTCAATCGCCACTGCTCGATCGCTGCTGCTCAATCGCCACTGCTCGATTGCCTCTGTATCTTGCCTGTGTTCTCTCACTGGTAAATTTATATTCGTTGTCTCAATTGCATGTGATTTTACAGTAATTTTACTGTTTCCCTCTCGCTGATGATCATGAGAACGCTCCCCGTCAATATTTCCCATATATACAATCCCTTACACATGCAAAGCTTGACCAACATTTTGGCTCATGCTACTGTGTCATATTGATTGTAACAATGCTCCTTTTAGGTTGAACTTTGTATATAATTTGATGACAAACCTCAATAATGACCAAGAAACTGATGCAAGTTTATAGGGTATGTTGTATTACCACTTATTTTATTTATATTTATGCTAAGGAAAGCTGAGGAAGTCATAGAGATGAATTAGTTGTTGACTCTATCCTTGGAATAGCTATTATAAAGTTCAGATTTTAATGTAAGATATAAAAATTAATTGTGCTGAAACTGTTAGTTTCCATGTGAAATCATAACAATTCATTGTCATTAATACTGTACATTTCCTTCTTAATCTGTCCATCTCTTGATAAATTACCATGGCAAACATCTACATTTCCCCTGCTGCTTATTTTTCCCTTCTTTACTACCCATTACGTTTCTTCGATCTCACCAAACCCTATCATCCATTTAATATTTGTTTATTTTCATCTTCATATTTCTTCATCTAATTGTAATTCCTGTCAATTTGCAGTCACACTCGTTTTGGACATGAAATATGAAATTTGATCATATATATGCATATACACGTGCGCATATGTATAAACATGTACTTGGTCATACGTTGAGTTTGTATATTTAGTTTATGATATTGACTTTTTGAATTTTACGGGTTTGGGTATTTGCCATAAATGACCAGTATGTTAGAATGACCAAAGTTTGTTCGCTTGCATTTCATACTTTGTACTGTGGTACTGACTTTATAGGCTGGATTATATATATATATACATTATACCGGCATTAATTTTGTATACAGTCAGGATTAAGTTCAACCACAAAAAGCATGGGTTAATACTGGTTAATCATTTATTAAATATACACCTATATATATACACGTATATGTTGGCTAGCTTTTTTGACCAAGCCACCAAAGTTCACACACGAAGAAAATATGGAATTTCACGCCTCTATCCGTCGAAGACTTGATTGGATCGCCCTGCCTCACCACGATCGTGATCGCCCCCATACCTCGCGATCCGACTCGCCCAACACCAGCTCGATCCGATCCCTGAAGCTGATGAATTATGACCAAGACCCGTTCAACCACGATCCGAGATGTATGGATCTCGCGGCACCTGTCACCAACTGTCATATTGACCAATTCTTCATCAAGCTACGATCACAATCCGATCAGATCCCACGAACCACCACGTTAAGACCTTGACTAAGTCAACCGCGATCCGATCCGAGCTGGAAGTCACGATGATGGCCACGGACTTGGTCATCCACGATCCGATGTTTAAGGAGATCGCGACACCTGTCCACAACGGCTAATTTGACTAATTCTTCGTCAAGCTACGAACCGGTCCGAGATCTTCGGGATGTGGGCCACGTATGACCGCGATCCGTCACCAGAGATCAGCTATAAATAGCCCAGAGCTCGGCATTTTTCAGGATCTTTTGGCAGTTTTAAGGATTGATTTCACCATTACTGTCATACCTCTATTTCATACCAGATTTACTTCGAGATAACTGAGAGAAATCGCAACTGTAAGAGTAAGTTTGAGAGAAATCATTGGTTGTACTAGCATCCAAAGTATAATCAATAGCATATAAAGTGGACGTAGGCTCGTTGACGCCGAACCACTATAAACCGTGTGTGTTTTCTGCTTTTTTCTCATTTTTCAGTTATAATTCCCTACGAATCAGAACAATTTGGGTGTTAGAGCCAAATTTTGATCTAACATTTTGGTGCTTTCACTGAGAATTGATTTCTCGGCATATTGGATTGTTGCTCCGTTGTTTGGATATTCAAGTCCGAAGGAAACAGTCCCGAAACTTCACTGTTCAGATTTTTGAAGATTCCAGCGGCATCTGATATCATGGCCGGAAAGAAGTCTAAGGAAGTACGAGCTTCGCAGGCAATTGAAGTCACGAACGAAGCAGTTGAAGAAAGTGTGCATGAGCAGGTTGAGGAGGGCTTCGTGGATCGCGGAGACCTAGGGGCGATCCGACCCGAACGTGGCTTCACGAACCAGTTTGAAGGGGGCGCCACGATCTGAATTGAGGGGCGGCACGAACCGAACATATGAAGGAGTTGTCACTCGATCCTGAGACAACACCGCGAACCCTCCCCCTAATGTTACCACGATCCGACCCCAGGGGGGCGCTACGAGCCACAAACACAGGTCCACTGCGATCCGAAGTGATGACCAAACTAAAACTCGACCTGGAAAGGAGGTTATGACTTACTCTTCCCGTCCTGGTACCTCTGTTCGACCTGGCTCAAGTTCTCTGCGCATAAGAGAAAATGTTGATGATCAACCCCTCTGCTCCGGTCACTGAAGTAGATCTCTCTCGCTTCTCTGAAATGTGGGATAGGTTGTTTGATGAATTAGCTGCTCAAAGGCAGCAAAGCTCTGTGCTGCAGCAAAACTTAACTGCTATGGATAGAAGGATCGATGATCTCGCAAGACAAAGAACACTCCCAGTTCGCCCACTTACCCCAGAGTACTCTTCTTCGTCAGAGGAATCGCCAAGACCTCCGCGGTGACCGTACGAGAGGGCTGAAAACATAGAGCAGCTCCGATTTGGAACCTCGCCATCACGAGAGGAAGAGACACTTGGTGTAGGACCCTCAAACTGCAACTTGAATAATCGTGCCGCAAGTCCTAGAGCTCGAGTTGTGGATAATCCTGTTGAGAATAGACCACCTCAGCCCCTTCGCCGTACAAATACTCATGGTAACAGGGGGCCACGAAGCCCAATCCGAGCTCCGGACTTCGTGGATGTTCCTAGAAGAGAGATCGGAGAATTCCACCGAGCGAGAAGCGCTAATCCCGAGCCTCCAATGACCAGTGCAAATGTTGCAGCTATAGTCCACCAAATCCTGGCGGATAGCCATGGACAAAGGAATGAAGATTGGGGAATTGATCGCAGTCACACCCCTTTTACTGATGACATTCTAGACGTAACATTCCCGAGGCGCTTCAACATGCCATAGATGAACCGTTATGCGGGTAGATCTGATCCAATCCAACATCTAATGAGATATTCTTGGTCAATGATCGCTGCCGCAGCCTCTGACGCTGTAAAGTGCAAAGCATTCCCTATATTTCTGGAGGATGTAGCGTTATTATGTTTACTCGCTTACCAGCAAGATCAATTTCCAGTTTCAGGGAGTTGAGTGAAAGGTTTGTGGAACAGTTCCGCATTTATGCACAGAGGTCAAAGAGTGTGATTGATCTGTTCCTTGTCAAACAACGACCAGGCGAGAGCTTGAGGGTGTATCTGGATCGTTTCAACCTAGCCGCCACCGAAGTCAAGGATCCCCATGAGCCAACTGTTGTGGCAGCCCTAATTGATGGGGTAGATAAAGATACTGAATTTGGGAGATACCTGGCCGGCAAGCCACCTCATACTAGAGAATTGTTCTACGAGAAAGCAAACATACGCTTACGTCAGGAGGAGGTATATGCTAACTGGAAGATGAAAATGGCAAATAAGGAGGAAATCCAAAGTAATGTGGCCATCAAGCAAACCGGAGACAGCTCAGGAAAGATTGAAGTCAATGTTGGAAACCGAAACCAGGGCGGCGGCCACCAGTCAGGAAACAATGGTAACAACAGTAATGGCAATAATCGGAAGAGAAATCGGGGGAACGACTCCCAGAGAAGGACCCGTCCTAGGTCTTTCGAAAATTATACGCCAATAAATGATACTTTGGAGAATATATTCGTAGACTCGTACAACGTTCTCCAACATAAAAGGCCTCCTCCAAGAGATTCGACGGAGAAAGAACGTGAGACGGGGAAGTTTTGTCTCTTCCATCAGACTCACGACCACTCTACAAATGAATGCCGTCATATGAGAGACGTAGTTGAGAGGCTGCTCCGAGAAGGGAAGTTGGATGAGTATCGGGTGACTCCTAGAGACAGTGGGCAAGCTATTCAGACCCCAAACCAAAACCAGAATCAACCTACTGCCAGGCCAACTGTCCAGCAAAAAGGAAAGGATCTTGTTATCAATACTATAATCGTAGGGCTTCACCTAGCCGGGCATAGTTTCAAGGCGATGGATCAGTACGTAAACGCAGCAAAGCAGCATCTTGAGGCAGGAGAGTGTAGCAACCCTGAGGACAATGTCCCGGTAAAACAACAAAAGATGATGTCAGATGACGTCATTTTTCGCAACTTAGAGAGTATTGGAGTCCACGCTCCGACCGAAAATCCATTTGTAATCACAGTTCCTATTGGCCCGGCCATTGTCCATAAAGTTTTAGTGGATAACGGGAGTTCAGTCAACATTCTATTCAAAAAGACGTTCGATCAAATGAACCTTGAATTGAAAGATTTAAAGCCATGTGAAGGATGGATCCGTGGATTTTACGGAGCTTCAACTTCTCCAATGGGATATGTAGAGCTTCCAGTAACACTTGGGGAAGGAGAACGCCAGAGAGTGAGAATTCTTCCCTTCGTGGTTTTGGGTATTGAATCGCCTTATAATGCCTTCTTGGGCCAACCGGTCCTAGCAAAGTTTAGAGCTTGTATAGCCCCCTGGTGCTTGTTATTGAAGTTTCCTATGGAAGCTGGTGTTGGCATAGTCAGAGGAGATCAGGTTGCTGCACGAGCATGTTACATTGCAGAGCTAAAGCTACTCCGTAAAGGAAGAGATATAGAAACTAAAGACGCTTCTTCCCTCACAAGGGAGGAGACGTCATAGCAATTAAAGAGAATGACTATGGGTGAGTCGCCCAGAGAACTGCCCGAGGATATAGATCCCAGAGAGGACGAAGAGACTGGGGGCAGAATGGCAGCTCCCAATGAAACGACTGTGGATGTACCGATCGATGATAGTGACCCAGAGAAGGTCCTGAAGATTGGGTCCCAGTTCGAGCTAAAGAACTGACGGATTTCCTGAAAGATAACTTGGATGTATTTGCTTGGACCCATGCGGACATGTGTGGGATATCTCCATCAATCATGAGCCACTCATTGAACATTAACCCAAAGCATCCCCCTATAAAACAAAAAGGCGAATGCTGGGCCCAGAGAGGTCCGTAGCCTTGAAAGAAGAAGTTGAAAAGTTAAGAATTAACGGATTCATCAGAGACTCAACCTACCCAGATTGGATTTCAAATCCAGTTTTGGTAAAGAAGGCCAATGGGAAGTGGCGTACGTGTATTGATTTTTCGGATTTGAATAAAGCCTGCCCAAAAGATAGCTTTCCGTTACACAGAATTGATCAGTTGGTAGATTCAATGGCGGGTCATGAGCTTCTCTCTTTCATGGATGCTTATTCAGGATATAACCTGATTCCCATGCATGTTCCAGATGAAGAACACACTAGCTTCATTACGGATCTGGGATTATACTGCTATGTGGTAATGCCTTTTGGTTTGAAGAACCCAGGCGCTACATATCAACGGTTAGTGAACAGAATGTTCTATAACCAGATTGGGAAAACGATGGAGGTGTACGTTGACGACATGTTGGTTAAGTCCAGACAATCGTCCGATCACACTACAGACTTGGCAGAGATGTTTGGTATTCTTCGAAAGTATGGGATGAAACTCAACCCAACGAAATGCTCATTTGGGGTTGCATCCGGGAAATTCTTGGGATTCATTGTCAGCTCGCGCGGGATTGAGATTAATCCAGACCAAATTGCAGCAATCAGAGGCATTCAGGAGCCTAGACAAATCAAAGATGTGCAAAGCCTTGCAGGGAAAATAGCAGCATTAAGCAGATTCATCTCTAGAGCGACAGACAAATGCATTCCATTCTTTGAATTGATAAAGCGAGGAAAACGCAATATTAAATGGACTCCTGATTGCATAGAAGCATTTCAGAACCTGTTGAATCATCTAGAGAGGCCTCCGATACTGTCTAAGCCAGTGGACCACGAGGATTTATTCGTGTACTTAGCTGTGTCGTCCCACGTGATCAGCTCAGTATTAGTGAGAGAAGACAAGGTTCAAAGGCCAGTGTACTATGTGGGTAAAAAATTGGCAGCAGCTGAGCGTAATTATCCGAGGATAGAAAAGCTGGCGTACAGTTTATCAATTGCATCTAGGAAGCTTCGATATTATTTCCAAGCTCATCCTATCACCCTGTACACTGATCATCCGCTCAAGCAAGTTCTATAGAGACCAGAAGCTTCTGAAAGACTGCTCCAATGGAACATTGAACTGAGTCAATTTGATCTGAATTTTCAGCCCCGACGATCGATACGGGGGCAAGTGCTGGCAGATTTCATAGCAAAATTTACTGTCTCGGAGGATGACATAGTAAATGAAGAGGTTGACTGTAACACCCCACATCTGTTAAGGTCACTCACAATGGGAATGCCTTAACTTCAATGGAGTATTATGGGTACTGGAACAGAAATATTACAAGACAGACATATATAAAACAGCGGAAAATAAAGTGGAAGTACTTCAAATCATTTATTAAATATAAATGTTTACAAGAAAAGCCCATCAACTCCCAATACCCAATTTCATAGTTAAGATATCTGTCTTGCTCAAAAACAAAGAAGCATAAAAACAAACTGCAGTATTCCCCAATAAAGCAAAGCAAGCCATAGCCAAGAGAAATCCAAGCCATACATGAAAGCGCCTTGGAGCTTGGTAAGATCCGAACTAAGCTGTATTCCCACCCTGTGAACCTGGGGGGGGGGAGGGGAAATGGAAGAGAAAGAGGCGAAACAAAACGGGTCAGTCATAAAGACTGAGTAAGTCCTAGTGACCTTTAGCATAAAAATAGATAAAGATAACATGGCATGAATAAACTGAAAGTAAACATAAGCATGATGACAAGGTAGGCAAGATAAACTAAGACAACAAGATAAACTATGATAACAAGGTAAACTAAGGTAACAAGATAAACTTCGGGCACGATGAAACAAGTATAACGTCCTATAATTCTTATCAAGTATCCCACCGCATGGTTTCTATCAAGAATAACATCGCAAGGTTTCTAAGCTTTACCATTAAAATGATATCTATTTGCTCTGCACCACCTAACTAGCATCCGCATAAGTGTCTTACATGGAATGATCTGTATTTCTACTAGTGTCCTGTGTAACAAGGATCCGTACCCCCTACTAGTGTCCCAACTATTAGCCCGTGTTATATAATAATTACAACGTGATCCCAACCCCCGCAATTATGGTAGCCTTCAGGTGTACATCGATTATGAGGATTCCACCTCGATCACTCCAATGGCCATGAATATATTCGATGCACCCTTACTACCTTATCGATCGGCACCCTACTTGACCTAGTTCTCGTTTGTGTCACGCGGCCCCCTACTTGTAGATACCTGTGCTGGGCCCACCATGGGGTGTATCAAGTCCCATGGTGGCAGCCCTGACACAATCAAGATGCACAGCTTTATACCTACTGATGCCCAGTGGCTAAATTTTCTGCGCCGAAGTGTGTGCACGCTCGCACTCTGTTAGAACCTGCACTGCTGCACCAACCGCCGCTAATTTGACCTCTTATAATCATCCCAGTAATCGTGCCCCACCCTGCCTAGCTCAGGGTTTTGTTGATACCTAATGTGGGTTACTGCTGAAATGGGTCCCGTTACTAGGTTTTTCTAATGGTTAAGTCTGTGGGCCTATATTCTCTGATATTACCCACCAACCCTGATGTGTACTTAACCCCGCTACTGATTCAAGCATGTGTATTTAATGGTTAAGTGTATGTGGGCCTATATTTATTAATATTACCCACCAACCAGATATGTACTTAACCCTCCTACTCGTTATGTTACCATGGTTAAGTGTTTACCTTAGTTAACTTAACCTTTCTCGCTTATTATGTTTGATTGGTTAAGTGTGGTTTATTAACTTAACCCCGTTCGTCTATCTGGTTACATTGGTTAAGGATTTTCTTGTTAACTTAACCCCGTGTGTTACTTAACCCTACCACGCATCACATTAGATTGGTTAAGTGCATGTTAACTTAACCCCATCCACTAGTCATATTATAATTGTTAAGTGTTATCAACTTATTCAAGTTAACTTAGCCCACCCGCTTGTCCTGTTATGTTGGTTAAGTGTTACTACTTAACCGCAACCACTTGTCTAATTAACCCATTGTATTAGTTAAGTGTTCTCATTAACTTAACCTCACTCTCTAGTCCAGTTTAATCATGTTATAATAGTTAAACATATGCTTAACCTTACCTACTCCCGTAGTCAACATATTAAATTGGTTAAGTGTCCAGATTATCCTAACCCTACCCGCCAATTTAGTTAACATGTTGAAATTGGTTAAGTGTTCTAGTTAACTTAACCCTACCAACCCTAGCTCAACTCTAGTTGTCTTATTAGGGCATCAACCTCTCACATTAGACAGATATTGTTGTGGCTGCCGGTGTGCCGGTCAGGTCCGGGCAGTCTTACGCCACAACTCAGTCTAACCTCGGGTTTTTATTGGGCCTAATGCTTAGCCTCCCACATTGGATAGGTATTGCTGTGATTACTGGACAGCCGGGCGGGTCCGGGCAGGTTTACATCACAACTCAATCCAACCTCGTGCTAAGCATATTCGTATTTTCCAATTTACATTAATTATGTAAATTATTCAAATTCATATTACTGCCCAATTTGTTTCCAATCAATCTCATTAAATTAGGTATATAATTAATACCATTTTATGCCATAATTCTAATTTACATTTTAATTATGAAAATTGTTCAAATTCAGATTTAATGCCCAATTTGTTTCCAATCAATCTCATTAAATTTGGTATATAATTAATACCATTTTATGCCATAAATCACTTATGTGATAAATGACCAATTTATGGCAAGTTTTTCTATAATTAATCATTTTAACCCACCGTTACCCCGTCTAATATTAGGCTAATTATCTTAGCCTAATTTACGTTCGTATGATTTTTGAGCATAAAGTTTAGGCTAAAAACTTAGCCTAATTTAATGTACCCAAATACACAATCATAAACATGACAAAGGTATAATTTTGATATTGATGGCATAATTAATGTGAACATAATGGGGTGAACTTGCAAAATGACATCATGAACATTACAGGGGTGAACTTGCAAAATGACATCATGAACATTACAGGGGTGAACTTGCAAAATAACCATTATGAACATTATAGTGTCATAAGTGTGAACTCGCAATTATAAGCTAATTCAACATATATGTGTATTTTTAACATAGGCCATATTAACATACATACATGAGAATTAGCAATATGAACTAATCAATATACATATGTTAATTTGCAACATAGGCAAATCAACATACACATGCGTTACTTGGCAACATAGATTAAATTAACATACTCACAAGCCAATCACAAATATACGATAAGTGTGGCATAGGTTTTTCTTATACATAAACATGTAGATTTGACCATTTGTCGCATGAATCTACAACATAAACTTGCATAATAAACTTATCAATAATTCCCAATTAAACATGATAATAGAATCAAATCACTGGCATATTATACAACATGACAAACATTGTACTCAATAATTCCCAATCCAACATGATAATAGAATCAAATCACTGGCATAATATTATACAACATAACCAAACATAATAATCATCGTACTATTTTCATTTGACCGCAAAACATGATTTTAATCTTAATTCACATTCCACAAATATAGCTAAACTTACATCAATTTCACTTTATTTCATCGCCATATTATAATTAAATATTTAAATCTCAAAATAACTAGAACTTACAGAGAACGGCTAATGAATTAGGGAGTGAATTTGTCGTAGAAAGTTGTAGTGTCATTGATCTATCCTCTTGAATTTGTTGTAGAAGCATTGATCTTTGATTTGATTTGGGTTTGAACGCTTAAGCTTTAATTTGGAGACGGCGGCCATGGCTCAAGAGAGATTCCAGCAGCATTTAGGTGTCATATGAATTTGTGTGAGTTAGGCTAGGTCTAGGTGTTATTTTATAGGTGTAGCACTTCATTTCAGCCATCGGATTAACCCTAAAACCCATCCAGACCATCAAAACTAGTCCCGGGCCTCAAAAATGGGTTCTGGACCACCCCAGGCCGACCAGGTCGACCTGTACAGAGGGGGGGTCGACATTATAGTCGACCTGGGGGGGGGGGGGGGGGGGCAGGTCGACTATAGTGCCGACACTATGGTCGACCTGGGTTAGTCTTCCAGAAAGTCTGCTGAAATCTTATTTTGGCCATATCTTGGTCATACGGACTCCGATTTTCGAAAAATCGGACTCTATTTCGCGTAGTTTTCCGAGAGGAACGCAATGGTGATGTCCAATTTACCTAATTCCTGATTCTTGAATTAGTTATCCTTATTTTACTATCTTTTCCGTTACATACACCGTTATCGAAATAATTTTTCTTCTCTTCCATGTATTAATTAATTCTTCTTATGCATCACCATTATTTACCCATCATAAGCATATTTTTATATATTTTATTTTATTTTTAATTATATTAAAAATACGGGGTGTTACATTGACCCACCAAAATTACTTCTCGACCCTAGTGCATGGAAATTGTATATTGATGGTGCTAGGAATGATAAATGATCCGG
Source organism: Allium sativum (assembly GCA_030737875.1). NCBI lineage: Eukaryota > Viridiplantae > Streptophyta > Magnoliopsida > Asparagales > Amaryllidaceae > Allium > Allium sativum. The sequence continues at coordinate 940,958,971 of CM060916.1, read as the reverse complement.
TGCCAGAGTGGTGCTTGAAAATCCTGAGAAACGACTGATATCCTATGCTATCCGGATGGAATTTCACGCCACTAACAACGACTCTGAATATGAAGCCCTGATAGCCGGGCTGAGGATCGCAAAGGAATTAGATATCGCGAAGCTGGACTTATTTTGTGATTCCAAGTTGGTTGTAAATCAGGTCACTGGAAAGTTCCGAGCTAAGAGCCCAAGGTTGATTTCATATTTGGAAAAAGCGAAGAAGTTGCTGAATGGCTTTGATCACTACAGTATATCCCATATTCTGCGGTCAGAGAACCAGCAGGCGGACAAGTTAGCGAAGATGGCTAGTTTCGACAATCCTGAAAAAGCCGGGCCAGCCCCAGTTGAAGTATTTCAATTCCCTTGCATAGGTCAGATGGAAATTGATCTGATACTAGAGATGATCCAGAAAGGGAGTCATGGATGACCCCTCTAAAGAATTTCTTGATGAATGGAACGCTTCCGACCAAGAAGAGCGAGAGGCGTAAAATAATCCGTAGAGCTTCCCGATACGTTCTATAAGGCGGAGTCCTGTACAGACAGGGATTTTCGATGCCTCTTCTCCGGTGTATAGCCCATGACGACATCAAGCGTGTACTGCAGGAAGTACATGAGGGTGAATGTGGTGACCATACTGGAGGACAAACATTGGCAAAAAAGGTGTTGCGGTATGGTTACTTCTGGCCTACCATAAGCAAAGATGCGGCAAAATACGGACGATGTTGTGATGCACGCCAAAGATTTTCAAAAATTCCCAGGGCACCTCCTGGCTAGTTAAAAACAATGGCGAGTCCATGGCCTTTCGCTATGTGGGGAATTGATATCATCGGAAGCCTCCTTATAGCAAAGGGCGGAGCAAAGTTCGTTATTGTAGCTGTTGACTATGTAACACCCCGTATTTTCTGTGAATGTATAAGTAACAAATCAGAGGATAATTAATTTTTAAAATAATAATCAAGGAAAACGGGTTGTGCCATTTCGTTCGTCTCGGAATTCTGCTTGGAAATGAGTCCGAGTTTGCAAGAATCAGAGTCCGTATGAGGGAGATATGACCCTCCGAAGTTTCAGAAATATTCAGAGTTCAAAACAGCTCGAAATTTGAGTTCAAAATTCGAATTCAAACCTAGAAGAGGGCTGGGCGGGAAATTTCCCGCCCAGGACCCAGGTCGACTGGGGAGTCGACTGGGTAGTCGACCCCCCCAATACCCAGGTCGACTGGGGAGTCGACTGGGCAGTCGACCCCCCCACCCCCCCGACCAGGTCGACTGGGCAGTCGACCTGGTCCTCGATCCTGGTTTTGGTCCTGGGTGCATCCTTATGTATCTGGTCTCGTTTTCTGCCTAGATTCGTCCGCCTAACCCTATTTAAACAGCCCCAAACCTAGCCTTCTCTACACACAATTCTATTCTGCTTCTACTCTACCTATGTTCTAAATAAAAAATAAAAATGGCATCGCTACTCTGCTGGAATCAAAACTAGAAGCTAATCAACATCAACCTAAGCAACTCAATTCAAACTAGAGATTAAAGCTTCTGCAACGATTCTACAACAATTAAAGTTCTTTCTTTAATCCAACCAAGGCAAGTACAGTTATTTTCCGATATAAACGTTAATTCTGATTGTGACATGAATTGTAAATCTGAATCTGAGGTTATATCTGTTCTGTTCTGTTTAGATCTATCTTATTCTTTATCTCTTTCTTCTTTCTGTTCTATAGCCAGGCTACCACGAGCCTGAGCCAATCTCATAAGAGATTAACGTATGCTAAAATGTTTGGGACAGTAAAATGAATGATGCATAAATTGGGCATGACCAATAGGTGACTGATTTGAGGAAAGAACATGGACTGTAGCTAGAACGTAAATCTGAGACATATGACCGGACATGTTATATTTATAACATAATGGGGATTGAACATATGATTTGAGGACACAACATAGAAAGACATATAATTGGACATAAATATAGACTGTATGACTTGAGATAAAGAGAATATGGCTTAGGTATAAGATTTACATTAAAGTAGGATATCTATCAAATGTGAATAACACCTAAGTAGGATATTTTTGAACATATGACATGCATTGAAATTGATGGCTATATTTGGTATAATTTATATGTGAATCTTTTGTACTAGGCAAGTTGAACTAAATTGGGACACATAAATTATGACCATAATCTGTGACAAGTAAATTCAATGCAAACATGGGGTATATGATCATAGTGTGAATCATGACAACTATTTAGGCATGCAAACTTAGGCCAAATTTATAATTAGGCAAGATATGTTTGTGAAAATTTAAGGAATGATTAAATCTGTTACATTTGCCTAATTTGCTAGTTCTGCTATATTTGCCTAATCTGCTAGTTCTGTTATATTGCCTTTCTGTTATATTGCTTAATCTGCTAGTTCTGCTCTACTGCCTAGTCTGCTAGATTTGTTCATCTTCCAAATCTGTCATTTGCTAAGTCTGTTGAAAATGCCAAATTTGCTAAACTAAATCTGTTGAGATGCCTAATCTATTGTCTGCTAAATCTGCTAGTTTGCTTAATCTGCTAAATCCATTTGGTCGCCTAATCTGCAAAATCTGTTATCTGCTATATCTGTTGAGTTGATAATTAGTCCGTTATTGACATAATCTAAATTGGCTATAGTTATGAATAATTGACATGTATATTAGGCATGGGTATAAATGGTAAATCATTAATTAATTGGCCGCAAAGATAAACATGGCTAACTCGAGGTTAGAATGAGTTTGCAGCGTAATTCTACCCGGAACCGCCAGGCATATTCCAGTGGCCGTAAACAATAGGTTCTAATGTGAGAAGTTAGTCATAACGTGCTTGAAACCCGAGGTTAGACTCAGTTTGCGACAGAAACCTGCCCGGAACCAACTGGCCTAACAGTAGCCGCAAACTGTCAGTATAATGTGAGAGGTCTGGGCATTAATATTTAATTAACGAAAATCTGAGATAAATATGATGTCTAAAATGTGTTAGGTGGGTAAGGTTAAACCAATTGGACCAATGAATTTGATAAACCCGTTTCGTGAATCTGTAGGCCTAATACAAAGTTAGACAATCTGTAACCGGTTAATCTGTAACCGGTTAATCTGTAAGTCTGTTAATCTGTAACCAGTTAATCTGTAAGTCTGTTAATTTGTAACTAGTTAATCTGTAAGTCTGTTAAATCTGTATATCTGATCCGTTAGCCTAAAAACTTGTCTGTGAACTAGTTGATCTGAATTCTGTATGTCTGAACTTGTAAACAAGAAAATCTGAAATCTGTTAGTCTGGGGACACAAGGTTAGGAGGGAAATTACTTGTGTCATCTATTGTTTGGGACCCATATTAGTCAGTAACCCTTTCTGGTATCAAATCTTTGACCAAACAATAGGTAGGGTCGGGGCATGCTTACTGAACTAATTATAAGCGGTTCATTCTGATAATGGCGAGGGGTGTTGATGGTGCGTTCCAACCGGGTCATGTACGTGCATGGATCCCGGCCTGCCTCTGTGGATGTAAGACGCCGTGACATCTGTATATAGATCTGTGCCAATTGGTTGTCACTTTAGGGAGTGATACACCCTACTGTGGGGCCGACACAGGGTATTTATGTATTAGGAGCCGATCGCTTGGGGTAGGGTTTTAGGGTACACTAAGTTCTGTCTGTTTCTGTTGGTACCGTCTGTTTCTGTTGGGTGGCAACACCCGTCTGTTTCTGCGTGGTACCGTCTGTTCGGGTAGTAAAGGCCCAATTACTAGTGTACACCTAATTCTACATTCTGTTTCCGTAGAAATTAATCTGACTGTTTCTGTTCGGGTGGTAAAGGCCCATTATTAATATTCTGTTTCTGTCTGTTTCTGTTCGGGTGGTAAAGGCCCATTATCAGCATTCTGCTTCTATCTGTTTCTGTTGGGGTGGTAAAGGCCCATTACTAGCATTCTCTTCTGTGGAAATTATTCTGTACCCATTTCTGTTTCAGTTTATACATTAGGGTGACACCTAATTCTGATATACTAGTATTAGTGCAGAGAAGTAAGATATAAATAAGAAGCATGGCTTAGTCTACATCATTTTGTTTCCGCCGTTTAACCTAAGTATATCTGCTGCTCATGTTACTGCCATCTCTTATCCAATTTTGCTTTCATGTCATTATTATTATTATCTGTTCATATGCTGAAAGTCACTGGACTTGCCAGACTTTATGTCTGACCTTGCTTGTTTTCGCCCCTTTTCTTCCGTTCCCCCCCAAGGTTTTCTAAGGAGGGAATACTCTAGCTTGATCCAGCTTCCTTCTACTTGAAGTGCTTAAAGTATGGCTTGTCTTCTTCTGTGGGGATTATTATTTTAAACTATGCATTCTGAAGGCTTTTGTACAAGACCGATATTTTGTACTTGAATTCTGATATTGTGATTTGAAAGGATGTAACCAAGCATATTTCGGTTTCTGTTGAAATAAAGTTATAAATTTTTCAAGTACTATTTTATCTGTCTTGTAAGTTTCTGTTCTGTTTACTAAAATGCTCCACCAAAGTTAAGGCATTCCCTTTGTGAGTGACCTTAACGGAGGTGGGGTGTTACACTTGGTATCAGAGCTGAAGGTTACCAGATTGGGTAAAGTTTTTGAAAACTATTTTCAAAAATGTTTTGAAAGGAAGTATTTTCAAAAATAAAGCTTATTTTGAAAAACATGATCCCCAAGAGCCATATAGCTTTCTTTCAGTCCTTTTTGTATTGAATATTTCCTTTTTCGTTTCAGCATGTCTGAAGCATCTGAGATACCAGAGGGTGTTCATGTACCCGGTTGGTTTCGTCAATATCTTGAGGCTAGGACCGCCGCCGCAGGTCCAGCAAATGATCCCCCTCCTCCGCCCCCTCCTCGTGCAATTGCTTTCTCAAAGATCTGTAGAGATTTTAGGGCCATGGTTGGAAAGGATTTCACGGGAACTGAATCATTCGTAGAAGCGAGGAACTGGCTCAATGAAACTGAGGATCTATTCATTATCTTCGAGGTGGACGATAGGCAGAAGGTACAGTTGGCGGTATGGCTGCTCAAAGACGAAGCTTCCTATTGGTGGGAAGTCACTAACGCCGAGAGGCCAGTTGAAACATGGATGAATTTCAGAACAAGGTTTGAGACAAAATTCCTCTCGCAAGCTGAACGAAGTCTACAACTGGAAAAGTTCTTATCTCTTAAGCAAGGAAGTATGACGGTCAAGGAATATGTCAACCAGTTCAACCAACTGGCTAGGTTTGGACTGGATTTGGTCAACACTCAGCATAAAAAGGCTCTCCGCTTTGTTAAAGGATTGAACGAGCCACTACACAGCCTAGCCATGACCCATGTACCCATGGGAGCGACTTACGAGAAATTGGTTGACATGGCACTACTGCACGAGGAAGACAAGGGCCCGAAAGAGACAAAGAAGGAAGAACCACATAATAAGAAAGCATGGCCCAAAAAGGAAACACAAAAGAAGGATGAGAAGTCTGAAGATAAGAAGGTGAAAAAGTGTTTTACTTGTGGGAGATCGACTCATCTGAACAAGGATTGCCGAAAGAGGAAGGGCACTTGCTTCAACTGTGGTGAGATGGGACACTTCATTAGGGACTGCCCGAAGAAACGAGGGCAAAGGCAGAGGGCAGAACCCACTTCTGGAGGATAGGCGAATGGATAGGATAGAAATAAGAAAATTTAAGTAGAAGGTTTTCTTATCTGATTGTCGAGTTAAAACTCTTTCTGATTCTGGCATTTTGATTCTGTAATCGGTACTCTGCACTTTAATACTAGTATTGTTTCTGATCCCGTTGTAGACTCAAACCTATAAGGGTTTTTACTCATCTGTTTATGATAGATTGGGGTTTGAGGGATATCTGTGTTAGACATCAAGTATGACGCATACATTCTGAGTTTTTGTGGGATATGATTTTATCATGCTTAGCTTCCTAAGAATCATTAGGGAACCTGATCTGTACCAGTAATCTGTAAATATCTGAATAATTCTTATTTCCAGTTTTGACATTGTCTAAAGAGGGTAATCCTCTGGGTGTCAATTTGATCTTGGTTTCGGTCTTCGGGGCCGATACTTAAGACCCATGTCTAATGGGAACCAAGTTTTTGTTTTATCTGTACTCGCTTCCATCATTCGACTGTATCCTATCGATCGAATCTTCGAACTTTAGGTAGAAACTCATGGGTGTAAACATGTATTTGAGACATGTTATATTTAATGGTTGCAAGTGGAGGCAAGTGGTTGCTCGTGGATGCATATACACACACTAGGCACTAAAACACTCTCATACTGCATATGGATGTGTGTGCATTTTCAATTTTTGTGGATGCAAAATGATTGACTCAGCACATGGATGTTGCATATGACTGAATGGTTGTGCACTCATATAGAAATGATATGTATCAAATAGGAAAATTTGCGTACATGTTGGACTCATGGCACTGGCATAATTCGCATTAAGGAGGTCAACTGAATTAGTGGACCGCCTGATCTTTGCATTAGATAAGGAACAAATACACACACCTTTGCATATGCTCATACAACATTAGAGGTTTCTAAGGAAAATGGACGCCAATGATTGATGATTGAGTAGATGGATGTTGGATGGTAGGACAAATTCTTCTTAACTTGAAGATTTCGGGGACGAAATTCTTTAAGGAGAGGAGAATGTAACACCCCGTATTTTCTGTGAACGTATAAGTAACAAATCAGAGGATAATTAATTTTTAAAATAAGAATCAAGGGAAACGGGTTGCACCATTTCGTTCGTCTCGGAATTCTTCTTGGAAACGAGTCCGAGTTTGCAAGAATCGGAGTCCGTATGAGGGAGATATGACCCTCCGAAGTTTCAGAAATATTCAGAGTTCAAAACAGCTCGAAATTCGAATTCAAAATTCGAATTCAAACCCAGAAGCGGGATGGTCGGGAAATTTCCCACCCAGGACCCAGGTCGACTGGGTAGTCGACCCCCCCCAGTACCCAGGTCGACTGGGGTGTCGACCCCCCCCCCCCCCGACCAGGTCGACTGGGCAGTCGACCTGGGGGTCGACCTGGTCCCCGAACCTGGTTTTGGGCCTGGATGCATCCTTATGTATCTGGTCTCGTTTTCTGCCTATATTCGTCCGCCTAACCCTATTTAAACAGCCCCAAACCTAGCCTTCTCTACACACAATTCTATTCTGCTTCTACTCTACCTCTGTTCTAAATAAAAAATAAAAATGGCGTCGCTACTCTGCTGGAATCAAAACTAGAAGCTAATCAACATCAATCTAAGCAACTCCATTCAAACTAGAGATTAAAGCTTCTGCAACGATTCTACAACAATTAAAGTTCTTTCTTTAATCAAATCATGGCAAGTACAGTTATTTTCCGATATAAACGTTAATTCTGATTGTGACATGAATTGTAAATCTGAATCTGAGGTTATATCTGTTCTGTTCTGTTTAGATCTATCTTATTCTGTATCTCTTTCTTCTTTCTGTTCTATAGCCAGGCTACCACGAGCCTGAGCCAATCTCATAAGAGATTAACCTACGCTAAAATGTTTGGGACAGTAAAATGAATGATGCATAAATTGGGCATGACCAATAGGTGACTGATTTGAGGAAAGAACATAGACTGTAGCTAGAACGTAAATCTGAGACATATGACCGGACATGTTATATTTATAACATAATGGGGATTGAACATATGATTTGAGGACACAACATAGAAAGGCATATAATTGGACATAAATATAGACTGCATGACTTGAGATAAAGAGAATATGGCTTAGGTATAAAGATTTACATTAAAGTAGGATATCTATCAAATGTGAATAACACCTAAGTAGGAGATTTTTGAACATATGACATGCATTGAAATCGATGGCTATATTTGGTATAATTTATATGTGAATCTTTTGTACTAGGCAAGTTGAACTAAATTGGGACATGTAAATTATGACCATAATCTGTGACAAGTAAATTCAATGCAAACGTGGGGTATATGATCATAGTGTGAATCATGACAACTATTTAGGCACGCAAACTTAGGCCAAATTTATAATTAGGCAAGATATGTTTGTGAAACTTTAAGGAATGATTAAATCTGTTATATTTGCCTAATTTGCTAGTTCTGCTATATTTGCCTAATCTGCTAGTTCTGTTATATTGCCTTTCTGTTATATTGCTTAATCTGCTAGTTCTGCTCTACTGCCTAGTCTGCTAGATTTGTTCATCTGCCAAATCTGTCATTTGCTAAGTCTGTTGAAAATGCCAAATCTGCTAAACTAAATCTGTTGAGATGCCTAATCTGTTGTCTAATAAATCTGCTAGTTTGCTTAATCTGCTAAATCCATTTGGTCGCTTAATATGCAAAATCTATTATCTGCTATATCTGTTGAGTTGATAATTAGTCCGTTATTGACATAATCTAAATTGGCTATAGTTATGAATAATTGACATGTATATTAGGCTTGGGTATAAATGGTAAATCATTAATTAATTGGCCGCAAAGATAAACATGGCTAACTCGAGGTTAGAATGAGTTTGCGGCGTCATTCTGCCCGGAACCGCCCGGCATATTCCAATGGCCGCAAACAATAGGTTCTAATGTGAGAAGTTAGTCATAACGAGCTTGAAACCCGAGGTTAGACTCAGTTTGCGACAGAAACCTGCCTGGAACCAACCGGCCTAACCAGTAGCCGCAAACTGTCAGTCTAATGTGAGAGGTCTGGGCATTAATATTTAATTAATGAAAATCTGAGATAAATATGATGTCTAAAACGTGTTAGGTGGGTAAGGTTAAACCAATTGGACCAATGAATCTGATAAACCCGTTTCATGAATCTGTAGGCCTAATACAAAGTTAGACAATCTGTAACCGGTTAATCTGTAACCAGTTAATCTGTATATCTGTTAATATGTAACCAGTTAATCTGTAAGTCTGTTAATCTGTAACCAGTTAATCTATAAGTCTGTTAAATCTGTATATCTGATCCGTTAGTCTGAAAACTTGTCTGTGAACTAGTTGATCTGAATTCTGTATGTCTGAACTTGTAAACAAGAAAATCTGAAATCTGTTAGTCTGGGGACACAAGGTTAGGAGGGAAATTACTTGTGTCATCTATTGTTTGGGACCCATATTAGTCAGTAACCCTTTCTGGTATCAAAACTTTGACCAAACAGTAGGTAGGGTCCGGGCACGCTTACTGAACTAATTATAAGCGGTTCATTCTGATAATGGCGAGGGGTGTTGATGGTGCGTTCCAACCGGGTCATGTGTGTGCATGGATCCCGGCCGGCCTCTGTGGAGGTAAGACGCCGTGACATCTGTAAATAGGTCTGTGCCAATTGGTTGTCACTTTAGGGAGTGATACACCCTACTGTGGGGTCGACACAGGGTATTTATGTATTAGGGAGCCGATTGCTTGGGGTAGGGTTTTAGGGTACACTAAGTTCTGTCTGTTTCTATTGGTACCGTCTGTTTCTGTTGGGTGGCAACACCCGTCTGTTTCTGCGTGGTACCGTCTGTTCGGGTAGTAAAGGCCCAATTACTAGTGTACACCTAATTCTACATTCTGTTTCCGTAGAAATTAATCTGACTGTTTCTGTTCGGGTGGTAAAGGCCCATTATTAATATTCTGTTTCTGTCTGTTTCTGTTCGGGTGGTAAAGGCCCATTATCAGCATTCTGCTTCTATCTGTTTCTGTTGGGGTGGTAAAGGCCCATTACTAGCATTCTCTTCTGTGGAAATTATTCTGTACCCGTTTCTGTTTTAGTTTTGACATTAGGGTGACACCTAATCCTGATATACTAGTATTAGTGCAAAGAAGTAAGATATAAATAAGAAGCATGGCTTAGTCTACATCATTCTGTTTCCGCCGTTTAACCTAAGTATATCTGCTGCTCATGTTACTGCCATCTCTTATCCAGTTTTGCTTTCATGTCATTATTATTATTATCTGTTCATATGCTGAAAGTCACTGGACTTGCCAGACTTTATGTCTGACCTTGCTTGTTTTCGCCCCTTTTCTTCCGTTTCCCCCCATGGTTTTCTAAGGAGGGAATACTGTAGCTTGATCCAGCTTCCTTCTGCTTGAAGTGTTTAAAGTATGGCTTGTCTTCTTCTGTGGGGATTATGATTTTAAACTATGCATTCTGAAGGCTTTTGTACAAGACCGATATTTTGTACTTGAATTCTGATATTGTGATTTGAAAGGATGTAACCAAGCTTATTTCGGTTTCTGTTGAGATAAAGTTATAAATTTTTCAAGTACTGTTTTATCTGTCTTGTAAGTTTCTGCTCTATTTACTAAAATGCTCCACCAAAGTTAAGGCATTCCCTTTGTGAGTGACCTTAACGGAGGTGGGGTGTTACAGACTACTTCACCAAATGGGTCGAGGCTGAGCCGTTAACTACAATCACAACCAAGTGAGTGATTAATTTTTTTGTTAGAAACATTATTTGCTGGTTTGGGATCCCGAAGATCGTCATAAATGACAATGGAACCTAGTTTGATAGCAACGAGTTTAGGGATTTCTGCCAGAAGTACCACATTGAGAAACGGTACACCTCGGTGGCACATCCGCAGTCGAACGGACAGGTCGAAGCAGCAAATAAAGTGATTAAGTCCATTATCAAAAGAAGATTGAAGCGGGCCAAAGCCATGTGGGTCGATGAATTACCCTTAGCATTATGGGCCTACATGACAACGTATAAATCGACGACAGGCCACACTCCCTTCTCTCTTGGTTTTGGAGCTGAGGCAGTCATCCCGGTTGAGCTAAAAGTACCATCTCACCGAGTCACTTACTATGATCCGATGACTAATAAAGAATTGCTCCTTGAATCCCTAGATACAATAGAGGAGAAAAGGGATGAAGCAGACCTGCGTGCCTTGAGACACAAGCAACAGGTCGCTAGATACTACAACAAAAGAGTTCGAGCCCGAACCTTTGAACCCGGAGACTTGGTTCTGAAGCGTGTCTTTCCACCCCCAACTCATATGGGAGCGAAGTGGGAAGGACCATACTCCGGTCTTCGAAGGCTTGATAATGGAACCTTCAAGCTAACAACCGTAGATGGAGAAGAAATCCCCAGAGTGTGGAATGCCCAACATTTGCGGCCTTATCTGACGTAAAGTCATCAGATTTATCCTTTTGTTTCATAGGACCATGTAAAAGGCATGACTTGCCTAGAATAGTCCAATGTCTTGAGCAAAGGATTATAAAGTGGACGTAGGTCACGATTTGACCGAACCACTATAAAAATATTGTGTGTCGTTTACCTTTATTTGCACTATTATTTATCTGCTCTTCTATCTTTATAAAGTTTGCTGTAAAATCATATAGCAATCACAGAAATGGGTAATTCTAGGTGCCTTCCATCAGAATGGAGAGTAATCCGCAGCCAGAACGATGAAGGTGCAATAAAGTGAATCACACCATTGGTTGCACTCTAAATCTCCAGAGCCGAGAGAAAACGTAAAGGACGCGAAAATAACGTCCACATGGCAAGGCAATGCACCATGATAAGAACCGCCTTGACCAAACTCTAACCTTGGCGACCGCCAGGAGAGTATAAAAGCGTATGTGATTAAGCGCTGAGAAAGAGCTCTTACCCCACTGAAGGATGGGGGGGGCGACTGAACAGATGAGCTCGAACTCTAACCTTAGCGACCGCCAGGAGAGTATAAAAGTGTCTATGATTAAGCGCTGAGAAAGAGCTCTTACCCCGCTGAAGGATCGGGGAGCGACCGACCGGCTTAGCTCGAACTCTAACCATGGCGACCACCAGGAGAGTATAAAAGCGTCTATGATTAAGCGCTGAGAAGGATGCTGGAGACTCAGCGCCCCCAGAATTTCTGCCCCGCTGAAGGATCGGTGAGCAGATCATGATACGAGTTCGAACTTTAACCTGCTGATGGATCGGGAAAGTATAGAGGTACCGGAGATTTGGAGCCTCAAGGACTATAATCCTACTAAAAATTCCAAGTCCCCCGTATTCAAAGATAGGGGGCAATGTGCATAGAAATTTTTAAATTTTTTCTGTCGCTTGAAGGATTTGTAATATAATTTCAACTTGATTATGGTCAAATGACTTGTGACTAAGTGTGAAGAGTTTATTGAATGCAGGTACACGATGACGCAAAAGAAATAAACTTTCATTCATAAACTGCAAGCTTACAAGATAAATAGGGACCTAAACAAAAGTGAGGGCCATTCTCACAATTACACTTCATGGCCAGTGGAAAGCCTAAAAATCCTAAGGACAAAATATGAACTAATATCTGCATCCTACTCATACTGGGGGGAGGGGGCTATGTGGGCTTCTTGCTCTTCTTTTGCTTCCCCGACTCCTCCTTATCAACATCCGAACGATCACCTTTTTTCCTCTTCCTCTTATCAACAAGAGGCTCTGGCAAAGAACTAGAGGATTGAGAGGCTAGTTGTGAAGTTATTGATCGGGAGGAAAATCTTAAGACCAACCCAGTTTTGGGATTGATCTCGGAAATAGGGGGCACATATACTGGATCCTGTTCCCCTTTCATAAGGAGCAACTGCCTCTCCTCTTCAGCCAGTTGTTCAGCCAAGGTTTCCTCATCATCGCCTCTGATTTCTTTGGTAATGGCGATTTCCTCTTCATCGCCTTCGTGGCGCCCGTCCATATCTCTCAAAGCCTCGATGGGCTTAGCATCTAGGGGGACATCAGCACTAACACTTGGCGGGATGTCAACCTTCTCTGCCTCTGTCTTCTTCTCAGCATCCTTATCAACTGGCCCGCCACCTGTATCATGAGAAACAAATGTTATTTTAGGAGAGAATGCAGTTTGCTCAGTTGATTGTCCGGCAAGACGGCGACAAGTGATAATTGCTTTGATAAATTGCGGAGAAAATATAGAGATACCTTCCGCCGATCCTCCATCCAAGCTAGCAGCAGAACCTCCGACAACTGGAGGAGTTGGACCCAGAGGAATCAATGGATCGTCGGGATTGTATTCCTCAATTTTGGAGACCTTGAGCTCTACAGCTGAGCTCAAGCCTTCTTCAATTTTATTTTTGCCCTTGGTCTGAGTTTTCTCTTTATCAATCTCTTCTTGGAGTAGGTGTCTGCCTTTCTCTAAATCCTCAGGTTCGTTATCCCTAAGAATGGTCCGCATCAACTCATTCTCATTAATCTCATCGACTCCTAATCGCTGTTTCTCGCTCTAGACGATTGCATCCCATATGTTGGCTAAAGTGACATGGTAGTCCGGGATCCAGGAGATGTTACGGGTCTTGATGACCTGGCCAAGGAAGTCAAACAGCATTTCTTCAAATCCTTCAATATCTTTCTCTCTCTCGAGGAGTTTTTCATTAGAAACAGTAGCCATTTCAATGGCACTTTCAACATTATTTTCAGCAAGAATCACGCGCTTCTCTGCACACGCGAGTTGATCATTCAGAATCGCCCTCACTTTTTTGGCCAGAGCTAAACTATCTTTCAAGTTTGCCTTTTCTTTCTCCCAAGTAGCTTTTTCAGCTTCGAAATGATCCTGTGATGTTTTCAGTTCGGTGTTGGCCATCCTGAGATCATCCACCTCCTTCTTCAATGATGCACGCTCTTTGCTGTTAGAATCGAGCTCATTATGAAAACGTTGTCTGGCCTCCTCTAGCTCTGCCTTGTAATTTTTAGCATCTCGTTGAGCCAAGGCAAGCAAAGATTGTGCATCTTCCAAGTCCTTTTCCATTTTTACCCTGGCCCTTTCATTGTTATCTATCCTCACTTTGGACCTGTGCGCTTCCATCTCTAGCGTTCGAATGACGTCTGAAAGATTGACAGCATGTTTCTTCATCGCCTCATATTGCTTGGCTACATGGCGAACGTGTCCGTTGACTTCAGTATCCCAATTCCAGGGACTGGTTCCAGAGTTGGAATGAACATCATCCTTTCGAAGAAGATACCGGGGAATTATTCTCGTAATTTTTCCAGCTTAGCCTGAGTCTCAGGACCATGGATATAGTCTCGTGCCCCGGGGCACTCAAACTTTGTTGGTTGGAAGGGACAATGTCAGTTTTCTCCTTCTCAGAATCCTTGTTTGGATCCTTGTTTTTATCCTTAGGCTCGTGGTGCTTTTTGGATGATCTGCTGTGAGATGGCGCGCTCTTCGGAGGAGTTAAGTCTTTGGGAAGTTGTTTTCCCCTTGTAGTTGGCACTGGATGACTGTGAGGCTTTCCAGAGGTTTGTTTTGATGGAGATCTGGACCGTGAAGAAGGTGGCTTGTGAGAATCCCAGGACCAATGGCTGTCTCCCCCTCGGCTGCTGCTACGAGCACGCTCAGGATTTGGATGAAGACTAGGTGTGCCTTCACGAAGAGAGCGATAGGAATAAGAACGTTTGCGAGACATCTTTCCTGCAAAAGAAACAAGTACCTATTAAAACCTTGAATACTGTTGGTATAAAAGTGTGGGGTCTGACAGTGCATGTGATTTGTGCATCCCATATAATTCCCCCTAACAGACCAGGGCCCGAAGTTAGGCTCATCTGGGTAGTCTCTCGTTCTTCAACTGGAATAGTTGTTTCCTCAGAAATAGGAAAAATGGCTCCCCTTAGAAATCTTCCTGTGTATATACATCGTCGGGTATAGGAATCTTGCTCAATTATTTAAATAACTACTCCTCTGTTAAATCATCAGGAGCAGCAGGTTCAACCGATAGAGAGGCCCCTGAGGGGAAACCCCCCGGAGAGGCTGGGATTCCCTTAGACACGTCAGCACGGGCCTCATCTCCTCTATATACATTTAAGTCTTCGTCGTCCTGGTTGATTATCGGCGAAGGACTCTTATGAAGTTTAGTTGTCTCTGCTGCCTGTGACGTTCCTTCTCCCTCGGTCGGGAGCACGTATTTGTAAGGTTTGCCACCTGCGCCAAGTCCAAACCTTATATCCAGAAGGCGGTGCTTGTGAAGATTCTCATCAGTAATACATTTCTTGATCTTTAGGAAATCGGATTTGCTTTTCAGAAGAAGGGATAGTCGATTACTGTACACCGAGCCTTCCGTCTTTGGAAAGGTGTGATCTGCATAGAGAAAAGAAGCATGTTAGCACTTTGATTTCTTAAATAAGTTATTCATTCAAAGGTTTAAAATTTACTTGATTTAAGCCATCTTCTTGCACACCCAGCCTGTCTCTTTATATAGAACCAATCGGCCTTGGGATCCCCTATGTTGCTGTAACCGTCAGATGAGACCTTCCTATTTGCTACCGATTCGAAGAAAGAAAATTTTGGGGTTGCCGTAGAGCGATGCTTGAAAAGGTAATAGAATTTCAAATCTTTAAACGTGAGCTCAGTTTGTAGGATTTCCGCATATGCGATGTATAGAGTGTATAGGGCTGCGTAGGCATTGGGATGAAGCTGCATCGGAGCAATACCCAATCGTTTTAAGGTTTCAATGACGATTGGAGGAAACGGAGGAATAGCGCCTACCCAGCACATGAGTCGGCTAACTGTCATATACCCCTCCGGAGCCAGATGAGGTCTATCTTCGCTACCAGGTATCCTCACATCATCTCAGGGGATCCCGTGTTTCAAGCAAATTTTCTTAAGCTTTATGTCATCAAGTTTGGAAGCTAAAGAGTCAGTGAATTTCTCTATTTCTAGTGCACCAGGAATCTCGTCGGGAGCTCGGTCGTCTACTTCAGACTCCTCATCAAGCGAGGTACTCTCAGATGGATCTGATTCCGTTTCTGCCTCATATTTGGATCCAGAGTCTCACCCTCTGGATTAATAGGAAGAACCTCGGAGTTGTGGTGCTTAGACATCTCGGGATCCATCTCTGTATCAGATCTTGGAGGGGAACGGTTATCCGACATTACTATTTAGGCGAGTAAACATGAGAAATAAGAATACAATTACCCTTCCCCCCGTGTGTGCAAGTGCAAGTGTGTGCCTGTGCAAGCATTAAAGAAAAGCATAGAAGTTAACAAGATCATCGAGATATTAGTCATTGCTTGTTGTTAAGTAATGCTGCTGGTCAGTCCAGAAAGTTCGTCTCAAAGGCTCTAACCTAACTGTCCATTGGTATGTTAGAATTAAGTTGCATTGTTTATTTAACAAGTAAATCAGATCGCACATCTTCTCGGGTCGCATGTCTCCTCGGATCGCGAGACAAGGTTCGGATCGGATTGCGGAGCTTCATCGGATCGTGAAGCAAATACAGTCTTGTAGCAGAAACACCAACTAACGAAAGAGTTAGTTCGTGGAAACCAGAACGGATCGCAAAGACCCATGGCGATCCACCTCGACCACCCCGATCCGATCCAACGTCCAAGTTTTAAAGAATCCGCTTATCCTTCTCGACCCGACCCGCCCTTGCTACAGCGACCCGATCCGTATCCAAACCATGCTCACAACCCGATCAGCTCAGCCCTTTTTCTCCTCCTTTCCTTCTTCTTCCTCTACTCTTCTTCTCCTCCATCGCCGAGCTCGAGCGATTAACAGCCATGACGCCTCATCAGCCTCCAAAGCTTCGAACGCCACAAAACTCTATCGTTTTTCTCCTAAATTAAAGACAAATAAGGGCGAAATTACATGAAGACTTTCTTTTTTATGATTACCTTTCTGAAAATCGAGGAACAATTGAGCAATCGGAGAATAAAAAATTAGGGTTTTTGCTTAAGGGAGCTGGTGGTGATAACGAATGAAGAAGAAAGGGGAGAACGAAGAGGGGTTCGGGTTTATATAGACGAAACCGCGACCGTTAGTATTTCCCTTTTTGTCCTACTCGAATCGCGGAGATGGGTGGGCTGCGAGCCAAAGCCCGACATGCTTCGTGGAGAGGTCCATCACGATCCAGAAGCCCGAATACCCACATTTGGCCGAGTCCAACGTTACGCCCCACGGATCGTGGTGAGCTGGAGCGATCCGAACCAACAAACCGCATACCGAAGTGAATATTCAGAAATGTTTGCAAAAAATTCAAGAGTTTACCTGGTAAATTCGACAATGAAGTCTCCAAAAATTCCAGAGATAGAAATTATCCAATAAATAGAGAAATGATTGAGGATTTAACCGATATTTATACCAATCAAGGAATGCGACTTTCCGAAGTGACACGATATTTTAGACAGACGCAACCATTGATTTGCATCTCCCTATGAAAAGATGTATCTGCAGTTTCGAAGCATATTCCATCTCTGATAAAATGTACTTCGAGGGGGCAAAATGTTGGCTAGCTTTTTTGACCAAGCCACCAAAGTTCACACACGAAGAAAATATGGAATTTCACGCCTCTATCCGTCGAAGACTTGATCGGATCGCCCTGCCTCACCACGATCGTGATTGCCCCCATACCTCGCGATCCGACTCGCCCAACACCAGCTCGATCCGATCCCTGAAGCTAATGAATTATGACCAAGACCCGTTCAACCACGATCCGAGATGTATGGATCTCGCAGCACCTGTCACCAACTGTCATATTGACCAATTCTTCATCAAGCTACGATCACGATCCGATCAGATCCCATGAACCACCACGTGAAGACCTTGACTAAGTCAACCGCGATCCGATCCGAGCTGGAAGACACGATGATGGCCACGGACTTGGTCATCCACGATCCGATGTTTAAGGAGATCGCGACACCTGTCCACAATGGCTAATTTGACTAATTCTTCATCAAGCTACGAACCGGTCCGAGATCTTCGGGATGTGGGCCGCGTATGACCGCGATCCGTCACCAGAGATCAGCTATAAATAGCCCAGAGCTCGGCATTTTTCAGGATCTTTTGGTAGTTTTAAGGATTGATTTCACCATTACTGTCATACCTCTATTTCATACCAGATTTACTTCGAGATAACTGAGAGAAATCACAATTGTAAGAGTGAGTTTGAGAGAAATCATTGGTTGTACTAGCATCCAAAGTATAATCAATAGCATATAAAGTGGACGTAGGCTCGTTAACGCCGAACCACTATAAACCGTGTGTGTTTTCTGCTTTTTTTTCATTTTTCTGTTACAATTCCCTACGAATCAGAACAATTTGGGTGTTAGAGCCAAATTTTGATCTAATAGTATATATATGTAATTGGCGACACCTTAAACCAGGTTCATATATGTATATGCTGTTAAACGGGGTAATATATGTATATATGTCACACTATATATGTAATTGGCGAGACCTTAAACCAGGTTGAAAATTGGATATATGTCACACTATATATTAGGTAGAAACTTGTAGTCATGTTAGTTTAACATGTACTCGGCTGCCCTGGCATGTTAGTGGGAAGAATTAACAGGTTATTTCATTACTTGAAGTTGTCAAACGATGTTGAAGATCGTAATAGGTGGAGGCCTCTGAAGTCGGCCCATGTACTATCCACTTAATGCAGAAATATATTGCTTATTCGTGCACAGCTAAGCTGTGGACAACGCCATAAAAGCTATTTAACTGCAGAAGTAGACTGCTTATTGGCTCACACCTACCTCTGGACAGCAACATGAAAGCTATTTACATAAAGAACAAACCGGAAAAATACATAATTTAAAGAAGAATTAATACAAAATTTCATTTGAATTAGTTAGATATTAAAATATGCAGCCTAAAAAAATAGTTCAAAGATTTAAGGAAATATGTCTAGATACAACAATGTAAATAGTAACTAAGTGATTTAATGAGACATGTTGAAGACATATCTGTTTTTCCCAGTTTGGTTTTGCAAGTTTAGAACAAAGGAACATCCCTTACGATTGCGTTAATAGGATGCTCCATGCATCAACCTGAGTAGCCAGGTGAAACTGAAAAAACATACGCAAGTATGATAATGTTAGTTACAGTTAGGATTTGATGATTTTTTTATTTGAGATGATAAAAGGAATGTTGTAACATGTAGTGTAGTCAAGGCAAAAAAGCCCCCGGTTGGCGCCTAGCGCTTTTTGGCGCCTAGGGCTTTTTTGGGCGCCTTGAGCATGACTTTTGCTATTTTACAAAAAAAACTGCACTTAAAAAATGAAACTTAAAAACTGCACTGAACAAAAACTGCCTTAAAAAACTACACTTAAAAAAATTGCACTTTAATAACTGCACCTAAAAATTGCACTAAAAAAAACTGCACCTAAAAAAACAACATTTGTTTTATAAAAAAACTGCACTGCACTTTGTTTTATAAAAAAACTGTACTGATTTTTTCTAAAAAAAAATTGCACTGATTTTTTTTTAAAAAAAACTGAATTTGTGGAAACTTAAAAAAAAAACTGCATTTGTTCCCAAAAAAAAGCATTTATTCAAAACTACATTTTTTCTTTTAAAAAAAATCTGCATTTGATTAAAAATAAACAGCATTTGTTTAAAAATAAACTGCATTTCTTTAAAAAGAAAAACACACACTTACTCTTGTTTGACCAAAAAAAAAAACTGCTGTTCAAAGAAGGAAACGAGAAAAAAAAAATCTTACAGAACAAAATATTTCTGAAGGCTCGAGCTTCGATCAGATAAGTTTGAAGTAATTTTTGCTGTTGATTTGCTTGTTCGATGTCCTCTTTGAGTTCGACGGCTGCTCTTTTTTTTTTTTGAGGTATGAAAATGAGTCAAAACCCTAGCCGACTAACTTGATATCAACGAATTGGGCATGTTGTAGGCATGATAAACAAATGAATGTTGTAGGCATGTTAGTTGAAAACTGAAAATACACCTGTAGCATAAGTATGCTTGTATATCCTTGGGGCTGGTCATCTAGGTGGAGATAGGATGATCAATGGGTTGGTTGCCATGGAAATGAGATATGAAAGATAGAGAGAGAATAAGGTTAAAGATGTATAAAACTATTAACTTCAGTACTAAGTTTAACCAATTCATTAATGAACTTTTGAACCATATAAGATCATTTCCAGTTGGTCCGAAAATTAGAGGCGTTGTTTTACCAAGATGGACAAAGCATGGATCAATCTACCAAGGTTTCATCATTTTGGTTGTTACTTCCATAGTTATAAGTAGTGTGATGCTAAAGGTACATCATTTTTCTCTTACTAATACCACGAATAAAAATAATAAGTACAATAAATTTTATGTGCTTCCTAATACCATTATAATAAATATAAGTATTTATGAATGAGTTTGGTGTTAGGAAGCATGTAGTATAAATTTTTGGTATTAGCAAGAAGAAAACGAGGTGCCCTAGCATCACACTATATGTATTTAAGAATGAGTAATAATATGTTTTTTGTTTTGTAGAATGACAAGCGAATATAGGCAAGCTGTGAAAATTTTTGTATATGGGCATGCTGCGAGTGAAGGGAATCCCGAAAAAATTAGATGCCCATGTCGTAATTGTAGGAATCTAATTTGGCAAACATCAAGGAAAGTTGTGTCACACTTGATTTGTTCTGGAATGAACCCAACCTATGATATATGGATTTTTCATGGAGAAAAACGGTGATCACAAAATAAAAGTGAGACTGATACTTATAGAATGTATGTTGATGCGCAAATCTACGATGAGGAGGTAGAAGCCAATGTTGAAGAAAGACATGGGGAAGGTATTAAGGAAATGATGGAGAATGCCGAAATTCCTTTGTATCCCGGTTGTGCAAGCCACACAAAGTTATCTGCTACAGTACTTCTTTTCAAGCACAAAGCGCGAAATGATATATCGGACACGGCTTTTACAGAGCTTCTTAAACTTCTAAAGGATATGTTGCCTAAAGAAAACATGCTTCCCGATTCTACATATGCAACAAAGAAGTTGCTTAAGTCATTTGGTTTAGGGTATAAGCAGATACATGCATGTGTAAATGATTGTTGTTTATTTAGAAAAGAGCTTGCAAATAGTGATTTCTGTCCTAAGTGTGGTAAGTCTCGCTAGAAAAAAACAAGACTTCTAAAGATGGGAAGCAAACCAAAATACCTATGAAGGTTTTGAGATACTTCCCATTGATACCAAGACTGAAGCGAATGTTTGCATCCCCAGAAACATCAGAACAACTAAGATGGCATAGCAGTCATAAGAGTGAAGATGGTAAATTGCGTCATCCAGTGGATTCTACTCAGTGGGCTACGATTGATAGAATGTATCATTCTTTTGCTTCCGATCCACGAAATTTAAGACTTGGCTTTGCGTCTGATGGCTTTAATCCTTTTGGTGATTGGAATTGTGGATATAGTTGTTGGCCAGTGTTTCTTGTTGCTTACAACTTTCCTCCGTGGCTTTGTATGCACAAAGATAATATGATGCTATCTTTGTTAATTCCTGGGCCACGACAACCGGGAAATTACATTGACGTATACTTGCAACCACTTATTGAAGATTTGAAAAAATTGTGGGATAAAGGGGTGAAAGTGTACAACGCTTACAGTCGTAGTGAATTTAGATTACATGCTATTTTTATGTGGACAATCAATGATTTTCCAGCTTACGGAAATTTAGCTGGTTGCACTGTAAAAGGTAAGAGAGCATGTCCTGTTTGTGGTGTCAATACCTGCTCAATATGGCTACCATTTAGTAAAAAGTGTGCATACATGGGTCATAAACGATTCCTTGAACTTGACCATGAGTATCGTCAACGGAAAAACTTATTTGATGGAACTACAAAGAATAGACAAAAGCCTCATATACAAACTAGTGTTCAAATCTTTGATGATGTTCAAGATGGGAAAATATTAAAAAAGGAAGAGAAAAATGAAAGGAAAAGGAAAACTATGATGAAAAAAGGATGTAAAATGTGGAAGAAGAGGTCCATTTTCTTTGTCTTGCCTTATTGGAAGGTGAAATTTAACTAGAAACACATTGCTTTTCATTTTCTATTCATGTTTGCTACTTAGTACTTAATTATTTGTGTTTTGTCAATTTTTAGGCACTTCCTTTGCGGCATAATCTAGATGTGATGATATTGAGAAAAATATTGGTGAAAGTATTATTGGTACATTGCTTAATATCAAAGGAAAATCAAAAGATGACCTCAAATCACGCCAAGATCTAGAAGCAATGGTCATTAGAAAAAAATTGCATCCTATAGACATGGGAAATAAAGTATTTCTCCCAGCCGCACCGTGCACCTTATGCGATCAAGAAAAAGAGATCTTTTATAGTAGAATGAAGAACTTGAAAGTGCCTGATGGATATAGCTCAAATATTGGAAAATGTTTTGCAAAAGAAGACAAGATATCAAAGCTTAAGTCTCATGATTATCATGTATTGATACAATAACTATTGTCCGTTGCATTAAGTGGACTTCTACCTACAGGGATAAGGAATGCACTACTACGACTATGTTCATTTTATATTGACATATGCCAAAGAGTGCTTGATAGGGATAAAGTAGAATTAATGGAGTATCAAGTTGCATTAACACTATGTGATCTAGAGAGGTTCTTTCCCCCTTCCTTTTTCGATATCATGATTCACTTAACAATACATTTAGGGAGAGAAGCAAGAATTTGTGGGCCGGTCCAATATCAATGGATGTGTCCATTTGAGAGGAAATATTTATTATAAATAATTGACGGTTAAAAGTATGTATAGTTATGAAGTAACTTGTTTATTCATTTTGGTTATAGATATATGAAAATATTAAAAGGACATGTTAAAAATCAAGCACGACCTGAAGGGTGCGTTGTTGAGCGCTATGTTGCCGAAGAATGTATGAAATATTGCTCTGGATATATTAAAGATGCATTACAAATTTGGGAGAGGAAAAACCGAAATGAAGTGGAACAAAATGATTTTATACTAGAGGGGCGTCCTATTTCCAAAGGAAAACCTACTACAGTCGATGAGGAGGTGATTAATGCTGCTCATCGAGACGTTTTGTTTAATACGCAGGAAGTAGAGCCGTATTTAGAGTAAGTATAAGTCCAACTTAACTATGACATACAAAATAAATTAGATCCTTAATTACATTTATGTATGCAGAATGCACAAAGAGGAGCTAAAATGTTTGAATCCTCATCTTGCACAAGACGATTTGGAACTGTCAGAATTGCAATCGGAGACTTTTAATTTTTGATTTGGAGAAAAGGTTGATAGTTATATCTTAAAAAACTACTAAGGATGAAAGTAATAGATCAACATAATTCTTTTTTTAATGTATTATATTTGTCCAGGTTAGAGAGGATAGACGTATATCCAATGTTAGCAACATAATAAAATGGCTTTCATACGGACCTCGTTCGCAAATAATTTCTTCTTCTGGCTATATTGTTAATGGTCGACGTTTTCATACGAAAGACTATGAGAAGGCAACACAAAATAGTGGTGTTTCCATTGAGGCAAGTACTGTTTGTGTAGATGGGTCTATTGAAAAAGTAATATATTATGGGGTCTTGTGTGAGATTTTCTTGTTGGATTATTGTCAATTTCGAGTTGCCTTGTTTAAATGTGATTGCGCAAATATGTATCGTGGAGTCAAAGTTGAAGATGGATTTATATTGTTCAATTTGCATCAATTTCAAAATAAATTTGAAAACAACCCGTTTATCTTAGCAACACAAGCGGTTCAAGTTTTTTTCTCTAGAGAAGGTAGTTCTTCAAATTGGTATGTTGTGTTGAGAGTGCCCTCTAGACGGTTTCATGAATTGGAAAAATACGACGAAGATGAAGAATCAACTAGTAAACCATTGGATGAGTCACAACTTGATGATAGAGACGTAGACAATGGAGATGAAAGTTACATAAGGGAGGGTTGTAACGGTATTTTGGTATGTTATAAGCGCATTTTATTGATTTTTTTATTTTATGCATGTTCATATATACCATAAAATGTGTTGTTAGATGGTAAAAAAAAAAATCTGATATAGGTTGACATCTTAGCGTGTTTCAAAATGATTTTATTTTCTATTGTACGTGTTCTTTGCATGTGTATTTTATTTTTGCACATGGTTGTTACAAAGTAGTGTTATATTTAGTGTGACCTTCTAATCCTTTGTAAATCGTTATATTTTTTTATAGGTTGACGAGAAAGATTGATGTTGTATTATCGACGAGGAAGATGGTGCTACATGATGCAGAGGTATTCTAGTTACATATGCATTTTTTACCACATGCTTTTTTTATTTCAGCCTTATTTTGTTTCTTTTGGTACGTTGTGTTGAGATATTCGACCATCGATGCACATATGATATTTAAAAAAAAAACATTCACATTATTAATTAAAAACGGAAGGAATTCCACTTTATATTTCTCACATACCACTTGAATTGATTTTGGGTGTGAGAAAACAAGAAAAGCGAGAGTTTTCCTTGGTAAAAGCGAGAGTTTATACTAGATTATTTTTGAATTACTTGGTAAAAGCGAGAGTTTTCCTTGAATGTGTATAAATTTAAGTTTATACTAGATTATTTTTGTATTACTTGCAAAACTGTGTATTTTTTAAATAATTATAAAACATTATTATTCATTCAGAAAATATGTTTACATACATTTATTTTGCAAATACCATTGAAATAGGTAAATTGCCTTTTAATTTTTCTAGGTGTGTTATATTGATACACATGTATCTCTTCTTCATTACAAATTGATGCACCTTTGTATTTGTCTTTGATTCCCATGCCAGACAGTATATCCTAATTAATAATATTAATAAAAATACAATTTTTTGATTCAATTATTAAAATTAAAATTCAATTTTTTGACTCAAGTTTTTGATTCAATTAGCAAAAATTTGCATATATTTATGTAATTTTTGATAAATGCTTTAAAATTTCAAATTTAATGTTGATATTTATTCAGCATTGCATTATTGCAGAAAAATCACTAAAAACGTAGCGTAAATTGCATACAAATGACTTTTGAATAGGTATATGTCTTGTATAAAGTTTGATTTAAAAAACAAGTCGCTTATTTTGACTTTACTAAAAACAAGTTCTTATGTGGAATTCTTTACAAAAAAATGTTCTTTCATTTTTTAGGCATATTTGAGTGACAAAGATCTGGGATCGGCTGATTTCAACTCTTTGTCAATTACACATAAAAAGTTGTTGTTAAATAGCAGTAATACCATATCTCAAAAATTTTGGATGCGTTGAAAGTGGAAACGATGACTCAAACATTTTATCGTGTTTCCTCCTACGTAAGAAAATTAAATAGTTTGAAGTCGAACTCTGATACGTTAAACATGGTGTCAAACAGCACATGACAATACAACGCCCTTTTTATTTAACAAACAACACATGCAAAACTGTACTCATCTCATTTTTCTAATTCCAATGCCCTTTTTATTTAACAAAAATGCAATTTTTCTTTCATCAAACTTTTCCATGACAATACAACGCCCTTAGGTGGGTGCCTAAGACAGCGTCCTCTGCAATAAAGTAGTCGTAACCCCTGCCGCTGTGTACACGTCATTATCCAAGAACGGTGGTAACACCCTTAGATTCGCGAATACATGTTTAGCCATATCGAAGAAAAAGGGGGCACTTAATACCACCAGTGCATGGTCATAAATTTACGTGTCGGTAAGTACACAAATGCCTCATTTGGCTAAACATTAATTAAAGCCACTTGAAAGCTTGTAAGCCCAAACATTTCATTTGCTTTTGTGTTTTCAATGTATATAATCCAGTATTATTTTTCAATGTATATATTCAGGTTGGTAATGGTCAACCTCCAACCCACCCCACCAGAAAAAAGAAAAGAAAAAAACTTAGTATGCTTTATGGCTTTTTCGAACTTTTAGGGTTGCTTTGCAAACCTTTAAAGTTATCAAAGCAACCCTGTAGAACACAACCGACCCCATGTTGTGGGTCGGTTGCTTTCCAACCCACACATGGTTGGGAATGCTCCTACTGTTCACCACATTACAACTATGTGATATATATGTACATAAATACATGCTATGCTTAAATTTCTGTATGCTCATATATGGGGTTTAGACATTGCTTCCTTTATAATTATACAATAAACGTGTTTTTTTTTTTGAAAATTGGTTAATACGCCAACATAGTGGACAGAGTAGTACTCGAAATAAACGTGTTTTTATATGCATACGAAAAAGGTACAAAATATGAAACCGTCTTGCGTGCATTTTCTTAACTATAATTTCCCTTTGCTACGGTACCTTTTTTTTGCATTTGCAAGATCATAGCTTTTTAATATATATATATATATATATATATATATATTCTCTGCATGTTCAGCATTAATGTACTTTTGTTCTATGTTAATACTTAATACCCTTTGTCTCTCCTATTGAAATAACAAAACTATGTTAAAAAAGGCCTATGCATGCTAAAGTTTTAATATTATAATTTCCCCTCAATGCGCCATCCCCTACCTATACTGTATACAATACCTTATATTTTACTTCTTTCTACTCACTTTTCCTTCCTTTTCTACTGTATACCCTCACATATTTTTCTCCACTGTCGTACAAGTGCAGACTAAAAAATATAGATGACTATGTAAAATCATACTTAACGCTTCTGAATTCCGAATCCCAAAGAAGAACACAATAAATAGCAAATGTTTGTTTGAATAATCAAACAAATATTCAGATGTCAGTTCTGAATTATGTCGGAAGTTATTAAATCAGCACTTTCCGTTGGACTTTGTAAATTAATGTCCAATGGAAATTGTTGATTTAATCAATGATCAAGCTAAAAAAAGAAAAAAGTCGAATTATATTTTTAATGAGTTTGAACACTGATTTAATCAAGGTACTTTCAATTAGTGCTGATAACATATAAATGCATGCACTAGCACGTCGACTTAATTAGCACTCTTCTGTTGGGTTTCACATGTATTTTTCAACTTGAATATTACATGCCATAAGATTATCAATTAGTGCCCAAACATTTAATTTGCTTTTCTGTTGGGTCGCTAGTTGTCTGTTTTTAAACACCACGGTTACAAAGACTTAACTACTGAAAACTGACTTAAGATTTTTATTTTTTAGAGCTCAAAAGTAGGAAGCAAAAGAGCAAAAAAGCAAAAATTAGCTGCACTTGCAGCTACTAATGCTGATGCTGAGAGGATGGTTGGGATTAAAATCAACGATCAGCCAAATGGACTACTTCCGTTGCTTCATGATTTAAATATTGTTATAAGAAGATCTCCTCGTAAGCATGTTGAATACCCTATACGCACTACTCCTCGTAAAATTGGAAGCAACCTTCGCCACACTACAAAACTTATGCAGCCCCCTCCTCCTTTCAGTAACATCCCCGTCGACACTACAAACGCGATTCACCCCCCTCCTTCCAGTAACAGCCCCGTCCGCACTACAAACCAGATTCAACCCCCTCCTTCCAGTAACATCCCCTTCGACAATACAAACCCAGAACAGCCCCCTGTCCATCAACTAAACTTCCAGCAAACTACAGCCACCTCAGATTCCAGTCCAAATGAACTTCAACCAGATTCTGCTGAAGGTAATAGATCGACGCAAACTAGAAAAAAGGGAGGCAAAACGATGTTGAAATCATTAGCTATTATACCGGATGAGAAGCCGGAAGTTGAATTTAATGAACGCAGACAAGCAATAGGTACTAATTCCAAACTTTTATCGTCATATTTTGGTACTCTAGCAAGGGAGATGGTGCCTTTTACCATTAGCTCATGGAGGAAAGTCGATGACGATTTGAGGGATGATCTGTGGACTTGTATACAGGTATTGATATTTGACTTGTATATACCAGCTGTTGGCGATAACATGAGTAAGTGAATAATAAAATATGGCATTCAATTGTTTTTAATTTAATTGATTCTATGTTATTTATGTTATAGTACCTATATGTCTCAATATTCAAAGCAACATATTATATACCTGTTGTAGTTCTCTCTATGTGCAATATGCATTATACACATGCCTATGGTACAACATTGCATTTTGCAATACTGTTAGAGACTAGTCTGCATTTTTTTTTAGGATGCAGTCAAGATTCCAGGTAGATGCAGTGTATAAGGATTACTTGTTAGTGATAATAGGATAGCGATGGAAGGAGTCTAAATCAAGGTTAGTTGCAGCTATCAAAAAAGCGTCTCAAAATCCCGACTTTACCAATACTTTAGCAGGCCTAAAACCGTTTAATATAAAGAGCGCCGACGAGTGGAATGCTTTTGTGAATGAAAAATTGTCAGAAAAGTTTGAGGTGGTTATTTTTGTCTGATTGATTTTAACTGTTAAGTATATTACATTTTCCTATATCATATTTATTTAATTGATCTTATAGGCAACAAGCCAAAGATTCAAAAGTATTAGAGAAAAGAATTAACTTCCGCACACCATGAGCAGAAAAGGTTATGCAAGATTGGAAGAAGAAATGGTAAAAAAAATATTAAAGCAATTTTTATTTGTTATCATTTGTACAATTTTAAGCTGTTAATTAAGCTAATTTTGCAGAAAAAGGAAAAGGCAACATCTAATATCACTAGAGACGAATTGTGATGCAAAGGCCACACTAGAAAAGATGGAAAACCTCCAAATACAATTATTGCTGAATGCATAGTAAGAAAAAGTTCAAATATACAATATAAGAAACTGTTGCTATTGTTAATGTAGTTTTAATTTTAATTTCTAAATATTGGTTGTTTTTGAATTTGTAGTCTAAGAAAACAGAGCATCATATTGCCGCAAGTCAGGATTCTCAGGGAGGAACATCAGTTACTCAAGATGGCGTGTCGAAGCTTTTTGATCAGGAGCATGGAGGACGTGTAAGAGGGCTTGGTTTTGGGGTTGTACCATCTCAGCTTCGTATTCAGGGTAACTCATCAAGTGAAGTACATGCATTGCGAAACCAAGTTAGTGGCTTGGAGAACAAAGTACAGGAGCTTACTTCAATGTTGATGGTAAGTGTTAATTAGAAATTTATTTTAACGGCGATTTTTCCTGTTAATTAGAAACCAAGTTATTGTCGGTAGCAGGTGTGGCTATTACCCTCAGTTTGCTGCCAAATTCATTAGTTTTAAGATTAGTTTTAAGATTTTTCTTGTTTTCCTGTAGTAAACCATCATATGGAAGGGAAATGAACTGTTATTGTCGGCAGCGGGTGTGGCTATTGCCCTCAGTTTGCTAACAAATTCATTAGTTTTAAGATTTTTCCTATTTCCTGTAGTAAACCATCATCTGATAGTAAATGTATTTATAGTTGAGTATAGTTTTCAGTCCATGCAATCTTTACAGGAGCTAAAAGAAAAGCGAGCAACTAATGCGGGAAATCCAGCAACTCCTGATCCTAATACGCCTTAGGTACCCTTTTTTATTGGTATAATTGATAGAAAGCTGTAACATTTAATGATCTACGGAATTGGAATATTGCTGTTAAAATGCGTTAAAATTTTTTTGACAATGCAAGTTTAAATCTTTGGTGACATGTTTGGTGAACATTGAAATGCTTTTAACCGGGGTTGTGAAATTTTTGGGTGATTTTAAGGACAGTAAATGGAGGGGGTTGGGTACTGTTAAAAAGGTATTTCGACGGGGGTTGGGTAAATTGAGAAATGGGTAAAATGAGCCCCTAATGTGGCACTGTCTTATGTGGATACCAGATCTCCCTTTAATCTGCAATGTTTGGAAAGAATTTCAAAACACTTTATTTTTACAGATTCAGAAACGCCAAGAAAGCACAACAAATTCAAGTTTTTTCATCCTCTTCTCCTTGCTTATGTCTTTCAACACTTTCGTTTTGAGATTACAAATTCAATGCTCTCATCTTTGCGGTCAATTCAACAGATTGTTTGAATCGATCTCCATAGTATTACCACAATTAATTAAGAAGAGTAATCCACTTGACTTCATAGTAATTTGAAAATTGATTTTATTTAACTCGCAGCACCAATTTGTTTGTTTAAATGATCGGTGAAAGCAAATAACATGTTAAGCAAAATATTGTCGCTTTGCCACTTCATTATATATCTAGAGTCCACACCAACATATGTGTTATATAATGATCCAGAATTGCACTGGCTTAGGTAGATTTTTTTTAAAATAAATAAATGTAAATGGAGTAAAATTACACTACAAGCAGGTTTTTATTTTTATGAAAAAAAAGGGGAGAGAGGGATATAGCACGCTACATGTACAAAATGGAAAAAAAAATGTCATTGAGGTTTCTCCCAGACTTGATTATACAATGACAATATCCATGATCATACATCAATAATGGCGCCCAAGTATTCCAAAAATGCATGAATTAGCTGACCAGAACTGTACATGCACACAATGCATTCCCGGTTTTCTCAACCTTGTGTACCTTGACCTTCTGTTGATCATTTAAATGACCTCTTACGGTTTTTAGGAGAATATATAAGACCTTATTTGACCTTTTTATTTTTTGCGTTGCTGTAGCTTAGACTGAAAACAATAACATTCAAATTGTTGGTTAGTTGACTACTGACTAGCTGATTAGCTTCTTTGACTCTTCATTTTATTGTGAAATATTCGACACAATAACCAAAAAATTGGCCCCTCTTGCCAAATTTCAGATTAAGTTCCTGATTGCTGTAGGAGTATATTATAACATAATAAGCAAATAAGCTTATCACAAACAATGCGGTTAGGTTCTGTACGATCTATACTCCAATTTCTTTGTTTAGAAGATTAAAAGCCGTGCTTTCAAACAATGTCACATAAAAATCACCCAATCGGAAATTGAAATAAATTTAGTGAAAATTTCAGTGAAAACAATGAATAAATGTTATCGAACAGAATAGGAAAACAAAAATTCTCAACAGATGTCCATCATCTTATGCAACAAGCGAAAATAAATGGGAATGCTTCTAGGAGCTATGAATACCTTTAAGTTGAGAAGCAGTATCATCGCGATCGATAACAAGAATAAGATGAGTGCCCAAATTAGTATGTATAAATACTGGGAAAGGCGATGATGTTGAACCCTCCGTAGCCATTGCAGACGGGAGAAAGTCCCTTTCACTTTGCAGAATTAAAATTTTGCATAAAAACAATTGTTAGCGACAAATATAATTTGAATGTTAATTAATATATTGCTTGTGTTCAAATTTTTATCTGCTAAACCAGTAACCAGTAACCATTAATACTTACCACTTTATTAAATTAGTTTTGCACTGAGTTTTGCACTGGGTAAAGAGAGGAGTCGTTTCTCAGTTCATTCCCAATCTTGTTATACTGAACTTATTATTATTATTATTATTATTACTATTATTATTATTATTATTATTTGCAGTCACACAGAGGAAGCAATACCTTGAGAGCTCAACAAAAAAAATTGCACAGCAAGCAGCTGAAAAGGATATGCAAGCAGCTGAAAATGAGGCCAGCAAAACCGCTCCACGGACCAAACAAAATGGAAAGAAAGCTGCAAATGATCAGGGTAGCAGAACAATTCAGTAGTATAAGCAACTTGGAAATCACGCTGAAAACAATCATGCTAAAGAAAATGAGGGCAGAAAATGTAAAATACTGAATTGGGACAAACAAGTAGTTGCTGAAGGAAGATTGGCATCCTCTAATCCAGAAGCTTTGGTGCACTTTAAAAAGATTGAAACGCAAGGTTGGAAAATTTGGGTTGATGCGGCGGTGGATGCAGAAGCTTTCTAGTGGAGGCCGACTGCCGAAATGACTACTATTGGAGAAGCTGTTGGATCGACTGTGGCCTGGAATAAAAATTATGTTGCCTTCAGCTAGAGTGCTTTCGTAGGGTATGCAACCTTTTGTGGACAGAACTTCATCTTTCTTATGTATATTTTGGGTAAGATCTTATGTATTTTGAAACGGTTATGTGTTTGGTGACGGGTTAAATTGGTGATACATGTACTGCATACGTTTGTTTTTTGCTGATCGAATATTATGTCAAGTAATATATATGAAAGATTCCGTGTAGTAATATTTGTTGCATTGAAATATCAATTATATTATTATTAATATATATGAATTTGTTTTACTAGTCAGGTTTATATAAATTACAATAGAAAAAAGTTGTAATAAGCCATGTTACAACGGTGTAAAAATGTTGTAATATTAAGGAACTTACAACGGTGTAAAAATGTTGTTATATCTATGATCTCACGATATTACAATATCTACAACAACGGGGATAAAAGTTGTAATACAGTTTATTACAACGGTGTATAAATGTTGTTATATCTATGATCTCACGGTATTACAATATCTACAACAACGAGGATAAAAGTTGTAATAAAGTCTATTACAACGGTGACAAAAGTTGTTATACGTATGCTCTTACTTTACTACAGCATATACAACAACAGAGAGCTAGAGTTATAATAAAATTAATTACAACGGTAAATAACTGTTGTTAAATACTACTATTACAACGGTGATGTAACCGTGCAGAAAAGTTGTAAGAGATTTGAATATGTTACAACTTCCGCATACACGACGGTTCAGGCACCGTTGTAAAATGATATTACAACGGTGTTGCACCGTTGTTATAGGGTGAATTTGTTGTAGTGACACATCGCTCAACTGCACAAATAATAATAAGTGGTTGTTGTTTGAAAACCCCACACGGGTGTGGGATGATATTGGACATACACTAATCCCAATTTTTAGTTGTATGTCAATCGATTAGTTGACAGGTTGTTGTAAGCGTTAATTATTCATATTTAACGCTTATGCAGTTGTGTAATGCACTCTGGATGATGGTTGACTGTGTTTGATTATTGTTGTGTACATGTGCGTATGAAATTCATATAAATAAAATTATATGGTAATTGATTGTGTCTGATTCCAATTCGGGAAGAACGAATATTTTAAATTAAAGAATATTTTAAAATGACGAGTAATGAATATTTTAAAATAACCAATATTTTAAAATAATATTCAGTAATGGATCAAAATATGATTTTGATGTCCGATTTGGGATGGACACGAAAATATTTAAATATATAAAGCCGTGTTGATTAGATTAACGCCATTTTGACGTGAACGATATTTATATCGATTTATTCATTTTTATAATGAATATCGAAAAAGAAGTGATTTCAAAATCTAATGTTTTGAAAATATTATCATTTATATATTAATGATATGAAATATTCGATTTTGATTTAAAATTGAAAATGATGTTGAAATCGTTTTTAAAACGAATTTAAAACGATTTATAAAATACATTTTAAATGGAAACCGAGGAAATATAATATATATATATATATATTATGTATATATTTAATGGCCTGAATAGAATACGCCGCGCCGCACTAGTTTGCGAATTTCGACCATTGACTTCGAATTGACATTACGGGAGTTCCGACCGTCGAATTCTCCTAAGGCCGGAACCGTTGGCTTCGTATCGAAAGCGCTTTCCAACAAATACAAGAGATTTGAAATCTAACGGTTGGATTTGGAATTATGTCCAAATCAAATTTGGAAAAGGTCGTTGTAAGTGCAGTTTGATGACGGTTTATGGAAATCGACTGTACGGGCCTTGATAAAATTATTAAAAATATCAATAATTATTGTAAAATCATAATAAATGATTTGGAAAGAATTGGGATAAAGAATTCCATATTTGAAAAGATAAAAATATATTTTTATCAAAATGAACTAGTTATGAACTAGAATTATAAATCCAATATTTTTAAATAAATAAATTGGATTTGAAATGGTTTTAAAAATAACCAGAATTTCCAATATATGAGTTGGAATGGATTTGAATCGAAATTATCTTTGGAATATTTTGATATTGGATTCCGTGATTATACAGATATTGATATGGGAATTTGGAAGATATATATATATATATCATTATTCCTAATACGATATTTGTTGATTTCAGAATTTGATATTGAATATAAGTCGATATAATTTCTATTCAGAGCCTTGTATTTAATATCAAATGAGGTTTTGGGTTTTTCGTGAATGGTGTCTTCATTAGCACTGTTCTTAAACCCAGTTGAGAAAAGAATGAATCTTTATTTAAGATTTAAAGAAGAATTACCAATTAATTAACATTTAATTGGAATCGAAAATGGAATGTGAATTGGGTTTATTGTGAACTGCGTTTTTAACGACATTCGTTCTTGAACCCGATTTACAGTGAAATGTGGTTCGGAATTTATAAATCTTTTTATTAGGATTTAAAGGGAATTTTCCAAAGTAAAGTTTTCCAATTTAATATATTAAATGGGAATTGAACGGAATTCGATTTGATAATAATCGAAATGAGCTTCTGTGGAGAAAGACTGTTAATATATATGGAATCTAAAAGGCTTTGTCATTATTCCATTCATATTATTAGTTGGATACGGAAATTAATATCGATTATATATTGATCTGTTTTCCATGAAGATTCCATTTATATGGAAGAGGATTTGGGTTTATTGTGAACCGTGTTTTAAATTACATTGGTTCTTTAACCCAGTTATAGATAGGATTACATGTCTAACACTGGATTTTGAACTGTATGGTTGATCTCTGCTAAATGTGTATTTGTTTGGTGGCAGAGAATTTATTCTCTTGCTTAACACCCTTCCCTAAGACGTACGAGCTTAGAGGTTTTATACCGGCAGAAATCAATAGTACGATGTAGATTTTCGATGCGACATGTTTGTGTTTCCAAAGTTAAATAACCATTAATATTGATTTTTGGGAAGATTAAAACTAAGTGGAGTTTTAATGAATCTTTAATTAGATTGAAAAGATAAATTGATAATTTAAATTACCAAATTCGGGAAATGATCGAGAATGGAGTAGCACCAGTTTTGCTCCAAGCGATAGTTAAATCTTTAATTAGATTTGAACGGGAAATGGTAATTAATTTTACCGATAACACCGTGGTGTTAGTTATGGGATAATACAAGTTTTGCTCCATAGGATGAATAGGTTGGGATTGAGAAATTAAATAAATGGTTACTTCGGTAAGGTGCGTTAATCCCGACTAGTTTGGAAAACCTTAATATGGTTTGAATGATATCCAAAGGAAGATTAAAGAATAAATTTTAAAGAGTTTATCTTTGATAAAATTAATGGGAACATATCCCTAAAGATGTGAATATTTTACTAAAAGAATATTCTGAATTGGAATAAGGCGTATGTTGTGTTTTTATAGCACTTGTTTATTATATACACGAGTTATTCAGAAAGGCCAGGTTTATAACCATTCTGAATAACTGATTCGACGATAAATCGACGATGAAGTTGGTGGCTGAAGACCGGAGGTATTCACATCGTTTGGATGATTACTGATGTCTTGATTGGGCCATACACCTAAGACAAGGTAATAAGTGGTGATCGTCCAGACGTACTTGGAGATCGACCAGATATGCGAGGACCTCTCTCCTGTTTTGGACACGGGACGAGGAATAAGGTGCCTCCGGTTTCGTTCAGACCCATAACGAACTTGTAAATGGATGTGTATCTGATATTGGATTTTATTCTTTGTTGATTGATCTTTAGTAAATATATATCTGTTTGGCGGTGGAGAATTTATTCTCTTGCTTAACGCCCTTCTCTGAGACGTACGAGCTCACAGGTTATATATCGACAGACATCAGTCGCATGGCGTGAATTGCCTGTGTGGCATGCTGAGATGCAAATGATCAAGGCTTCTGTTGAAAAGCGAAGTCTTGTGGTTGATGATCAAAGCTCAGCTTTCATATAGCCTAGCTTTATGTATAGCGTTAATTCGCGAGCCTCACACCTCGGTATGAGTTAAAAAGGGTAAGGGAACGAAAGGAGGACATGACGTTTCTTTCTAGCTATGGGTAGTGTCGGGGTTTTGCATGCCCAGACAATTATGTTATTTTTACCTTTGTGGTTGTTGGAATGCGAGGCGCCTATGATATATCGGTCTCTACGGAGCCGATGGATATTGAGTCATCTGGCTCATAGACGCGCGATAGGGCGGGGAAACGTGTGTTCTGGAATTGCCAATCCTCATATGTAAGGGAGGTCCATCCTTGGAGGATCCAAGGGCCTACTGCGGGAGATCCTGAGGCATTTGCTAGAGTGTCTCGAAGCCGGCGAGGAGTACATCCCTTGCCTCGACTCATGACGAAAATCCAATTTCCAATATGTGACATTTCGGTTTTGATTGTAGAGCCTAGTATGGCGACATGATATATGGTACCTATGCCGTCTAGGATTGATACATTTATATTTGAAGTTGTTTTGATACTATACACTTATAATAGTATCAAATGATTTGTTTTAAACGTACCAAGCATGTTTGGCTGTTATAAGGGAAAACCCTATCCTCCGGATTGCGTTGCATTATGTGATGGGACCTGGGTCTTATAATAGATTCATTTTTCCAAAAAGCATCTCGCTGTTTATTCTATGCACTGGTATTCTTGGGAGGAAACCCGTTCCTGTTATACGGCGTGGTCCTTTGATTTACCTTATTTCTAAAGTAAAGTTTTAAATAACTATTTTAGTTCTCACACCAGTCACATGACTGACCTGGAGTTTATTGTACTCTGGGTGCCCATATTTTCCACACAGGCAACTAGTAGTTTTGGTTTTGCAGATTCATATTCACAGGATCTTGGTTTATAGCTGGAACAATATTCGAAAAGCTCTGTTTTATCTCTTTCAGTTGTGTTTTTGTATTATTTTCCGCTGCATTGTAATATGTAAATCTCTGATGTTTATCAAATGTATAATATTTGTTCATATTCTGTATATTCTTGTACTCTGATGTAAATTGTTGTAATAAGCAATGAAATGTTCTTCTATTTGTCTTCTGATTTGTCATGATCTCAACTCAATCCGGGCTTTCCTTTACATGGAAGTTTGGGTCGTGTCGGTTTGGTATCAGAGCCTTGGTTTACAGAGCATGAGAACAAGACACATGAGAACCAGACGAAAGAATTCATCAGAGATTGGATTAGCAATATCCAACAAGAATGTCTCGTTAGAGATAGGATCAGTAGTATCCTAGGACGAGTGAGAAGAGTATTATTTATAAAAAAAATTTTTGTTTTGAAAATTTAAACCACTTTATACGTATTTGAATATTTATTTTATATTGAATTTGGACAATCGAGTATATAAAGATTTGAATATACGCCTTGCAAACATATATTCGAAGTTTTAATATACTGGATAGATATAGAATCACACTCTAGTCGCCCAGGCATGGTTCTGATGATAGCGATCGTATCATCAGCGTTTATGTTCGAGTTTCGAGGGTGGGATATCTATGTATTTCCAATTGACTGGTATGAGAACCAAAACTAGATAGGGTTATTTGTTGTGATTTGGCATCAAAAATGGATTTTTATATATGTAAAAATTATGAATTTGAAACGATAATCAACAATTGATTGATGATTGTGTTGTTTGATTATTGGTTTGATTAATTAAAATTTTGAACCATGAAGCCAAATTGTATCAAATATTGAGCTGAATTGAAAATTTGTTGAAATTGCATACATGTACATGCATATATATATATATATTGAACAAGTCATAGCAAGGAGGCTAGAGAAGAGGAATAAAATTGTATACCCGACAAATAGGTACATGTTTACTAATTTATTGGGTTTGGATGATTTTATAAGCCGATTGGCTGGCCGCTTGACTTTTTCTTTTTCTTTTTGGATGGTGAGGGCCCTGCGTGGCTAGTTGAGGTTTTAAATGTCTCCCCGTACAAAGGAGGTTACGGTGAAATTTTTCAAAAATTTAGGGTGTTAGCCAAATTTTTGAAAGTTGATTTGATTAGTTAAACAACTTTTAGCTCCGTTCCTTTTCGAGGACGGAAAGATTTAAAGTTGGGGAGATTGTAACAACCCGGAAAATTAGAACCAATTTAAAA
Organism: Allium sativum; assembly: GCA_030737875.1. NCBI lineage: Eukaryota > Viridiplantae > Streptophyta > Magnoliopsida > Asparagales > Amaryllidaceae > Allium > Allium sativum. The sequence continues at coordinate 940,921,290 of CM060916.1, read as the reverse complement.
TTTTATTTTGGCAATTTTAATGAATTTTGAATATTTAAAATGATTTATTTTAAATTATAACGACTAGAAAATTATTTTGAATAGAATTAGAACGTATATATTTATTTAAATCGAAGTTAGAATATAAATATTTATTTTAATTATAAAAGGAATTGGAAATGGCGCGTAGTTTGAAATTCAATTTCAAAATTCAAATGAATGTACAGGATTCAAAATAAACCGGATTTTGGTGAAACCAGAAATATTTGAATCTATTTAGAAATATCTTTCCAACGTATCTGAAAAATCCAAATTTCATAGCGGGAATAAAAAGTTATGCCCAGTTGAAAATTCAGAATAGTCGCTATGGAAAATATAGCCCTTAAAAATAACGATTATGCAAACGACCTCCGTTTTCGACGAGACCACTTTTGTTGGATCCGGAATGTCAAATTATTGCTAGATTGCAATTTTCATAATTTTTGGAATCTATATGTGAGCGTGGTGAATTTGTACGCGTTTGGCAATTCCAGTTTGAATTTAAATCAACTGGAAGATGACTGTTTTTCAAACGGTCTCCAAATTCGACCAAATTACTTTTGTTAGGACTGTATCATCAAATCATAGCTATATTTATTTTTTTGGAATTTTTGGAGTCAGTATGTGGCCCCGGTAAATTAAAATGTACGTTTAAATTGAATATATAATGATTGATATTTTACTTTAAAGGAAAACTGATCGAAATAATCAAATTGGCTAACGAAACATATCCCATTGTGTTCGGAATTAGGGTAGTTAGTTAGGGGCGATGGTCGTTGGGTCTCGTTTGGAGATCGAATTTTAAAGTTACTTTTTGGGACAATATAATATAATAATTTTTATAAAAGCCCTTAACCCCTTTCCTCTACCCCCCTCCCAAGTTGAAATCGTTCTGGAAAGAAATAAAATAAATAAATAAACCGCGTATTCCACCACCACCACTCATCGGAGGCCCACCGCGCCAGCGCCGCACTAGGCGTCGCACCCCGTCCATCACCCCCCTCCGACGCTTGCTCTTCTCCTCCCCCATACGAATTCTGAAACCCACGAGACCCAAAAGCAACACATGCCCTAGATTTGAACGCCATCACCACTCCTCCTTGGCCCACCGCAGGTGGCACAACACCACCCTCCGACGTGTAACACCACCCTCCGACGAAACCCAAACACCTCCTCCGCTGAAGAACGCTGTAAGTTTTTATCATTCGTTTTTTTCCTCTCTTTTTTTAGTTAGAAATAAAAAACGTAGTTTTTTTAAAATCTTATTTTTATATATTATCATTGTTTTAAAATGAAAATAATATATATATATATAGTTTAAAATAAAAAGATTAGATTTTTATATTGAGAAGATTAGATTTTTATATTGATAAAGATTCGATTTTTAAAAATATAAAGAAGAGAATTTTAAAAATATAAAGATTTGATTTTTAAAAATATAAAGATGGGAATTTTTATCTACCTAGCATTGACAAAAGAATGAAATTTTTACATATATAAAAATGATATAAAAATATGATTTTTATATTATAGAAGCAATATAAAAATATAATTTTTATATGTATAGTAGTAATATAAAAATATGTTTTTTATATATATCATTTTGGAATAAAAATTTGAGCTTTATTTTATGAATAGCATAATAAAAATATGTTTTTTATTATAGGCACAGCGTTTTAAAAATATGATTTTTATAAATGAATAGCGATATAAAGATATTATTTTTAGTTTGATAAAAATATAATTTTTATCGTATGTATGAAATAATATTTTGAGTAGGATAAAAATAGAATTTTTATATATGTAGCAAAATAAAAAACTGATTTTTATTATATATATATATATAGCGATATAAAAATGTGATTTTTATATATATTGTAGTGAGATAAAAATGTGATTTTTTAAATATATGATTAAAAATTTGATTTTCAATGTATAAACATCATATTAAAATTGTGATTTTTACTATGAACAGCGTGGAAAAGGATTGCGTTCACATTACGGGAAAATCTAAAATATTCAGAAATTCAGAAATAAAACTGGAGGAGTGGATCCCAAAGGTGAGAACTTCTCACTTTAATTTATTTTCTAGTTAAAAATATATACTAGGATGCAGACGGTGCTTAATATCACCCGACACCTTTGTTTGAAACCATGTTTGTTTGGTTGTTTGGTTGAATGGATTATTTGTTTGAATTTGGTTTGGGAAATGAATTGAATAGAATTAGTATGTACATGGCGTGAGCCATTAGTAGGCAAGGGATAAGGCTATACCTTATTCCGGTTCTAGTATCGCGCCGTTATGCTGCCGAATTTTCTAAAAATGTTAGAATAATAAAAATATCATTTTTATTGTATAAATGAACTGAATAAAATATTCATGTGCTGAAAAAAATATTTTATAGTTAAAATTATAATTTTTAACGTATATATGAATAAAATATATATTCATTTACAATCGGACGATTTGTTTATGTACACACATTTAACTGATATTGATTGGGACGATATATTTTACACATCGCCCAACTGCACAAATAATAATCAGTGGTTGTTGTTTGAAAACCTCACACGGGTATGAGGATGATATTGGACATGCACTAATCCCAATATTTAGTTGTATGTCAATCGATTGGTTGACAAGCTGTTGTACGCATTAATTATTCATATTTAACGCTTATGCAGTTGTGTAATGCACTCTGAATGATGGTTGACTGTGTTTGATTATTGTTGTGTACATATGTGTATGAAATCCATATAAATAAAATTATATAGTAATTGACTGTATCTGATTCCAATTCGGGAAGAACGAATATTTTAAATTAAAGAATATTTTAAAGACGAGTAATGAATATTTTAAAATAACTAATATTTTGAAATAATATTCACTAATGGATCAAAATATGATTTTGATGTCCGATTTCGGATGGACACGAAAATATTTAAATATATAAAGCCGTGTTGATTAGATTAACACCATTTTGACGTGAACGATATTTAAATCGATTTTATTCATTTTTATAATGAATATCGAAAAGGAAGTGATTTCAAAATCTAATGTTTTGAAAATATTATCATTTATATATTAATGATATGGAATATTCAATTTTGATTTAAAATTGAATATGAAGTTTAAATCGTTTTGAAAACGAATTTAAAACGATTTACAAAATACGTTTTAAATGGAAATCAATGAAATATATATAATATATATTATACATATTTAATGGCCTGAATAGAACACGCCACGCCACGACAGTTTGCGAATTTCGACCATTGACTTCGAATTGACATTATGGGAGATCCGACCGTCAGATTCTCCTAAAACCATACAAGAAATTTGAAATCTAACAGTTGGATTTGGAATTATGTCAAAATCAAATTTGGAAAAGATCGCTGCAAGTGCAGTTCGACGATCGTTTATGGAAATCGACTGTACGGGCCTTGATAAAATTGTTAAAAATATCAATAATTGGTGTAAAATCATAATAAATGATTTGGAAAGAATTGGGATAAAAAATTTCATATTTGAAAAGATAAAAATATATTTTTATCAAAATGAACTAGTTATGAACTAGAATTATAAATTCAATATTTTTATATAAATAAATTGGATTTGAAATGGTTTTAAAATTAACCAGAATTTCCAGTATATGAATTGGAATGGATTTGAATCAAAATTATCTTTGGAATATTTTGATATTGGATTCCGTGATTATACGGATATTGATATGGGAATTTGGAAGATATATATATCGTTATTCCCGATACAATATTTGTTGATTTCAGAATTTGATATTGAATATAAGCCGATATAATTTCTATTCAGCCTTGTATTTAATATCAAATGAGATTTTAGGTTTGTCGTGAACGATGTCTTCATTAACACTGTTCTTAAACCCGGTTGAGAAAAGAATGAATCTTTAATTAAGATTTAAAGAAGAATTACCAATTAATTAACATTTGATTGGAATTGAAAATGGAATGTGAATTGGATTTATTATGAACTGTGTTTTTAATGACATTCGTTCTTTAACCCAATTTACAGTGAAATGTGGTTTTGAATTTATAAATATTTTTATTAAGATTTAACGGGAATTTTCCAAAGTAAAGTTTTCCAATTTAATATATTAAATGGGAATTGAATGGAATTCAATTTGATAATAATCGAAACGAGCTGTTGTGGAGGAAGACTGTTAATATATATGGAATTTAAAAGGCTTAGTCGTTATTCCATTTATATTATTAGTCGGATACGGAAATTGATATTGATTATATATTGATCTACTTTCTGTGAAGATTCCATTTTTATAGAAGAGGATTTGGGTTTATTGTGAACCGTGTTTTAAATGACATTGGTTCTTTAACCCATTTAAAACAGGATTACATATTTAACATTGGATTTTGAACTGTATGGTTGTTCTCTGCTAAATATATATTTGTTTGGTGGTGGAGAATTTATTCTTTTGGTTAACACCCTTCTCTAAGACGTACGAGCTAAGAGGTTATATATCGGCAGAAATCAATAGTACGGTGTAGATTGTCGATGCAGCATGTTGTGTTTCCAAAGTTAAATAATAATTAATATTGATTTTTGGGAAGATTAAAACTAAGTGGAGTTTTAATGAATCTTTAATTAGATTGAAAAGAGAATGTGATAATTTAAATTATCAAATTCGGGAAATGATCGAGAAGGGAGTAGCACCAGTTTTGCTCCAAGCGATAGTTAAATCTTTAATTAGTTTTGAACAGGAAATGGTAATTAATTTTACCGATAACACTGTGGTGTTAGTTATGGGGTAATACAAGTTTTGCTCCATGGGATGAATATGTTGGGATTGGGAGATTAAATAAATGGTTACTTCGGTAAGGTGCGTTAATCCCAACTAGTTTGGAAAACCTTAGTATGGTTTGAATATTATCCAAAGGAAGATTAAAAAGTAAATTTTAAAAAATTTATCTTTTATAAAATTAATGGGAACATATCCCTAAAGATGTGAATATTTGAATAAAAGAAAATTTTGAATTGGAATAAGGCGTATATTATGCTTTTATAGCACTTGTTTATTATATACGCGAGTTATTCAAAAAGTCCAGGTTTATACCCATTCTAAATAACTGATTCGACGAAAAGTCGACGATGAAGATGGTGGCTGAAGACCGGAGGTGTTCACATTGTTTGGATGATTACTGATATCTTAATTAGGTCGTGCACCCAAGACAAAGTAATAATTGGTGACCGTCCAGACGTACTTGGAGATCGACCGGATATGCGAGGTCCTCTCTCCTGTTTTGGACACGAGACAAGGAATAAGGTGCCTCCAGTTTCATTCAGACCCAGAACGAACTTGTAAAAGGATGTGTGTCTGACATTGGATTTTATTCTGTGTTGATTGATCTCTATTAAACATATATCTATTTGGCAACGGAGAATTTATTCTCTTGCTTAACGCCCTTCTTTGAGATGTACGAGCTTTGAGGTTGTATATCGATAGACATCAGTCGCATGGCGTGAATTGCCTGTGTGGCATGTTGAGATGCAAATGATCAAGCCTTCTGTTGAAAAGCAGAGTCTTGTGGTTGATGATCAAAGCACGACTTTAATATAGCATAGCTTTATGTATAGCGTTAATTCGCGAGCTTCACACCTCTGTATGAGTTAAAAATGGGATAAGTGAACCCAAGGAAGACATGACGTTTCTTTCTAGCTATGGGTAGTGTCAGGGTTTTGCAAGCCCAGAAATTTATGTTATTTTTACCTTTGTGATTGTTGGAATGCATGGCGTCTTGGATATATCGGTCTCTACGGAGCCGATGGATATTGAGTCATATGGCTCATAGACACCCGATAGGCGGGAAAACGTGTGTTCAGGAATTGCTAATCCTCAAACGTAAGGGAGGACCGGCCTTGGAGGATCTAAGGGTCTACTGCGGGAGATCATGAGTCATTTGCTAGAATGTCTCGAAGCCGACGAGGAGTACATCCCTTGCCTCAACTCATGACGGAAATCCAATTTCCAATATGTGACATTTCGGTTTTGATTGTAGAGCCTAGTATGGCGACATAATATATGGTACCCATGCCATCTAGGATTGATATATTTATATTTGAAGTTGTTTTGACACTATACACTTATAATAGTATCAAATGATTTATTTTAAACGTACCAAGCATGTTTAGCTATTGTAAGGAAAACCCTATCCTCCGGCTTACGTTGCATTGTGTGATGGGACCTGGGTCTTATAATAGATTCATTTTTCCAAAAAACATTGCGCTGTTTATTCTATGCACTGGTATTCTTGGGAGGAAACCCGTCCCGTGTTATACGGCGTGGTACCTTGATTTACCTTATTTCTAAAGTAAAATTTTAAATAATTGTTTTAGTTCTCACACCAGTCACATGATTGACTTGGAGTTTATTGTTTTAACCTAAACTCTGGGTGCTCCTATTTTCCACACGGGCAGCTAGTAGTTTTGGTTTTGCAGATTTATGTTCACAGGATCTTGGTTTACAGCTGGAAAGATATTCGGAAAGCTCTATATCCGTTTATCTCTTTCAATTGTGTTTTTGTGTTATTTTCCGCTGCATTGTAATTTGTAAATCTCGGATATTTGTGAAATGTATATTATTTGTTCATATTTTGTATATTCTTGTACTCTGATGTAAATTGTTGTAATAAGCAATGAAATGTTCTTCTATTTGTCTTCTGATTTGTCGTGTTCTCAACTCATATTTTGTATTTACTTCGTCCTTCATTGATTTTTGTTTATTAGGCTCTATCATGGGTTCAGTTTTGGCTTATGTTTAGATTTATCTTCGACATCACAAAATAAATAACTGAAGAAATTTTAATTATAGCTTATATTATGAAGTAATGAGAAAATATAAATGTGTTAATAACTAGGGTAATAATCGTCTAGTTCATTAATTAGTGAAATAAAGTATTTTGAAATGTAATATCTGAATTTAAAAGATGTTATATTTAGAATATCTACACAAATAAGATTTATAAGATCATTAATTATAAATAACAAGGTTTATTAAATTCAAAATTTTATATGAAATGGTTTTGAAATAATAATGATTTCTTGATAAGTATAATATTAAATATGCTTCATAAACATAATATTTTGAAGATGTTAACATTAATAAGTATGAAACATTAATTTTATTTAAGTAAACGAAATTGGAATATTAATCAAAATTTAGAAATGTTTAGAAAATGCAAAAATCTGCTTTATGTGGATATAAAAATTGGAAATAGAATAATGATAAAGAAATATATAATATACATTAAACTTATAAGGATTAAATGGAATTTATAAGTATGATTTTGGGAAAATTTTAATTTATGACAAATCGTAAGCTAATGAAATTGATTATTGTTATTTTAGTTTACGTCTAGACAATTAGAAAAAGCACTGGATTTGGAAAGGCTGAAAAAATTGTCATATTAAGGATAACAAGAACAATATTATGTGAATTCGATGTAATGGGGTATAATCAAACATTAACTAGATTTGTATACTAATATAAATAAGAACTTAATTAGTATCCTTAATGGTAATTAAGACCAGAGAACTTAACTAAGATGGAAATATAGCCTAAACTTTATTATCAATTTAAGTATGAGCTGTGCATTAAATAATTTTAACTTGAGTACAGGGTAATATATGTTAATATGGTATATGTTTTGAGATGTACTTTGAAATGTTATATGAGTTACATCTGAAAATTTTAAGTTGGTTATATTTGATAAATGTTAGAAGTTAAATTGAACAAATAAATGAGTGGGGAAGAGGTATAATTTTTCACATTTGAAATTTATAACAAATGAATGATCAAAAGGTATATTCAATTGGAAAGAAAAGTTTCAAGTATTGCACTTGTCGTTAAGATTGGACTATCAAGTATTAAAGATTTTAGACATACGCTTAACTAATGTATGTACTAAATCCTATTTGTTCTGGATAGATACAGGAAGCATTTCAGTCACTTGAAAAAGATTCTGGTGGTGACGACATTATCATCAATATTTATATTCAGGTTTCGAAACTTTTATATATATATATATATATATATATATATATGCAGTTAAAACATCGAGTGAACACTTGAAACCATATTGAAATGTTTTGGATATATATTAACCTTGATTTAGATATATTTCAATATACTAATCTAAGTAAGTTGATAAATACGCATAAGTTGATCTTAAAATATATTAAGGGGATTGTTAAAGGGACTCTACTTTTGGTAAAGAGGAGGACAATTTTAAGGGGACCCCACTTTAAAAAAAATTGTTAAGGGAGGGTTTGAGTTTTTTTTATTTTTAGAAAAAACATGGACTAAACTACCTCCTGTCACAACATACAATTCACTAATGTTCTTTTTATATTTCGCGGTGATCTGCATACGCATGAATACAATTTCTTATCATTTCCAAGGCGCAAAAACATCAGCATCTCAATTAATGTTCCAATTATACATATTCAATCAGGTTTGTTCATAAAATTTAAGTGTTTTAAATTGAACCATCGAATTCCAAAATGATATCCATTAACTTACCTGATCTGATATCTTTTGATTACCCACACAACTTTCTTATATCTCCATTATATTAACTATATCCTATTTTTATTTCATTAAATTGTGCTCATTATTTAGAGTTTAGCTTTTAAAATTTACATTTAATAAGATTATGGAGTTAATATTGGAATTTTTAATTAAATGTTTAAGGGAGGGCTAATTTTTTTGATCCTCCCCTTAACAATTGAACAATAATTTAAATTTTGTCCTCCCCTTAACCAAAAGCGGAGTCCCTTTAACAATCCTCTATATTAAATGACTTGGCTACTTTTCCCTTGCCTCGTTCCTTTTCAGAGACGAAAAGCTTTGAGCAAGGGAGATTGTAACAACCTAAATTTTTGAATTTTTTTTATACGATGAATTAAATGAAATTGAACTTAGGATTTAATTTATTATTGAATTATATGAAATAAATGAATTAGATTCCTTTATACAAACAAAAGCAAAGACAATTTGACAATGAGAATTACATGGATATCAATACAGATCATAATTATAGAGTTAACTTAACTAGTATTATCTTTTGAGTTTAAGTTCATTTTAAAAAATTAAATTTCAATAATAAACTTTAAATATTGAGTAATATGTTGACCATTTTTTTTTTGAAATGAAACTTTTCCAAAAAGAGTCAATTTTTGTCAAATATAGTCAAAATTTGAAAATGAATTGATAATATTAAACTTTTAAAACTCGAAATTGTAACTTTTATGAATCAAAACCAAATTCTGAGTTATCTAGCATTTTTCGTTTTATCAAAATCTACTTTCATTTGCTCCAAATTTGCTATATACAGTGAAAAATGCGTAAAATGGAGTACTTTTGTGTATGTGTCTCTCACCCCTCTTTTCTTTTATTCTTATAGTCTGTGTTTGTGTTTGGACTATGTAAACGTTTGTTTTGGGCTTTTATGGACCCAATAAAATTAGGTTCCTTGACCTTTGAAACACCCCACCTCCGTTAGGGTCACTCTCAAAGGGAATGCCCTAATTTTGGTGGAGGTTTATAAGTATAAGTCACAGATATACAAGATAGATATAAGAACACATATTTGTAAAATAGCGGAAAAACAAACAACTTTTATTGCATAATAAGCAAATACGTGTTACAGCAACATCACCATGATTGTCTTACATCTTTTTCAAAAAAACATAACATAACACTTTCATAATCTGTCTTGATTACATTATTTAAAGAAGCATAAAAAAACATAGATAAACTGCATAAGTCCCCGCAATTGCTATCCAAAGCCATAGCTCAAAGTGAAAGAGATCCAAGCAATACATTTCTTTTCCTTCAGGCTAGATGAGAAAGCTGGTCAAGCTGCAGTGTTCCCTCCCTGTGGACCTGGGGGGGGAACGGAAGAAAAGAAGACGAAAGAAAAGTAGAGTCAGACATAAAGCCTGAGTAAGTCTAGGACTATTTTGTCTATGAATAAAGAACTGGGTATGATAAGTATAATCAAGAAGTGGGAAAGCACTATAAACTTAGTTAAGTTGTCTAGGGTCGAATATACTATCGTACCCCATGTTAATCTCTGAACCCATATAAACTAGTCTCTAACTGGCACCCCATAATCAGGGTGATGTGATCCATTCAATGATGATCGGCTCCTACTCGCATAGTTACATGTGTCTTACGGCCCCCGATGTTGTAGTTACCTATGCTGGTCCCACCATGGGGTGTATCAAGTCCCATGGAGGCGGCCCGACACAATCCTAGAATGCACAGGTATGCTACTGGTGTCCAGTGCCTTATTTTTCTGCGCCGGAGTGTGTGCACGCCCGCACCCCGTTAGAACCTACACTGCTACACCACCGCCGTCGATTTGACCTCGTACAATCAGCCCAGTAATCGTGCCCCACCCTGCCTAGTTTCAGGGTATCATGATACACCTTATAGGGTTACTGCTGAAAAGGGTCACCCGTTACTAGGTTTTCTATCTCTAGCCAACATGCTAAGTTGGTTAAGTGTTTTCTAACCTAACCCCCACCAGTTCGTTTAGTTTAGCATGTTCCCTTTTGATTAAGTCTTTAGTCCACTTAATCCTAACAGTCTTGACTCAGCCTTAATTGTCTTATTAAAGCCTTGACCTCTCACATTAGACAGGTATTGTTGTGGCTGCCTGTTGCCGGTTGGTTCCGGGCAGTCTTACGCCACAACTCAGTCTAACCTCGGGTCCTTATTGGGCTCCATGTTTAACCTCTCACATTGGATAGGTATTGTTGTGACTACTGGACAGCCGGGCGGTTCCGGGCAGGTTTACATCACAATTCAATCCAACCTCGGGTTAAACACATCGTATTTTCTACATTTACATATTTTGTCTTTCTTCTTTATTTATATGTAAATATTTGCGGCCCATTAATAAGTTAATGGTGTAAGGGTTACACCAACCATGGGCCCAACCCATACTTGAATTTGGGCCCTTCTACTTTATATTTTCATTTATTAATTAATTTGGCCCAACGTTATTTTCCCCCGTTTAATACGTTCGTTTATATGTTGGGCTTAGGCTTTTCAAGCCCAACTTAGCCATGCGAGAAAAGGGGAGGCTTAAAGTGTGATTACATACACAAAAAGGGGATTGTGAGCGCATGAACTTGCAACATAACGTTGGAATTACAAAACAGAAACTGGTGTACTTGCATAGTAGCATAAGTGACATGAATCAAAGCATATAAACTTGTAGTTAAGTTGAGAATCTAAATTGGATATCATTATTGACACATAGTCTTAACTACAACATAAACCTATATTTTTATTTAGGCATAATGTCAAACATAAGCAAATCATGTTCATAAGGTAGCAAAATGTCAAACATAAGCAAATCATGTTCATAAGGTTTCTACATGTTTACAAAGGGGATTACTTATGTTACTACTACAAAAGCATAGTTCAACTTAATCCTGATTTTAAATCTATTCACATAACCATGGCAGGCATAAATATTTCTAACATGAAATCATGATTTTTACTTTAGTCATACAAACTTGCAAAAAGGGATTTTTTGAATCTAACCTAGCCATGTACCACATATGTCATCATATAATTCTTGTTAACAATATAGACCTAACATGGTTTTAAATTATGTAAAATATCAATCATAGCCTAGTCATATTCATAAGTTTGCACATAGGTTTTTCTAGTACAAAAGCATGGCTTAATACATAGACCATGATGCCAAATTATCAACATAATTTCATATGGATTATAACAACCCAAATTTGTTCCAATTTCTCACAAAAATGCTTATTGTACAAAAATACACATTATGATGGCATAGTAGCAAAACCCCAAACTTGCATGAATTCTAATTAAACAACTATATATATGTAGCTTCAACATAAGTTACATATTTTGCGAATATCCAAACGTCATACTTGCATAAAACTACCGCAAACATGTAGCTTTTATAATGAATAACATAATTCGAGAATATCCAAACGTATACAATATTCCAAATCGATGGCAACGCACAAATATGAGTTACTTTATCGCCACAAATCAAGTATACAAATCAACACAATTATTTGTTCATACCAAAATAATACTCTACTTACAATCGTTGTGGCGAATTCTCTAATTTAGGAATTTAGAGATGCGACTCCCTTTGACGTAGGCGTTGATTTGATTTGTTTGAGTTGCTTTAGGCTTTAGATTTTTCCTCCTAATCTTCTCTCCAATTTGGTGGCTACTCCTAGACGTTCCTCAGCAACATGGCGGCTTTGTTCTTATTTTTGAATGAATAGATTAGGGTTGAGTCTAGGGTTGTTTTTATAGAGGTTATGAACTGATTAGGACCATTGATGTTGCTTGGATTGATCGTAGCCATTCATACTAAAGAGAGACCAATTAGAGCCTGCCACCTAGCCCTAATGACAAAGCAGACTACAGAAAATCGACCAACATAGAATAGGCCAGCCCGGTTGGGCTGGGTTCGACCTGGCTCTGGACCAGGTCGACAGCCCTGTCGACAGCCCTGTCGACAGGCCTGTCGACCTGGTTAGACCAGGTCGACAGCCCAGTCGACTTGGGCGCGTCAGGCGGGACTTTTTCCGCCCTGGCCCAATGGGCCCCATTCTCAAATTTAACTTATTTTATTCTGTTTGAATTTTAAATTTAATTCAAAAACTTCCGAAGGCCGTATCTTCTTCATACGGACTCCGTTTTTCGAAAACTCGGACTCTATTTCGCGTATTTTTCCGAGACGAACGCAATGGCGTACCCCGTTTCCCTTAGTTCTTTGATTTGAATTTGATTATACTTTAATTTGTGAATTTCACAGTTATAGAATTCGCGGGGTGTTACATTCTCCCCCACTTAAAAGGATTTCGTCCCCGAAATCTTCAAGTTTAGGAAAATGTATATCCTAACATTCAATCATCCATCTACTCATCCATCAAACACGAGCATCCATTGTCCTTAAAAGACTTCTAATGCTTCATGATCATATGCGAAGTGTGTGTGTACATGAACCTATCTAATGCAAAATCAGGCGGTCTACTGATTCAATTGACCTCCTTAATGCGAATCATGTAAGTGCCATGAATCCATTATGTATGCAAATTTCCCTTATTCATGATTCTACATGGGTGCACAATCATTCAATACAAATGCAACATCCATATGACAACACATTACAGTTCAATCATATACGAATGCAAACATATATGCATATGCAATATGAAGTGACTGAGCCGATCTAAAACCTAGACTGTGTGTGTATATGCAACCACGAGCAACCACTAGCAATCACTTGCAACCACTTGCAACCATCATACATAACATGTTTCAATTACATGTTTTCATCCAAAAGGGTTCTACCTAAAAGATAAGGTCAAGGAAATATTCCTAGAAAGATAGATAAAAGCGCAACTTAAGGAAAGAGAAAGATCAAGGACGTACCCTCGAAAAGAAAAGGGTAAGCAGTGCGTATTCTAGCTTCAGTTTCCCAAGTCGCGTCTCCCTCGGCGTCGCTCCACTGAGCTTTGACGAGTTTGACTTCGCGGTTGCGTAGCTTCTTCACTTCCGTTCCTAATATGCGGGTTGGAACCTTTCTTATGGTTGCTTCGCGTTCCACTTCGGCCTCTTCGAGGATATTTGGCTCTACCACTTCAGCAGACTCATGTAGACATTTTCGTAGATGTGAAACGTGAAAAACGTTGTGGACTCCAGCCAATCTTTCGGGTTGCTCTAATCTATAGGCCATTTTTCCCAATTGTTCCCATCTAAAGGTATAGTCGAATGATAGAAGCAAGTAAAAACTTTGTGCCCATTAGGAAATGTCAAAACTGGAAATCTATGCCACATATATATTGATTAGGAGAAGAACTCTCTAAGCATCAGCCCCGAAGACCGAAATCAACATCAGACTGACACCCAAAGAATTACTCAACCCAACCACCATATATGATTCTAGGAAACTAAGCATGATGGACTCCTTTTAGGTCATAAGGGAGTCCCTTCCTAAGACCAATCCGTATCCTATAAAACCAAAAAAACTTTAGTCAACCCAACGAACACCCTCGAGCCCCAACATGTGTTACTAACAGGTGTGTCATACTCCCTATGGGGTTTGCAACAGAAATTGGATTGAGAATGGGACCGAGGGGATATATAGAAAAGATAGCATGCAAGTAAGCTCTACAGGAAGAGAGGGATCAAGGATATACTCTTAAGAAGAGATATGATGCACGAATCTAGTCTTCAATCTTCTAAGTCCATTTCTTGAGCTTAACTCCATTATGCTTTATCCGTCTTTAACTTCACAATTTCGTAGCTTCTTAATTCTTGTTTCCAAAATATGAGTTGGAACCTATTTCACTGTTGCCTCTCGTTCCACTTTCACTTATTCTCCTTCTAGTATACTTGGCTCAAGCATAACTGCGTACTCATGGTTCCATGCAAGCTCTCCAAAATTCACTAGTGAATCTTGGATCTTGTTCACTTACTAGAAGGTATTCCACATAGATGAATTATCTCTTGAAAATAAACAAATGTCAACTATGTTGCCAAATGTACTTACTATGGTGATTCTTTACAACTCATGCATAAGCGAAATGAACCTTCTGCCTTAGTGGCGAACACTACTGGAGCGCCCCATTCTGAAATGCTCCTCCTAATGAACCCCTTCTCTAGAAGCTCTTTAATCTGTTTACTGAGCTCTTTCCTTTCCCGTGGAGCCATGTGTCTAACGGGCAACACAACGGGCTTTGCATTATCTACAAGATATATGCGGAAGTCTATTTCCCGCTTCGGAGGCAAGCCCTTCACCTCTTCGAAGACATCCGGATATTCCTGGACCACTCTATCTGATTGCAAATTGTCAACAGAGGCATCTAGCGATTCAAGATAACTAAGCATAACCGCATACGAGGGATTACAAGAAATTTCCAAAGTATTACCGAGCTGGGTTAGGAGCCTAACAACCCTTTTCTCACAATCAAGGATGGCCCCATTACTGGATAGCCAATCCATACCCAAAATCAAACCATAACCCGGAAAGCCCAAAACAAAGGCACTACATTGAAATTCTACACTTAGAATAGAAATTTTCAATTCCAAACAGATCATAGACAAATGAGCTGGGCCCCCAATTGGGTTTGAAACAATTAAGGGGTCCTCTACCATACTAGTTTTTAGGTGCAGAGATTCTACTAAAGCAGACGAGATAAAGGAGTGTGATGCGCCAGAATCAAATAAAGTGCGAACGAGGTGATCATAAAGATAAACTACACTTTCTACAGAAGTGTTGGTACCTCGTTGTTGCAAAGGTGGCGCTTCTAGCACATGAACCTGTGCCCTTGAGGTGGATCCAGCGCCCTGCCCCTGTCCTCGTTTCTTTGGGCAGTCCTTAGCCCTGTGGCCTGTCTGACCGCAAGAAAAGCACCCACCATTCTCCTTGGCCTTCTTTTTCCGGCAGTCCTTTACTAAGTGCCCCACTTTGCCACAGAAATTACACTTCCTCTTCTCTTTGTTGCCTTTCTCGCCCTTCTTAAAGTCTGTCTTCTTAGGCTGCAAACCCTCTTTCTTCCCTTGAGAGCTTTCTGCCTTTGTCTCCTTCTTGCCCTTATCCTCTTCATTCAGCAATGCCATTTGCACCAACCTTTCATACGTGGCTCCCATGGGTATATGGGTCATGGCCAAACTGTGTAATGGCTCATTCAACCCTTTGACGAAACGGAGAGCCTTCTTGTGCGGGGTGTTGACTAGGTCAAGCCCAAACCTAGCCAGCTCATCGAACTGATTTACATACTCTCTGACTGTCTTGTCCCCTTGCTTGAGAAATAAGAATTTTTCCAACTGCAAACTTCTTTCCGCATCTGAGAGAAATTTAGTCTCAAACCTTGCCCTAAAGTCCACCCATGTCTCCACTGGTCTTTCAGCATTAGTGACTTCCCACCAGTAGGAAGCCTCGCCCTTCAATAGCCATACTGCCAATTGTACTTTTTGCCTATCTTCTACCTCAAAGATGATGAATAGGTCCTCCGTTTCCTTCAGCCAATTTCTAGCTGCCACGAAGGACTCAGTTCCATGGAAATCCTTTCCTCCCATAGCTTTAAAATCCTTACATATCTTAGCAAAAGTGTTTCCCCGTGGAGGAGGTGGAGGAAAAGGTGCCGCTGCAGCTGGATGATCTCCTGCAGCTGGGGGAGGAGGAACGGTAGGACCTGGCTGAGTGGCCCTTGCTTCTAAGAACCGCCTAAACCAACCAGGTATTGGTACCCCTTCCGGCAAGTTAAGATCTTCGGACATGCTGAAACAAAAAGGATAGGTTCAAAACGAAGGATAAGAGATAGTACCTACGGCTTTAGGGAGTGGACTTTGCCTTTTTAAAATAAAATAATATTTTTATCTTTTAAAAATGCTTCTTTAAATTTCCTTTTTGAAAATAATTTTTCAAAACTTTTTATCTTATCTGGTAAACCTATGCTCTGATACCAAGTGAAACACCCCACCTCCGTTAGGGTCACTCTCAAAGGGAATGCCCTAATTTTGGTGGAGGTTTATAAGTATAAGTCACAGATATACAAGACAGATATAAGAACACATATTTGTAAAACAAGCGGAAAAACAAACAACTTTTATTGCATAATAAGCAAATACGTGTTACAGCAACATCACCATGATTGTCTTACATCTTTTTCAAAAAAACATAACACTTTCATAATCTGTCTTGATTACATTATTTAAAGAAGCATAAAAAAACATAGATAAACTGCATAAGTCCCCGCAATTGCTATCCAAAGCCATAGCTCAAAGTGAAAGAGATCCAAGCAATACATTTCTTTTCCTTCAGGCTAGATGAGAAAGCTGGTCAAGCTGCAGTGTTCCCTCCCTGTGGACCTGGGGGGGGGGGGGAACGGAAGAAAAGAAGACGAAAGAAAAGTAGAGTCAGACATAAAGCCTGAGTAAGTCTAGGACTATTTTGTCTATGAATAAAGAACTGGGTATGATAAGTATAATCAAGAAGTGGGAAAGCACTATAAACTTAGTTAAGTTGTCTAGGGTCGAATATACTATCGTACCCCATGTTAATCTCTGAACCCATATAAACTAGTCTCTAACTGGCACCCCATAATCAGGGTGATGTGATCCATTCAATGATGATCGGCTCCTACTCGCATAGTTACATGTGTCTTACGGCCCCCGATGTTGTAGTTACCTATGCTGGTCCCACCATGGGGTGTATCAAGTCCCATGGAGGCGGCCCGACACAATCCTAGAATGCACAGGTATGCTACTGGTGTCCAGTGCCTTATTTTTCTGCGCCGGAGTGTGTGCACGCCCGCACCCCGTTAGAACCTACACTGCTACACCACCGCCGTCGATTTGACCTCTTACAATCAGCCCAGTAATCGTGCCCCACCCTGCCTAGTTTCAGGGTATCATGATACACCTTATAGGGTTACTGCTGAAAAGGGTCCCCCGTTACTAGGTTTTCTATCTCTAGCCAACATGCTAAGTTGGTTAAGTGTTTTCTAACCTAACCCCCACCAGTTCGTTTAGTTTAGCATGTTCCCTTTTGATTAAGTCTTTAGTCCACTTAATCCTAACAGTCCTGACTCAGCCTTAATTGTCTTATTAAAGCCTTGACCTCTCACATTAGACAGGTATTGTTGTGGCTGCCTGTTGCCGGTTGGTTCCGGGCAGTCTTACGCCACAACTCAGTCTAACCTCGGGTCCTTATTGGGCTCCATGTTTAACCTCTCACATTGGATAGGTATTGTTGTGACTACTGGACAGCCGGGCGGTTCCGGGCAGGTTTACATCACAACTCAATCCAACCTCGGGTTAAACACATCGTATTTTCTACATTTACATATTTTGTCTTTCTTCTTTATTTATATGTCAATATTTGCGGCCCATTAATAAGTTAATGGTGTAAGGGTTACACCAACCATGGGCCCAACCCATACTTGAATTTGGGCCCTTCTACTTTATATTTTCATTTATTAATTAATTTGGCCCAACGTTATTTTCCCCCGTTTAATACGTTCGTTTATATGTTGGGCTTAGGCTTTTCAAGCCCAACTTAGCCATGCGAGAAAAGGGGAGGCTTAAAGCGTGATTACATACACAAAAAGGGGATTGTGAGCGCATGAACTTGCAACATAACGTTGGAATTACAAAACAGAAACTGGTGTACTTGCATAGTAGCATAAGTGACATGAATCAAAGCATATAAACTTGTAGTTAAGTTGAGAATCTAAATTGGATATCATTATTGACACATAGTCTTAACTACAACATAAACCTATATTTTTATTTAGGCATAATGTCAAACATAAGCAAATCATGTTCATAAGGTAGCATAATGTCAAACATAAGCAAATCATGTTCATAAGGTTTCTACATGTTTACAAAGGGGATTACTTATGTTACTACTACAAAAGCATAGTTCAACTTAATCCTGATTTTAAATCTATTCACATAACCATGGCAAGCATAAATATTTCTAACATGAAATCATGATTTTTACTTTAGTCATACAAACTTGCAAAAAGGGATTTTTTGAATCTAACCTAGCCATGTACCACATATGTCATCATATAATTCTTGTTAACAATATAGACCTAACATGGTTTTAAATTATGTAAAATATCAATCATAGCCTAGTCATATTCATAAGTTTGCACATAGGTTTTTCTAGTACAAAAGCATGGCTTAATACATAGACCATGATGCCAAATTATCAACATAATTTCATATGGATTATAACAACCCAAATTTGTTCCAATTTCTCACAAAAATGCTTATTGTACAAAAATACACATTATGATGGCATAGTAGCAAAACCCCAAACTTGCATGAATTCTAATTAAACAACTATATACATGTAGCTTCAACATAAGTTACATATTTTGCGAATATCCAAACGTCATACTTGCATAAAACTACCGCAAACATGTAGCTTTTATAATGAATAACATAATTCGAGAATATCCAAACGTATACAATATTCCAAATCGATGGCAACGCACAAATATGAATTACTTTATCGCCACAAATCAAGTATACAAATCAACACAATTATTTGTTCATACCAAAATAATACTCTACTTACAATCGTTGTGGCGAATTCTCTAATTTAGGAATTTAGAGATGCGACTCCCTTTGACATAGGCGTTGATTTGATTTGTTTGAGTTGCTTTAGGCTTTAGATTTTTCCTCCTAATCTTCTCTCCAATTTGGTGGCTACTCCTAGACGTTCCTCAGCAACATGGCGGCTTTGTTCTTATTTTTGAATGAATAGATTAGGGTTGAGTCTAGGGTTGTTTTTATAGAGGTTATGAACTGATTAGGACCATTGATGTTGCTTGGATTGATCGTAGCCATTCATACTAAAGAGAGACCAATTAGAGCCTGCCACCTAGCCCTAATGACAAAGCAGACTACAGAAAATCGACCAACATAGAATAGGCCAGCCAGGTTGGGCTGGGTTCGACCTGGCTCTGGACCAGGTCGACAGCCCTGTCGACAGCCCTGTCGACAGGCCTGTCGACCTGGTTAGACCAGGTCGACAGCCCAGTCGACTTGGGCGCGTCAGGCGGGACTTTTTCCGCCCTGGCCCAATGGGCCCCATTTTCAAATTTAACTTATTTTATTCTGTTTGAATTTTAAATTTAATTCAAAAACTTCCGAAGGCCGTATCTTCTTCATACGGACTCCGTTTTTCGAAAACTCGGACTCTATTTCGCGTATTTTTCCGAGACGAACGCAATGGCGTACCCCGTTTCCCTTAGTTCTTTGATTTGAATTTGATTATACTTTAATTTGTGAATTTCACAGTTATAGAATTCGCGGGGTGTTACAACCTTCTTACGTTAAATTTCTGAAGAGAGATCTTGGTTGAGAAACTCTCAAATAAAAACCACGTATTCTTTTTTTCCCTTCCCATACCCCCTCTTCTCTGTAGAAATTTCCTAAGAAATCCATGGCTTCTTCCTCCTCCAAGAACTAAAATTTATAATCTATCTTCTTCCTCTCCAGATCAAAGCAAATCTAAAAATAAAATCATCTCCGCTTTCTTAATTTTTCTCTCTCCATAACCTCCTATCTAAATTCAAATCCCTAAAATCCTAAACCCTCTCGCCATTTTTCCTTTTCCCCTTGCCTTGCTTCATCCCTTGCTGACCTTACTTTAACCCAAACAAGCCACAAATCCTAACCTTAATCTCCTTTACCTCTTTTCTATTTTCTATTATGTTTTATATTTTTGCCTAGTTTTCCGGCATCTGTAACTTCCTGTTAGAGTACCGAATCCACTTTTTATTTTTTAGAATGGGTGAAATTGGAATGGCTACAATTTTCACTATAAAAGAATTCTGAATTTCTACACTAGTTTGGCGTAGGGACGACGTAGGGATTCGAAATTCCCTATGCCAAAACATAAGTTGGAAAATAGCTCGTTGCAAAAATTCCCTATGGTTTCCCTACACCCTTATCCCTACGCGTTCCTAACGCCATCCCTATGCAACATTCCCTACGCATAGCCTAATTCTGTTTAGAGTGCAAAAATTGGATTTTCCTTACCTATTCCCAATGCATTCCCTACACCACCATACACCAAAATTCAATATGATTCTTTTATATTTATCTCCATCTACGACTCATATCATTAAAAAAATTTAATAAAATCAAAACATGAAAAATCATAATAATATACACCAATAAAAGCATTGATGAAGAATGAATATCATGATCAAATTACCATGAACTTGCTACAAATGTATTTAAAACAAATCACGTCCAACAAACAATAAAATAAAGTTGTTACATAACTCAAACATGGTTGTTTCATCTAATTCAAACATCATATAATGTACCTTATATGAATAGAACATCAAACCCACTGCCAAAATAAGAATAACTCATAAAGCATGTCATATCTCTTGTTCTTGCTCCTGCCTAAAACCTATATAAACTCTTGCACAGAACTCATCTCCTCCTGCATGGAACCTAAATCTCCTTGTAGTTTGTTAATTGTAACATTCATTTCTTGATTTTTACTCTTATCTCTTTCTTCCACTTCCTCCACAAGTTTCTCTTTGTCATCTGAAACACCAAACCAAGCAGTGTATGTATTTTCTCTATATATTTGTGCATAAATTGTTCAATCCAATTAGTACACAATGAATAAACATGCACATATAAACAAGCACTAAATAGAGGATAAACAAGCATAAATAAACAAGGCAATAGACTCAGTATAACTAAGCCTTAAGGCTCGGTATAACTAAGCCTAATGGCTCAGTTTTACCGAGCCATTAGGCTCAGTAAAACTGAGCTATATATTAGTCTCGGTTATAATGAGTTGAATGGCTCAGTATTACTGAAGTAGATTAATACTATCGTTTGTGTATAAGTTAAATTTGAGCAGAAGAAGACGAATTATTAAGGGATGCAATTCGGTTTGGCCAGAGAGGGGCAGTTTTCAAAGCATACTTATCCTTCAAAATAAAATTAAACACCTTTTATGTGAAATATTACAACTGTATTACTCTCTAATGTCACATTTTTTTGGTGTTTGAACTGTTGAAAGGGCATTTATTTATATTATTAATAACATAACTGAATAATAATAGAAAATCCCGACTGTTCAAGCGTAAGAATATAAGGAATTAGACCATAAAAGAGAAAATCATATTTGGATGCATAAAACAAATGCCCCTAAAATTATCCCAAAAGAAATCACAGCCCCCAAATCAGATAAGAGTTCTTTTTAACATTATGTATACCTCACTATACCTAAGTAGCATGGCACATGTACATTGAATGAGGCAGGTTCTGTAAGTGTATGTTACTTTCCTTCTAACTTTGAAACCATATATGACCATCAAAGAAGGAAAAAAAAAGCTATGCATTTTCAGTGGGTGTTTAAGTTGTAATTGAAGATTATAAAGGTCAATTATTATTAACATTTACAAAAAAAAATGAAGCCTTGAATATTGTTAAACTAACATATTATACAGTCCACATCTAGAAGTCCTTTCTCCAAAAGATAATGGCTGACTATAGGGGTTTCACCAATATGTAATCACGAATAAATGTAATAATTTAGTAACGGATGATTACATCAGATTATTAGAAAAAACAAAGGTCGTATATGAACCTTTGTATAAAATATAAATAACATATTTACCACCAGGCTTGAGCTCTGCGAAGAAAGGGACTGCATCATTAATTTTGTAAAAATTATTAAGGGTCAACCTTAAACATATGAAAGCACAAATAGTTTAGAAAAAATATTTACTAGTGAACTAGGGGGAGCTTGAAAACGTTAAAACCCACCTAGCAATGGCTACCAAAAGCATTACAGCATTAGTAATCATATAATTAGCAATTAGTATTTGCCCCTTTTTTGTAGTCTAATGGGCGCATAAGATTGAATGATTTCGGTGGCTTTTCTCAGATTGGTCTGAGAAAATAAGTGAACATCTGGCTATGCAAGTATACTAAGACTAATAAACATGGAATTCCGATCAAAATAACTAAGAAGGACCTTATATCAAACCTTTGAGCATGCATTTTAGCCTTGAGAAGCCCAAACCAGCTTTTGATACTTACAAAATACACAAATAAATCAATAATGTAAAAAATTAAAATCCAAACAAAATGGTATCATTGATTGAATGCTTAAGATCCCAAATTCACAATCAAAATCGAAACTTTGTTTGACTTTCGAGATCGTTACCTGACCACGAACATCTTCACAAATGTCGTATGTCCACTTCTTACTGTAATACCCATTCATTTCTATCATCTCGGATTTGCTCGAGAATTTGTAAAATTGTGAGGCTTTAAGAATTTCATGTTTCCACTCTTCCGGTAAGGCCCCTCTTTTTTTGAAGCTCCAATTATTGTCTTTTCAAAATTTGGAATTCGGAGGCCTTGGATATTCTGACCTTTGAAATTTGAATTAATCCAACTCTGGCTCCTCCTTGGCTGCACGGTTGAAGGTAGGGGCGACGAGGCGCGTCTAAAGTTAGGGGCGACGAGGCATAATTAGATTTAGTTTTTTTTTTGAAATGATGGAATGCGATGGAACGGGAAAAAAAAGGAAACAACGATTGTTTCATAGGAAAGAATGGGTGTTGTTTTACAAAGCTCGTTTCAATAAATTCAAACCCATAATTTCCTACGCCATCCCTGTAGTAACCCGGATTTTGAGCGACTTTGGTTATCGACGTAAGCTCGACGTCGATAACCAAAACATCGAAAAATCCCGGTAATTAATGAAAGAAGACAGAGGGTGAGAATAGATAAGATAGAAACTTAGAATAGAAGAATAAGAAGAACACAACATCAGAGTAACACGCACCTCACAGCGGAACGAATAACATATAATATATAACATAACTTTGACATATAACAGTTATGTATACAATAGCACTTATCAGAGTACAGCACTTACAAAACTGCAGAAATAACTATAGCTATATGATTCTGAAGCCTCCTGCTCCAGCTTTTCAATGTATCTGCAAATCCCGACTACTTGACTTCCCGTACAAATTTAGGCACCCAAGAGTTTAGGGAAAACAACAAAGTAAACTCCGGGTCAGTCATGGGA
The DNA here is from genome assembly GCA_030737875.1 of Allium sativum. Lineage (NCBI taxonomy): Eukaryota > Viridiplantae > Streptophyta > Magnoliopsida > Asparagales > Amaryllidaceae > Allium > Allium sativum. Next base: position 940,897,608 of record CM060916.1, on the reverse strand, counting down.
CTGGTGTGAGTAAAACAGTTTAAACAGGTATATGAACAAGTAAACGATATCTCATAAGACCACGCCGTAGAACGGAACGGGGTTTTCCCTTATGAGAATCCAAAATATCTTTATATCAAAAACCTTTTGATATTATAATAATGTCTATGTACAAATAGATATCAACTAGCAGAAACGCTTTCATCTCACGTTCTACATATATAGTACACAATCAAAATCGCAAGCACGTACTGGATAATGGATTTCCAACTATGACAAGGTATGGAACCACCTTCCGATCAGTGTACTCTAGGAACAATACACTAGAGTTCAACAAGAACATCTTGTAACTCAGCCACACATGACCGACCACTCATTTCGCTTGAGTGTATCGAATGTACATCACCAATGGTTGGGATCAGCAACCGTTCCCGTATATATATGGGACAGCATCGATAGATTTAAGAAACAAATGAATATTCTCTAGATAGGTGATTATACACCCTACTTCGGTGCGACCGACTTAGCCATGCTGCCTGCCCGATTTCTGTCATTTACCGGTTGATGAGGCTAGAAGCTACGCTTTATCATTACATCAGATTCACTTCGAATGCTACATTGTCAAATCCATCAGAATCACTAATTGACGTCTACAACCATACATTACGTGTCAGCTAAAAGAAGTTTCCTTCTCCGCTTCCACTCTTGGTATAGTTGAAGAAATCAATATACGTGACCGTCTGGAAATACTCTGTCATACATCCATCTTCATTCACTTAGAACGTCACATCGTCATACCCGCCAAATCACAAATTGACTTATCCAAAAATAACACGGGTATACAGCTAAGAGAAACGAATTCCTCCGCCACCAAACGTGATAATGTTTGAACATATCAACTTACGCGATCTATTGGATATACTCCGTCAGACCTTCGTCCATACAAGTTGTCCTGGGACTGGACAAACCGAAGGCACTATTCTGTAAACAGGATAGCCTTGCATTTTACTTCGTCTTCAATTATCTTTGGCATATATGATTCGCGACGCTTATGCCAATACAGAGTGGTTCTATGGATAATAATTCAACCGGTCTCTCCATATTAACAACGTTAAAATGGTCAAAACTTCGATAGTCGGTGATTTAACCATCAAAGAAAAACAAGTGTGCAAACAACAATATTCTTTCCAGATGGAAATTATATCGAACAAACATCATTTATCATAAATCTCTTCAGTTCATTTATTTACTTATCTCCTATTTCCCTATATTCAATATTTCTTATTTTCTTTTATCAGAAAACATTTCTGATTCTCGTTTGGAAAACATTTCCAAAACTCCTTTACGATCAAACCTTACCATTTCTTAGTTAAGAAGGAAGTCACTCAAGTTGGGGTATAATTACCTCTCAGACCTTAACTGAACAACGTTATAACTTCGAAATGGTCAAAGTTTATCTTTTAATCTTTAACAACTTCTTTACGCCTTTCTCGGTTTCAATTTTACTAATCCACTTCTATATTTAAAACATTGGTTATAACGATAATGTTATAATCCCTACTTTCGAATTATCTAACTTTAATTATAACTTCTATTCTTATTAGTGAATAATTAACCTAACCCTTATTTATTTATAAATAAATACATCTCTATTTAAACATTGGAAAGTATAAGTACTTTCCCGAATTCGATATAAACGAATTTGCCGATTAACTCTCTTCGAGAAGTCTCTATTTGATTAACTCTTCTTCGAATAACCTATATTCGATTAACTTCTTCTCGAACAAACGATATTCGATAATCTCTCTTCGAATAACTAATATTCGATAACTCTTCCTTTTCAAATATCTCATATTTTGAAAATCTCACTTCGATTAAACTATAATCGATAACTCCCTTCGATGAAACTAACATCGATAACTCATTTCGATGAAACTAACATCGATAACTCCTTTCGATAAAACTAACATCGATAACTCCTTTCAATGAAACTAACATCGATTTATTTAACTCGACGAACTTAACTCGACTAACTTAACTTGACTCGACTAACTCGACTTACTTGGTTCGACCAATTCGATTCGATTAACTAGGCTCGACTAACTTGGTCGAACCACTCGATCAACTCAACTTATTTAACTTAACTTATTTCTTAACCCGATCAACTCGATTAACTCCTATCGAATAATTAATATTCGATTAAACTCCATTCGCTTGACTCTAGATCACAACGATCACAATGGTTACGCCTGATTACCTCAGGAAACGTCCGACCGCCGTAGGCTATTTACAGCCCTGCGAATTACGCTAGCAGTCGTACAAGATGGCAACTTACCCTGAATACTATGTTTTGACTAACTCTGTCTCAAATAACTATATTTGATTAACTCTAGTTCGTTTTAACTCTAATCGATTAACTCTAACTAATTAACTCCAACTGGTTAACTCTAACTGATTAACTCTAACTGGTTAACTCTAACTGGTTAACTCTATTTGACTAACTCGACTTGACTAACCCCTTTCGAATAACATATTCGATTAACTAACTTCGAATACCATATTCGATTAACTAACTTCGAATACCATATTCGATTAACTCCTTTCGAATGTCTATATTCGATTAACTAACTTCGAATACCATATTCGATTAACTAACTTCGAATACCATATTCGATTAACTCCTTTCGAATGTCTATATTCGATTAACTAACTTCGAATACCATATTCGATTAACTAACTTCGAATACCATATTCGATTAACTAACTTCGAATACCATATACGATTACTAACTTCGAATACCATATTCGATTACTAACTTCGAATACCATATTCGATTAATTAACTTCGAATACCATATTCGATTACTAACTTCGAATACCATATTCGATTACTAACTTCGAATACCATATTCGATTAATTAACTTCGAATACCATATTCGATTTACTTTATTCACTTTATAAAGATTTCCTTTTTAACAACGTTTTATCCATTTGACAAGATTTACTTTTAAATAACGGTTCTACACTTTAAAAATGATTTCCTTTTTATAATGTTTCCTTTATAAACCAATTTCCTTTTTATTAACTCTATTTATTTTCTAAATATTCCCCTTTCAATTCTATTTGTAAATGGTTTACAAATATTTCTTTTCTCTATTTTATTCTATTTGCAAATGGTTTGCAAATATTTCCTTTTCAAATTTATTCTTAAAAATATTCTAACTCCTTAACTTTCCTGAAAAATTCGCCATAACCTCCTTTGTAACGGGAGCATCGGGAAAATCCCCAAACCCGCCACACAGGCCTTTCCATTCAAAAAGAAAATGTTTTGAATTTTATTTCCTTTTTAAAATACCTCCTATTTATAAATATTCCCATTTATAAATATTTCTTATTTATAAATATTTCAATTTATAAATATCTCTGTTTTCAATATCACTTTGAAAATCTCCTTATCAACATCCCGTATGTTATGGTATTCAATCATATCAAATCACGATGTTCAATATCGTCTAAGCACATATAATCGCCCACAGATTTTATATCACATCATATAACCATATATGAAAAACAATAAAATAACTGTTGAGGAATCCAGTCGGATTCCTCCAACCTGTCTCCCTGCATCCACAGATGTTACACAATATGATTATCATCATTTTCAGTTCTATATGATATATTCTGTTAAACAGAATCGATATAGAAAATTCAACTAACTGACTAGCAGTTCAATCAAACAGTCAACATACAGTCAATCAACCAATATCTAACAGTTCTAAAAATACAACATGAAATTATAAACTGTTTAGAGTTGGTGAGATTTACTCACAGTTGCGCGTTAATCGTTGAATAACGGTTTGCGTTATTTGATTCAGTCGGACAATTTATTTCTCCATAAATTGTAATGAACTTGGATTCACTCCCAGTCAGTTCCATTAGGTAGTGTTCGTCCATACGATCCCGTCGGATCCTGTTTTTCTGAATTTCGATACCGTATGGATACGTTATGATAAATACAAGATTATACACTATTAACATTTAAATTTAAAGTTTAACTAAATAAAAATAAAATAAAATGGGCTTTACCCAATCAAAAATAACGGCCCACTCTCTTTGATAAAACCCGCTCCACAAAACATCTTCCCCAAATCAATTACAGAACCCGCTCCTCAAATTTCCCCCTTTGACCCATCGTTTGACCACCAACCGACGTCGCTCCGGCCACTTCTCTCCACCGTCGATCATACCAGAGAAACCAGCGTCCAACCCTCCCTCCGCCTGTCAGCTCATCCTCGAGCTCGACTCCAAGACCGACGCTTCGTTCGTCGAGCCTGTACAGAAGTCGCGACCCTCATGGTCACAGAATCCACCAACCACTTGCCAACACCTCCTACTCTTCACCCTCATCACCAAGACGACTTCTGATTCGCACCATAGTGCTTCAACCTGCGGAAAACACAAACCCTAGGTCCACGGTGTTATTGCCCACTCCAGAAATGAAGATCGAAGTCAATAAAAATAGTATGGGAGGGAAGCTCTCTTCACAAGCTACTCAAAATAACTTGTTTTAGGAATTTAGGATTTTTCTTTGATTTGTTTTGATTTTTGAGAGGATGATTATCACTGTGGATTTTTGGTTTGAGGCTGCGGCGCATTTTGACCAGAGTAAGAAATGAATTAGGTCTTTAGAAATTTGTAAGGGGGGTATATATAGGCCACTAAAATATCTAGATATTTTTATATTAATATTTTAATATTTTATTTAATCTTTTATATTCGTTTCTGACTTCTAAAAATCTGTGTGATCACACATGATACCTAAAAATCACGAAACTAGACATGTAGCTAGAGTTTGACATTACGGTCCCAACGAAACTGGTCTCGTCGAATTCCGACTCCGTATGCTCACACAGCGTAATTTTTAACCGTCGAAATACTGATTGTTTTTCACTCTAAAAATCCGTACGACCACACAGTGATTCTAAAAATCGCGAAACTGGAAATCTAACAACTATTTGATATTGCGGATCTAACAAAACTGGTTTCGTTGAATTCCGACTTCATTTGCAAAAGTGGCTATTTTTAACGCTCTGAATGACCCATTTAAATATATAAATATATTTAAATATAATTAAATTAAATATAAATAAATTAATATTCTCGTATATATCCACAGATGATGTCGTACGGCTCTAGAATATCCTGCCAGAATTTATGACTTGATTTCCAGGATTCCGATTTGATCGATATTCAGTTCGTATCGAAAAATCGATTTATAACGTATATAAAGCGTCGCAAATTATAAAGGAATTCCACAATGACTTTTTCTGAAATTTGATTTCGACGTAAATCAAAATCTATACGACGAAATCCAGATTTTTCTCTTCCATTAGAAAAATATACTCCACCAGCTCCACGCGTTTCTTGTTTCACTGAAATCCGCCTTAAAACGAATCCTGTTCATTCAGTTGAAGTTCGAATCGCCAAATAGCGAACTGCCGTGTCGTTTCAGGCTCTATTTTAATTATATTAAAATTCTACGTTCAAACTGACGTCGATTGAATATATTCGTCAATATAATTCAACTCTAAGCTGAATTACATCTTAGGGATGACCCAGTTTACAGAATATTGTGATTTCCAATATTTTTTATTATTTTGACATTATAATATATTTTATTATATTATAATTATTAATTAAATATTCAATATTATTTAATTCACGTTCTCGATATCGATAAATCGATATTTAATAATTAAATAAATAAATTGTTCAACAGCTAAAATGCGGGTTACTACAATCTTCCCCCTTAATAAAATTTCGTCCTCGAAATTGCTAAGCTAAGGGATGACCCTATCTTCTGGGTAAAAATTTATCTGTTTACCTCTTGTCTCCGGTTTCAACTAAAACAATTAATACCGACTAAAATATTAATTTATTCCGACTAACTAAATTTTCAAAAATTATGAAAATTTTCTAACACCTTAACTTTTCGAAAATTTTTGCCAGCACCTCCTTTGTACTGGTCAATATCTCAAACTCCAACTCGCCTCTCCGGGCCTTCTTTAACCCAAAAGAAAATCAAAACGCCAAGCGGCTTGCCAATTCGGCTCATAAATCTCATATCCATATATAATATAAACTGGTACCTTTTTGTCGGGCATATCAACTCTATCACTTCCATATGCTATCAACTCAGCATATACCAGTGTTATCTCAATTGAATTCCAATCAGTTCATATCCTCAAATCCAAATCGAATTTCATTCGAACCCCAATATCAAATTCCAAATTATTGACTTATCAATTTGGTTCCATTCTAGATTATCTTCAATCCAATTCAATTTTATTTAACTTAGTTCAAGTTTAATTCTAATTCACTTATTCACATTTGTCATCTCAGTCTATTTAACTTCATACGTTAAATTTTAATTCCAGAACTTAAATCCCTGGGTTACTTTCAAATCAAATTTGAAATCATAATACCAATTCAAAACCTTTGAATTTCTTGAACACCTTGTTTTCACAAAAACAATTTTAAAAACTAAATCCTTGGTAGTAATCCGTCACTTAGAACTCGAAAATCACACCGATGATACTGCGCAGTCATCATCGGAATTATTTTCCAGCGACCCACGTGATTTCAATACTATATCATTTTCAAAACCATTACTAAATACTTCCATTTTGAAAACATTTCAAAATCTCCCAGGAACTTAAAAATTCCTTATTTTAATTCCAAATCTGATTTAAATTCATATTTAATTCATCTTATTTCATATACTTTACTTATATGATTCTGATTGGTTATATACTTAACCATTTAATTTATAATCTTACTCGATTATAATAGCAACAGATATATCCTATATATGATAATATATCACATATCCATATTGTGTCGTTCCATCGTATTCAAGTGTTTATTTACTCCTACCGATACAGTGGATCAAACTGATCGACCAAAACTCATAAACAACTCAGCCAATGAATCTCCACAATATAAAACCATTTTTATATCAAATACAAATACGCACTCGTATATATACACTCAAACTCAATCTAGGGTATTACTAACCCTATCTCTACCGAGTCACGCCACAGAGCCAAGTAATTCTTAATCTAAGCTCTGATACCAACTGTAGTAACCCGGATTTTGAGCGACTTTGGTTATCGACGTAAGCTCGACGTCGATAACCAAAACATCGAAAAATCCCGGTAATTAATGAAAGAAGACAGAGGGTGATAATAGATAAGATAGAAACTTAGAATAGAAGAATAAGAAGAACACAACATCAGAGTAACACGCACCTCACAGCAGAACGAATAACATATAATATATAACATAACTTTGACATATAACAGTTATGTATACAATAGCACTTATCAGAGTACAACACTTACAACACAGCGGAAATAACTATAGCTATATGATTCTGAAGCCTCCTGCTCCAGCTTTTCAATGTATCTGCAAATCCCGACTACTTGACTGCCCGTACAAATTTAGGCACCCAAGAGTTTAGGGAAAACAACAAAGTAAACTCCGGGTCAGTCATGGGACTGGTGTGAGTAAAACAGTTTAAACAGGTATATGAACAAGTAAACGATATCTCATAAGACCACGCCGTAGAACGGAACGGGTTTTTCCCTTATGAGAATCCAAAATATCTTTATATCAAAAACCTTTTGATATTATAATAATGTCTTTGTACAAATAGATATCAACTAGCAGAAACGCTTTCATCTCACGTTCTACATATATAGTACACAATCAAAATCGCAAGCACGTATTGGATAATTGAATTCCAACTATGACAAGGTATGGAACCACCTTCCGATCAGTGTACTCTAGGAACAATACACTGGAGTTCAACAAGAACATCTTGTAACTCAGCCACACATGACCGACCACTCATTTCGCTTGAGTGTATCGAATGTACATCACCAACAGTTGGGATCAGCAACCGTTTCCGTATATATATGGGACAGCATTGATAGATTTAAGAAACAAATGAATATTCTCTAGATAGGTGATTATACACCCTACTTCGGTGCGACCGACTTAGCCATGCTGCCTGCCCGATTTCTGTCATTTACCGGTTGATGAGGCTAGAAGCTACGCTTTATCATTAAATCAGATTCACTTTGAATGCTACATTGTCAAATCCATCAGAATCACTAATTGACGTCTACAACCATACATTACGTGTCAGCTAAAAGAAGTTTCCTTCTCCGCTTCCACTCTTGGTATAGTTGAAGAAATCAATGTACGTGACCGTCTGGAAATACTCTGTCATACATCCATCTTCATTCACTTAAAACGTCACATCGTCATACCCGCCAAATCACAAATTGACTTATCCAAAAATAACACGGGTATACAGCTAAGAGAAACGAATTCCTCCACCACCAAACGTGAATATGTTTGAACAGATCAACTTACGCGATCTATTGGATATACTCCGTCAGACCTTCGTCCATACAAGTTGTCCTGGGACTGGACAAACCGAAGGCACTATTCTGTAAACAGGATAGCCTTGCATTTTACTTCGTCTTCAATTATCTTTGGCATATGTGATTCGCGACGCTTATGCCAATACAGAGTGGTTCTATGGATAATAATCCAACCGGTCTCTCCATATTAACAACGTTAAAATGGTCAAAACTTCGATAGTCGGTGATTTAACCATCAAAGAAAAACAAGTGTGCAAACAACAATATTCTTTCCAGATGGAAATTATATCGAACAAACATCATTTATCATAAATCTCTTCAGTTCATTTATTTACTTATCTCCTATTTTCCTATATTCAATATTTCTTATTTTCTTTTAGCAGAAAACATTTCTGATTCTCGTTTGGAAAACATTTCCAAAACTCCTTTACGATCAAACCTTACCATTTCTTAGTTAAGAAGGAAGTCACTCAAGTTGGGGTATAATTACCTCTCAGACCTTAACTGAACAACGTTATAACTTCGAAATGGTCAAAGTTTATCTTTTAATCTTTAACAACTTCATTACGCCTTTCTCGGTTTCAATTTTACTAATCCACTTCTATATTTAAAACATTGGTTATAACGATAATGTTATAATCCCTACTTTCGAATTATCTAACTTTAATTATAACTTCTATTCTTATTAGTGAATAATTAACCTAACCCTTATTTATTTATAAATAAATACATCTCTATTTAAACATTGGAAAGTATAAGTAGTTTCCCGAATTCGATATAAACGAATTCGCCGATTAACTCTCTTCGAGAAATCTCTATTTGATTAACTCTTCTTCGAATAACCTATATTCGATTAACTTCTTCTCGAATAAACGATATTCGATAATCTCTCTTCGAATAACTAATATTCGATAACTCTTCCTTTTCAAATATCTCATATTTTGAAAATCTCACTTCGATTAAACTATAATCGATAACTCCCTTCGATGAAACTAACATCGATAACTCCTTTCGATGAAACTAACATCGATAACTCCTTTCGATGAAACTAACATCGATAACTCCTTTCGATTAAACTAACATCGATAACTCCTTTCGATGAAACTAACATCGATAACTCCTTTCAATGAAACTAACATCGATTTATTTAACTCGACGAACTTAACTCGACTAACTTAACTTGACTCGACTAACTCGACTTACTTGGTTCGACCAATTCGATTCGATTAACTAGGCTCGACTAACTTGGTCGAACCACTCGATCAACTCAACTTATTTAACTTAACTTATTTCTTAACCCGATCAACTCGATTAAACTCCATTCGCTTGACTCTAGATCGCAGCGATCACAATGGTTACGCCTGATTCACTCAGGAAACGTCCGACCGCCGTAGGCTATTTACAGCCCTGCGAATTACGCTAGCAGTCGTACAACATGGCAACTTACCCTGAATACTATGTCTTGACTAACTCTGTCTCAAATAACTTTATTTGATTAACTCTAGTTCGTTTTAACTCTAATCGATTAACTCTAACTAATTAACTCCAACTGGTTAACTCTAACTAATTAACTCCAACTGGTTAACTCTAACTGATTAACTCTAACTGGTTAACTCTATTTGACTAACTCGACTTGACTAACCCCTTTCGAATAACATATTCGATTAACTAACTTCGAATACCATATTCGATTAACTAACTTCGAATACCATATTCGATTAACTCCTGTCGAATGTCTATATTCAATTAACTAACTTCGAATACCATATTCGATTAACTAACTTCGAATACCATATTCGATTAACTCCTTTCGAATGTCTATATTCGATTAAATAACTTCGAATACCATATTCGATTAACTAACTTCGAATACCATATTCGATTAACTAACTTCGAATACCATATACGATTACTAACTTCGAATACCATATTCGATTACTAACTTCGAATACCATATTCGATTAATTAACTTCGAATACCATATTCGATTACTAACTTCGAATACCATATTCGATTACTAACTTCGAATACCATATTCGATTAATTAACTTCGAATACCATATTCGATTTACTTTATTCACTTTATAAAGATTTCCTTTTTAACAACGTTTTATCCATTTGACAAGATTTACTTTTAAATAACGGTTCTACACTTTAAAAATGATTTCCTTTTTATAATGTTTCCTTTATAAACCAATTTCCTTTTTATTAACTCTATTTATTTTCTAAATATTCCCCTTTCAATTCTATTTGTAAATGGTTTACAAATATTTCTTTTCTCTATTTTATTCTATTTTCAAATGGTTTGCAAATATTTCCTTTTCAAATTTATTCTTAAAAATATTCTAACTCCTTAACTTTCCTGAAAAATTCGCCATAACCTCCTTTGTAACGGGAGCATCAGGAAAATCCCCAAACCCGCCACACAGGCCTTTCCATTCAAAAAGAAAATGTTTTGAATTTTATTTCCTTTTTAAAATACCTCCTATTTATAAATATTACCATTTATAAATATTTCTTATTTATAAATATTTCAATTTATAAATATCTCTGTTTTCAATATCACTTTGAAAATCTCCTTATCAACATCCCGTATGTTATGGTATTCAATCATATCAAATCACGATGTTCAATATCGTCTAAGCACATATAATCGCCCACAGATTTTATATCACATCATATAACCATATATGAAAAACAATAAAATAACTGTTGAGGAATCCAGTCGGATTCCTCCAACCTGTCTCCCTGCATCCACAGATGTTACACAATATGATTATCATCATTTTCAGTTTTATATGATATATTATGTTAAACAGAATCGATATAGAAAATTCAACTAACTGACTAGCAGTTCAATCAAACAGTCAACATACAGTCAATCAACCAATGTCTAACTGTTCTAAAAATACAACATGAAATTATAAACTGTTTAGAGTTGGTGAGATTTACTCAAAGTTGCACGTTAATCGTTGAATAACGGTTTGCGTTATTTGATTCAGTCGGACAATTTATTTCTCCATAAATTGTAATGAACTCGGATTCACTCCCAGTCAGTTCCATTAGGTAGTGTTCGTCCATACGATCCCGTCGGATCTTGTTTTTCTAAATTTCGATACCGTATGGATACGTTATGATAAATACAAGGTTATACACTATTAACATTTAAATTTAAAGTTTAACTAAATAAAAATAAAATAAAATGGGCTTTACCCAATCAAAAATAACGGCCCACTCTCTTTGATAAAACCCGCTCCACAAAACATCTTCCCCAAATCAATTACAGAACCCGCTCCTCAAATTTCCCCCTTTGACCCATCGTTTGACCACCAACCGACGTCGCTCCGGCCACTTCTCTCCACCGTCGATCATACCAGAGAAACCAGCGTCCAACCCTCCCTCCGCCTGTCAGCTCATCCTCGAGCTCGACTCCAAGACCGACGCTTCGTTCGTCGAGCCTGTACAGAAGTCGCGACCCTCATGGTCACGAAATCCACCAACCACTTGCCAACACCTCCTACTCTTCACCCTCATCACCAAGACGACTTCCGATTCGCACCATAGTGCATCAACCCGCGGAAAACATAAACCCTAGGTCCACGGTGTTACTGCCCACTCCAGAAATGAAGATCGAAGTCAATAAAAATAGTATGGGAGGGAAGCTCTCTTCACAAGCTACTCAAAATAACTTGTTTTAGGAATTTAGGATTTTTCTTTGATTTGTTTTGATTTTTGAGAGGATGATTATCACTGTGGATTTTTGGTTTGAGGCTGCGGCGCATTTTGACCAGAGTAAGAAATGAATTAGGTCTTTAGAAATTTGTAAGGGGGGTATATATAGGCCACTAAAATATCTAGATATTTTTATATTAATATTTTAATATTTTATTTAACCTTTTATATTCGTTTCTGACTTCTAAAAATCTGTGTGATCACACATGATACCTAAAAATCACGAAAGTAGACATGTAGCTAGAGTTTGACATTACGGTCCCAACGAAACTGGTCTCGTCGAATTCCGACTCCATATGCTCACACAGCGTAATTTTTAACCGTCGAAATACTGACTATTTTTCACTCTAAAAATCCGTACGACCACATAGTGATTCTAAAAATCGCGAAACTGGAAATCTAACAACTATTTGATATTGCGGATCTAACAAAACTGGTTTCGTTGAATTCCGACTTCATTTGCAAAAGTGGCTATTTTTAACGCTCTGAATGACCCATTTAAATATATAAATATATTTAAATATAATTAAATTAAATATAAATAAATTAATATTCTCGTATATATCCACAGATGATGTCGTACGGCTCCAGAATATCCTGCCAGAATTTATGACTTGATTTCCAGGATTCCGATTTGATCGATATTCAGTTCGTATCGAAAAATCGATTTATAACGTATATAAAGCGTCGCAAATTATAAAGGAAATCCACAGCGACTTTTTCTGAAATTTGATTTGGACGTAAATCAAAATCTATACGACGAAATCCAGATTTTTCTCTTCCATTAGAAAAATATACTCCACCAGCTCCACGCGTTTCTTGTTTCACTGAAATCCGGCTTAAAACGAATCCTATTCATTCAGTTGAAGTTCGAATCGCCAAATAGCGAACTGCCGCGTCGTTTCAGGCTCTATTTTAATTATATTAAAATTCTACGTTCAAACTGACGTCGATTGAATATATTCGTCAATATAATTCAACTCTAAGCTGAATTACATCTTAGGGATGACCCAGTCACAGAATATTGTGATTTCCAATATTTTTGATTATTTTGACATTATAATATATTTTATTATATTATAATTATTAATTAAATATTCAATATTATTTAATTCACGTTCTCGATATCGATAAATCGATATTTAATAGCTAAATAAATAAATTGTTCAACAGCTAAAATGCGGGTTACTACAATCCCTACACCTTCCAAGCATTTTCACTTTTTCCCTACTTCGTGCCTACGCGGCGTAGTGATGGCATAGGAACCTCTTTTTTGTAGTGTTTTATGTTGAGCGTTTTTTCATATTTTGAAATTTTCTATGTCAAAATCGTAAATCTTCTAGCACATTTTCAGGTTTGGATTTCTATCTCAAAAATTTATCATATATTTTTTAAATTTTCTCTAAATCCAGTTTAATTTTTTTAGTAAATTGAAGAGAAAATAATTTGGAACAACTTTTCTATTTATGACTTTTTCAAATTCATAGATTAGCTGGTCCAAAATTTTAATTCAAAATGACTAAAAGTTTTGCTCTGTTTTTGTAAATTTTTGCAAAAACCTAAATGCATTTTCCCTACCCAAAATCCCTCTGCTCCCTTCTTTTAAAATTTATTAGGGTATTGATTTGTGAATTTATTTATGCCATGATGATAGAAAGTGTGTACTTGTGATTGTAGTCGGAGTTCAGCATCTTGCTTTTGGTGTACGCTTTCAATCACTTGTTGACTCTGTTTTGTGCCTCGAGTGGAAAGTTTATCTCAAACTTGACTAACATTTTATGGAAGTATGATTATACACATGTGAATGGTTATACTAAAATTAGGATTGTTTTAGTTGACATAATTTTTATGTTAAATTTAAATATGCATTCATAACATGAAATTATGCTATTTTATTATATATATTTATTTTGACATGTATGATATGTGTTGACTATTATTTGCACAAATGACATGATATGAATTTGTTAATTTTTATTCTCACATCACAAGTTCCTTGTTGATTTAGAAAAACCATTATGCGTTGAAAATATACATACCCGAACCATTTTATAGATTTATAAAATGAGTTAAATTGATTTGGGATGCGGGTTGAAATGATATATACCTGAGATTCGAATTTTAACACGAATTGAAATGGTATGTATCTGTATTACTTGGCCTAGGTAAAAAATTATATACAAACACATTAGTCTATTTTGAAAAGTATTTTTCTAAATTATAATTATATTTTAATTTTGTAAAACTATTTTACAATATTTTGAATTATAATATTATTTTAAAAATTAAATATTTAAATTATTTCATAAGTAATTTAATAAATCTTTTATAGTTAAAATTATTTAAATTTTAAATTTAATATATGAATATAGATTCATATAGAAATATAGATATAGATTTCCTTAATACTTTAATTGAGAAAGGGATAAAAGAGAAGTTAGAAATTTAATTGTAACTTAATTTGTTTAAATGGTTTAATTGAAATGAAATTATAAAATTAATTCGAATTGATTTTAAGATGTCACTTAGGAAACAATAAAATGGGATTTACAAGAATACTTTATGATTATGAAACTTAATAAATTGATTTGATAAAAAAATATTAAGTAAAGGCATATATCCAAACAAAATTAAAACTAAATATTTAGAACTGATTAAATTTAGAAATTGAAATTTAGAAATTGAAATTTAATTTGTATAAAATTGTTAAAATACGATTTAAAGTAAATTTGAAACTCGAAGAAATTGACTTAAATAATTAAAACTGAAACCTAATTCAAACACATTTTTGAAATGAGTCAGAATTAAAAGTATATTGTTTAAAGTATTAATTAATATAAATTGAAATTTTGAGATCTGTGTTGATAATAAGTTGAACCTTGGAAAGATGGATATGTGGTTTAGATTGGAGCATTATTTCAAATTAGACTACTTTAAAATAGTATTATTTTATATTACACTATTCTAGACTATTTATATAACTTATTATTTCAAAATTATTCAAATATAATTTGACTATTGGATATTTTATAACTATTTTAAATTACTAAATATTTATTTAAATTTTAATTATTAAACATTTTATAATTTTTTCAAATCAAGATATTTTGTGTAACATAATTATTTTTAAATTTAACTATTTTATATTCTATTTACTATTTTTAAAGAAAGTCCATTTCCAGCCCAAGCTGCTATTAAGTCCTAATGTTATTATGAAGATTTTGAATAACTACACTTGAGATATTGAAATTTGAAATTAAAATGTAAGTTTTGTTTACGGGCTGTTTTGTAAATATGCAACTTGGTATTTTGGATTTAATCAAAATGATGAATTGATTTGAAATATGATTTATGACATCGAAATATTTGAACTTAATTATTTGAATATAAATCAATATTGTTGTTACCTGATTTATGGTTTTTTTAATATTATATTTAAATATAAATGACAATGGTGTGAAATAAGCGTATGGTTGTTAAAGAGACCGGGGCCAGACATTGTCATTCTCTCTTCAAATACCAAGAACCTCTATAAAAAATGTGTACGTGGGGAGAATCCAAAATGAAGTAGGTTGGTTTGGTGAACGCTACTGGAATGAAGTAACAAAACGATAATGAATAGCCTTATCCTAAGGGCCATAATTAAAATGACTAAAATAAGAGCCATACCAAGCCAATTGAATTAACTCCTCTTATTGGGAATGCTTCTTCGTTACCATATCTCTTACTCTATGATTAATTTGAAACGCCTTTGATTATGGGAGTATTGTTCGAGGTGGGCGGTAGTTGTGGAAATGCGTTACCATCAGCCTGGGTCTGCATTACGGTAGAATCCTATAGTTGGTAACCTCGGTGCCATGTCATATTATCCTGATCAGCTCCCTTACGATTTTGATTTGTGTTGTTCCTATGGAGTGCCCTCTGATGCCACTAGTTTTCGATGAATTTACCATACCGTATTGACTATGGCATTATAAGAGGTGTAAGGGTAAAAATGTAATCCATTTTTCATTATTTTCAACAATATATTTACCGTAGAAAATACTATAATAACATACTGTATTATATGTATCTAGTTACATGGATCCTTAGTGGATAGGAATCCCAAACATTGTTTAAGTTACTTGAGCATTTCATTCGAACAGTTCAATTGAGTTGATTTATTTTCATGATAATGTTAGTTCTGACTCGAATGTTTTATTTTACTTTATACTCGGGTCAGATCGAGTATTAATTATTGAGATTTCGCCTTTTGGAGCTGGAGACTTGTAGAAGACCTTATCTTTGTCTACTTATTTCAATGTTTCCATTCCAATTAGTTGTTTTTGAAATTCGTTGTATTTAAATTTCCGCTAATTTTAATCATGTGCATTTGATATTATGTTTAAATTTTTGAGATTTTGTATTTAGTGTGGCTTCATGAACTACTTTTGTATTTTCTTTATTCCACTACAAGATATTCTTTCATTCTATGCATGTGACTTATGTGTGATGATTTTATATATTTAGCTTCGTAGTAATAACAATCTACTGTTTTGAACGATTTGAGTTAGTTTTATTATTGACTTAAATGGTTAAAAATAGCAGTTCATTACATGTATTTTCATATGTTGTTGTGTATGGTCATTATAGCTAGACAATTTTTATTTGAGCTTCGAGTGAGTACGTTGGTATATTCTTTAAAATGACGATTTATTCTTTCATATGTCAACCGTTCCCTCAATTTCCGTATGTGAAGTCGGATAATAGAAATTATAATTCCATTTATTGATTTTGGTTGATTTTCAGTTTCTCAAAAATAAAGAAAGGGATATCTAACATTACGACATGGTAGTAAATGCTAATTTTGAGGTGAAGAACCTGAATCAACTACATAATGTTGTCCAGTTGGGGATGAAGAAAATTCTAGCTTTTATCACATACAATTGAATTAAAAATTCTGCTGTCATACTTAGTACCTTCCCAACCAGCTACGACATAGGTAAATAGTAAAATAAAATACAGTGCAACAAAGATATTCAATGTAGGATAACCTTTATGTCTTACATATGAAACAACTCGAATTTGGGAGTAAGTATGCCATTATGTGTATGCCATCTATTGCACCAACACAATTTTTGAAAATATAGATAGCACCAGTTTGAACTTTTAACCTTATCAGGAATAATATTAAGCTCAAGGTCAGCTGGTTTGATAATATATGAAACGAATAATTATACCATATCTAAAATAGCATGAAAATAACCTGAAATTGTGCCACTTGATCGTTGAAATATTTTGACTACTTGTCGATTGATTAGAGCTGCAGTTAGTGTATTCAAATATGACCATCGTTTCTTGTATACCAACATTTTCTATTGTAATCATATCATAATTTAGCAATCTATTGCATAACAAGAGAAACAGAAGCTTTTCATTTGGAAACTTCACTGACATTGTCTTGTTGACCATTCAGTATGTCTTACACTCAAAGTAAACCAGTGAGTTTCGATGAGTACATCCGATTAGTTTCGCTTCTTCTGCTAAACAGGCGCTAATATCGACCATGTTTTGAAAAACTTGATTGTTGAAATCTGTTTCAGGATTATCCATTATGTCATGGTTCGACTTTTTGAGCCTTAAAAGTCAATAATATTACATCCTAGGTATTCACATGCCAAACAATTACGTGTCAAAAAGATGGATTGTTGAAGTAAAAGAAAGGAGATACAGAATAAAATATCACACTGAAATGAAAATCTATAATATAATAATCTTTACAAAAATAATGATTTTATATTTAATACATACATCAGAGAATTATTCTACAAATTAGTTTGGATAGTTATAACAATATCTCCTTACAATGATGAAGAGTACAATAAACAGACATAGCGGAAAAATACATAAATCTACGAGAATATGCCTTGGCCCTTCAGCTCCTCTCCTGAAGTTCAAGTGTAACGTCCCGCATTTTTTCGATTTGTATTTGAATATTTAAATCAGTTTAAATATTGAATTCGTAATATAAGTGGATTTATATATTAATTAAACGAAGTTGAACGTATAAAAATATATATTAAATATAATCGAGCCCGTAATATCGCGACAGTTCGTAATTTAACGTTTTGAACTTCAACTGAGCGTACGGGACTCGTTATAAATCGGATTTCTGCAAAACGAGAAACGTTGAAATCTGTTGAACAATATCTTTCTAATGGAAGTGAAACATCGAGATTTCGTATTATAAATGAGAAGTTATGTCTAAATTAAATATTCAGAAAAGCAGCGTCATATTCGTTTTTGGCTAGAACGGTTTGTTGGTAATAACTAGATATCGGATTCGATTTTGGACGAGGTTCTTTTGAGGCGTAGTTATAATTTAATTTTTAGAATTTTACTGTAATTTTTAATTAATTAAATACGCAACTTTTTATTTGGAGTATTTAGCACCCTATATCGATATTTTGGGGTTTCAAAATATGAGTCAACCTACCGGTATTATTATATTTTTGGGATCGTGGCACCTCGTTGGACACAACCGTGATCTTACTTCTGTCCGTAGCAGCTCGGATATGAACAAAATATTGTGTAACGGGTACGTAAAACCTTATAATCTAAACACTTGCAAATGATCAGTCCCCATGATTTTTTCGTTTGCATAACTCATGTTCATATACAACATTAAAGTTCCCTGTAGCCTTAAACCTACGCAATTATATATATATCTCCTATGACCACTCCTTTCTTCAATAAATACCCTGTACGTTTTGTTTTCCTTTGCTGGCAAGTTTTGCACAGCCGCTCCTTTCCAAAGCAAAGTCTATAGGATCAAACTTCTCATGCCAGACCTATGTACCGTGCCACCACCACCCTATGTGTAGAAACTTGCCGACAAATTCATCCATGCAGTTTTTGTGCTTTACGCCTTTGTGTATTCAAATCAAAGCACATGCCTAAGAAAATGCACAGTGCTACCCTATTCTAAACTTTTCCATCGCAGACATTATTTTCAACTATTACTTAACCGAGAAAAAGAAGCTAGCAGGCAAAGAAAAACGTACACATGAGACCCATATCCCTACCTAGTTGAAGCTGCGCCATTTCATGTCAAGCCAAATCAATACCTACAACTCTCGCCTACATTCAAATACATGGACACAAAGGAATCGGAAAACACATGTGAAGTGAAAACCAATAAGGCTAGCCTTACCCTACACGTTTGTAGTGATGTATTCTCACATCAAGCCTTTACCCTAAAGATATAACCACATGCTACTGATCTACCTAAGTAGACAATATCCTACGAACCAATGAAAGTTTTATCAGTATTGATCAAATGTAATATACAAACCTTCACCTCTAAGTTTACTGTATGCTAACAGCTAGCCTACCTAACGTTAAATCACCATCACGCACGCTACAGTCCAGTACTGAAGAAGAAAACTCAGACCTACGTGTATATATATATATATATATATATTAAAACTTCGGGCTTAAGTATTTTACACAGCAGTGTATTTTCAAATCAATAGCTTCATATACGGAAGAGAAAATATAAATAACTACAGACATAGGATTAAGAGGTGTACGTCCTCTATACAGCCTATTACTTGACAATAAAGGATACTTGGGCATCAAACTTCCACACTGTATAAATACACTATTTTCCTCGTTCATTGGGTCTGTTTTGAAAACCCATAACCGACCGAAAGCTTAAAGGGAAATGGCTTCTAAGAAAATCAAAACCAAATTTCCATACCACACTTAGAAGATCGAAACTTACATTTATGAAATCCTGAAACCATCAACTACCTCTTTATGGCCTTTTCTTTCAACACCGTCTTTGTTCACGGAAAAAGGAAAGAAACATACGTGACTCATGTTTGAGGAAGAAATTGTTTGGTTGAGTGAAGCCACAGCAGTAGTGTTGCTCGCGCAAAGGGTTGGTGGCAGGCCTGTAGGTCAGCGAGAGATGAGCTCGATGGTGAAAGGCTGAACCCTGCAAGTGACGTGAAGGGGAAGGATGGGAAGTCGGGATGTTTGCATTGCCTGGAGGAGATGGGACCGTCCTTTTCGAAAACAGTTCATGGAGGTGGGAAGGCTTGCGGTGGGGGGGGGGAAGCTAAAGTTGCGATGGGCGTTTGAGGTGTGGGGTACTGTAAACGTGAAGAGGTAAAAGATGAGGAAGGAGGGAGAGGTTCGGCTATGGGATAAAGAGCATCGGCTTTAATCAGGAGAAGAAGGAACTATTTGCGTGGATCTGAGTATATACAAATATGGGTGTACTGTGTAGTATAAAACATGGAAGTGGCGATGAGTAATGGTGTCAAAGTGGGGGAAGTACCGTATATTGAGCGTTGTTGCCGTGTGAAATTGGAAGTATGGATGGCTGAGGCTGACGTATTGTAGTATATATATACATACTGGAGTTGTGACGCCGACATTGGTTCAAGTAACGTGGGTATTACGTGGAAGACGGGGAGAGCTTGAGCGTTGAATACATGAGAAATGGCGCAAGGACATATAGAAGTGAAATGGGAAAATATGATGGGAGAAAATGGTTAATAAGATGGATACATGTGGAATACTGTGGCAAACCTTAAATTAAAATTTCATTGGAATGCTTCGGGTTATGACCTGGGTTTTATATAAGAAGTTGGCATCGTCGTAACATCCTAGGCTGTCTGTTTTATGAGTTCGAAACTTCATTATGAAAGGTAGAAGAAGTTGCAAAACAGATTTGCGGGTGGAGGCGGTCATCTTGGCGGAGATCTGAGTGGGTCACAGTTGACGGGGTGGAACAAGAACATGGTGAACGAAAGTTGTTTTGCGATAAAGACGATTCGATGTTTGGACGTGAAAAAGAAGGGTTCTGTACGTGAGCGGATGTTCACAAAGTTGAAGAAATACTGTGCTAGCAGGTCGGTTAAGGGGTTACTGAGCCGGAATAAAAGGAAGTGCCCTCGAAATCATATTAAAGAATATTATGCCATGGATTTGGTTTGGAGCTCAGTTGGATTTTAAGCAACTTTGAACGTCGGAACAGATTTACTGACACAAATCGTTATTAACGGTTAACGCGCCAAGGTGAGTAAATTCACTAACTCTGTTTTATTTAAAATATTTTAATTATATTTTAAATAATGGTTGAATGCTGTGTGATGGTTATTTAGGCAGATTATGATTAAATTGGTTGAAATATTATATATCGTTGCATATGTACACATCACCGGTTGGATACTGATTCCATCGATTAAAATATTCCCTAGTATGGAATCAGTGATAATGGTTTGACTAACATATGTGGATGGAGGGAACCGGTTGGAGGAATCCAACCGGATTCCTCAATAATTATATGTACTGTTTGTTTGCTTTATATATGCACCGTTCGAACCATGTTGAATGAAAATTTAACATTTGTTTTGATTTAATAAATAAATGATATCAATTTAGAAAGTGACAACAGTCGACCATAAACCCATCGTTTTGTAAGAAGTTGATTGGCCGTCAGGCAAATCAACGAAGTCGATTATAAAAATTAGATTTTTATAATTAAAGCAAAGCTTTAAACTGTTATAGAAATTCTATTATAAACTGGTACTTTACAGTTCACTAAATAAAGTAAAATATTAGTTAATTATTTTTAATTAAATAATTGTTCTTAAGTGGACCTCATTTAAAATGTTATTGAAATAGAGATGTCAAGATTTTTGTAACGAAAAGGAATGTCAATATTTTTGTAACAGAAAGGAATGTCAATATTTTTGTAACAGAAAGAGATGTCAAGATTTTTGTAACAGATAGAGATGTCAAGGTTTTTGTAACGGAAGGAGATGTCAAGATTAGTATGAAGTGGGATATAATAGCGTGTTGCAAGGTTCGAACTATAGCGATAAAATAACGCTGTTAACTAGGCTTAAGCGTGACTGTTCTGTCGAGATTAGTTATAAAGAAGAATATCACAGCGCATGACAAGTTTTGAACTATAACGATAATTTAGCGCTGTTGACCTAACTTAAGTATGATTTTTATACAGCACTACTCCCTAGAGAATGTAAACAGTTTGTTTTGAAATCCACTTATTCTAAAGTAATAAGTAACAAGGATTATTCAAAGAAATAAAAGAACGAGTAGTGGAGAATCGTTTCAGAAACGATGACATCATTTCGATGTTTGAAATATGATTAGAGTTAAATAACACTATTAGAAATAGGAAATAAAATTCGATGATGACGAATGTTAAATAAAGTGCTCGTGATTGTGTAATGTTTCGTTGTACATTTGAATGGATGTTTGTTTTTACTTCGATAGTTAAATAACCGACTATCGAAGTGTTTTGACCCTCGTTGTCAATACGGAGAGACCGGTTGGATATATTATCCGAGAACCACTCCGTATAGGCATACGCGCTGCGAATTGGATTATGCTGAAGACAATTGACGTCGGAGTGAAGTGCAAGGGTCGTCCTGTTCCAGAATGGTGGTTTCTGTTTGTCCAATCCCAGGACCACTTGTATGGACGAATGTCTGACAGAGTATTCCTAACGGTCACATAAGACGATCTTTTCAAGATATTACGTCTGGTGGCGGGGAAATTCGTTTCTCTTAGCTTTTATACCCGTACTATTTTTGGGAAGATCAACTAGTGATTTGACGGGTTTGACGATGTGGCATTCAAAATGAATGGTGATCAGATGTCCTAAAAGGTAGACGTAGCCTCAAGCTTCACAACCGGGAAATGACAAAAATCGGGCAGGCAGCATGGCTATGTGGGTCGCTCCCATTAGGGTGTATAATCACCTATCTAGAGAAATTCCTTTTGTTTCTAAGTCTATCGATTCTGCCCATTCGGGGAACGGTGGTTTGAGTCCAACCGTTGGTGATATACATTCGATACACTCAAGCGAAATGAGTGGTCGGTCATGTGTGGGCCGGGTTGCAAGACGTTCTTGTTGAACCCAGGTGTATTCGCCTCTAGAGATACATCATCGGAAGGTGGTCCCATACCTTGTCATAGTTGGAATCCAATCTCCAATAAGCGCCATGCGGTTTTTGATTTTATACTATATATGTAGAGCGTGAGATGCAAGCGTTCTACTATTTGGTTATTTATTTGATTAGACATTATTATAATATAACTGGATTTTGATATAAAAGTTTTTTTGGGTTATAGTAAGGTAAAAACCATCCATGTTTATGTGTGGGTTGGTCTTACTATTATCCTTTTGTTTCAAAAAGGATTTTCAAAGTTAAACCGTATGGTTGGAATTTACTCACACCAGTCCCATGACTGACCCAGAGTTTATTTTGTTGTTTTTCCCTAAACTCTTGGGTGCCCAAATTTGTACGGGCAGTCAAGTGTTTCAGGCTTTGCAGATTTACTTGGAGGAGCTCAAGGAAGGAGGCTTCACCATTAGTTATTTAGAGATTATTTCCGTTGTGACATGTTATGTGATACTCTGATATGGTATGTATATACAAAACAGGTTTGTATTTCAAAGTTATGTTACATAATATATTTTATTCGTTTCGCTGTGAGATTCGTGTTTACTCTGATTTTGCTCAGTTGTGTTCTCTTTCTTCTTCTTCTATTCTATTAGTTCTACCTTATCTTTCTCATCCTCTTATTTATTTCTATTAATGATTCGTATTTTCGTGCAATTTGGGTCGGACTTGTATTGTATTTGGTCGACGCAAAGGGCTCGAATTTGCGGGTCGTTACAGTTGGTATCAGAGCATAAGGTTAAGTGATTTCCTTGGCTCTGTGGCGTAACTCAATAGAGATAGAGTTAGTGATACTCTAGATTGAGTTTGAGTATATATATATGAGCATGTATTTGTAAATTGATATAAAAACTGTTTTATATTGTGTTGATTGGTTTGTCGAGTGGTTTATGAATTCTGATCGATACGGTAGTGCAAACCATATCGATAGGTGTTTCTAAACTCTTGAACAGAGTAATTCGACATAGTATTGTTTTGAAAGAGAGTAAATAAAATAATTTTACCCAAGGTATTTTTGATATAAAAAGAACTATATATCTTGAGATCATTATAATATATTGGGTGTGTTGATCGATACTATAATCGAATAAGATTATAAGTGAGTTGGTTATATAAATAACCAATCGAAATATTGTATAAGTATAATATGCAAATTCAGATGAATTGAATCCAAAGATAAAACCAGGATTAGAGTTAAAACTCTAGAATTTGGGAAATTTTTGTAAATGAATTTGGCTTAAATATAAGGGAATTTTAAATCCTTGGTGGATTTGAAAATATTTTCCAAGTGTTTTGGAATATGTTTCGAAGTAATTTCAAAGTAAAAGTGTTTGAAACACAAGTTTTGAAGATGATATAGTATTGAACTCACTTCTACCTGGAAAATAATTCTGATGATGCTGGCCACATCATCAGTGTCATTTTCGAGTTTCGAAGTAACGGATTACTACCAAAAGATTTTGTTTTGAAATAAGTTGTTCAGAAATTCAAATGTTTTGAATTGCTATGTTATGAATATATGATTTTATACTGATTTGAAATGAAAACCCCAGGAATTTGAATTCTGAAATTAAAATTTACTTATGAAGTAAATAAACAGAGGATTTAATAAGTCAAATAAAATTTGAGTTGAATTGAAGCCAAGTAAGTGGAAATCGTACTGGAATAAGGATTTGACTTGGCAAAGTAGTTGAGTTGTGAATTGAGATTAGGAATGGAACCGAACTTGGTTGGGAAATTAGATTATTTGGAATTGGAATTGAACTGGAGTTTGAAAAAGAAATTTGAGTTGGGATGTAAGAGAATTATTGATTGAGAATAAACTGACTGGAGATCAGTTAGAGATGCATTTGGGTATGCTGAATGGATTGCAAATGGAAGCGAGAAAGTTGGATGCCCAATAAAGGGAGAAGGCCCAGAGTGGCGTGTTGTAATAGTACCGAATGAACAGTGCAGCGGAGAGATTGATGAAATTCTCCGAAAATTAAAGTGTTAGGAAAATTTTCAGAATTTTGAAAAAAAATTTTACAAAGAAGGGAATTGATATTTTGATCAGTTCAGTTGAAACTGAAATATGAAGTAAACCAAAAAGATTTTAACCTGTTTACAACAGAGATTGTAGCATTTCCCTATCTTAGCAATTTCGAGGACAAAATTATTTTAAGGGGGAAGGAATGTAACGTCCCGCATTTTTTCGATTTGTATTTGAATATTTAAATCAGTTTAAATATTGAATTCGTAATATAAGTGGATTTATATATTAATTAAACGAAGTTGAACGTATAAAAATATATATTAAATATAATCGAGCCCGTAATATCGCGATAGTTCGTAATTTAACGTTTTGATCTTCAACTGAGCGTACAGGACTCGTTATAAATCGGATTTCTGCAAAACGAGAAACGTTGAAATCTGTTGAACAATATCTTTCTAATGGAAGTGAAAAATCGAGATTTCGTATTATAAATGAGAAGTTATGTCTAAATTAAATATTCAGAAAAGCAGCGTCATATTCGTTTTTGGCTAGAACGGTTTGTTGGTAATAACTAGATATCGGATTCGATTTTGGACGAGGTTCTTTTGAGGCGTAGTTATAATTTAATTTTTAGAATTTTACTGTAATTTTTAATTAATTAAATACGCAACTTTTTATTTGGAGTATTTAGCACCCTATATCGATATTTTGGGGTTTCAAAATATGAGTCAACCTACCGGTATTATTATATTTTTGGGATCGTGGCACCTCGTTGGACACAACCGTGATCTTACTTCTGTCCGTAGCAGCTCGGATATGAACAAAATATTGTGTAACGGGTACGTAAAACCTTATAATCTAAACACTTGCAAATGATCAGTCCCCATGATTTTTTCGTTTGCATAACTCATGTTCATATACAACATTAAAGTTCCCTGTATCCTTAAACCTACGCAATTATATATATATCTCCTATGACCACTCCTTTCTTCAATAAATACCCTGTACGTTTTGTTTTCCTTTGCTGGCAAGTTTTGCACAGCCGCTCCTTTCCAAAGCAAAGCCGCTCCTTTCCAAAGCAAAGTCTATAGGATCAAACTTCTCATGCCAGACCTATGTACCGTGCCACCACCACCCTATGTGTAGAAACTTGCCGACAAATTCATCCATGCAGTTTTTGTGCTTCACGCCTTTGTGTATTCAAATCAAAGCACATGCCTAAGAAAATGCACAGTGCTACCCTATTCTAAACTTTTCCATCGCAGACATTATTTTCAACTATTACTTAACCGAGAAAAAGAAGCTAGCAGGCAAAGAAAAACGTACACATGAGACCCATACCCCTACCTAGTTGAAGCTGCGCCATTTCATGTCAAGCCAAATCAATACCTACAACTCTCGCCTACATTCAAATACATGGACACAAAGGAATCGGAAAACACATGTGAAGTGAAAACCAATAAGGCTAGCCTTACCCTACACGTTTGTAGTGATGTATTCTCACATCAAGCCTTTACCCTAAAGATATAACCACATGCTACTAATCTACCTAAGTAGACAATATCCTACGAACCAATGAAAGTTTTATCAGTATTGATCAAATGTAATATACAAACCTTCACCTCTAAGTTTACTGTATGCTAACAGCTAGCCTACCTAACGTTAAATCACCATCACGCACGCTACAGTCCAGTACTGAAGAAGAAAACTCAGACCTACGTGTATATATATATATATTAAAACTTCGGGCTTAAGTATTTTACACAGCAGTGTATTTTCAAATCAATAGCTTCATATACGGAAGAGAAAATATAAATAACTACAGACATAGGATTAAGAGGTGTACGTCCTCTATACAGCCTATTACTTGACAATAAAGGATACTTGGGCATCAAACTTCCACACTGTATAAATACACTATTTTCCTCGTTCATTGGGTCTGTTTTGAAAACCCATAACCGACCGAAAGCTTAAAGGGAAATGGCTTCTAAGAAAATCAAAACCAAATTTCCATACCACACTTAGAAGATCGAAACTTACATTTATGAAATCCTGAAACCATCAACTACCTCTTTATGGCCTTTTCTTTCAACACCGTCTTTGTTCACGGAAAAAGGAAAGAAACATACGTGACTCATGTTTGAGGAAGAAATTGTTTGGTTGAGTGAAGCCACAGCAGTAGTGTTGCTCGCGCAAAGGGTTGGTGGCAGGCCTGTAGGTCAGCGAGAGATGAGCTCGATGGTGAAAGGCTGAACCCTGCAAGTGACGTGAAGGGGAAGGATGGGAAGTCGGGATGTTTGCATTGCCTGGAGGAGATAGGACCGTCCTTTTCGAAAATAGTTCATGGAGGTGGGAAGGCTTGCGGTGGGGGGGGGGAAGCTAAAGTTGCGATGGGCGTTTGAGTTGTGGGGTACTGTAAACGTGAAGAGGTAAAAGATGAGGAAGGAGGGAGAGGTTCGGCTATGGGATAAAGAGCATCGGCTTTAATCAGGAGAAGAAGGAACTATTTGCGTGGATCTGAGTATATACAAATATGGGTGTACTGTGTAGTATAAAACATGGAAGTGGCGATGAGTAATGGTGTCAAAGTGGGGGAAGTACCGTATATTGAGCGTTGTTGCCGTGTGAAATTGGAAGTATGGATGGCTGAGGCTGACGTATTGTAGTATATATATACATACTGGAGTTGTGACGCCGGCATTGGTTCAAGTAACGTGGGTATTACGTGGAAGACGGGGAGAGCTTGAGCGTTGAATACATGAGAAATGGCGCAAGGACATATAGAAGTGAAATGGGAAAATATGATGGGAGAAAATGGTTAATAAGATGGATACATGTGGAATACTGTGGCAAACCTTAAATTAAAATTTCATTGGAATGCTTCGGGTTATGACCTGGGTTTTATATAAGAAGTTGGCATCGTCGTAACATCCTAGGCTGTCTGTTTTATGAGTTCGAAACTTCATTATGAAAGGTAGAAGAAGTTGCAAAACAGATTTGCGGGTGGAGACGGTCATCATGGCGGAGATCTGAGTGGGTCACAGTTGACGGGGTGGAACAAGAACATGGTGAACGAAAGTTGTTTTGCGATAAAGACGATTCGATGTTTGGACGTAAAAAAGAAGGGTTCTGTACGTGAGCGGATGTTCACAAAGTTGAAGAAATACTGTGCTAGCAGGTCGGTTAAGGGGTTACTGAGCCGGAATAAAAGGAAGTGCCCTCGAAATCATATTAAAG
Organism: Allium sativum; assembly: GCA_030737875.1. Lineage (NCBI taxonomy): Eukaryota > Viridiplantae > Streptophyta > Magnoliopsida > Asparagales > Amaryllidaceae > Allium > Allium sativum. Next base: position 940,869,246 of record CM060916.1, on the reverse strand, counting down.
AATATTATGCCATGGATTTGGTTTGGAGCTCAGTTGGATTTTAAGCAAATTTGAACGTCGGAACAGATTTACTGACGCAAATCGTTATTAACAGTTAACGCGTCAAGGTGAGTAAATTCACTAACTCTGTTTTATTTAAAATATTTTAATTATATTTTAAATAATGGTTGAATGCTGTGTGATGGTTGTTTAGGCAGATTATGATTAAATTGGTTGAAATATTATATATCGTTGCATATGTACACATCACCGGTTGGATACTGATTCCATCGATTAAAATATTCCCTAGTATGGAATCAGTGATAATGGTTTGACTAACATATGTGGATGGAGGGAACCGGTTGGAGGAATCCAACCGGATTCCTCAATAATTATATGTACTGTTTGTTTGCTTTATATATGCACCGTTCGAACCATGTTGAATGAAAATTTAACATTTGTTTTGATTTAATAAATAAATGATATCAATTTAGAAAGTGACAACAGTCGACCATAAACCCATCGTTTTGTAAGAAGTTGATTGGCCGTCAGGCGAATCAACGAAGTCGATTATAAAAATTAGATTTTTATAATTAAAGCAAAGCTTTAAACTATTATAGAAATTCTATTATAAACTGGTACTTTACAGTTCACTAAATAAAGTAAAATATTAGTTAATTATTTTTAATTAAATAATTGTTCTTAAGTGGACCTCATTTAAAATGTTATTGAAATAGAGATGTCAAAATTTTTGTAACGAAAAGGAATGTCAATATTTTTGTAACAGAAAGGAATGTCAATATTTTTGTAACAGAAAGAGATGTCAAGATTTTTGTAACAGATAGAGATGTCAAGGTTTTTGTAACGGAAGGAGATGTCAAGATTAGTATGAAGTGGGATATAATAGCGTGTTGCAAGGTTCGAACTATAGCGATAAAATAACGCTGTTAACTAGGCTTAAGCGTGACTGTTCTGTCGAGATTAGTTATAAAGAAGAATATCACAGCGCATGACAAGTTTTGAACTATAACGATAATTTAGCGCTGTTGACCTAACTTAAGTATGATTTTTATACAGCACTACTCCCTAGAGAATGTAAACAGTTTGTTTTGAAATCCACTTATTCTAAAGTAATAAGTAACAAGGATTATTCAAAGAAATAAAAGAACGAGTAGTGGAGAATCGTTTCAGAAACGATGACATCATTTCGATGTTTGAAATATGATTAGAGTTAAATAACACTATTAGAAATAGGAAATAAAATTCGATGATGACGAATGTTAAATAAAGTGCTCGTGATTGTGTAATGTTTCGTTGTACATTTGAATGGATGTTTGTTTTTACTTCGATAGTTAAATAATCGACTATCGAAGTGTTTTGACCCTCGTTGTCAATACGGAGAGACCGGTTGGATATATTATCCGAGAACCACTCCGTATAGGCATACGCGCTGCGAATTGGATTATGCTGAAGACAATTGACGTCGGAGTGAAGTGCAAGGGTCGTCCTGTTCCAGAATGGTGGTTTCTGTTTGTCCAGTCCCAGGACAACTTGTATGGACGAATGTCTGACAGAGTATTCCTAACGGTCACATAAGACGATCTTTTCAAGATATTACGTCTGGTGGCGGGGAAATTCGTTTCTCTTAGCTTTTATACCCGTACTATTTTTGGGAAGATCAACTAGTGATTTGACGGGTTTGACGATGTGGCATTCAAAATGAATGGTGATCAGATGTCCTAAAAGGTAGACGTAGCCTCAAGCTTCACAACCGGGAAATGACAAAAATCGGGCAGGCAGCATGGCTATGTGGGTCGCTCCCATTAGGGTGTATAATCACCTATCTAGAGAAATTCCTTTTGTTTCTAAGTCTATCGATTCTGCCCATTCGGGGAACGGTGGTTTGAGTCCAACCGTTGGTGATATACATTCGATACACTCAAGCGAAATGAGTGGTCGGTCATGTGTGGGCCGGGTTGCAAGACGTTCTTGTTGAACCCAGGTGTATTCGCCTCTAGAGATACATCATCGGAAGGTGGTCCCATACCTTGTCATAGTTGGAATCCAATCTCCAATAAGCGCCATGCGGTTTTTGATTTTATACTATATATGTAGAGCGTGAGATGCAAGCGTTCTACTATTTGGTTATTTATTTGATTAGACATTATTATAATATAACTGGATTTTGATATAAAAGTTTTTTTGGGTTATAGTAAGGTAAAAACCGTCCATGTTTATGTGTGGGTTGGTCTTACTATTATCCTTTTGTTTCAAAAAGGATTTTCAAAGTTAAACCGTATGGTTGGAATTTACTCACACCAGTCCCATGACTGACCCAGAGTTTATTTTGTTGTTTTTCCCTAAACTCTTGGGTGCCCAAATTTGTACGGGCAGTCAAGTGTTTCAGGCTTTGCAGATTTACTTGGAGGAGCTCAAGGAAGGAGGCTTCACCATTAGTTATTTAGAGATTATTTCCGTTGTGACATGTTATGTGATACTCTGATATGGTATGTATATACAAAACAGGTTTGTATTTCAAAGTTATGTTACATAATATATTTTATTCGTTTCGCTGTGAGATTCGTGTTTACTCTGATTTTGCTCAGTTGTGTTCTCTTTCTTCTTCTTCTATTCTATTAGTTCTACCTTATCTTTCTCATCCTCTTATTTCTTTCTATTAATGATTCGTATTTTCGTGCAATTTGGGTCGGACTTGTATTGTATTTGGTCGACGCAAAGGGCTCGAATTTGCGGGTCGTTACATCAAGTCAAATAGAACTTAGTCTAACCTAAAAAAATACTTTGTTAGACCAGAGTATTATAATAAAATAACACACAAAATAGTTTAGTAAACAAATGTGAGAAAACTCAAATCACTAATAATTTATTCTCTAATTTATAAACCATTGAAATCAAAGATATCTCTTAAGAACACACTGCATAAAAAATGGACAAGTTTATACCTAACGATAACTAAAACACATCTGTTATAAATCCACTGATATTATAATAATGTCTAGAATCCATGAAAATATATATTTAAATAGCCAAAATGCTTGCATCTCACATTTTGACATGATAGGAATATAATCGTCGACACCAAAAAACTGTTTTAGCTACCAACCATCCAATACGGCTAGAACCCAATCAAATATGTTATAGATTTTATCTGTTTTTAAATGTTTGGATACTCCAATAGCCCTATCACATTTGATATGACATTTAGCCATATCCAATTTCGTGCTTATTATTGGACAAAACTTCTACATCCAAAATGCACGGCTTCCCCTCCAAATAATTCGCTTTCCCTCTGATTAGATACGGATCTGAGATGTATGAAATTTAACACGGTTTTTATCTGTATCTATTTCAGTGCCTATTTTTGGTGTGAAACTTTTAAAAGCAAAACACGCGCACCTCTTCATTTCCCCGGCGCGTATCCATTTTTCCCTATACCATTTTCCTTTAAATTACCAAATGTGAACCTCTCCACCTCTCAATCTCTCATACGTGATTTTTCGGCCTCGATCAAGGTGTCGTCCTTTGTCTTCCTCGACCAGGGCTTTGAAAAGGTTTTGTTCTCAAGAAATTAAAAGCCCCAATCTGCAAGTCGTCCTCCACCGGAAATCGTCGTCGTAGACTCCTAGCACCTTTGTAGGTGAGCTCAAATTCTAACTACTTTGCTTTTCAATTTTAGTTTAGTTTCTATTGGCTATGACTACCTACTTAGGTCTATGAATGCTACTTTGCGATTTTAATTTCTATTGGATATTCATTTAAATTAGATTTGATAAGAAAATATAAATTGGATTTTTAAATCGAAATTAATTTGAAAACGAAGCTGATATAATTTTAAACAACTTTTGAAATGATTGAAATGGATTTGCAAGGAATTTGGATTAAAAATGACATGTTTTAATTCAAATTAGACTTTGAATAATAAATTCAAAATGTGAATTCGAGTTAGGTATATAAACGACGTTTTTAACGCAAACTAATTTTTCCATTGATCTTATTTACTTTTATATTGGATGTCAAGAAGATATGGATATCAAAATATTATATTTTTAGAAATATTATTACTTTGAAAAAATATTATTATTTTAACATTATAATAATATAAAATATTCAGTTTTGATTTAAAATTAAATTGGAGATTGAAATCGTTTTTAAACAAGTTTTCAAATGTTTTATAAAATACATTTGGACTGTATTGATGAATTTTATTATAAATAATAAAATGGTTTGAGTTGGACGTATCATGCAGCGATCTTTCACAAATTTCGACCATTAATTTCAAATTGACGTACCAGATGATCCGACCGTCGAATTCCCCCAAAATGGAAAACATTGGGTTTAAAATGAAGGTAGTTTTCAAATGGAATAGAAAGTTTTAAAATTTAACGGTTAGATTTTTAAATAAGTTCAAAATTATTTTTGAAAAGGTAGCTAATGTAATTCGGTGTCCTGAATTGGAAACTGGGTGAAAGGGCCTCACAAAAATTATTAAAAATAGAGAAAAATTATGATAAATCATAATTAATTGTTTTGAAATGATTCAAGTAAAAATTGTGAAGTTTTGAACTATATTTGGGTTTTTGGGCTCTTGTCCTAATTTACTTAACATAGTAAATCAATGTTTTGGAATTTAGTTTAAGATTGAATTAAAAGAATCAAACTTAAGTTTATTGTGTTTGAATGGAAATAATCTTCAGATATTCGGTATGGATTACCGTTGTGTAGACTTTTACTATATTGAGGAATTTGGAAGATGTTTTACATCGTTATTCCACTTATAGTATTTGTTGATTACGATAATTGGATGAATCTCTGTGGAGGAAGACCTTTACTATTTAAGGAATTTAAAATGTTCTGCCATTATTACGCTTATAGTATTAGTCTGATAAGGAAATTTATATCGATTTTGAACCGATATAATTTTCGTTAAAATTCCAGTTATAATGGAAGTATGATTTTGAGTTTATTGTGAATCAAGTTTTAAACGACATTGTTCTTTAACTAAATTAAAGGAAAGATGATTTCTCAAGTCTGAGTTGTAATAAATCTTTTAACAAAGATTTGGATAACGATCTTTGGAAATTAAAACTATGTTATAGTTTTAATAAATCTTTCAACAAAGATTTAAATGAATGAAATGGAGATTAAAACAAACTTAGAGTTTTAATCAATCTTTAGTTAGATTTGAAATGGTAAAAGGTAATTAAATTTACCAAAACACGAGGAGTGTTAGATATGGAGTAACATCGGTTTTACTCCATGGGATGAATATGTTGGGAATGAGATAACGATATGAAAGATTTTTTTTGTAAGGCTCGATAATCCCGATAAGGCTTATAAACTTTAATTTGAGTTTAAGTTTGCGAAAAAGATTATATAAATCTTTTATAAGATTTAAAGGAGTAATTCGCAATGTTAAGGATATTTGACTAAAAGAATATTATGAATTGAAATGAGACTTATGATATGCTTATATATAACTTGATTTTAATGATGCGATAATTATTTAAAAAGACCGAGTTTCAACCCATTCTGAATAAATAATACAAAGATTGTCGAAGATATTGAAGACGGTGGTTGAAGACCGGAGATCTTCACATCGTTTGGATTATTGCTGATGCCTTGGGTAGCTCCCATTATAAGCTTAAAGTGGCGATCGTCCACAGTACTTGGAAATTGACCGGATATGCAAGGGCCTCTCTCCTTTAAGGGACGAGGAAGAAGGTTCTTTCGTTTTTGTTCAGACCCAAAACAAACTTGTAACTGGATGTGCATCTAACGTTGTATTTCATAACATAACCAATTAGTTGCTGCTAATGATATATCTGTGGTGGCAGAGAATGTATTCTCTTAACTTAACACTCTTATTTGAGGCATATGAACTCAAAGATTATATTATTAATAGAAACTAATCACATATCGTAGCTTTGTGTTGAAATGTGACTTCGTCAAGCTTTATAACTCAAGAATGGCCGAAAACAGGATAATGGACAGCTGAGTAACGACCGACGTTCCCATGGAGCTGAAATGTAATGCCATGGTATGGATCCCAGACAAATTACTTATGTGGATGATGGATTGAGGCGCCTCAGATGATGGTTAATCAAACGACTAAGATGACGGTCAATAACGACCAGGGAACGTTATGTTAAGGAGAAACCCAAACTCACCGGGAATTTGTGGGCTGGCTCTACCGCTCCAAAGGGTCACATGCGTGTGATTCCTGGACATCTTGCTAGAGATCCTTCGAATCAGATAAGGAAGATCCTTTTCCTTGGTTGTTGATGGAAATCAAACTTCAAATACGAACCTTGCGTTTTCAGTTGTAAACCTATATGGCGACATAATAGGATGGGGTATTATGACCTCTAAATTTAATACATTTATTTTAGAAATTGATTTTCACACTATGAGCTAGAAATAGTAAAAGAGAAATTTCGCATATCAAGCATGTTTGGCTATTTTAAGGAAAAACTCTATTCTTCGGTTTGCGTTTGCTGTGATGGGACTTGAGTCTTATAATTGCTTCATTTTAAAAAAAGCATTGTGAATTTTTATGACTGGTATTCATGTGGAGGAAAACCGTTTCGTGTTATATGGCGAGGTCCCGTGATTTACCCAACTTTAAAATAAAGTAAATAACTATTTTTGGTCCCATGTCTGACCTGGAGTTTATTGTTTCCTACCTAAACTCTGGGTGCCCATATTTTCCACACGGAGAGCTAGTAGTTTTGGTTTTGCAGCTATTTTTAAAGGGGATTCTCGATTGAAGCTTAGAGTTGTGCTCATAGCATTTGATAGTCTTCTGCTGAATGTATTTATATTTTCCGCTATGTATTGTAATTTTTTATTCTTTGATATATGTGATGTACTTGATAAATCTTGTACTTTGATGCAAAATTGTTGTAATAACAATGATATATTCTTTTTTTGTTGTATCCCATAACGGTTCGAGGATTTCTTATGTTTGAATCGGACAAGTGTGGCTTATGGTCTATTCAAAAGGCGGGTATTTTCGGGTCGTCGCAATCTAAGTGCCATAAAGTCAAAATCCAAAGAGCCTAAATCCAAAAGAAGAAGAAAAGTCCCAACAACAAAGTAACAAAAAACCGAAAGCTACAATTTCAAAGAGTCCAAAGAAACCCAAATCAATAAATGATTAGTCCACGCGGGCCACATCCTGGCTCGTTCCTATCTTGAGTTGGAGTAGGCAATTGTGCATATTCCACCACTTTAGTCTGATGCCTATCATATTGTGCCTGTTAGCCACGTCTAACACGTTCCTCAATCATATCTTAAAGATTTTTGTAATCGTTTATATTATAATGTCAAGCTCATAATGAACAGTGTCTACCAGAATCCCTTCCCTTTTGAGTTGGCTCCGTCCCGAGGGGATTTCCGAAGTAAGCAGTTGGGTGAACATCTAGATAAATCGCTTTTAAAGAAGACGTAAGTTCCACGCATAAAGGGAATTTGGGTTCCCTTCGTTGCTATATATTTCAGTCATTTCCAAAGAAACCCTTCCATTTGCCTGTATTCTTGCCAGATTTGAATGATCCTCATTGTTAACCATATTAACCCTGATAACTTCCTTATCAGTTCCAACAACCTCTTCCCATGGACATCTATCTATTTTAAAGTAAAATTCACCAAGGTCCCTTGGTGGATCCCGCTGAAGCTAGATTTTGAATCTGTCTTATCCAGAATTCTAAAACCAGTAGCAATCAATACCATGGATGTATCTAATCGATCAAATGATGCCATTGCACAATGTTTAACCTTTATAAGAATTTCCATAAATTATCTCAAGACCTTTGCTTGATTGTCGTTAGAGTCATAACATTCTCAGGTCGAGAGATGTGGACCCGGAACTGTTCAATTAAATTTTCAACCAAAATATTCCAACTTCCAATACTTTCTATTTCTGTCTTCGAAACCACTTGGCTGTGATATCCATAAGCTAGAGTGGAAAGCATTTTGCCATAATGTTATCTAATGCCGCTAACACCTTCATGTGGCACATATAGAGCATCAAGTGAACAGTAGGATCCTTCTTACCATCATGAGAATCCAACATTGGCAGCTTGAAATCCGAGCGGTTTTGGGAATTCCTAATAGCATGAGTGAATGGGTTGCGATTAACACAGTCCATGCCTAAGTGAGATGCTCTGCCTCGAGTAAACAACCGAATCACCTCCATAATTCGATTTCCATTTCCGAGCAACTGCCTCCATTCTCCCAAACTGGCACCGGTGCCTTCAATGTCTAATCTAGCCTAAGTCATTTGTTGATTTCCAACCTGAACGTCCGCTTCATCCCTAACTTGTGGAGCCATTATTGGAGAAAACTTAACTTTCGGAGCCATAGGAGTTCTTCCAGCATCTATAACCTCGCACACCGGCATTTGAGTTATAGTTCCAACTCTATATCCCATAGTCTGACAACCAAAACATAACGAGCCATACTTCCATCAGAACTAGGCGAGATGCCTCATAGCCAAGTCGAATCAGTACCGACTTGGAGCTGATTTGGGGGAACTGCCTCTAAATCCTGCAAACTTTGAGCACTTTACGTGTTATTTTAGCCTAAGTTCATTAGCCTGCTGGCCGTCCAAATCCTTCCATCCGAGTAAGAAATGCATTCTTCATTTCTGACTAACTTCTAAGATGTTCCATTTGTCATTGCATGCATGTATGAAAATCCTTAATCACTCCATCCATCATTTTCCAACTTAGATAGACAAAGGGATTCCCATTAGAGGAAACCTCTTGGCGTGCTTCCAACGTAGCCGCTTCAGCCCAAGTAGTAACATCAGTCTTTCTCCTTTTCACTATTCTTAAATACCGAACAATCCAAATTCCTTAGCAATCCAAAGGTTGTGTAGTCATTCGCCTTACTGGCGCGCCAAAACGTTAAGTGTTAGCATTAACAAAGTCCTTTCTAAGGGCCAACAAGTCTTCTCCAATGTCCAAAAGTCCTAGATGATGATTTGATGTCCAAAAGAGTCCAAATAGCAAGCCAAGTGTGAAGATCTACAAGTTTTCTTTAAGAAGAAGCTCAAAAGATTAAAGAAGATTCCAAAATTCGTGAAGCCATGAGAGAAGCTATTAAAGATACCTCCATGCTCCAAAGTACCCAGCCATCAAAACGATCACTAAACCCGGCCAGCACTTGGCCATTGATAGGCAGAGGGAGGCACTACAACAAAATGACCCTATTACAACGGTGGAACACCGTTGTAATATACATTTTACAACGGTGGACAAACCGTCGTGTATTAAGAAGTTGTAATAGACTCATATCTTTTACAACGTTTTTACACTGTTGCAACACCGTTGTAATATTTATATTTTACAACTTTTTTCCACCGTTGTAGTAATACATATTACAACATTTTTGCACTGTTGTAGTAGTACATATTACAACTTTTTTTCACCGTTGTAGTAATTCCTGCAACAATTAATTATAACAATATGATTTTTGTTTCATTATACATTACATTTCATATAAAAATAAATATTTATATTGAATAAAATGATACTACACTGATCTGAAATAACCAATTAAATATTTTATTTCAATATTTGAATTAGTACAACTTTCTGATCCACTATCGTACAACTCACTTTTACATAATACAGTCATAACAATACATACATTCCTCACTACGAACTGATCACTCAATACACTCAGTTACATACACACTTTCGTACAAATATACATACACACCGAGTCTTTATGCTTCAGCATCCCCAATCAATCATCCATTTGAGATAACCTAACACTATAATCAGAGTATAATAAGAAATTCAAATGTATGTTTCAGTAATGCAATGGGTATATAGCTAATAGAATGTTATACCGAAAAGGAGACCTCCTGCCACTGCTTCTGAGGAATATTGCCACGATTGAGCTCAATATGTCGATCCCCCAACGTGTCGATAGCACCGACGTCTCTCCGTCGCTCCAGCAACGCATCCATAACTATAGTACTATCATTACAAATATAAAATTTACACATAAATTTGAAAGAACAGGTTTGGAGAGTATCACATACAATTGCACAAGCAAGTGTCACACTTACATTTTCTTTCCTTTTATTTAACATCCTGCGCATGCAAACCCAGCAAGAAAATGTGCCTAGGCTTGTTCACAGCAAATGCTACAACAATTGAACTTTAAAATCCACTTGGTCACCATGCATGCATTAGGCAAGATGTTACTAAAACGAACAAAAAGTACAAAGTTATCTGCTTTACCAAAAGTGGCAAAATTTTCTTGATAAATTACACAAAATAGCAAGAGTGAGTAAGCTATATGGTAGCATGGGATGTTTCAAGCTAAGCAAAAAGAATAAAATAAAACATATCCAACAAAAATGCTAAACAAAAAGTCATTGTTAAAAAAAAATCAACATCATGCCACAGAAGTTTCTCCAATAAAATTAGAAAAGGATCTTCATAGTTGGTGGTTCAATGTTTAGAGGTGATGAACTCAATAAAACTAACGAGGTGGGCTAATTTATATTCAAGCTTCACTTTCATCCATATAGGATTTACATGACTCTACTCACATGGGATTCTATGCATGCCAATCACCATTAAATTGCAGATCATTAGTTTAAAACGTTCTCTGTTAAAAATATGCATACATGCACAGGTATCTTGTCTATACATAGATATTAGTTTGTACATTTAGTTGATAGTAAAATTCAAAATAAATCATCAAAGATGAGTAAAATTACCAACGTGTAGTTTAAGTAATATGAGAGAACTGAGAAATAATTTGACTCCATCCTACTTTCATGTAATTTAAACATCAGTTGGACAGTGTTTGGGAGAAAGAATTCTTTAATATTTATGCAAACATAGGTTAGATGCTTATTGTGCATTATGAATGCAACAGCATACAAGAATGTTATGACAGAGTAAACGTATACAAACTGAGAAGTAAGGCATCATTTATTTATTAACTAAAAGAACAAGGTCACAAACAATCGGAAAAAAAAATTGAAGAATAAAAGAGACATGTATTTGCTGCTCTTGATATTTATCTATATGTAGCAAGCATTAAAGACATGATTTTTTTTTATAAAACATGATGCACCGTAAATCAAAACAAACTCAACAGAGCATGTAAGCAACTTGGCAGGACAGAAGTTTGCGGACAAAAGGACTGATGTGTGCGCCGCATCACAGTTTTGTACCAAGTTATCAACCAGAAATTAAGTGCACAAATGATTAAATCCCGTGACAATTTTGTGAAGAAATATTTGTTAATGCAGGCAGGCTAAAACCCAGTGACCAAATAAACGATTATTACTATTATATTTTATATATATACTAAAAGAAAAACAAAGCTACTCGATATACCTGTGTAATTATACTGTACATACAAGAGAGGAGCTATCTAGCAATCTGAGACGGAGCAAGAGAGGAGCTGGAGTCGCGAATAAAGTCAGAAGCTAGAGACGAAAGAGTACACCGCGAGTAGAGATCGAGTGAAGGCCAGATCTGGTCGCGTGAAGAGAAAGAAAGGCTGGATCTCAAGGAAGCGAAGGGATTGGGTAATGGTTAGGGTTCGAAGCAGACTTCCTCGCTAGTGAAAGCAGGAGAGTGGTTAAGAGGCGAGGAGAAGAGGGGAGTGAGGACCGGAAGTGGAGAAGGGAGTTGGACGAAGAACTGGTTAATTGGTAGAGACGGAGACAGAGGGGGCGAAAATCAAATCGCCATTTTCGATTTAGGGTGCAATGTTATTTTCGATTTAGGGGAGAAAGTGGAGAAGGAAGTGGGGAGCTATCTGGACGAAACGTTATTTTGAGTTAGGGTGCAGTACTGGCGAGTTGGCCCGCCTAAATTTTAGATTTGCCCGCCTAAATTTTTGTTTTAGAGAACGTGAGCTGCTTTGAGACCATATAAGCATGTATTTTATTTTGTTAGCACAACAATATCGCCACTTTCAAAGAGGCAAAAAAAAAACGTTGGCCCTTATTGATTTTCTAATTACAAATCGTTAATTACTAAAAATAATTAAATATTAAACCGAAATTGTTATTTATTAATTTCAAAATTTTAACATTTTAAAAATTAAATATTAAAACAATTGCTAACTATAATTATGAAATACTAAATACAAAATGTTACTTCTTAATTGTTAATATCTCTTGTTAATTCTAAATTATTATTATTTACTACTGATTTTTAACTTACAATTGTTACTTAATTAACGATTGTTGTTAAATTTTGAGTAAGATTCAAATTCAACATTACACAAAATGTACCGTTTCGGACGGGGCGCTGCCCCGCACCCCGCAGGGGGCGCTGCCCCCTGGACCCCCGCGACCTGACCGGGCAGGTCAAACCCCGTTGTGGGGGCGTTGCCCTCGCACCCCCACCTTGGGGGGTTGCCACCCCCCCTGGACCCCCCTCCGTAGGGATCATATTTGACAAAAGATTTTGGAAAAACTTTCAACAACGATTACTTATTAAAAAATATTATATACTAAATATTAATTACTACTAATAGTCATGATTAATTATAAATTAAATATTTATTAATTGTTATTTACTTATTGATTATTAACCGCTCATTAGTTATTACTTACTAATTAATTACTAGTACTTAATAATGAAGTAGTTATAAATAATTATTTTTAATTAAATATTTAATATTTATATATTGATTATTATTAAATAATTACTAATTGGTTGTTAATTAGTAATTATTAGTAGGAATTATTTATTTATTGATGTATTTTTAATTAAATATTTAATATGTATTTATTGATTATTAATTAATAATTACTAATTGGTTGTCAATTACTAATTAGTAGCATGAATTATTTATTTATTGAAGTATTTTTAATTAAATATTTAATATTAATATATAGGTTATTAATTAATAATTACTAATTAGTTGTTAATATTAATTATTAAAAATTATTTAATGAAAATAATTAATATTAAAATATAGTCATATATTACAACAGTCAAAAAATAAAAGTTGTGATAGGCTTTTATTACAACGGTGCTTTAACCACCGTTGTAAAATTAAAGTTGTAATATGGTGTTTTTGTTGTAGTTACAACGGTGTTTATACCACCGTTGTAAAAAACCATTTATTACAATGGTGCTTTTACCACCGTTGTAAAAACCCATTTATTACAACGGTGCGTTTACCACCGTTGTAAAATTAAAGTTGTAATATGGTGTTTTTGTTGTAGTGAGGAGTGGGCTCGAAGCCCAAAAATATCTCCTAGGGGATCGGTACTGGTCCCATTGCCTTGGAAATTTCCACACTCTATCTTCAATGCCTTGAGTTCAATTGCCACATCTAATTCGTATCTGATAATACGAAACAATCATTACCAATCATGGAAGATGAAGTTATAAATACCAATCCCCAACACGTAGGGAATTTCCACCGATTCTAGAACTTTCAAGGGGATACTAAATCCCACCTCCGAACCTAGGACACGAAATCAATAGTAGCGATCTTGGTATGCAAAATGGTAGTACAGATCTTAAGATACTTAGAAGAATTCTGCCAACTTCATAACTTCAGTGATTCTTACTGATCGCTGATCTATTTCGGGGATACATACCGATATCGAACACTTAACCAAAAATATGAGTTTTTGAGAACTTCTCTACTTCATCCAAAATTGCTCCAGGTTCTTCAAGTCCATACTCAACTCCTGAGCACTCCAATAACCAGAATTCCGAAGCATGATTGCCTTGTAAAAAGGTGGGGGAACAATATTATTGATAAGAAATTATTTTACCATGAATTATAGATTGGATCATACCAAATTTGTAGGTAATACACCTCCGATATGGATGGAAAAGATAAAATCCTATTGCAAATTAGGTTAAATCAAACCATCGTCGAGGTCCTTTATGTAACATTGTCAGTTTCCTAATGTTATGCATTGTGAGCTACGTTAGAATGAATCAAATGTGCAAATCGTTAGGATCAAAGGGGCATACTGAACCAGGCCCAAGTTAATAGAGACATAGTGGCTCGTAGAGCGATAGAAGAAACATTAGTCCTCGACACTCATCTACACCACTTGATATAAGAGTACTTGTAATTATAAGGAACCATGATATCGAAATATTGTACACAATCTTGATAAAGGAATAATTTGTGTTCTGAACCTTACATCATAAGAAGAAAATAGAGCTTTCTATCTTGTACAATTAATGCACAAGTCACATTCTCTTGCACAGAATTAACATATTTTGGTCATATAGAAAATTATGTAAGGTGACCTCATATATATTTATCTCAACATGCACGGACGTCCATATATTACTCCCAACTTATATACATGTAAGTGGCTAACCTCGTTTATTTTTTTATTTCATGTTACTGTTTCTGAAGAATATATCGATAAAAAATAAGTGAAAAGAAGCTATAAAAACGTATGTCACCCATCTTTTTGGCAAGATCATAACACACTCAAATTGGATGCATGAGTTTTATAATAACTATAGTGGATTTTCCATAGAGATGATCAGATTACTCGGACTCGAGCTTAGATGAAACAAGGAGTTTAAGGTAAGTGGATTCATTGGAATGAAACAATGGAATTGGCTAAGCATGGAAATACATGGGAAAGAGATATGGTTCTATTGATCGCCATCGACATCGGATTGGTAGGAGCTAAGCATCTTGTTTGATGTGTCTGGACTCATATGCACTCTCTCCACAATTCAAATCAGATTAATTTCCAAGCACATCAAATCGGGAAATTTGGATCGGGTGAGCCCAAACTCAATTTCAAGACCCCAAATTAGCATAGACGAAACAAAGTAAAGAATAAGGAAAGGAAGTATGCGATTGGTTCACAAAAACATGGATAAATATAGATTTACTAAACCGAATCACCCTAGATCGAAGTCCAAGTTTGGGTTGTCCGGTCCATACTCTCTAAACTTGCTTGTCTCGATTCACCATTCTTCTTCATAGATTTTTAGGTCGATTCGGATTATACTGTTGTTATGAATATGAGAAATATAACACTTGGAAAAAGATATTTTTTCTTCTTTTTGGAACTCTACCATTTTCCAGGCTCAATTTCAAATTCTACTTTCTATATTCAGTACTTACGATTGATAGTATAAATAAAAGATTACTACAAATGTACATCGACCAAAATTTGTTAATTCCCTATAGAATATGGTTTTATTTTTATTTTTTTGCATCTCTGTGTTTGGATATGTGACTTTTATTAACTATTAACCGTTTGGTGTTTGTGTCATTTTTGACATCAACTTTTGACGTGTCAAGAAGGAGCAACTTGAACTGTGATTTTAGAAAATCTTTAGGACAATTAGCAATGTCAAAGTAAAAGAATTTTGACATGCCTTACTTG
Source organism: Allium sativum (assembly GCA_030737875.1). Taxonomy (NCBI): domain Eukaryota; kingdom Viridiplantae; phylum Streptophyta; class Magnoliopsida; order Asparagales; family Amaryllidaceae; genus Allium; species Allium sativum. Next base: position 940,853,870 of record CM060916.1, on the reverse strand, counting down.
GATGAAAATCCTTCCATCTACCTAAGTAGGGAGGACGTTGACAATGTAGTGAATCGATTGTAAGCGGGGTTGGTTAGGAAAGAGGATATGATAAAGAGGCAAGAGAAGATGATGGCTACTTTCGTCAAATAAAATTAGACAAACAAGACATTTTGAAAGTCAGAACCAACGCGTTAGAGTAGGGCCTAGCTAGCCTGAAGAGGCGATGGATGAGGCAAAACATGGGGTAGCCTTGGATAAACGATCCATCTTGGCAACGATCTGATCCTAGCAATGGCACACATGCAGAACCTCCGGAAGTGAACATTGGCGTTATCATAGGTTTGGAATTAGAAGCTAAAGAAGAAAGCCAAACGTAGAGTAAGATTGGAGCAATATAGGGAAATCCTTATTCTAGGATCTTGGGTTGGTAGCAAAGCAAACAGAACCCAGGGACGATACTAATTTTGAAGTGACCCGAACTTCCCCGGTCTCCGAAGAGATGAGAAAGAACGAATTACAGTGAGGACAAGACAAATCAGAACACAAACAGAAGAACATTTCATTGCTATTACAACAATTCCATCAGATACAAGAATATACAGAGTATAAATGAATAAATTACATTCGATAAATATTAGAGATTACAATAAATTACATAGCAGCGGAAAAATAATACAAAGCACAACTGATGGTGATATACGGATACAGAGCTTTCCAGATATCATTCCAGCTGTAAACCAGGATCCTGTGAATATAAATCTGCAAAACCAAAACTACTAGCTGCCCGTGTCGAAAATAGGGGCACCCAGAGTTTAGGTTAAAACAATAAACTCCAGGTCAGTCATGTGACTGGTGTGAGAACTAAAACAGTTATTTAAAACTTTAATTTAAAAGAGAGTAATTCAAGGGACCACGCCGTATAACACGGAACGGGTTTCCTCCCAAGAATACCAGTGCATAGAATAAATAGCGCAATGCTTTTTCGAAAAAATGAAGCTATTATAAGACCCAGGTCCCATCACACAATGCAACGCAAGCCAGAGGATAGGGTTTTCCCTTATAATAGCCAAACATGCTTGGTACGTTTAAAACAAATCATTTGATACTATTATAAGTGTATAGTGTCAAAACAATTTCAATCATAAATACCAATCATAGGCGGCATGGGTACCATATATCATGTCGCCATACTAGTTCTACAATTAAAACCGCAATACTCGTATTGAAAATTGGATTTCCGTCATGAGTCGAGGCAAGGGGCAAGCTCCTCTCCGCTTCGAGACACTGTAATGACCCGTATTCTACACGTCATAGGATCATAGAATATTTATTTCTTTCCCATGTGAAGTTGTATGGTCATGTAACTTTGGGAAACATCTATTAGAGTCATTTCCCATGCTTATGATTTTTGTCGATTTTTAAATGACCATTTTGCCCCTAGTTGGTACTGTTTTGGCCATAAATTTTGATAGGAATGGAATTTTGACCTGAAACCACTTCCATTGGATTCGTTTGATGGTTTCTCTTTCCGTATAGTGGTTACATTAGCCAAACGGACTTACCGTTTGGGAGATATGGCTGAAACAAGGTTTGGAGGGTGAAAAACTGCTTAACCGGGCCAAATCGGGTGATTAGTGAGTAGGCCCATAACCCATTTCGGGATTCGGGTTATGGGAGGGCTGAAATGAGATGGAGAATCATTCCATTTCAGTTTTCTAGCCTCCACTTATCACCAAGGATCCCTAAAAAATGGCCTCCAACCTCTAAATCACCTCCAAATCATCTTTTGGTTAAGGAATTGGTTTAGCAACCCCTAATCAAGAAGGATCTTCACCAAATCAACAAAGGAGCTGCTGTTTGGCATTGAGATTCGCGTCAAATCAGAGAATTACTTCAGATCTTAGTGTATTTTGTGGCTAAGGTGAGTGATTTGCATAGTTTTACACTAATTATGGTTAATTAGGGGTGATTAGTGCTAATTAGCGAATTTAAGCATGATAAAATTCGGGGAAAATGTTCATAAATTCCTAAATGATGTTTTAGACCTCTGATAGGAATTTGGGTTAATTTGGTTAAGTTTTGCTAATCCTATCATTAGTTTCACCTAAACATGCTTAAGAGGAAATATGGAATTTTGGGTATGTTTGATCCATTTTAACCTATGATATTGATGTGAATGATGTTTATGGTTGATTACGCATGTTGCTATGACTGTATAAAATGCTTTGTGATTGATTCCAATAGTTAGAATGGTCGAAAACGTCGTCGAATGGCGTAAACACTTGCTGGAATAGTTTCAGAAAACAGTGCAGAGTTCGGATCGGATCGGATAAGGGGGCTCGGATCGGATATGTGGAACTGAGCCAAGAATCTGATCGGATCGGAACCCAACACTTGGGAAAAGTGGCAAAAAGGAAGGCCACGCTAGCTGAACTGAGATCGGATCGGATAGAGGAAAACGGATCGGATCGGAAACACAAAGGCGAATCAGAGCAGGAGCACGAAAGCGGATCGGATAGGAGCATATGAAGGGGAGCATGAAGATGGATCGAAAGCACGAACCAAGAAGGACCCGACCCGACCCGAAAGGAAGCACCGACCCGACCCGAAAGGAAGCACCGACCCGACCCGAAGAAGAAGAAGCAGCTGACTCGAACCCAAAGGAATGCCGACCCGAACCGCACCAGAAGGGGGACCCGACCCGAACGGATGAAGAACACCGACCCGAACCGATAACTTGAGGAAGAACCCGACCCGACCCAGTATTGACCAATAACCCGAGATGCAAGGGTAGTCCAATAGGGGAAGTTAGAGCTCAGGATCCCGGAACCAGTTGGGAACCAATGAGTTCACTTCATGGTTGGACTTTGCTGCTGGACGTGTGCTAAGGAGTTGTCGACGTTCATAACTTCGATTCACCACTGAAAATGGATGATGGGCTACTTATCAGTGCAATAGGGTCATTATGACCTGAGGGGCAAAGTGATGGTAGCAAGACTACGTTATCAGTGCAGTAGGGTCATTATGGCCTGAGGGGCAAGGTGATGCGTAGTAAGACTATGAGCCAGTGCAGTGGGGTCATTGCGACTCCATGGGGCAGAGTGGACATAGTAAGGATTAGTAAGGCTATGAGCCAGTGCAGTGGGGTTCTTGTGACTCCATGGGGCAAAGTGGACATAGCGAAGGATTTGTGGCTACGTTATCAGTGCAGTGAAGCCATTTACGACTTCATGGGGCAGAGTGATCGTAGCAAGGTATGTTGGGTGATCGAAGTGGTGAATATCGTATACTTTACGCACTGAGTGAGAGATGTGAGGATGGATGCTATGCTTGATTGTTTGCCATCATTATGACATGCACACCTTCCCCACCTCCGCATCTTTGTACTGTTTGATATGATACCTTAGAGTGTTGTACAGTATGTAGTGCTAACTCTTTGGTTGCAGGTCCAGGTTCAGGTATGTTTTAGTCCACCTGTTATTGTTCACTTTAGATGCTTATCGCTCATACCAGGCTTTATGTCTGACCCAGAGTTTTATGTCTCCTCTTATTACTCTGGGTGCTCACACGAGCAGACTAGAGACAGGTTAGCTGGTGATGCGCGAGTAGCTGATTCGGAAGCAGGCAGGAGGCTTCCACGTATTATATATATGCACATTCTCCCTGTGTCGTTGATGGTCGCTACTTGGGCATTAGTAGTGTACCTCGCTTATCTTACTTTGCTTTGAGACAGTTTGAAAGTTGTAATAAGCTGTATTCTGAATTTCCGCTGCTATGATGTTTAGTTCTGATTTTCAGCTTATGCACTGTCTCTCCTGTTTTTTGTCAAGTATATTGTTATTATATTTTATTCTATGCGCTGTGAGACATTCTACAGGTTCTTCGTATGTTCACTTCCCTCTTCCGTTTCCTTCTAACGACCCGTTCTGCGCTAACTGGACATGTGTACGGCGCACCTTTGGAGTAAATGTCGGTTGGTGCGGGGCGGGCCGTCACACTTGGTATCAGAGCTCTAGGTTGCGTAGTTAACCTAGGGAAAGACACTAGGGAGAGATAGTTCGTATATGAGAGCGCGTATTTGTGATTACTTTGGTTTTCAAAAGCTATGTATGTATATATTATTAGTAGTATAAAGATGAAGTCGCACTGCACTAGCACCACTATGGGGTCGTTAATCGTTTCCCTTTTACAGATTAACGATGAGCCGAGACACGAGAGGTGCTGGTAGAGGGACCAACCAAGGGAATGCCGCTGACATGAGGGCTATGTTTACTAACCTCATGAGAGACATGCTTAGAGAAGTGCAAGGGGCAATTCCCAATCCCAGAGTTGGTGCTGGCCCAGTAGTGCAGGTGCCTAGGGTCGATTTCGCCAAGTTGTGCAAAGATTACACTAATCTTGGTGGGAAGCCGTTCCACGGGACGGAGTCGGCCACGGATGTTCAAGACTGGATGGATAGCTGTGACCGTATCTTTGATGACTTGGGTCTCGAGGATGCGATGAAGAGAAGGCTAGCGTCTCGTCAACTGCAAGGGCGAGCGATGAATTGGTGGAATGCTATTAGAACAGCTATTCCAGAGGACCAAGTTACTTGGGATCATTTCAAGGCTCGCTTTAGCGAGAAGTTTATCCCAGTTGCCCAGAAGTCAGTGTTGTTTAAGAAGTTCTTGGAACTCAAGCAGAACGGAAGGGCAGTTTCTGATTATATTGCTGAGTTCGACACTTTGTCGAAGTATGGACTGTCTCTTATCGATACTCCTGAGAAGAAGAATGAGAAGTTCATTACTGTTCTGGATGGATACTTGGGTGAAAGGCTTATTAACCACATCGATGAGACTTTTGAATCGATCGTGGGGAAAGCTTTGAGATCAGAGAGTCTTTACCCTAAGTCAAAGACTGAGGCTGCATCTGCAGAAGGGCCAAAGCCGCAAGCAGGCGGTGGAGGCAAGAATAACTCTCAGAATAAGAGGAAGCAGGACCAATCAAAAGGTGGCGGGAAAAAGAGCAAGAAGGATGTTGAGTGCTTCAGCTGTGGGAAGAAAGGCCATTATGCTAAGGAATGTCGGGCCAAGCCAGCGGAAAGGAAGTGCTACAACTGTGGCCAAGTGGGACATCAGAAAGATAAGTGTCCGCAACCTCTTAAGGAGAAGCAGATTGTGAAAGCATATGCTATTGATGTTGTTCCTTCTTCGTCGAATGCCCCAACTGCGGCGGAGAAAGGAAAGAATGTTGTTATTCAAGGTATGCTTTCTATTTATGATATACCAGTTCGAGTTTTGTTTGATACTGGGGCTTCCCGTTCCTTCATATCTAGTGACCTGGTTGATAGGTTGGGACTGGAACCCGAGATAGTCGATAGACCATTGGTTGTGACGAACCCGATTGGTGGTTCGACTAGCCTTAGTATGATTTGCAAGAATTTGGTCTTATCGAGTCATGGATGTATGTTTGTATGTGATTGCTTTGTTTTGGGCTTTACTGGGTATGGCATTATATTGGGAGTCGATTGGCTCCAAAGATACGGGGTGGTGGTAGACTGTGAGGGCTTTTTGGTGACAGTGAGGGCGGATGATGGGCGGAGGGTAGTGTTTGGTAGCCTACCTAGTGATGGGGTTATGGCTAGTTTTGTAAATTCCCTCGACATCCCGCAGGATGAGTTGTCAGATGTGCCCGTGGTTGGCCAGTATCCGGACGTCTTCGAGGAGGTGACCGGGCTTCCACCACACCGAGAGATTGAGTTCCGTATTGATTTAGTGAAAGATGCCAGACCTATAGTGATGCCACTTCGTCGTATGGAACCAAGGGAGCAGCGAGAGCTCGGGGTGCAAGTCAGCAATCTTTTGAAGAAGGGATCTATTAGAAGGAGTGTCTCCGAGTGGGGAGCACCAGTTGTGTTTGCCACTAAGGCAGATGGTTCCCTTCGTTTGTGTGTGGACTATCGCGAGTTGAATAAGGTGACGAGGAAGAATAAGTATCCTCTGCCGCGGATAGATGATTTGTTTGATCAGCTGGAAGGAGCTAGAATGTTCTCCCAGTTGGACCTCGCGACAGGATTTCATCAGCTTCGAGTAGCAGATGAGAGTGTTCCGAAAACGGCATTTAGGACGCCGTCTGGATTTTATGAGTGGTTGGTCATGCCATTTGGGTTGACCAATGCACCAGCCTACTTTGTGGATCTTATGAATCGAGTATTCAGAGATCAGTTGAATAAGTTTGTTCTTGTGTTCGTGGATGATATCCTTGTTTACTCAAGGACAGAGGAGGAACACAAGGGACACTTGAGGATAGTGATGGAGGTGTTAAGGAAACACCAATTGAAAGCGAAATTCTCAAAGTGTCATTTTTGGAGAAGGGAAGTGAGATTCTTGGGTCATGTTGTTTCAGAGAGTGGTATTGCCGTGGACCCTGCGAAGGTGGCTACGGTACAGGATTGGCCTACGCCCAAGAATGCAACAGATGTAAGAAGTTTCTTGGGATTAGCTGGATATTATCGTAAGTTTATCCAGGACTTCTCCAAGATAGCAGCACCGTTGACTCAGTTGACTAAGAAGAATCAGTCCTTCGTCTGGGACGGAGTGTGTGAGGATGCCTTCAAGATTCTAAAGGAGAAGTTGACGCGTGCGCCAGTGTTAGTCATTCCTAAAGGGAATGAAGAGATGACGGTATACACGGATGCTTGTGGTACCGGACTGGGTGCAGTATTGATGCAAGGAGGTAGGGTTGTAGCTTATGCTAGTCGACAGCTAAAGCCGCATGAGAAGAAGTATCCTACCCATGATTTGGAACTAGCAGCGATTGTGTTTGCGCTGAAGATGTGGAGACATTATCTCTTGGGAGAAAGATTTGAGCTGTTTACCGATCATAAATCGTTAAAATATCTCTTCTCTCAGAAGGATCTGAATCTCCGTCAGCAGAGATGGTTAGAGTTCTTGGCTTCGTATGACTTTGATATCGCGTATACACCTGGGAAGGGTAATGCTGTAGCCGATGCCTTGAGTAGGACACATGCCAGCTTATGGGCAATGTTTCTTGAATGGAAGCAACTGGAGTATATCGCGGGGTTTGATTTCAGACCAAAGTGCGAATTGGATCCAGTTATGCTAGCTAGTTTGACAATCAGACCCACTTTGATAGAGCAGATTGGTTCTAGCCAGAGGGACGATCCTAATCTATTAGAAATCATCTCCAAGCTAGAGATGGGTATCGATGAGGAGATGAATGTGTATGGGCTTGATCGAGATGGATGGCTTCGGAAGAATGGAAGACTAGTGGTGCCCAACGTGAATGGTTTGAGAGATGAAGTGCTTAGAGAATGTCATCACTCAAAACTGACTATACATCCCGGTGGTAATAAGATGTATCGAGACATGAGACAGACTTACTACTGGAAAGGGATGAAAAGAGACGTTGGGAAGTTTATATCCAAATGCATGAATTGCCAGCTAGTTAAAGCCGAGCAAAAGAAGCCTAGTGGGTTGTTGCAGCCATTAGAAATTCCCGAATGGAAATGGGAGCAAGTTTCGATGGATTTCATCGATGGCTTACCAAGGACTAGATCGGGATATGATAGCATTTGGGTAATTGTGGATCGATTGACTAAGAGCGCAAGATTTATACCAGTCAAATCGACCAGAACGGCAGCCAAGTTGGCAGAATTGTATATGAAATGGGTAGTGAGATTTCATGGAGTACCCAAAAGCATTATGAGTGACCGAGACCCGTTGTTTACTAGTGGGTTTTGGAAGAGCTTGCAAGAGGCTCTAGGGTCAGGATTACATCTCAGTACCGCATATCATCCTCAGACCGATGGTCAGACGGAGAGGGTGAATCGTATATTGGAAGATCTCTTGAGAGCGTGTATATTGGATTTTGGTGGATCATGGGATGACCATTTGCATCTAGTAGAGTTTGCATATAATAATAGCTACCAATCCAGTATCGGTATGGCTCCGTATGAAGCTTTGTACGGAAGACCGTGCAACTCACCATCATGTTGGATAGAGACTGGCGAGAAGTTTGTGCTTGGACCAGATGTGGTGAGGGAAACTTCAGATAAGATTAAGATCATTCAACGACGAATGAAAGCTGCTCAAGATAGGCAGAAGAGTTATGCTGATAAAAGGAGAAGAGACTTGAAATTCTCCGTTGGTGACTTGGTGTTTGTCAAGATCTCTCCGTTGAAGAGCGTGATACGATTTGGCAGGAGAGGCAAGTTGGCACCAAGATTTGTTGGCCCGTTCCCTGTTCTTGAATTAGTCGGGAATTTGGCATATAGAGTTGGCTTACCAGAGAAGATGGCAGGAGTTCACAATGTATTTCATGTTTCCCAACTAAGGAAGTTCGTTCACGACTCAGATGTGACTATTTCACCTGATCAGTTAGAGGACTTCGAAGTAGAACCCGAGGCGGTTGGGAACCGCAAGCCGATTCGTATTGTGGGGCATGATACAAAGCAACTTCGAAGGAAGGCGGTGAAGCTAGTCAAGGTTCAGTGGGGCGAGAACGAGAATGATTGTACTTGGGAGACAGAGGAGAGCATCAGGAAGGCATATCCAGAACTCTTTGCCTGGTAAGACTTACTTCGTAATTTAGTTTTCCGCATGCTAGGATAGACTTGCTTTGCTTGGTTGCATGTTTGATTGTTGTTTTATGATTGATAGGCATGCGGGACCTTTGTGTGTTTGGATTAGGGAATTTCGGGGGCGAAATTTCTTAAGGGGGAGAGAGTGTAATGACCCGTATTCTACACGTCATAGGATCGTAGAATATTTATTTCTTTCCCATGTGAAGTTGTATGGTCATGTAACTTTGGGAAACATCTATTAGAGTCATTTCCCATGCTTATGATTTTTGTCGATTTTTAAATGACCATTTTGCCCCTAGTTGGTACTGTTTTGGCCATAACTTTTGATAGGAAAGGAATTTTGACCTGAAACCACTTCCATTGGATTCGTTTGATGGTTTCTCTTTCCGTAGAGTGGTTACATTAGCCAAACGGACTTACCGTTTGGGAGATATGGCTGAAACAAGGTTTGGAGGGTGAAAAACTGCTTAACCGGGCCAAATCGGGTGATTAGTGAGTAGGCCCATAACCCATTTCGGGATTAGGGTTATGGGAGGGCTGAAATGAGATGGAGAATCATTCCATTTCAGTTTTCTAGCCTCCACTTATCACCAAGGATCCCTAAAAATGGCCTCCAACCTCTAAATCACCTCCAAATCATCTTTTGGTTAAGGAATTGGTTTAGCAACCCCTAATCAAGAAGGATCTTCACCAAATCAACAAAGGAGATGCTGTTTGGCATTGAGATTCGCATCAAATCAGAGAATTACTTCAGATCTTAGTGTATTTTGTGGCTAAGGTGAGTGATTTGCATAGTTTTACACTAATTATGGTTAATTAGGGGTGATTAGTGCTAATTAGCGAATTTAAGCATGATAAAATTAGGGAAAAATGTTCATAAATTCCTAAATGATGTTTTAGACCTCTGATATGAATTTGGGTTAATTTGGTTAAGTTTTGCTAATCCTATCATTAGTTTCACCTAAACATGCTTAAGAGGAAATATGGGATTTTGGGTATGTTTGATCCATTTTAACCTATGATATTGATGTGAATGATGTTTATGGTTGATTACGCATGTTGCTATGACTGTATGAAATGATTTGTAATTGATTCCAATAGTTAGAATGGTCGAAAACGTCGTCGAATGGCGTAAACACTTGCTGGAATAGTTTCAGAAAACAGTGCAGAGTTCGGATCGGATCGGATAAGGGGGCTCGGATCGGATATGTGGAACTGAGCCAAGAATCTGATCGGATCGGAACCCAACACTTGGGAAAAGTGGCAAAAAGGAAGGCCACGCTAGCTGAACTGGGATCGGATCGGATAGAGGAAAACGGATCGGATCGGAAACACAAAGGCGAATCAGAGCAGGAGCACGAAAGCGGATCGGATAGGAGCATATGAAGGGGAGCATGAAGATGGATCGAAAGCACGAACCAAGAAGGACCCGACCCGACCCGAAAGGAAGCACCGACCCGACCCGAAGAAGAAGAAGCAGCTGACTCGAACCCAAAGGAATGCCGACCCGAACCGCACCAGAAGGGGGACCCGACCCGAACGGATGAAGAACACCGACCCGAACCGATAACTTGAGGAAGAACCCGACCCGACCCAGTATTGACCAATAACCCGAGATGCAAGGGTAGTCCAATAGGGGAAGTTAGAGCTCAGGATCCCAGAACCAGTTGGGAACCAATGAGTTCACTTCATGGTTGGACTTTGCTGCTGGACGTGTGCTAAGGAGTTGTCGACGTTCATAACTTCGATTCACCACTGAAAATGGATGATGGGCTACTTATCAGTGCAGTAGGGTCATTATGACCTGAGGGGCAAAGTGATGGTAGCAAGACTACGTTATCAGTGCAGTAGGGTCATTATGGCCTGAGGGGCAAGGTGATGCGTAGTAAGACTATGAGCCAGTGCAGTGGGGTCATTGCGACTCCATGGGGCAGAGTGGACATAGTAAGGATTAGTAAGGCTATGAGCCAGTGCAGTGGGGTTCTTGTGACTCCATGGGGCAAAGTAGACATAGCGAAGGATTTGTGGCTACGTTATCAGTGCAGTGAAGCCATTTACGACTTCATGGGGCAGAGTGATCGTAGCAAGGTATGTTGGGTGATCGAAGCGGTGAATATCGTATACTTTACGCACTGAGTGAGAGATGTGAGGATGGATGTTATGCTTGATTGTTTGCCATCATTATGACATGCACACCTTCCCCACCTCCGCATCTTTGTACTGTTTGATATGATACCTTAGAGTGTTGTACAGTATGTAGTGCTAACTCTTTGGTTGCAGGTCCAGGTTCAGGTATGTTTTAGTCTACCTGTTATTGTTCACTTTAGATGCTTATCGCTCATACCAGGATTTATGTCTGACCCAGAGTTTTTTGTCTCCTCTTATTACTCTGGGTGCTCACACGAGCAGACTAGAGACAGGTTAGCTAGTGATGCGCGAGTAGCTGATTCGGAGGCGGGCAGGAGGCTTCCACGTATTATATATATGCACATTCTCCCTGTGTCGTTGATGGTCGCTACTTGGGCATTAGTAGTGTACCTCGCTTATCTTACTTTGCTTTGAGACAGTTTGAAAGTTGTAATAAGCTGTATTCTGAATTTCCGCTGCTATGATGTTTAGTTCTGATTTTCAGCTTATGCACTGTCTCTCCTGTTTTATGTCAAGTATATTGTTATTATATTTTATTCTATGCGCTGTGAGACATTCTATAGGTTCTTCGTATGTTCACTTCCCTCTTCCGTTTCCTTATAACGACCCGTTCTGCGCTAACTGGACATGTGTACGGCGCACCTTTGGAGTAAATGTCGGTTGGTGCGGGGCGGGCCGTCACAGACACTCTAGCAAATGTCTCAGGACTACGCACTCTAGGCAATCCTGGATCTTCAGGGTCGGTCCTCACTTACGTTAGAGGATTAGTATTCCTGAACACACGTTTCCCGGTCCTTACAGACCTAAAATCGAGGCGCCTCATCCAACAACCACATAGGTGAAAAGTATATAAATGTCAGGGCTGGTAAGTCACTGACACCACCAAAGCTAGAAAGAAACGTCGTGCTCTCCCTGCAGTCCGTATCCTGTTTTTAACTCATACCGAGGTGTGAGGCTCGCGAATTCACGTTATACACAAAGCTGCCACGTAGGCCATGCTTTGATCATCAACCACAAGACTTTGCTTTTCAACAGAAGCCTTGATCCATGCATCTCAGCGTGCCACACAGGCAATTCATGCCATGTGATTGATATCTATCGATATATAACCTCTAAGCTCGTACGTCTCAGAGAAGGGCGTTAAGCAAGAGAATAAATTCTCCGCCACCAAACAGATGTATATTTAATAGAAATCAATCAACACAGAATAAAATCCAATGTCAGACACACAATCCATTTACATGTTCGTTCTGGGTCTGAACGAAACCGGAGGCACTTTCCTCGCATATCCATCCGTCTCCAAGTACATCTGGACGACCACCAACTATTTCCATCCTCTTGGGTGTACAGCCCAATCAGGATCATCAGTAATCATCCAAACGATGTGAAGACTTCCGGTCTTCGACCACCGTCTTCATCTTCGACATATCGTCGAATCGGTTATTCAGAATGGGTATAAACCCGGCCTTTCCGAACAATCCGCGTATATTAAAAACAAATGTTACACAAACACAACATGCGCCTCATTCCAATTCCACATTCTTAGGGAGAGGTTCCCATTAATTTTATCCAAGATAAATTCTTTAAAATTTATCCTTTAGTCTTCCTTTGGATGTCATTTCAAAACAAATTATGGTTTTCTAAACTAGTCGAGATTAGCGAACCACACCGAAGTAATTATTTATTTTATTTCCCAATCCCAACCTATTCATCCCATGAAGCAAAACTGGTAATACTCCACATCTAACACCACAGTGTTATCGGTAAAATTAATTACCATTTCACGTTCAAATCTAATTAAAGATTTAACTGTCGCTTTGGAGCAAAACTGGTGATACTCCTTTCTCGCTTATTTTCCAAATTTGATAATTTAAATTATCAATTCACATTTTAATCTAATTGCAGATTCATTAAAACTCCTTTTACTGGGTTAAAGAACTGATGTTATTTAAAACACAGTTCACGACAAACCCAAATCACATTTTATTTCTTATCGGGTTAAAGAACAAGTGTTATTTAAAAAAAACCGTTCACGATAAACCCACAAATAAATTCTATTTAAAAACTCGTTTCAAACCCAATTTATTTATTTAAAAATAAATGGGTTGTTACTTTAGTTCTAAACTAGTTCATTTCGATAAAAAAACTATTTTTATCTTTCCAAATACGGAGTTTTTCATCCCAAATTTTCCCAAATCATTTCTTATGATTTTACACAAATTATTACTATTTTTAATAATTTTATCAAGGCCCGTACAGTCGATTTCCATCAACGGCCATCGAACTGCACTTACAGCGACCTTTTTCAAATTTGATTTGGACGTATCTCCAAATCCAACCATTAGATTTCAAATTTCTAATATTCGTTAGAAAGCTCTTTTCGATACGAACCCAACGGTTCCGGTTTTAGGAGAATCTGACGGTCGGATCTCCCGTAATGTCCGTTTGATGTAAATGGTCGAAATTCGCAAACTGCCGCGGCGCGGCGCGTTCTATTCAGGCCATTCTATCATATATATAATATATATTTCATCGATTTCTATTTAAAATGAATTATATAAAAAGTTTTAAATTCATTTCAAAAACAATTTCAACTTCCATTTCAATTCAAATCAAAATTGAATTTTTCCTTATAAATTCGTTTTAAAATTCATTTCTATTCAATTAAAATTTCAATTCAATTTGAATTCAATTCAATTCGTTTTCAATTCAATTCGAATTTGTTTTCAATTCAATTCGAATTGGTTTTCAATTCAATTCGAATTCGTTTTCAATTCAATTCGAATTCGTTTTATATTCAATTCATTTCGAATTGGTTTTCTATTCGATTCAATTCAAATTGGTTTTCTATTCGATTCAATTCAAATTGGTTTTCTAATTAAATCAAATTCAATTCGTTTTCTAATTAAATCAAATTCAATTCGTTTTCTAATTGAATCAAATTCAATTCGTTTTCTAATTAAATCAAATTCAATTCGTTTTCTAATTAAATCAAATTAATTCGTTTTCTAATTAAATCAAATTCAATTCGTTTTATATTCAATTCAAATCAAATTCGTTGTATATTCAATTCAAATCAAATTCGTTATATATTCAATTCAAATCAAATTCGATATATATTCAATTCAAATCAAATTCGTTTTCTATTCAATTCGAATTCAATTTATAAAAACGAATGTAATCGATATAAATATCGATTCGCGTTAAAATAGCGCATCTCTAATTAATACGGCTTTATATATTTCAATAATTCCGTTATTCTATTCGACAAATGAATATTTATCTTTTTTCTCTACACACGACTAATCTCAACGAATGAGTACTGTCCACGTGTGGCTATTTTTGTTATTTAAATTATTTTATAAAATTTGGGTATCTATCGTTTGATTTTCAATTAGACTCCACGGTGAAGTAGTTCTAATTTTAAATATGATAAAGATGTATATTTTATTATTAAAATATTTCGTTCAACACATGAATAATCTCAACGGATGAGTACAGTCAACACATGAACCTTTATTTTCTAATGATAAAGATGTAAATTTTATTGTTAAAACATTTCGTTCAACAAATGACTAATCTCAACGGATGAGTACAGTCAACACATGAACCTTTACTTTATAATATTCTTTATCTTCTAAATTGGAATGAGGCTCAATCAATCACCATATAATGTTAATTATATGGATTTTCACACATCACACGTATATAATAGCATTGAAAAATAATCAACCATCAATCAAAGTGCACTACACTGTATAAGCATCAAATATAGATATCTAACGCTTATAACAGCCTGTCAATCAATCGATCGACATATTTAATCAATCAGGATGAGTGAACTTCAAATTTCATCCCAACACCCGTGTGGGGTTTCAAACAATCAAACACAGATTTTATTCGTGCAGTTGGGCGATGTGTAAAATTTATCGACCCAATCAATATCAGTCAAATCAGTGTATATAAACAAATCGGCCGATTTGTTTATTAATATGTATTTATTCACTTTCACGTTAAAAATTATATTTTAACGATAAAACATTTTATTCAACCTATGAAAATATTCTATTCAGTTCATTTATTAAATAAAATGATTTCTTTATTTTTCTAACTTATTTTAGAAAATTTCGACGGCATAACGGCACGATACTAGAAACGGGACGAGGCCTAGCCTTATCCCCGGTCTAGTGAAGGCCCATGCCATTCACACATCAATCAATTCCATTCCATTTCACCAAACAATTTAATTCAAACCAAATAAACTAACTAACTACACAACCAAACAATTTAACAAACAAGCCATCCATGGTCTGTGGATGACGGGTGTCGGGTGCTACTAAACACCGTCTGCATCCTAATATATATATATAACTAGAAAAAGAAATTGAAGAGTGAGAAGTTCTCACCGACAGCTATTCCAACTCCACGACACTTGTTCTAGAGAAATCTTCATCGTTCTCGCCTTTTTGTCTCCTTCGTTGCCCGTATCCTCTACATATATAAAAATCAAATTTTTACTTCGCTATTCAATATATAAAAATCAAAATTTTACTTCGCTATTCAATATATAAAAATCGAATTTTTACTTCGTTATTCAATATATAAAAATCGAATTTTTACTTCACTATTCAATATATAAAAATCGAATTTTTACTTCGCTATTCAATATATAAAAATCGAATTTTTACTTCGCTATTCAATATATAAAAATCGAATTTTTATTTCACTATTCAATATAGATAAAGATTTCACCTTTTCAAATATAAAGATTTCGCCTTTTCAATTTCATCATTATAAAAATCACATTTTTATTTTGCTACACATATAAAGATGATATTTCTAATATTCCTATCATGTAAAAATTATATTTTTAATTCTCTACATAAACAAAAATCATATTTTTACATCTTCTACAAAGTAAAGATTATATTTTTAACACTTTAAAAATATAAAAATCATATTTTTATTACCTTAAAAATATAAAAATCATATTTTTATTATCCTCTTTATTCTATTTTTCAAAATCTAACTTTTATAACTAACTACATTCAATAAAAATAATTAAATAAAACTCACTTCTTGGTAAAGATTAAATCTTTGTGGGTGGAGGAGAGTCCACGGCTGACCAAAGTTGAGGAGGCGTCGCAAGTGGTGACCCTTGCCAGTGGTGGGCCACTGGGGCAGGTAGCGGCAGTTCCAAATTGGGTTTGGGGGTTTGGAGATTTGCAGAGGGAAGGGGAAGGGAAGCGGAGAGGTTCGGTGGTCGTTGCCGACGATGGCAGGAGGTCGGAGCGACGGTCTAGGGGTAGGGTTCAGGCGGTGCGGGATTTTTTTGGGAGGGGGGGTGGCGCGATTTATTCAGAAGAGGAGGGGGGTTTGCAGGGTCCAACGACGACGGCTCAACGTCGATGGGATGTAGGTGGTGTCGTGGGGCTAGGGGCGGCGACGTGGGATTGGTGGAGGGGGAAGCGCCTCCGCCGTTCACCCTTTCTTTTTTATTTTATTTTATTTGATTTGTGAAATAACGACCGGGGGGGTTTAAAGAGATAAGAGTTTTATTTTTTTTATTATTTAATTATTTTATTTTTCACCAAAAAGCAACTTTTATTTTCGACCTCAAAACGAGGCCCACCGCCTGTCGTCCATAGCGTTTCATCCCCATTCCGAACACAATGCGATATGCATCGTAAGCTGATTCGATCGTTTCAATCTGTTTTCGTCAAAATCAACATATAACACTATATATTGAATTTTAACGCGCATTTCAATTTACCGGGGTCACATACTAACTCTAAAAATTCCATAAAAATATTTTCTTGCTTCGTATTGACGATACGGTCCTAACAAAACTAGTTTCGTCGAATTCTGAGACCGTTTGAAAAATGGCCATTTTCCAGTCGATTAAAATCAACTTAAACTGGTCAAACACGTTTTCCTTTGCCACGCTCACATATTGATTCGAAAAATTATGAAATTTGGAATCTAGCAATAATTTGACACAGCGGACCCAACAAAAGTGGTTTCGTCGAAATCCGAGGTCGTTTGCAAAATTCCCATTTTTAAGGGCCTGAATTCCATAGCGACTATTCAGAATTTTCAACTGGGCATATCTTTTGATTCCCGCTATGAAATTTTGATTTTTCGGATTCGGTGGAAAGGTATTCCCAAATAGACCCTATTATTTTTTGTTTCACTAAAATCCGGATTGTTTTGCACCCGGTACATTCAATTGAAGTTTGAAATCGAATTATCGAACTACCGCGCCATTTTCAATTCTATTTATAATTATATATAATTATTTATATTCTAACGGCGACGTATATAATATAAACGTCGAATTTCAATTCAAAATAAATTTCTCATCGGTTTTATTTAAAATAATCTATTTTAAATCTTCAAAATTCGCTAAAATTGCCAAAATAAAAATTTTAAACTGGCCCAGATTTTTCGGGTTATTACAAATTTAGATATGGTCATTGGAGGATAACGTGTTAGGTTATAGGATTTTGGAACTCATGTTGCATTGATTGGTTTAAATGACTGGAGAATGCCATTAGACAATGATGACAAATTAGAGAACGTCACTCAACAAGCTACAAAAGAGCAAATCAAGACATAAAAAGCGTGCATAAGATCCCTTTCACTGTAAATATTAAGAGTGCAAGAAGGACACCAGGCTTCAAACTTCGGATGTTACAAGCTTACAATGGGAGAACAAATCTCACTGTATATCCAGTGAGATACACGGGGCACATAGAAGTGCTGTAGGCATCTGAGGAATAATAAAAAAGTATCTTGCTCTTTTTACCGGATATCATAGCCTTGTGGCTCAAGCAATTAGAAAATGGATTTATCGGGACTTAACGAAGTTTGTAGATCGATTCAGGAAGAAGATTACTATTGACATCATGCGACACACGAATTCTATGGCTTTAACAACAATCAAGCAAAGGACATGTGAGACTCTATGGGCACTCTTATCTTAGTTCAATGCAGCGGTGACATCGGTGGATCAACCATATCCACCGATGGTTTTTATAGCAGTAGTTTTGATGTGGCAGTATTTTATTGTGCTTTGATAACTCGAAGTTCAAGGTATCTTTGGAAGGGGATCCTTTAAGGAATCTCGAAGAATTTTACTATGAGGCCAAATAATTCTAAAGATAGGAAGACACAAAGGCAGACCATGAGGTTTTAGAAGTGAATGCAATCAAGAGAGAAGGATCATCTAGCTCAGGTTCAAATGAATGAAAATGAAAACGTAAAGATGAGAGTAATTATTTCCAATCAGATAAAACAAGAAAAGAAATAGAGTGCGAATCTTATGCTGATCAGAACAAGAGCTTGAAAGAAAATTCATTGGATATAAAAGAATGCCTTCCGATCAGAAGGAAGACAAAGAGGGAACGCACGGAGCGAGAACGAGCTTCTAGGAAGTGTTTTTTGTTTTATGAAATAGTTGGGCATGAAACAAACGATCCAAGCACTTGAAAGATGTGATTAAGTATCAAGATAGGTAAGGACAACAGGCGCATTACATTTTAAAAAGAGATGAAGTGACGGAACATGAGAAACCATCAACTACTCGAGATCGGAGCGGGCCTAGCTTGCAAAGGGGCATTATCGTCAATTGATAATTTGGATTCGGATAACGAAGTGGCTAAGTTTTCTACCCATGTATGGAAACCAATGTGAACCATAGAAATGATTTTAAGCGACGACAGACCGTTCCACTTGCTATAAATAAATGTGTGATAAATTGGTTAAGCCGCAAACACTTGTATGAGAACCAGCGAGATCCTTAGGCAAACTCTAAGATGATGTTAAACAAATTGGTTTTCGAATGTGATAAAACTTATGTATTTGAACTCTAAAAAATTATTGGGCGAGTATGATTCATGCTCATCAAGTAAAAAAAACTAACACCTAAATTTCTAACTTTAATAATTCACTAGATCGTCGTGTGTGGCTTATACATGACAAAAAGTAAGCCGTTTTGCCAAGAATCTAGTGAAACTGCCTATTCAAGATCATCAAGTATAGCTTATGCTTGGCAATGATGGCGTTGTTCCATATGTTGGGCTATAAGTCCAGGATTGTCAAGTATGATTTATGCTCAACAAGAGTCTAATAAGGCTAGGATCACTATACACGACTTATGCATGGCAAGGGCTTCGATATACCGAGAATGAGGTTGTTTACCTTGGCTCATCAAGCATAGTTTATGCTTGGCAAGGTCCGTGTAGTTTCAGACATGAGGCTGCTTGATCTGGATTGTCAAGTATGGGTTGTGTTCTGCAAAATCCCAGAGAGGCTATGGATCATCGGGTATGGTTTACGCTCAACAAGAGCCTAGCGATTCTGCAAGTTGTCGGGTTTGTTATATGCTTAGTAAGAGCCTGGATGTTATGATCATCGAGTATGCACTACACCCGGTAAGAGCTCGAAGAAGATAAGAGTTCGTCTGAAGTGGCCATAGATCTGGGTATCAGCTCAGCACAACTATGGACTTGGATTCAATAATGAAACTACAAAACATTCCAGAGTGAGTATGAACCTGCACTTAACAAACAATCTAGTGCGATCAAGACACAACTTTGGACTTGGTCATCCACTCAGAATAACCGCATGACTCATGAACATTTCTGGAGAGAGTGAGAAATTGGCATGACAACGAATTGGATTTGGACTGGCTAACTTGAATATTAACGGTTTATGGACTTTGAAACTATGACAATACAAAATACGTCTTCCATAGCAAGATATGTTTTGAGAGGCAAGAGTTAACCTGTATTTTCTCAAGGACATTGTACATCGGATTTAGAAGCATGGATTGCTTAACCGTCATAGCGGATTCCTAAAGAAATGATCAGACAGCTCAAACTCGAGCATCGGATGATAGCTGAATTCTCTCGAATGCAACACTTTAGCTGGCTTAATAGGGAAACAGATCGAGAAGGATCTAGATTAGTTGAGATCTGAAGTTTATCAACATCAACTACGGGTGTTGCAAACTCAGATCTGAAGGAGCTAAACAATCCCGGATCGACGTATCCAGATCGATATGCAACCAAAACTCCAAACTAGTATGCACACTCCTACAATTCAGATCAGATCAATTTTGAAGCACATCAGAACTAGGAACCCAGGTTGGACCAGCCCATACTCAACTTCAAGACCAACATAGATGAATTAAAAGGGAAGGATTAGGAAAGGATGTTTGCAATTCGATTCACTCAAACTTGGGTAAATTTAGATAGATATCGACTTGGATTGGCCCAGATCATTATTGATTCAAAGCCTAAGTTTGGACAAATTGGTCCATAGTTTTTGGATTTGATTCACCTACTTTCTTTGCTGATTTTCGGGATAATTCGGTTTGCCTCTATAAATAATAGACCTATTACACTTGTAAAATTATATACTTATACTCTTCGGATGCAGAAACTTTGTCATTTTCTGGACTTAACTTCACCTTCTACTCTCTACATTGTTAATCAAAACACTTACACTTGTAATCAACATTATAAAAAAAGGGATTAATATAAGTGGATTTAGCTCAAAATTTGCTGAACCAACATAAAATATGATGCCATTTTTTCTATTTTTTTCTTCTCATCTCTATGTTTGGATCTGTGACTATGATTAGCTATTAAAGCGTTTGAGAGAGTTGTCTAGTACCCCTTTGTATTTTTTTATCTGTCTGTCTCTACAGGTTTTGATTACATGTCCCTTTTATTGAGGATCGTTTGAGATTTCCCTAGAAGTATAACCTGAGTTACTTCAGCGATGCAACGCTTGATACTCGGAAATTGGCTCGAGTCATTTTCTTTGTTTCTTCTTACCCTGTAAAAGGAAGTCAGAATAGGAGAGTACTCATTTTGGGATGGGCCTACTACTTAGTTGCTTCCAACGGTTATCCGCTCCATACTTGGCCATTCAGCATTTACCATGACTAAGATAACCGGTATACCATAGATGCGTCCTTCCCGGTCCTTTCATAGTAGGGAAAGGTCCCCTTAATACTCTAACCTTCGTATTAGATACGGACCGAACTATCTTACGACATTTTGAAACCAACTCAGTATAGGCGAATAACCGGGTAGACGCCAACTTTCTTCTGTGGGGTAGCCCTAGTCTAAATAAGGAAGGCCACTGGTGCTTATCCTGTGAAGTTAAAGGTGACATGTCCAAACTGTCGCAAAGAACTGAATTTTTGACATCAACAAACACCCATCTATTTTTTTGTCGCTCGATCATACTAAACTAGTGTAAACGGAGACAA
Organism: Allium sativum; assembly: GCA_030737875.1. Classification (NCBI taxonomy): domain Eukaryota; kingdom Viridiplantae; phylum Streptophyta; class Magnoliopsida; order Asparagales; family Amaryllidaceae; genus Allium; species Allium sativum. The sequence goes on along the minus strand of CM060916.1, from coordinate 940,832,871 downwards.
CTTCGTAAACATCTATTGTTGCTGAAACGCGATGGTGTAGAGAAAGGAACTATTTTTTTGTGAAGGATGATTGACATATCATCCATGGGACATGTTAGTATTACACATGTGCTACATCATGTTCTGTATTTTATTGTTCTACTTTTGTTAGAGAAAGTGAAATTAGAGGAAGAGTAGTTAATTTAATTAGAGAACACTTTGAATTTCTCTTGCCTTCAAATTTTCCATACTTCCTTCTAATTTTCCCTTTCAAACACAACAAAATACCATATATATATATATATATATACATATATTGGATTACATAACCTACAAATAGACATGACCCTTCAAATTGGCATGACTCTTCGCTGAACGGACTTGACTCTTCACTTGAACAGACACGACTCTTCACTTGAACGGACACATCCCTTCACCCGAACGGACACGACTCTTCACTTGAACAGACACATCTCTTCATTGAACGGACATGACTCTTCGCTTGAGTAGACACTTTGAATACATGAACCAACATAAAACATAAATAGCAAAAGACTATTTCAAATTATATTCCAACACTCCCTCCTAACTTGAATTTTTCTTTCTAATTCTTTTTGAGTTGAGTGGCTCGAGTTTCATTGGTTGTATCTTCTTTCCAATCAAGATTTTTTTCTTTCCCATTTTCATGGTTTGCTTTACCGCCCTCATTTTTATCTTCGGTATTCTTCACATCGTTACGAACAAATTTCACAGTTGCCCCAGCTTTTAACTCAACCTTTAAGACTTGCATTCAGACTTTTCCATTTATTCAACTACTGAACTCAACCTTCCGTTTTCAATAGAAACACAACTACCACACCCAACAGGAAAATCCCGAACAATCGACGATTGCCCTTTCCTTTTAAAGAAATGAGTTTGATGCAGCAACTTGAGATCACTGGGTCTTTTTTTTGCTAGTCTGTAAGCCACTTTTGGTACATCCTTCAGCGGGTTACTGAATCCCTTCACAACTACAAAACTCCTCTCTGCCTCTTTTTCGATAACTTCTGGCAACCTTTCCACCGACTTTCTCTCTCTAATGGGACGTTCAATCGAAGGAGTAGGAGAGCTTAGTATCGCCACTTTTGGTTTTTTCACACTCTCTTTCTTCTCCTCTTCGTTTGGTTTCGTTCTCTTGTCTCTTGCTTCAGTTCTTTGCGAAACTTTTCTCCTACTTCTAGATCTCTTTTTCGTCCTTGATCCTCCAATTGTATCCTTCTCCTTCGTTGATATTTGGTCTTCTTTGTTTTCTTGAATGTCCTATGCTTGAGCGTCTTTAGCTTCAGCCATTCTGACATCCATTTTTTCATTCTTGCTTCTTTTTTCTCTTTCCACATCCCCATTGCTTTCATCCACTTTGCTTGCATTAACGTCATTTTGCAATTCTTTCACTCTTCTTTCCTCCTCTGTCATGCTAGCATTTTTCGCATCTTCAGCACCAATGCTTTCTTCAATATGTTTTTTCTTCTTTTGTCTTGTCTGTAACATCTCGTATTTCATATTGTTTTCATTACCTTTCACATCGTTTGTTGACTTAACCTCTCCAATGTGTTATTCAGCTTCAACAACTTCCTCTGCAATATTCTTCGTGTTCTCTTTGTCAACAATCAAATTGTCTTCTTTTATCAATTTTGTGTCATCCTTTGCATACACTTCTTTCAATAATTTCCATGAATCTTTTGCGGAAATTTCTCCATGAATATGAACATATGCTTCTTCATCGAGGTTCTGACTCATTACAACACGAGCTTGAAGATCTTATCTTCTCGTACTTGTAAATGATTTTCTTTCTTTCTCTGCCATATTTTTAACATATTTTGGCCATTCGTAACCACTTTCAACGATCTCCCATATCCCTTTGGAAATCAGCTCTTCTTTCTTTTTATTTCCATTCTTCAAATTTTTCTTTTGTTAGAACAGTGAGAAGAAACGACGGAAGAAATATGTGCGCCGTAATTTCAACCAGGCTCTGATACCACTTTGTTGGAGGAAGAGAAATTAGAGGAAGAGTACTTAATTATAATTAGAGAACAATTTGAATTTCTCTTGCCTTCAAATTTTCCTTACTTCCTTCTAGTTTTTCATTTTAAAAACAACAAAATGACCACATATAGTGCATTACATACCCTACAAATAGACACGACCCTTCAAATGGACACGACTTTTCACTGAACGGACATGACTCTTCACTTGAACGGATACGTCCCTTCATCTAACAGATATGGATCTTCACTAGAGCAGACTTTGAATACATGAATCAACATAAAACATAAATAGCAAAAAACTATTTCAAATTATATTCCAACAACTTTTATTAGGCTCAAAATTTTGTTTTTTAGTTCTTGCTTGCACAATTTCTTGTTATATTAATTTTGCTTGCCACAAAGGGGGTGGGAAACAGGAATAAACTATATGGTGAGATTATTAGAGCATTCTGTTGCGAAAAAAAACCCGAATAGGAACGGATTGATGGTGAGGCAAAACAAACAAAGATAGTCACCAGCAAAACAATCACAGATCTAGCAATAAAAGAAATAACACAAGAGGTTTATAGTGGTTCCGCTAACGTCTTGTTAGTGTACGTCCACTTGGGGAGAGGAGATCTTATTTCTTTTCTACAAAAGTAAAAATATTACAAGACTGATCATGGAGAGGAAGAAGAAGAAAATACAACTTTTGAGATGCCACCTCACATTTTGAGATGATAATACATTCACCTAATCCTTACGTGAGTAGTCATCAATGAAGGAAACAAAATAATATGCTCCACCAATAGAAGCTGTAGATTATGGCCCCCAAACATCTGAATGCACATAATCAAGTACCCTCTTAGAAGTAAGCATGACATCGCCAAAAGAAACTCTGGTTTGCTTTGCCAATACACACTCCTTGCAAAAGTCCAACTTGTTGAAGATTTCTCCTTTGATCTTTTTCTTCTTACGAAGCAACTCTAAGTTCTTCTCCGTAGTATGACCTAATCTCATATGCCAAAGCTTGGTAGCATCCAAACTTTTAGAACTATCGACTCCAACACATGATTCTCCATGGACAGTGGTACCCATTAGCAAATACAGATTTTGCACCATAACACCCTTCATCAATACAAGTGCCTCTCTAGAAACTCTCAAACCATCTTTGACCATGGTTATTTTGCATCCCAATGGTGCCAATTGGCCTAATGATATCAATGACTTCCGAAGACCTGGGACATAGCGAACATTTGAAAGTGTGCGAACAATCCCATCATACATGCGAATGCGAACTGAACCAACTCCCATAGACTTGCATGTAGCATCGTTCCCCATAAGGATAGAACTTCCTTCTTTGGCATCGAAGGAAGAAAAATAATCCTTATTAGGAGTCATGTGAAATGATGCTCCAGAATCTAGAATCCAGTGGTCTGCAACTCTGATACAATCGCTGTCAATAAGTCGCTACCGCCTTTCTCCATCGCAACAGATGAAGAACCATCAGTCTTCTTCTCCAAATATGGACAGTCTCTTCTCCAAATCTGGACAGTCTCTTCTCCAATGGTCTGGTTTCTTAAAATTATAGCACTTTCCATCTTTAGACCGCGAATTAGGCTTCCTAGAATTGGAACGCCCTCTATTATTCTTCACTTTCTTCTCTGCTCTTCCTCTCTCAACAAATAAGCCTGAACTCTACTACTTCCTAATCATGTTGAGTTTAGGCATTCCCATGCTCATCGCACGCGCTTCACCGTGTCTATCCGAGGTCAACGGTCGAAGGCTTCTTATGCCGGCGTCCCGATTGAACATCCCTCATCGTCTCCCATCGAGCATATAATGTGGCATTGGCAAGCACTTATTGTAACAAAAGGAATCCCCAATGTTACATGTCACCAATGCCATATATATACACCACGATCTTCTAATATCCTGCGATGTGGGACAATATCTCCATTCAATCCACGCACTCACTCCATTGCAATGCGAGCCACACCTAACACATTCCTAGCAGTTTAGTGAGAATTCGAGTGGCAAACAACATTAAAAGCGTCGATTCCTCCCACCCTTCCAGCAGTGGGTGGGAGGCCGCTCTAAATTCTTTTTTTTATTTTTATTTTATAATTTAAAGCCTTAAACGGTTTTCAGAAAACCGTTTAAGGTTAAAATATTAAAAAAAAAAGAATTAGAACGTCGATTTGCATTTGTGAATGACGACGCTCGCCATTTCCTTTTGCTCCCCACACCGGTGCTGCCCCTGCTGGAGCGGATTTCTCCCCATTTCATCAAAAATTCCCACTGTTGGGAATGCCCTTAGTTCTCAATTTTTAATACTTTTGCTCAAACTGAGCTTTCTTTCAGGTTACATTAACTTTACATTAATTTTTCTTGCCATAAAGGGGTGATTTTCTTTTAATTGGTTTGTTACTCTTGCTCGGAAAAAGCTATTAAGCCTAAACGCATGTTTGGTTCAAATTACTTGTGTAAACGACTACTCAAAGTTTATAAACTTACTCTGGATTTTGAAATGAGCTCTTTTTTTTCCTAAATAATTTTACTCTGAATATTTAGAACTCAAGCAAATGTTTGGTACTAGGGATGGCAATGGGGCGGGGCGGGCGCGGGTAGTATCGCCCCATCACCCGCCCCGTTGGGTCATTTTTTGCCCTGTGCCCGCCCCATACCCACACGGGTATCCATTAAACGGGTTTTAAATAGGTTGCGGGTAATGGCGGGTTTTCGTGGGTATCCATTATATTTATTCAATTTATTTTTTTAGCCATTTATTGAAATTATTCAAAAGTGCATTTGGTAAAAAAAACAAATTAGACCAATTCTTAAATGCTAACCTCAAAATACCAATACATATTTAAACCAACATCCAAAAAGGAAGAGATAACAACAGAAGTATCCATCCAAATATCAACAGCTAGTTATAAATTGTTGAGTAAAAGCATGCACACAAATACCGAACAGCCAACAACAACATTTTTTGTATTGACTATTGAGAATAAATCGCATTCAATACGGGCACGGATACCCACGGACATGGATATCTTACTATCCGTACCCGCCCCATTAATTAACGGATATTAAAAATACCCGTTTATTTTACCCATGAATACCCATTTAACTATCCGTTTCATATCCATGATGGATTTTACCCACGGTTATCCGCGGGTACGGATTTTTTTGCCATCCCTATTTGGTACCAAATAGCAGTATTAGGGATGGCAAAAAAATCCGTACCCGCGGATAACCGTGGGTAAAATCCATCATGGATATGAAACGGATAGTTAAATGGGTATCCATGGGTAAAATAAACGGGTATTTTTAATATCCGTTAATTAATGGGGCGGGTACGGATAGTAAGATATCCATGTCCGTGGGTACTCGTGCCCGTATTGAATGCGATTTATTCTCAATAGTCAATACAAAAAATGTTGTTGTTGGTTGTTCGGTATTTGTGTGCATGCTTTTACTCAACAATTTATAACTAGCTGTTGATATTTGGATGGATACTTCTGTTGTTATCTCTTCCTTTTTGGATGTTGGTTTAAATATGTATTGGTATTTTGAGGTTAGCATTTAAGAATTGGTCTAATTTGTTTTTTTAAAATATGCGCTTTTGAATAATTTCAATAAATGGCTAAAAAAATAAATTGAATAAATATAATGGATACCCACGAAAACCCGCCATTACCCGCAACCTATTTAAAACCCGTTTAATGGATACCCGTGTGGGTATGGGGCGGACACGGGGCAAAAAATGACCCAACGGGGCGGGTGATGGGGCGATACTACCCGCGCCCGCCCCGCCCCATTGTCATCCCTAAGCAGTATTTAGTTGGTCAGTAGGAAGGAATTGAGTAACAACAGTACACAAAAATGCTATCTTTATTGGGGATGCAAGTGTGTAAAGCAGTTGGTTATTGAGTAATTAAGGGACACAGTGGATATACAATGCATGCCATTGCCACCAGTAGAAAACCCAAAGACCACTCAAGATCTGCACACATATTGCATATCAATGGAGGGACCTTGTGCACAGCTCAACTATATATAAAGAACATGCACATACTATGCAAAGCATCCATTATAATATGATTGCAAGCATTACGCTTGAAACTAACAGTAATACATAGCCATTTAACCAGGATATACTATTTCTGTAGTTGTCAAATAGTGATGGTACAGGCGAGCTATTACACGAAAAACTGTGGTTGAGATCATATATATTAAAAACAGTGGTGCACTATCAATGGAAAATGCATTTGTTGATACTATTATAGATAAAGGGATAAATGACCGACATGCTCCACCTCACCCACTTATACATCATGTAGAGTATTGTAGTGGTTATGTTGTAAGTCTTACTGAGTTGTTTTCTGGTTATTTTTCGTTTGGGCTTTGTTTTTGTTTCCGTTGGGCTTAGTCAACAGCCCAGTTTTTGTACATAAGTATTCACTTTGTCTGATGTAATTTTCCTGAGAGATTTCGCTGAAATGAAACATTTTACTTTACTCTTTTCATGGTATCGGAGCAGAAGGCGATTTCAGATCTGATTTTTTTCGTTTCTTAATTTCTCTTCTTCTTCTTCTAATTTCTTTTTCTTCTCTTTTTCAATGAATACTGATGGGTCGGATTCGACTAATTCAGGGGTTCTTCCTCAAGGAATACAAGCAATCAATTTCCACGATCCATATTATCTCTCCAATTCAGATCACCCTGGTATGCAACTCGGAAACCATATCTTAGTTGGTTCGAATTATCTCAACTGGTCGAGAACAGTTCGAATGGCGTTAATTGCAAGGAATAAATTGCAATTTGTGGATGGAACTTTGCCTATGCCGATTACTGGATCCAATGATTATCAGAAATGGATCAGGAATGACTATATGGTAATGTCCTGGATCTTGAATTCCATGGACAAAATTTTATCAGAAAGCTTCATGTTCTGTGATTCTTCTGCGCAACTTTGGAAGGAATTGAGAGAAAGATTTGGGCAAACGACTGCACCAAGATTATTCGAGTTGCATCAAAGCTTAACATCCACTTTTCAGAATGAATTGAGCGTTGCTGAATATTATGGTAAGTTGAAAACTATTTGGGATCAATTACAAATGCTTGAAGGCTTTCCAGAATGTACTTGTGGAGTTTTGAAGGATTGTTCGTGTGGAATTCTGAAGAAAATGCTTGAAAATGAGCAGCGAAACAAATTAATGCAATTCCTGTCTGGTCTCACGAAGGAGTATGATCAAGTAAGGACAAATATTTTGAGTTCAGATCCATTGCCTTCAGTTCATAAGGCATATTACATCTTGCAGCAAGTCGAACATCAGAATAAAATAGGTGAAAAAGCTGCTATTCAACCTGAGATGAGTGCTTTCAATGTTGTGAAGAATTCTTTTAAACCAGGTTCTCAGAATTTTAAAAGGGAAAATAAAAGACTGAAAAGCGAGTTGTATTGTGAAAATTGCAAGAAAAAGGGTCATTCGATAGAGCAATGTTTCAAGATTATTGGATACCCTGAATGGTGGCCAAAAGAAGGATTTATGAAGACAAAGCCGACTCAAAAGAATGTTAATATTGCTGAAGCTTCTTCTGATCAAGGTGTACTTGGAGTTCATCCTCAATCTGGCAATTCTTCCAATGCAGCTGTTAATATTGCCAGTTCTGAAAGGGAACAGTTCGATCCAGTATTGGTATCTGCCTTATATACGCAAGTAATGAAGATGGTCAATGAATCAAATGCTTCTTCACAAATTCAAGACAATCCATTGGCATCTGCATTCAACTATGCAGGTAATTGTTATACAGGAACTGAAAATGGTGTTATAAAATTGAATGCTCAGAATTCTTGGATATTAGATACTGGTGCCACGGATCATATGACCTCTAACATAACATGCTTTGCTTCACTAAAGAAAATTAAAAATCCTATTAAAGTTAGTTTGCCTGATGGTTCGACTATCCTTGTTAATCATACTGGTACTGTGATTTTAAATCCAAAATTGCAGTTACATGATGTTCTATACATTCCTACATTTAAAAATAATCTCTTATCTGTAGGAAAACTTCTTGATCAAAATAAAATTGTTGCAAAATTCACTCATTCTTCTTGCTATTTTCAGGACCTTGAATCAAAGCAAATCCAAGCTGTTGGATCAAGGATCTCTGGTCTTTACAAATTGTGTTTGTCTCCGGTTTTACATAATTTTTCAGAATGTTCTGTTAGTTCCTGTTTTCTTGCTTCGATCAATAATTCAGTTACTTCTTGTACTAAACCTAGTATTGATATTTTACATGCTAGGTTAGGTCATCCTTCTATTAGCAAAATGAAATACTTTCAAACTCTTGTATCAGGCAAATTACTTAATAAAGATTTTTCTTGTGAAGCATGCGTGTTAGGAAAGCATCATAAACTGTCATTTTCTCATTCCGACTCATATGCTGATTCATCATTTGATCTAATTCATGTTGATTTATGGGGAAGATATCATAGACCAGCATTATGTGGTGAAACATATTTTTTGACTATTCTCGACGATCATACTAGAAATACTTGGACTTATTTGCTTCATTCAAAGGTTCAAGTGGCTTCGATTATTGCTAGTTTTATTGAGTATGCTTTGACTCAGTTTGGAAAAAAGATCAAAATTATCAGGTCTGACAATGGAACAGAAATCATTCAAGAGAAATGCAGACAGATTTTTGAGTCAAAAGGGATAATTCATCAAAGATCCATACCTGGAAATCCTCAGCAGAATGGTCGTGTTGAAAGAAAGCATAGACATTTATTGGAGACAGCGCGAACAATTAGATTTTACGCTGGTATGCCTTATAAATTTTGGGGTGATTGCATTCTTGTTGCTACTTACCTTATAAATTTAATGCCAAGTTCTGTTTTAAATTGGAAAACCCCATATGAATTATTGATGAACAAGACTCCTAGCTATGAACATTTACGAGTTATAGGATGCTTGTGTTTTCCTTTTCAAAAGTTACATGATAAATTTGATGAAAGAGCAAAGAAGTGTATTTTAATTGGGTATCCTAGTGGACAAAAAGGATATAAACTTTATGATTTAGACACTCATAAAGTAGTTTACAGCAGAGATGTACACTTTATTGAGAATGTCTTTCCTTATAAATTCAAGTCTGCTATTGTTTCACATCCAATTTCTTCATCTGAAATTCCTGCACCTGCATTAGTAAATCCAGCTCTAGATCAAAGTGATTTTTGTGTTCAATCTCCACAATCTAATCTTCAAATGGATCAGCAATTGTCTACTTCTTCTACTGACAATATTTGTCCTGACAGTACTCGTAATGAAAATTATCCTGATCCTAATCAAATATCCTCTCCACCTAATAATTCAACAACTTTACCTGTTAGAGCTTCTTCGAGAATATGTCAAATACCTAAGAGATATGATGATTATGTTATTGGAAAATTTCCTACAAGGCAGGTTGCTAATATGCAAAATAATGATTCAGTATCCTTTAATGTCTTCACTGAACCGTCATTATCACATCTGGATAGTAAAGAATTAAATAGTCTTGCAAATGTTTTATCATGTTTTGAACCATCCTCTTACAATAGAGCTAAAGATCATCCAGAATGGGTTAAGGCTATGCAAACAGAGTTAACAGCATTAGAAGATAATGATACATGGGAATTAGTACAACTTCCTATTGGTAAAAAGCCAATTGCTTGTAAATGGGTTTTCAAAACAAAATTTAAACCATCTGGTGAAGTGGACAGGTATAAGGCAAGATTGGTTGCGAGGGGAGACAAACAAATATCTGGAAAAGATTACAAATACACGTTTAGCCCTGTAGCAAAGTTAACTACAGTCAGGATTGTTTTGGCTTTAGCTGCTGCAAAAATGTGGAGCATTCAACAGTTGGATATTAATAATGCATTCCTGCATGGATATCTCGAAGAGGAAGTGTATATGTCTCCTCCTGCTGGATATAATAAGGCTTCACAAGGTCAGGTATGCAAATTAAAAAGGTCTATTTACGGTTTAAAGCAAGCTTCTAGATGTTGGAACCAAGAATTGAGCAAATTTTTAGTCAAATGGGGTTTCACTCAATCTAAGCAAGATTATTCATTATTCACATTCAAGCAGCAGAGTATTTTTCTTATAGTAGTGGCTTACGTTGATGATCTTCTAATAACTGGAAATAATATTTCTATGATTTCGACTTTAAAGACAGATTTACATCAGGCCTTTACTATCAAAGATTTAGGTGATATTAAATACTTTCTTGGTATTGAAGTTTCAAGGTCATCATCTAGTATTTTTCTTAATCAGAGAAAATACATTTTAGACCTATTGCGAGATTATAATGTTGAAAACTGCAAACCTGTTAAGTTTCCTATGGCAAAAGGTCTTAAACTTAGCAAATTTGATGGAGATGAGTTAATGGATCCAGAAATTTATCGACGGTTGATTGGTAAACTTTTATATCTGAATTTAACCAGACCAGATATTTCATACTCAGTCCAGCAATTAAGTCAGTTCCTTCAAGTTCCACGTGTGCCTCATTTTGATGCTGCTTTATCTGTGCTGAAGTATTTGAAAGGAACACTTAACTTAGGCCTGAATTTTCCAGCAAAGTCAGATTTTACAATCACTGCGTATTGTGACGCTGATTGGGGGATGTGTGCAGACACTGGAAAATCGTTGACAGGATACTGTATTTTTCTGGGTCAAGCTTTAATTTCCTGGAAAACTAAAAAGCAGCAAGTTGTGTCTAAAAGTAGTACGGAGGCGGAATATAGAAGTATGAGTTATACTTCAAGTGAAATTGTATGGATTGAGCGACTGTTATCAGATTTGGGTGTGTTGATACCAACTCCAATCAGTTTACATTGTGACAATATGTCTGCAATGCATATTGCAAAAGACCCATGCTTCCATGAGAAAACTAAACATATGAGGACAAAGCATCATAAACTTGATGTTCATTATGTAAGAGAACAAGTGCAATCAGGTTTTTTAGAGACAAAGTACGTCAAATCTTCATTGCAGCTCGCTGATTTGCTGACGAAGCCGCTTGGTGCTGATCAACACAAGATTTTGGTTTATAAACTTGGAATGGTGTGTCAAAGTTTATCTCAAGATTGGCCTTCTTCTAGTACGGTCAATCTTGAGGGGGGGGTGTAGAGTATTGTAGTGGTTATGTTGTAAGTCTTACTGAGTTGTTTTCTGGTTATTTTTCGTTTGGGCTTTGTTTTTGTTTCCGTTGGACTTAGTCAACAGCCCAGTTTTTGTACATAAGTATTCACTTTGTCTGATGTAATTTTCCTGAGAGATTTCGCTGAAATGAAACATTTTACTTTACTCTTTTCACATCATGTGTTCGAGATGAATATAATCACATCTCCAACACAGCCGACAGTCATAAAATCCACGAACAACACCGATAAAATGAGCTGTATCTATTCCGTTCATGGTAGGGTTGCTTCCTGGCTTCTAAATGTTGAAACGGTTGTAGTGATGGTTCTAACACATCAAATCCTCTGGTGCCCACCTATATTTTTATGTTCTAACGTTACACTTGCTGTCATATATACAGCTCGCTGTATATCCTTTCAATATATGTGTAATTACAATTCTTCTTCATTCAATAAAGATTCTGCGTCACTTCTCTTCACTGCAAAAATCTCTCTTACAATTCATATCAAATATTATTAACATCCAACATTGGCTTGTTGTCGATTTATCGTCATTTAAGACATGAAGATATGAGTTAGGATAACAAAATCTATATGTGTATAAATCTCGTTCGGTCTGTATTCGGTTTGATTTCATTTAAGATAAAACAAAATATATCTCAATCCTAACCGGTCCGATCAATTTACGTCTCTGTTCGAAACTGTATATAAACAGGCTTCCAGACCTATCATTTTCCAGCAAACACATGCTTCATCATGTAACCTTGCCGGCAGCAGCCACAAAAAGAATCAAACGTGACAATCGAAGGGCCATAAGGAACAACGTCCAGTTTAATGGAGCCACAGTGGCGGACAGAATGATAGAAGAACCATGGGTACACGACATTCGTCTACACCAGTTGATATAACAGTACTGACAATTATGAAATATTGTGCACTATTTCAAAATGGAAAGAATCTGTGCTCTGGACCTCACAGCACAAGCAGAAAACAACGCTTTCTTTCTTGCACAAGTTACATGCTGTTGCACACAAGATTACAAAATTTTTGTAGTGTCCGTTCAGTGTCATTTATGAAAGAAATTTAAAATGCTTGCTCCTATCCGGTATACTTACATAATTACATCCATGTTCCAGAGTACGAATATGAAGAGGCTTTGATCAGACCCAATCTATTTACTGCAAACACATGCTTCATGTAACCTTGCCGGCTGCAGCCACAGAAGGAATCAAACGTGCAAATCGTTGCATTCAAAGGGACATAAGGAACCACGGCCACGGCCCATTTTAATGTAGCCACAGAATGATAGAAGGAGCATGAGTCCACGACACTCAACTGCACCACTTGATATGTATCAGTAGTACTAATAATTATGAGGAACCATGGTACCGGAATATTGTACATACACACTGTCTTGGTAACAAGAAAGAATCAACGTTCTTAACCTCACATCACAAGAAGAAAACAACTATTAATGCACAAGTCACATGCTCTTGCACTCAATTTACCAACTCTGGTTCTATAAAAAATTCAAAAATGCTAGGACAACCGGGATTGAAGAAGTCAGAAACCGCGACAACAACAGGGACCTTTGGATGCTTTTCCCCCTGTGATTTACGTTGATTTCCTACCGTTTATTTGTAGATCCGGTGATTTTCACCGCTTTTCTTTCGGTCGTTCTTGCATTACCCTAAAAAATTATGTAAGGTGACCTAGTGTATATTTAGCTAAACATGCACCGACGCCCATATTTTAGCCTCAATCTATATACATATATATGTAAGTGGTTAATCACACTAGCATTTCCTCGATTCATTGTTGCTTTGTTTTACAGTGCATAAAGCGGAAATACTGAAGCAAAAAAAGCGTATATCACAACTGAATTATTTTGTTGCTGGACTATACTTCCTTGCTGGATCGCACACACTGAAGAAGTGTGTAAACTTTTGATGCCTTCCTCAATGTGCAAAACGGAGGCCAACTGCATAACCATCTGCAGATTGTTGCTGAAACGTTATGCATGGTATAACTAATTAGAAAATGCGGGTTCTAAAATGGACTGTCTTTTCCTGTAAAGGATGGTTAACTAAACAACGAGACCATTCCAGTTAGAAGCTGCAGTGGGAATAATATTTATATGCAGTGCGTTGAAATAGATACAGATCAGATTATTACCTATCAGGTGACCAAGAAGGATAATCGCATAAGGCACGTATTCTGCAGCATGTTCTGTAGTTTTTTCTTTTATTAGACTCAAATAATTAACAACTATCGTTTCTTAGTAGTTCCTTGCAGGATTTGTTGTTATATTAATTTTGCATTACACATACTGTTAGAAAATAGTAATAAACTATGAAATGATATTCACGTAATTGAAGTGGTTTGCTTGTAGTTGGTCCGTTACTTTCTCGAGCAAGTTCTTCATCCCACTTCCCACACGCAGCGTGAGAGCTGATCCTCTGTATCCAAAATTCTCTTATCCAACCAACCAGGATCTCTGATTTCATATTTTTGCAATTAAATCAAAAAGAAAAGAGAAATGCTACAATACCCGAAAAAGTTTTTGTCAAAAAGTAAGAAATGGGGGTAAATACGAAATTCAGGGGTAGCAAGCACTGAATTCAGGCGGGTATTTGTGTAAATCAAGGGGTGAGCCTCCTATTTTCTTGTCTCTACCGTAATTTTTGACAAATGAAAAGCGGGCAAAGTAGCATTTCCGAAAAGAAAAAGAGGGTTTAATTGCAAAAATGCGGAATTCGGAGGTGTTAATGGGTTGAATACTGAGGGACGGACAATTTTGGGTAGAGTTATGCTACAATACCCGAATTTTTTTTGGTCAAAAAGTAAGAAATAGGGATAAATCCGGAATTCAGGGGTGGTATACATTAAATTCAGAGGGTTATTTGTGTAATTCAGGGGGTGAGCCTTCTATTTTCTTGTATTTGGTGTATTTTTTGACAAAAACTGTTTTTGTCATAGTAGCATTTTTGTTTTGGGTATAGTTAAATCGTCAATAGAAAGGAATCGAGTAACAAACTAACAATACACAAGTGCTATCTTTGTTGGGGTTGCAAGTGAGTAACCGCTGGATTGCTCTAATGCGAGTCTCATCTTTCAAATAAATATATGTAGGAAGAGTAGCTAAATAATTAACCCACATTAATATACACGTAAATAACCTAATCATTTTGTATTCAGATATGTAACTTATCTCAAATTAACGGGTATGAAGAATACGTTATCCATAATTAAGGATAAATTGTCAATATTAAACTCATGTCATGTAGAAAGGAAGAAGGACACGACATGTATTCTGCACTGGTGAAGATATATACCTCGACGTGGTGCAGCCGTAGTCTGTGGAACGGAGGCTACAGAAAGGTGTGGAAAAGGTGTTAAAATTAATTAGCACTGGAAAACGAAATCCTGCTGCAAATTAAGTAGGACTGTTACCCCGTTCAACCACCAAACCGCACTAACCGTATACATGGTTACCGTCTACTACGGTAACGGTTGTGGATTTTGATAACCGCGGTAAACTATACTAACCGTACATGATTTTTTTTTATAGTATTTCGTATAAAAATATATGTTTTTTAATAACTTAAGTTAGAGAAATAACATATGTATAAATTATTTGTGTTTTAATTTATAGAAAACATGCACATGAATAATTTGTTTTATAGATGAACAAACTAATTTTTAAGAAAAAAAGTTAGAACTTGAATTATTTATGGATAACAACGTAAATTTACGGTAACGGTTGCGGTAACGGTTAGACAGTTACGGTAACAGTTATAAAATTTGCTAACCGTCAACAAGGGTTGCGGTTATGGTTGGAGGTAAAATAACACCCCTAAAATTAAGTAGTGATTATTTGCATTTTACACAACAACGACTTCATAGTTTGCTATACATCATGCTTATTTCAAATGTGTAATTTAAAATTTCAGAATACGCAGTAGGCATATCTCGATTACTCTTGCAAATGCAAGTAATAAAGGGGCATATTGGGATTGGATATACAACAATGCATGCCATTGCCACCGGTAGAGAACCCACCTAATTAAAGACCACCAATGATTTGGGCAGATAATGGAGGGACCAAGTGGCAAACTGTTTAACTATGAAGAACATGCACGTACCGCGGACGAAGAACCACGTTATAATATGATGATTGCAAACATCGCACGTGAAAATCACAGTAATACATATACTACCACAAAGTATTTTCTCTATCGTTTTCTACAAGTGAATCATCAATGAGAAAAGCATTTATTGATACCACTATAGATAAACGGATCAACGACCCACATGTTCGGTTGATAATGAGAATTCGAAAACAGAATTTGTTATACTAGTTGAATTTATGATATACTAGTCGAATATTGTTAAAATTAGACTGGTGAAAAAGTAATATAATTTATGATATACTAGTTGAATTTGTTATATGATCGCCATTAGTAGTTTTAGTTTGTTTTCTTAGTATATTTTAGTTTAAGAATGTGTTAGTTTACTTTGATGAAACCGAGAAATTTTGTCTTTATTATTTTCAATTATTAAAGGCATATTACACAATAGAAATAGATAATTAATTAACTATAAATCAGTTAAATAAAAAATAACATTTTAAATAGGGTATTTTCACTTAAAATGTCTATTAGTTCAGAATAATAAGCCTTAAGGACAGTATTTTTATTTAAATCTTTTATAGTTTAATATTATTTAAATTCTAAATTTAATATATAAATATAGATTTTAATACATATATAAATATAGATTTTCTTAATACTTTAATTGAGAAAGGGTTAAAAGAGAAGTTGGAAATTTAATTGTAACATAATTTGTTTAAATGATTTAATTGAAATCAAGTTATAAAATTAAGTTGAATTAATTTTAAGATGTGATTTAAAAAATATATAATAAAATAGGTTTTACATGAATATGTTATGATTATGAAACTAAATAAATTGATTTGATAATAATTTATTAAGTAAAGCCTTGAATCAAAATATAATTGAAATTAAATATCAAGATTCAATTGAATTTAGAAATTGAGATTTAATTCATATGAAATTGTTAAAAATGTCATTTACATAAATTTGAAACCATAAGAAATTGATTTAAGTAATTAAAACCAAAACCTAATTTGAACGACACTACAACAAAAACACCATATTACAACTTTAATTTTGCAAATGTGGAAAAAGCACAGTTGTAATAAATATTTTTTTACAATGGTTAGTTCTTTAAAGTTGTAATAAACATATTTTTACAACTTTTCATTTGTTAGTTGTAATATATGCCTATTACAAACTTCATGTTTATAATATCTATATTTAATAACTAATTATATTAATATTTATTAATGATTAATAATAAACTTAGGAATCAATAATATTTATTAATTATTATTAAATTATTAATATTTAATAAGTAATAATTTATTTTTAATAGTTAATGCTTTTGATAATTATTTATCGATTATAACTAAGTAGAAATAAGTAAAAGTTAAATAATAACTTTTATTAATAAGTAATATTTGATTTGGTAGTAACTATTTCAGCAATTTTAATAAATATAATTTTGGCAATTTGTTTGTTCAGAAGTTAACAACCGCCTGTTCGTGCTTTCACTACAAAAGAATTCTGAATTACATACGCCAATTTGGCGTAGGGATGGTGTAGGGAAACGAATTTCCCTACGCCATCCCTACGCCAAAAAGGAAGTCGGAAAACAGCCCGTCGCAAATATTTCCCTACGTCATCCCTACGCCTACATGCCTACGCCATACCTACGCCAAATTCCCTACGCCATACCTACGCCAAGTTCCCTACGCCATACCTACGCCAAGTTCCATACGTCATCCCTACGCCAAGTTCCATACGCCGTCCCTACGCCAAGTTCCCTACGCCATACCTACGCCACGTTCCCTACGTCATCCCTACGCCACGTTCCCTACGTCGTCCCTACGCCAAGTACCCTACGCCGTCCCTACGTTAAGTTCCCTAAGCCGTCCCTACGTCAAATTCCCTACGCCATCCCTACGCCAAGTTTCATATGCATCCTTACCCCTTCCCTACGCATTCCCTACGCATCCGTGCACCAAAAATCAATATGGTAGTTCTATATTTATCTTCGTCTACCACAAATCATAATAAAACCGAACATATGCATAATCATAGCAATATATATCAATAAAAACATTGCTGTAAAATGAATATCATGGTCGAATTACCATAAACTTGCTACAAATATATTTAAAATAAATCATGTCCAACAAACAATAAAATAAAGTTGCTACATAACTCAAACATGATCGTTTCATCTAATTCAAACATCGTGTAATGTACCTTACACAAATAGAACATCAAACTCATTACGAAAATAAGATTAATTCATATAGAACGTCATATATGCGGTTCTTGCTCTCGCCGCAACCCTTGTAAAAACTCTTGTACATAACTCATTTCTTCTTGTAGTTTGCTAACAGTGACACTCAATTCTTGATTTTTATCTCTTAGGTCTTCAACTTCCTTGACAAGCTTCTCTGTTTCATCTGTAACTCCAAACCTAACGGTGTACGTATTATCTTTATATATCTACACATAATTTTTTTAATCCAATTAGTACAACGTATATATCTCATATTACAATTAAGTAAAATGATCAGCGAAATAATTACAGAGTAATCATACACATGCAGATAGCCGAGTTCAGACCACCTAGAGGTTCTGTGTGCAACATGAAGTTGCACACAGCAACTTCAGGTTGCTGTGTGCAACTTAAGGTTGCACACAGCAACCTGAAGTTGCTGTGTGCAACTCAGGTTGCACACAGAGGTTCTGTGTGCAACCTGAAGTTGCACACAGCAACTTCAGGTTGTTGTGTGCAACTTCAGGTTGCACACATATGCAACCTGTGTCAAAATTGATTTGTTTTTTTGTCCTACTTCAGATGTAATCTACCTCACTTATCATGGCAAATAGAATTTGAAAACCTTTTAGAGCTTACCATTCATCTACATAATTTATTAGGATTGCCGAGACATGATATTAATTTATTAATTTGTTAGTGTCATCTACTAATCTCCTGCGTATAGTTCCATACTGTTAGTGTCATCTACTAATTTTCTACTTATAGTTCCATGCTTATTGCTTTTGTTTGGAACGCAGGTATGTGCTGCTAGAGTGAATGTGTACACTGCTTCAGATATCCATGGGAGGTGATTAACAGCTTTTAGATTTTGAGCATAAGACATACAGAAACTTGATTCTTAGTTGGGAATCTCATGAAAAATATAATATTTTATTATGTATTGTTAAATAAAAACGGTGCCTTGGTCGCATAATATGAACAAAAAATGTATTCACTGCTTTATGCTGAATTAGTTTTTTTTATTTATTTCAAAAAATAATATGGTTAGGTTTTAATTTATACTACTAGAACTACAAAAAGGTAAGAGAACTAGCGCTCTTGACTTCCAATAATTTTTGAAGGAGATTTTCTTTGCTATGGCAGAAATAGCTTTATGTTCAGTGTGTGCAAACTTTTTAAATTTTATTTATTCATTGGCTTTAGGTATGTAGTTGCATTTTTATGCGGTGATATGAGTTATGTGTTTGAATTGAACTAGGAAGCATCCATTGTAGGTGGATATAGATCAGGATTTCATTATTTTTACATATAGACATGCATACATATACATACACACATTTATATAGATGTGTGTGTGTGTGTGTGTGTGTGTGTAAAGATAGAGAAGTAGAAGTAACCATGTGAACTTATATAAATAAAGACTGCATAAAGTCTACAGTATAGAGCATGAGCATAACTAGAAAATAAATAAATTTAGTTTTCAGTCAATACCCCAGGAATATTGCTGGTACCAGGCCTTCGTTTGCTTCTTGAAGAAGCACATGTCTCACCTTCTCCAATAAGTTGCATGTAAAGATGATTTAGCTCGTCGTGAGAGAGCTCGCCACCCTGACTCTCGGCCATTTGAGCAACCCGCTCATTGTATTTGGCTTGTAATTTATATAAAAGTTAGATATTGTAATGTTTAACAGAATTAGAAAATTGTAAACTATAATTTAAAACTTTTGTTGATTACGTACAACAAACTGTTCCGAGTACTCATCAACCCATCCCCCATCTATAGAACCGTCCGGTTTCTCAACATAATGTGTTCGAATATAAACCTGCATGAATGTTGGTGTTCGTCCTTGTTCTTTCTCCTAAAAAATAAAAACAATTTATCATATCTTTATTTGGATTGTACACTATTATTAGTTAATAATTTAAACAATTACCATATCGTTCATCCATTGTGCCATTGACTTAGAACCACATCTATGTGGCCTTGGATTTTTTTTGCGAGCAGTTGAGTTTTTTTTAGAAAGCTCCTTCACATCTTCCCTCTCCCAATAGTCTAAAAATTGTTGCCATACCTCATCTGTTATACAAGCATTTTTCTTTTTATATCTTTTCATGTCTCCAACGATCCACCTATACTTCAAAGAACTCTTTTGATTCCATAACAGTCTGACATCAGCAAAAGAAGTAGTGGTATCCCAAGTGTACAATGCCTACACAAGATTTTAGGATCAAATAAACTGGAAAACTTAATCATGAATGAACTAAATATTGCAATAACCTGAATTTCAAAATTATTCTACCTTAAACTCGTCAAACCAATGATCCTTAATATTAGCAGGAATCGTACTGAAACAAGGCCAAAATGATGTCAAACGAGCCTTAAGCATATTAGATAAAGTACGAGATGTCGATTCACTATTCGCGAATTCCCACCTGTTAATGCAGAAATTAGAGTAAATTATGTAATGCATTATTGAAATATACAATAATTCGAAATTCTAAAAATTTTACTTACTCGCCACTATTCCTACAATAGATGTACATGGTACCGACTGAAGAAGTCGAGCCAGTCTGTGACACTTGTCCATATAGCCCAGGGGTGTCTTCATCATGATCACATTCATCCGAAGGGGTAGATTGTTGATCGATAGAGGGTGGTGTTGGTTCGATCAAACCCAAACCACGTCCACTACCACTACGGCCACTACCACTACGACCACCACGACCACCACCACTACTACGGCCACTACTACTACGACCACCGCGACCACGAGAACTCATATCTATTACATGAATACGACATTTGCAACTACATAAATAAGATAATCTAACATTTCAAAACGGAAGTTGTGAACTTTATTTAAGACAAGGTTCGAAAAAATTGTACTAATAACTAAACATAAACAACTTCATAAACATAAAAGCAGTCGAGCAACTAAAAACACATGCAAACAATCATAATTAAATATGCATGCTACCAATCTTCATTATCATCATCACTCTCAATGTTAACACTCTCGTCTTCAAGCTCACACTCATCTTCTTCTACTTCAATTTGCGCATCGTCATCTTCATCTACTTCGATCCCATCATTGACGTCATTAATAAGAGATCCTATGTCTTCTACTTGTTGTACAATCTCCAGTAGCTCATTAGGTTCTGGGTCATTTTGATATGCCATATTATCGGTTATGATCGTGTTTGAGTGAAATGACCATCTCGGTTTTGTCTTAATGACAACCCACCAATCTGAACGACTGTTGTCGATGGCAGGATACGTGTGAAATAAACTTGTGTAGCTTGTGCTGCCAACACAAAGGGATCATACCCTAAATATATTTTTTTGTGGTTCACTTCAATAAGAGGGTAGTCCTTATGTACACGTTTTACTCCAATATTCAGCCTACTATCAAACCATCGACATTTGAATAGAAACGTTTTTAACTCTGGCACCACCGAGTAAGTTAACTCAATTATTTCCTCCAGTACACCATAATAATCTGTTATGTCATCATCGTTGTTCCCACCTTTAATACAAACTCCACTATTAACAGTCGTCTTTTTCTTTCCATATTCTTCTGTGTGGAACTTAAATCCATTTATAAACATTATTGGACATATTCTGTAACTAGTATGCGGACCAAAAGCAAGTTTCCTATAGCAAATGTCGGTGATGTTGTTCGTATCAACCTATCAATTTGAATTAAATACACACGTTAATATATAATGGATACCGTGCAAGGTTTAAAAAAAACATGACTTATCATACTTACATATTGTTTAAACCATCCCTCGAATTCTTTACAGAGTTCAGCATTGGGATATTCACTTTCGAACTTGCTGTTTAAATGAAATACACATGTTAATATCTAAGTAGTATTGTGTGTAGCTTGAAGAGATTGACATTAATTTAGTTAATGAATAATCAAATTATTATAGTACCTTATAAGATCAGCTAATTCATTGCAATTAAGAAGTACAGTTGCATTGGCTAGATTGTAATCCTTTGTTGTAGCGAAGCCTTTAACATTCTTCCATTTACCAGATGGGCGTCCTTGTTTTTTGAATACTGAGAGAACGTTATTGACTGAATCATCCACAATATCATTTTCATTGCGATGACCACGATTAAAATTTAAATTCACATGATCATCGAAATAATGACTAAAAAATATGGATGCTTCTTCAATAATGTACGCTTGACAAATAGAACCTTCAACACGTGCTTTCTGCTTCACCTTTTTCTTTAGGTGGCCCAGATACCTTAATAGGAAAATGTGTGAATAATACTATAACATGTTCTATATTTAAACATTACATAAATAAATATAATTATTATATACCTCTCAAAAGGATACATCCATCCATACTACACTGGTCCCCGTAGTAATGCTTCAGTTGGTAAATGTACTGGCAAATGTTCCATGCAGTTAAATACTCCAGGAGGAAATATTTTCTCTAATTTACATATTAATTTGGGTACATCTCTTTCAAGCTTCTGCAAATGGCTTTTAGATAGAGTTGTCGAGCATATATCTTTAAAGAATAAACTGAGCTCTGTTATAGGCATCCAAACCTTTTGTGGTAAAATCTCTTTAAATACTATCAGAAATAGAGTCTCTAAAAATACATGGCAATCGTGACTCTTCATGCCTGACAGAATAAGATCTTTCATATCAACGCATCGTTTCATATTAGAAGCAATACCATCGGGAAATCTCAAAGAATCGACCCACTCTAGTAATTTTATACAATGAGTTCTATCCAGCTCATAACAAGCAAGAACTTTGAAGTTTGGACGAATCGGATCAATTTTAAGCTCTGGACGATTGCAATAATATTCAACATCTCTTCTTGATCTCAAATCATCTTTGGTTTTTCCTTTCGCATTCATGATTGTATGAAAGAAATTCTCAAATACATTTTTTTCAATATGCATCACATCTAAATTGTGTCGAATTTTTAGATCCTTCCAATATGGCAATTCCCAAAATATACTCTGTTTGCACCAATTGTGATAATCACCTTTACCAGGAATTTTGGGCTCTTTGTTTCCTGTCTCATGTAATTTTGCATAATCTTGTACAATATCAAATATCTCTTCTCCATTCAAAAAAGTTGGTGGTTGCAAGTTTACAGTTTTATTTCTTTCAAAGTTTTTCTTATCACGTCTAAATGTGTCATTTGTATGTAAAAATCGACGGTGGCAATCCCACCAACACTGCTTACCACCATGCTTCAGTGTAAATGCTTTTGTTGAATCCATGCACACAGGACAAGATAATTTACCTCCCGTACTCCAGCCCGAAAGCATCCCGTACGCGGGAAAATCGCTTATCGTCCATAATAAACAAGCAAATAGTTTGAAATTTTTTCTTTTTGATACGTCGTACGTGTCAATGCCCTCTACCCACATTTTCTTCAGGTCCTCGATTAAAGGTTGCAAATAAACATCTATTCCGTTTTTTGGATTTTTGGGTCCAAGGACAATTAGGGTTAAAAACATGTATGGATTTTGCATACACATCCAAGGAGGTAAATTGTAAGGAGTCAAAATAACTGGCCAAGTGGAGTACTTTTTACCATACTGACTAAAAGGTTGGAAACCATCGGTGCATAAACCGAGCCTAATATTTCGTGATTCATTGGCAAAATCAGGATATTTGTCATCGAAATGTTTCCATGCTTCTCCATCTGCAGGATGACATAAAACTCCTTCCTCTCGAACCCGTTCACTATGCCATCTCATGTGCTCCGCAGTGGCATAAGACGAATACAATCTTTGCAATCTAGGAATAATCGAAAGATAATGTAAACGAGTAAAAGGCACACCTTTACCGTTACTTTTTTTCTTTTCGTATCTTCCTAAGTCACAAAATTTACATTGTGAATGATCTATGTCCTCTTTCCAATATAACATACAACCACTTCGACATGTATCTATCTTTTCATACGGCAATCCGAATGCGGACACTTGTTTTTTTAATTGATACCAATTTTCAGCCAATCTAGTTTGCAAACCGGATGGGACCACATCTCGAATTAAACTAAGAACGTCATTCATTAAATTTTGTGTACCATTGTTTGTGGATTTTATTGCAACTAGCCTAGCAGTCGTTGCCAACTCTGTCATAGGACATCCATCAAAAAGCGGTTTTTTTGATGCTTCTAGCAAATCAAAAAAAGATTTAGCTTTTGGATTTGGTTCTTCGTCTACATCCAATGAATTAGACAACATGCTCGGACCAGCGGCATCAATAACCATTTCAGTCATTCTATTTTCTCTAGTACTAGATTCATCAAAATCAACACCAAAATTTACGTTATCATCCTCAACATCTACCGACGTATTAATAACATTCACCGCATCTTCACCGTGATGTATCCACACATAGTAATCATCCATAAAACCGTTTTTAGTCAAATGTCTTTGAACATTTCCATGAGGATGATGTTTTGTAGCTTTGCATTTCTTACAAGGACAACGGATTTCCGTCATGTTTTTTCCATTGGAAGATGCCACTAGCATGAACTCATTTAAACCTCTTAAAAATTGAAATGGAATTGTTCGTTTATGTCCAACATCTTTGTACATCCAAGCGCGACGAACTTTCAATTGTTCCATCTTATACTGCATAATTAAAACATGTTATATTATAAGATGAGTACTTATATTATTATTATATAGAACTATAGTAATTTCATTATTTTAATACTTACTTAATTATTGTATTATTTTATTTAGATGGATATAATTTCATATTCGTACACATACAATATTACATGTATGTTATTTTAACTTAAAAATTCTTATTCTTCTAAATGTTTAGATTCTTCCATTTATGCAAATTAGATGTATGCTTACGTTATTATATTTGTAAACTACTGCATGTTTTCAGTTTTTTTGTTTATTTCTTTCTACCTTGACGGCCGGTCTACCTACTTCCCATTACAAATATAATAACATAAGCATATTTTATAAATCATTTCAGATTAAATGGTTCAACAAAATTTCGGCAGCACTTCACTTTGGTCCCTGTATCGTACACAAATGCGTGTACACAGGTAACAAAAAGGAAGTGCCATCGAAATTCTGTTAACCGTTTAAACTGAAATGATTTATAAAATTTGCTTATGTTATTATATTTGTAACTTGTCCAATACTAGGACAAATCCAACGAATATTGTATCAGATGAATATAGATTTCCGTTTTGTGTAAAAACGAATATCCATATAACGATCATATACAACAATCGTCAGACGAGGCCAAAATTATCTAAGGGGTTCACATAAGTAGTCAAAAAAAATATTAAATCCAAGTTTAAAACAAGAATGCACATCGCATACCTGAGGCTTGTGACATGCTGTAGTTTCTAAATCAATACCAATATTTGTCCAAATGGAAAATGTGTCCAGTGGGTTTTATTGAGAACAAAAGAAAAGAGAAAAGAGTTGCATTTAGTTTTATTGCAAACCTTTTTTCTTAATCAGGAAAAAATGTAAGGAAACCAAGTACCTACACTCAGACTTTACATATGACCCATTGGCCAATTGGGATTATTAACCAGAAGTGGCCAGCTATACCTTATTTTATGTACTATTTTCATTTATACAATCACGCTTAGTGCTTGTTGGAAGAGAAAGATAAGGGTACTTTGGTTTAGAAAAAAAGGTATAGGTTCATTCTCATGACATCTACACCTTATTTCTAGTGCATCATGTGACTAACCAATTGAGCTAGTTGTGCATGATTTATATGTTAGCTAATTTTTACATTATTTTGGTGTATGTAAAAGTGTTACTTATTGGTTTATAGGAAAATAAAGGATAATTTTCTCTTATCCTGTATATCTTCAGCACAATTTTAGCACAATAGAAAATGGTGCTGCTAAATTAACCACATTTATTACTTTTACTTCAAATTCAATTAGTAATGTATCACTGACTGCCCCACAGATTTTGGAGAAACATTATATATCGATCACACTATAAATTCAATTAGAAACATTATATGATCAAAGAAGATGAATTATTATAACGAGTGTTATAATATGCGCTTCACGTTTGAGTATTACACGCTTTTTGCATAAACCGTTGTTCTACAAATTGATCATGTCTAAAAAATTCAAAACAAAATGATTTCTAATGTCATTTAGTCAATTTTTGTTTTGTTGAAACCATGTGTAGTTGATTTAAATTTTTATTTTTAAGTTGCAAGATCAATTTTTTTTCCATCTTGATTTTTAGTTGTATTATTAATTAACAATGAACAAACTTGTAAATAAACTTTACTTGTTTGATCCCTTTTTTAAGCGATATTAACAGTTGATAATATTTGCAGATAAGTGAGTTGAATTTATAAAGAGAGTATATTTGGTAAATGTTATAAAAAAAGCATTTTCATTAGTCATGCTAATGCGAAAAACAAGTTACTAAAAATATTATGATTATTAAAAATATTATGCATTCGGTTAAGTTTCTTAAAATTTACTAGAAATCGATTCCTGGATTTCAATAAAACCCACAAGACACATTTTTGATATTCGTGTTAATTAAGACGAAAATTAAGTTAAGGCTATGTTTGAAAACTTGTTATGAAAATAAATATTGTTTTCCATTTATAGGTTTTTCGCACATACACATTCGGAAAATGCGCATGTACCAGTCATTATTGATTTGATTATGGTTGTGCATTTTGGAAATGTGCAAGCACAAGTCAATAATTTATTCCTGTACATTTTCAGAATGTGCAAGTAAAAGCTGCTAAATAATGGAAAAACTTACGTTTTTTCTTTTTTAAATAGATATATAATTTTTGGCCCGATACTGAAATTTCTAAAGTTGACATAAAATTAAAACAAAAGATAGGAATATCGAATCTAATTGAGAACAAAAATTAACATCTACATTTAAATGGAAAAAACTTTGATCATGTAAATAACATTATAAGTTTAAACCCAAATATGGCAAATGCCATCTCATTTTCATAATTAGACCAAGTTATCTGCATATGCGCTGCTTCTGGTGCATGTAAATTTCTATTAATTGGCTTGCAAGATATGATTTGCTTAATTTTAAGGGGTAATTTTATCCTATCTTGTACATGTTTAACACAATATTTGGCACAATAGAAAACGGTGCTGCTAAATTTACCGTATTTACTTCTTTTATTCTTGTTCAATCAGTAATATACTGTCGACTGACCCACAAATTTCGGAGAAACATAGTCAATCATAGTATAAACCTATCGTTCGTCGCATTTAAATTTCATTTGGCAATATATATTGCTAACTAATATCGACAAAATAAAGTCACAAATGTGGTGCATTTGACAACACCATAAAGAAAAGAGAAAAAAAGATGTATTATTCTATTTTTTACCAAGCTTTATCCCCAATCTCTAATTGAATTTGGGACAAATTTGTTCCATGTTATATAATTCAGAGCTTACAACATCACCTATTTCTTAGGAATTTATAATCTAGCTGTGAGATAAGATCAAAAGATTATTGTTAGGACTTTTGAGTTAAACATGCAATTAAACTGAATATTTCTGAAAATGTTATAAATAAAAGAACTAGATAGATATGCAGCTGGCAGAAATAAATGCGATAGTCTTTTTTTTTTTTTTTTTTTTTTACACAGACAGAGTATGACAAATTGATAATAGGAGTACATATTCAACACATTAACAGGTCATAAACAGTTAACCTATTATGGTACCAATACAGGAAAAAAATTCATTACCACCTTGATTTTATTGATAAGTCAAAACGTAAAACCATTAGTGCTGTTGATGATCTCAGTGTATCAGTGATTGATGCCAGTAAATTGATAAGGGATGTTGTCAGTGTTGAAGTTTAATGTCCATCAAGTATATGATATAATGCTATTTGTATTTTGACACATTGATGATCAGACTTTTGTAAATCTTTTCATTTCTAATATTAGATTTACTAATATCCCAATACGTTGGTATTTATTTTTTATGCTAGGTATCATAGATTACTAGTCCATTATGTTTAAAAAAAAATGAGAATCATTGCCTTAAATAAATTTATAATTAAAAACTTAAAATGGGTCAAACACATCTTAAGATATGTTATTTCTGAAAAAAGGAACAACCACATTTTAGGTCAAGCTGAAATAATAAATGAGCTATTTCTTATGCTCTGGTAGGCAAATTCAATCAATATCAACTGAAGTAGGCAATTAAGTAATTATTGAAAGGTAATTATTGAAAAGTACCTTTGAGTAGGCAAATTTAATCAATATCAACTGAGACAGGCGGCCTGAAGGAGGAACAACCACCGCGCGCCAAGGGAGAAAGAGCGCTAAGGAGGAAATTGGGTAGGCGGCGGTCTGAAATTGGGTAGGCGGCGGTAACGTGTGGCACAGCGCGAAGGAGGAAGAGGCGGCGGTCTGAAATTGGTGTTGGCGGCGCGAGCACGAAGGGAACTAGGTTTTTTTTTTTCCGTTTAATCAGATTTGAACGAAAATGAGAACTGACGGATATTTTTTTTAATTTAATATAGATATCAATATTAGAACTGCCGCGTTGGTTTTAGTCCAACGAGAGAAATGAAGGGCAACGTGTGTGTTTTATACGGGTTGCGGATATTTGAACCAAAATTTCAGAACCGATTAAATAAATTCCAACCTATATAAATGGCGTAGGGAATGGGTAGGGAATTACCTACACAGTCACTACGCCATTTACGTGTTTTTACATTTTCCCTACGCCGTGCCTACGCTGCGTAGGTACGGCGTAGGGAAACCCGAGTTGGAAAAGGACCCCTTTTTTTGTAGTGTTTTGACAGATTTTTTTATTTAAATAAGTAATTAATAATAGTAACTAATAATTAATAAAAAATTGTTTGAAAATAAATAATAACTAAATAATAAAAAATCTATTCATCCATTGTGTGTATAAATGAATATTGTTTTTATAAAACCATTAATATCAACAACGTTTCGTTACCCCACCAGCCCGATTTCATTTTATACGGAAATTTTTGCTCCCCACTCAAGCCGCCTTTTTGTATAGACTGAAATTTTCATCTTCCCCCCATTCAACGAAACCCAAATTTAATTCCAGCGAAACCAAAAAACTCACGAGACCCAACTGAAAAAGAAAAAACCCTTTCGATCTTGAATCGCTTCCTCAAAAAACTCTAGCTCTCACGATCTCGAATTACCACCTCGCCTTCATTCGCTGCCTCCTCAACTTGGTCCTTAAGCCGCCTTGCTTGCTCGCCTCCGTTCAACCGTAGGTGTCTCAATCTGGAATGGTGATGCTGAAATTTGAAACGCCTCTGTTCCCCACTCAAGCCCGCTTTTTGTATGGTAATCTGTTACTTTTACTTGTCTCTCTTGCATTTATATTGAACCAATCCATTTTAATTTGTGAATCTGTCATTTGAAATAAATGAGAAGTTTTCATATATTCATTTTGTCTATCCATAAAAAATGATATTTGTTATAGATTTTTATGACTAAATCTTTAATTCATATTTGGAGTTCGAGGTCGGACAAAAAGCTGATGTTGTTGGGGTGTTTCTTGCTGGTAGAGGTTCGACTGATGATGGAAGAGGGTGGCATTGTAACTGGAGATTGTGAATGGGGGTGATTGTAGTGAGGAAGTTTTGTATAGGAGATGAATTTGCAGGTTGTTGTGGGTATTTGAGATAAAACCTATGTGAAATGATTTTTGGATCCAATACCCAAATTAGTGTACTCAAACTAAGTTAAACAAGCATTATATGCTTCTAATATCATACTTGGCTTGAAATCGTCTAATTCAACTCAGATTTGACTACAACAAAGGTAATGATACGTATTCCCTTTTAACTTAATACAAACCATTTCTATGCTTGTAAAAATTTTCTTAATATTTCTTATGTTTTTAATATACAGTAGGTGATAATTGTGTAGTTTGGTTTTATTCAGTTTTGTTCGGTCATCTATCTAAAATTATTTTATAATCTGATTATGTTCAACAATTTTCATTTTCAATTTGGTTATTTGTGCTATGTAACTACAAAAGTGTGACTCAAGTCAACGTATTTTTAGAAACAATTAAATGTTTTTTAATCACCCATATATAACATTCATTAGTATAGATCGATTGGAGAATTCATATTTTTGACTTATATTTTGACGTATGCTTACGTGGATGTAAATAATTTGAGCCTTTTAGGCAACTGAACTTCGTTGGATAATTTTTGAACGAGGTCAGGATTTCATTTCAAGTATTGTGCATACGGAAGAATCAATACATGCATGTTTTTGAGAATAGAGAAACTGTGAATATTAGGATGCGCTGAAATGGAAGATACATGCATGAATATTTGAGGAACAAAAAAATATGTGCATAATTCAGGAACTAGTATTTATTTTCAATTTGTCCATCGTTGTTTGATAATTGAATCACGAACTATTGAAAAGCATAAAATGTGTGTATTATTCATGTCCCTTTTATATTTACATTTATAAAATGTGTCTATTAAAATGGTGGATATGTGCAGGCCGACTTCTTAGATGTACAAAAAGCCAAGTGTTGAAGAAAGAGTTGAATAGCCTGACAAGTGGTGTAGTTTGGGCATGACTCCATCTTCCCCCTTGGCTTACATTTATTGTAAGGGCCAATATGAGCGCATGCTTTAGAGAATATGTGTTGCACGCACTCCATTGCTTCACTCAGTTGCTGGTATGTCTTTTGCTCTTCCCTCTTCTTTCTCCTCCTCTTTTCCTTCTGAATTTTAAATCAATTCTTTTCAATAACTATCGAGATCAAAGAGAGTATCATATCGAGTACATAATGATTTAATAAATGGTCATATACTAAGTCCTTGGCTTCGAGGAATCGAAGGATTTCAAGCTCAAACCAAGGGTCATTTTTTTGAAGAAAACCCAAGGCTTTGGTTTTCTCAACAGTAGGGAAGTCTTTTTGAAGCAACTTCATGCACCACAAGTAGAGTTTAGGCATATCGCACTGCCTTGACAGCAACAATAAATCGACTACTGAATCAATAGTTAGTCTAAATCTAGCTCAACCTCACATAATTTCTTAAGCCAATGCACTTGATATACATCTGATAACACCATTAGATGCTTCCCATACTTGTCCATCATTTGGTTTGCTCCACTTCTTCACAAGATCTGCATAACATTTATATAGATTTAATCATTGAAAAATTAATGTACTAAGGAGTACCACATTAGAAAAGACAATAGAGTTTGATACCATCAAAAGGCAGAACACAAAATGCACATCTATTTCCCACTTTCTTTTACAGGAGTTGGGCATGACAAACTTGAAAATTGCCCCTAGCAGTAACTGTAAATAACAAAATTTCCTCTTAGTAGTATCTTTGGACCATGGAAATAAAATATTCCACAGGCGTGACAACTGTTTAATTGTCACTTGTAGACTAACTTGATTCCTTCCCAAGATTTTAAACTATCAACATTAAACGCGTTTTCAAAATTAAATAGCGAAACAGTTTGGCTTTTACTTAGATGATTTCCCCGTAAAAGATTTCCCTGGAATTTAATGACTATGTCAAGTGTACCATTTTTTATTCAAAATAGGTTTCAAAACAATTTGGCTTTTACTTAGATGATTTCCCCGTAATTTGCATAGCAAAACTCTAACTACTGGGATGTCAACGTATGAAAGTTATCCTCCATAAATCATACAAGGAGTATTATATACTTTTGGCCTAAGATTATCTCATGTTTTGATTTTAGTCTTATAACAAAATAGATATTTTATGAGTAAGGAAACTCCTAAGTATGTAAGTTGAACCAATACTATTTTCGAGCATATAACAATCTGTGGCAAGTTTTATAATTCATTAGAAGCTATCGTTATATCCACCATTTTATGTTTACAACAAGCTTAAGGTTATGTTTATATGTATGCATGCTTTGTGATTGTGCAGGTGGTGTGACTTGTGGTGGTGGGGATGTTGAGGAAGTTCAAAGATGAAGCAGACTAATAGTTGAAGAAGAGTTTTTGGATGGTACTGATTTATAATCAATATTTGTAATGAAGAATTGATCCGCGATGATGTATGATTCATTAGTTTTGTATTTTGAATATAAAGTGGTAACATTTTTTGTATGAATGGTTTCGTTGCTTTGAATTTATATCAATTTGTTTTCTGTTTATCTAGCTTTTGTTGCATTTGCAAAATTTATTCAATTAAAGTTTTAATAAAGTGTATTACAAATCGACAGCAATAGTTGTAAAAATTATGAAGTCACAACGGTGCATAAAAGTTGTAGTAGGTATTACTACAACGGTGCATAAAAGTTGTAGTAAATTTATTACAACAGTGAAAGATAGTTGTAAAATATACAAAACTACAACGGTGCAACAATGGTGCTGCAACGGTGCAAAAAAGTTGTAAAAGATTTTTATCTATTACAACTTTCTTAATACACGATGGTTGCATCACCGTTGTAAAAGGTAGATTACAACGGTGATCCACCGTTGTAATATGGTCAATTTGTTGTAGTGAAATTAATAATATATTTTTTAAAGTTTAAATTAATATAAATCGAAAATTTGTAATTTGAATTGATAATAAGTTGAACTTCGGAAGGACAGATATGCGGCCCGGATTAGAGTATTATTTAAAACTAGATTGTTTTAAATTACTATTCCTTTATATTAAACTATTCTAGACTATTTTATATAACTAATTATTTTATAACTATTTATGTTTAATTTAACTATTATACCTTGTATAAATATTTTAAAATTTTAATAATGTTATTTAAATTATAATTATTAAATGTTTTATAATTATTTTAAAATCAAGATATTTTATGTTAATATAATTAGTTTTAAATTTAGCTGTTTTATATTTTGTTTACTATTTTGAAAGAAAGTTTGTTTCCAATTCGAGCTATCAAGTCTGAATGTCAATATGAATTTTTTTAACAACGACATTTAAGATATTGAAATTAAAATGTAATTTTGTTGATGAACTATTATTTAAATATGAAATCTGAAAATTTGAGCTTAATCAATGTAATGAATTAATTTGAAACATGATTTATGACATTGAAATATTTGAACTTAATTATTTGAATATAAAGCAATATTTTGTTACTTGATCTATGGTATTTTGTATATGATTTTTAAATATAAATTACCACGGTGCGAAATAAGCCTTTGGTTGTTAATGAGAGTACGGTCTGATATTGTAGTACTCTCTGCCAATATAAGGAACCACTTTTACAACGGTCGGATATTGCAAAACAGTTGATCTGCTTTTAGCCCCGCTACTTTCCGCTGCATCTGCTAAATCAAGGCTTTTTAGCGTCCGCTTTAGCAATATTAATATATAGAGCTTAATTCGACTAGTTATCTTTTTAAAAAATTAAGTAAATTAAGTGTAAAGGGCTAAATTTAAATCATAAGTGCCTAATATATGGTAACAGTCAATTTCACTCATCAAATTTGACATGTGTAACTATGATATTCATTGATTTTGTTATATAAGATTAATTAATATTAGTTTTTTGTACATATATAATGTGAGAAAGATGTTTAATTAATTTTCAAATACATTGATTTACATCAAATTAACCTTTTTGTGCCTCAGCTATTTCCCCTCTACACCTTTTTGCACCTCCACCGCTATAGAACCGCTTAGCGCTTTAACGGCACAGGTCCTAACTCGAGTGTTTTGTTTTGCTTTATGCTCGGATCAGACCGAGTATTACATTATTTAGAAGTCATCTTTTGGAGCTAGAGACTTGATGAAGGTCTCATCTCTATCTGCTTGTTTTGGTGTTTCCATTCCAATCACTTGTATTAGAAGTTCATTGTACTTATACTTCCTTTGTATTTGATCAAGTATCTTTGATATTATGTATGAATTTTGAGATTTATATTTATAACTTCATGAACTACTATTTTATTTATTCCACTACTAGATATTCTGCTATTCTTAGTATGTGATTTATATATGATTCCGTAATGATTGTATTTTAACCCCATAGCAATAACAATGTGCTATTTTGAACGATTTGAGTTATTTTTATTATCGACGTAAATGGTTAAAAATAGCAGGCCGTTACAGTTAGTATCAAAGCTTTGGTTTTATATGAACCTTAGCTTATGAGGTTAAAACTCATTTGAGATTAAGTAGCAATACCCTAGAATGAGTAGAAGCAGTCTCAAAATCGTTCTTAAGAGACTGTATTTTAAAAATTATAAATGGTTTTCGAAATTATTTTTAGGTATCAAGATTTGTTTTAAAATTTAGCATTTTTCTAGAGTTTTCTTCTTTTGGAATCCATCTTCCTTAATAAGTATCTCTTTGATTAATATTTCATTAGCTAATCTCGATCCTTATTTTATTTCTATCGTAAGAAATTTATGATCAATAGCTTTTAAAATCTTTATTATTCTCTAATTTATTTTAATTGGAATCTTCATCCTTGGTAGATTCATATTGATTAGGTTCTTTCATGGGTTCAGTTTCTTGCTCATGTTCAAACTTATCTTTGACCTAACAAAATAAGTAATTATAGAAATTTTTAGTATAGCTCATATTCTGGATTAATGGTAATGTGCTAACTTATATGATAGATAACGATCATTTTTCTCTATTAATGGTTGCCTTTCTTGCTTCCATCTACGTGATATTTCTGCGTGTTCTCTTCTTGTGTGTCGCTCAGATTTCTTGCTTCTTTTCTCTAGGCCTCTGACCTTCCACTCAGTGGTCTTCGATCCGATGTGCGATTTAGTCTCTCGGTTGCCCCTTTTCACCAAAAAAGGGTTTGTTCTTCTGATTGCACTAGATTTCAACTTCTGTGTGGTGTGTAACTTCAGGGATCCCTGCCCAGCAATGGATATGGCGGTCGAGGCGATTTCCGCCTCTACTAAGGCATCAGTGGCGGTTGCGATGTTAAGCGCCTTCTTCGTTGTTGTGCAAGTGATTTCTCTTTTGTCTTTCATGGAGATCTCGAGGCATCGATTTCTTCTTTTCAATGAGGTATTCCTGGAGTTCTCTCCGTGCATGTTTCTTTCGGGTTTTCCCTCTATTGAGGCTTCAGATTCTTGTGTCTTTATCCCTCTATGGTTGTTGGGAGTGTTACGGAGGTTGGTTGTTTCTCTACATCGCTTACTGCCTTAGCTAGAACCGGTACTGAGGACCTGATCCCCCTAATTCAATTCTTTCCTAAGCAGATTACAGATTGTAGGGTTTCTTTATTTCCTTGTTCTTTGAGAGGTTCCCCATCCTCTATGCATGAGACTGTGCCTCGGTCTGTTGAGAGGTTCCCCTTCCTTTAGTGGTATTGGAACAGGGAACTTAACAACCTCTATCTGATACCTACCCTATTCATTGCCCTGCAGCTTGTTGCATGTCAAACATTGGCCTAAGTTTGGAGACTCAACTGGTGCGCCTACTCGACGTCGTCGAAAATCTCGATCCCCGATTAGTGAGTATAGGGTGGTTATCCGGTCTCCATCCTTTGACCAGTTTGTGCAGGAGTCTCTAGTGGTGGTTGAGGGTGGTGCACCAGCTTGTCCACTCCCTTCGCTTATCATCACTAACTGTATTGATGTTTTGGCTTTAAAATCGGGTGTTGTTGAGTTATCTAAGCCTTATAGTGGAGTGGCAGCCCCTGCTATTTCCAGTATTTATTGGCTTTGGGGTAGTGTTTTAAGGAAGAAGTTGGCTTTGGCTGGCTCACACTTGAAGAAGCATTGGGATGTATCCAGTCTCCGTTTGCAACCATGCGGTGCTTCTGCTGGCGAGGCAGCGAAGACTAATTCTGAGGAGGTTAGTTGTTCTTAGGTGTTTCGGCTCCACCGTATTGTGCTTGCTTATGGTCCCGTGGATCAAGTTTAGCTGGCTAACTTCGACTTGTATTCATTTTCCCTTATGCGCTCCTGCATTGTTGTTTGTGATGCTTTCGATTGTATTGAGGTTGTTTCAACTAGGGTGCTTGTATGCCCCTTATTCTATGGCCATATTGGAAATTCTATTGTGTGTTGTGGTTGGTTTCCTTCTTGTTCCTTGGGAATTTTATTGCGAGTTCTTTTGTGCAATGGATTTTTTTCACTAGTGACTCTGCGCTTTCGTCTTTTTTTCTTCCTAGTTTTTGGTTTGCTTTGGCATACCCACCTCTAATATTTTTTTGGGAGCCTGTTTCCGGTTTTCTTCAGGTTGGGCTTGTTTGGTGCACAAGCTTTATGCTCGTGCCCAGTTGCATCGGCCTGCATTGGTTTTGCTTGCTGTGGTGCAGGTTGTTTTGCTTTTCCTTTGGTTTTTGCTGGTCATTTTTGGCACAACAATTCAATCAATGAATTACTTGTGTCCGTGGTCATTCGGTCATGTTTTTGGGTGCTGGGATGGTTTGTTTTTTGCAGTGCCTGACCTTGCCTCGTTTTGGAAGTCTGTAGTGTTCTAGTAGCAAACACAATTGATGTTAGTTATTTGATCACTTTCAGAGCTTTTTTGTCTTAAACAACTCAGCTTTCCCTTGGGTTTAAGGTGGGTTTGGTTAATCCTCCTCTTGTTTTCCTTCTTCTTTTGAGTCCTCTCGGTAGTAGGATTTTCTCGACTGTGCTGGATTGTTATCTAACGACAATTTGGCAACGAAAGGATCCTTATAGCACAACGAAACGTGGCCCTTCTGCTTTTCTACATTCAGCCCTCCTCATTGGCCTTAGAGGCGGGTTCTCCCACTCCTTCCTCATTAGATATCTCCCTTCGTATTCTCACTCTTTCCCTCTTCTTAGCAAGTAGGATATTTCAATCATTAATGATCGACTATCTCGCTTTACTAAGAAATCCCGCTCAACTAGATTAATCGCTTCTTCGTCGGTCCTTTCACTACTACAAAACAGGTCATTTGCATTGGTTGTTAAACCCCTGTTGCATCGGTTGTTCAACAGATGCAAATGAAGATGTTGCAACAGACAAATTTCTGTTGCATTAGTTAAACAACCGATGCAAATGATGCTAAGTTGCATCGTTTGCTTGGTACGACCAATGCCATAGCGCAGATGCAAATGGCTTCATATGCTTTTCAAGATTAAGTGTATTGCATCGACATTTTAAACAACCAATGCTACTAAACAGATGCAAAATAATAATATTTACAACGACAATAAGGTATTGCCTCGGTTGCTTATGCTACTACAACCGACGCAAATTTACTCTAAAGCAAAAAAAGTTATTTCCACTATTTTAGATTTTTAAATTTAAAACAATATCAAATGAAATTTAAGATTCTACAAGTGTATTATTACAGCGAATCTGATCAAACAAACAATAGAATTGTATTAACCAAAAAAACACAAATACACACTCGTCACAAAACAAAAGTCAACGTACATAACAAAATTCATACATATATATAACAAAAAAATCAACTACATCTAATTATACATGGTATAACGGAACAAGTTATCTTGAACCCCGTCTATCTCTTGTTGGTTGTAAGAACCACATTGTGCAAAGTCCTATAATTTACAAGAGAATACTATTTCAAAACGTATGTAATTAACATATAATAGCTAGGAATGATACAAATTAAAGTAATATGTTACACCCCGTAATTTTAAAGAATACCATAAGGATAAACTAAAAGAATACTTAATTAAATTTAGGAATTAAGAGAAATGAACTGTACCATTGCATTCATCTTGGAATTCTGCTTGAGATAGAATCTGAGTTTGCATAAAACGGATATCGTATGAAGAAGATATTAAGGTTTAAAGTTTGTATGCATAAAAGTAAAATATATATAAACAAATCCGGTCCAGAATTCAAAATAAATAAAAATCAAAGAGCAGGAAGCCACGTGGGAATTCAACGCGTTAGGGGTCGACACATGCCCCATGGGGTCGACCCTAGGGTTGACCCACACAAGGGAGTGTCGACCCTAGTGTTGACCCCGGGGTCGGCCCACCTCAGATCCATTCAGGTTCGTACCTTGAACCTGGACTTGTGTCTGAATGAGATTCGTTGGCAATAGGCTATAAATAGGACAAATTTTCTATTGTTTTATTCATCCAAAACAATGAAGACAACGAGATGATGCCCCAGCTTGGATTTAATTAGCGTATTCTTCTGCAACAACAACTTATACGTATACAAGAATCTCTGCTACAACATCAACATTATTTTCTCGGTTCTTTAAATCCAGTCTCTGTGAGTTCATGTTGCTTTTTGATATAAATATTTAACAAGTAATCTTGACAAGTTAATAAACTGAATCTAAAACTTATGCCTGTTAAGATGTTGATTAATATTTAAACATATATGTTATAATGACATGAAATTTGTTACACTTATTTTGTTCAGTTAATTCTATGCCTATTTCTGTTATCTATGCCTACTTTTGTTCTTCTCTCAATCTCATTCCTTTTTCTTTTTATAGCTAGGCTACCTTCGACCCAAGGCCGATATCGCTGAAATATGCGTACGAGCGTAATTGGGAATGGTAATTTAGGGGCATAACCTGTACTATGAATATGACTAAAGTTTGGGGCATAACTTGTGCTATGCAATATAACTGAAATATGGGGTGTATAAATATAGAAACTTGTAGACTTAATACAAAGATTAAGGGAACATGTAAATGAAACTGCATGTCACCTATGTATTCTGTTTGATCTGTTGGAAGAGTTAAGTAAACTTGTTAGTTTAGTGGGGTTGTATGGACACTATTAACCTATATAAAACTTAACCTGTTTAAAGCCTAGTTGATTGGGGACGCAAGTCTAGGGATGCTTGTGTCAATTGTTGTGTGGGACCCATATTAGTCAGTAACTCGTTATGGTATTAAAAGAGGACCCAACATTAGGTAGGGGTCAGCGCATGCTTATTGAGACTAATTATAAGATGTTCATTTGGGATGGGGCATTCTGATGGCGTGTTCCAATGGGGTCATGTACGTGCTTGGGTCTGGTCCGTCTGGGAAAATAAGACGCCATAACACCTATAAATAGCTCTGCGCCATTCTGGTGGTTGCCACTTTAGGAAGTAATACACCTTACTATGAGGCCAGCATAGGGTATTTACGTGGTAGGGAGCCGATCGCGGGGTAGTAATCAGGGTACATCTAATTTTGTTTAGGCACTTGTTATTTCTGTTTGGGGCAACACCCGTTATATTATGTTTAGGTACCCGTTATTTTTGTTTGGGGTAAAACCCGTTACTAGAAGTACACCTAAATCTACCATTTATGCTATGTTGGGATCATTCTGTTTATGTCTCATATTCCTATGGGGCAACTTTTGAGAAGCTCGTTGATATGGAATTGATGAACGAAGAAGAGACAAGCGAAAAGAAAGAGGCAAAAACTGATGAGACACATAACAAGAAGATGTGGTCCAAGATGGAGCAGCAAAAGAAAGATAGAAAGAACGAAAAAGCTCAGAATAAGAAGAAATGTCATGATTGTGGAGGTTTGGGTCATGTGATCTAGAATTGCAGAAAG
The DNA here is from genome assembly GCA_030737875.1 of Allium sativum. NCBI lineage: Eukaryota > Viridiplantae > Streptophyta > Magnoliopsida > Asparagales > Amaryllidaceae > Allium > Allium sativum. The sequence continues at coordinate 940,793,837 of CM060916.1, read as the reverse complement.
AGGAAGAATTCTTGTTACAACTGTGGTGAAACTGGACACTATAGTAGGGAATCCCCAAAGAAGCAAGGACAGGGGCAGATTGCAGGACCTGTTGGAGAGCAAGTGCATGCTCTCGAGGCTAGCAGACTTGACAGAGGTAGGAAAGTTTCCGTTGAAGGTTTGATTTCTCTTTCCAATCATCCAGTTAGGAATCTTTTTGATTCTGACGCTTCTCACTCTTTTATATCTGATTATGTAGTTGAGTCTCTGCACCTTAGTACTAGTATTGTTTCTGATCCCGTTGTTGTCTCAAACCCCATTGGTGACACATCTCTTCTGTCTATGGTTTGTCGGGGTTTGAGGAAGTCTGTGTTAGGCGTCGAGTTTTAGTGTAATGCATATGTGCTTGGTTTCATTGGCTATGGTTTGATTCTAGGGATGGATTGGCTGGCTATGTATGGTGTCATTCTAGACTGTGAGAGGAGCGTCATTAGACTTTTGACTTGCAATGGGAGGACTCTCGAATTTTTTGTGACCCTAAGGGGTCTGTCATGCTTAGTTTCCTAGAATCGCTTGATGCTTCCTAGAATTGCTTGATGCTTCTGTAGATGATTTGTGATCTGTACCGGTAGTCTATGAGTATCCTGATGTTTTTGAGTAGGTTCGGGGCTTACCTCCTAAGCGCGAGATTGATTTCTGTATGTGCTTGGTGGACAATACAAAGCCAGTTGCATTGCCTGTGTGCCACATGGCTCATATGGAAAGAAGGGAGCTCAGCAAGCAAGTAAGGGAGCTACCTGAGAAATTTTGGTGGACTAGATCTTGATCTATTGTCAAAGTGGTTAACTCCATCTACAAAAAAATTTCATCAAAATGAACCTTCGGATTTTTATGATTTTTTAAAAATGCAGTTTTTTCAGTAAGTATAGCCTTTTTTGGACCGAAAACGACCTTCTTTCTTTGAACCCATTTTTAAAGAACTCGAAAAAAAACGATAAAAGCGAAAAAGAAAATTTCACAAGTTATAAGAGTTTTCAAAGAAAGAGGAAATGGGGTTCTAAAAGTTTCAAAAAAAAAAAAACCAAGATGGGTCATCAAAATAATTCTATTTCTGGACCTAATAATGAAACAACTTGAAAAAGTAAAACCTGTGGTCTATTGCTTTTTCCTTGTGCTTATTTTGCTTTAGGGGATTGGTTCACAGGTACAACTTTTGTAACCTCATGGTATATTCATGGATTGGCCAGTTCCTATTTGGAAGGTTGTAATTTCTTAACTGCTGCGGTTTGGTTAAGGAATTCTCAATAGGATTCGATAAAAATTTCTCATCAGAATAAAATACATTATGTTCAAATGTTTGAGAATTTTTAGGAAATAGACCATTCTGGTGCATTTACTGTTATTGCTTCTGTGAACATAGTGGCTAAATAATCCCATCGTGTTACATAAGGCAAATATTGTTTAATTGTTCGATTCCCATCGAAGTTTAATATGAATCTTTTGGTACTTATCATGAGATTTATGGACACTATCTAATAGTAGGAGGTATTAAAAAGGAAATCCGTTGTATATATGTTCGAACTACTGTTGGTCATGTTTCTTTTTATCAAACTCCGGAAATTACAAATGCCAAAATAGGAATAGCACCCGATATTATTACAAATGCCCAGAAAATATCATATTCGTGAAGCAGAAACATAAATGAACTCCAAATTAATATTTTTGGCATTAAAAGAAATTTTGGACTGGTAATTAGTCCAAAAAATACTACTAACTCCGCAACAAAACCACTCATTGAATAAGGATCAACTAGGACAGAAATAAAGCATTGGGTCGAACTCTTCTTTGGTGTCAAGGTAAAAGCTATGAACACTTGGAAAGCTTCAGGGCCGGTCCACACATACGATTTTGCGGATTAGTTATTCCTGAACACACGTTTCCCAGTCCTATAGGACCTAACATCCGAGGCGCCTCATTCCATCATCCACATAAGTAAAATGTCAGGCCGTGTAAAACCCAAACACCACTTCTAGCTAGAAAGAAACGTGTTGCTCTCCCTGCGTTCCCTTCTCCCGTTTTAGACTCAACCGGGTTGTGAGGCTCGTGAAGCTACGTAATACACATAGCTATGCTTATTCAAGCTGTGCTTTGATCGTCACCACAAGGTTCTGCTTTTCAACAAGAAACCTTGATCATTGCATCTAGGTATGCTACACTGTCAATCCATGTTATACTATTAATCCTTTACCAAAATATAAAAAAGGGTGTTAAGCAAGAGAATAAATTCTCCGCCACCAAACATTCATACATTCGACAGAAAATCAATAAATAAAATATAAAGGAGTACAATGTCGGACACACATTCCATTTATAAGCCCGTTCTGGGTCTGAACGAAACTGGAGATACCCTCGTCCCGTATGTCCAGTACGACAAGGAGGTATCTGCATATCCGTGCGATCAACATATACGTCCGGACGGCCACCACTGTAGCCCCTTCACGGTAGCTACTCCAATCACGGGCATCAGCAGTCGTCATCCATTCGATGTGAAGATCGCCAGTCTTCAATCACCGTCTTCAACTCTTTGACTTAGATCGACATATATTCATTTGAAATGAGATTGGACTCGGACTTTTCAAATGATCCTCGCATATATATATATATATATATATAATTAAAAATCATTTAATATCGTTAATATTAATTTGTAACGATCAATCTTAATTTTTATTTATATAAAAATAATTGAATTTTATTTAACGACGCTTCAAGTCAATAGGCGACCTTGGCGCTGTTTTCACCCAAATTTGTTTTACACATTTCTCGAAATCTAACCGTTGAATTTTAACACAATTCATATCGTTGGAAGGATCTTCCCAAGGCGAACCTAACAATTTTAGTTTTGGGAAAATCCGACGGTCGGATCTTTCGGTATAATCGTTTAAAAGCATGATTCCAAAATGTGAACTACCACGCTCGATTCGTTTACTTTTAATTTATATATATAATTATATATAAATATAATTCCTTCGTCCATTTCATTATTGTGAGTATCATAACAAGTAAAGAACATTTGGTTTCATAACATTTTGATATATAACATAACACACAATAATGTTTATTTTATTTTAATTCACATACACATCCTAAACATGACAATGTATATTTTTCTTTTACCCTCCAATTCACACAAAAATGTATTTTTCGTGTATCATTCCAATTTAACAAAAAAAAAATGAAGATTTTTGTGTCTTTTAAATTTTCTAACAAAAATGTAATATATTTTGGTGTCAACCTCAATTCTACAAAAATGAATATATTTTTGTTTGTCTAATTCCAATGTAACAAAAATAATAGCTTTGTTATTCTTTCAATGCAAAACAAAAACAATAATTTTGTTTATATCTTTCAATGCAAAACTAAAATGATAATCTTGTGTCAATCTTTTCTATACAAACAAAATGATGATCTTGTGTTTTAATCTTTTCACATGAAAATGTAAATTTCATACCTTTACTCTTTTTAATGAAATCAAATTCATTAAAATGTAAATTTCCATCGTCATGACTTTCATTGAAAACCTATTTACATAAAAATATAAATTCCATATCTTTAATCTTTTTAATGAAAATCCAATTACATAAAAATGTAATTTTCGTCTTAATTCTGTAAATTTCACTTCTAAATTCTTTTAACGTAAATCTATTTACATTAAAATGTAAATTTCACTTACTTTAAATCTAATTACGTGAAAATGTAATTTTCTTCTTTAAGTACTATTTACATGAAAATGGCAATTAATCCTTTAACCTTAATTACATGAAAATGTAATTTTTCTCTTTTTATCTTAATACAATAAAAATGTAAAAAAATTTCTTAATCTAATACATAAAAATGTAAATTTTCTTTTTAATCTAATTACATTAAAAGTGTAACTTTTTTTTCTTTTGTCACATTAAAATGCAAACTTCTCTTAAAAATGTAAACTTTTCATCTTACAATGTCAAAATATTTCCTTTTTTATTACATTAAAGATGTAATTAAGATTACCATGTAAATTCTATTTCTTCTTATTACATTAAAATTTAAATAATTTTGCAGCGTCAACATCTAATCTTTTAATTACATAAATATTTAATTTTAATTTCAATGACAAAATCTTATCTTTTAAATTACATAAAAATGTAATTTCACTTTTATTCAAATACATGAGAAATGTAACTTCACTTGAAATCTTATTCTCATTACGGTGTAAATAATGTCATTTTCTATGTATTCTAATATCAAACAAAAGAACATTTTATTTGTTAACATTTTTCTATGTTTTCTAATATCATATAAAAGCATATTTTATAGGTAAATATTTTTAACCATTCATATTAACATAAAAAGAATACTTTATGGTAAATCTATCTTAACATTTTATTTTAGCATAAAAAGAATACTTTATGTTAAATCTTTCTTAACATTTTATTTTAACATAAAAAGAATACTTTATGTTAAATCTTTCTTAACATTTTAACAAAAACAAATAAAAAGATAACTTTGTTTGTTGTCAATTCTAACACAACAAAATATATAAAGTGTTATATTTTGTCTACCTAACATTTTATAACTAAATTGTTATTTTAACCAATCTTAATATTTTATATCTAAAATGTTATTTTTCTTTTACTTTAACAATTTTCTGTTTAACAAAATGAACATTTTGTTTTACATACCTTTCTATTTAACAAAATAAATATTTTGTTTTACATACTTTTCTATTCAACAAAATAAATGTTTTGTTTTTCTACTTTTCTATTTCATAAAATAAATGTGTTGTTTTTCGACTTTTCTATTTCATATGCATAAACATGACCTTAAAAAGTGATTCTTATGAAATGGATTTTTATTTACATGTGAAATGTAAAAAAAATGTGATTTTCAAATATCCCCTTTTTATTAAAATTAAAATGCAAATAAAAATGTAAACTCTAAATATGCCGTTTTATTAACAAATAAAATGTAAATGAGAATGTCTTTATCCAATTTGCTTTTTTATTTACACATAAAATGTGAATAGAAATGACTTTTCCAATTTTGTCTTTTTATTTACACATACAATGTAAATAAAAATGTCTTTACAAAATATTTTACTTACAAATAAAATGTAAATAAAACTATGATTAACAAATGTGCCTTTTTATTTACGCATAAAATATAAATAAACATGTGATTTGGACCTACAATTTAATGTCATAAAATATACATGATAACCTAATAATCTGTTTTGAAGGAACAAATTATTTTAATTCAACAACTGTACCCAAATGATAATTTTTGACAATATAATGTCAATAAAAGAATCACAACAAATATGATATTTTGAATGGATTCAAAATTTCTAATCTCATCCAATTCTCAGGCAAGTTGATTTTTTTTTTAATTGGATTAAAAATTCAGTTTTATCCAATTTTTATACAACATGATGATAAATATTGGATCTATACAGATCCATATACACAACCACAGATCAAAAACAAAACATGACAAATCATACAAAACAACATCAATAATCTTATCACGTCGCAGATCTAATATATTTGCGTACATACTATGATTCAAACAATCGAGATAAATAATTAAATTATCTAATTATTTAAAAATTAGAAATCTCACCACTACTTTTCTGAATTTTCAAAGTCCTTGTTTACAGATCTGGTCACCGTCAATGCGAAATATTCTTTGACACGAGTCTGACGCAATTTAAATCATTCAATTTTGGTCAAGTTTGAATAAGTTATGCCATTTTGAACTTCAAACAATAACATAGGTAATTAACTAAATTAATTAAATAATTATTTGTTTTAATCTTTTGTCTCCTTCCTTCTGAAAACATGCGCAAGAAACAACCCAACATCGCTCCTGTATCCTTCATGTCACACCCCCCTTTCACGAACTCCCATCAACTCCGTATGATTTTGTAGATCGAAGATTTTTCTTTGATTCTTGTCTAGAAATTGTGACATAACCCTAAACGAATTGAGAATAATTGAGGCTGTAAAAATCAAACATCGTGGCCATTGAATGATGGTGGGCGGCGGCTAGGGTAAAATAAAATTAGGGTTTGTGTTTGTTATTGAGAAGGTATGAGATATTTTGTAGTGGTTGAGAATTTTTATTCTAGTCCTTATCCATTTTAATCAATTTTAATAATAGTCCTTATGTTATAACATTATATTTTTTTCTAACTTTGCAAATAAACCCATTAATGTGTCTTTTCACATATAGTATGCTACAAAGTAATTTAGTCAGCTGACCAGGCATAAGTTAAATGGTTTAATTAATGTTTACTTCAAAATTCAAAATCGCAATTGATGTGCGTATTAATAATTCTCTCATTCTTACATTCTTACCTATTTAATTTTGTGAAGGTTATTTTTAACCTCTTCATTTACCATTTTAACGTGCATTGCAGTTTCAGTTTCAACCGCTTATTATTAATATACGCACAAAATTAAAACGTTATTTCAACTTTCTTTTATTACATGGTTTTATACCATCTATGGCGCGCGTTTATTTTGCGCATTACCTTTGTAATTTATACCTAAATATATTTATATTTATAATTTCTTTTTCTTTTCATTTCTTCTTCTACATGCACAATTCTTTGTCTTGTAGTGTATATTAATTATTTAACTAACTTGTTCCTCCTTTAATACATTCTTAAATCAATTTCATATGGTAAATGTTAATTTCGTTTGTTATGCAATCTCATTTAGTTATTGCCAACTATACAATTATTCCTCAGTTTGAATTCTTAATGTTAATTAATTATCCCAAAATGATTGATTGCATTCTTGTCAAATATTTCCCTTTATTCTACATCATATTAGATCTTTGATTTAAATGAAAATATTTAGTTGTAGTAAATCAATCCTAATTAATTAAGTTACCAAATTTACATATAATATATAATTGCTTCCCACATTAGAACTTTCAAAATTAATAACTCAAATTTGAACTCCGTTCGGAGATTATTATGTACGAAAATTTATGAAATAAACGTCATAGACCAATGGTTTGGTTAAATTTCAACATATGCAAAATGTTCATTTTTCATTATTTTCAATTTTTATTAATTAAATTTATTTCATTAGTTAATCGCTACGGATTAAATGGTGAAGTTCACATCGCCAAATTTGGACGTTTAAGATTAAAATAATTAAATTCATTATCTTATTTAACTTATTATTACTTGTAAACTTTCGGGGTGTTACATTTTCTATCTAAATATATTGACTAGTATACATATATATATATATATATATATATATATATATATATAGAGAGAGAGAGAGAGAAAGTCTATGTATGCATGTAAAGTTTTATTAAATAATTTATGCACTATGAAATTAACACTCACAATATATAATATTTGATGAGATTTTTGAAACTAATTTAATGATTGCTCAATTTTACTAAGTTTAAGTCAAATAGACATGCAATATAATATGTGTAATTTAAAAATCATTGTTAGTAAACAAAATCTATCCTTATTAAAAAGATTTAAAAGGAGCATGCGATATTGGAAGACATACTAATTAAATTTAAAACATAAAACAACCAAACAAAATATGGATAAATACATGATAATTGTCATTGATGGCATGAATAACAAAGAAGATTAAAACCATATAAATTAAATAATACATAAACAAAATTAGAGTTCACTTAAATGTCGCCAAAGGTATAGGTATGTTGCTATAGTTTATTAATCTAGAATATACATTATTTGAAATCTAATATTCAATAAAAATAACTAAATTTCATTAATAATATCATAATTTCATTTCGGACCAATTTATATTCAATAATTTAATTTAATAATTTAAAAATAATGAAAATTTAAATTCTGATGCATTTTCTAACATAGATTCCTTTTTTTTTTAAATTGGTTCAGAATTTTCGGGTTGTTACAATCTCCCCTACTTAAAATCTTTTCATTCTCGAAAAGGAACGAAGCTAAAAGTTGTTTAAGTATCCTATCTTAATTAATTTTATTTGTTGATTAACCTTTAAAACATATAACTTTATATATTCAAAAATCATATTTCCAAAGATCGGATTATATATAATAAAAATACGTTAATTATAAACTGGGCACTCTCAACTCATTCTAGGGCGTTACTAACCCCATCTCTAATGAGTTTTCTCATTCTAGGATACTACTGATCCTATCTTTAATGAGTATTCTCATTGGATATTACTAATCCAATCTCTGATGAGTCTTTTGTTCAGTTCTAACGAGTTGTACCCCAAAGATTTGAGCTAACCAGAGCTCTGATACCAACTGTAATGGCTACGGATTTTGCCCGACCCGATCGAACGTTAGATCGACCAAGACCGTTCAAAACCCGAATACGTTAACTTTGGGAATACAACAACATCAGAACAACAACAGAAGACTTTTATAAACATCATAATAATGTTACATCAGAGTACAGAATAATAGAGTACATCGAATAAAATTACAGCGGAAGATAAATTACAATATTTTAATACATTGCAGCGGAACAATAAAATAGATACAGCGGAAGACAACTATGCTCTGGGCACAACTTTAAGCTTCGATCTAGAATTCTACTCAAAATATCAACAAAATAAGCTACTCGACTGCCCGTGTAGAAAAGAGGGCACCTGAGTTTGCAAGTGAAACAAACTACAAGCCAGTCATGGGACTGGTATGAGAAATCTTACTTAACAAACCTAATAGTAAGGTTAATCTCAGGACCACGCAGCTAACGCGAAACGGGTTTACTCCATTGGATTCCCAGTGCATAAAAATAAAGTAAATCGTTAAACAACGCAATGCTTTTTAGAAAAATGAAACCATTATAAGACCCAAGTCCCATCACACAATGCAACACAAACCGGAGGATAGGGTTTTACCTTATAATGGTCAAAAGATGCTTGATACGATAGAAATGGATTTAATATTTGGGTGTATAGGTTTTTAATAAAAACATTTCAATCATAATGTATCAATCATACACGGCATAGTACCATATCCTACTATGTCGCCATACTAGTTCTACAATCAAAACCGCATGAGGTCGTATTGGAAATTGGGTTTCTATCCTGAGTCAAGGCTAGGGAAGAGCTCCTTACCAATCGAGACACTCTAGCTAATGTCTCAGGATCCTCCGCAGTGAACTCTTGGAAAGCTTCAGGGCCGGTCCGCTCATACGATTTTGCGGATTAGTTATTCCTGAACACACGTTTCCCAGTCCTATAGGACCTAACATCCGAGGCGCCTCATTCATCATCCACATAAGTAAAATGTCAGGCCGTGTAAAACCCAAACACCACTTCTAGCTAGAAAGAAACGTGCTGCTCTCCCTGCGTTCCCTTCTCCCGTTTTAGACTCAACCGGGTTGTGAGGCTCGTGAAGCTACGTAATACACAAAGCTATGCTTATTCAAGCTGTGCTTTGATCGTCACCACAAGATTCTGCTTTTCAACAAGAAACCTTGATCATTGCATCTTGGTATGCCACACTGTCAATCCATGTCACACTATTAATCCTTTGCCAAAATATAAAAAAGGGTGTTAAGCAAGAGAATAAATTCTCCGCCACCAAACATTCATACATTCGGCAGAAAATCAATAAATACAATATAAAGGAGTACAATGTCGGACACACATTCCATTTATAAGCCCATTCCGAGTCTGAACGAAACTGGAGATACCCTCGTCCCGTATGTCTAGTACGAGAAGGAGGTATCCGCATATCCGTGCGATCAACATATACGTCCGGATGGCCATCACTGTAGCCCCTTCAAGGTAGCTACTCCAATCACGGGCATCAGCAGTCGTCGTCCATTCGATGTGAAGATCGCCGGTCTTCAATCACCGTCTTCAACTCTTCGACTTAGATCGATGTATAATCATTTGAAATGAGATTGAACTCGGACTTTTCAAATGATCCTCGCATATATATATATATATAATTAAAAATCAATTCATATCGTTAATATTAATTTATAACGATCAATCTTAATTTTTATTTATATAAAAATAATTGAATTTTATTTAGCGACGCTTCAAGTCAATAGGCGACCTTGGCGCTGTTTTCACCCAAATTTGTTTCCACATTTCTCTAAATCTAACCGTTGAATTTTAACACAATTCATATTTTTGGAAAGATCTTCCCAAGGCGAACCTAACGGTTTCAGTTTTGGAAAAATCCGACGGTCTGATCATTCGGTATAATCGTTTAAAGGCATAATTCCAAAATGCGAACTACCACGCTCGATTCGTTTACTTTTAATTATATATATAATTATATATAAATATAATTCCTTCGTCCATTTCATTATTGTGATTATCATAACAAGTAAAGAACATTTGGTTTCATAACATTTTGATATATAAGATAACACAAAATAATGTTTATTTTATTTTGATTCACATACACATCCTAAACATGACAATGTATATTTTTCTTTTACCCTCCAATTCACACAAAAATGTATTTTTCGTGTATCATTCCAATTTAACAAAAAAACGGAGATTTTTGTGTCTCTTAAATTTTCTAACAAAAATGTATTATATTTTGGTGTCAACCTCAATTCTACAAAAATGAATATAATTTTGTTTGTCTAATTCCAATGTAACAAAAATAATAGCTTTGTTATTCTTTCAACGCAAAACTAAAATAATAATTTTGTTTAATGATAATCTTGTGTCAATCTTTTCTATACAAACAGAATAATGATCATGTGTATTAATCTTTTCACATGAAAATGTAAATTTCATAACTTTACTCTTTTTAATGAAATCAAATTCATTAAAATGTAAATTTCCATCGTCATGACTTTCATTGAAAACCTATTTACATAAAAATATAAATTCCATATCTTTAATCTTTTTAATGAAAATCCAATTACATAAAAATGTAATTTTCATCTTAATTCTGTAAATTTCACTTATAAATTCTTTTAATGAAAATCTATTTACATTAAAATTTAAATTTCACTTACTTTAAATCTAATTACGTGAAAATGTAATTTTCTTCTTTAAGTACAATTTACATGAAAATGTTAATTAATCCTTTAATCTTAATTACATGAAAATGTAATTTTTCTCTTTAAATCTTAATACAATAAAAATGTAAATTTTCTTCTTAATCTAATACATAAAAATGTAAATTTTCTTTTTAATCTAATTACATTAAAAGTGTAACTTTTTTTTTCTTTTGTCACATTAAAAATGTAAACTTCTCTTAAAAATGTAAGCTTTTCTTCTTACAATGTCAAAATATTTCCTTTTTTATTACATTAAAGATGTAATCAAGATTACCATGTAAATTCTATTTTTTCTTATTACATTAAAATGTAAATAATTTTGCAGCGTCAACATCTAATCTTTTAATTACATAAATATGTAATTTTAATTTCAATGACAAAATCTTATCTTTTTAATTACATAAAAATGTAATTTCACTTTTATTCAAATACATGAGAAATGTAACTTCGCTTGAAATTTTATTCTCATTACGGTGTAAATTATGTCATTTTATATGTATTCTAATATCAAACAAAAGAACATTTTATTTGTTAACATTTTTCTAGGTTTTCTAATATCATATAAAAGCATATTTTATAGGTAAATATTTTTAACCATTCATATTAATATAAAAAGAATACTTTATGTTAAATCTTTCTTAACATTTTATTTTAACATAAAAAGAATACTTTATGTTAAATCTTTCTTAATATTTTATTTTAACGTAAAAAGAATACTTTATGTTAAATCTTTCTTAACATTTTATTTTAGCATAAAAAGAATACTTTATGTTAAATCTTTCTTAACATTTAACAAAAACAAATAAAAAGATAACTTTGTTTGTTGTCAATTCTAACACAACAAAATATATAAAGTGTTATATTTTGTCCACCTAACATTTTATAACTAAATTGTTATTTTAAACAATCTTAACATTTTATATCTAAAATGTTAATTTCCTTTTACTTTAACAATTTTCTATTTAACAAAATGAACATTTTGTTTTACATACCTTTCTATTTAACAAAATAAATATTTTGTTTTACATACTTTTCTATTTAACAAAATAAATATTTTGTTTTTCTACTTTTCTATTTCATAAAATAAATGTGTTGTTTTTCTACTTTTCTATTTCATATGCATAAACATGACCTTAAAAAGTGATTCTTATGAAATGGATTTTTATTTACATGTGAAATGTAAACAAAAATGAGATTTTCAAATATCCCCTTTTTATTAAAATTAAAATGCAAATAAAAATGTAAACTCTAAATATGCCCTTTTATTAACAATTAAAATGTAAATGAGAATGTCTTTATCCAATTGGCTTTTTTATTTACACATAAAATGTGAATAGAAATGACTTTTCCAATTTTGTCTTTTTATTTACACATACAATGTAAATAAAAATGTCTTTACAAAAATATGCTCTTTTACTTACAAATAAAATGTAAATAAAACTATGATTAACACATGTGCTTTTTTATTTACGCATAAAATATAAATAAACATGTGATTTGGACCTACAATTTAATGTCATAAAATAAACATGATAACCTAATAATCTGTTTTGAAGGAACAAATTATTTTAATTCAACAACTGTACCCAAATGATAATTTTTTGACAATATAATGTCAATAAAAGAATCACAACAAGTATGATATTTTGTGTTATAACCCGGAAAATACGAGCCAATTTAAAATTTTTAAATTGGTGATTTCAAAGGAATTTGAACAATTGAAATAGAATATTTCAATAAAATAGTGAATTAGAAATAGTGAGTCAGTTTGAAAATTTGAATTCAAACTTTGACTGACTGTGCAGGGTGGAAAATATAATGGATATTAGCGAAACCAAAAATATTTAAATCTGTTAATCAATACCTTTCTAACGAATCTGAAAAATCGAAGTTTCATAACGGGAATCAAAAGTTATGGCCGAATGAATTTTCAGAATGGTCGCTATATAGAATATATAGCCCTGGAAAATTGATATTTTGAATACGACCTCGGAATTCGATGAAACCACTTTGTTGGGTCCGGGATGTCAAACTATTGCTAGGTTTCAAATTTCATAATTTTTGAAGCTAATATGTGAGCGTGGCAAAAGAAAATGTGTTTGGTCAATTTCTGTTAAATTGGATCGACCAGAAAATGGCCATTTTTCAAACAACCTCAGAATTCGACGAAACTAGTTTTGTTGGGACCGTAGCGTCAAAACATAGCTAGATTTATTTTTCTGGAATTTTTCGAATCAGTTTGTGGCCCTGGCAAATTGAAATGTACGTTCAGAGTGAAAAATTAAATGTTTTATACTTTAATTTGAAAAATAACTGACTGTAACAGTCGAATTGGCCTACGAAACATATCTCATTGTGTTCGGAATGGGGGTATTTAGCTAGGGGCGATAGTCGTTGGGTTTGAAAAGGAGTTCGTTTGAGAAAACACTATTTAAAAATTTAATAAAACCATCGACCAATCATATTTCTCCATTCATAAATAAAAAATAAAAAATATCAGAAAACCCCCCCGACCCCGACATCGACGACGGAAAAGCTCCCCCTCTTCCCTGGCGATTTCCGATCGCCACAGCCCGAATTAGCTCCTCCCCCAGTTCAACTTTATGTAGTTCTCCTTCCCCTCTTCAAATCCATATAAGGAGCTCCCCCTATCGTTGCTTCTACATCGAGATATCCCCCTCCAAAGTTCCGACCTTTAAACCGCCGCCGCCGATCTGGACCACCGAATGCCACCAAACCACCGCGCGCCTGTAGCCCTCTCGAAGCTCTTCCACGTCCAACTCGCCGATCATCCCCTCGTGCCCCGGTTCTCGCGAAAACCGCAAACCTAGTTTTGAACCATCGTGAAAGGTGAGTTCTTTTTTATCTTTACACTTTGAAAAATCATATCTTTTTGGTGTTTTGACGAAATTCGATGAAACAGGAAACATCGGGACCGTAAGGAAGCTCTCTACCCAGTAGAAGAAGCCGCGGATTTTTCTAACATCGTATCGATTTTTAGCACTCCGAAAACCAATGTGAGAAATCTAAATTAACGTGAAATTGAATGGAAAATGTCGTGTATAATTTATATTAGCGAAATATAAATTACATACGTGTCGTATACCTCATGTACATGCGTAGTGTAAGCTATATAAGCAAAGTACGTGTAACGACCCGCAAATCCGTGCTATCTGAGTTGACTAATAACACTACACGTCCAACCCAAATAACACAGAAATACGAATCATTATTAGAAAGAAGTTAGAGGGTGAGAATTAGAAAGATAGAAATATTAGAATAGAAGAAATCGAAGATCATAAACTCACAGCGGAACGAATAAAATATAACATAAGCTTCGAAATATAAATCTGTTTTGTACATATATACATACCATCATCAGAGTACAACCGTCATTTCTGGAACAGTTATAAACACCTGTTTCCAGATACAAACAAGGTCCACAGCGGAATATATGATAGTCTATATCTAACTGGTGAAGCCTCCTGCTTCCAGCTCTTCCAAGTGAATCTGAAAAATCTCAACTACTTGACTGCCCGTACAAATTTGGGCACCCAAGAGTTTAGGGAAACAAACAAAATAAACTCTGGGTCAGTCATGGGACTGGTGTGAGTAAACTCCAACCACTTGTTTAACTTTCAAAACCCTTTCCGAAAGAAAAGATAATAGTAAGACCAGCCCACACATAAACACGGACGGTTTTTACCTTACTATAACCCAAAACATTTTGATATCAAATCCAGTGATATTATAGTAATGTCTACATCAAGTAAATAACCAAATAGCAGAACGCTTGCATCTCACATTCCACATATATATTATAAAATCAAAACCCGCATGGCGCTTATTGGAGATTGGATTTCCCACATGACAAGGTATGGAACCACCTTCCGATTGATGTATCTCTAGAGGCGAATACACCTGGGTTCAACAAGAACGTCTTGCAACCCGGCCCACACATGACCGACCACTCATTTCGCTTGAGTGTATCGAATGTATATCACCAACGGTCGGACTCAAACCACCGTTCCCGAATGGGCAGAATCGATAGATTTAGAAACAAAAGGAATTTCTCTAGATAGGTGATTATACACCCTAATGGGAGCGACCCACATAGCCATGCTGCTTGCCCGATTTTTGTCCTTTCCCGGTTGTTGAGGCCTGAGGCTACGCATACTTACCATTCATTGATAACACAATCACTTTGAATGCCACATCGTCAGATCCGTTAATCACTAGTTGAGTTTGCACAAATATTCTGGATATTATGCTAAGGGATAAATCCGTTGCAACCATATACATTCATACAGACCAACCCATTTGATCATTGGAAATACTCTGTCAGACATTCGTCCATATACGTTCGTTCTGGGACTGAACGAAACCGAAGGCACTATTTCTATTTAATAGAAAAGCCCTTGCACTTTTACTCCGTCTTCAATATATTCAGCATACTTGGTTCGCAACGCTTATGCCGATACGGAGTGGTTCTTCGGATAATAATCCAACCGGTCTCTCCATATTGACAACGATGGTCAAAAACTTCGATAGTCTGTGATTTAACTATCGAATAAAAACAAGTGTTCAACCAAACATATCAACAAATCACTGGGCTCTTTAATTAATATTTCATTAATTAAATCACTTCTCCATTTTCTCTATCAATATTTGTTAATCAAATATTTTCAATAACCATATTGGCCCTTTTCGCTATTTTTTTATTTTGTTTCCTTATCGAATTCTATATATATCGATATATAGATTTCTAATTGTCAAATTTCTTAAAAATATTCTAACTCCTTAAATTCCCGGAAAAAATTCGCCATAACCTCCCCTGTATCGGGAGCATCGGGAAATTTCAAATAGCATCCCGGTATCTTCCTCAATCAAAAAGAAAAAGGAAAAGCCAAGCGGCTTGCCGATACGGCGCATAAAATCTCATATATGAATTAAACATGTACCTTTTTGTCGGGCACATAAATAAAAATCTTCATATACTCCATCCCATATCTGTTTAACACCTGTTCACCTGTTTTCAACTCAATTCAATACCGTCTAATCGTTTGAATTCAGTTTCGCCCATTTATTCTTTAAATCGGCCATTTTGCCTATTTTACCTTTTTGTTGAACATAACATGTTCAAACAAAATATTTAACTCGTTCATAACCAAATTGAATTTCAATTTCAACTCTAGTTTCCTTTTTGATTTCGAATATAAATTTTCAAATCGAATTTACTTATTCAAACCCCAATATCCCTTCGAAATCTCATTAACTAATTTTTATTCAATTTAGTTAATTCTATTCAATAAATCAAAATCTGGTTTCTGTTTCAAAAATCATATTCATTTACACAACTTGAATTCGCATATATTTTACAACTCAACTCTGGAATTTTCTAAATAGAAACTTCGGATTTTCTTGCTTAAAATCCTTTTATAATATTAAATAAACCATTATGGGTTTAAAACGATTATGGCGCTGTTTTTCTGGAAATTTGATTTTGACATAACTCAAAATCTATACGACGAAATTCATATTTTTCTCTTTCATTAGAAAACTATTATCAAATCGGTCCTGACGTTTCTTGTTTCAAAGAATTTCGACTTCAATTGAGTTCTGTGTATTCAATTGAAGTTCGAATCGCCAATTTACGAACTGCAGCGCTGCGGCGAGTTCGTTTTAATTATATTTATATATATAAACTTTTAAACTTCTTAAAATGAATTCAATTCCATTTTAACTCTATTTGAATTCCTTGATTCAAATTCCAATCTCACTTTTGAATTCTATATTTCAAATCCCAATTCCTTTTCTATTTGATATTCAAATTCAATACTTGAATTTCTATTTGAATTTCCTATATTCAAATTAAATACTCGAATTCATTTGAATTCTTTTCTTCAAACTCTATATTTAAATTCCAGTTGAACTTCTATATTCCAATTTCTATATTTGAATTCTATTGAAATTCAAATATTCAAACTCCTTTTTAAATTCTATATTCAAAATTCCATAGTTTAAAACCCATTTGAATTTCATATTCAAATCCCATAGATTAAATCCTATTTGAATTCAATTTGAATCTCTTATATTCAAATTTCATTTTTCCATTTGAATTCTAATATTCAAATTCATTTCCAGCCCCATTTGAATTCTAATATTCAAACTCATTTTTAACACCATCTGAATTTCTTCACTCAAATCCATTTGAATTCCCTTGAATTCAAATTCCATTTCAAAACCATTTGGATTTCCTATTTTGAAATCCTATTTGAAATTCTATTTCCAATTCTACTTTGAAATCCTATTTTCAAAGTTTATTCCAAATTCTATTTCGAAATCTCATATTTAAATTTCTACTTGAACTTCTGTATTCAATTCCATGTTCAAATTCAATACTCGAATTTCTATTTCAACTCTCTATTCAAATTTCATATTTAAATTCCATTCAAATCTCTATTCAAATTTCACATTTGAATTTCTTCTTTGAAATACTATATTTCAAATTCTATTTTGAAATTCTACATTCAAATCTCTATTTGAATTTCTTTATTCGAATTCCTTTGAATTCAAATTTTATTTTAATTCCTTGAATTCAAATTCTATTTTGCATTCTAATTTCGTCTATTCAAATTCTATTTGAACTTCTATTTGAATTTCTAATATTCAATCTCCTTTTAAAATTCCAATATTTAAACTCCTTTAAAAATTCAAATGTTATACTCAAATTTCATTTGAGTTATATATTTAAAAATTTCATTTCACATCCTATTTTGAAATTTCATTTCAAATTCCAATTTCACGCTTGTATTTCTATTTATCAACTGATAATTCTTTTCACTTCATTTATAACTTCGTTATAAAAGAACTATTTATAAACTTCGTTTATAAAGGAACTACTTGTTTTATTTTTCAAAAACAAGTTTATATTTTATTTCCATTTAAAATTCAAATTCTATTTAAAATAGAATTTTCCCTTTTAAATTTCCAATATCCTTTTTACGATATTTTTAAATATCATTACTTAAGCCCAGTGATAAAACACACAAAGCAACCAATTGTTTATTTTTCTAACACATCATATATAACAATATATATGCAAACAATTAAACAAACAGATACTATATTTTTGAGGAATCCAGTTGGATTCCTCCAACCTGTTTTCCTGCATCCACAGATGTTAGCACATAAATAATACCCATTCTGCTTCGTGGCAGAATATCGCGGTATAGAAGGTCATCCACTAATCATAGCGTGGGGCGTATAGGGTAATCATCCGCTATGAAACTGCGGGCATCCGCTAATGAGACTGCGGGAATCCAACCAATCCATCAACCCAATATATATATAATAGCCTAAATAACTAATATATATAAAACAAGCAGAAAGCATTCAAACAAGCAACAACAATTATTTTTAATGAAATAAAAATAATTCTAAAGGTGAGTGAGATTTACTCACCGTATATTTTCCCTTTTCTGAACATCCAATTTAATTTCAAATCAACGCTGATCGACTCCAAATGAATTCCATATTTAGATCTGTAATATAAATTCTATTTTATGATTTTACAATCTTGTATAAATTAAATACAGTGTTTATATATGGGCAAGCTATATATAGACAGGTATGTATATATATTAACCAAACATCATATTTTTATTGAAAATATATTCTATACCTTAATTAATTGATTTTAACCAAATTAAACATATAGATGCATGCTCAACTATTAGCCTACAGATTTTATACCACTTAATTTCTTTATATAACTGATTATATAAACTCGTTTACTTTAAATAAAATTACCAATTATATAAATAAATTCCCTTGTAAATTCTGAATTTGAAAATTTTAAAATAAAATAAAATTACCTTAATATCTTTTCTCTCTAATACTTCTCTTTCCATGTAAGGTCATCGCCTTATTGTTTTTGCTGCAGCAACACACAGCTCCGGGTCGAGCTTTAAACCCCCTTCCACTTCTCTACGGCATTCCATCAAGCACCTTCCGGTTGCCTTAACTTCCCCTAATCGCAACCTTAGGTTGCTGCTCCAACCCCTAGTGCTACCAAGATGATGCTGCGCACCCATCAGTCTGCTGTCACCCCCCAAATTCCGTGAGCGCATCCTCTAACATCCCCCACCAGAACTCCAAAACTGGAATCGCACCCTGCCTATCGGCCTTTACTGACATCGCATGTCCTCAAAATCCATCTCCAAACTCCTCCGCAACTCCGTAGAAACCCCTACCCAAATCCATCTTCGTAGTCGCGACTCTCACCTCCCAATCTGACATCGCGGCAACCCAGTTCGAACCCTGACTTTGATCGTCGAACTCTCCTCGTATCGCACCCCTTAATAATTCGAAATCAATTTCCCAGACCTTCGTTTGCGGCTTCAATATGAAGCTTTCGATTTGGTTCTGAGGGAATGAGGAACGGGTGAAAGAAAAATGTAAAGGAAAAGGAAGAGGGTCGCGAATTTATAGAAGAGTAAGGGGACATAAGGTACGAGGTCATTAAAACACTGTTTTTCAGATTTCAAAAGAGGAAGACAGGATTTTGTGCTCGAGGGAAAATATATGCTGCGTGATATTGAAAGGAGACAACAGTAGCTAGGGTAGGCTCAGCGTTGTAAAGGATAGGTCGGCCACATTTCTTTTTACTATATTTTATTATTATTTTTTTCTTATAAACATTGATTTGAATTTTATTTTATTTCCTGTTCGAAAATATCCCATGGTCCTTTATCTTCAACAGCGAACCCTTATTTTGACAGATGTTATAAGGTTATAATGCTGCTCTGAACTCAATGGAACTGATTCCGAGTTTTAATTCGACTGTACAGAAAAGATAATAATTTAAATTAACGATTTAAATTAAATCTGATTAAAAATATAAATTGTTTTCAAACAATTTAAATCCATGATTATAAATAATTATCATCATTCTTATTCAAATGAAATTTATATTCACGAATTGTTTTCGGTTCAGTTTTATCTTTGAATTAAATAATTTCAGTTCCTCGTATGATTATTTAATCGATAACCCAATAAAATACCTTTTATATTATAAATTCAATATTTAAAACCATACTAAATATTTAAAATAAGCCGTTCAAAAATCTGGGTCGTTACATTCTTTCCCCCTTAAAATAATTTCGTCCTCGAAATTGCTAAGGTAGGAAAATGGTACAAATCCATTACTTTTCACAACTTCTTTATGTTGAAACTCACCTCTTCATATTTCAACAATTTTAGTTCTACCAAAACATTTGGTTTTAATTCATATTGCACCTCACCTTTGCTTTCATTCATTCTATTTGAATGGTTCACAACTAATATATTCGTATCCAATTCATATCCCATTCATATGAATTCAAATTTAATCACATTGATTCTAATCAATGTATTCACTTCGATCCATCTTAACTTTCTTGAGTTAAATTTAAATTACAGAATTAAAATCCTTGGGTTTTTCTTTTCAAATTCTTTTGAAATCCCATAAATATATACATATATTTATTTCCATTTCAAATTCAAAACATTTGAATTTTTAAACCACTTGTTTTCTTTCAAACAAATTTCCATCAAAAACTTTTTCTAAGGTAGCAATCCATCACTTAGAAACTCGGAAATGAACACTGATGATGTTGCAATCATCATCAGAATAATTTCCCAGCCACTGAAGTGAGTTCAGTGCTTTAAAAATTTTAAAACCCAATCTAAAATGATTTTCTTTCAAATCCTTTAAAACAATTCTATATTATTTTAATATACTTTGAAAAATATTTTTCAATTTCCCAGGATTTTGAATTCTTAATTCTGGTTTGAATTTAATTCTAATTCATCTCATTTGTATATTTAATCCCTATACAAATTCTATTTGGTTATAAATAACCATTCTAATTTTATAATCTCATTTGATTATAATCCTAACAATTCAACACATCCATATAATATAATAATTCTAGAAAATTATTCTTTCTATATCAAAATAGAAATTTTGGGTAAAACTATTTCATTTACCTTCTTTAAAACAATATCGTGTTGAATTTCTCTGTTCAAGTGTTTAGAAATTCCTATCGACTTCGTGGCGTCCCACGATTCGACCGGAATTCATAAACCACTCAACAGACTAGCCAACACAATATAAAACAACTTTTATATCAACTAACAAATACGCTCTCTCGTATATATATACACTCAACTCATTCTAGGGTACTACTGACCCTATCTCTAATGAGCACATGCCACACAAGCCTAGGTATTCGCTCAACCTAAGCTCTGATACCAACTGTAGCGACCCCGGGATTCGAGTAGGCTTTTCAACCATCCTTTCCTCCCTCGGCACTGGGCTAACCTCCCAGCGTGGCTTACAGAGATACCTCAGAACTGCTTTTACGGCCAGCCTCTCGACTCGACCAACCCACATTGTCGGGAGATGTAGGGGTAAGAGTCTCCCGTTCGCCACCAAACGCGAAGCGAGAACCCCCTATCATCCGTACCAATTAAGCAACCAGCTCTGATACCAACTGTAACGACCCGCAAATCCGTGCTATCTGAGTTGACTAATAACACTACACGTCCAACCCAAATAACACAGAAATACGAATCATTATTAGAAAGAAGTTAGAGGGTGAGAATTAGAAAGATAGAAATATTAGAATAGAAGAAATCGAAGATCATAAACTCACAGCGGAACGAATAAAATATAACATAAGCTTCGAAATATAAATCTGTTTTGTACATATATACATACCATCATCAGAGTACAACCGTCATTTCTGGAACAGTTATAAACACCTGTTTCCAGATACAAACAAGGTCCACAGCGGAATATATGATAGTCTATATCTAACTGGTGAAGCCTCCTGCTTCCAGCTCTTCCAAGTGAATCTGAAAAATCTCAACTACTTGACTGCCCGTACAAATTTGGGCACCCAAGAGTTTAGGGAAACAAACAAAATAAACTCTGGGTCAGTCATGGGACTGGTGTGAGTAAACTCCAACCACTTGTTTAACTTTCAAAACCCTTTCCGAAAGAAAAGATAATAGTAAGACCAGCCCACACATAAACACGGACGGTTTTTACCTTACTATAACCCAAAACATTTTGATATCAAATCCAGTGATATTATAGTAATGTCTACATCAAGTAAATAACCAAATAGCAGAACGCTTGCATCTCACATTCCACATATATATTATAAAATCAAAACCCGCATGGCGCTTATTGGAGATTGGATTTCCCACATGACAAGGTATGGAACCACCTTCCGATTGATGTATCTCTAGAGGCGAATACACCTGGGTTCAACAAGAACGTCTTGCAACCCGGCCCACACATGACCGACCACTCATTTCGCTTGAGTGTATCGAATGTATATCACCAACGGTCGGACTCAAACCACCGTTCCCGAATGGGCAGAATCGATAGATTTAGAAACAAAAGGAATTTCTCTAGATAGGTGATTATACACCCTAATGGGAGCGACCCACATAGCCATGCTGCTTGCCCGATTTTTGTCCTTTCCCGGTTGTTGAGGCCTGAGGCTACGCATACTTACCATTCATTGATAACACAATCACTTTGAATGCCACATCGTCAGATCCGTTAATCACTAGTTGAGTTTGCACAAATATTCTGGATATTATGCTAAGGGATAAATCCGTTGCAACCATATACATTCATACAGACCAACCCATTTGATCATTGGAAATACTCTGTCAGACATTCGTCCATATACGTTCGTTCTGGGACTGAACGAAACCGAAGGCACTATTTCTATTTAATAGAAAAGCCCTTGCACTTTTACTCCGTCTTCAATATATTCAGCATACTTGGTTCGCAACGCTTATGCCGATACGGAGTGGTTCTTCGGATAATAATCCAACCGGTCTCTCCATATTGACAACGATGGTCAAAAACTTCGATAGTCTGTGATTTAACTATCGAATAAAAACAAGTGTTCAACCAAACATATCAACAAATCACTGGGCTCTTTAATTAATATTTCATTAATTAAATCACTTCTCCATTTTCTCTATCAATATTTGTTAATCAAATATTTTCAATAACCATATTGGCCCTTTTCGCTATTTTTTTATTTTGTTTCCTTATCGAATTCTATATATATCGATATATAGATTTCTAATTGTCAAATTTCTTAAAAATATTCTAACTCCTTAAATTCCCGGAAAAAATTCGCCATAACCTCCCCTGTATCGGGAGCATCGGGAAATTTCAAATAGCATCCCGGTATCTTCCTCAATCAAAAAGAAAAAGGAAAAGCCAAGCGGCTTGCCGATACGGCGCATAAAATCTCATATATGAATTAAACATGTACCTTTTTGTCGGGCACATAAATAAAAATCTTCATATACTCCATCCCATATCTGTTTAACACCTGTTCACCTGTTTTCAACTCAATTCAATACCGTCTAATCGTTTGAATTCAGTTTCGCCCATTTATTCTTTAAATCGGCCATTTTGCCTATTTTACCTTTTTGTTGAACATAACATGTTCAAACAAAATATTTAACTCGTTCATAACCAAATTGAATTTCAATTTCAACTCTAGTTTCCTTTTTGATTTCGAATATAAATTTTCAAATCGAATTTACTTATTCAAACCCCAATATCCCTTCGAAATCTCATTAACTAATTTTTATTCAATTTAGTTAATTCTATTCAATAAATCAAAATCTGGTTTCTGTTTCAAAAATCATATTCATTTACACAACTTGAATTCGCATATATTTTACAACTCAACTCTGGAATTTTCTAAATAGAAACTTCGGATTTTCTTGCTTAAAATCCTTTTATAATATTAAATAAACCATTATGGGTTTAAAACGATTATGGCGCTGTTTTTCTGGAAATTTGATTTTGACATAACTCAAAATCTATACGACGAAATTCATATTTTTCTCTTTCATTAGAAAACTATTATCAAATCGGTCCTGACGTTTCTTGTTTCAAAGAATTTCGACTTCAATTGAGTTCTGTGTATTCAATTGAAGTTCGAATCGCCAATTTACGAACTGCAGCGCTGCGGCGAGTTCGTTTTAATTATATTTATATATATAAACTTTTAAACTTCTTAAAATGAATTCAATTCCATTTTAACTCTATTTGAATTCCTTGATTCAAATTCCAATCTCACTTTTGAATTCTATATTTCAAATCCCAATTCCTTTTCTATTTGATATTCAAATTCAATACTTGAATTTCTATTTGAATTTCCTATATTCAAATTAAATACTCGAATTCATTTGAATTCTTTTCTTCAAACTCTATATTTAAATTCCAGTTGAACTTCTATATTCCAATTTCTATATTTGAATTCTATTGAAATTCAAATATTCAAACTCCTTTTTAAATTCTATATTCAAAATTCCATAGTTTAAAACCCATTTGAATTTCATATTCAAATCCCATAGATTAAATCCTATTTGAATTCAATTTGAATCTCTTATATTCAAATTTCATTTTTCCATTTGAATTCTAATATTCAAATTCATTTCCAGCCCCATTTGAATTCTAATATTCAAACTCATTTTTAACACCATCTGAATTTCTTCACTCAAATCCATTTGAATTCCCTTGAATTCAAATTCCATTTCAAAACCATTTGGATTTCCTATTTTGAAATCCTATTTGAAATTCTATTTCCAATTCTACTTTGAAATCCTATTTTCAAAGTTTATTCCAAATTCTATTTCGAAATCTCATATTTAAATTTCTACTTGAACTTCTGTATTCAATTCCATGTTCAAATTCAATACTCGAATTTCTATTTCAACTCTCTATTCAAATTTCATATTTAAATTCCATTCAAATCTCTATTCAAATTTCACATTTGAATTTCTTCTTTGAAATACTATATTTCAAATTCTATTTTGAAATTCTACATTCAAATCTCTATTTGAATTTCTTTATTCGAATTCCTTTGAATTCAAATTTTATTTTAATTCCTTGAATTCAAATTCTATTTTGCATTCTAATTTCGTCTATTCAAATTCTATTTGAACTTCTATTTGAATTTCTAATATTCAATCTCCTTTTAAAATTCCAATATTTAAACTCCTTTAAAAATTCAAATGTTATACTCAAATTTCATTTGAGTTATATATTTAAAAATTTCATTTCACATCCTATTTTGAAATTTCATTTCAAATTCCAATTTCACGCTTGTATTTCTATTTATCAACTGATAATTCTTTTCACTTCATTTATAACTTCGTTATAAAAGAACTATTTATAAACTTCGTTTATAAAGGAACTACTTGTTTTATTTTTCAAAAACAAGTTTATATTTTATTTCCATTTAAAATTCAAATTCTATTTAAAATAGAATTTTCCCTTTTAAATTTCCAATATCCTTTTTACGATATTTTTAAATATCATTACTTAAGCCCAGTGATAAAACACACAAAGCAACCAATTGTTTATTTTTCTAACACATCATATATAACAATATATATGCAAACAATTAAACAAACAGATACTATATTTTTGAGGAATCCAGTTGGATTCCTCCAACCTGTTTTCCTGCATCCACAGATGTTAGCACATAAATAATACCCATTCTGCTTCGTGGCAGAATATCGCGGTATAGAAGGTCATCCACTAATCATAGCGTGGGGCGTATAGGGTAATCATCCGCTATGAAACTGCGGGCATCCGCTAATGAGACTGCGGGAATCCAACCAATCCATCAACCCAATATATATATAATAGCCTAAATAACTAATATATATAAAACAAGCAGAAAGCATTCAAACAAGCAACAACAATTATTTTTAATGAAATAAAAATAATTCTAAAGGTGAGTGAGATTTACTCACCGTATATTTTCCCTTTTCTGAACATCCAATTTAATTTCAAATCAACGCTGATCGACTCCAAATGAATTCCATATTTAGATCTGTAATATAAATTCTATTTTATGATTTTACAATCTTGTATAAATTAAATACAGTGTTTATATATGGGCAAGCTATATATAGACAGGTATGTATATATATTAACCAAACATCATATTTTTATTGAAAATATATTCTATACCTTAATTAATTGATTTTAACCAAATTAAACATATAGATGCATGCTCAACTATTAGCCTACAGATTTTATACCACTTAATTTCTTTATATAACTGATTATATAAACTCGTTTACTTTAAATAAAATTACCAATTATATAAATAAATTCCCTTGTAAATTCTGAATTTGAAAATTTTAAAATAAAATAAAATTACCTTAATATCTTTTCTCTCTAATACTTCTCTTTCCATGTAAGGTCATCGCCTTATTGTTTTTGCTGCAGCAACACACAGCTCCGGGTCGAGCTTTAAACCCCCTTCCACTTCTCTACGGCATTCCATCAAGCACCTTCCGGTTGCCTTAACTTCCCCTAATCGCAACCTTAGGTTGCTGCTCCAACCCCTAGTGCTACCAAGATGATGCTGCGCACCCATCAGTCTGCTGTCACCCCCCAAATTCCGTGAGCGCATCCTCTAACATCCCCCACCAGAACTCCAAAACTGGAATCGCACCCTGCCTATCGGCCTTTACTGACATCGCATGTCCTCAAAATCCATCTCCAAACTCCTCCGCAACTCCGTAGAAACCCCTACCCAAATCCATCTTCGTAGTCGCGACTCTCACCTCCCAATCTGACATCGCGGCAACCCAGTTCGAACCCTGACTTTGATCGTCGAACTCTCCTCGTATCGCACCCCTTAATAATTCGAAATCAATTTCCCAGACCTTCGTTTGCGGCTTCAATATGAAGCTTTCGATTTGGTTCTGAGGGAATGAGGAACGGGTGAAAGAAAAATGTAAAGGAAAAGGAAGAGGGTCGCGAATTTATAGAAGAGTAAGGGGACATAAGGTACGAGGTCATTAAAACACTGTTTTTCAGATTTCAAAAGAGGAAGACAGGATTTTGTGCTCGAGGGAAAATATATGCTGCGTGATATTGAAAGGAGACAACAGTAGCTAGGGTAGGCTCAGCGTTGTAAAGGATAGGTCGGCCACATTTCTTTTTACTATATTTTATTATTATTTTTTTCTTATAAACATTGATTTGAATTTTATTTTATTTCCTGTTCGAAAATATCCCATGGTCCTTTATCTTCAACAGCGAACCCTTATTTTGACAGATGTTATAAGGTTATAATGCTGCTCTGAACTCAATGGAACTGATTCCGAGTTTTAATTCGACTGTACAGAAAAGATAATAATTTAAATTAACGATTTAAATTAAATCTGATTAAAAATATAAATTGTTTTCAAACAATTTAAATCCATGATTATAAATAATTATCATCATTCTTATTCAAATGAAATTTATATTCACGAATTGTTTTCGGTTCAGTTTTATCTTTGAATTAAATAATTTCAGTTCCTCGTATGATTATTTAATCGATAACCCAATAAAATACCTTTTATATTATAAATTCAATATTTAAAACCATACTAAATATTTAAAATAAGCCGTTCAAAAATCTGGGTCGTTACAGTACGAATTTCACATGCATAGGATAATTGATATATGGCAAGTGAAATATAGCAATTATATATATATATATATATATATATATATATATATATATATATATATATATATATATATATACCCCCCTCGTCCACAAACCATGGACGATATTTATTGTTGTGAATTGGTGTGAAATATTGGATGAAAAGTACGAATAATTGTTTGTGGTTGACATTGTTTGGTTGTGGTTGAAAAATGCCCATTGGAGATCGAAATGAATTGGAAATATTTGTGGAAATAAAATTAAACATGCTGCCTGCGTGCGAATTAGATGCATGAATCCCCATTGTCAAAAACCGTGAGGTTTTAAGGTAGAGTGAGGAGCCGTACTAGGGACGGTGCCGGTTTTAACTACCCTGCCGTTATGCTGCCGAAATTTTGAATAATCTTTGTGTGTTAGAATTATTTTCATATGTTGAAATTATTTTCATGCGTTGAAATTAAAGCCATATATTGAAACTATATCCATGTATGGAAATGTTTGTGTGTTGAAAAGTGTCGTGTGAAAATTAAATTCATTTGCGAATGAATGAAGTGTTTAAACAATAAAAATCACATTTTTATATATACATGAAGTATGAAAAATATTCGCCTTATATAAATAGTTTCAATAATAAAAATCCCATCTTTCTAATATGAACAACATAAATAAAATGTCCATGTGTGGAAATGCTCATTTGTTGAGAAGTGTGTGTAGTGGAAAAGTTCATGTGTTGAATAAAAAGATCGAACGATAAAAATTACATTTTTATTGAAACTATGAAGTGTTGAAACATCCATTTATCGAATAAATATTTTGAATGATAAAAATATCATTTTTATCATATATGTGATATGCTAAAGATATGCGGACGTTGAAATAAATATTTGTGAAAGAAATATTCTTTTTAACATGCATAGGAACTAAATAAAATGGTCATGTGTTGAAATATATTTTAGTTCGCCAAAATTATCATCTTTGAAATGTGAAGTGTTAAAAATAGCCACTTGTTCAAATAAATGTGCATGAGTTGAAATATACATTAATTAGCTAATGATATGATTTTAGCCTATGCATGCAACATTAGAATGAATGGTGTTTTTAAACCAAAGTAAATCAAATATGAAATTGAATGGAAAATGATAAGTGATAGAAATTGTATATATGTACATACATATCTATTGAACAGGTTATAGCAAAGGGGCTAGAGAAGAGGAATAAAATTTTGTGCCCGACAAATAGGTACACATTTACTGCTTTGTTTGGGAGATGATTTTATGAGCCTGTTGGCTAGCCGCTTGGCTTTTTCTTTTTGATATGAGACGCCCGTGTGGCTATTTGGGAATTTTCCCAGACCCTCCCGTACAAAGGAGGTTATGGCGAAATTTTCCGAAATTTAAAGGCGTTAGTGAAATAATTGAAATGGAAACGATATAGGAATTTTTAAATGAACTATATTTATATAAATACATAAATATAAATAAAATTAAACTGAAACGTGGCCGTGCAGTTCGTGTTTTGAAACCGTGATTTCAAACGACTAGTGCGGGAAATCCGACCATTGGATTTTCCCGAAACCGCAACCGTTGGGTTCGCCTTGGAAATATATTTCCAACGACACCAACTTTGTGAAGATCCGACGGTTGGATTGTCTGGAATGTTTAATTCAAAACTGAAGAGAAACAGCGCCAAAAACGATTATATTTATATATATATATATATATAAATATAATTAAATTAAATCGAATAACGACGCTGCAATTCGTAAATTGAAATCGTAACTTCAAATGGCTAGTGTGGAAGATCCGACCGTCGGATTTTCCCAAAACTGAAACCATTGGATTCTTTTTGAAATGACCTTCCCAATGACACCAAATTTGTGAAGATCCAACGGTTAGATTTCCATATATGTGTTAAAAAAAATTAGTGAAAAGCAGCGCCAGTGCATCGACACGACCTGAAACGTCGTTTAATTAAATATGCCCGTTTTAAATTAGATAAAAATGGCGATATATCGTTATAAAATACTATAGACGATATAGAGTGGAAATAAACCAATTTTGTTGTGTTTGCTTGATATGTGATGGTTGAATGTATTTGACATGAAAAGTATACCTAAATAACTGAAATGTGAATGTTGAATAGTCCAACCATGTAATTAATTGATTTGAAAATCTAAATATACGTGGGTTATTTGAAAAGGCCGAGTTTATCTCATTTCAAATAATCGATCGACGTTGAGAAGTTGAAGAGTCGAAGACGGCTGAAGACCGATGATCTCCACATTGGATGGATGGGCGCTACTGATGCTCGTAATTGGAGTAGTTACCATGAAGGAATTTCAGTAGTAGCCGTCCAAACATACTGTTGATTGTACGGATATGCGAGGAATTGGTGCCTCCGGTTTCGTTCAGACCCAGAACGGACTTGTAAATGGACTATGTGTCTGACATTGGATTTTGTTCTGTGTTGATTAATCTCTGTTAAATATATATCTGTTTGGCGACGGAGAATTTATTCTCTTGCTTAACGCCCTTCTCTGAGACGTACGAGCTCAGAGGTTATGTATTGACAGAAATCAGTCGCATAGAGTGGATTGCCTGTGTGGCACGCCTGAGTGGCATATGATCAAGGCTTCTGTTGCAAAGCAAAGTCTTGTGGTTGATGATCAAAGCATGGTCTGTGTGACGTAGCTTTGTGCATAACGTGAATTCGCGAGCCTCACACCCCGGTATGAGTCAAAAACGGGAGAAGGACCCAAGGAGTGCACGACGTTTCTTTCTAGCTATGGTGGTGTCAGTGACCTCCCAGCCCTGACATTTATATCTACTTTTCACCTGTGTGGTTGTTGGAATACGAGGCGCCTCGATTATAGGTCTGTAAGGACCGGGAAACGTGTGTTCAGGAATTGCCAATCCTCAAAAGTAAGAGAGGACCGGCCTGGGAGGATCCAGGGGATTGCTGTGTGCGGTCCCGAGGCATTTGCTAGAGTGTCTCGAACGGAGAGGAGCTTGCCCCTTGCCTCGACTCATGAAGGAATCCAATTTCCAATACGAAATATGCGGATGTGATTGTATTACTAGTAGGGCGACATAGTAGATGGTAGCTATGCCGCCTAGGATTAATATTTATGATTGAATTTGCTTTCGAAACATATATGCACTAGTAATAATATCAAACACTTTTGTTTTATTCGTATGAAGCATCTTTGGCCATTATAAGGGAAAACTCTATCCTCCGGCTTGCGTTGCATTGTGTGATGGGACCTGAGTCTTATAATGGCTTCATTTTATAAAAAGCATTGCGTTGATTTAATCATTTACTTTATTTCATACACTAGCACTCATTGGAGTAAACCCGTTCCGCGAAAGTGGCGTGGTCCTTTGATTTGCCTTATTATTGTTGTTAATAAGTTGAGTAGATTTCTCATACCAGTCCCATGACTGACTCGTAGTTTGTTTCACCTTGCAAACTCGGGTGCCCTCATTTTCACACGGGCAGCCTAGTTACAGGTTTCTGACGCACCTTTTGGCTCATGGCGAGGCTTGACTACACCGTGCTGACTTGGATTTTCTCCGCCATTATTGTATCTATATTATGATTCCTCCATTGGCGATGTAGACTGATATTTATTTTGAGTACTCTTTATGTATGATTCCGCCTCAGGCGATGGTGACTGATTATGCATCATTATGCACTAAGTTGTATCCTGTACTGTGCTTCTCTGATGTGATGATATCTATATGATTCCGCTGTCATATGTGTGTAAATTATTCTATTTTCTGTTTATGCTATTATCTTTGATCTGCTAATGATGATTGATGTGTTATATTCCAATGATTGTCCTTAACACCGTGTAACGGGGTTTTGGGATCGTCATATTTTGAATGGATTTAAAATTTCTAATCTCATCCGATTCTCAGGCAAGATGATATTTTTTTTAATTGGATTAAAAATTCAGTTTAATCTAATTTTTATACAACATGATGATAATTATTGGATCTATACAGATCCATATACACAACCACAGATCAAAAATAAAACATGACAAATCATACAAAACAACATCAATAATCTTATCACGTCGCATATCTAATACATTTGCGTACATACAATGATTCAAACAATCGAGGTAAATAATTAAATTATCTAATTATTTAAAAATTAGAAATCTCACCACTACTTTTCTTAATTTTAAAAGTCCTTGTTTACATATCTGGTCACCGTCAATGCGAAATATTCTTTGACATGAGTCCGACGTAATTTAAATCATTCAATTCTGGTCAAGTTTGAATAAGTTATGCCATTTTGAACTTCAAACAATAACATAGGTAATTAACTAAATTAATTAAATAATTATTTACTTTAATCTTTGTCTCCTTCCTCCTGGTAACATGCGCAAGAAACAAACCAACATCGCTCCTGTATCCTTCATGTCACACCCCCCTTCACGAACTCCCATCAACTCCGTATGATTTTGTAGATCGAAGATTTCTCTTTGATTCTTGTCTAGAAATTGTGACTTAACCCTAAACGGATTGAGAATTATTGAGGCTGTAAAAATCGAACATCGTGGCCATTGAATGATGGTGGGCGGCGACTAGGGTAAAATGAAATTAGAGTTTGTGTTTGGTATTGAGAAGGTATGAGATATTTTGTAGAGGTTGAGAATTTTTATTCTAGTCCTTATCCATTTTAATCAATTTCAATAATAGTCCTTAAGTTATAACATTGTATTTTTTTTCTAACTTTGCAAATAAACCCATTAATGTGTCTTTTCACATATAGTATGTTACAAAGTAATTTTGTCAGCTGACTAGGCATAAGGTAAATGGTTTAATTAATGTTTACTTCAAAATTCAAAATCGCAATTGATGTGCATATTAATAATTCTTTCATTCTTGTATTCTTACCTATTTAATTCTGTGAAGGTTATTTTTAACCTCTTCGTTTACCATTTTAACGTGCATTTCATTTTCAGTTTCAACCGCATATTATTAATATACGCACAAATCTAAAATGTTATTTCAACTTTCTTTTATTACATGGTTTTATACCATCTATGACGCACGTTTTTTTTTGTGCATTACCTTTGTAATTTATACCTAAATATATTTATATTTATAATTTATTTTTCTTTTCATTTCTTCTTCTACATGCACAATTCTTTGTCTTATAGTGTTGTATATTAATTATTTAACTAACTTGTTCCTCCTTTAATACATTCTTAAATCAATTTCATATGGTAAATGTTAGTTTCCTTTGTTATGCAATCTCATTTAGTTATTGCTGACTATACAACTATTCCTCAGTTTGAATTCTTTATGTTAATTAATTATCCCATAATGATTGATTGCATTCTTATCAAATATTTCCCTTTATTCTACATAATATTAGATCTTTGGTTTAAATGAAAATATTTAGATGTAGTAAATCAATCCTAATTAATTAAGTTACCAAATTTACAAATAATATATAATTGCTTCCCACATTAGAACTTCAAACATTAATAACTCAAATTTGAACTCCGTTCGGAGAATATTATGTACGAAAATTTATGAAATAAACGTCATAGACCAATGGTTTGGTTAAATTTCAACATATGCAAAATGTTCATTTTTCATTATTTTCAATTTTTATTAATTAAATTTATTTCATTAGTTAATCGCTACGGATTAAATGGTGAAGTTCCCATCGCCAAATTTGGACGTTTAAGATTAAAATAATTAAATTCATTATCTTATTTAACTTATTATTACTTGTAAACTTTCGGGGTGTTACATTTTCTATCTAAATATATTGACTAATACACACATATATATATATATATATATATATATATATATATATATATATAGAGAGAGAGAGAGAGAGAAAGTCTATGTATGCATGTAAAGTTTTATTAAATAATTTATGCACTATGAAATTAACATTCACAATATATAATATTTGATGAGATATTTGAAACTAATTTAATGATTGCTCAATTTTACTAAGTTTAAGTCAAATAGACATGCAATAAAATGTGTGTAATTTAAAAATCATTGTTAGTAAACAAAATCTATCTTTAGTAAAAAGATTTAAAAGGAGCATGTGATATTGGAAGACATACTAATTAAATTTAAAACATAAAACAACCAAACAAAATATAGATAAATACATGATAATTGTCATTGATGGCATAAATAACAAAGAAGATTTAAACCTTATAAATTAAATAATACATAAACAAAATTAGAGTTCACTTAAATGTCGCCAAAGGTATAGGTATGTTGCTATAGTTTATTAATCTAGAATATACATTATTTGAAATCTAATATTCAACAAAAATAACTAAATTTCATTAATAATATCATAATTTCATTTAGGACCAATTTATATTCAATAATTTAAAAATAATGAAATTTTAAATTCTGATGCATTTTCTAACATAACTTCCTATTTTTTTTTAATTGGTTCAGAATTTTCGGGTTGTTACATCAGTGGTAGAGCGCACCCCTGTACAAAAGCTTTTTGACAAGCACTTGCTGCAATTGGTCGTGTGAACAAAAAAACCTATTAATAAATAGGAACACATTCCTACAAGTTCCCCATCTCTCTTTCAAGGAGGCAGCGGGGATTCGACTTCCCCTGGGGGTAGGGTACTACGAAAGGAAGTTGATCATAGATTATCAATAAGCATATAAAGAATTCTTCCTGAGCGTGAAAGAGGTTCAAAAGTAAGTTTTTTTATAAGGGCTAAAAATGAATCACTTATTTTGGAGTTTCCGAAATAGTGTAATGTAAAAAGAAGTGCTTCGAATCATTGCTATTTGACTATAAAATAAATAACATTTTTTATATTACATTACAAGGGAAAAATCGTTCATATTATCTTTCCTAGAAGGAAATAACAAAAAACAAAAGGTATGTTGCTGCCATTTTGAAAAAGGGGATAAGGAGCCTACATAGCAGTTCTAGTGCTACGCCTTCAACCACTCGGCCATCTTTCCTATATAATCCTATTATTGACCAGAAATCGAGTGAATACAGAATAGAACTCCCCGGAGAATGGACTCCGGGAAGATGGAATAAAAATGAATTTAAGAAATTAAAAGATCAGGGCCTATCCGAAAGAGAATCTAGTACCTCTTGGTCGTAAATAGGATGAACCACCTCCATGATATCTTTGCTTCAGAACAAAACATTTCGTCCTCCTCTATGTCTTGCGGTAATGATTCCTCTGGCATTATGACCTTTACCACAATGATGTTGTCCACAGATCAAATTATTTCGTGGATTGGATTTCATTTTTATGAAACAAGAGCCAAAGTAACCCCTAATAATACT
This sequence comes from Allium sativum, assembly GCA_030737875.1. Lineage (NCBI taxonomy): Eukaryota > Viridiplantae > Streptophyta > Magnoliopsida > Asparagales > Amaryllidaceae > Allium > Allium sativum. The sequence goes on along the minus strand of CM060916.1, from coordinate 940,758,907 downwards.
GTTATTATACCTATTAAGGAAATAAGATTCATTATGTAAGGTATGACTATGAAAAGAGGAAGCAGACGAGCTACAAGAAGCTTTACGAATGACTGGATCAGATCGAATTGGAAAATGGAAAGATTTGTACAAGTTATACATTTCATCACCACTTTGTATAATATCGTTAGGTATGAATATATCAGATACCTGTGACTCGATTGGTGGCCAATCCCAGGGAACAGTGAAGCTTCATAGGGTCATTCTGTCCAGGTGCAGGTAGTCCGCATCTTCACAGACATGTCTATTTCACCGAGCCTCTCCCCGAGACAGTTCCCCCATTAGGCTATTTACATATCACACATTTCACATTTGTTTTAAACTTCTAGAAATTATACTTTTTTGACTCATGTTTTGTTTAAACATGAAAAACGGAAAAAGACCACCCCAAGATGAGTGCTTTCCTATTCCGACTTCCCCAGAGCCTCCGGTAGCACAGCCGAGAAAGCGATGGGTTCTCTTCCCCTGCGGGGATGGAGCGACAGCTTTTATAGGGGAATCCATGGAGGGTCATCATTGATTAGTTTTCAAAAAAGTCTTCTTTGAAAAGTAGACATGAGATAACAAAATAAGTCTTTCCCTAAGATTTCGAATAGCTATCCCGAATTCAAGGTGATTATGTTTCGCTTCTTCCTCGGAGAAATATGAGTCATAAATCGGTCATAAATCAATTTTCTTTTCACTAATTTCAATTTAAAGACTAATTTAAAGTAAATTGTTAATGGTTCTAATTTGCCCTGAATTTTTCAGTCTGTGGCGGTAATGATAGTATCTTGTACCTGAACCAGTGGCTCACTTTTTCTAAGTAATGGGGAAGAGGACTGAAACATGCCACTGAAAGACTCTATTGAGACAAAAAGATGGGCTGTCAAGAACGTAGAGGAAGTAACAAATTCGTCCAGACTTTTGGTAGAGTCTATAAGACCACAACTGATCCTGAAAGGTAATGGATGCCTCACCTACAGTATCGTCACTACAGTAGAGTTTAACCACCAAGTTCGGGATGGATTGGTGTGGTTCCTCTATGCCTAGGACACCAGAATATCGAATCATGAACAAAGAAAAAGAAAGGCATGAGAATGAGAGAAATATTGGCTTGCGATTGTGAGGCCCCAATTCTTGAATAATGTAACAGATCTAATAATGTAACAAAAATAAAATATCTGACTAATTTCAATTTTATTATTATACATAATAATTATTGATGATATACATTTACATTACTATTATTTTTTAGCATATGGTTCTTGGAAGGAATAACATGAAGCTCAGGATTCTGGGTGTAATCAATATTCCGAAATGAAGGGGGAATTGATCCATGGTCAATTCCGTAAAAGCTAAATAGGAATTGCTAGGCCCTTCCACTGGACACCGTCGTATCACTAAGGCCGACTTTCGTCCCTGCTCGATGGGTGGGTCTTGCAGTCAAGCTCCCTTGCCAAGTATGGCTAGTAATAATCTACCCTCGGGGGCATACGAGGATTCATTCGCTGTCTGAGGTGTTAATTTACCTATTAAAATATCGCCGCCTCTTTTAATTGAATTAATGGATCGTCCAATTGGAAATGATAACCATTGTAACTGTTACAGATGTACGAGGTCGAGTGGTTTCTTGGGCCCCCGCCGATACTTTTGGATTCGTATCGGTCGCTCTCTTCAGGTGTTTGCAATTCCCTTGGGAACCCGTTGATAAGATCCTTCCATTTATCAGCACCTTAGGATGGCATATCCTTAACATTAATGGTACCTCTATTAATAAATTTGGGAATCCAATATGGATTATAACCTGAATTAAATCAATTCTTTTTTTAATTTCTATACACGAAATTCCAATTCCTTCGAAACCAGAGGATATTCTTTTATTTTTTTGTACATAGTTCTTTGAACTGCCAAATTGAAAAAATTGGGTGTTGTCATTGTTAGATCAAAATTTGGACCTAACACCCAAATTGCTCTGAAGCTTATAGAGTTTCAACTGAAGAATGAAAAAAAGGAAATAACACACAGAATTTATAGTGGTTCGGCGTTAACGAGCCTACGTCCACTTTATATATTATTGATTATACTTTGAAAGCTAATACAATCAAGGATTTCTCTCAATATTTCAGTAGTTTGACAACAATGGCGGATTCAGTACTCAATATTGCCAAAAAGATCCCAAAAAATGCTAAGCTCTGGGCTATTTATAGCTGATTTTGTCAGGCGGGTCGTGATAACACGTGGCACAGATCCCGAGAACATCGGATCGCATCGCCTCCGTTGAAGAAATAGTCAAATTAGCCGTTGTGGACAGGTGTCGCGATCTCCCTGAAAATCGGATCGTGCAAGTGAAGAGAATCGGTCAGAATAACGGTTAGGGACACGTGTCGCTAGATCCGTGCGTCTCGGATCGCTGAAGACTTGCTCACGCTTGAATGGGTCAGAGGATTCGCCACGCATCAGGGAATCGGATCGATCAACACTGGACAACAACAGATGCACGGATCGGATCGCCTAGATGCGTCGTTTCGCTGATGACATGGGGGCGATCCGTCGAGTCGCGATCCTCCGTGGGCGATCCGTCGAGATGCGATCCTCCGTGGGCGAGTCGATAGCGCGCGATCCGTTCCTTCATATTCTTGGAAAACGTGGTTTCATGCTTTCCTCTTACGAATGATCCTGGGTGGCTTGGTCAAAAAGTGAGCCAACATTTTGCCCCCTCGAAGTATGTTTTATCGACGATGGAACATGCTTCGAAGCTATAGAATCGTTTTTTTTTCTCAACGAGTCGCGGATCAGAGAACGATTCTCTTTCTGGGATTTTTCTGAATTTATCGACTCGTTTCGCAAGCTCAATTCGCGGTCCGTTAGAGGGATATTCGTTCTGCTCTTGGGTGTGTACTTGGGCCTCGGAACGAAACGGGCTCCTCCTCGAGTCGTGGTGGGCTTTTGGTTCGCGGCCCGTCGGTCCTTCGTGGATCGAATAGGACAAAAAAAAGGGAGACAAACGGTCGCCCTCTTTGCCTATATAAGCCGACCCTCCCCTCTTCACTTTCCTTCTTCTTTCTTTTTGCCGTATCGTTTCGCCTGCTCCGTCGAGGAACGAACCCCAGTATTTCGAACCTTCAAATATTCGATCACTTTCCCAATTTTTTAGAAAGGAAATTCCACGGAAAACATCCTTATTCGTAAACGCTGCTGTTTCACGAACTTTTTCGAATAATTTGTGGGAAAAACGATGGAAATTTGCGATTTTTGGGGAATCCATCGAGACGCCATGGCTGACGGGCGTAGAGCTCGGAGTTCGAGGGTGAGAAGAAGAGATGGAAAACAAAGGAGGAAGAAGAAGAGAGGAGGCCAGTTCGGATCGTGGGCAAGGAGAGGAGAAGATGAAGGCGACTGGCGAGACGGAAGATCGTGGTGACAGCAAGGGCGCGTATCGTTGGGGACTGCAACGATTCGTGAATGAGCGATCCCTTTGCCCTGCGATCCGATGGGGGGCGATCCCTCCAACCTCGCGATCCAAAAGGGGGGGCGAACCCTCTGCCTTGCGATCCGACCCATAGCCGACGATGCGAAGAAATTTCAGACTTTAATCAACGCCTTGTCACCATAAAATTTTGAACAGTTAGGCTAGAGCCTTGTCGTTGGACTTTCTGGACTTAATGACCACACAATTTGACTGCATATGGCGACTAATGTTTTGATGATCTTGATTGCTTTCACGCTTTATTTTTAATGCACACACAAGCACACACACCGGCACTTGCACACACGGGGGACGGGTAGTGTTAATCTCATTGTTCATATTTTCTCGTCCCAGCAGCAATGTCGAATGATCACTCTTCTTCAAGATCCGCAACAGAAGAGGAATCCGAGATTCCTGAACAGTACAACCCTGAAATTCCTCAAATTAATCCGGGAGGTGAAGATTCTGGATCTGAGTACGAGGCCATAGAATCAGACCCGTCCGAAAGTACTTCATCTAGCGATAATCCTGAGATAGATGGGCGAGCTCCCGACGAGATTCCTGGCGCTCTCGGGATAGATAAATTCTCCGATTCTCTGGCATCTAAGCTCGACGATATAAAACTTAAGAGAATCTGCTTGAGACACGGAATTCCTTGGGATGACGTCTTGACACCCGGTAGCGAAGATAGACCCCACCTAGCTCCGGAAGGATATATGGCAATTAGTCGGACCATGTGCTTGGTAGGAGCTATTCCTCCGTTTCCTTCAATCGCTATCGAAACTTTAAAGCAACTGGGTATTGCTCCGATGCAGCTCCATCCTAATGCTTACGCATCCCTATACGCCCTATATGTTGCGTACGCGGAGATCCTACACGCCGAACTTAAATTCAGAGATTTGACATTCTTCTTTCTTTTCAAGCACCGTTCTTCGGCAACTCCAAACTTCTCCTTCTTTGAATCGGTGGTGAATAGGAAGGTTCTGTACAATGGGTATAGCAATATAGGGGACCCTAAATCTGACTGGTTTTATATAAGGAGACAGGCCGGATGCTCACGAAGATGGCTCAAATCAAGTAAACTTTAAGCTTCTAATCGAATATCTTGTTCAAGAAGTCTAGGCGTTAACATTCTCCCCCTTTTCCTTTGTATTAAACAGATCATGTCTTCCCGAAAACGGAGGGTCCACTATACAACAATCGATTGTCGATTCTTTTACAAAGCAGATCCAACTTTCTAAAGATCAAAAAATGTATCACTGATGACAATCTTCATAAGCATCGTCTTCTGGATAGAAGATTTGGACTTGGCACTGGTGGCAAACCTTATAAGTATGTGCCCCCAACGGAGGGAGAGGGAACTTCACAAGCGATAGAAACAACTAAATTTCGCAAGAGTCCTTCTCCAATAGTCATCCAAGACGATGAGGACTTGAACATATACAGAGGGGATGAGGTCCGCGGTGACACGTCCAAGGAAATTCTTGCTTCTGCTCCAATTGAAACCGTTGCTCCCGGTGATTTGACAGAAGAGCAGTTATTTGACGAGCTGAACAAAATCCCTCTACCCGATGATGTATATACGGAGAAGGACTTTGGCGAGGGTCCTTTCTTCCCTGCTTCTGAAGAGACCATCGCTCCAACTAGAGGACGAGAAACTGGTCAGACGAGCCTGTCTTCAGGCCCGGGTCTGTTAGGGGAAATTATATGGGATGCACACATCACACACACTATCAAACCCTGCACTCTTATATCGTGGGTATTCAAAGTTTTAATATGCTCTTTTCTCTTCTTTTTTTTTTGCAGGAACGATGTCCCGCAGGAAATCTTACTCGTATCGTTCTCTTCGTGAGGGCACACCCAGCCTTCGTCCGGATACTGAGCGCTCTCGTGGTCCTTCTTATAGGCCGACTTCCTCGCAACCTCGATCTCCACCAAAATCAACCTCTACCAGGCCTTCGAGTCATCCGACAGTTCCTACAGGGGGAAAGAAACTTCCTAAAGAGTTAACTCCTCCAAAGAGTGCACCTTCCCACAGCCGGTCGTCCAAAAGGCATCACGAATCTAAAGATAGGGACAAAGATTCATCCAAAGAGACTGAGAAGGAAAGAAGTGACATTGTCCCCACCAGTCAACCAGAGTTGGCTGCCCCCGGGTCACGGGATTACGTCCATGGTCCCGAGATCCAAGGTAGGCTGGAAAAGCTGCGGGAACAATTTCCAGGCATATTCTTTGACAGGATGGTGTTTGTTCCTGCCTTGGAACCGGTCCCTAAAAATTGGGATAACGAAGTTATCGGGCACATCCAACACGCAGCCAGGCAATATGAGATGATGAAAAAACACGCAGTTAACCTTTCGGAAGTCATCCGAACACTCGAAATAGAAGCACACAGATCTAAAGCGAAGCTCGAAAACAACGAAAGGGCCAGGACAAAATTGGAGAAGGACCTGGAAGATGCTCAGATCCAGCTTGCTTTAGCACGGAGGGACACTGAAAATTATAAGACTGAATTAGAGAGTGCCAGACAGCGCTTTCATTCAGAACTGGACTCTAATAGCCAAGAGAAAATGGCCTTAAAGAAGGAGGTTGAAGATCTCAAAATGGCCAACATCGAGTTGAAAACAGCACAAGGCCATTTTGAGGCTGAGAAGGCTGCTTAGGAGGCAGAAAAAGCGAGTTTAAAAGAAAGTTTGGCCCTGGATAAAGCAGAAAAGGTGATTTTGAATGACCAGGTCTCGGATGCGGAGAGAAGGGCAGCCCTCGCCGAAAAGAATGTTGAGAGCGCCATTGAATTGGCCACTGCTTCTAACAACAAGCTCCTCGCAAGAGAGAAGGAGATTGAGGGGTTTGAAGAAATGATTTTCGATTTCCTTGGCCAGGTTCTCAAAACTCGCAACATTTCGTGGATCCCGGATTACCATGTTACTTTGGCCAACTTATGGGATGCCATTGTGGAGGGTGAAAAACATAGATTGGGAATCGAAGAAATTGATGAGGATGAACTGATGAAGAGCATCCTACGAGACAATGAGCCTGAGGACCTGGCAGAGGGTCGTCGCCTGATTCTGGCGGAGATGGAAAAGGAGAGGGCCCTAGCCAAGGGTAAAGGCAAAGCTGATGAGGGCTCGAGTTCGGCTGTGGAGCCCAAGGCCTCCGGGGTTGAGGAATACCATCCCGATGATCCATTAATCCCTTTGGGTCGAACTCCCATGGTCATTGGAGCCTCTGCAACTACTCAAGAAGGAGCATCTGCCGAAGGTATTTCTCTCTCTTTCCCACAATTCGTCAAAGCAATTGTGAATTATCGTCGTCTGGTAGAACAACCAATTGAGTTAGTAATGTGCTTTCCTTCTGATACAGGTGGCGAGCCCGTCGACATGGGTGCTGAAAAAGAAAAGGAAGTGGAGAAGGAGGCTGGCTTGCCATGTGCTGGTATTGATGTATCAAAGCAGGCCGAGGTCACAACAGCAGAAAAAAACATCCCGGCACCTAGCACTGATGTACCCAAAGATGCTGAGACCATCGAAGCCTTGAAAGATATGGATGGTCGCCATGTAGATGACGAAGAAGACATTATCAGCGCCAAAAAGGCCGACGATGATGACGAGGAAACCTTGGCTAGCCGAAAAGCTAGACAGGAGAAAGAGTTGGCTTCGAAGAAGGTGGGAGATGAGGCTTTGGACGTAGTCCCTCTTGCAGAATTCGATCCCAAAACTGGAATGATTGTGAAGATCCAGCCCAAATCCATCAGCCGACAGCTTCACTTTGCAAACCCCGATGACTTCCCGGCTTCCCTTTCTGGTAGAAGCAAGAGAAAAGAGGTGGAAGAGGAGACTTCAGAGGAGTCGGATGTTCCCCTCATAGACAAGCGGAAGAGGAAGAAAGGGGATCCATCTGATGCCGACAAGGAGAGGCTGGAGAGGCAGAAGCAAGAGAAGAGGCCAAAGCGTAATTAGGATGCTTGTTGATATTTTGTCTTTAGGTTTTTCACTGGCCAGGAAATGTAATTGTGAGACTGGCCCTCACTTTTCTACACTGCTTTTCACTTTGTTGGTTCACAGTATATAAATGAAAGTTTATCTCTTTTTGCATCATTACGTACCTGCATTCAAATAAACTTTCCACGTTTAGTCATAGGCCATCTAATAATAACTACAAATCAGTCAAACAACAGATAGCCAAGAGAAAATTTTAACGCTGCGCTGCTGTATTAAAGCTCAGTATATGTATATGAGTGTACGCGCCCCCAATCAGTTGTTATCATAGCGCCTGACGGGGGTTTGCTAAGAACTGGTTAGCCTTGCCGGCAGGTTGCCCCCTACTGAATATGGGGGACTTAGAAGATTTCATAGGATAATTGTTCTTGTGGCACCGAATTTCTGACATCTTTCTCAGTGCTTAGTTACAAACTTCTTTATACTCTCCTGACGGTCGTCAAGGTTAGAGTTTGAATTCAGTAGTTCAGTCGGTCCCCGGTCCTTTAGCAGGGAAGAAGTTCTTTCTCAGCGCTCAATCGGAGACGCTTTTATACTCTCTCTCTGTGGAGAGTTAGAGTTCGAGCTCAGCGATTCATTCGCTCCCCGATCCTTCAGCGGGGAAGGAGCTCTTTCTCAGCGCTCAATCGGAGACGCTTTTATACTCTCTCTCTCTCTCTCTGGAGAGTTAGAGTCCGAGCTCAGCGATTCATTCGCTCCCCAATCCTTCAGCGGGGAAGGAGCTCTTTCTCAGCGCTCAATCAGAGACGCTTTTATACTCTCTCTCTCTGGAGAGTTAGAGTTCGAGCTCAGCGATTCATTCGCTCCCCGATCCTTCAGCGGGGAAGGAGCTCTTTCTCAGCGCTCAATCGGAGACCCTTTTATACTCTCTCTCTGGAGAGTTAGAGTTCGAGCTCAGCGATTCATTCGCTCCCCAATACTTCAGCGGAGAAGGAGCTCTTTCTCAGCGCTCAATCGGAGACGCTTTTATACTCTCTCTCTCTGGAGAGTTAGAGTTCGAGCTCAGCGATTCATTCGCTCCCCGATCCTTCAGCGGGGAAGGAGCTCTTTCTCAGCGCTCAATCGGAGACACTTTTATACTCTCTCTCTCTCTAGAGAGTTAGAGTTACGGATCAAGCAATCTGCAATCATGTATGTTCATCGAACTTGTCCTAGGCGTATATTTTAATCCAAGCTTCGAGGATTGAAACCAGTCGGACAAGCATTTGGAGCTCTTGCCAAGGCTTTGAGTTCCCCCAAACAATCTACGGGAGGAACAATTGGCAACAGACTTCGGATACCTGCATTATTCTTTTGATTTCCATAAAAATAAATAGTCAGATAAATAAAGATGCAATAAAGGTAAATGACACACAATATTTTTATAGTGGTTCGGTCGAATCATGACCTACGTCCACTTTATAATCTTTTGCTTTAAGGAATCAGACTATTCTAGGCAAGTCATGCCTTGTACATGGTTTTTAACAAAGCAAAAGAATAAATTTGAAACTTTCATGTTAAATACGGCCGTAAATGTTGGGCATTCCACACTCTGGGGATTTCCTTTCCATCTACGGTTGCCAGCTTGAAGGTTCCGTTATCAAGCTTGCTCAGAATGGAGTACGGTCCTTCCCACTTCGCTCCCATATGAGCTGGGGGTGGGAAGACACGTTTCAGAACCAAGTCTCCGGGTTCCCAGGTTCGGGCTCGAACCTTTTTGTTGTAATATCGGGCGACCTGTTGTTTGCATCTCAAGGCACGCAGGTCTGCTTCGTCCCTCTTTTCTTCGATCATATCCAGGGACTCAAGGAGCAATTAATTATTGGTCATTAGATCATAATAAGTCACCTGGTGAGAAGGTACCTTTATCTCAACCGGGATGACTGCTTCCGCTCCAAAAGCAAGGGAGAACGGGGTACGTCCTGTTGCCGATTTATATGTTGTCCTGTAGGCCCATAGTGCCAAGGGCAATTCATCAGCCCACATGGCTCTAGCCCGCTTCATTCTTCTTTTCAGAATGGACTTAATTACTTTATTTGCCGCTTCGACTTGTCCGTTCGATTGCGTGTGCGCCACGGAGGCGTATCGATTCTCGATGTGGAAATTTTGGCAGAAGTTTCTGAACTCAGCACTATCGAACTGAGTTCCGTTATCTGTTATTACAATCTTTGGAATCCCAAATCGACAGATAATGTTTCTCACGATAAAGTTGATCACTCATTTGGTTGTGATTGTAGTTAGTGGTTCAGCCTCGACCCACTTAGTGAAATAATCTACGGCCACAATAGCGAACTTTGCTCCGCCCCTGGCTATGGGGAGACTTCCAATGATATCAATTCCCCACATAGCGAAAGGCCATGGACTCATCATTGTTTTTAACTGATTAGGAGGCGCTCTAGGTATCTTTGAAAATCTCTGGCACGCATCACACCGTCGTGCGTATCTTACTGCATCCTTGCTTATGGTAGGCCAGAAATAACCATGCCGCAACACCTTTTTTGCCAAAGTTTGCCCTCCAGTGTGGTCGCCACATTCGCCTTCGTGGACTTCTTGCAGCACACGTTTGATGTCATCGTGGGCTACACACCGAAGGAGGGGCATTGAAAACCCTTGTCTGTAAAGAACTCCACCTTGCAGAACGTATCAGGCGGCTTTACGAATTACTTTACGCCTCTCGCTTTTCTTGGTCGGAAGCGTTCCATCCATCAGGAAATTCTTTAGAGGGGTCATCCAGGACTCCCTTTCTGGTTCCGTCTCTAGTACTAGGTCGATTTCCATCTGATCTATGCTAGGGGACCGAAGTACTTCAACGGGGGCTAGCCCAGTCAATTCAGGATCGTCGGAACTAGCCATCTTTGCCAACTTGTCTGCCTGCTGATTCTCTGACCGCGGAATATGAGATATGCTGTAGTGATCAAAATCGTTCAGCAGTTCTTTCACTTTCTTTAATTCAAAATCAATCTTGCACTTTTAGCTTGGAATCTTCTAGTGACTTGGTTCACAACTAACTTGGAGTCGCAGAAGATGTTCAGTTTTGTAACCTCTAATTCCTTTGCGATCCTCAATCCGGCTATCAGAGCTTCATATTCGGAATCGTTGTTAGTGGCATGAAATTCCATTCGGATTGCATCGGTTATCAATCGTTTCTCGGGGGTTTCAAGCACTATCCCAGCGCCGGATCTTTCGTTATTCCTGGCGCCATCAGTATACAATCCCCAGGCATTGGGATCGAAAAGTTATTTTGAAGGATCAGCTTCTTCGTTCGCTATATCTTCCTTAGGGACAGTGAACTCTGCTATGAAGTCGACTATCACTTGCCCCCGAATTGACCGTCGGGGCTGAAAGTTGAAATCAAATTGACTTAGCTCAATATTCCATTTGAGTAACCTTCCAGATGCCTCCGGTCTCTGTAGGACTTGATTGAGTGGATGATCGGTGTATATGGTGATAGGATGCGCCTGAAAATAATGTCGAAGCTTCCTAGAGGCGATCAGCAAACTATACGCCAACTTTTCTATCCGTGGATAATTACGCTCTGCTGCTGTCAATTTTTTGCTCACATAATACACAGGTCTTTGGACCTTATCCTCTTCCCTTACCAATGCTGAGCTGATCGCATGGGATGACACCGCCAAATACACGAATAAGTCCTCGTGATCTATTGGCTTAGATAATATCGGAGGTTTCTCTAGGTGCCTGAGTAAATTCTGAAACGCTTCTACGCAGTCGGGTGTCCATTTGAAGTGGCGTTTTCCTCGCTTTATTAATTCGAAGAATGGGATGCACTTATCCGTAGCCCTGGAGATAAATCTGCTTAGTGCGGCCACCTTTCCGGCAAGGCTTTGCACATCCCTAATTTGCCTAGGTTCCTGAATGTCTCTGATTGCCGTGATCTGGTCTGGATTAATCTCAATACCACGGGAACTGAGGATGAATCCCAAGAATTTTCCAGAGGCAACACCGAACGAACATTTGGTTGGGTTGAGTTTCATTCCGTACTTTCGAAGGATGCCGAACATCTCTGCCAAGTCAGTAGTGTGTTGGGAAGATTGCTTGGACTTAACCAACATATCATCGACGTATACTTCCATGGTTTTCCCGATCTGGTTATAAAACATTCTGTTGACCAAACGTTGATATGTAGCGCCCGCATTCTTCAAGCCAAAGGGCATCACCACATAACAATATAATCCCAGATCTGTGATAAAACTAGTGTGTTCTTGGTCTGGAACATGCATCGGAATCTGGTTGTATCCTGAATAAGCATCCATAAATGAGAGAAGCTCATGACCTGCCGTCGAGTCTATCAACTGGTCAATCCGAGGTAACGGGAAACTATCTTTTGGACAGGCTTTGTTCAAATCCGAGAAGTCGATACACGTTCGCCACTTCCCGTTGGCCTTCTTTACCAGGACTGGATTCGAAATCCAGTCTGGGTAGGTTGAATATCTGATAAATCCATTACTCTTCAGTTTCCCAACTTCTTCTTTCAAGGCAGCGGACCTCTCTGGTCCCAACATTCGCCTTTTTTACTTTACCGGAGGATGTTTAGGGTCAATGCTTAAGGAATGGCTCATGATTGATGCGGATATCCCACACATGTCCGCGTGGGTCCAAGCAAACACATCCAAGTTATCTTTTAAGAAATCCGTCAGTTCTTTAGCGAGATTCGGGTGTAACTGGGATCCAATCTTAAGGACCTTCTCCGGGTCACTATCATCGATCGGCACATCCACAGTTGTCTCGTTGGGAATTGCCATTCTGCCCCCGGGTTCTTGATCCTCTCTGGGATCTATATCCTCGGGCATCTCTCTGGGCGACTCTCCAACGGCTATCCTCTTTGGTTGCTATAAGGTCTCCGCCCCCGTTGGGGGAGAAGCGCCTTTGGTTTCAATATCCCCTCCGTTGCGAAGTAACTTTAGTTCGGCAACATAACATGCTCGCGCAGCCACCTGATCCCCTTTGACGGTACCAATGCCGGCTTCTGTGGGGAATTTCAACAACAAGCACCAGGGGGCTATACAGGCTCTAAACTTGGCGAGGGCCGGTCGGCCCAAGAAGGCATTGTAGGGCGATTCAACATCCAAAACCACAAAGGGAAGAATTCTCACTCTCTGGCGTTCTCCTTCCCCAAGTGTAACTGGTAACTCTACATAACCCATTGGAGCAGTGGATGCTCCGTTAAATCCACGGATCCATCCTTGGCAGGGCTTCAAGTCTTTTATTTCAAGATTCATCTGATCAAATGTCCTTTTGAAAAGAATGTTGACAGAACTCCCGTTGTCCACTAAAACCTTATGGACAGTGGCTGGGCCAATAGGTACCGTAATTACAAATGGATCTTCTGTCGGAGCATGGACTCCAATGCTTTCTCGTTCTCGGAAGACGACATCGTCGGTCATCATCTTTTGCTGCTTCACCGGGATACTGTCCTTAGGGTTGCTACACTCCCCTACCTCGAGGTGTTGTTTGGCTGCATTGACGTATTGATTCAATGCCTTGGAACTATGCCCGGCGAGATAAAGTCGTCCGATTACGGTATTGATAACAATGTTCTTTCCCTTTTGCTGGGCAGTCGGCCTAGCAGCAAGTTGATTTTGGTTCTGATTTGGGGCCTGCACTGCTTGTCCCCTGTCCCTGGGCGTTACTCTGTACTCATCTAGCTTTCCTTCTCGAAGCAGCCTTTCGACTACATCTCTTAGGTGACGGCATTCATTCGTCGAATGGCCGTGAATCTGATGAAAGAGGCAAAACTTCCCTGTTTCACGCTCTTTCTCCGTCGACTCTCTGGGAGGTGGCCTCTTATTCTAGAGGACTTCATATGCATCCATGAAGATGTTTTCCAGAGTATCACTTATTGGTGTATAACTTTCAAAGGCCCTGGGACGAGTCCTTCTCTGGGAGTCGTTCCCTCGGTTCCTCTTCCGGTTGTTACCGTTACCATTATTATTGTTGTTACCTGGCTGACGACCACCCTGATTCTGATTTCCGACATTTACTTCAACTTTCCCCGAGCTGTCTCCTGTCTGCTTAATGACGACATTGCTCTGGATTTCCTCCTTATTGGCTGTTTTTGCTTTTCGGTTAGCATATACCTCTTCCCGGCGTAAATGTACGTTGGCTTTCTCGTAGAATAACTCTCTGGTGTGGGGCGGTTTGCCTGCCAGGTACCTCCCGAATTCAGTGTCCTTATCTACTCCGTCAATCAGTGCTGCGACAACGGTCGGTTCATGGGGATCTTTAACCTCAGTAGCGGCCAAATTGAAACGATCCAGGTATACCCTTAAACTCTCGCCGGGTCGCTGCTTGACAAGGAACAAATCGATCACACTTTTTGTCTTCTGTATGTAGATACGGAATTGTTCTACGAACTTCTCACTCAACTCCCTGAAGCTAGAAATCGATCTTGCCGGCAAGCGAGTAAACCATAATAAAGCCACATCCTCCAGGAATATGGGAAACGCTTTGCACTTAACAGCGTCAGAGGCTGCGGCAGCGGTCATTGACCAAGAATATCTCATCAGATGCTGGACAGGATCAGACCTACCCGCATATCGATTCATTTGTGGCATATTGAAACGCCTTGGAAAAGTCGCATCCAAAATATCATCAGTGAAAGGGGTGTGACTGCGGTCAATCCCCCAATCTTCGTTCCGCTGTCCACGGCTATCTGCCAGAATCTGGTGGACCATGGCTGCAACATTCGCACTGGTCAAAGGAGGTTCAGGGTCAGTGCCTCTGGCTCGGCGAGGTTCTCTGATTTCTCTTCCGGGAGCAGCCACGAAATCCGGGGCTCGGATAGGGCTTCGTTGCCCCCTGTTATCATGAGTATATGCGCGGCGACGGGGCTGAGGTGGTCTGTTACGTACGGGACTACCCACATCTCGAGCCCTACGAGCTGCGGCTTGATTGTTCACATTACGGTTTGAGGGCCCCGCCCCCAGTGCTTCTTCTTCCTGTGATGGCAGGGTTCCGAACCGAAGCTGTTCTATGTTTTCGGCTCTCTCATACGGTCATCGCGGAGGTCTCGGAGATTCTTCAGACGAAGAAGAATGTACTAGGGTGAGTGGACGAACCGGCGATGTTCTTTGCCTTGCTAGCTCGTCAAGTCTTCTATCCATAGCAGTCAGATTTTGTCGTAGGACGGAGCTTTCCTGCCTTTGGGCGGCCAATTCATCAAACAACCTCTCCCACATTTCAGAAAAGCGAGAGAGATCCCCCTCATTAATAGGAGCAGTAGGATCATATTGATCGTCATCACCTTCTCTTATGCGCAAAGAAATTGAGCCGGGTCGAACAGAGGGGCCAGGATGATAGGAACGAGCCATAGGCTCCTTTCCAGGTCAAGTTGTGGTCTGATCATCAATTCGGATCGCTGCAGTTCGTGGATGGCGGCTCGCAGCGCCCCCTTGAGGTCGATTCGCATTCGTAGTGTGCGGAGGGTGCGAGGCGTTTCCTCGGGATCGAGTAACAACCCCTTCAGCAGTCCGGATCGCTTCGTTCTCATCGTCTCGGAGCGTGGTGTCTTCGTCGGATCGGTTCGCCCCCTGCGCCCCGCGATCCAAAGCTTCTTCATTGCCCTGTTCGTGCACACTCTCTTCAATCGTTTCGTTGGTTTGCGAAGCTCGCGCTTCCTTAGATCTTTTTCCAGCCATGATATCCGAATCGCTGGAACCTTCAAAGAACCGAATAGTGAAACTTTAGGATTGTCTTCTCAGTGAAAGCACCAAAATGTTAGATCAAAATTTGGACCTAACACCCAAATTGCTCTGAAGCTTATAGAGTTTCAACTGAAGAATGAAAAAAAAGGAAATAACACACAGAATTTATAGTGGTTCGGCGTTAACGAGCCTACGTCCACTTTATATATTATTGATTATACTTTGAAAGCTAATACAATCAAGGATTTCTCTCAATATTTCAGTAGTTTGACAACAATGGCGGATTCAGTACTCAATATTGCCAAAAAGATCCCAAAAAATGCCAAGCTCTGGGCTATTTATAGCTGATTTTGTCAGGCGGGTCGTGATAACACGTCGCACAGATCCCGAGAACATCGGATCGCATCGCCTCCGTTGAAGAAATAGTCAAATTAGCCGTTGTGGACAGGTGTCGCGATCTCCCTGAAAATCGGATCGTGCAGGTGAAGAGAATCGGTCAGAATAACGGTTAAGGACACGTGTCGCTAGATCCGTGCGTCTCGGATCGCTGAAGACTTGCTCACGCTTGAATGGGTCAGAGGATTCGCCACGCATCAGGGAATCAGCTCGATCAACACTGGACAACAACAGATGCACGGATCGGATCGCCTAGATGCGTCGTTTCGCTGATGACATGGGGGCGATCCGTCGAGTCGCGATCCTCCGTGGGCGATCCGTCGAGACGCGATCCTCCGTGGGCGAGTCGATAGCGTGCGATCCGTTCCTTCATATTCTTGGAGAACGTGGTTTCATGCTTTCCTCTTACGAATGATCCTGGGTGGCTTGGTCAAAAAGTGAGCCAACAGTCATAGTATCAGCTAAGTGCACGGCCTGACTTTCGCGTATAGAAATTAAAAAAAGAATTGATTTAATTCAGGTTATAATCCATATTGAATTCCCAAATTTATTAATAGAGGGCCGAACACGAGGAATCGAAGAATTACAGATGAATGTACAAAAAGAATGAATCCTAATTTTCGGATGACTGATCCATCTAATCCAGTTCATCTAATGTCCTTTTCGGGAGCTGGATTTATTAGACTAAGCATATCAGAATGGGCTCTCAAGTCGTTTTTGCAACTAAAGCGAATGGCTCACTTCGCTTATGTGTGGATTACAGGGAGTTAAACAAGCTCACTAAGAAGAATAGGCACCCACTCCCGAGGATTGATGATCTATTTGACCAGCTTGCTTGGTACATCTGTTTTCTTGCAGTTAGACTTGGCTATAGGATTTCATTAGTTGAGAGTGGCCCAGGACAGTATAGATAAGACCGCTTTCAAAACTGCAGATGGTTTTTTGAGTGGTTAATCGTGCATTTTGGATTGACTAATGCACCCGCATATTTTGCGGATCTGATGAGTAGGGTGTTCAGGGAGTTTCTGAATAAATTTTTTGTGGTCTTTGTTGATGACATCTTGATTTTCTTTAAGAATGAAGAAGAGCATGCCCTGCATTTTGTTGAATCAAGGAATTCATAGCATTTTGATTAATGACAAGGAGAAGTTTCATGATCGACAAAAAGAAGAGAATCAATGGTATTGTAAGTTAGAGGTTGATTATTTAATGATTTAGCTGTGTTATAAATGTTAAAATCTATCCTTAAATAATCATATACCTCATTATTGTGAATATATAGATGTATGTATATGAATGCACATTCATTGTGCATATTGCCAGAAACCGGTCTACCGGTTTCAAAATAGGCGGTCGACCGTTTCTGGGTAGAATGCACAATGAACATGCACACATGTATATAACGCATATATATATATATATATATATATATTCAAATTTCAATCTATTGGTTATTTTTGACCTGTCGACCGATTTTCGAACTGAAAGCAACTCTTCATACAGACATCTTCATTCATCAAAAGTTGCTTCCTTTTCCTTTCATCAAAAATCATTTCTATTAGATACTTCTCTTCGACCAAAGATTCACTTGAACAAATTGCACAGTATCAATTCCTTCTTGAAGCAAGACTTAAGCGTACGGACAATAAGATCGATCATTTAAATACAAAGCTTGATAAACTCTTTTCAAAACTTAAGTCTTGCTTTGGTATACTTTGGGATGCAATATCATGTGGATCGTCTTCCTCCTCTATGCATATAAAAATCCAGGCAAACGTCCAATGCCTCCTATGTTTACATGGTCATCTTCAGAGGAAGGCACAAGTTCTGGAACGAGTAATGCACATGGTTGTGGAAAATCTGTTAGTGAGGAAAAAGACGACGAAGAAGAAGGAGACACAGAAGAAGGAGACAAAGAAGAAGAAGGAGATACGACTGAATCCGACGCACCATCTCATTAGCTCTCTTTATCCATGTTTTGTCATATTATGTCTTATTTAAGTAAAACTTAAATCAACACTTGTACATAAGTAGTGCTATATTTTATTTTGGGTTTGTACGTATTAACTCTTATCTACAACACTTGGTTGGGTATGTATGGTGTGTATTGTCCGAATGCATTTTGTGTTTGTTTTATGGTATGTATGTCTTAACTACTCCTTTTTGTGGATGACAAAGAGGGAGAAAAATGTTTACTAACAATATTTTTTGCAGATTTTTAATATATATTTCAGGGGGAGTACATAGACAGGGGGAGTTAGAAACACTTTCAGATCTATGTTGTCATCAATCAAAAAGGGGGATAATGTTGAAATAAGGAATTCATAGCATTTTGATTAATGACAAGGAGAAGTTTCATGATCGACAAAAAGAAGAGAATCAATGGTATTGTAAGTTAGAGGTTGATTATTTAGTGATTTAGCCGTGTTATAAATGTTAAAATCTATCCTCAAATAATCATATACCTCATTATTGTAAATATATATATATATATATGTATATATATATGTATATATATATATGTATATATATGAACGCACATTCATTGTGCATATTGCCAGAAACCGGTCGACCAGTTTCAAAATAGGCGGTCGACTGTTTCTGGGCAGAATGCACAATGAACATGCACACACGTATATACCGTATATATATATTCAAATTTCAGTCTACTAGTTATTTTTGACTTGTCGACCGATTTTCGAACTGAAAGCAACTCTTCATACAGACATCTTCATTAATCAAAAGTTGCTTCCTTTTCCTTTCATCAAAAATCATTTCTATTCAATACTTCTCTTCACCAATGATTGCAACTCTTTATCTTCTATAAAAACAACATGAAATCATCGATTCAAAAAACCAATTCTTTCTATCTATTCTATCTATTGTTGATTTCATTTTTGTTCTTTCAAAGCACTCAAATGCTCATAATCTTCTTATATCGTTATTGAGTCCTAGAATTTATATATTATTCTTTTGATTTAAACACGATATCATCTTCCAAATCTTCACATACACAATTTCTATTTGAGGATAAGATTATTGGAAGGTTGTACAAGAATTGACAAATTCGTGTTATTAAGAACACACATTGTCAAATCACAAGTCTACTCATCTTGTTTGAAGTCCTCCGTGTTGTAAGAGGCAAGTTGTGAAGTCCTCGTGTTGATAGAGGCGTGAAATTCCCGTTCGGCTGCTCGGGTGTTGTAAACCTATTCCTCCGGGTGAAGTGAGGTTGTTGTTACTGAAAATCCAGATAGAAGTCTGGGACTGGACGTAGGACGGTGCTCCGAACCAGTATAAAAATTTCTGGTGTGATTTTTTCTTTTACTACATTTACTTATCTATTATATTGTTCTGTGATTAGCTATTACTTTATACTTGAATATTGTTTGTCATATTACATGATCCTTGTGAGTGTATTATACTTAGCACATACACGCACGCACTTTCACATTTAGGAGAGGTCTTGAGGACTCTCAGAACACACCAACTTAAGGCGAAATTCTCCAAGTGCCACTTTTGGAGAAAGGAAGTAAGATTTTTAGGTCATGTGGTTTCTAAGTAAGGGATCGTGATGGATCCCACAAAAATTGTTGCAGTTCAAGATTGGAAAGATCCAAAGAATGAAACGGAGGTGAGAAGTTTTTTGGGTTTAGCGGGATACTATAGGAAGTTTATTAAAGACTTCGCAAGGATATCAGCACCACTCACCAAACTAACGAAGAAGAATCTGACCTTTGCTTGGAACGCTGATTGTGAGGATGCTTTTCAACAACTAAAGAGGGCTCTGACAACAACCCTAGTTTTGACATTGCCTAATGGGAGCAAGGTGTTCACAATGTACACTGATTCATGTAGTACAGGACTCGGTGCCGTTTTGATGCAAGAGGGAAGTGTAGTATGATTTGGGAGTAGACAGTTGAAGGTTCATGGGACAAACAACCCCACTCACGATTTGGAGTTGGCTGCTATAGTGTTCGCACTTAAGTCTTGGCGGCATTATCTCTTGGGAGAAAGGTTCAATTTATACACGGACTATAAGTCGCTCAAGTATCTGTTCTCGCGGAAGGATCTCAATTTGAGACAACGGATATGGATGGAGTTCCTAGTGTCCTATGACTTTGAGATTGCTTGTACCCCTGGCAAGGGTAACATTTTGGCGGACGCGTTGAGTAGGCGGAGGATGACCTTAAGTCCTCTATTCGTAGAGAGGCAGAGCTTGAAGTATATATTGACCTTCAATTTTAGGCCTTCTACGGATCTTGCACCTGGTTTATTAGCATCATTAGAGGTGCGACCTAATCTTTTGGATTAGATAGTATCTTCACGGCGAGAGGACCCAAAGACAATAGGCATTTTGGATAGTCTCAACAGAGGAGAAACTTCTAGTCACCTTAGCAGATACTCCACGGATGATACATGGTGGCTACGAAGGGATGGAAGGCTTTGTGCCCCCCGAGTTGGGTGTCTGTTGAAGATAGTCCTTGAGGAAGCCCATCGTTCTAGAATGACTATCCATCCAGGAGGCGATAAGATGTAGAGAGATATGAAGAAGGTTTTATTTTAGGCTGGGATGAAGAAAGATGTAGCGTAATTCGTAGCTTGGTGTTTGATATGCCAGCAAGTTAAAGTTGAACAGAAAACCCTGGCGGGTTGCTGCACTCTTTGGAGGTTCCACAGTGGAAGTGGGAGAGCGTCTCTATGGATTTCGTTGATGGTTTACCTAGATCCAGGAAGGGCAATACCAGCATCTGGGTTATAGAAACCAAGCTTACTAAGAGCGCTCATTTTATTCTAGTTAAGAACAAGATAACGGCAACATGATTAGCATCAGTTTATCTTTGTGAGATAGTCCGACTACATGGAATACCTTCCATCATAGTAAGTGATCGTGATCCCATCTTTACCAGTGAGTTCTGGAAGAGCTTGTAGGAGGCACTTGGTACGCAGTTATGTTTGATCACCGCATATCACCCTTAGACAGATAGAAAAAATGAGAGGGTGAATATAGTTCTTGAGGATCTTTTGAGGCTGTGTATCTTAGACTTCGGAAGGAATTGGAAAGAGCATCTTCCATTGGTGGAGTTCGCTTACAACAATAGTTATCAACCTAGTATTGGCATGGCACCCTCTGCTGAATCAAATTCAGGAAGCAAGGGCTTCTGTAGTTTCCCCAAGTGTCCATTTGATGCAATTCCAGACCTTTCCTGATTCCTAAATTGCTCAAAAACAGCCAACTCAGGAGTGTTTTTGTCGCCATCATTTCCAAGCACAACCCCGTTACTACTGATGTGATCTGTTCTAGATTCTGGGATGGTAGATTGCATGAACTATACGTGCTTTTCTTCTTTTTCCTATATAAAGTGAAAACGATAAAAAGAAAACAATAAACTCATATATCATATTTCTTATGTATGATTAAGTGAGAAATCGATATAGCATGGCAGCAAAGGCAAGTGTTTAATACAATAATATGAATTACCATACATCATAGACTCAGTAATAAATGATGGTACTATTTCCAATGGTGTGCCCAACGATGGGAACCTTGTCGAAACTGTGACCATCAATGAAAAAGCAGCCACAGATCAAGACAATGCATTCCACTGCGTTGGAAAGTTAAATAGGATGATTGAGGAAAAGACTAAAAACATGCAAGTAGGAGAAACATACAGGAATACAACTCCCAAGGATAAAGATAAAGGAAAGAAGGTGGCGAGCAGGACTGAAAATGAGGAACAATGTTATAAAGAAAATGAAGGTATGTACAACACTGATGCCATGCAAATCATATTGAAGGACATAAGGAAATTTGAAAAATGCTTGAAATCTGGCGACCATGATCGAAATAACGAAGTGGATGATATTCCCCAAAACATACTGGATGAAGCAGATAAATTCGAAGAGATCAGGAATGGTGGATCTGTTGAGCCTTGCGCTGATCCTGTTGTGCAAATTGCACCATTAATCACTCCAACTTCAGTTTTAAACCCGGTTTCCTTACTTCTAGTCCAAAAATGAACTTGAAAACAGCTACGCAAAATAAAGATGTTATCAAAGGAAATGAGTCTAAAGCTTCAAACTCTACTATGTCCAATCTGTCATATGGGTCAGCTAACAAAGATAGTCAATCCTGGAATGAACAAAGCACTTAATAAGGAATCAACAAAGATCACGTAAGAAATGATAAGTACAAAGCAGCTTAGCTTAATGTCAGAATAATATTGTTCCATATTCCAACCACACGTTTACCTCAACAAATTTCATTTTGTTTAATAAAAAAATAATAACAGTTCACATCTGTGTTCAAATCATTAAAAATAATAGTTCACATCTGTGTTCATATTCTAACCACATGTTTACCGCAGTCAAATATTTGGGGTGAAATGTGGAGTACACTACTTCATAATCATGAATTCATATATCAATACCTATTCTGCCTCAGAATGACCACAATCATTTTAACCTCAAGAGTGAACATGTATTGGTTTACCCCATGCAATTTATATATTCCACAAGCCTTTTAATTGTTTGTGCCCATCATATGCTGAGCGCATACACTTATACATACACAATGACGCAAGGATTAAGGTTAATAAATGAATTCAACTGAGAATTGAACATACATACATAATCTTAAAAAAAGTTGCAAACAAAATGAGATCTCAGTGAGAAAGAGTACAATAATAACATACTCCTACATGGAATAAGTTGGTGAAAGAAACACACAGCAAACCTTGAAATAAAAAAACAAACCTGAGTTAATAATTGCCGTTAACTTTACTCAATTGGAAGATGAAAAATAAAATCACTATAGGAAAGAGGGGAGATGAAGACGGAAAGAGAATGCCCTGAAGAATTTGAAATCAGTGATTAGCCCAAAATCTTCCTAAACAATGAGGATGAGGAGGAGGCGATTTGAATTTAGGGCTCAAAAATTGGCTCCATTTTTTATTCTCCGAAGAACCCTAATCTAGAATTACCAGTTTAGGGGAGAACGAAATGAAAATGTTAGCGGGAATGAAAATGTTAGCGACAAGAGAGGAAATGTAGCAGTCTAGCAGATAGTGGATTAGATAGCGGATGTACACTTGAGATCTTGTTTTAACTAAACGTGTGGATCGCTGAGGTGTCAATTTTTTTTAATTTTTTTAATTTGTATATATATGTAGCTACTGCAACACAGTTTGATATCAATGTTAACACATTGAAGCACGAGTTGCAGTAGATAAAAAACAGCATAGCTATGGCAACATTGTAGCTAGCAACATCATGGATTTTCATTGCAGTATGTCATCTATGGCGTAGTAAAGCCGTAAGGCAGAATTTGAATCGGTATGTTCAATGTGGTTTGGCCTAGTCTGAAGGCTTCGGGTCGGTTCCTTCCACAATGTGCTGGGTCGGCCAGGTTAAAAGAAAGTAGTGCCTCACTTCATTTGGGTCGGTTTGGCCATAACTGGGTCGGCCGTGACCATTTTAGGTCGGTTAGTTGCAAGAAAACTGGTAATTAGTTGGCAAAAGCTGGCAACAACTGGCTGTGGCATTTTCGTAAATACCTAATAGGCCGACCCAAAACCTGAAGGCTATATTTCAGCCATTCTTCACACCTATAAATAGGGGATGAGATCTACTTTAATGGGGGACTGAATTTGAGACCCTAAAGGGTTTCTGAAACCCATCCTCAATGAATTCAAGCTATCCTAACATCCAATCGTGATCATTTAAGGAAGATTATCTATTCAATCCACTATGGAATTCATCAAAGTCTCATCGTCCTCCGAAAGCTCATAGATCTACCATTGAATTTCCACTCTCCAAAGGCTTTCCCTCTACTTTGCCTATTAAGCCTTAGAGACCTAATTGGACAATGGGAAAGGTGGAAAGGATGAATGTACTGAAGTGATTGTATGCATTGTAACCATTGTGAAAGTAATGAGAATGGATTCTAAAGTGGATGTAGATCAAATTTGATTGAACCACTATAAAATTTAGTGTCCTTTACTTGCATTTCTATTATTTTTTAGCTCCACTTCTCCTATTTTTAGCACTTTGTGAAGTACTTTTAGTACCTTTGTGTTAATTCCAATTTCGGGATTAACATTTGGCGCCTACTATGGGGCCACATTCGATCTTCCATTCACTCACACTCTCTCACAAGGTTCAAGGCCTTGCATTGACAATCTAAGCCTATCTCTACCATAGATCCTACAAGGCTACGATCTAATCCAACCGACGAGCTTTTTGTCAAATTCAAGTCCTTCACTGAAATCATGGGTAGACCATCGAAGAAGAATGCCAATAAAAGTGTCGAAGATGATGATAATGCCGCCAATAACGAAAATACCCTTCTCACCAACCAATTTGAAGTTGGCAAAGGTTCTAAGGCCGGAGCCGTCGTAATGAGAAGGGAGCTGGACGAAGTTGTTGCAAGTTTAACAAGCCAAATGGACATTGCAAATAATGCCATGATGAAGAAGCTTGAGTCATTGTTTGCCATGTAAACCGCTATGGCAAAAGTCGCCATGGAAACCGCTCGTGCTAAGTCTACTCAAACGGATCACACGGAAAATGCAGGTTCCTCCTCTTTAAGTCCAAATCAAGGAAATTTTGCCCAAGAGGTCGCAGTTCCTAACAATCCTCGAAAGTAAGCAAAGCCTCTAACACACAATCGTTCTGATAAAGCAACTACTCGACAAGCGCTTGGTGCCACCAAAGGGGAACCTTCCCAAGGGGGAGGCCAAGGTCCTCGGAATCCGAATTGTGACCGTTTGCTTAGGCAAACATCCGGTAAGGATGATGGCGTCTGCCCCGTTGACCAGCTCAACAAGGAGGAGCGTCTATCGGAAATGGTTCACAAAATAATGGAGAAAAGTCTGAAGAAGAAAGACAATGAGAAAGACTAGGGGTTCGCTCCTACCAAAACCCCGCTTACGGAGAGAATTAAGATGGCTCCATATCCAAATAAATTCAAACCTCCGACAGTCTAAGCTTACAATGGGACAAGTGATCCCAGCATGTTCTTATTCAAATATGATCAACATTTGGACGGAGCACGTGCCACGGACGAGTTGAAATGCTTATACTTTCCAACTTATCTTGAGTGGGTGGCGTCACTTTGGTTCACAAATCTACCACCCAGATCTGTGAATGATTTTGCTACCTTGGCCAAAATATTTCGAGAGCAATTCAGGCTCCAAGCGATGAAAGTATAAGATGTCATGGGGTTAAACGAGCTTGAGCAAAGGCCAGGAGAATCCATAAAGGCTTTTCTTACCCGCTTCAACACCGCCGCATCTGAGGTTGGAAACTATGAGCCTCGTTTGGTTTTAATGACTTTGAAGGGAGCCATAAGCAAGAAGACCAAGCTTGGACGATGGATAAAAAAAACGAAGTACTCTTAAAGAACTGTTTGACAAAGATGAGGAATATATAGGTGTGGATGAGGATCCAACCTATACTATAGATGTCCCTGAGAGTAACACACAGCCCGAGAAAAAAAATAATGATGCAGAATGTGGCTAGAAGAGTCTCAGTAGTCAGAAAAGAGGGAATGATGGAAGAGATAACCGACCAAGCAAAAAGCTTCGCTTCTTTAAGAATTCAGAATGGACTCCTTTGAACGACACCATGGAGAACATCTTCAAGGCAACCAAAGACACTGAAGAGTACCCAACACCGAAGCAAGTGAAATTCAGTGACGTTGTAATCAAGTCAGGGAGGTTCTGCCGATTTCATAACCAGCCAAGTCACAATACAAACAAGTGCAGACACCTGAAGAGCTTAATTGAAGAACTGATAAGGAAAAACAAACTTCAGCAGTATGAAAAGAACTCGCAGAACGCCCAGAATGATCAAGGCTAGGGAACATCTGTGGGACAACCTAGGCAGAGTGAGAATTCTTCGGTCGCTGTTACTCTAATGTTGACCATCAATACTATTTTAGGTGGGCCACACCCAGCCGAAAGAAGCTGAGTGGACATTGTGAAATACACTAATGAAGTGAAGAACCTGCCGAAAGGAGAAGAGCTCATGATCATGAATGAAGCCTTGTCAGAAAAGATGCCAAAAACTCCATGGGATGATATTGTGTTCAAGGATAAGGAATCAGATGGATTGTTATCTCCAATAGTGGATCCAATGGTGGTAACCATTGGCTTGGGCCCAAACTTTGTTAGAAGAGTCTTAGTTGATAGTGGGGGCATCCATCAATGTCCTTTTCATCAACACATTTCATAAGATGAAATCTCCATGGATGATGTAAAAGCTTGCCAGAATAAAATTCACGGATTCAAGGGGCAAGCCGTTCAACCGATTGGCATCATCAATCTGCATGTCGAACTTGGATAAGGAGAATATTTGGCTACACTAAAGCAAGATTTTCTCATAATCGATGAGCTTTCTGCTTATGATGCTTTCCTTGGAAGGCTAACCCTTGTAGCGTTTAGAATAACAATGGCCCCGTGGTACCACATGATGAAATTCCTTATTGAAAATGGAGTTGGCATAGTCAAAGGCGAGCAACAGGCAGCGAGGGAGTATTAAATGGTTGAGCATGCTGAGGCAAGGAAGAAAGAAGTGAAGAAGGATGTGGAGCCTCCGCTCCACATTCTTGACTCCCCCTTATAGCAATTAGAGCGGGGCCCTCATACTGGCGAGCATAGCGGGGCCCAGAAGGAAATTGTTCCAATAAAAGCCAGTATGGGGGAAAACAGAGCGGCACCAGCTAAAGACACTATATCTATTCCAGTACACGATAAAGATCCTGACTGAGTCCTAAAGATTGGTTCTCAGCTAAGCCTAAAGTTGCAGAAGGATTTTGCGATGCGGCTACTTTTGGACTGATGTGAATCCGGACGTAATGGCCTATGTTAAGAAGTGTTATATATGCCCAAGCTTTGCAAAAATTCCGAGAGCACCTCCCACTGAATTGACTAAAATGGTTAGCCGTGTCCGTTCACCATTTGGGGCATAGATTTGATTGGAGCATTGCCTACAGCTAAGTCAAATATGAAATATGCAATCGTAGCAGTGGACTATTTCACTAAATGGGCTGAAGCTGAACCATTATTGACTATTACTTCAAAAAAGGTGATCAACTTCGTCCTAAAGAACATCATCTGCAGGTTTGGGGTGCCACAGAAAATAATCACTGATAATGGAGCTCAATTTTATAGCAGTGTGTTCTTAGATTTCTACGCCAAGTACGAGTCTAAAAAAAAGCTTTTCAGCCGTTGCTCATCCGCAAGCCAACGGGCTAGTAGAAGCAATCAAAAAAATTTTGAAGTCAACCATTAAGAAACGACTTGAAAAAGCAAAAGGTGGTTGGGTAGACGAGCTTCCGATTGTGCTATGGGCATACCGTACCACCCATAAGATTGCGACATGGCACACTCCATTCTCGCTTGCATTCAGATCCGAGGCTATGATCCTAGTAGAACTGGAAATTCCAACTAATAGAAGAATCCACTTCAACCGAGAATAGAATGAGAGACTTCAGCTCGAAGCACTTGATTCGCTCGAAGAAAAAAGAAGAGAAGCATAACTCAGAGTCATGGCATATCAGAGAAGAATAACTCGTCGTTTCAAGGCTAAAGTAAAGCGGATAACCTTCCAAGTTGGTGACCTTGTTCTGAAAAGAATCATGATAAGAACTGGAGTATTCAGACCTAACTGGGAGGGGCCATATATGATTAGCCAAAAATTCTCAGATGGTACATTTGAGATGAAAACGATGGATGGAATCCAACTTTCGAGAGCATGGAATGCTATACACCTTCATCACTACTTCACTTAATGTTTCTTTCATATATTCTTAAAAAGTTGTAAATATCATGCATTGTAGATACCATGCAACATTATTATAATCTTTGTACATATTAATGAAAGGAATTGCATTACTTGCCTAAATCATACGTTTGTAAATTCTTTGATAAGATTCGATTTTGATTGTTTGTCTCCTAAAAAACGCTGATGAATTTGTGATCTAATAAGGCCTGGTGACCATTACAGCACATCCCGATTGGGATAGCTTAAATTCCATTGTTCAATGCTTAAAAACATCATTCGCAACCAACTCGAAGATGTGAAGCACAATAGTGTAAGGAAGGGATGCCAGGAACTAAACGGTCAAATGATGCGGCACTCAAGTTACAGATAAAGTTGTGAGTTTCACCAAAAGGGCACCTTCTTGATTGCAAGGTCCCTGGCCCTAGTTCTGACAAATCATGGTAAAACCCGATAAATGAACTAGTGCAACCTTAAACCGAAAACCTCCCCAAGGGGCTCATTGATACATGGACGGATTGCAACAAACACTGGGATTTAAAACAAAAGACCTCCCCGAGTGGCTCCTAGTCGATTGCCGATGCCATTGGTACATGGACAGATTGCGACAAACACTGGGCTTTAAAACCAAAGACCTCCCCGAGGGGCTCCCAATCGATTGCCGACACCATTGATACATAGCCGGATTGCGATAAACACTAGGCTTTGAAACCAAAGACCTTCCCGAGGGGCACTCGCTTGACCGTCGACGCCATTAATACGTGGCCAGAGGCAATATAAACACTGGGTTCTAAAAGACCTCCTCGGAAGCTTTCGATCAGATGCCGGATCTTCCAAATCCAGCTAGTGATTCTGGGTCTTCCAAATCCAGTTACTGATGGAATTCAAAGACCCCTTCAGGAGCATCCGGTCATAAGACGGATCTTAAAAATTCGGTTAGTGACGAATCCAAAGACCTTTTGGAAGGCGCCCTACAAATTCTACAAGTGGCTGAGTCGTTCAGTCACAACGAATAACGGGATTACAAATACTTCTTCTGAAGAACAAAAAATAAGACCTCTCAAGCAGGGGCTTAAAAACAGAAGTTCATCTCCAAAAAGAGGCATGAGTAGGATCGACTAAACTGGAAATCTTTGGTCATGATCATGCCAAGAAATTCAACAATGGCAAAGACACATAATCAAAAGATTCCAAATGAAGTCGGTCACATAACGTCATACCTAACCTTTAAAGTTTGTGACAAATTTTGGTATGGAGGCATTACCACCGCATTAAATAAATTCAACGATGCTCACTTCCTAAGTCATACCACAAAATCATCACAAATTCAAACTTAAAGTTCAACATCTGGAAGGACTAACTTGACCAACAAAGCGGAACTTTGAAACGACAAAGGCAAAATTGATAACCCTGATATTGTGATGAGCGCAAAGGCGGTTATTCATAAAAATCTCAAAATATTGCCCTAGTCAAAATCAGAGAGATCCAGCAAAATTGGTCAAGTAAGATCCTACCAGTAATGATTCATAAGCATGAAATCATTTTAATACCAAGTATTGCAATATTAAATGGCTTGCAGTGTAAAATTTTTTTGTTGTAAGCATAAAAAGAAAACAAGTGTAGTCAGTGCTTCAAGGGACAACTTTGAGAAGAAATCTTCTATTAAAAAATTAACTT
The DNA here is from genome assembly GCA_030737875.1 of Allium sativum. NCBI lineage: Eukaryota > Viridiplantae > Streptophyta > Magnoliopsida > Asparagales > Amaryllidaceae > Allium > Allium sativum. The sequence goes on along the minus strand of CM060916.1, from coordinate 940,729,925 downwards.
CTCCTGTTGAAGAGTAGCAGAAGCTTTTCTTTCTTCGACCAACTGAGACTTTGCCAGTTGCTGAGCAGATTGAGCTTCTTGGACTTGTTTCTCAAGCGTACCTTTGTTTAACAGCGGCGAGTTCTCCCTTGAGCCTAGCAATTTCTAAATCTTTGGAGGAGTCTCGAGACTTCAACATGTGAGCTAAAGCGGCTTTGTCATTCTCTAAGGTTATGATATGTCAAGGTGCTTTTTCGCTCAGTCTATCCAACTTGACCTCAGCCTGACTCTTGGCAGCATCATACTGAGTAATCAAACTGCTTTTTGCATCGACTATTTCTTTAAGAGTGTCCCGCTTGTCATTGGTATGCAAGTCGAGTTCGAAGTACACCCCTCTTAGATCCTATTCCTTGAAGCACTTGGTGAGCATCAAGTTGGTCGACCTTATGTCATAAGGAGGCATGTTGATTATGTCTTGGATATCGGTGTGAGTCGAGGAAATATGTGAGGGGGCTACGAGGCGATGATCAGGGGAAAGTTGAAAATCAGGGCCGGGAAATATGTATGACTTATGGCGTTTATGAGATTCGCCTTTGTTTTGATCTCGTTTCTCTGTACCTCTTTTCCTTCCTCCTTTCTTCCTCTGGGTCCTTTCCTCCTTTTTCTTCCTCTCGACTTCATGCATATCAAAATGATCACGTCTCCATTTCCTATGATCCTTAGTCTCAATAAGATCACCAATCCGTTGAGGCTGATAAGCAGGTTGGGACGATGGAAGCGAGCTTTGATGAAGTCCTTGGGGTCAAATTCCATAGCGCCTTGTTCAAAGTCATCTATAAATGAATGCCTTATTTCTGTACTTGAGAATAGAAGCAAAATAGAGTTTAGTGTTCATAGTGGATGACACTAGGGAAAAATAAGGGGATTAGAGAAAAGAATCTTCGAATTCATGATTAAAAATGAATGTTTGTTTGGATGTATCTAATAACGAACCAATTTCAAGTGTTGGTTCTAAGGCAATTTTTGGGCTTGAAAGCATTTTTCCTGGTCGAGAAAGGGGAGCTTCAGTACTATTAACCCCTAAATCCATAGCTCGAAGTTTCGAAGGTTGAATGACGTCTTCTCCCCGATATCCCTGGCAGAGATAAGATCGCTCAGGTTCTTATAAGTATCTGCGGAACTCTCACCTTGAGTAACTTGGACAATAGGACCCTTGGCGGTCTTACTGCGGCATTCTTAGAAAGAGATTCCATGTCCCCGGAATGTTTTTCCATCAGATCAGAAGGAGTTTCTAATAAAGCCTTCTCCTTATCAACTCGCTCTGTATCCTTCTCAACTTGCTTACTTTTATCCTCCTGCTGTTGAGACTCCTCTTCCCCAATGGAGGATAATTTGGGTTTGGGAGGTGTTTTGATACAACCTGCAATGCCAGAGCATTTTTGTAAGGGGGATTTCTTAGCACGAAATTTTCCAGTTATCTCTTTATTAAAAAGAAAATCCAATTTAAGTGTGCGAGAAGGGTCAAGCAAATGGTATTAGCAAAGAAACTGTTCCATGATCAAATATCTCCTAATCAAAAGTTTGCAAAGTGTCAAACAACTCTTGGCCAGTAGTATCATCTGAGTTAGAGGAAGGAAGTACTACAAAAGCAAAGGAAGCATTCAATATTTGGACGCTAATTGTAGGGCAAGCAAAGAAATATGAGAGTGTGTTCTTACCTCCTTCCATCCACCTTCTATAGAAATTATCGGGGCAACGTACGAAACAATAATTTTCTATAAATCCCTTGGCATTATCCATTAGATCAGTTATAATCTTAGGGTATTTCCCCTCGACAAAGATAATCGATGGCTTTTCTTACCTCTTTTTGAAAGTATACAATAAACAGACCTCTTCAAAGGTGGGAGAATGCGGCTTGGTCCTCATAAAGAGTATGTAAAGACAGGTTAAGATGGTGTAGCCATTAGGATGTAATTGCATAGGGGCAATGTATAACACTTCAGAACCATCTCTGTGAAGGGACTAAATGGAGGAATGCCACCCCTCATCAACAAGTTGATTAACGGCAACACATCCAGGGGGAGGAGTGTCTGCAAACTCATTCTCCTTTGGAAATTTGGCCTTGGTCTCTAATATTCCAAATTGAGTGCATAAGCTTTTGTACCCGTGTTCGCCTAGTTTCTTTGGTTTCCTATCTTCAGGTACTTCAGTGAGAGGCTTGGGTACAGGAAATTCTGGATTGATGTCTAATCCGGGAGTGGTAGCCACATCAGTAGCTTGAACAGAAGTGTCAACTTGTGTGGACTTTGATGCGGCTTCAAGCTATTAGCACAATTTCTGTCTAGTGTCCATCTGTACACAAGCAACTGTATTTGACAACAAACTATAGGTATACGTGGGCAATCTGTTTTGATATGTCCGGGTTTCTTGCAATTGTAGCAAAACACTTCATCGTCTGAACTATCTGAACTTTCGGACTTGTTGGTTTTTGTATTCTTCTTTTGTGGCTTGTAGTTTCTTTTCGCCCACTTCCTAAAAACCATGGCTAGCTCTCCAACAGGGTCTTCGTCATTACTTTCAACAATATTATTTAGAGGAATCATCTTTTTCTTTGATTTAAAATTCTTTTGTTCTTCCCTTGCTTTTAGCTCCATCTTGTAAATAATCAGATTTCCAATCAACTCTTCCATGCTTGTTTTATTTAGATCTTTTGATTCTTGAATCGCCGTCCCTTTAGCTTCAAAATTCATCAGTGGTACTCTCAATATTTCTTTGTTCAACTCCATTTCTGTATAAGCTTTGCCAAGAGCTTTTGCATTGTAAACCAGTGATGAGCAGCGTCCAAACATCTCTTTTATATCTTCGTCCTTTTGCATATGTTTTTTTTCATATTCATTGCTGAGTGGAGCGAGACGAGATTCCTTAACTTGAGATGTTCCTTCGTATGTGACCTCCAACATATTCCATATTTCCTGTCTTTTGATTTAGGAACTTCAACACCATTAACAATAACAGTAGGAGACCTATAACCCATTTCAATAATATCCCACACATCATAATCGACTGAACTCAAATAAATTTTCATCCTAGCTTTCCAATAGGCATATTCAGTTCCATTAAACATTGGTGGCCTAGTTATGGACTAACCCTCAGAAAACGCATTATTAGACGGAATCATGACTCAAGAGTTAAAAATACCTGCTCTGATACCATTTGTAGGATCTAAATTAACCCTAGCAGGGGGATGATTATGGTTTATGGAAGTTTTTGCTGGGTAATAAATAATTTCAACACAACTAATAATCAGAGTAAATGCGGAAAAATAAATAACACACAGATACAACCAGGTTCGGCAAAACCCTACCTACTGCTGCATTCCCCAAGGTTTCTACTAGGTATTAGTCAACTTTACAATGCTTAAAACACCTATAAATTTGCGACAATTCCTAGCCTATCTGTCCTAACCATACGCTGAAAACTTATCCCAAAGTTTCTACTAGGAGCTACACAAAAGGCCTCACAATCTCGCTCTAGTTGCACTAATCCTACGCTCAAATCCTTGCACTGATTTCTATCCCCGAAATCAGATTTCCTCGAATTACAACATCATAATTCATCTCTCTAGTTTTATAGACAAACTAGAAAACTATAAACACGATTAAAAATTGGAAAACTAAATTAAAAATTAAAACCCTTAAAAACAAAACTAAACCATAGTTTAAATAATAAAATCCTTTTTAGCCTTAGGGGTTAGCTTGACCGATCCCTTTATTTTTGCTTCAACCACTTCAATTATTCGGCCTACTTTAATCTTCTTTTTGGAAATAAAAAATGGCAGAGGCAATCTAGCTAGGGCTTGCAATCTCCTTTGATTTTAAGTTGCCTCTCTCTCTTCTTTGATGTGCTCGAACTTCCAGTGACTATCTTTGTTTGGTCTATTCAAGTCAAGTACTTTGATTAGGATCCAAGTAGTTTTGATTCTCTGGTATGAAATTTCAATTCGAATTTTTCTTTATTTTTTCTCGAACTTGGATGGATTATTGCCAATGATGATGTAGTGTTTATATAAGATTAAAAATCCGAAATTTTCTCTGATTTCCTATATTAGATCTAGGTCTTTATATATGCATGAATTTTGGGCTTATGAAATTCATGGCTTTGACTTTGTGGATTTTGAAATCTTTAAACATTTTGGAAAAAACTTGTGTGAGAATTCAAGAATTAAACCTTTGCATTATATTTCCCAACATTAAACTCTGATTTTCTGGTAATTCTTGACTTGTTCTTTGGATTATTTTTGTCAAAATAAAAACTTGCATATCTGCTTATGAACAGATGTTAAACTTGATTTGCCAAAACTAAAACTGGTGCTATTCTTTGATCATGAGTTAGGTACTGCCTTGTGTCTTGTCCAACCTGGTCTTGTTATACTTGGTTATTGCTCACTTGTATGTAGAATACACATATATTTATGTTCATATAAGCTTGCTCCATGCTGCTATATGAATCTATTTTTTCCATGCTATGTATGCCACTCCTTTGTTGGTTGCTCCATTTTCTCATGTCCAGTTGAACTGTTTTGCTGAATCTTGCACTTGTGGGTTTGTATGTATTCGACCATTGTGTGTGTTTCTCTTGTGCTACACCCTATATTACAACACCTTGCACTTGATTTATTTTATATAGTTACACCACTGTTGCTTGATGTTCTTGATCATTTGCACTTCCCTGACGTGAATTATGTTTGAACTTCTTGCTTTTATACACAAATTTAAATTTTAACTTGAAACTATTGGCTGGTGTTCTTGTCAATTGACCTGTCTTTGAAATTGACTTGTGCTTACTTGATACCCATAATTTTTGGTACTTTGTTCATCATTTTTTTATGCTGCTTGGCCATGTTCTTGTGTATTTGAATTGCACTTATAATTATTCACTTGAATTGATACTTTACTTGCTTATATTGATATGCACTGAGTTGAGTTGGTCCACGAGGCTGCTCCTCAGTTGCAATGTTGGTTTCTTCTCTGCACATTTAAACAGATGTGAGCACTTGATATATATCAGACCAAGTCTAGAAAAATGATGAGAAAAAAACCAAAATTATGAGGCAAAATAAACTAAAAATAAATTTAGATTTGTATGCACTCAAGTTTATTTCTATTGTGTGTGTGTGTGTGTGTATATATATATATAAAACTTTCTAACACTTTTCCTTGTCCTCTAATGGTAGACAATATTCATGCAAATACAACCTCTTTCTCTCTCTCTAAATCACAACCTTCTTCATCATCCTTTAAACCTTCATCCTCGTCAATCTCAGCTGATCCTCAATCAAATCTTTCATCTAATCCTATTTCAAATCTGGATCAAATAGCATCAAAGAACAGGAAGTTGGAATACGTGAAACCTTCCTTGGATTATATTTTCATTCCAGAGAAAACCTTCAATAAATCTGAATCTTCATGGATCAACACTGTGGCTCTTATTCCGATTCATTCCCATCTCTCAACGATCAAACTGAAAGAGTATATATCGAAAGTATGGAAACCATTGGGTATGTTCAATGTTCATATTTCTCCTAGTTATAATTTCATGGTTCAGTTTGAAAGAGCAGAGGATTTCTCTCATATTATTGAAAGTTCAACATATTCATTTTTGGTAGACTTTTGTTTGTTGAAGCTTGGCATCCTGGTTCTGAATTTAATAAACAAAGTACTGAGGTTCAGATCTGGATAAGGCTTCTAGATCTTCCTTTGAAACTTTGGACTATGGACGCAATTCAAATATTATCTAGTTTTATTTCTTCTCCTCTGTTTGTTGATGAAATATGGCACGAAAGAGGTTCACGGAATATGCTAGAGTTCTCATTTCTATAAACACTCAAACTGAACTTAAAACAGAGATTCCTACTTTATTGCATAATGGACAAAAGCTTTTAATTTCAGTTGATTATGAGTTTGTTCCTAATAAATGTCTTCAGCGTGGTGTCTTTGGTCATGATGATCTATGTCATGGTGAGACAAATGACTGTAGATGGATTCTCCTGATTCAAATGAAGATAATCAAGCAGATAACCTAGATATAGTTGAAACTTTCTCTTTGAATATGCATTATGAAGTTCAGGATAATGATGAATAAACAAATCAACCCTCTGTTAATTTAGATGAACTTGCCTCTGAAAAAAGTTGCTCAATCTTCTTCATATCTGGTTGATAATCTTAATTTTCTCAATCCCAAATTACTTGAAAATGTTATGCCAGATGATTTAAATAACATTGCAGATGTTATTGAAGCAAATGATAAAGTAACCGAAAAAGGCAAAGAAAAACAAGTTGATGTATGTATTGACAAGAATACTAGTTATTTACAAGCTGCAAAACAAAAGGTTGGTAATGCAAACACCCCTGCTCCTTCTGAAGGAAATATTAGGAGCTCTACTGTAATTAAATGACAATTGTATCATGGAACGTTAGGGGAATGAACAATACTTCTAGAATGAAGGATGTGATCACTCTCCTCAATAATACTAAATCAACTCTTGTTGGTTTAGTTGAAACTAAATTGTCTCAAGTTAATTTAGTGATGTTTGCTTCTTTTCTTCCTAGCTCCTGGAAATACATGACTAATGATTCAACTGCTTCAAGAGGTCGTATTTTAATCATTTGGGACTCTAATGTATGGGCTTTGAATGTGATGTCTTACTCCTTTGAACATTTAACAACCATTGCTATAAATAAATGAGGTTTTAATACGATTTTCATAGAGGTCTATGGCAGTAATTTTTTAATGACAGGAAACAACTATGGCAGTTGTTGGTTCAAGAATCATTTTCATATGATATAGCATGAAAATTAATGGGAGATTTCAACAATACTTTTTCACCTAGAGATAAAAGAGGTGGGCTACCAATTCCATTTCAACACTTAAGAGTATTTCAAAATTTTCCGATTTAAATAGGTTTAACAGAAATAAAACCTCTGGGTTTTAATTATACTTGGCGTAGGTGAGGAATTGCAACACATATTGATAAAATTTTGGTGAACAATATATGTATGCAGCAATTTCTTCATATGAAAGCTCTTTCTTTCTCATAGAAATCAAGTGACCATAATTCTATAATGTTAGATCTTATTCCTATTCAAGAATCAACAGGTTTCCTTTTTAGGTTTAGGAATGAATGGTTAAAATTTCCAGGTTATAATGAAACTGTTTTCAAAGGATTGACTACAAGTGTTTGGGGTTTTCATAGCTATCACTTTCTTCAGTTACTATAAAATTGCAAGCAAGAAATAAAAAACTAGAACAAATTGAGAGAGAAAAATGCTTTTAACCTCAAACAAGAAGAATCAATAGTTACACATTATGAGGTAGAAGTGGATCAAAACCCAGAGGATTTTCAAATTTATGATAATTACTTGCAAGCCAAAAAAGACTATCAAAATTTGCAACAGGTTTATTTCAGTGGTTTAAAACAACAAGCTAAAATCTCCTTGGTTGCAACAGGGAGATAAAATTCAAAATTTTTTTTACTCTAGAATATCAAACAGAAGATTTTTCAACCATATCAGAGCATTTATAGAGATGGTCATTTGCTGTTTAAATCAGAAGAAATTGAAAAGGAAGCAATTAACTTCTTTTCAAACATGTTCAATGGTCCTATATCTAATGTTTTTCCAGATTTTAGCCCAATTTCCTCAATTAATCAGTTAGGTCAACAATTTCTTATGAAGACTGTGGAAATGAATGAAACCAAAGAAGCTCTTTTTTCAATCCATGATGATTCAAGCTGTAACGACCCGCATATCTCTAACTTTGGGAATACAACACATCAGAAATAAAACAACAGACTTTTATAAATATTATAATAATGTTACATCAGAGTACAGAATATATGAGAGTACATTGATAAATAATACAACGGAAGATTAAATTACAATAAATGTAATACAATGCAGCGGAATAATTGAATCAATCACAGCGGAAGACCATCAATGCTCTGGACACAGCTCTAAGCTTCGATCCAAAATCCTGCTCAATATATCTGCAAAATAAGCTACTCGATTGCCCGTGTGGAAAAGAGGGCACCCGAGTTTGCAAAGTGAAACAAACTACGGGTCAGTCATGGGACTGGTGTGAGAAATCTTTATTTAACTTAACTAATAAGGAGGCTAATCACAGGACCACGCCACTATCGCGGAACGGGTTTACTCCATTAGATTTCCAGTGCATAAATAAAGTAAATCGTTAAAACGATGCAATGCTTTTTGGAAAAATGAAACCATTATAAGACTCAAGTCCCATCACACAATGCAACGCAAGCCGGAGGATAGAGTTATACCTTATAATGGTCAAAAATGCTTGATACGATAAAAACGGATTTGATATTATTATTTGTGTATATATATTTTCAAAAATAGTTCAATCATAATGTATCAATCATAGACATCATAACTACCATATACTATGTCGATGTACCAGTTATACAATCAAAACCGCATGATGCCATATTGGAACTTGGGTTTCCATCAAGAGTCAAGGCTAGGAACGATCTCCTGACCGATTCAAGACACTCTAGCAATGTCTCAGGATTCGGACGCTGGCGAACCCTTGGATCCTGCAAGGTCGGTCCCCCAATAGTGTAATAGGCTGGATTAGTTATGCCTGAACACACGCTTCCCGATCCTATTGGACCTATAAATTGGCCATTGCGGCCAATAAAATCCGAGGCACCTAAAAATCCATT